>CM064902.1:15155763-16637263 GCA_030347415.2 Decapterus maruadsi | reverse complement strand
ATCACACATACTAAATATATAAAAACAGCACGTTAAAAAAAATTTGTATTAAAATCAGCCCGGTCTTTCCATCTACACTACAACAGAGACGGACTTCAAGCCAGATGGTTGCAAACAGGGGAGATGAGAGAGGAGGGGACAGCCAAGTGCGAGTGAGCAACAGAGACATCAAGATTTGATCATTTCAGAAAACAGGATGGAAACACTCCAAACATCGACAGAAATAAACACGTACAGCTTATAAAAAAAAAAGCAGCCTGTATTAGCTGAAGAAGTATTTTTGGAAGTGTACCAGTCGTCTGTGAATGTGTGTTTCTGTGTGTGCGTGGCAGAGAGACAGAAAGCGACTGATCGATAGCACTGGACCTAAGATTCCAAAACGTCACGCATTAATGCCAACCAAAAAGAAAAGAGGTCTTAAGGTCATATCTTATAAAAAAAAAGTTGTTCCAGTATGCTGAGTGTAAATTCTCACAGCTGTGTTAGGATGAGTGTGTCCTCACAAGACCAGTACCCTGGTTGTCTCCTGCAGACAGATGTGCACATGCAGACACGTACACAATGGGCTTAGATGCAAAGACTATACTCTGCAGAGAAGTCTGCGCTCACGTCGGACAGCAATCAACCATGTAAGCCTCGCCTGGATAAAATGAATCGAGTGAATAATGCAGAGCGATGCTTTCTTGCATTGCCATGCGGTGACTGCGGAGCCCTTCTTGGAATCCAGAAAATGGAATTGCTTTGTGCGGGTATATGCAAGTGGAGTGCTTTGTCAAGATGTTTGGCTATTCAGACTCTTAAGGGATTGTCATTGTGAGGACTACAAATCAGCACGTTTCAAGCCTGTGCTTCTCCTCAACTCACCTGCTATGTGGGGGAGAAAAAAAAGTGCTTTGTGCCCACATTATTTAGACTGTATGAGAGTACGTGCTACCTGCTCGCATTTACAGTAAACGAGCGTCTTGTGTGAGTTCTGTGTGCACAAACATGGGTAAAATTGAGAGATGGAGATTGCAAGAACAGAGGAACAGACATCACTAATGAAACAAACAAGAAGGGGGGGAACAAAGGCAGAGAGATCAGAGACAAAAAAACAAAAGAAAGAGGGTGAGGGTGGAGAAAAGAGGCTTGACATCTGGTTACTGGAGTTTAACAAGACACTCAAAGAAAGGAAACAACAGGAAAACAGAAGTGGCAGGAAAATAATGTGAGTAATCAGGTGGGTCAGGCAGAGTGCCACTCTAATGAGTTGCTACATTAAGGAGATATATACAGTAAGACCAGACAGGAATAAACAGTTTCCTGCAATATTTTGAAGTAATTGTGAAAACACTGACAAGGTCTGAATGAGTAATCCACTTCTAAATTACCTTCAGTACCTGATAAACACCCCAGCAGTAAGGGAGGCTAATGGCAGTCATGGGCAGCAATAAAACCATTCTGCTGATATATTTGTTTGTTGGTTGTATGGTAAAATGACAAACATGGGAATCTTACTGGGCCTGAATCAGTGTTTATATTCCCGTGCTTTATTTATAATAGGTTAGAGCTGAGCAATCTGTCTCTCCTAATGGCTGTAACTGCCTTTGCTATTGTTCGACGAATCAGTCTCGTCGAAACGGGAAGATTCAGAGTGAAAAAAGATAAAGAAGAATGAGAAGCGAGGTGCGGTGATGATTCAAAGTGTGGGCAGTGTTGCCGTCTGTACATGGATGTGTTTACAGTATATACTGTAGCATATAAACAAAAAATGAGCAATGCCTCTCTCGTGGTACTCTGCTAATTTAAGGCTCGTGACGACATTAAATCAAAGTCATTTTCATTACACAACAACATTGTATTCGGGCTCTTGAAGGACCCGATGCTGCCAAGTCCTCTGACTTCCACTCTCTAGTCAACAACGCTGAGTGAACGGCAGCCTCACACAGACACACTGTTACCACAACAACACACCTACGCTACAACCTGCCATCGCCATAGCAACCCTCCCACATGATGACGTGGGTCTTTGAGAACACCCCAGGTTACTATAACAACTGTGCAACTCCCACCACCCCCTCCACCCCCTCCCCCACCCCCCAATCAGCCTCCTATACCCAACCCAATCTTGAACCTGACATCCGTCTCCGTGGACACCACCTGGGGATCAGAGCGTGGAAACAGCTCGGCTTTGCCTCTTATTGAGATATTTAACACGTAAAATCCACTCAGCCAATCAGCTGTGCACAAGTATTATCTGGAAAGTGGGTGTTTGGAGGGCGACCAATCAGACGGCACCGACCGATCTCGGCATTTCCGAGGGTCGAGCTGAGGTTGTAAACACACCAAGATCCTCCAGTAGTCCCACTGACCTCAATCTGGGAAGGATTAAGAACAGCATGAGATGGCATTCTCTGGCACAGACACACAAGAGAGTGTGGTGTGCATCTACTATATACTCACATTTGCCACTTGTGAAGACATCGTATCACTTATTTTACATTAACCGTAGTGCTGCATGCCTAATTACAACCGTTACATTAGAAATCTGGAAATACTCACAAGGTCAATGCGCTTTTCTCACACTCCTATATCCAACTATTAAGTGTTGCCAAATCCTTATATAAAACATAGCCATGTGTGTAAAAACCACAATTGTTTTCTAAAAACTATCACTACTAGCTTTGATGAGCTTCACTCTGGCCTTGCATGTTTTCTGATTACAAACGTGGGCACAGTAGTTGAAGTGACTCTCCCATTCAGCACCCTAGCGATGCATGAATTACTCACAATCACACCCGATGTGTATCAATCCCCAGGTAAAAAATAGCGCCAACCCAACCTAGCAGTTACCTCAGTATGCCAAGTACGATGGAGATGGAAGCGTGTAACGTATTCAGGACATTTTGCATCACATTTAGTAATTTCACCGCTGCAAATAACTGTGCATGAGTTCAGTGCAACTCAATGAACCAGTCTTTATTACCATAAAATAAACAGCTTAGGGAATTTCTAAAGGTTCTAAGGTAATTTTCCTTATTTGTGCGACATTCTTAGAGACTGGATTCTCTAAGTGCTTGTGATTAAAACATTTTTTACAGATAAATTAGGTAATCTTTTGCAGCTCGGGATGCAGGTTCTCATGCATGGATGTGAGGAAAAACATGTCTGTGTTATTCTTCTTCTCTTTTTTTTTTTGACTGACACAAAAGCTGTCAGTCCTTTATAAATCTTTAAAACTACTCTCTTCCTGCTCTACCTCATCTGCAATTTTTGCTTTCATCTCTCTCCATTCCTGATCTTCCCCTGCTCTCTCAGCCCTCTGAAGTGAGTGATGGTTGTCATCCCTCAAGCTGGCCTTTTAAGTCCAGTCACACAGGGATAGAATTGTGGGGGACACGAGGACACAAAAATGGAGGGAAAAGGGATTTTGCAAAGACGACACGAGAAGTGAAAAAGGATGATAATTTCTGAAGTCTGATCTGTACATTCTGCATGCACCCAAACTCCTCTCTGCCAGTGTGTGAGGTTGCTACTGAAGTTGCAGACACACAAAAGATTTGTCGCAGAGAAGAGAAGCAACAGGAAATCAAATGCCAGTGTTTGTTTGAGTGTTCAATGCTTTCACCTTTTTTTATTTAAAAGGTGGAACAGAAAAACCAGGCAGATAGTGAAGATCCAACCACCTGACACTTTGTGCTCACTCTTGTGGTGTTGTCACAGGAGAAGATGATTACACAAGGAACTGAAGAGGAATCACAGCACCCACTGGATGTTAACACTGCTACGAATGTTCTTGCTCACACAAACATGTGTTCTGTCCTTACAGCAACACAAACACCACATGTACGCACCCACACAGATGCCATTTCACTGAATTTCTCTGAATTTGTTTACTCGTGTGCATGTTGATGTGTTATGTAGGTCTGTTGTTTGTTTCTGAGATAGTCTGGCAGTAGCTTATAACCAATACTGAAAGGTAGAACTTTTGCCACCAGCTTTGGCCAATAAAAAATGAGGGAGTGGATATCAAAAGATGTGCAACAGGGGCAATATCCATGTGGCAGCTTGTTTCTCACGTATATTAAGAACTCTTTCATGCCTGTTGACAAATCCTGCAACAGACTGGATGGCGAGGGAATAAGCAGAAACTGATGGCAAACCCTGAAAGCTACACTACATAGCAAAATGTAGGTGGACATATAAACAAAAGTTTGGGCACCCCTGGACAAAACTTCTGTTAATGTGAATAGTTAAGCAAGTGGAAGATGAAATGAGCTCCAAAAGGCATAAAGTTAAACACGACACATTCCCTTTACAACATCTTTTTTCCAATTTTCATATTTTACATATTGCTTAGAATATTGCAAAACAGTGTTTCATGTTTAATTTAATGTCTTCTGGAGATAATTTAATCTTCCACTTGCTTACAGTAACTGTTCACATTACCAGAAATTTTGACCAGGGCTGCCGAAACCTCTGCATACCATATGGTTGGCGTCTACTATTGTGTGTTAAATCTGCTACTCTGTCTTTTCTGGGACAATGATCCCCAAGCTTTTGGTCACTTTTGGTCACACTATGATGAGCTGATTGTAAGTTTGAAACACCTCCAGTAAACTTCCTAGTGCACAAACTGATCCGGACTCCGGTGTTGTGTACAACAACTTACCGTAAGTACAACCCAAACCAAAGGGAGGGTTTTACACATAGTTGAAATGTATTTGGTACAGTAAGGATGTTATGGCTCTGAGGAGGTTAGTCGGGTTCTTCTAAAACAAACCTAGAAACCTTTTTTTGGGTTTTTTGGCATTGTTATGTTGAACCGAGAAAATCTTTTATCAACACTGTGAACTTGAACCAAAAGTTCTCATTATATGGATGCAAAAAAAAATAGCCTAAATCTAAAAGTACACAAAAGTTTATGCACTAGGGTATTTCACATACTGTTGCCCTGAAGTGCATGACATTCACAACACTACAACATCACACCACAGATGTTCAGACACAGCTGAAATGGTTACTGCTTTTCAGCATGTAAGTGTCTGTTTGTGTGTATGTCTATGTGTGTGTGTGTTGCTCTAAAGCAAATGACCATTTGGCAAAGCCAGTAGGGTAATTATTGTTAATTACTCTGTGAAACTGAGAGTACTGCTGAGAGGACAACAGAGCGAGTGGGCGATCCTCAGCTCCACTTCATTGGAGTCCGGCCTCATAACCGGGCCAACGTCACTGACCCAGCAAGCCCGCAGTACTTGCAGGCACATTGGGTCAGGGAGTAATATAACAGGAAATAAACAGGAGCCGTGCCTACACCTGTCTTTCTCATACTTATTACCCATTATCGTGCTCATTCACATCCTCCACACCTTTGTTCGTCTCTGTGAGAGCTGTTGATGAGTCAGTGTGAGGACTGAAGAGGTTCAGATGGGGAAGCGGGAGAGAGAGGAGGGTGAGGTAGGAGGACGAGGGAAGGAGGTGCGTATATGATGACAAAGGAAAAGGAAGAGACAAGACAGGATGAATAACAAAGAGACAGCGCTGTATCCCAACGCACATACACACCAACTCTTGGCGATTTCTGTGAAGAAGTGGAAAATATACTTGAGATAAATTCTTATTACCCTGTTGTAGCCTATATATAGATAGTGAGCTTGTCAGTCTCACTTCGCTACCCTAAACCCGTGCATGCACTATCACCAACACTAACACAAATTCTGGCAACAAGCAGCACACAGGGCAACCACCATCTCAGGAGACTCGGGAAATCAAGCAAGCCTTCAAACAAAACACTGTGCGTAGCCAGCGAAGCAAACTCTGACAAACAGAGGTCTACACAACATTCTCAAGAGCTTGTACTGATATTAAGGATGGGATATGGAGTAAAACAAGCGGAAAAAAGGGCAGAATAAAGATCATGCCTCGGAGCTTGAAAACAGACATGTGGGAGCCCTCTTTAACATAGAAGAAAGGGGTGAGGAAAATGAAAAAACAGAAGGCGAGAGTTGACGGCTGCAATGTGGGATCTAGCTGCACAGCGGGGGTTATATACATAATGCAACACACGCACATGATCAGATGATGTCAGTGCGTAATTGAGTCGAAGATGTGGAACTCGGCTCCTTCACACTTGTACATTTCTGTTATCACACTTACATGCGTTATATACAACAGATGTAAAAGCTGTTGTTGCATTGCTTGTAACCAAGGTAAAAAATAACATATTGATGAAGTTCTTGGTGCCTCTTGTGTTTGGTTACTCCTCAGCCTCCTTTTGTAATAATGACACATGTAATGAAAACAGTTGAAAAAGCCACAAGCAAAGAAATTGTACTGTGCCACAGGAAAATTCAAGTAGTCACAGTCATTTTTTGATACAAGTGAACATGGACAAGCATGTATTAAAATGAGCAGATTACAGCACAAGTATATGACAGCATATATTCTCCATCAAATGCGCTTCTCTGCAGCCAAAAAACCAAAGGGGCTCCATAAACTGAGGCTTGGCACTCATACTGAGAAGTGGTTGAAGTATCATCACTCAGTCAGTCAGTCAGTCAGTCAGTGAGGGAAATCTGCGTTTATAAGTGTGGGCCTGCTGTTGTGATCCAGTCTAGTGTAAAATAGTGTGAATAAAATCAATATTTCAATTGATCACAAACAGAAACAGCAGATATTAATTACTGAACTTTTAAAGTGCGGTCCATGTGGCATGGGTTTGCTGGTCTGGGTGCTGACAATGCCGTGGAACTCGACTTCTTAATAAGGAAACACAACAGGAAACATGACAGCACATTCATTAGTCTGTGTGGACTCACTTGTAATAATTTGTAGCTACCTAACAGCTCTCAGTTTGGAGAGCTGTCAAATATCTGACGTTGGAACGGCTAAGGTCTTGGTCAGAGGCACAAATTATTTTAAAATTGCTGAATAGATTTTACCATAATGACTGAATGGTTACATAACACACTGATCACAACACATTTATATGTGCAACAAAAGCTGCAAAACTTACAAAATGCAAGACCTTGATTGCATTGACAATGGCTCATCAGCAGGCATGGATTTTTTTTAATTATCAGGTTTGTAATCTTATAAACCTGTCAGTCTTTTCCTCAAATATAATTTCCCCTCTGCAAATCACTGGAACTATAAATTGTGTGTATTAGAGGGCTGAAACTGTTTTTATTTTATGTGGCACAAAAACCCTTACTCATGTTTCCCTTGAAATTTTAAGAGTGATAAAAAAAAGCTTTATTGCAGCTTGTAAGCATATGATTAGGCGAGATACAAAGTTTTCTGTTCAGAGCTGAGTTTGTACAGAATAAACAGACTCCTTTTGTTATGAATGAATTAGCAGTCGTTTATCATCAGGATCACAGACCACTGACTGAGAGTAAACACCAGACATATTGCGCCATAGTACTGTAAACCGCTTGATTTCTGAGACTTTATACAACAAACAGGTACAAATTAAAATGAGCTCGTGTACGGTCTGTTTTCAATATGAGGCACCATGAGTGGAACGTTTCAGATTATCTGGCCTGATCAAAGAGGTTTCCACACACCACCTCCAATCTCATAAAAATTGTGAGGGGAGATAAAATAGAAATAAAGAGGAGAAGTGGTGGGGGCTACAAGAAAAGCCTTGAGAGGATATGAGAGATCTTACAGATGCTATCATGAGATTTTCAGCTGAGGTCTCCTGCTAATGGAACATCATTCTCGGCGGGTGTGTGAGTGTAAGTGTGTGTCCTGCGCAGAAGCACAGAGGTCACAATGACTGAAAGGAAGAGGCCTTGTCATTTAATAAAGGGGTCTCTGAAGCAATCTTTCCCCGTCTCCTCACATTGTCATTCCTTCTTCGGGCTCTGTCCCCATTTTCTCTCCTCACAATTTTCTCCTCACCGCCGCCGCCATCCTTGCCGCCTCTCTCCCTACCACATTATCTCGTGAGTTTTCGTTTCGTTAGACGAGTTGCTTGTCAGCACCTAATTATCACTTATTCTGTTTTTCACAGCCTCCTTCCTCCTCCAGCTCGTCCTCTTCACGACTGTCTTTGAACGCAAACGGCAGGCACGTTTTATCGAGCTGCTGATCCCTCTTTAACCAGCTTATACGCTACATGTCAGTCAGACAATGACCATATTGAAAGCCGAGAGCTTTAAGTTTTTATATTTGGGGGGGGGGGGGACTAGTAAAGGAAGTTACATCTGCTGTGTGTGTGAGAGAGAGACGGAGCCAGAGTGAGACCCCTGTGGCTAACACAGCTCATTATACCTAAAGGTAGAAGGAGAGGCACATCACAATTGGGCTCAGTCTCTCCCTCTCTCTTACATCCACCCAAACACACACACACACACACAGTCAATCCTGAGGGGACAGCTGCTCTCTGACACACACATACACACAAACACACTCACACTCACACACAGTAGTAGTATAACTGACTGTGGTTTTCCCCTCTGCTCACCCAAACATTTCCTCTAGAGCTGTGACTCAGCCAAGCTGGGTCACTGAATTACAAATAGTCCTGAGGGGTGTGATGCTTATTAACATTATTTTTTTTGAGAAGAACATACATTAAGTTAATAGCAGAACTTACTGCTACTGCACTTTTTTTTGCCTTTTTAAAGCATGTGCTGAGTTGCAAAATGCATGAATTTAGAAGGTCATTAATTATATAATAGCATTTCAAAATACATTTCCGCCAAACTTGGTGGAGGGGTGGAGGGAAGAGTCATTAAACTTTGGGGCAGATCTGGATCATTTACTACGGAGTGAAAGTTTTTTTTTTTTTTTCCTCTCAAGCTTGTGTATATTATTTAACACTATGGAGGTCTGGCATTCTAGTGTTTTCATGTAGACAAATGCTTTATTTGAATTAGAACGATAATAATAAAATAAATTTTAAACAATACAAGCTTAATCTCCATTGAGGTGCGAGTCAGATGCAATAAAGATAACTGTGCCTCTATCTGTTTAATCAGTAATTTTAACAAAGGATACAAATGAATTTCATCTGTTGGTTCATATAACGCTGGGAGAAAGTTGATCAACACAGAGATCAAGATTTCTGTGACAAATTGTCTGGCATGTGAAGATTTATAAGTTGGATGAAGGTATTTTCAGAGTCAGCAGTATTACAGTATGTATGATGCAGGACTTGGGCAGTGGGGAGTTACAGATTTGAAGGGGTTACCTAGTGTAATACCATTTCAAGTCTAAGGCCACAGTTTCTCACATGGCTCAATTTTACATAAGGATATAACACACACAACTTCTATCCATAAACAAAATGTGTGTGTTACTTAACATGTTAAGAATTTTTCCTTGACCTTTGTCCGAATAAACTGCACACTCTTCGTCCCTGACACTGAGGCGCCTCCTGCTCTCCCTCAAATGTTCCTATCCTCCTACGCTCTCTATCAATAAGAGGCTTGATGTAACCTTGGCCACTGCTGAATGGAGTACAACAGCTGCACAGTCACTTGGCTAGAGTTAAACAATGGGCTTATAGTGACTTTGCGACTGACCTTCTGTGTATACATGGTTTCTCACAGCATGTGCACGATGGAGAGCTGTTGTGTTTGGGTTTTTCCATCATTGACTATAGGGTCTATCATGTCAACGTGAAAGGATGCTGCTAAACAGTAACCAGACTCAGAACTCCACTCCATCAGCATTTTGGCCTCTTTGAGCTCATTGTTTTGGTATTGCATCCAGCAGCTGCTTGTTCTTTTTAGGTTGGCTTGGAAACATGGACGTGTAAATAGGCGACTGTTTGCTTACAATAAGAGAGCATTGTTTCAGTGTTGCATTTACAACTCTTTGTGTTACCCCCAGGTGGGCAGTAAATAAAATAAAATAAAATAAAATACAATCGCCTCCCTTTTCAAATGAATTAAGTCGAACGAATTAGAGCATTTTTCAGTCACCCTTCAAGATGAAATTATGTGCATTTGCCCATGTTTTTCTCACTGGACAGCATAAGCAAAAAAAAAGGGAGAGGGATAACAAAAGGAGAAAGTGGGAGAAGAAAAGAAAAGAAAGATGGGCAGCGGGTAAAGGAGTGGGCTTTGTTATTGTAGCAGGAGAATGGTGACGTGGAGTTAAAAGGCTGAATGTTGCGATAAGAGTGGGATCCATGGTGAGAAGAAGCTTTCAGATATGAGACGCTGTTTACACAAAGGCAGAAGAGGAGGATTTAACACTAACTAAGACGCACGCAAACACACGCAAGCACGTACACAAACACACGCACACACATTCGCACAATATGACACTATACCTCTCACTGAGGCCCAGCCAGAAAATGAGCCTGAGTGAGTGTGTTGGGAAGATGGAGAGTAAGCGGCAGATTAAAAGGCAAGACGTGAGAGGAGGGGTAGTCTGAAGAGAGGTGGGAGTATGAAAGACAAATCTTCCTAAGAGCGTTTGAGAGGAGCTGTGTGCAAAGCTATCGTTGACTGAAATCCTTTACAGCATCAAAGATTTACGCATCATGCCTAAACACATGAAATATTCCATCCACCCCAAGCCCTCACCCCCCCCCCCTCCTTTTCAAGAATGACACTCCTCCTTCTGTCCCTGCATTTCTTCTCTCATCTTCACCAGCTTTCAGACCCACTTTTCCCAAGCACACACTTTCTTTGGCATTTCTCCTCCTCCCCTTTTGCTCGTGTATCCAAATAACATGAAATACAGCAAACCCAATGTGTCCAGGAGGAGAGAAACACACACAGACACCCACTTTGTGTGTGGTGTGCTGTTCTGTGTGTTTGTCTTCTTCTCTTCGCTGCTGTCCTGGAGGTTGAGAGCACATGTGCCTGGTTTTTTGCTCTGTCTGCCAACATCAGCGCAAACACACACACACATACACACACCCCAGAGTCATAACAACTTCCAACATATGCGCACACACATGGACATCACCATGCAATAACTCTCCCACCTACAGGCGCACACCAGCACGCCGACACCATCACCCACATTCCTCGCTGTCCCACTTGTGCACTAGAAACAACATCTATCAAGTATATTATGATTGCGATATTTCCGTAGGTGCGAGTATTAAAACTAATAAGCTCCCTCCCTGTGCTGCACTTACTGTCTCCCCGCCTCTTTTCTTTCTCTCTACACCCCTCGCAGGAGCTCCCACCATCTCCCTTCATCCCTCCCTCCATCCATCGCTCCAGCCCCAGATGGTAAAGCACTGTGACCAATTAAAGACTTCCCTGAGGATAGAACCAGTTATAGCCCCAGCCATCTGACCATTTCTGTGAGTGCGTACCATGTGTGTGTGTGTGTGTGTTTCTGCACGTCGTCCACCTTAAAAAAAAACATACTGTGTTTTTATCACTTTACAAAGCATTGCTTTTTGGCAAGTTCCACATTCCCCCTAAAAAAAAAAAAAGGACGTTGGCATACAAGTCAAAGAATAACACAGACATGATAACAAAGTACCAGGAACTGGAGAGTCACTTGATTAGAGGGAATTTTAGTCAGTGTGTGCATGTGTGTATACGTTGTATTGGTCTATGAGAGACAGACAGGGAGGGAGGGGAAAAAACGAGTAGAGTGCAGCGAAGAGAGGTGGGCAGCGCTCAGTCACCAGGCAGCCGTCCAGCAGGGCAGCAAATGAGGGAGCAACTGTCTGTCTGAGCTGCCAGCACTGAGGGGAATCAGGCATATGCCAACCCCACCCAACCCCTCTCACACACACACACACACACACACACACACACACACACACAAACACAAGTCGATCTACTCTACCCACATCCCAGGGTGGCCGCCCTGGCACGGGGGCACAGGTGGCAGCATATGTCTACCGTCTACCCCCTCAGTCAACTGAGAGAAAGGGGCCGCTCATGCCTGGACATGAGATTGTGTGCGTGTGCAGGATTTCTTTCTCCCACAAGTCCTTACAAAGGCTTTTAGGTATGTGTGAGTGCACCTATACATGATTAGATTCTGTACAGATTCTAGATAGCGGTGTGTCCCTGAGACACAGCTCGAGGGTCATCGTCTTGCTTGCTTTAATGCTGCTTCGCCGGAATGAGTTAAGCCTCCCAGGCTTCTTCCATTTTTACTTTTTTACCTCTATACGACTACAGCCTACAGCTGGCTCTGCAGCCCACACTCAAATCCATTACATAAGACATTTTAACTAATCCTCTGTTTCCCATTGCAAATAATAAGGCTATGATTAGCATGCTAATGAGGTGGGTGCGATGCTAATCTTTAAAACTGGTATCAGAGAAAAAAGGCCCGGGCCCGAGAGAAGGGACGATGAGGACGCCGAGCCCAAATGGGATCTAGTATGGAGGAACTGCACCAAGCGCTTTAACAACTGACCTCTGTGTGTTATTTAGGCCGTATATCTGCTAAATCTGATCATCATCATCATCGCAGCTGGGGTAGCACATGCAGCGTTGGGTAGCCCTGAGACAGGTGGGCACTCCCATTTCAATTTGGCACAGGAAACATATGGGCAGCAGGTGAACAAAATACCATGTGTACCCACAGTGCCCACTGCCCACCATGGCATACTGTGGTTAAATGTAAGCACGGCATGATCCCTTCCAATGCAAAGAAGCTTTTAGGATACGTTACTGCAGCTTTTACACATGCTTTTGTTTGATTGAAGTAGATTATATTTAACATCGTGTTGTCTCATTCCCGGCTGAGTTTTCCCCATCACTGCTATGTAGCCTAGCAATTGGCATGTTGAGGACTGCAGCTTATGTGCTACTGTCCATAGCCAGCTGTGTTGCACAAACAGCTGCCACCCAATTGATATTGCAAGACAAATAATTTGCAAGGGCGCCACTCTTTAATAATACCTGACTACCTCTCTGTACACAGAATACATCATTGAGGAGAAATTCTGCCACAGCATCTTGAATGTCTATCATTGATTGAATAACCTGCATAATTGTTGTGAGGGCGTGTGTCAATACCTCTTGTACATGAATGCGGGTAAATAGATTCTGATGCCTGTGTGCGTGTAGGCCTGATGTGTTTCGTGTCCCGTGTCAAAAGGGGTTATCATATGTATAGTTTGAACCTGGAAAAAACCTCCCGCCCCCCCATTGTGCCCAGATAAGGCTTCAAAGCGGCTGCCAACATCAAACAATGCTGCTGCAGCCGGAGTGTCCTGGACTGCACGAGTCCTGGAGGCTACGCCGTACATTACACTCTTTACTAACACACACACTAACGACATGAACACAAACACTCATTAGCACATCCATTCACATCCATATTCATGCAGAATTCATATTCAAACTGTGGCTGTGCTCCGTTAATCTCCCCGAGAAGAGGTGGCAAGCCCTTGAGGGTTAGCGCTTAGCTAAGCTAATCAAATCTACTTGAGGAACACTGGCGCATCTTTAGCCCATTATATAAACATTAATAAACATATACACTCACCACACACACGTGTATTTGTTAACATATTAAATCCTTTCTCATTAGCCTGGCTCCGTAGCGTGGGCAACAGGGCTAAATACAGGAGCATCTTTGACATCATTTATGTTTTCATAAGGGTAACAGCCAAAACTTGCCGTGCAGTGTGTGCTTGAAAGTGTGTCTGTGGGCTACAGGAGTATTTTGATTCATATTTAAAGGCAGCCTCTTAATTGGCCTGTCATACTCCTCAGCAGCTTTACTTGGAGCAAGAGGCAGGGCTAAAAAACACTGTGGCCTCATCTGGAGGTCGTTATGGATCCCCCGGGGTCCTAATATCCGAGACTTGATCTAGGACCTGTGTTGGGCTGGGTACAAATTATATTTAGTCAATCTCGGTAGGCCAGAGTCCCTCTCTGAAAGTCATGTGTCTTTGGTCTGAGTGTGCTCCCAACTCTCTTCAAAAAAATATGATTTACTACAGTGAGCACAAACTGTGAAAAAATGAAATATATTTCTACTTTCTCCGACCGAGGGTGCTCGTTAATTGGTGGCGCGTCATGCTGCTGTCAGCCCTGGCATTCTCTCTCCATTTTCTCCATTTGTTTGTTTCATTTGTCTGTTTGGATAAACAGCATTTGGATCAGATCTAATTTTCTCAGGTCCATTTAGAGCGTGTCTCTGTGATTGTGCCTGGAGTCCTTTAAAAACAAAACAAAAAACAAAAAAAACATGGTTGTGGGATTTTCGAAAGGGACATTTTGGATCAGGCCTAAAATTTTGGACCTGTGGCCTCATTACTGTTGTTTTCTTTGACCTCAGTGATGGACGCGGCTTATTTGTCCAATGTCCAAAATATGCCTTCTGCCTGAATGTGCCTGTTCAGCCAGATTTGATTTTGACCTTTTGTGATAAGCTTACACATCTGATAATGAATTAAAAACGTAGAATCCAAAACACTTCCCTTTTTCAGTTAACTGCAATTGAGAATCTAAACAAAATAACAGCCTATAGTAGCTACTGTACAGCAGCTTGTCTTACAGGACTGCAGAGTGCCAAGGTAACTGGTTCTCCCTGTTGAGCAAAGCTGTTTTATTCACAGTGCAGTAATGTTGTATTCAGCAGATGCATTGTCTACCACAGTGATCCGCTGGGTTGTTAAAACCCTCTTCAGTGATGTTCAGAGGGAAGCATGTGTTCCGATGGGAGCGCTACAGCACCGTCCCTCTCAGACTCAATTATGGGTGCGACATCTGTCCTGACTGACAGCTCGCTACAGTGTGTAACTGTGACTGTGTGTTTCCTGTGTATAGGCTACTGTACGCATGTGTCTCTGTACAGTTGGTCCCCGTGGCTGCAATGTTATCAAGCAGGAAGCCCTGTCCGCCAAAGTAGATGAGATGTGCAAGAAAATGGCAGGCCAGACATGATGATAAAAATCTCTTTCCATTTGGAGGCCTGCCTGGTCTGCAGCTTAGAGCCAGCATGAGCACACACGCACACACACACACCAAGCGTGGAGAGGGGGGAATGTAATTGTAAATGAAAGTGAGAGGTGATTGTGAGGACGGAGAGAGATGGGGCAGAAAAAAGCAAGAAGTGTCACTGTGAGGAGAGACAAGGGAGATGAAATGATCCAGGCGCACAAGGGCCTCTGCTCCAAATCAATACAAAAAGATACAGAGATACAATTTTCCTTGTCTATTTATCTACACTCTCTCCCATGCTCACCTATCCTCCAGCAACTTTTACTATACATTTCTTTGTCCTCCCCAGTCAGCTGTTTGTCTTCTCTAATACAATATGGTTTTTTCTCTCTCCCTGTTCTCCTCCTCTGCCTATATTCAATTGCTACTTCCCTCCACAGTCTTATGTGTTTCAATCACTCTCGTGCACTTCTCCCGTGATGAAGCTCAATGAACAGCCGTATTGACAAAACCATATACCTGCATGACCAATGCCAGCTGGGGGCCGAGGCGGGGATCGGGTTTAAATCGAATCTGGGGGTCAGGATTGATGGGGAGAAAACAAGGGAAACGTGTGGAACAGTGGAAGAAGAGGAAGAGGAAGAGGAGGAGGAGGAGGGGGAGGTCTCAGTGTCACCCAGTGTAAGAGACAGAATGTGAGATGACATCTCCCCATTCAATCTATCTCATTAAGTGAAGTAGAGGAGTGCAACTTGGCAGTGCTGACTCTCTTGCAAAAAAAAAAAAACAGTTGGGAGAGACACACAAATCAGAGGCACGCTCGCAATGCTGAGCTCAGCACAAGCATCCTTCACCCACTGTTACTCTCTGTGTATGTTTAACAGTGCACAGCCCCAGCCAAGCTAGGAAAAGTCAACACCCCTGTTCTTTGCCCTCGTCGCAGACACCCATGCTTGAAGGTTGCACGTGTATAGAAACACACAAACAAAAAAAGATAGATAACTGCATATTGACCTTGGATAGGTACTGCCTTGCAGATTACTAGTTTACCATAGGACCATAGTTTAAGCTGGTGAAAGGATTTTTTTCATTCCTCTACTGAAAATGGAAGGAAATGTAGGCCATAAATATAATGAAAATGAAGTGTGTGACTAGAAAAATGTCCTGAGAATGATTCACCCAACAGTTTTCTTCTTCCTTAATTGAAATTCCCGGTTCTCATCTCGAGCCGCTTCCCCTTCTTTCTCTTTCTTTCCTAGCTTCCTCAATTTACACTGGCTAATTGCGTTTAGAAGTTGGATGGCGGCTGGCAACTGCATTAACCTTAGGAGTCACATCAGGCAGAGACTATTTAAAGTGCACCCCTATAGCGCCAGTTGTATTGTGGGTAATGCCTTGGGGAGGTGTAACCAATCACATTGGAGTCGAGAGGAAGAGCTCATCATTTATTGGTCACACGCTCTATTCAGCATCACCCTGCTACCCATCTACAATACTGCCGCTTCTGTCCCCATTCCTCCCTTTTCCAATTTCCTCATCTCTGCGTTCTTGCACCATCCATCTCACTTTCTTTTCTACAAACCCCCTCACTGCCAAACATACATTTTTTCCTGGTCACACATCTGAAGATGGACGCTTTCTTCCTGTGTCTTGTCCCGTGGCGGTGAATAACAGAAAGTGGTCGGAATCCCTCTCTCTGAAAATGTATCATGGCTTTGGGTCTCCAGCTCTAATACTACATTACTATGGGACCGGGAATGGATGACGAGTGCCAAATGCGGAGGCTTGAATCTGTATATCTGCCAGCACAGTGACTCCTATGGTGCTTTCTATGACAGTGAGGGTATATGGCAGCTTCATAAGTAAGAGCAGTGTGATACTTGTCTCAGCGAGGGCTTGTTGTTCTGCTAGCTGTTGGACTTGCTCGTGCACAGGCTGGTGCGTAGGATAAGGACAACCATGATGGCCATGTCAGGCTGTTGTCCTTTTCTTCTGCAATCTGATGTGTGGGAGTAAATCCAAACACACACATGCAGGGGCACACACAGTAACGCACACATTCAAATTCAAACGACTAAGCCTAGTCGATCTCCAAGATCAGAGACAAGAGGTGTGCGCAGAGAAACTACAGACGACCTTTGACCTCAAACAGCTTCAAAGAACACCAGGCTAGCATGGCTCGTGTAGCTGATTATCAAAAACAGTGTAGCATTAACAGCGACTGCTGCTGTAAAGAGAGACACCTAAGTGTGAAAAATAATAACACAGATGAAAAGTGTTACGCATCAATGCATTCATGTGGCATTTATGTGACACTACAGTTTGGTTCCCGCCTCTCAGCATATATTTGCTGAAACATTTGGGATCCTACTGTGGGTCAGGCACTATTCATGCTCAAAGTAGCTGAACAGACGGTACTTGTTAGCAGGAACTTTTAGTTGGTGATGGTTTTAGGGGCGGTTTGTACCAAAAAAATATTTAAAATACAATCAAGCATTAAATAGTTGACATGGTTGACATTTTCGCATACATACATTCCTATTACACATGTGAACCACATTGCTTTAAGCTGTTTTTTGTTCTCCGCCAACTCCTGAAGAGGTCAAACGGCTCTTCATAAGCTTAATACTTAAGTATGTTTAGCAGCTGGTGGCTAAACATCTGTCTGCTGTTTGGTGCTGGGCAGGTGGCTAAGAATTGTTTTTTAGAGCTTTGTGACTAATTGAGTTGCAGGTTAAACTGATGCAGGTCTGTGCAGCCTCATGTGCACATACACACTGATATTTTAACTCTATGCTGTTATTTCACACGACAAACTAATGATTTCTCTGCATTTCTACGCCACTCCGTGATTTTGTGGATACATGGAGTATGTCTGCCATAATGGCCAATTATTCTTTACTCATGTTAACATTACCACAGTGCCTGAGGGTGTATTGGCACTTGGGGGCTGGACGGAGGCTACTTTTTTTCCCCATTTGATCAATCCAAGTTTAGTATCAGAGGGTATAAAAGACACACACACACACACACACACGCTCACACACTTTTTGACCACTCTCAGATAGACAAAGAGGAATCAGGGATCAGTTTTCTGGACAACCAGCGACATGCACAGCTGGAGAGTCTGATTCTATGTGACAGAAAATACGACAAGTGAAAACTCTGCATCGGAGAGAGCTGGGTTCATGTGCACATGCAGCTGGAACCATTTCCTCCTCCAGCAGCAGGTGTTCAGTTCCATATTGAAACCCTCACCTCGTCTTTATACACATACGCTGACAGTGGGTGAAATGCATCCAAGTGAGTGAGCCTTAATACAGCACTCGGGGCACAGCTTACTGCGTGGCCTTCTAGCCTTTCAATTAACCAAATCGCTCCACTGCCAGACACACAACCCCCCACTTCTGTCTGTCCTTCTATCTCATATCCTTCCTCCCCATATGTCCTCCGTGATGAAACAAACATCCTCAAGGGCAGCATTTACAAAGGACTCCTTTGAATACAACAAAGCCAGAGCAAATTAAAGAAAGAGGCCAGGGCTGATGAATGAGACAGACAGATGACAGAGTGAGAAACAGGAGAGCGAGGAAAGAGAAGGGGGAAGGGAGGGAGGGAGGGAGGGAGGGAGGACAGGGTATTGTTCACCCACAAGAGTCCAGGGAGGCGTGCAGCTGCTGGGGGAATCACAGAGGGACTGAAGAACCACAGCAGAGCGGACAACGACAGAGACCCCGCTGCATACCCTTGACCTGCGAAACTGGGTTAAGAGGTTCGAGACACGGAAAGAGGCTCAGATAACAAAGTCCCTCAACACCTCTTGCTTGCATACTCTGTCAAACTTCCTTGCGCACAAAGATCTATAAATACTCTGTGCTATCAGCAGTGCTGTTTTACTCTGCCCTGCCCCACATGCAGATCATACCGCTCATGCTGGAGAACACAACAGCTGAGATCCAAGGGAAAACACCTTGCCTGGCATGAAACTGCCCTGCTGAGCAAGAAAAAGCAATATACGGTACGTAGACAGTGATATTTCACGTAATGGAGACGCCACAAGTGAGACAAATAAGTGCAACTCAAATCAATAAGTGGGTTTACACTTTGTCCCCAAGAGGAGGGTCAGCGACATCAGGGAACGGCATGAATTGCGAAAGGAAATGTAACTCCCCGCCAGCTGTGACAGCTGTGGCTCCTCTCGCTGCAGTGTGGGCCTGTTGAGGTGGATGAAGAAAGAGCTGAAGAGGCACGATCATGCTACTGTTTGAAAACATTTTTGTATCAAACTAATTATGGGGACAGGAGGGAGAAGCGTCAGTGTGTGTGTAGGTGCGTGAAGTGTGACTGAGAAGGAAGAGAGTGAGAGAGGAGAGAGGAGAGAGAAGGGGGGTGGGGGTGGGGGGGCAGGGGGAGGAGCTTGGTTTTCCTGGTGGGAACAGGTGTGACTCTGTGTGACTCTGGAGTGCAACACTTCCTCTCACACTCCTTCCAAATGGGGGTGCACCGGCGGTCACGGCTGTTTTCTTTCTTATTTTGGAAGGGATTGTAGCTATTCATTTGTATTTGGTATAAAAAAAAAACATTCCTGGACTCAACTTGGACTTGGACAAACTACTAACAACAGGACATTCAATCCAAGCTCACAACACATACTTTTGTAAGGAGATGCAGGAGCCCGAGGCCTCGGGATGAAAATCTTATTGTAAATGTATTTGGAATATGCGGCGTCGAGGCACAATAACTCAAGGCAGGTTCTGCATTTTTACTTAATCACGAGGCGCTGTTCTGATATCCTGCTAATTTAGTTGACATTATGGTATGATATTATGGTGTGCCTACGCCTGAATAAATGTATGCTTAATGAAATTACCTCAAAATAACGGATATACACACCCGGAGCAGTATGCAGGATAGGAGTATAATATCGCTGAATAGGACTCCTTGTTATTCTGTGGGGGCTTTATACTAACTACAATGAGGATAACACGTTTATCCCACCACGCACACCTTACCTGACGGATATTTATTGCCCACTTTAGAAAGAATCTTGATATCTGACTAATCACAATGGCACAGCTACATTAGAGGGCCAGTTTGGGTCAGGGTTAAATTACCACTGAATTGTCTTTGGAAGGAGGTGAAAAACTGTCAGCCAATTCCAGGCACGTTTTCATTTGTGTATCTAATAGACTATGTGCTAATCTAAACATTGTTCCACAGCTTGTAGTCAAAAAGTCCACAGGGTGTCTTTAAAAAAACATCCTGCGGATCTCTGTTATCACAGTCGGAAGGTCTTCCTCGTTGAACTCATCAAACGACAAATACACACAATTAAGAAATAGAAAAAGATATAGAAAATATATATATTTAGGTGGTTGAAGTGGTAAATATCTGATATTATCTATTTAGAGCATCATCGACATGTGATGTGTGGTTTATCTGGTATGTTTGCACATTGAGAGTGTGTTTGTGTGTGTGCTGCTTAGAGACTCACCAGTGAGGTTTGTGCGTGCACTGTAGGATCCAAGGTATCGTCCGTCTGTGTTGGGTGTGTAACACTCAAACAGACCCTGGTCCTTGGCCTGCACTTTGGTGATGTGGAGCACGGCAGAGTCGCGGCTCAACCTCTCCACATAGATTTCTTTACTATTCACCCTTTGGGCATAGACGGCGTAGGCATAGTTGGGCTGAGCCGTGCTTACTATGCGGATTTCCCGGTCTGATGCTGATGGCAAGTACATGGACCACTCGAAGTCCTGCTCCACGCCCTCTTTGTAGCCGGTCACGTTGCACCAGATGGTCACGTGGGAGCCCTCGGTCCGTACCAGCGGTCCACTCTGCACCGTTACCACTCTCTGAGCCTCGGCAACACCGGCTGCAAATGGAGGTGGGGGAAAGAGAGATGGAGAGGATGGGGTGAAGGCAGGGAGAAAGGAGAGAAATATAGCCTGGGTTAAAAAAAAACTCTTGTTTAAATACAGCAACAGCCTGGCATGCACGGATAAGCATGCTGGATAGTGCTCACCGAGGTTGAGGTATCACACAATAGCGCACACGCATGGTTCTTGAACACCGCTAACATCTTTAAACATTAACACAGACACTCTTTAACAGCCATCATCCAATCACTGCTCACTGCTGTTAACCCTTTACCACAGGGACAGCGCTGCAGCTGTACCACGCTGAGGTGAGAGGCAGCCATCTGGGACTTAAGAGAGAGGTCAGTGTCAGCTGGTAAAACACAAGTCAGCCGAGCATGCTGAATGTGTCAAGCTGCACAGGTGTTTTTTGAAACTGGATGATAAATACAGTTTTGCCTGGTGAATCTGTAATCATCACTCTGCACAGACTAATTAGAGCTAAGCTGGACAGATACGTCGGTCAGTACTGTTTAGGCCGAACAGAACAGAAACATACTTTACTTTCGGGATCATAATCAAAACGTTTGTTAATGTTACACATTTGTGTATTATAATGAATACATTACGACCCATTTGAAACTCTAAATATGCGTCTAACCGCATTATGACCATGAAAAACATCAACTGCGATTTTTTATTCAAATCTTAGCCATTACGCTGTACGTCCAAATGGATGTTGAAAGTTGAACTGAATGGATTGCCTCAGGGCTGGGTTTAATTACACACATTAAGGTTCAAGCTGCTGTCTAATGTATCAAACACATCTCTGTCCTATAGGCCAGAAAACAAATTTCAGTTTGCTTAGTCACAGTTTTATGGAGGTGTTTTGTACCAGAAACTGTTTTATTTTTCATTTTGGAGTCTGTTATTCACTTTTTGAAGATAAATGCTAAGACTGTCGGAATCCAAGCACATGGCACAAAGAAATGAAAGAGGAATAAACAATAAACCTATTCTCGTATGTTACACATTCAAATAAAGCTTGTAATTACTGGATTGAAGTATGAGTCGCGTGTTGTGCCATGTAACAAACAGAGGCGATTGTAGTGTTTAACCTGCTGTGGAGACTGATTATTACACTTGTGTATACTGCTTTGGAGCCTATATTTAGGGCAACTAACATATGTGACTCTTGCATCAACCCATTGCACGCACACCCACACACACACACACAGAGTATTCACCATTCAGGGAACAACTACAAACATCCCTCTCATTGGGGCCGGAGACAACAGAGCACTTACACATACACGGTCCCCCTCCCCGATCCAGACAGGGCGACAAGTACGCCGTTTCCTGTCTGCACAAGCAACTGGGGACTGCAGCTGGGTTTGTGTGTGTGTGTGTGTGTGTGTATGTGTGTGCGCATGTGTATGTGTGTGAGAAAGAAAGTCTGTAAGAGGCTGTGTCTGTGGGCACAATGCTCGGCATTAATAATTCACCAGAACAGCTTTTTAACTTCAACATCCTCTTTCCTCTCATAGTAACTTTCTCTCACACTTGCACTACACCCCCACTTTTCATTCACCGTTATAATTTGAGTCCATTTACGCCCGTGTACGACGTGTGTGTCCATGCGCAAAACACGCACGGGTCTGCGTGTCTGTATTACAATAAAAAGGTTATCTTGTTGCGAAATGAAGTCACCTTGTCAGGCTGTGCAAAATGGAGCAAAAAACGGGGAGGAGGGTTTCACATTTATTTTGCTGTGCGTGCATAAGGTAACAGTGCATTTATGAATGTGGGCTGGCGTGTGTGAAAACATGCATATCTGTCTCCGCTGATCATACGTCTCCTTTCCCTCCCGTACATGCAGCTTCAGGTCCTTTGTCTATACCTTGAAGCACATCCCCCAGATGAGCTGATTAAAACCTCAACAAATCTCTGAATTACAGTCCATGGTTTGACTGGCACAAGGAAAAGAGAACCGATTAAACTAAATCATTCCTTTGCTTGATGTCTCCTTAAGGACTAATTAGGATCTGAATCCTTCAACTTTACTCACAAATGTGCCGTTGAAGACATTGGAATTTCAAACTAGGTAATTATCTTTATGAAGGAAAGATTTTCTTTTCTTGTGTTTTTTTGTTAAAGTGTCACTGTAATTATGTCACCGAATCCTACAAGTGCAGGAATGTTAAGCAAGATATGAAAACGATCTAATGAATCAAATATATCAGTGGCTAATGGCTGTATGTCTCCTTCCAGCTGTATACAGTATACTGCCATTCTCCACTGCTACACGACTAAGAGGCCACAACCTGCGAAAACATTTGGCCACATTGACATTTTCAAAAGTCACTTCCACAGATGGTCTAAAGTGAAGGGTGCTGACTAAATCAGGGTTGCGTTACCTAAGAGAAGCAGCCATCTATTCTGACTCAGACTCTGGTTCCTTGTTAATCTGGCGGCGCCCGGTCTACTCAGATCAGCTCAGAGCTGTACCGCTGCATCACTGCTTCTCATGTTGCTGCGACTCATCTAGAACTGCTGGAAACATATTACTCATGCCCCCCTCACCCCCCAAAAAAACCCATAAGACTCATATGATGGTGCACTAAGAGCTTTCCTCTGCTTGCCTGTCTCCTGTCCTGTCATCCTCCCGAAACAAGCTGCCTCCTTACTTCTGATTACTCTCATTCCCTTCCACCATGTTTCACCCATCATCAATCTTTCCCTGCGTCCTGCCCCTCCAGTCTGTCTCTCTCCCTCTCTTTCTCTCTGTATATTCCTGTCTGTTCTCCGTGCCTCGCGGTTCTCTGCATCTTTTCAGGCAGGATTTAAGCAGCTCTGCGAAACTTCAAAGTGCCCATCGCTCTGCAGGCTGTTTAGAAAGGCTGACAATGACATACCAAACCCTGCAGACCTTCAACTGATCGCTCCATTCCACCACCCCTTTCCGCAATAATCCTGCGCCTGCAATCTCCCCCCCATGTCTTCACCTCTGGCCGCTCTGCCTCGATCACCGAGTGCCCATATTTGCTCAACGAGGCCTCAGATTTTCTATTATTAACACTCATCTCCATCTCTGCATACCGTGGATGACTTGCTACCCCCTCTCTCCGTCTTCCCACCCTCACTCTCCTGTGGCTCATCATCTCTCTCAACTTTGCTGCTGGTTGCTTCCCACACAGCCTGTTGACCGGGACGCGAGGAAAACGTGCGTCCCGTGTCGTGTCGGATGATGGCGAACGATGACGGACAAGCTCTCCAGCTGACCTTGATGCTCGTTGGCAGGAGCATGCAAAGCAGTGGGAGCAGATAGCTAAACACACACACGCACACACTCACAGAGAGAGAAAGGGAAAAAAAGCTGCAAAGAGGATTATGCTAAGTGGAGGGGGGTTAAACACTAATCCAATCACTTGTGGCCAGTGTCTTATTCTCGGAGGAAACAGCAGCAAGGCCACTACCATTCATGCCTACTACTCTCATCATCACTCTTCTATGACACATGTTAATTATACACCTAGAAAGGTGTATAATAAAAACGCAGCAGGGGTGAACTCATATTGTGGTTGTCGAGCCAGTGCAAATGTGGAGATTCGAGCTGTCCATCTCACTTGCTTTCACTCTTAATTACACACAGACACACACACAGGAGTGTATTTATATATTGGCACATAAAACCAGGAGTTGTTTGACAGTAAAGGTTTGACCTGACTGCTGAGGCGGAGCTGCTCAATAAAACAACTATCGCTACTGCTGAAAACTGAGAGCATGAATTCTAGCAACAACAGGAGAGATGTGGAAATAATGGATGTGACTCTATCTGTTATGTTGTAGAACATAAAAAACATCTCTGAAAATAATGCTCCCTGTCATCCTCTAACGTGAGTGACATTATATCATGAACACGCTTCTTCATGCCGGCACGCTCTGTCGTTCTGCTGCTGTTCTATGTATGCACGCAGTGATCCTGCTTTTTTAGGTCAGAGAAGACAAAAACACAAACACACACACACACATACACAAACACACACTATATAAATGGAAAAGAAACATCATCTGGAGTTATTTCTCAAGCATGTGATGTGAAGTAATTAAAAGAGAATAATGAAAGAAATGCTTGAGGTTTGGAGCAATCACAAACAACTTAAATCACAACACACTGTTCCCTATGTGAAAATCCATAAGCCTCTTTCCACACATCCTCCCCTCCAATCATACTCTGGGTCAAACGACATAAACAAAAACAATTTTCGACAAAGTTGTTCGTTAAATACTTCAACAGACAGAAATCAGGTGGAGTCACAGAAAGGCGGTTGTACAGCTCGCTTCTTGCATCGACTGAAGAAGGTGAGCCTCGCTCCACTGCCTCACTGTCTGCTATGGGAACTGCAAAGTCTCTGACCGTCACAGTGGGGAGAACCATCAGCGCTTCTCTCCCCTCCATAAAACAAATCTGTGAAGCATGGTGCACCCTCAAGGCACTCAGTATTGTGAACGACCCCACGCATCCAAGCTTCAGCCGGTCCATCTCGGTCCACCAGAGCATCAAGACCTACTCTGCTGTACAAGAGCTTCTTCAAATACTCCAAATTTAAGAAACAAAGCATAGATATTTGGAATGACCTGGAGTTCTGCACTGATGTTTTATATGATCATGTCTTTATCCAAGTCTAAAACACCCACTATCCCTAGAGTAACTGGTTGAATCTCATTTGACTCCGTTGACGTCAAACAAGACCTTCCTGCACCTGCCGATTAGATCTTCTCTTTAAAGAGCTGCTTTAGCCCAGATATAATGTCAGGACACTGGTGTGCATGTTTCTCTACAGGTCACAGCCACAGCATCTCTGCTGGATTAAGGTCTGAGCTCTAACTGGGCCGCTACAACAGGTGGATTGTCTTTTGTCTGAAGTGGCTGTGTGGTAGATTTACTTTGATGCGGCAGGACAATGACCCTAAACATCACTCAGCTTCTCCTGAGCTCCAGCAGTCTGGTGTTAAGGCCACCCTGACTGACTTCATCCCGCAACAAACGTGGGAATTCATTTTTCCCATCTCTGATGTTCTCTGCAAGCCTGCGTAAACTAGAGCGGACACCCCACGCAGAGATATTATGTATAACACGATGTGCAAATGAGAGATAAAAAAAAGGAAGAAGAAAAACACAATCACCCTTTAGCTGTTACTTTGAGCTTCTTCACTTAGGTTATTGAACATCTCCCGTGTGCTACTGAAGTCATCTCAGCTGGAAGTCCACTTCTTGGAAGAG
Organism: Decapterus maruadsi; assembly: GCA_030347415.2. Lineage (NCBI taxonomy): Eukaryota > Metazoa > Chordata > Actinopteri > Carangiformes > Carangidae > Decapterus > Decapterus maruadsi. Next base: position 16,611,302 of record CM064902.1, on the reverse strand, counting down.
TAGCCCCAGGATAAAATCAGCTCCACTTCACAGTTTGTCTGACTGTGGACTTGTGAAGATCTTCTTTGAGATGACTCTATAACACGCAACAAGCAAATCAAAACCTATAACCAGAGATCTCTCTTTTTCCGAGGCATGGTTCAGATCAGCAGATGCCTCTTATAAAAAAACACCAAAACATTTTGAGTTTGCTGTTAATGAGTCAAAGTAGTAATTTTGAACCTTGAACCTCATGAATTTCCATGGACCAATCAGGATTTAGGAGCAAAATGCTCAGGAAGTTGTTTGTTTATGTTATGAAGTCTAGCCAAACACAAAGTTCTGGTGAAGCAGTTTAGTTGAGTTTTGCAGTGCTAAACTCTTAATTATTAATACTAATGATACCTCTAATAGTTTTTAACTTTAACTTGCAACTTAATTAGTCATTAAAATTTTATAATACGGAGAAATATTTGAACATCGGAAAGTATTTGCGGTGTTTGATAAAATAAAAAAAACACTGGTTATAGTTCAATACTATTGATTCTGGCGGACTGCAACTGAGAATTGGAACATGTTGGCAATTAGTGTGAAAGAAGAACAGACCTTTACATCAACTTCGATGGAAAAACTTTCGAGGGAAGTTGAAGAACCAGGGAACTGAAGTAACCACAGCTAGTGAAAGATGAATTAGTTATGAACATGCTTGGACCTAGTCAATGTCCCATGTCCCCAAGGGAGTATGAGACTCGTCCCTGGGATCTGCAATCTTGTGAAGATTCTCAGAGAGCGAGGTAGTGACAAGGCGAGTAAAGGATTGCGTTGTAAAAGAAAGGAGAAAAAAGGGAGGAAGCTGAAGAGAAGGCAACATCTTGCCTTCAGGGTGTTGGACACCACAAAAAAATGTGCAGAACGTGTGAAGACATGTGCTGCACATATATGTATTATAGAGAGAATTAAACACTGGAGAGAGATGAAGAACAGCGGGAGCATTTTACTCGGCACACTTCTCCCGTCTGGTTAACCATTCTCCAAAAATCACTCTGCATCTCTCTCCCTCAAGGCCTCGAAAAGCACTTGACCCTGTTAACATCATTACCAGAGAAAGCAAGAGTGCGAGACAGACGGAGAAATTCCAAGATGTGGGAAAAGTAGTGGGAAAAAAATGAAAGCATTAGAAAGCGGAGACATCTTCGTTTCAAGAGGATTTCGTGTGAGTGCTCCAAAAATCTAGTATACTGTATTCCACAGTAACATAACTGCTTATTCCTATTGACAACAAAGGGCTGGTAAATTTGACAATAATAGGGGAACGGTTCCAATGTTGATGGAGGAATGCAGGAAATTGCAAAAACTCACTTGCCCAAAAGAAACAGAGTGAATGGCTTCTCTTTGCACAGGGCGCATGCAGGATAATCACATCCTCCTACTGTAAACCATCTAATGGACAGATGAGAATCCCCACTCCTCCTTCCCCGTGGCTTTTCTCAGAATCTTGGATCTTTGATTGATGGCCTCCCGGTAGCATCAAGCATTACAAATTCAAGCCTTTCCCTCTCACTCTTTTCCCCCACTCTCCATCTCTCCTGCAGTGATAATCATCACCTGTGTCGAAATCAGTGTAGCAGGGTTGTCATTAATAACCTCTGACCCTTTTGTCAAAAGCTTTGACAAATCCCACATCCGCTGCCTGGTTTATTAACTGGAATATTTTAAGGAGCGATGCTTTAAGACTGCATATTTCTTCAGCGCTGACTGAGGAGCGACTTAGATGATTTTCAGTGTTCAAGCTGCCTCAAGCCAGTCAGCCGGGAGACAGGTGTGACAGTGTACGTGCGAGTTTGTCACAGAGAAACACAGCAAAAAAAAAAAAAGAGAGATAAAGTGTTGTAACTTCCATTAGAGGGCCAGTTAAACGTGCCAGCAGGCCGCGCTAACAGCTGACAAACACTTACAACAACTGCCCATTACACCCACACAGCTTTAATCTGAGGAGGAACAAGAGAGTACAGGAGCGTTTAGAGTGGGAAGATGAAGTGGATCTACTGTATGTCATTGCACGGCTCAAGTAAAGAGAGGCAGCCATTGCTAGCGGATGCAAGGCTTACAAGCAGAGTGCAGTTACAAGGAAGGGCTAAATTCACATGGGGAGTTTTTTTTGTAAGCCTGCCGTGTAGAGGAGGACTCACGAACAAATTCTTCAACTCGACTTCGTTGCACTTTGGAGAACAGGAAACATACAGTAGCAAACATAGCCAAAGGGCACAGAACCAAACTTTAAGAAACAGACACTACACTATACGTATAGCGCATGGATGCTCCCTCTGAGGCTCATTCTAACTCTAGCTGAGGTACAAAGAGTGCACTTGCAAATTTCTTACATAATTCTTCTTTCTCCATTTCCCACAAGCAGCTTTTTTTTTTAAAGAAGAAATTGTTAAACATTTTGGGAAGTAGGCTACATCTAACTCGATTTCTTGCCAGAAGTAGATCAGAAGATGGATACCACTCGTCAATGTGGTAAACATAAGGGTAGGCCCAGCAGGTGGTTAGCTTTTCATAGCTTCGCTTTGGCAGAAACAGCTGTGGATAGTGGGAGCAGAATCTACAAACAAGAGCCTCTCAGTTAAATTCATAAACACATGATAGCTTGTCTTGTAAAAAAAATGGAGTCAGTAAAAAAAAAAAAAAAAGCGAACCAGCTGAAAATACAAGTCTCCAGTTTTGTGACTTGAATCCAAACATGACTCAACTCTACAGACTCCTGCTTTGTGTCACACCTGGGTCGTGTTGTCCGCTGAACTCACCACGCTAACCAGTCTGAATTTATGGGCCCCCCGGGCTACAGCAGTCATGACCCCACCTGCACTGTTGCTCATAACAGCTGGTCTGACCAAGATGGAAGCAATGGGGGGTTTCGAGGCTAATTCATTTTTCTGTGTCAATGTGTTACTGTACACAGTAGGTGTCTGTGGCCACCGGGCTATAAATGTAATGTAGGAGCGAAGGGACTGCACATGCAGAGCAGAAACGTGATTTATCTGCATGGATTGATTCATATTTTCGTCTTCCTACATCCAGCTAGTATTCGTCAATAGTGTCAACAACACAGAGAAGATCATAATCTATCCTCTTTAACAGCTGCCTCCTCATCCTGCCTCCTACATCCACAGCTGCTTCGCCTTCCTGCTGCTGGACCACGACATAATAGCGTTTGAGTTTTGCGCGTTTCAACATGAATGATGGTTTTGAAACAACATAATCAATTCCCCCCTCATTCTTTTAAATAACAACATCAAAATTCTCGTTAGAGGTGCGAGGCAAATTGTTTTTCGCCTCCTCCTCATCCCGCAAACCTACTGTTTTCTCCACTGCTCCGTGTTGCCTTATCAGCATGAAGGTAAACATAATTACTTTAAAGCTTTGTTAGGGAATGATTCTGTGACCCTGCTGCAGGAGTCATCGAGGAGAGCTTGTGCAGAGCTGTAACTCAATTACTACAGCATCGTCACAGCTACAGCAACATGACAATGTCTCAATACAATTAAAGCCTTATTACTGCAGCTGGGTAGCAATGCCTCTCCTGTCTCTGTCCAAAAGCCCACACACAAAAAGATACTTCATGTTTGAGATCAAATCTTACTGCTGAAGACAATCACACACAAAAAGATACTGTATATTATTCAAAATATAATAAGGGTAGGATATTACGCTTTATTACACTGCACAAGAAAACAAGAATTTTACTCAACCCAGTAGTTACAAATGCGAGCAGTCAATCAAGAGATTGACATGAATCAGGGAAAAAGAAACCCTAGTGCCGTGTGAAGAAGTAATTACACTCTTCATCATTTTCTTATGAATGCTGCTGCCAACTTGCCTTTACAATTCAACTTCATAGATCACTGAAATGATAAAGGGGCAATTTTCAGACCTAAACTGCACAACTCTTTGTTGTTCACCATCTGCATAACATGAAGACACGACAGGGATACTGTTAAAAAAAAAGATATTAAAATGTATGTGATGTGGTTGTTTGAATAATGCAATGAGTGCTCTTTACTTTTCATTGGTTGGAGTTGGTGTGTGTGAAGAGAGGAGCAACCTTTTTATGGCCGTCATCTCATCTACTGTTTACATCTGTTTATGACAGTGGGGGAGACGAGTTGTCAAACTGGTTCTTTCATATCAGCGCACACACACACACACACACACACACACACACACACACACACAGTACATTAAGCGTCTCCATCTACTCCCTTCAGTAGATCCATTAACTCTATGGACACCTGCTACCCCACTAACCTCATCTCCCCAACCCCCAATCTAAACCCGTCTGACCCCCCACCCCCTCATCATCTCCTCCCCTCCCCCCTCACACACACACACACACACATCCCCCACTCTGTGTGAATGACAAAGGGCCAATGGTCTCAAGTTTGCCCTAAACAAAACTTTCACACACACACACACACACACACAGACGCGCACACATAGGGGAAAAAAAGGAAAAACACAACCCATTATATCCTGTCAGGAGCAACTGTTACAGCAGAGTTGAGAGTACATTTGCATTAATTGTGAGGCTAAAAGAAAAAAAAATCACACAGGCCTATCTTCGGTCATTATCCATCTTGTGCTTGTGGACAATTAAACTCGACAGCTGTATCTACTTTATGTACAGTGGTTAGTTTTTGTCTGACTGGCAGCCTGCTATCACTTCCCACGTTTGCGCATTTAAGCTACAGTTTGGAAAGGAAACTAATTAACTATTAATTAGTCTACTTCAAACAGACTTTTTCTTCCATTGTCAGTTGATTTGCCTTTCAGGCAGAAAAAGACATGCGCTTGTAAACTCATGCATTTATGCATAAGCAGTTACACACACAAACACACACGCATCTCTTTGGTTTTAGGTGCAAAATGGAAAACAAGCACATTAACAGAACATAATGGCAAAGTGAGTGAAGTGCTCTTCGTCATTACGTAAGAGGGTTTTTTAAAAAGGGGGAGGGGTCGCGGGGTCAATTTAACATGTAGACATGTATTCATGGGCGCACGTGCATCTTTGAACACGCACACCACCGCCACTGAATATGGATCATCAGTGTGCAGGTGGGGGAGCAGGTCGCCATAGTTACAGCGCCTATGTGTACTGTATCCCACCAGTGTGGGCTCTAGTCAGGTTGAGAATCGAGCAGGGCGCACGGGTGGGTGACTCTGTGTGTGTGGATGTGCGTGTCTGTAGGAGTCGAGTGGAAGCCTCTCATTGGCCAGTCATCATCCTTCCCGACACAGACCAGCAGACAGAATCCCAAGGGGAATGAGGGGGGCTGGGTTGGTCTTTTAATTGGTCAAGTAGGGTCTTCATAATCAGTCCAAGGTAGATGTGCGTGAATATTCCACTGACACTGTGAGGAACATATGATATAAAAATATCAGGGCTTCAATCACTTGAGGGCAGTTTCTAATTAGTGCTCTTTGAAGAGGAGGTGGGTTGGGCATGGTATTGTTTGGGAACGAGTGGGGGAGGGAGGTCAGGGGCTATTCACTGGAGGAGGAAGAGGAGGCAGCTGGAGTGCCTTTTAAGTATGAGTGAGATGAAGCAGAGATCGACGTTAATCAGCCCCAAAGAACACTTAAAAAACAGTTTACCAACTGAACAGCTAAAGGCTCGTTGCTGGTTTTGTCATCGCAAAACACGCAGATACAGATTGAGGCGTGAAGTGATGTTCCGGCGCAGAAGTGCGATCCTGGCAGCGAGTTGCAATGTGGGACTGTCCTGACAGCTGACAAGAGGTGCTGCTGCAGAGTCCAACACTAAACAGACGCTGCCTCTGCTCTGTCTCCAGCTATAGCCACTTTCCTTATCCACTGTGTCAGGCAGGAAGTCTCCCCCCACCAAGAACTTTGTTTCACTTCACACAGTCACTCATCTTCTCCGCGTGAACCAGAGAGAGGCCGCTGCTCAGATCTGGGTCATGGTGGGGTGGAGGGGTGGATCATCATTTAAAAAAAAAAAAACGGACTCTTTGTAAAAGAGCTACCTCTGATTTTCCAGAACTAACTTTTGGTTTTTGATTTACCGCAGTGCTAACCTAACAATAAAGTTCAATCAGTTCAATCTCAAATGCGTTCAGACTTTTCCTTGATCTCCTGCGAAAAAGCTCCACTGGAGGAAAAGCTGTTTTATTCCTTCGCACAAAGTTTTTACCTTTGAGAGGACAGAGCGAGCAGGGCACCGGATAACAGAACACAGCAGGGCTGCAGTAAAACTGCAGTGATAGCTGGGTGTGAGTTTCTGTAGCTAACTGTGATGTCTGTATCACCAGGCAATTACTTGCCCTGTTGGTAGTACACACTAGTAACCGGTATTTGACTTGTCCACCACCTAGCCCTCACATCCGGTCCAATTGATCCATGACTAATAAGACATTCTCAGGCCTCCTCAACAACAACCAACAGAGCGCTGACCTACAGAAGACCTGTGTTTTCATTAAACATCCCAACTTTAATGAATGTTTACCACCCAGCTGGTGATTGATAGCCAAGCTGACAGTCTTCTTTCTGTTTCTCTATTGTTGTTTTTTCTTTTCTTTTTTCTTTTGGCAGTTGAGTCAACAATGTTATGATATGAAAAATACAATAGCAAAAAGGGGGGGGTATCTTGTCATGGGTATACACGGAGACGTGGGTCTAATGCTTATCATGCAAACAAGCCTGCGTGCAACTACAGGATATAGCAGGCAGAGAAAATAACAAGGGGAGCAAACAGCAGCGCAGTCAGACAGCTGCTCAGGCCCGTATTTCCCCCCATAACGTAGAGAAGTAGGTCCTCTGTTTCTGGTGACAACAACAACAGACAAAAATAATGAGAAACAAAACTTGGGACAATCATATGCTCACTGACACACAAATATACCAAACCTTTCCATGGAGCAGCTACACAAACAGCTACACGGTGACTTGCAGCACCGTCTAGACAGCACTCTCTCTTGTGTCAGCTGAGGCTTCCCAGTGTGGTAACAGCTGACTCGAGATGCACAGTGTGGAGACACATGGTTTGACCACACACACACACACACGCACAACTTAAAAGCTCCCTGTGAAATCCCTGTCATGTCAGTTCCAGCAGGGGGAAGGGTGGGGGCTTCCCAGCTGTCATTCCTATTTGGGGCAGAGGAGAGGCCAGGGTGACCATCGGGGAGTGGCACTGAAAATTTTAAATTCTGATAAAGTTTGAAATGCCTCTGCCCTCAGCCTCCCTGTGACCGGGTTGAAAAGAAATAATTACGAGACGTGTATCTCACCTCTTTTAACAAATCCTGTGTTTCTCGTCTTTTCAGTTTCCACGTAGTTAAATGTTTTCGTTAATGTGACAGGATTAAATGAGGAGAAATCCCACTTTTCTTTACGTTTCCATCATAATATCGGAAAACAAGACGGCATTTAGCGAAGCTCTATGCAGTTTTCTAGATGAGTCGATTCCATACACCCGATTTCTAATTTCTTTCACCATTAATTGTAATCTTGTTTCACATTATGCGATGCACACATTTTAATGAGTTTGTCTGAAACGAAAAAATTGGATGATTCAAATCCAAACCACTCTCACGCATTTGTGACAATCGTCACAGCACCACATTGAAAATCAAATCTAAGTGGCCATAAGTGCTGCCCTTTCTATGCTGTGAAAAGTTTTTTGTGGAAAAAAGGGGGGGGAAAAAGCCCAAAATGGAAATGAGCTCGTAAGTACCTTTATGTTGTTTGATTGAGGCAATTATGCAGAGTTGGCTTTTTACTCTGTCTGCTCATAAGTTTGACGGGGTTACTACAACTACTTAAAACTTTTCTCTTTTCAAATCAATAGCACTGTAATGAGCCGGGATGACACGCTATTGTTTCACATTTACTTCTGAGATGAAACGGCTGATCAAAAAATAGCATAAAAAAAAGACACAGCAAAATATAAAGAAAGAAGAAAAACATCTACCCACACAGTGAGAGTGAAAAGAAATGGAGGTGGATGAAGGAGATATAAGATACACGATGCTGAAAGAACATCAAGTGTTTTCGCGATCTTGCACCCGACTAAGAAGCACATACACTTTTTTACATATTACTGCTGACCATTTTCCAAATAACAGTGTATGAAATTGTTCAATGGAGCTTACTCTCCAGGTAGCCACTGCTTTTCATGTGTTTCTCAGTGGAGGTTTGAAATAAGTCCTCCATCAAGTCTGCAGGTTATTTTTTCTGTGTCGGCTGCAGATAGACTTGAAAACTAAAGCAAACATGAATCCATGTGAGTCATGCTTGAGATTCGCAAATATAATTTCACACACATGAGACATCCAATAAAAAAAAATAAGTGTGGGGATTAAAAGCAGTGTTAAATAGTGTTATGGTCCTTCTGAATGTGAGGCCACACCCACTGCCACACCCCACTTTCAGGCATATGAAAAATTAGTCTTTTTTTTCTCCAATCACTACAACCATGTACGTGCAAATCCACTCATTACATGTTCAGCTATTGTAGCAACAGGATGAAAACAGCACCTGTCCTTCTGAGCTGGTAGCGCTAATCAAGGTAGATACACACACACACACACACATACATACATACATAGAGTATATATAAAACATCACATCATGAAAGATGCATGAGTAACTGCAGGTGGCAGAGTGTGCATCTTGTCAGGCTCATAAGCTCATAAGATTTCCTTGTGTACAATGTGAGGCTGTTCTGAGACCAGCTGATAAACCTGACCAGTGGCAGCTCATCAGAACCGGGGCGAGTGCAGGCTGCTCCCCTGTCAGCCTGGTAAATGGAAACCACTCGGGCATTTCACACTTAAACCAGCCAGCCTTGCACATATTACACCTTCAATTTACTTATATAAACTGGGATGTCTCGGGTACTTTACGTTGGCGCCTTCCGTTCCAAAACACGCTCAAAAACAGAAGCATAACCAACCCCCCTGCAAAAAACAAACAACAACAAAAAGTTGCACACAGGTTCACCACAGCGACTGCATGACATCTTTCTCACTCTCTGTGGGGGAGAAGGATGTCATCCTGTTTGTAAAGCTAATAAAAAGCCCTCAGGCAACTCCTTTTATATTTCTTATATCATATAGCGGGTTCCCACAAATAATACCACACGCACTCACTCACACCTGGTTGCAAACTCAGCAGCATAAATAACACCGATAAGATTTGCCTGCCAAAACTATGTAAGCGGCACTTCAATCTAACACAGCTGTCATCCACCTCCTTTTTTATGATTTTTTTTTTTTTTACATAAACAAATGCAAATCCAAACATATGTGCCAGCTCGCACAAAAATCAAGACAGCTGATCAGATATAAAAGATGCTCCCAAGCACATCTCACTAAGCACAGATGTGTGTGCTTGTACATGGGGATAAAGCATTGACATGCCATACATTCTCCTGCGGCTGTGTTATTAATACACAGGCACCAATATTGCATTACTGGAGCTCAACTGTATCATTCCTTGAGACAGATCAGCCTTTAACTTGGGTGATATGATGGTTTTAGAGAATATTAAGATGGCACATGTGCACAGGTTGCAGTAAGTGTTAAATACAGCTTAAGATTCAGGCCATCGTGCGAGCGGCTTAATTCAACTTGTGTAACACTTAATACTGAAAACTTTTAAGTCTAGTGAATCAAAAATAATATGACTGGTTCTTGGCTTTTGAAAAACACAATTTTGTCATTTGGCTCCTTGATACTGTGACACATTGCTGACACTGGAACTAAAGATTACTTTTATTGACAGTAAATATACCAAATCATTGTTCGTATAACATTTAAGTACCCTTACTAGTGAAGAATACTCATAAAAACTCTCCATAGCTCCAAAGGCATTCAGTTCATTATAAGGAAAAGCTGAATCCTGACTGATGTTTACCTTTGAGGGGACAGACCCCCAGACAAAACAGGGATACATCATGTCTCCCACATCACTATGGCTGAAAATGGCAGTAGATTAAATAAATAACACAAGCTCCTTGTGAATTGTGACCAATGATTCACAGGAACGTGCACTACTGTACATAAAAACGGTGAAAATGTTCCTCACCTCCTTAAACTGCCTCTCATTTAACCACATGATTCATGATTATTATGCAATATGTTGAAGAAAAAAACACTCCATTATCCAGCCTACACTGTAGATAAGATCCATATTGTAACAGTGTGCGGTCTTCCCCACTCTAGTGTGAACAATACATGTCACGTTTTCAGTCACAGCCCCCCCCCCGCTGCCGCCTCCCATCCCATCATCCCAGTGAAAGTGACTTCTGATCCACTGGGAAAAGAAGAAGAAAAAAAAGGGAGCGTGGAGCAAGCAAGGCGCAGGCTGGTTAATCCTCTTGGCCAAGTGGGGGCCTCCAGCGGGCCGACTTCCACCTCACCCCACCATCACCACCAACCCACTCCCACCTTGCCCTAACCCCCCCCCCCACACACACACACACACCCAGCAGCACTGACAGGCCTCCCAATCCAGGAACAGAAAAAGCCATCTGGTGTTTGTTTGGGACAGTTCACAGGCAGGATGTAGCCTACGTGTGTGTGTGTCTGTGTGTGTGTGTCAGCACAGTCATGCTTGTATTAATATTAGTAGACTATGTGTCACTGAGTGTCATCTGGTGTGAGTGTCTGAAAAACCCCACATTTCGTCTGTGAAATTCCCTATAACTCGAGGTGAAGCCACAAACATGAAGACGGTGAGCTCACCTGGAGGGGAGTCTTTACTGTACAAGAGAGCAGGGTACTGAGTGTCTTCACACCTACTGGATGACTTCATAGCTGGAGGTGCTGTGTGATCCGGGTGTACCTGTGATGTGTGTATAGCCTGTCTATGGGTGCATTTATGTGTGCAGTGTGTGGGTTAATTACAGACTGTATCAGGTTGACAATAGCAGCCCTTTGAACACAGGAGATCAGACTACACAGGGTTAATCTGTGACTAAAGTCCAAATATCACATTAACCTAGTTCAGCAAACACACACACACACTCTCTCTCTCTCACACACACACACAGCTGTTCACAGGCATCTGTTATTATTGCAGTGATTATCGAAGCAGCCTACTTTCACCTGACTCATGATGACTAGTAGTTGCTCTCCCAACTAACCCGTTCGGATGCACACACGTCTCATACAGGTGTGCCGTGACTGTCTGAGTCACGGCAGACGTTTATCTACCTCGTTAATGAGAATGAAGACAATAAAACATAATAATAAACAGACAAGAGGTGGGATTTTCACTGCAGAAAGTCGTGCTGACAGGCTCTGGTGACTTACCAAGCAGCGCACAGGCAAAAAGGAGCGCACCGGCTGCCATTGTGTGTTGCCCCGCAGATTCACTTCCCAATATTTCCCCCTCACGATGGGGAGGCGATGTCTTGGTTGCCTGGGTTATCCGCTTGTTCTGAATCAGGACGAAGAAGAAGATGAAGGTGGAGAAGGTAGTGGTGGTCTATGAATCCCAGGGGCGACAGAAGCAGCCAGAGGAAGGGGGGGTTTTGTCCTGGGAGTCAAAATCCAGAGCCGGTGAGCCCGGCGGTCTTGCCAGTGTCCGACTCACCTCTCCTGCGTCCTCCCGCTTTAGAAAAACCTCGGGTGGTGCTTCCCCCCTCCCTCACCTCCTCGCTTTCCACCCCTCACCTATCTGTGTCTTATCGCTGACGACGTGTGCGTAGGCTATGCCAGGCGCCCAGGCGACCCAACCCACTCCCCCGTTTTACGCATCCAGGACTGCGGAGGCGATTCACCCTTCTCGGTGAGACAAAAAAAAAGTCCAGCGGCGACTTGCGCGTATCCGGACAGGCCACCTGATTGAAGACGAGGAGGAGGAGAGAGAGGGGGGGGGGCTGGATGTGGATGTACACAGGGGAAAGAGGAAGAAGGGTTGGGGTAGGTGGGGGGGTCTTAAAGTCCTGGCGCTGTGGGAGTCACGACGGAATAAGTCCTTCTGCTAATTTCCCTCCCCTTTAGTGATGGGAGAGCAGAATCACAGTCCAGGCAGGCTCCGGCTTTCTCCACGGCAAATCCCGGAGACTGTGATCAGTCTCCTACTATAGCTCCGCAGAAAGCCCAGTGGGCGGGCGCTCTAGATGAGGCAAGACAAGGCTTTGTGCGCTGACACAATAAATCTGATTAATCGATTCAACTACCAATACACCTGAGCGAGTGTTGTCCTAGTTCCCGGAACCAAAAATACGCACAAAATCCTTCCAGCTCATATCCACACACACACAAAAAAAACACTTTACTCAACAGTTCAAGCACGAGGTGCTCATTTAAAAATGTGTTGCACAAACGCTTTGATCAAGTCCCAGTAGAAACAAGAGTCCAGCAACGCTCTCCTCTCACATTCACTTCCCTGTTCCCAGGCTGGCAAATCACTTCTGTTTGTCCCGCAGTTTGAAAACTTATCAGCGTGCTGTCTGCGCCCACCCCCTCCCTCTCTCCCTCCCTCCCTCCCTCCCAGTGACCACGCCCCGGCAGTGTGGGACACCATCCACTCCGGCCGAGGCCTGATACATTTGCATTTCTGAATTTAAAATCTAGGACAAGAAGAGGACGTTGATGGTTTGAATAGGTGAAGTGAACTGGAGGGTGATTACTCCTCCACAGCCACCACTTATTTCTTTTCTCTCCCTTTTTATTTTCTTTATTTACCTCTTGCATGGTGAAGTTTAACAACCCTTTGAGGCTGGCAATGAAATCATTATGGCACAAAATCAAATTATACTGCATATTAAGTGCAGGCTTTTCATTGATGGTGTTTACTTGTCTTGTGTGGATCACACAAAAGTCACCTTCTCATGCATAATTTACTCCGGCAGTCTCAGTGTTTTCTTCTTTTCTGGTAGAAATTTTCTATCAATCCCACCCTCCTACCATCCACCCCCCTCACCCCCTACCCCTACCCCACACACACACATTGCCTCACGCACTCCTGGCAGTCAACATAATGAGGTGCCACTCTGCTTGGAAACTGTATCAGAACAAACACTCTTTTTTTCTCTCCTCCTCCTCCTCTGCCCCAACATATTACAGTTTACCTTTGGAGGGGAAGTTGCAAAAGGGTTTTTTTTTACTCTTCTTTGATTTAGATCACATGCACAGATGTATTGATTTGCACAACTTGTCTGCATTATTAGGGAGGTTCTCAAAATAGATGGAACAAATGGGAGTTTGCTGGGGTTTAATGGAAAATAACAAAATGAGGTAAAACTCCTATGATGCGAAAGCTCAGAAAAAGTGGTGCTGCTGTTGGGAAAGGACAGAAACCAAAATGCTCCAAGTTAGTGAAACTCAAAGCTTTCTCCTGTGTAATACATAAATAAATGAGCAGGCCTTTGCAGTGCTTACAAAAAAGTAATTGCAATAGACCCATCTGGTATTCTTTTTTTTATCAACTGGGAATTGCAAGTTCCAAACACTGCCTGAATGCAACATGAATACCATTTTTTTTTTTTGGAGGTAGTAAAGATGATTTTTTTCTCTCCCTTTGCTGTGTTCATGGATTTCAGCTCAGATAAAACTTCCTGAACAACCGGTGAAATGAGCCTGCGCCCTGAGGCAGCAGGGGAGATGTTTACAGAATATTGCACGTTGATAAACCGTAACCTCACATCTGAATAACAGTTAACCCAACTGTTAAATAGGGGTATGTTTGCCCCTCTTTCTGTCGAGAACTGTGTCACAGCATTAACACAAAAGACAGTCAGATTTTCCTATGTTTATAAAGAGAAAACAAAGCTTTAGCCGACATTGCTGCCAACAAAAAGCAAGCCAGAATGGAATTAGACACTGGTATGTAAGTATGTGGGCAATTGGTTCAACTTCTCCAAAGGTCTAAGTCCACTGCTGCTGAATTAATATACAGCAGGAACAGAGCTGCCTAGGTAGGCCATGTGCATTACACCTGGTCTACATATTGCTGCACCTAAAATTAGCTCAGTTCTCCACTCGCTCCTTATTGCATGGCCGAGTGATGGCACAGTTTGCTCAGGCAGGCAAGCAGGCAGACAGCCAGCCAGAAGGCAGCTGTAATGTTGTTTGAGCCCGGCATCATGTTCACAATGGAGATGAGATAACCTTTGACCCCACATGCCAACTTTGGCAACTATCCAAAAACATGTTTGCTCAGACCATAAAGAAAGATAAACAAGGTTTTTCAGACAAATGTTTGCAAGTACAGTGGATGCCAGGGATCACAATAGGTCTCCATGGAAACAGAGGGGTCTGCATCGTACACACTTCATAACAGGGTCCATCACCCAGATCACTACTGCCTTCACAGGAGGATCCTTTGCAAGCTTATAATTTAGCACCCTAACAGCACTGTCTGTAGGGACGGTGTCAGACAGGTTACATGTGATAACTACGTGAGGCTCAGTACAGAAAGAGAGAGAGAGAGATTTGTTCACTTATTTCATCATAAACACATTTTCATAGTAAGTCCCAAAAGTATATGAATGATTTATTGGATTTCTTTATGCACTTCAGCTCCAGTCTGGTGTGAATGTCAGAATTAGACAGAGGGCTGTGTGGAGGCAGTTCACACAGAAAACACATCCACATCCGCAAATATAAATGATCACAAATGTACACATGCGAGTGCCACTTCAAATTATGGAAACTTGCACATGAAAACACACAGTATGTGGCACATAAACACGGGATTATTTGCACTCACTTAGTTGATAAATCGAGAATTTACACTGCGGTGCACGTACAAGGATACTGTGAACTCTTAATTGTGTCTGAAACAAATCATGGAACTATAAATAAGTAAATTAAAAGCTCTTTCTTTTGATGATAAGTGGGAGAAACTTTTGAAACTACCTCTGGCCATGTTTATTCTAAGAGGGCTCTCTAAGAGGAGTGAGACATAACAGCAACAGAGAACAAGGCACAGGGTGGGGGAGGGAATAATCCAGATGGATAAAGATAGAGGGAAGATAAACAAAGAAAGTGCAGCATTGTTAAAAAAAAAAAAAAGAGAGAAGAAGTTATGTTGCAATCTGAAATAAACATGAGTGCAACTGAGGTTATAAGGTAAAAAGGAATTTGGCATTGCCTGTTGGAAAAACAAAGTGTTGTGTGAAGCTACTTCACAATCCATCAACAAACACGCACACATTCAATGTCAAAACTAAAGTCACGCCCGTCATTTCATATGATGTGACATCCTCTGATCGTATTGCTGGTGGGTCCATAAATGCACAGAGGAAGTATAGTGACAGGCAGCGTCTTGGCATATTGTATATACGGTGAGGTTTGACAGCCAGCAGACTGACAGACGGCGGGCAGAAGACACAGCACTCCAGCTGGGACCGACCACGTTTCAAAGAGTGTCACTCCTCGATCTGTGAATGTATATTAGATGTGAGCTGAGTCACTACACAGTCAGAGTAACGCCGCTCAATTTCTCACGCCATATCACATTGGCTCAGAAGATTACACACTGCATTGTCAGATAACCTGTGATTACGTACAGCTGAGGCTGGCACAGTCAAAGATGTAATTTTTGTTTTTTTCACTAAAAAATAAAGCTCACTTATCTAAATTTACAACACTGTACAACAAACTTACTCCATGTAGATTCAGCGCAGGATTCACACAAGACTTTACTTTACAATGCATTAGCCAGCCAGGACCTCAAGTCACTACATTTTCCATCTGATTAATAATTCATCATAGGGGCTCTTAATGTAGAGTATTAATATGAAATGACTGTCAAGCTTCCATTTTTTTTGGATCCTATCCGTCGGTGTCTTCATCATCCTCTCTGAGCTCTGATGGCCCTTTTCTCTCCCTTACTTTGTCACGTCTGTGCTCTCCATGCTACCCAGATTTGATGTCTTTTTTCTCTCTTTCCACTTGAGGATTCAGATTACCATGATTACTTGATAACACACCAGTACTTATGTATGTGTCTGAATGGATGCATTTTTTGCAGCATAAGCATGTGGCTGCATTTTAATTTCCCCCCCTCCGTCAGAAAGAATAGTAAAATATGTTCCTCTTGTGAATGGGGGTGTGGACAAAGGCTGTGAGTAAGGTTTTGTGGTAATCAAAGGACTACAGTACAAGTGTTCTTTCTTTTCTTTCTACCTTTGAAGGTAGTCATCATGACATTGTGGTAATTCAAATCTTTTTTTTCTTCAAATTACAACAGGTCTGTAATAAGGCCTAATTAGCTGACAGGTGGTTACCAGAAATATTCTGTATTTATTTTATTGCTTATGAATACTCTCGCAGAACGTGGAAATTATAAAGGCTTTTGAACGAAGCGAACAAAATACCTGAACATCTGAGCAACAATAGATCCTTTCACCCCAGCCTGGCTAGACTTACTATAGGTGTCATTGCACCAGGTGTCCATATGCACACATTGTCAGCAACAGAGCTGCACGGCCACGCTGAACACAACACGTCAGATATAATTATGACAGTTCCTGGCAGCAAGTGTGGATAAAAAATCCTCCTGTGCGGTGGAGACGGGCAGCTGTGTACACTTGTTCTTTCGCTGTATGCAGCAGAACTAATTTTCTCTGAGCTTCATTAAAAATTATTTCAGCGATGTTCGTGTGTTTGTGTTGCATTCATCGCCCCTCTCTCTGTCTTTGTCTGTCTTTCTCATCTTGATTATGTGGGTGTTGCCCAGCGTGCAAACACAGCTGAGTGTCATACATTATTCATTTGTGGTGGACACACAAGTGACACACACACAGACACGCACACACTTGCTATTCTCTTAGGGAATGAAAGGAGGGGCATCAAGGTGAGCTTAGACACCCTGTGAAGATTGTTCGACTTTACGCCCCAAAACACCAACCACATTACACAACACATACACGCATCCCTCATCATCCCTTACAGGTACAGGCTTGTCCTTTTAGCTGTTGGGTAACAACAACAAAGCAGATGCTATCTATCAACTCCAGGCTGTAAAACATCATTTGCTTTTCATGGTCACACTTAACTGGAGCTTTTGCTTTGTGTACGCCGAGCAAGGTAACTCTTGCTCACCATACACCCATGTACTAAACTGATGTGACTCATGGCTGCAAGAGGAAGTATGTGGGCTATAAAGGCTTTCGGAGGCACAGTTAACACCACCGGATCACTGAATCATGGCATTATCCAAACTGGTAACAAAAGAGGGGCACTGCGTGTGAAATGTTTCAGTAGATTTTAATAGATAACTGATGATGTATCATGCGGGGTGATGATTTACTTGTATTCACCTTCTTTCACCTTCATATATTACGTGTTTTACTTAAAGAATTTAGTTAATTTAACTCACAGTGAAGAGTGCGGCCTTGCTGTGGTTGGTTGGTGAGTATGAATTCATTTTTACTGGGGTGGCAGTGAAGTCTGGAGAAATTACAGGGTGGTTGTGACTGTAATTGTAGAGGTTAAAGAGATTTGTGTAACCAGAGGGTCAGAACCAGGAACATGTGTGTTACGCCCTGTTCAATTCATCGCAACACAACCACACAACATATGTTATATCCATCCTGGGATCCCTGCTCCTGCCCAGTTTTGAACATGGGTTTGGAATTAAAGCCATTAAAGAATAATCATAGGATTACGACATGCTTTTATCATTGGATTACCTTAGCCCCAGGCATCAATTTTGGCGTTGTTGCTCTCTTAAACATGATTATAGGTTGTTGCATCAGCAAAAGATAATCGAGAGAGAACTGCTGGGGAAAATCTTAATGAATAAGCAAATAGAAATCCTGTCAAGTCAAATCATTTTATTCATGCTATCTGTTGTTGTTGAGTAGTCAGAGAAAATTGCAACCACCACTGTCAATTAACTGAAAGTCTACTACTACTGCTTTGCAAATATGGGTCTGGTGGTGTACCACTGTAATTTAGCCGTGATGCGCTACAGCACATTGAGCAACAGTGGCCATTAGACTGATGTCATTAACCCGTGACCCACTTGCTTAATCGTCTCCAGTGCAATGAGGAGATGGAGTCTGTCCCAGGTGCAAAGCACAGCGACACAATGAGCCTGTCCTCCTGTAAAACACGGGCACATCACAACAGGCAAAAATGTTTCTGTCAGTCCATAAAATGGACAGACAGAAACATTTACAGTATATTGGTAACATGTTGGATTGGTCCTTTCATCTAATACTCGACAAGAAAGCATGAGCATTATGCAAAATAGAATGTAAACCTACTCCTTTAAAGTGAGTCAGCCAATCGTTGTATCATTTCATTTAGTCAAATCATATGATTGATAAAACATGCAAACAGGAGAGTGTCATGAGGAGATAAAATCTACCCCAAGGCCAGGCACAGGAACATAGTACTGAGCCTGTCCTCTTGAAACACAAGCCCGTCTGTGAGCACAACAGACAATAGACAGACGCCGGTCTGCTGCAGGGACAACAGACAGATGCAAACTTTTACACTCACAATCATGTGGACAAAAAACATACTTTCATAGAAACGGTTACACTTGCCAACATTTTCTATAAAGCTGGAGCCAGCAGATGGTAAGCTTTACTTAGCATAAACAGTGGAAGCAGGGAGAAACAGCTTGCCTGGTTCTGTCCAAAGGTTAAAGAAAATCACCCTACCAGCACCTATAAGCTCACTAACATGTCACTTAATCTTTAGGAAGCCAAGATCCCAAAACGTGTTCATTAGTGAGCTTAGCTGAACCAGCTGTTGCTCCCCATCTCTAGTTGTTATGCTAAGCTAAATAAATCACCTGCTGTCATTAACTAACTGACATGAGAGTGAGATTGGTCCTCTCTAATTCTCAAAGTGACTGAACCATCCAATAAATTAATTCATTCATCATACACATTTAGTATTTATCCAAATCATATGATTGATAAATTGAGCAAACAAGACTAGCTCAAGTGGAACAAGTATCTTACATGGCATTCAAACGAAGGAAAACCTAATGGTTACCACAAGCAAGTTTATTAACCTTTAGAAGAAGGAGGAAGGTTTGTGTCCACAACAGTAGCGGGAAAACATTGTGACATCATCTGACAGTGAAATCTGAGACAAGACAACAGAGAATGCCACAGTCTCCAGGACACAAGTATTAAATCCTGTTAAAGGTCACATTGACGTATTGATGGCACTAATGCATGATAAGTCACACAGTAAATCTGGTCTACACTGAGTGAGTCAGATGAGGGTTTGTTAAAAGCTAATGGCTGCAGGACAATGTCACTAGCAATGCCATCTATCTATCTATCTATCTATCTATCTATCTATCTATCTATCTATCTATCTATCTATCTATCTATCTATCTATCTATCTATCTATCTATCTATCTATCTATCTATCTATCTATCTATCTATAAATCCTAGTTGATAAGCTACAAAAGTGTGAAAAAGTCAGATCTTTGTGACAATTTCAAGATAGCACTATACACTACTTGTACAGCCATTTGAAAACTACATAAGTTACACATTACTGTATTTAGTGAAGTAACTGAGTACAAGACACTGAATATGTATGTTTCAAATTTTTACTGCATATGCTCTTTGCAATTCTAATTTGTTCAGAGGATTGTGCAAAAGAAAAATACACTACAGTCACATATTTACAACAAACATAAGAAAGACCCTGTTGGGGCGGTGTTTAGCTCAGTAGGTAGAGCACCCGCCCCATGTGTTGAAGCTACAGTCCTCGCTGCAGGCGGCCCCGGTTCGAATCCCGCATTGGACGGCCCTATACTGCATGTCATTCCCCCCATGTCTGCCTCCCATTTCCTGTCACACTCTCAACTGTCCTGTCAAATAAAGGCATAAAAAAAAAGAAAGACCCTGTAAATAGAGCTGTGCACAACTCTAAACAATATTGCAGAACATACAGAGTACTGTAAATAATTTCTGTCTGTCTGGCCACATATTCATCTATCACACTCATCACAGCGAATATCATCCCTTGCAATGCAGCGAGGAAAGTATCTCCTCGAGTGGCAAATCCACCCTCTGCAGGACTTTGTGATGTCATCACATGCTGCATCCATGGCACTAGCCTTTGGTTCCCTTCACCTTTGTATTTTTGACAGATTCCCTGCTAACGGCACTGGGTTGCTCAATAAGTGTTAGTTATTACAGTAACTTGCTCATTACAAATAAATAACTATAGAACCTGTCCAGATGTACAACAAACAATCACATGACTACTGTATATGATGGACAGAAATTATAGTCTTACAGTAATGGGCCACATTTCAGTTACTATGAGGCTTCATTACGCATATGTTTGTATTATCGTAAAACACCAGCTTAGCAAACAGCTAATGTTTCATTAGTTTACATCATGCCATATACTTGGTTTTGACCAAGGCTTGTTAGAAGAGGTGGAGCCCAGGGCTCCTTAAATGATCGGGTTCATCCGATCTCATCTCAGCTGAATGCCAAGCAGTGGAAATATGAGCTGACTGCCTACTCTGAGCTGAGTCATGCACTTTCACTCTCTTAAACAAACACTCTTGCATATTCATCATGCAGGGACACACACACACACACAAACACACACAGTTTAGGAAACACATAAACCTGCTGTGAAAAACACTGCCTCTGATGCAAACACTATCTCATGCCAGGACTCCCATGCAAAACACTTTCTCTAACATGCCTTTGAGCCTTCCTCCTTTTTCATCTCACCTGTATTCATCAGTCACATTCATATGGGCTTTTCATGTCCTTCAGAATTCATAAACCCAGGCATACAGCGCTATGTTTTTCCTCCTGGTGAGTGACTGACTGTCTTGAGCTGGAAAAACACTTCTTTCTTGTTTCTAAGAAGTTGCAAAATATCGACATGTAACCAACATGTGTGGACTCACAGGCAAGCTCATGCAAGCATGTGTTGACTGTGCCGACAATCCAATCATGCCAAAACAATTCTTGACACACCTCAGTTCAAAAACTTTCCAAGTTCTTCATACTGTGAACACTTGTGCAAGAGTAAAACCTTGGTCCTATGAATCATAACATTTTGCAAGTTCTAATATTTTCATATTCCAGCGTGAGGGCAGAAATGATTCCCATGGGTCCATATTGATTTTTGCTCTCAACCTCTGCCACTGAAATATATGTTGAAGGAAGTAATTATAATCTGTATGTTGTTTCACTGTGATGAAAATAAGGCCTTCACTGACAAGAAAAAAAACTATACCAATAGCAACAAATTATGTGATATTAATTCAAGGATATGTTCCAGGGGATATTTGTTCAAAGACTTGTAAATGTTACAGGAAGTGCAGGGAATTAATGAATCAGATTGTTGTAGACAGATCTGACTTGGATTGCATGGCTGATTAGCTGCACCGACACTCAACAATCATAAGTGGATTAAATGGTTTGTATCTATAACATTGCTTATCTTGTAGTTTTTGTTTTGGGGGAAATGCTGTGGTTAAAACAAGCTGTGTATTCAATCATCCTTTTAAATCTCCTCATTGCAAATAAGTTGAGTTCAATACATATTTCACATTTCTGGTAATAAAAACAGAGACATAGGCCCAGTTAGCATTTGCCCTGTGTGTACATATTTTGCTGTAAGCATGCTGCAAGCAGCACACATGCAGCAAAGATAACATTGCAGAGCTATCTGAATCCAGGACTTACTCTCTATCCCTCAGGACTCTCCATTTCTGCTCTTCTTGGTCCACATTCTTAAAATGACTGAGGGAGAGAGCATGAGGAAATTAGTTTTTCCTCCTTCTGAGCCAGGCAGGGCTGTTAGCAAAAAGGTTTTAATTGATTTTGAAGTAGTAGCTGTTGGGAATGCCTCTCACCGTGAAAACATGCTTGACACACAGACATCAAAACAGCTTATTACCACATCAAAGTGGCAACCACCCTTTGCCATTTGTGTATTTGTGTAAACCCGAGCCGCCAATTTTGATGACACAGGGCATTTGGAGAAAAAAAAGTTAATTTATGAACTTCCCCTTAGCTGTATTAGGGTCATCTTAATGCATAATGCTCAGGATATGTAACCACTATTATACCTTCAGAGGAAGGATTATCATACACAGTGCGGTAGAAGGGAAGTATTTTTTTACACTGTGGAAATAGAGAAAAAATAGAGGAAATAAAAATGACAGACCAAATCACTCCCACTAAATGTGGAGCTGAAATTTTGTCTGTGAAGTATTGGAGTTTGTTCATCGCTGGAGGTGTTAATCTGACTGATATGTACAGGTTCATGTGTTCTCTTCAGCCCAGATATCAGTCTCCAGCACAGTTTGAGGCTCAGCTCAGGGAAAAGAAGCTGCTTACCAACAGAAATACAAATTACTTCACACTGCATCATGATGCCTAATGGTCCTGCTGTGGCAGAGAGATCCTGAGGATGAAAGACTTGCAAGTTCTGTATCTGTAAAACCTGAATCTCAGCCCCTGTGAGCTTGTTTTAATACTGCTATAAGTGCAGTTTGATAGGCCTTATGCAAACACTACTGTAGGTATGATGACATTTTTCCATTGTATGATTTTTGTTATTCAGTAATCAGTTCACATGGTGTGCTAAATATACTATGTGGTTCATTCAAAGGACAATTATCTGCTGTTAAATGACCGTAAATCAGTAAACTCACATAAGCTTCGCTGCTTGTACACTTTCACACAGCAGAGTACACTAAACATGCTATCGGGGAACACTTTGCCAGGGGGGTAGCCTTTCATGTCAGCTGTGTCTGTAGCAGATTTGGCTATCTATGTTGTAAAGAGATTATTAAATGCTAAGTGTATTTTTATGTCATTAAAGCATAAAAAATGGAAAAGAAAAAGAGCGGTTTCTCCAGCGAGTTGTAATCGGTGAATAGCTGAATGGCTTGTATAGGATTCAACTCTCATTAGTGTAGAAAAAAGAGAATTTAGAAAATGTCAGATTTTATTCCAATGCAGTGCAAAACACATTTGCTGGATGATCTTTAAAGGATAAAACTTCAAAAGTAAATCAACACTCAATTACTGAGTCGAAAACTGCTGCTGAACTGCCCTCTGTGGATGGAACTGTCAAGTACGCTGCACTCTTGACCACACACCAATCAATGACGTTTTAAATCAGCCACTGAAAGAAAAAAAAAAGTGAAGAATGAGAAAATCAAATGATTTTACATCTCTGATTGCGGTGCTGCTAGAGGTGCAAAGCGATCCAGCTTTCTTTGCTTGCACCATACAAATGTTCTGCCCTGTTTGAATCCATGTGTATTTTTTCGTTGAGTGGAAAACAAGATAAAGAGAGAAAAGATTGATTTCTAATAGTGTTTGCAGTAGAGTATGACAGTCATCCCTTCAGCACTGCATCAAATATGCACAGAGCCAAATATATGTATATATTTTGCTGCCGCCTGCGGGGTCATTTTCTAATTCAAGGTTGCAAACTATAAATGAACTTAAAAAAAAGCAGCGAGTGTGATGTCTAAATCTGTTCTGTATGTAATTAGGCAGAGACTGACAGATGATGAATAAAAGAAAATTTGGCTAAAAGTATCACGAGGCCTCTCATTAGCTCCATCATGACTTTGATTCTCTGGACTTGGAAAAAAAATGATATACCTACATTGCTGACATGGATCAGACCATCTCTGTGCCCTGAAGGCCTACAGTGTCACACTGCAAGACCCTGATGATGTATGACAGGCCTGCCTGCCTCAGTGTCACATCAACCAGCTGCTCAGAAACAGAGACAGAGAGAAGCTGCAGAGGCAGTGAGACGGAGAGACTGGCACTTAAAGTCTTTTAGCTTCATATTTCTCCTTACACTTACCTGATGTGACCCTCAGATGGAACAGTCTCTCTACAGTCAGAAAGTCCACTAATGAGGATAATAAATTAGGTACAATAGAGATTAATGTCACTTATAAGTGGTTCATTTACATTAAAAAGTTTTTTTTTACTGTCTGTAGTCTCAAGGAGTTGGTTACCATGGTAGCCACATTATTATGTATGATTTGAAAGGGGGATGATAATCACATAGCCGACTCTATTTCAGTTGAGAAGAGTGTGTATATGTTGGATAATACCATAAAAAATAAATTGTCAGGAAATATGTTAAATCATATAGTACCTCTAGTTAGAAGTGTAGATTAATACATGTGTAATAACTTAATTATGTTCTCAGTATGTAACAGAAATGAGTGAAAATGTTAACAGCATAACCAGGATATGAATGAAAGTCTGTGTGCGCGCGCGTGTAGTAGTTGTGGATGTGGTATGCAAACATGAGTGCTGTAAATGTGCCAGGTCCTTGGTCGAACTGTACAGTGTTTGTCAGCTAATTAGCAACATGAATTAGTGCAGCAGCAGTTGGGGGAGCTCCTCACACGCAGAGAAAGGCTGATGGGAGCTGATGGGCGCAGCAGAGCGTCGTTGCTGGTGACTGAAAAGGAGATGCAGAGGGGAGGAGGGATGAGGGATGAGAAGGAGGGATGAGAGAGAGAGGGGGGGAGGAGGTGACAGCATCTAAACCACTGCTAATGAAGACGTCAGCTCACCAGCATACGGTAGCTATCTTAGTCACGGGCAAGGCACCCGTCAAAAACTGGCATCATGGCGTAAATGAATTGCTCAGGCAGCGCAGAAGAATTGTCAGACGTACACATGCCATTGCAGAGAACAAAAAAACACATACATTGCCTGTGAACACACAATTATCTCACTGCAGTGGGGATGGTGGTGGTGTCCTGGTGGCATTGCACAGCTAATCAAATGTGCAGAGCTAAACTAAGGAAAACAGCAGATTGGCTCTGTTTGTTTGATGGATATGTCTGATTCGGGCTATGTACTTCATCCGAGTCTTTCCTGTGTGGTTTGGCAAACGCAGTAATCCACGAAGGCTGCAACGGAGCAGCTTAAGGCAACAAAGGCAACTGAAAAGTTTTATTCATTTACAGTTCAGGTGGCTGTCACGGCGCCAAAGGTTTTACTGTGACTATTTGAAGGCTACAGTATTGGAAAAAGATAGATCTATTACACTAAATGTTGACAGTGACAAGTGTAATGGAAAGAAACACTGCCCCCAAGAGCAAAATAAAGATAGGATAACAGAGATAATAGAAGTAATAATTAGATGGAAGCAGAATTGCACAAACATGCTGCTAATGAAATGTGGAGGAAGATGCAAAGACAGACACTACGCAGTCTTATGCCAGATTTTTCTATTACTGTGCAAAACTCTCAGCAGACTCTTTGTTGGTCTTATTCACCTCTCACACCGTGTTTACCAACAAGGTTCAGTCCGGGTAAAATCAAACCGTGGCATTTCTCTCCTATCTACCTGTCAGGAAAACATTTTGGAAGCGAAACCCTGATGGGCACTTGGTATGAGAGGAGGAGAAAAAAAAAAGAGCATAAACTGCCAGTGGCTGTTGTATAGGCTGATTAGCAGCTTGCATGCCCTCTGTTGATAGACTTCCCAGATAGCTGCTGGAGCTATAACTTTGTTGCCCTGCTCTTGAGATACCAATGAATGAATGTTTTCAGGAAGCAGCTGACATTTTCCTTTACTCTCATCCCTCAGCTCAAGAGGGCCTGTTCTCAGCAGCAGCTCTGTCACTATCAAAATCAGATAACGTCGAGCTCTGCACAGACGGCGTTGAGCCAGCTTAACTGTTGTTTTCCCATATTCCAGCCCACAAAAGTTCACAACGGCAACTTCAGCCAGAAATCACAGTTGTGCTAAATTAAAAAATTCCTCTAGCTGACATCTCAGACTACATGCTACTTCTGTTTCCTTGGTGATGCTTGATTCAGATTGCCCTTGGCAGCGCGTCGTCTGTGAGCCACATAGATGCATGGTAACTCCCAATGTATTAGTTAGATATATCATCAGTTATTCACATTGGGCACATGTTGCCGTCACTGATGTTTCTTTGATATAAATACCCAATAATTTATTAAAGAGAATTTCTGAATGATTCTAGCATGGATGATGATAGCTGTGATAATGGCCAGAAGTACTGTAGCTGCTAGGCTCACAGCAGTCTCGCAGTAAAAACCTGGTGTCCTATAAGGAAGCACCAACAGTGTGCTTGTTATCTATTTATCTCCACTGAGAAGTATGTTGCATTTAATCCCAAAACCAAAATCTAGTGGGATGGTAATAGCTTTGCTGTCCTGTTAGTTACAACAACCCTTTTTGGAGAAGTGCCGGGGGAATGAGGACATACTATACTATAGGCAACTGTATGTAAATGTATGTTCATACTGTGAAAGTCTGATGTTGACATAACTGTCATTGATTTTTACATAAGTGTCTACTGTCACAACACAAAATAGAAAAATGCTGAATTGATCTTGGTTTGACACATGAATCAGTAAATACTCAATGGTGCTATTATAATGACATCTCCACTTGTCATCATCCGCTCCACTTTTTTGTGTGTCTGGGGAGACGCAACACAACAGCAAACTGCAAATATGATTAAAGGTAGCAGCAACGGCATTGTGTGCATTCACACGTACTGTAGTAGACTGACAGGCTCAGTCAAACACAAAAGACAGATACATATACTGTACATATTGTTGCGTTACATTATCATAACCGGAGGCGCACGGATAAAGCAGCTTTGGGATGTTCATCTGCGCTGTTCCACTATGTGAGAGTACAGCTCTGGAAAAAAAAAGGGGGGGCTCTGAGTTTGTTGAGAGCTCCCTTGACAGGGAACAGAACAGGCTATTACTTCATATTGCACCATTTAAGCTGTTTTTATTTTGGACTCTCCGGCTCCTTCCACCAGCCGGCACCATCTCTGGGGATAACAATCAGGCCTCAACAAGAAAAGGCAGACAACTCCTAACAGTTTAGAGACTTGTATACAGTCTGTATATCTATATATTTATCTGTTAAAGTGGGCTTGGATTAATGGGGTAATTCCCTCTTTCGGTTATTGTGGAGTGGCTGCAGATTATCACCCATGCTCACTTTGCTGTGACTTTTCTCAAATCCTGCCATTCTAGGTGACAATGTGCAGTCGAGACCTGAGGCTGCTTTTTTTACTCTATCCACCTGTGCTGTTTGGTTCCAACTGTGAGGGCATTTTTCCCTCTTTTTTCCTATTCATGCACAGACATTTGATTGCTCACCAAGCTGTGAAGCCAGAGAGAGTCAACAAGCCAAAGCAGAGAAAGAAAATCTCAAATTGGGTGCTGTGCATGACGACATGCTTCGAAGGACTCTTGAATCCCATGTCTGTATGATACAGTAACCCTGGTGACTTCTGCACGTCTCTGTCCTTCTGGGAAACAATAGCTCCCTCTAGTGCTGACACATACTAAGACTGAGGCGTGTGGAGGGACGAGGGAGAGACTGAGACAGAGAGAAAGAGAAGAAGAGAGTCAAACCATGTAGCTCTGGGTTGGGGCGAGGAACAGAAGGCAGGCCTGTCAGGCTTGTGCCTTCTCTTTGTGAGAAAGGGGAATATCAAAGGCAAGATAGGGCCATGAGGGAGTAGAGAGGGGTTGAGGGTATAAGCAAAGAGATTCAGTGAGCTGAGGTGAGAGGAGGCTTCAGAGAAGACTTTCAGATTTCAGGAGAGGTATTACATAATTCGTGCAGATGGTAGCTTGAGAGTCTCTCGCCCCTCGTGTCATCTCTACCTCTGCCAGGACACATTATCCTCTTGTTCAGGAGGGTGTTTTAGGGCAAACTTTGATCACTTGCGCTGTTTACTGTGTGTGTGTGTTAGAGAGAGAGAGAGAGAGTGTGCGTGTGAGTCATACAGAGTCTATGATGACAGTACAGATGACAGTAAGAGAGACATACGCATAGCAGACCACAGAGGACATTTTTGACCTCTCATAACAAAATGAATCAACACCACCGTAAGCTACTGTAACCAAGCAGGGGAATATGTTTTCTTTTACCCATTTGCTCATAAAACACCAAAGGATGCTGCTGATACAAGTGAAGGGATCAACAAGGTCATTCTATGGGGAGCCTCAATGTCCATCACTGTACCACCATTGTCAACCTCATGGTGGCGCTGGAGGAGAATTACAGTGAACCCCAGGAAACCAGTAAGGTCAGTACAAACAGTAACTATTGTGTCATTGTATCTAGTTATGTAAGTAATGTTGACCTGCTGGTGGTTATCAGAACAAAAGTGAAACCTATATGATTAATGATGGAAAGGTGCCATTTGGGCGTGTCAGTAAATCAGACAAAGAGTGTAGACAGTGTCAAGAGCCTGGCCTGCTTTTGAATGTTTGCAAAGTATCTTGTTTCCAGATAGACAAGCCTTTCACTTGTAGCTGTGGCTCTAACCACAAATAATACTGCTGTGATGTTTCTGATTTACAATCACTGTGCATCACAGCAGGCCTGTTTTAAGTCTGTTCACTCAGTTCAAGAAGTTATTGTAGATAATAGTTGCAAAGTTTTCATAAATCCATTCATGGCACATGAAGGACAGAGCATTAAGTTCATGCCAAATCAGATCTGGAATGAGATCATAGTGTTAGAGATAACCAGCTTAAAGCATCCAGCTACATGCTGGCAAACTGGGAACCAAAATGTCTTCTGACACGTGAGCTTTTGGAAGAGAGAGATTACAGATATGGTCTTGTGAATCCCACTTTTGACTCTGCACTGCATGCAACAGTCTCATTGTCGAAGTGAGCTGATTATAATACTGTTTAATATGTTAATGGCCAGGTTTTGAGACAGAGCATCACTGGGAAGTTCTAGCATGGCTGCTGCCCTTGTACACGCTACTTTGTCCCCATTACGTCTTGTCTTTGCTGCAAAGACAGAAGCATTGATTTGCCTCCCAAATTCAATGTTTCTTTGTTTGCTCTGACAGGCATTGCCATGGAAACACAAGGGAGTGGAATTACAATAAAGTTAAGAGAGAGCTGGTCCACCAGACTGTGAAGGGTTGGTATAATACAAGACCAAAGACAGGGCTACAGTACTTCATCTCTCTGGGGCTGAGACAACCACAGACTTAAAGTTCCTCAGTGTACTTTTAGATTCTTACATCTCTCTGAAAACCAGCTGGTTTTAGCTTAAGTTGTCCACGACTGGTAAACACTCATTGGACAAGAGTCTTTCTCAGTGTGGGAGTATTTCGATGTCTAGGCCTGTGAAAGCAAGAAATGGATTGTATTCTTGCCTCTTACATGAATGGGGTGTTAAACATTGATAGTCTGATGCAGGGAGAAATGGGGGGGGTGGGGGTGGAAGGGAAAGAGAGAACAGTTTCTTCTTAAATTTTGATTTGTTAACTCTTTAAAATCCAGTTTTGTTGAGCAGGGACATGTGATACGATCTGGCAGAGATTCAAGATTTCACTCACATTCACATCCAGACATACAGTATGTATGTACAGTGCAGCTCACAGTGAAACTGGACTGCGACCGGTTCTGTTGTATTGGAACAGTGTAATTTCTGGCAAGTCACTGAAACTGACAGAAATTTGGTAACTTACCGGATGGAGGTTTGTTAGGACTGGGCTCATGAGACATCTGAGCTTCTTGCTTGTTTTGGTGGATTTTAGTTTCAGTCTGGCCTTTAGGAAGAGCGAGGCAGGCTCAGCTGGATTGAGGTTATTGACTTGGCAAGTCTAGAGCATTCCTCTCACCCTAAATGCTCTGTCTGTGTATGGAGGTGCACAGACTTGATGCACTAATGATGTCATGTACAAAAACATCTGATACCTCGATTGCACAAACATAATGACTGTGAACAAATATTTGTTTCATTTCCAATCCAATGTGCAGAAGTAAACTAAGAACAGGAAAAAAAAAACTTTTCATGTACACACACAGCTTTCATGTCTCAACACGTGAGTGAAACTGTCCATTCAGAATCACATGTAAATGAAATCTGCTTATCAACCAAGTATGTTCTACTTTTGCTGCATGCCCTTTCTAAACATTACCCCCGTCAAACTCAAACATCAGCACATTCGTTGACCACACAGTCATGCGGTGTTCTTGCAGAACCACAGAGCACTTCCTGGTTGATTCATCACTGACTTAGTTTCTGAGAGTCTTTTCGAATCTCACCACGGCGCATTAGCCGCTCCCACAGACACGCTAAGCTTTGACTTCTTCTCATCAAAGACACAGTATCAAACCGGCTGCTATGTTGCTACCTAAAAAGGAATCTGTCAGTCAGGGTTTGCTGCTTTGTAGGTGTGAAGCCACAAAGTTAATGCCACCTTGACTGTCCAATGCAAGTAAGCCGCAAGTGGCTGGTGATTATGCAAATATGTTTTAGGTGTAAAATGAAAAGCGCCTGTTTAATTTTAATAGTTTAATGGAATTATTGAATTCATAAAGGCAAAATTATTCTTTAAACTTTTATTTTAATGCAACGTTATCAACAGATTTATTTCAACAAAATTTATTCAACCTTGAATAACAAATTAATTTAAAAAATATTTACAGCAACACCTTCTTAAGAGATAAACATTATTGCATAATACAACATGGCAGTTAAAAAATGAGTAGATTTCCTTTTTGCTCAGCTCCACTGCTCTGCTGTCATCTCCTCTTCAAGCCACTGAGGTTCAGTCCTCTGCAACAGATTTGGACTCCAGAGGATGTTTCTCTGCCCACAGAGACTCGCCTGACTTCTTCCCTCCTGGGCCTTTGCCGCGGTGCATCATCACATAGACCAGTGCAACAATCACCAGCAGTAAGACGACAACAGACCCCGCAAAAATCCCTATCCAGGTACCTGAGCTGCACTGGGGCTCAGAGACTGGTGCTCCTGCAAGAAACACAAACACATGCATTACTTGTGTCCACATACACACGTGATTTCACATAAATTTCAACAGCTGCTATTTGGAAAGAGAAAAATGCTCATCACCTTACACTCTGCTTACCATCTGTATAGACGCTGACATTCAAATATTCAGACTTTTTCACTATAGACTTCTTCCACCCGAGAGACAGAGATGGAAGCCACTCTTCTACCTCACAGTAATACAGGCCACTATCGTCAGGACTGGGCTTCAGGACTGTGAGGCTGAACTCTTTGGGTAGGGGATGGTTGAATCTTAGCTGATCACCCTTCCCACGCCTGACTTCAAGGGTGGCATTTCGGTAAGCTGTGAATATGGGGCTTTGTTGAGTCTCCACCTCCATTCCCTTCTGCCAAAACCACGTGACCTGGAACTCAGATTCACTGCTGGATTGTCTGGCGATCTTACAGGGGATGGTGAAATCCTGGGATGTGCTCACGTTCTGTTCCACCTCATCCATTACAATGGACAGGTTAATCTCTATGAAAAAAAGAAAACAGGTAAAACACATTTTATTCAACCCATACGTTTAAAGAACAGATTTAACATTAAAGTAATGGACAAACAAGGGAGAGGTCTGGCAAAAGGGATTTAGAGTCTTTTACAAAAGGCAGCTGCATGCATTTGTACTAAAACAGACAGGAAAGAGGAAGATGTGGGTGTACAAACCAAACCACAGGCAGTTTTAGCAGTAAACTTAACACCAGTATCACTAGGAGAGGTGCTAACACCATAACACAATTGTTGTTGCACTGAGAAAGTGTGTTTTAGCGCACCAGCCAGCAATATACAGACAAACACATTCACATTAACATAAGAGTGAAAGATTTTGGGAAATATGCCTATTAGCTTTCTTACTGAGAATTTGAAGAACACTGAACATTGTGGTGGTTAAGGAAATCTGAAAGCCTTGCTAGACTTACCAGGTTCAGTGACAGTTAGTCCTGTGATTGTGGACTGTGGTGCAAGCTGATACCATTCACCACGAGGATCTTGTAGCCACTCCACCACTTCACATTTATATGAACCTGTATCCGAGGCCTGAGCTTGCCGAATGGTCAACTCAAAACTAGGGCCCCGTGTGCGCTTCATGCTGATTCGTTGGTGGTCGCTCAGCTTTACCTGCGTCCCAAATGTTACTAGGTCATCCATGTTGGAGCTTATAATGGTTTTATTCTGTGCCTGTTCTTGACGCAGCCAGGTGACGGCATATCGAGCAGTTGCAAATTCTGAGGAAACTGAGCAGCTCATTATTGCATCAGAGCTGATATTTGTTGTCAAGTTGGACGAGGAAGTCAACTGCAGCTTGCTCGCTAGGATAGAGAGAGAAAAGTTAAGTCTTACTGTAAATGCCTAGAAACAGAGAATGGATCCAAAGACGACATGTAGACTTGCAACTCTGGTACCTGGGGTCTGCACCACCACAGCCACTGTGTTGGATGGAGGCAGCTTCTTGTTTATTTTCTCCAAGAAGACGGATGCACTGCATTGATAGCCTCCTGTCTCCCTATGACTCGCTCCATTGATGAGCAGATAGTGAATTACTGCCTTTGCGTTCCTCTCCACTCTCACCTGGTAGCCTTGCTGGTCTCCAGACCAACTGATGGTGCCGTCATGGTACAGCGTCAGGATGGTATCCACAGACCCATCGCGCTGCACGCTCCAAGTCAGTGTTATCGGCACTCGTGGCCCTTTGACGCGGCACATCAACTCCACATTTCCTCCCACAGTCACCAGGCTGTTGCGACTTATCAGAGCAACTGTCACAAGTTTATCTGTGTCGAGCAAGAGAGGAAAAGTTGGTGATCACACACTCATAATGCATTCATGTGTGTTCTAAATAAAAAAGGAATGTGAGCACATGGCATTTCCAAATTCTCTGTCAGTTATTTTCACATGCGGTTTTAAAAACCATTTCTCAGATTCATTTCCTTCTTTAAAACAAGTGGAAGCTAACACACACAGAACACGCATGCACTTATATTGAATATTACCTACATTCATCCATTAAATATCATGTACTTGCGTGTCTTCACATAAAACTTATAACTTAAAAGCATTAAGCATTTTTAAACACTTGAAACACTGTCTTCCTTTATTAAATGCAAATTTATGCAGTGAGGTACTCCAAAGTCTGTATTTTTGTGTCATTACAACAAACGTGTGTTAACAAGACTCTCAGTTTAAAAGCCTGTAGTGTAAGTGAATCGAGCAATATTCATTACATCCTAGATCACATAGAATATTGAAGGGAACAAAAAACGCTTGAATATTTTGTTGATTTCTTCGAGCTTTCCTCGCTGATTAAAATGAAAAACAATTTTCCTCTTGGAAGCGTGATTGTGCAAATGTCAAGGTAATCTGCCTGTGGGATTTTGAAATTTCTTGTGTGTGCAAACTTGCATCCCTGGAAATGGAAACGGGTGCATCCTCTATGGGGCGCAAACGTGCTGAAAGGTATTTCCTAGTGGTGACACCATAGTGAAGAGGGGTTGTAAACCATGAACATCCATGTTATATTATTTAAATTGCACACTTAGTCTAGACTAAGAGGCAGTTCGCATGCTAACTAACAGCTGTAACTTTGCCACATATTTGCACAATTTGCAAATATGCGTCATGAGAGAGACAATGACATATGTTTTTTTTTTAAGAGGAACCAAACAACTTAATAAGAGGAACTTGTGTCAATATGCAGGTTTCATCATTTGTACAATGACACAGACAGAAATATATCCTAC
Source organism: Decapterus maruadsi (assembly GCA_030347415.2). Lineage (NCBI taxonomy): Eukaryota > Metazoa > Chordata > Actinopteri > Carangiformes > Carangidae > Decapterus > Decapterus maruadsi. The sequence continues at coordinate 16,577,761 of CM064902.1, read as the reverse complement.
TGTACCTGCAGGAATCACTTTTACAGTGGTGGCTTGTGACTTGCTGTCAGTCTTGCTGTTGGTTTTCCACTCAGACACATCACACTGGTAGCTGCCAGCATCAGAGGGCGTGACCTCATCAAGCTCCAGAGTGAAGGAGCCGGTTTCTGGACGCATTGCCGTTATTTTGCGATTCACAAACTTGCCCTCTATCGCCATAACACCCTCCTGGCTCAGGCTGATAAACGAGGGTTTTGACGTGGGGGTCGATTTGTGTTGCCAGGTGACGGAGAGCTGACCTTTAATCCCAGTCACGTTGCAGGTGAGCATCAACCTGTCGCCCTCGTTAACACTCACATCGCGTTGCATTTCAACCGACAGCCCACTTTCTGTGGTGAGACGAGGCAACAGATAGATGGAGAGGATAACATTAATATTCATATTTCCATTAATAATAACCTTAAATTACAGGGTAAATCATACAGGGACTTAAATGCCTGACATGTGTCTGTACGGCTTTATGTGCTGACTGACCAGTGGGTGAGATGCTGATCTGTTGAAGGCTGGAGTCCTGGGCTGCTCCCTCAGTAAAGGCACCATCCTGGCCTCTGTCCTGGGGCCACGCCCGACAGACATAACCTCCCTGGTCCTCGGTTCTGACGGGCTTCAGCACGAGATGGAAGTCTCTGTCATCGACCCGGGCCGCCCTGAGCTCTCCTTGTTTCTCTCGGCCACTGTACTGAGGCCCCACAGACAGAACACCTGTGGGACCCATGCGGGCCAGCTCGACACTATCCCGGAACCAGGCAACAGAGAAGAAACTTTTCTGCGGGTTACGTGTGTCTACGTTGCAGGTTAGCGACAGCTCCTGGCCCTCCTGCAGCAACGTCTGCTGCGTCGAGATTCTCACTACCAAAGACGTCGTGTCTGGCACCACCTCTACTCGGGGCAAAAAATAGTCACAGTCAGACAGCACACAGCACAGCACACATCCTGTCAAGAAGTCACAGTGACTGTGAAGAGGAAGATGAAAAATAAACGTGTGAGTTTATGCTATTAATATATCACAGACAGATAAGATAGACAGACTAACCTCTGGCTTTGACGCTAAGTGTGGTCCCAGCTGCCGCTTTCTGTGCAACAGAGTACCAAGAGCGGTCAGGATCTTGGATCCACTCCCAAGCCTGGCAGTAGATCCTACCTTGGTCTGACACCTCCAGCTGAGACACCGTTAACCTGTAGGTGGCTTCTCCCATTTTATCTAACCTGATGAGTCCAGCTTGATAACGCTCTTCAAACCCCTGGCCTGGACTCAGTGTGAAATCTCTGTCCAGAGAAATGATGGGCCGAGCACTGCCCTCACCGACTTGGACAAACCAGGCAAAAGACAGATGGGTGTGCTGGATGGTGTTGCTGGAGGCTTGGCATGTTAAAGTGAGAGCATCACCCTCATTATAGCTCAGTGATGTGGCGTCGGATGATGAAACGCTCAGGGAGTCGTCGATCACTATGGCCCCATATCGGAAACAGAGACAAAAACATACAAAGTCATTCATTTTATTCTATTTAAAAATTTAGATTGAAAGGTAGAATGGTTATTGATTACCTTTGACTGTTGTCTTAGCAGTATAGGTTCCATCAAAAACAGATACTGAGTTGACCACAGTACATTCATATTCCCCCTCATCACCTTTCTGTAGGCTGTCTATCACAAAGGTGACTGAGGTTACAGACAAATGTTTCAGAGTAATCTCTCCTCCCATCACGCGTTGTGAATACACGGAATACGCAAAGTCCTTGTCGTTAGTGGCGATGATGTTGATGTCCAGATTTGGATTTTTAGGCTTTTTAATACGAAATTCGAAGTCTTGTCGAGCTTCCTCATTGGCAAAGCCGCTTACATTGCAGGAGATGGAGAGACGAGAGCCCAGCACCCGATACAGAGGCCCAGCCTGGACTTCAGTGTGGATTCTGGCCTCTGCTGAGCAACACATTGACAAAATATAGATGTTGAAGTTAGGTGGAAGCTGCAACTTTAATTCTTGTTTATGTCCCAGGGTGCTACATAACAGGGTCAACCCTTTTAATCAATAATGCATAGATATGCGACAAACAGCTATAGAGGCTGTAAGATTTAATGCACATGACAAGAAATAAACCTATTACAGCATATAAGTATGATGTATATGCATTATAAGTATCCATGAAAATAAGTGCAGGGAAATAGTTAAAAAAAAAAAAGTCTGTTCAACAGCAGAAGAAAGCAAGCAATTACTGCATCGTGTTCAGTTTCATGAGAATAATTTGTTTGTCTACATCAATAAATCTGTTATTAAAAACAGCAAAGAGAATAGCAGGTGAATTAACAATTATGACTCACTGAGTTTAATCACGTTTTCACTAAATGTGATTTTATGAAATGATGAAAATTTGTTGCCAGAAGCTCTGACAGAAAATCATGTAAATAATATATGCATTAGTGGTTATTATTCTTCCTTTTCAAGGTTCTTGGCTTCACTTATTACATCCCTAGTGCAAGAACGGCTTCCTCCTTTTTATATATAGATAAGAAGTTCTGTTCTGCATAGCCGTTGCAAATAAAGTCAATTTATATATATTTATGATGATGATTTCCTCAGCAGAATCAAATGCAACAGCAGAAATTCATGGAACTTCTTACCACAGTGCAGAATCCAGAGGAGCGTACCGGCCGTCCACAGTAAGTACAGGGGACACCTCATCCTGAAGCAGCCTCAGTGATAATACTGTTACTGTTCACAACATATTGTACTGTAGCAGTCAAGACTCTGTCTGTGCGGCATTTAGCCTGGTTGATGAAGCGCCGTATGTTTCCTGTAGGTACACCAAGAGGAAGTCTGAAATATTTCCTGTCACACTTCACATGCTTGCAACATTATACATTATACAACAGGCTCGGCTGTCATAGTTACACAGTAATGATCTCTATATGTTTATATTTAGTTATCCCATATTTGAAATTTGCATGTGTATATGGTTTGTGGAGAGAAAAACATACGTATGACAAATGAGTTTAAAAAAAAAGAAGAAAAAAAAACTTACAAATCAGTTCCTCCTGTAATCTCCCTCCTTCACATCTGTGGACCGATAGACTCACAACATGGGCTGATAGAGACTACGAGATCTGGTTTTGTCGCCATCGTTAAACGTGCTTTGACAAGCCAAGTGAGAAAGTAAACTCGCGCTCGTTTCACCTTAGCCTCACCTGAAGTGAAACTGTGACATTCACGTAGGCTACTACAAACAGGTGTCTGTCACCATGAGGAGTGAAAATTAAGCCATGTTGATTAATTCAACAAAATGTGAATAAACAGTGAGGAATCAGAGTACTTAGAAAGCTCTTTATGAATAAAGTCCAAATGATTGAAAGTTAACTCAAGTCCTGTATATTTTTTTGTTCCAGAAAACACCCCCCCACCCCCTCCTTCTCCTTCCTAGGAACCTAAGTTTATAATACAAGTCCAAAGCATGAACCCATTCTGCTTCTCTAGAAACCGACCAATCAACAATTTCAACATTCCTCTGAAAGTTTTTTTTTTATTCCAGCCCTTCTATTTTATTCCAGTAGCTATAAAATGCGCACATGTGTAACCTGTTTTTTCTCCTATGATTCAGTAGGTTAATGCAGTTATGCAGCTACGATTATTTTGTTGAATTGTGTTGTAAATAAAACAGCTTACGTCCAAGCTTGACCCATTTAGGCAAACAATTAAATACGTTTGGATCTATTGATAATATGTTTTGAAATGTGAAATATGGATCATTCAGGCAATACTGCCACCTAGTGGAGGAGACACGCCACTGCAGCTGTGTTTCTTTCTCAGCCTCTGGCCTTAGCTGTTTGTCTGACTGTGCAGAGGCTAAAGGATTTGCCAAAATTGCTCAACATCGATTTTGAAAGTAAAACACACATTTCTCGTTATACATGTCATAAAAGTAATTGTTGTTTTTGCGGCCAAAATGCTGAATACATTGTTTGTCTGACTGTGCAGAGGCTAAAGGATTTTATGTAGCCTGCTTGTCTTTTGTTTTCCTAACCAACATCTCCCCAGACACATTCACATAATTCATAATTATAGATTGGCCCATTTACTGTAGCTCCACTGCAGCATTAAGACAAGAAAAAAAAAAGAAAGAAAACAAAAATCATCATTAGGCCTATAGGTTATGGATGAAAGTGTGAAGTAGTGCAACTCGTGTGCAGTATAATAAACATGTTATACAGAATATATTAGGCTATACTATGAAATATAAAGCAAATGAATAAAGCAACGTAGTATACATTGTTCCATAGTTACTATGGTAACTAGACATGAGAACCACAGTGGTGGTGATGATGAGGGAGGGGCAAAAGCTGCTCTTACACTCTCCCACCCACATTCATGCTGGCAGCAGCCTTCTGGTCACAGGCTGCTTCTCATGAACACAGTCCATCCCACTGAGATGCCAGAATGATGGAGTGATGTCCAGCAGTGAGAAAAAAAAATTAGATCTTGCTGGTAGCAATGTATATCAACATAGGAACCTATAGCATTTCAAAATATATTAGATATGACACATTTAGATGGTCAGTGTTATTTTCAGTTAACACGGTTTAGTGAGATAAGGAAATGTGGGTTTGTGGGGTCCTGAAAAAAAAGAGGAAAATGGGTAACTTAGGGGAAATCTACTCTACATAAGAAGAGGAAGTGTCTAGAAACGAGCGTTGCAACATGCGCATGTTCCTCACAGTACAGGAATAGGAAGTATGAAGGGGACAGGAAAAAACAAATCCACAACTCGGCGACATAAAAGTTGTAAGACTAAAACCACACGGGGGTTGTTTTCTGTCTACGCATGCAGGTGCACCAAGAAGTTGCATGCTCTGCCTCTGAGGAGCGAGAGTTTGTGAAGAACTTCTGGTGTAAACGATGAGCGACTCGCTGGAGAAGACAACGGACTGTCCTTTACCGCTTCTCGGAGATGAGTCCTGCCCAAATGTGGAGAGGGAGAACCCAACAGGAACAAGTGAAGTACGCTGGGAAGATGGAGGTCTACCTGTTGAGCTACAGAGAGGAATGGAGACTCTACGAGTCAACAGAGAACTGACTGACGTGATACTGAGCGTTGAAGGACATGACTTCCCTTGCCATAGAGCCATTCTCGCTGCTGCCAGTCAGTACTTCAGGTAAAAATGAACTATATTAGGGTTCTTCTTTGTTTTCAGTGTGGTGATAGGATTGCTGCTTTTTACTAAATTAAATCTGCTTGTGCAGGGCAATGTTTTGCAGTGGCCTGAAGGAAAGTCGTGAGGAGTGCGTGCAAATAAAGGGATTGGACAGTGGGACGATGCGCTCTCTCCTGGAGTATACCTACACCAGCCGGGCTCTTCTCACGCACTCAAATGTTCAGAGAATACTAGAGGCTGCCAGTCAATTTCAGGTAAATCTTTAAAATCTCATCTGGATAAAGACATTTTGTTAGATTACATATAGCACAAGCACCCTCTGACACACACAAACACACACTTGAGACCATTATCACCAATCACAAACATTTAGCTTCACAGTTAGTTTTCCAATAAAGGTCCTAAATAATTTGCAAATAACCTACTATTGTGTAGTTAAAGCAAATTATTTTTGATCTGATGTTACCATCTATTATGCGTTGGGCCTCAATTACCTATTTAAATCAGAAATTCAGATGACATCTGCAGCAAAAATTAGCTTGATCCTCTGAAAAGGTTGTTTTTTTTCACTTGTAGTAAAAACTACTAAAATTAGAGTGAGGCTGAAAACACACTTTCACTTAGGACTTTACATTCACACACACATTTGATCATGACGAAAACTTGCTAAAAGTACAGTAGTACGGTGCTGCTTCAGTTCACAAACACATTTAGACTCTCTAGTCTCATGATCGTCTCACTTCAGACTGTATTTCCCCCATTCGGTGGAACAAACATCTCACTGCTTAAGAACTGGTTCACACTAAGAGGGAAGTGAAAGTTGCCAGTTGTTTACACTAAGGATCAGTTTTCCATACAGGCTTAAAATAGCTGCACAGCTGTGCTAAACAACAAATGAGGCAGGTGCTGCTGTGCTTCTATTTCAACTTAAAGTTTTAAAAATGTGATTTACAGATTAAAATGGAAAAACTCAAGTAGCCTATCCATCCTGATCCGGCTTTGAGGCTTTTGGTTTAGGATTGATGTTAGAATTAGGATCAGATTAAGATTTACAGTTTGAGGAAACATTGTTATGGTTTGTTAAGGCAACACCTACTTATTATGGTCTTTTTTTTGTAGTTTTCCTTACATCCTACTACAGGTTCTTATTCTTGGTTCTCTGCTCATTCACCACTACTGTGAGCACAGTATTGAGAAACTCTTTATGTGTTTACATGTAAGTTACTCTATTTCCATCTGAAAAGCAACAATGATTCCTTTGCGTGTCTTGTTTCACTTAGTTCCTGCGTGTCGTGGATGCATGTGCTGCCTTTTTGAGCAAGTCCCTGAATCTGGAGAACTGCATCGGGGTCCTCAATCTAGCCGAGAGTCACGCTCTGTTGGCCCTGACGACCAAGGTGCAGAACTACATCACCTCCCAGTTCTCCCAGGTGGTCAAGCAGCAGGACTTCCTGGAGGTGCCGGCAGAGTCGCTGGAGGCCGTGCTGCAAAGGGACGACCTCGACGCGAAGTGCGAGGAGTTGGTGTTGGAGGCACTCATGCGCTGGGTGAGGGCCCAGCAGGAAGAACGCTATCCTTTGCTGGCCAGGTTGCTCTCGCACGTACGGCTGCCGTTGCTGGAGCCGGCATACTTTGTTGAAAAAGTGGAGTCTGATGAACTGATACGACACTGCAGTGAAGCCTTTCCTCTGTTGCAAGAGGCCCGCGCCTATCATCTCTCCGGCAGGGAGGTCAGTAAGCAGGGGAGGCCAAAAATGTGCTTCCTTTTCTGATACTTTTGCCACAAAATACTGGCAGGGTGTTCGGTTCAATATGTCTGAAGCCCTGAGGCCAAAACATTGAGGAATTAATGGTGTAAAGACTTTCCTAGGCAGAAACTAACTAGCTTAAAAATGTTCCAATTTAACAATTTAAAATGACCTTTTCTTGGCTATATAATTTTGTGATATCCATTTGCTGCATTCAAATACAGCTGAATATCCATATTTCTAGGTGGTTTCTGAACGGACGAAACCCCGTGAGCAACACTTTCTGTCAGAGGTGTTCTTGATCATCGGAGGCTGCACCAAAGATGAACGCTTCATTTCCACTGTCACCTGTTTGGACCCCCTAAGACGCAGCAGGCTAGAGGTTGCCAGGCTGCCAATGACAGAGATGGAGGACGAATCCCAAAATAGAAAATGGGTGGAATTTGCTTGCATCACCTTCCGCAATGAACTGTACATATCTGGTGAGAAAAGTTACATATTCATGATTTCATAGAAAGCCTTGGTTCCTGTAAATTGCGCAACTCTCAGATGAAAGTGAAATTGTTCAGCATCATACAGCTGTACATTTAACATTACTACATGTCCTCTTGACATGTATTCAGGTTATTTGTTGGTTTGTTTTTTTGCATTTGCATCATGTGTAAAGGCTGCTGTACTGTAAATGTTTCTAGGTCTCTGCTATTTGCATGAGAAATGCACATAATCAACAGGAAGATCATTTGCTGTAACACTTGTTGTGGTTTTAGGTGTTTCCCAACTCAGGAAATGACACCGTCACTGCGGTTACATTATCTGTTCAGCAACATGCCATGAAAGTTCAGATTCAGCCATTGGATTTTTACATCTTTAACAAGAATGATAACTTGGTGCCCAGATGTGCAGCAATGATGCAGTCATTACTAAATACTCAGTGACACATCGATATTGGTATAAGAGCTATAGTGTGAACTGTAGGTGACTTTTTTGGTAATACTCCTTTTGCAGGAGGTAAGGAGACACAACATGATGTTTGGAAATACAATGGTGCCCTGGACAAGTGGATCCCGATCGAGCCCCTGACAACTGGTCGCTGGAGACACAAGATGGCCGTCCATGAGGGGAAGGTGTACGCCCTAGGTGGATTTGATGGAGTTCAGAGACTTGCTAGCGTCGAAGCCTATGATCCCTTTCACAATCGCTGGACGCAGGTGAGGATAAGAACTTCATAAAAAAGCTTTCTCATTAAAATACATATGTAAAAGGTGTTGTATTGGTGAGACTAAATTACACCCAACTGTAGTTCCTCTCAGTTCTACAGTGTCTCAATGCCTTTAAATTGTTTTAGTTTTACAGTCTGCAATGATGCTAGTGTCACTCACACTATACCATTCGCAGACGGCTGCTATTTTCAGTTTAAAAGCTGACAACTGAATAAAGGCTTCCTGTCCTACAGTGAAGTCACTCTCACTGTAGCAACATGTAGCTGTAGATGTTATTCAGCCCACTGCAGCCATCTAACCCTCACCCAAAATGTCAGGCTTTCTCAAAACTGGGAGTAGTGATGTCATACTCCAACACAAGACTGGGTCCATAACCCTATTTTCTGTTTAGGTGTTAAACACTATTTAAAGAATAGTCCCACTGTGTCTGTTCGGCTACTCTTATCACATATTTCTAATCGGAAGCTGTTCTGGCTGCACATATTGCAGGTGACTCCGCTTGCTGTGGGTGTGAGCTCCTTCGCTGCTGCAAACTTTGACAGATGGATCTATGTGATCGGTGGTGGGCCCAACGGAAAGCTGGCAACTGATAAGGTTCAGTGCTGGGAACCTGGGACAGACGGCTGGGAGCTACGGGCGCCCATTCCCATTGAAACCAAGTGCACTAATGCTGTTACATTCAAGAACTGCATCTATGTGGTTGGTAAGTCGTGAATATGGAGTGAAACTAAATATATTTGAGGTTTTTATAGTTTGAATTGTCTATTTAATGCTGCTTTATAATAATGTCACTGCAGTACAGAGAGAACTATTGCTGGTTGTAGACTATATAATAGTTAAAATTAGCATAGTTTTACTTCCTTCACCACTCGTGTGAGTCTGTATTTGACCTCAATAACTCTGTACACAGTATGAAATGAGATTCTTGCATGAGAAATGGATCTGTTTGTATATTCATGAACCATATTCTGCTTGCTCCTAGGTGGTGCCATGCATGCCATGTACTGCTACTCCCCTCTGTCTGACTCGTGGTCCCTCGTCACCCGTCTGGGGGAGAGGGCAAGCTGCGCCATCGCTGCCTGTAACAACAAACTCTTCATCACCGGAGGTCGGGATAACAAAAACCAAGTGATCTCCACGGTGATGTGCTGGGACGTTGCTCGAACAGTGCTGACAGAGGAGTGTGTTTTACCCATGGGAGTGTCTCACCACGGCAGTGTGACACTCATGAAGTCCTACACACATATACACAGAATAGCACCTGCCTTGGAGAGCCAGTGACAAAGGACTTTAATGCTGAAGAGACTGGGAGTGACAGGAGGCATATAAAGTGATTTATTGGGGAATCACATCTTTTCATTTGTGTGAAGATGAGGACATAACCCTTTCCAGAAACCTTTATTTTTTTTATACAGTGTTTTTTTTTGTTATTTACTTGTTGATATTGTTATTGGCACTTTCTATTTTGCCTTGGAAACAAACTTTAAAAAAAAAAAACTCACTAAAAAAATAAAACAAACTTAATTAACACAATTGTTAATTACAATGACAATGATGGTGCAGTGGTAAAAACTACTACTACTACTAATAATAATAAAAAGGTCCAAAGACATTGAAATTCGCACAAAAATACTGTGCAAATAAATACTGAAATATCACATGAACAGAGCAGTGTTTTTTTTCTGAGATCTGCCTCAATAGTCAGTCACCCATCTACACTCTGTAGAATAAGCAGCAAGCAGGTTGTTAAAACCTGATTTTATATGGAGAGAAAACGATCATCAGAAAGTTTGTTGGAGGGCGTTTACGATTTAAATTGTAGAGATCAGTCTAAAAACAGATAAGCAAAACATGCAGTGACGCACAGGAGCTGAGCTTCCGGTAGGCATTTTCAAACTAAAACATAGCTGCAACCTATCACACTCGGTTACACAGCCTACGGACCTCAAAGCTTATTTGTTTTGTTTTGTTTTGTTTGTTTTTCTCATTAAAACGTAGTTGCCTTCGCTACTGGCGCATTAGACGCCCTAAGTAAACTGAAGCTGACAGCTGAAGCTGTGAGCTAATATGTGGAAAATATATTTTTAATAAGATATGTTATTTCTTCGAAGCTCACTGATTCCTTGTAATGTTGAGTAAAACTTGATCAGATTGTAAAGGGGTGGTGCCCGGAAGCTCAGGTGCTGCTCCACCTGTAAACCGTGGACGGACGCTGTTGTGCAGAGAGTGGATTACATGTCCAACATACCCGCCGTCTTTTTTTTTCGTAGTTTATTCATGTTAAGCGTGTCAAAACGTTTGAGGGAAACTTAAATAATGACCCCTGCGACTGTTCGGGAGGACAACGGTTAATTTTTTTTCCCACAGGCTTTCACAAAAGTGAAAGTAAAAACGTGTCCTTGGAATTCTTTCCTGTGTTTTTGGAAAATGGCTCGTTGGTCCTTCTTATATGCGATCTTAATCCCCCACCTTGGTAAGTCTGCCACAATCATACTGATGCTTCTTTTTTTAGTAGACTAAAACTTGATCCTTTTGTGTGGACACAAAAACTAAACTAGACTGCGAGTGGCATTTCAGATTTTCTCTTCGTGTCCGAGAGTTCTTTGACCAAAAGCATGCAAGATCTTTAAACTGAAGTATTTTCTCCTAATACATTTAACACAGCGGTAGTTTACATGGTATAATGTCTGACAAGTGTCCTGATCAGTTTCCTACCTATGCTCTGTTGACACAGAGAGCATAGCCTACGTAGTTAATGATTAATTGTGTGTGTGTGTGTGTGTGTGTGTGTGTGTGTGTGTGTGTGTGTGTGTGTGTGTGTGTGTGTGTGTGTGTGTGTGTGTGTGTGTTAGAGAGAGAGACAGTGTGTATGTGAGTCATAGAAAATCTATGATGACAGATGAAAGTAAGAGACAAATGCATAGCAGACCATCTAACTATCTATCCAACTACAGTACCATCTAACATACATCTAACTGTTCTCTAACCAGCTGATTATTTTCCTGATTCATCCATTAATTTATTTAAATGCTGGAAAATGGCGAACAAAAGACTAAAAAGCTGAGCATGTTTGTTGACACCAGCACTCTAACCTCAACTAAATTCATCCACTGTGAAATGCAGTAGAAAGCATGAGAAGCTGAGGTGATCACTAAAGACTGATTTGGGGTTTTTACACAAATACGATTTATTGTGTACATTTGTATTGTATTGCATACATGTATTATATTTTGCAGTTGAACCTAGTACATTGGCAGCTTATCATATTATCATATCCCTCAAATATACAAGTCTCTCTACATGTCTCTTGACCTTGTAATTGTCTGTGTCTAGTTTCCGGAGAGATTACTCCAAAATATGGCGTATATGGGAAGATGCTCCACCTGAACCCGGGCAACACTAGACAACTTGATAGTATACTGTGGAAACACAATGGCAACAAAGTGGTGGAGTTTGATGGCATGGAGCAAGTGGCGTTCAGCCAATTTCGAAACAGGGTCACTCTTGACTGGATCTCTGCAGAACTTAACATCACAGGCCTGAGATTTGAGGACAGCGGAGAATATGAACTGGAAATGGTGAAAGATAAACAGGTTGACATCTTGAAATATAAAGTGCTGGTCGTAGGTAAGTGTTGTTTTACTTTCTATGAATTGATGAGGCTGTATTCTATGGATCAGTTTTCTAAAGATTGTCACTGTATCATTGCAGTATCTCTACGGCTGTAGAATTCTTCTTCTTCCCAAAGCCACTGTACATTTGGATATAGGCTATTGAGGATATCTGGGGCTTATTCGAGTAAAATGTGAAGCTTTTGAATTGCATTTTCACATGAAATTGGCAATTAAGAATATAACCATGCAGTACAGTAATGATTGCACTGAGCTGTGTTTTGTAGGTTCAAAATTAATCCATACCTCTTTCAACCATTGTCCATGCCTAAGTAATGAAGATATTGCATGTTGAAGACAGTAATATCTCTTAATAAGTCACCTATATGTAATTGGTTTGCTCTTGTATCACATCAGATGGACTTTGCTCTCTGTATTGGTACTTTGTTGAAAAAGCTTAGGACAGATAGATTTTGACATTGTTATTGTTACTTAGTGTTATAATTTTGGTTACTTAAACTTATTTATATTTCTGTGCTATTATACTATTATTTGCAAAATATGAGCAGAATGAATCATATTAATAATCCCTGTCACTTTAATTTCTGTATCATTTTAAGTGTATTTTAATTAGTTTTGTTTATGTATGGATGTAATTCCTGTTATTGTATTTTGCATGTAACATAAGGGGATCACTTATTTACTCTTCTAGGTTTGCATGCAAGTGTTTATTCTCATTCCTATTTTCATTCAGGCAAGATTTCCAAACCCAAAATATCCTGTGACATCAATAATGACAACTCTGGTCCACATGGGACCCAGGCAACGCTGACATGCTCTGCAGATTCTCAGACCGAAGTGACCTATGAGTGGGACTCAGACGGAAAAATGCGACAAGGCCCAAAGTTAACAATATCTCTAGGGGAAAAACATGATGATCAAACGTACACTTGTACAGTTAGCAACCCCGCGGATTCTGAGAAGGTCACATTCACTGCTAAGGATTGCCACCCCGGTAAGTTCTCACTTCTCACAGATTCATTGTTCATGCTATAAAATCTAGAAAATGTCAATTTCTCACACTATATGAATACTATTTGAGTAACTTTAATGTGAATAAAGATAATGTGACCTTTGTCTTTCTGTGCAGCCCACAGTATTTTACCTGTAGCGCTGGGTGCTGGCATAGCTGCTCTCATACTGGTGGTACTACTGGCGGTTCTACTCTTCTGTTTAAAACAAAAGAAGAAAGGTAGGCTACAGTTAAAAATCATAAACCTGAATGATTTTAGTAACAGAGGATAACTATCACATACACTTACCCTACTGTATATCAATAAATCAATAGTTGTAGCTGAGTGGATTTTATGTGGAGAAGTATTCTTTGTTATTTAGAAATAAAAAGAAGTTCCTTCAGATGTATCAACAGTCTTCATGTGCATTGGCAGTGAACACAGGCCACTGCCGTTACTGATTCTGATCTTCACAAAAAATGAAATAACAATATATTGGTTCTTTTTTTCTTTTCCTATATAGCGTGTTTTGCAGAAGGGAACAGGAAAGGTATGTGACACATTTTCAGTCAGATAAGAGCAGAAGTTCACCATTTGTACAGTGTTTTTGTATTGATGATAGTCATTGTCTCATATCTTTTCTGTTCATTTCTAATTAGTAAGGAAAACACATTTTGTATTTGAATGTGTTTCAGACATTGAGGCATCTCGAGGAAAGATGACGATGAACGAGGAATGTGAGAATCTACTGAATAGAACAGACACAAGGCCCTCTGATCAGCGACTTGAACATCTGAACGGAGGTCATGGGAATAAGACGGGTCACCAGATGGAAAAAAGAGAAGGTAACGCTGAATATTACACTCTGATGTATGCTCTAAGCAGATTTATGACAACTTTTTACTATTGTTCAGAAATGAATTTGTGTTAAAGGGATACTTCACCCAAAAATCAATAATTCACCGATTTTCTACTCACTGTCATGCCATGGAAGGGCTTGGAGAACGTTTGGAGTTATTAAAAGATAAGTTGTTCGGAAAAAAATAATTTGATCTCTGTTTTTAGCCTTGTTGTAGTGGTAGCTCCCCGTGGCTGTGCGAGATGTGCAAGATTTGCTGCCAGATTATCTTCCGTGTTTACATCATACATCCAGTGGTTTACGACAACGAACAAACATCTCGCTGCAAACCTCGCACATGTGCACATGCATTAACAGAGCCACTGGGAGAGACGGCTTTCATAGTGTGTGTGTGTGTGTGTGTGTAGTGGACGATTCAAAAGCTCCACGCCGGAACTCCAAAAGTGTTTTGATAATTTAGAAAGTTCTCCAAACCCTTCATTTGCATGACATTGAGTAGAAAATTGGTGAATTATCGATTTTGGGTGAAGTATCCCTTTAAAACAGCAGTTAATTGTTTGAGGAATTTGTTTACAATAATGAATAGAGGGAATAAAGTGAAATTATTTCAATGTGCATTCAGAATTGAAATTGAATGATTGATATAATTTTATTTCAATTACAGAACCTGTCATTGATGAACAACTACCTGTAAAAGGTTTGACAAGTAAAAAAGTAGTTATTACAGATTTATATTACTAAAGTTCTACAAATTAATTTTGCTGGTTGTGACTCTTCAGTTCCTGCAGGGCATGTTAAAGGGCTTAGGAAATTTTATGAGGAACCAGCAGGTGACCATTACTACATTACAGTAGCCTATCACTCTGAATCATTGCATGCCCAGTTTTTTATGTGCATGGTATAATTTAAAAGTCAATTTGGAGGTCTGGTATGTTTAAAATTATTTTTTAAATATACACTACTCACTAAAAATGTAGGGATATTCTAGCCTCGTAAACCAGCCTCCCCCGGAAATGCATTCAATTCATTTCACAGGGGGAGTCTGGCCTCATCCCCGTTGAAACCGTTTCGCCAGAAATCGGCCGTCTACCGAGCCAATCAGCGTCGCCGCTGTGGATTGACACAGCACGTTGGCCAATCAGGGCCTGAAAACATCGCTACATGGACTGGACTCACCTACAACAAACATGGCGGAGCGTCAAACAGCGGCGTAAAAACAGCAGTAAGGGAAGTTCTAAATGAAATACCATCAATTACAGAACTTAAACTAGAGCAAGAGTCGGCGCTTGTTGAGTTTCTTGGAGGAAAAGACGTTATCGCTGTTCTTCTTCGGTCCGTGATTGGCCAATCAGGGACTGATTGGCTCGGTAGGCGGAGTGTTTCGGCGAAACGGTTACAACGGAGATGAGGCCAGACTCCCCCCGTGAAATGAATTGAATGCATTTCCGGGGGAGGCTGGTTTACGAGGCTAGGGATATTCGGCTTTCAGATTAAATTTCAGATCTTAAATGTACGACAGTATAACCTTTTCAGATGAATTTAATTTGTACTTCTCTAAACTTTTGAATGCACATGTCCACCTGTTCAGTGTTTTTAGTATTTATAACATAACATGCTGTTCCTTAATGTGATTCACTGCAAAAATCAGTGCCTGATCCATGAATCCACCACTTAATGTTCTGGTTCAATGATAGTTTGTATTTTGAACAGTCATCTTCATCACGCTCTTCACATTTTGACATCATGAGACCAACAACAACACCTATATCAATCCATCAACAGTACAGTACCTGAACATGTCGAGGCTTCAAACAGGACGTTCACAGAGGGAGGTGTCCCTGAGCTCAGAGTGTCACAGCGGGTTCCAGGGTGCCATTCCGAAGGGCCGCCACTCCGAACGTTTACTTTAATTTGTCGGAATGCCGACCCCTAATTATTTATGGGAAAAGGGTGCCATTCCGAACCTGAAAAAAAGGGTGCCATTCCAAACCTGAAAAAAAATTGAAATCTAGCAAATGCGTTGGTAGCATAGAGGTTAGAACATCTGTTTTTGATGCGGTGGATCAGGGTTCGACCCCCGGGGGAGACACATATTAACAGTGATTTTATTGGCCTCTACCTAATCTTTTTACTAAACTTAACCAACTCCTTTCTACATTGCCTAAACCTAACCAAAGCACAGAGCAAGGACATTTATTTTCAGCAGGAGCGCCGCGGCTGCATCAGACTCGCACCTGGGTGAAGGGTGAAACTTTGGAGGTGGAGGGGGAGAGGGAGGGGGGCGCTGTCCCCGCGGCGCGTCGTGTCAAGCCAGGCAGGAAGTCAAACCACGAGAGAATCCGGTCAATTTTCAAAATAAAACACATTCGGAACGGCGGCCCCTCGGGAAGTTCGTAATGACGGACCTTCTGGAATTTTCGGACTGGCAGACCGTCGGAATGGCGGTCCTTCGGAATGGCGGTCGCCCCCCGTCACAGAGTGTCATCAGCAGGTTGAACAGAGAAACAGAAAGGCAGAGAAGTGGGCATCCTTTGGCCACATGACAACTTATTGAGACATTGACAGTTTTTGTTGTGGTGTACCCACCACTGTTGTTAGCCTTTGTTTCAATTTAATGCTCCACTTTGATAATATAATGTCAGTGGAGCATGACACTCTTACATTTTCCACAACTTTCACCCAAAAGTGGAATATCCCTAACTTTTTGTCAGTAGTGTGTGTGTTAGTATAAAGTGTACTTGATCAACTCTTAAATTTACTACAACCACAGTAAGAAGTTAAAAATCTATTCTTCTTTTTATTTGCAATATGTCATCAAATGGTAAATCCCAAAACAAGTTGACATCTTACAATCGTTTGTTTTGTTTGTCACTTTTAGTTAAGTGATTCAAACTATTAATCAGTACTTAAAAATTATGATTAATTTCCTGCTGGTGAATGTCAGTTAATTGGTTAAGCATGTTATTGTTTTATGACACTAACTCCTCTCACTGCTTCTAATCTCTTAAATCTTTCTTGTCTTTACTTTGTTTTGTTTGTTTGAGCAAACCTCAATTTATTCATGACCTTCTGCCACCTTTCTATCAGCATCAGGACAGCTGACATCTCTCAAATTTTGTAAATCCCTTTTTCCACTTTTTCTTAAATTTAATAGAGAAAACTTTGCATGAGGACAAGAAAATGTCTTCTCTCTCTGCCTAAAAAATGTACTGCATGTCAGCATCTGGGCAGCATCTGCTCAGTGTCTGGTCTTCCAAGCAGCGACAAAGACGATGCAGAAGCAAAAGCAGGTAATGATTGTCAACCAGATAATGGTGAAAGTCTTTTTAATCTTTCTTTTCCTTAAAATGTATAGACAACTGGAAAAACAAGAAGAAAAACCCAGATGATGCAGAAGCAGATGAACACATCGGAAAACTACCAGAGAACAAGGTCCAAGAGCATGAACCTTCAGACACTGAGGAAGCAACTGAGTCATATCCAGCTGGTGGGTCGGACCATGGAGAGGACACACAGACTCATGTGGAGTCCTCCGCCGCTTCAGAACAACCAGGTATGGAAACTACACTGGGATAGATTGAATACAATAGAAACAGACCAGCAAGAAAAAGGAAGTGAAGTTTCTGAGCATGATATGATGACTTGGATACAGTGCTCAGTTTTGGGCAATACGACCCAGACCAGGATATGATTGTCAACCAGTCAATGGTAGAAATCTCTTGAATCTTTGTTTTCCTTAAAATCTATAGAGAAGAACAAATCTCCTCCCCCAGTAGTGAAGAAACCAGTACGTCCTTTGGGCGACAAAGATTATGCAGAAGCAGATGATTCCATCGGAGAAACACCACAAGAGAACATGGCCCCAGAGTTTGAACCTTCAGACAAGAAGCCAAATGAACCAGTTCCAGCTGGTGGGTCGGATCATGGAGAGGAGACAAAGACTGATGTGGAGTCCTCTGCTGAGAAAGGTTAGCAGTGTTCAGTGTTGGGCAATACAATCCAAACCAGGAAATGATTCTCAACCAGACAATGCTGAAAATCTTATTTTTCTTTTTTCCTTTAAATTTATCAGGGAGCACTTAGACAAGGATAAGACCAATACCCCCCTCCGTCCCTCCTACCTTAGAATTAAAACTGAATTATATTTTATTTACAGAACATGTCATGGATGAATTACACAAATACAAAGAAGTTCATCTTTCTTTTCCTCTTTTCCTGAAAATCTATAGAGAAGAAACCTCGTCCTCTGATAGCCAGGAAGCCGACTGTACAAAACAAAGCGTGTAAACCTTCAGACACTGAGAAGCCGAATGAACCAGAACCAGCTGGTGAGTCGGACCATGGAGAGGAGACAACGACTGATGTGGAGTCCTCCACTGCTCCAGAACTACCAGGTACAGAAACGACACTATCTGAGAAAGATTAAATACAATAGGAACAGACCAGCAAGACAAAAATGAAGAACAGTTTCTGAGTATGATAAGATGAGTTGGATGTCCAATGTACAGTGTTGGGCAATACAGTCCAGATCAGGAGATGATTGTCAACCAGACAATGCTGAAAATCTTTTTCAAGACCAATTACCCCCCTCCGTCCCTCCTACCTGAGAATTAAAACTGAATTAGATTTTATTTACAGAACATGTCATGGATGAATTACAACAAACAGTTTACACAAAGAAGTTCATCTTTCTTTTCCTCTTTTCCTGAAAATCTATAGAGAAGAAACCTCGTCCTCCGATAGCCAGGAAGCCGACTGTACAAAACAAAGCGTGTCAACCTTCAGACACTGAGAAGCTGAATGAACCAGAACCAACTGGTGAGTCGGACCATGGAGAGGAGACAACGACTGATGTGGAGTCCTCCACTGCTCCAAAACAACCAGGTACAGAAACGACACTATCTGAGAAAGATTAAATACAATAGGAACAGACCAGCAAGACAAAAATGAAGAACAGTTTCTGAGTATGATAAGATGACTTGGATGTCCATGAACAGTGTTGGGCAATACAATCCAGATCAGGAGATGATTGTCAATCAGACAATGCTGAAAATCACTTTTTTTATTCCCTTTAAATTTATAGAGGAGCCCTTAGACAAGGACAAGACAACTTGTTCTCCCACTCCACCTAAAAAGCCTGCACGTCAAATTCCAGTCAATCAGCCAGTCAACAACAGTGATGCAGAAAAAGAGTCCAAAGCACCACAAGAGAACAAGGTCTCAGAGCGTGAACCCTCAGACACAGAGAAGGCAAATGAAGCAGAGCCAGCTGGTGGTTCTGAACATAGTGAGGACGAACGGGCTGACACACCCGTTGCTCCACAGCGAGGTTTGGAAACTAAAATATCTGAGTTACATTCAATCTTCATATTGCAAATCCTGTCAACCAGCTAAAAATTGATTTTCGAACGTTCAGGATGATTTTTGCATGTGGTGAATTATATCAGATTCTTTAATACTTGTTGTTTTTAATTTTACTGATCATGGCATGATTCCCTCTTTGCATGTTTCAATCTTTGCATGATTCCCTCTTTGCAGATTATGTCATGCGCCTTTCAAGGAGATTTGACAAAAAAGCAGGTGAAATATCTTGGATAAAATATTGCATTCTCAGTTATGTTGATGGTATCATATAAAGTATGGAGATTTGGTCAGTGCAGTGTTTTGACTTGATACTCACGTTGACATCATAAGATTGTTTTTTTTTGTTTTTGTTTCATCAAGAGTTACATTATATAAAATATTAATTAATAATTAAGATGACAAATGAGCCAGACACACAGGCTGATGTGGGCTCATCTACTGCTCCACAACCACTAGGTTTGGAAACTAAAATATCAGAGTTGTACTCAAATCAAATCTCCTGTCAATCAGCAAAACCACCTTTCATGATGATTTCAGCGAGTTAGGAATTATTTCAGACTGGCAATGACAAAAGTATAAAACATTTCTCCCTAATTCACTCTGTTTTAATTTTACTGATCATGGGATGATTCACTCTTTGCATGTTTTACTCTTTGCATGATTCACTCTTTGCAGGGTATGTCAAGCGTGATTCCACGAGACTTGACAAACGAGCAGGTGAAATACCTTCAATAAAAATATTGCATTCTTAGTTATTATGTTGTTGGTTTCATATAAAGGTCTACAGACATTAGGGCTTTGTAATGTCACAAAATAGTGTGAAACCTGAGTTGACATCGTAATCGCAGCCAGTTTTTTTTTTTTTTTTTTTTTACCAAAAGGTAAGTTTCAAAATATTAATTAATAAATTAAATAGGTTTTGATTAATTTTCATCCAGCCAATTAATGGTTAATCATGTTTTTGCTTTGGCACTACTACTGTAGCATCATACATTAGAAATAGCTGGTCTCTCTGACTCCCAACTCCTCTGACTGCTTCTATAGGAGTTAATCTCTTAAATCCCTCTTTCCCTTCCATTTCTTTCCTCTGGGTTTTAGGTTTGGAGAAGCATCCACCAGAGAACAAAGTCACAGAGGGTGAACCTTCAAACACAGAGAAGGCAAATGAACCAGACCCAGCTGTTGGGTTGGGCCATATAGAAGACAAGCAGGCTTCATAACAACCAGGTTTGGAAACTAACTACACTACAGTATATTTAGTTATTAGTTATATTCAATCTTCAGATCCCAAATCCTGTCAATCCTGCAGCAAAAATTGAACTTTTCTTAGGCCACCAGTATATCTTCATCATAAAATTGAGTAGGCCTAATACTACTGTATTTACCGGTATGTTGCTTGCTATTTGCAGTATAC
The DNA here is from genome assembly GCA_030347415.2 of Decapterus maruadsi. Lineage (NCBI taxonomy): Eukaryota > Metazoa > Chordata > Actinopteri > Carangiformes > Carangidae > Decapterus > Decapterus maruadsi. The sequence goes on along the minus strand of CM064902.1, from coordinate 16,557,347 downwards.
CCTTTGAAAGACTTTGCATCTTGTCTGGAAAGAAAAGCTTGTGGAAAAAAGAGTCAGAAAAAAGAACTGAGATCATTTTTATTTGACCTGTCAGTTTGTTGTGGTTATGGCATACAGGCTGTACTGCACTACGGTGTGTGTCTGTTCATGGGACACACCCAAATTAACTGACTCACAGAACAAAGGGCGCAGCAGACGTTTCGTTCATTGACTGATTAGTCTTTACAATGATCATAAAAGACGATAAGACTTGACTGCGTTCTTCCTCATAGTAGAGAGCATTGGCGGCAGCCAGTTAGAGCCTCAAAAAAGACCACAACATCTCTCAGTTTGGACCGTTCAAATATGGATTCAGCATATTTAACGCAGTCCGTTGCTCAAGTTGGTAACAGTTTCTTGACTTTGCTCACTGGTAAGTCTCCCTTTGAGTCAGACTGCTAGTGACTCATTTCAAACCATGACCTCATTGATTTAACCTCCTTGCAAAGGCTGAGCAGATAGGTGCAGTTCTTGTTCGGATTTCTTTACTTTGTTTTCTATTCTCTCTGTTTCAGAATCTGATATGTCTCCTCTGATCTGATAATTCCCATCATGCAAATGGCACCCGACCTGACATTCCACTATTGGCTCTCCAGATGTGGGAACAAAGAACGCTGCTGATGAACACAAAGAAGGTACCAAGTCAGGAAACCAACCTCATCAGAGGACAACTAGTGAGAAGAAACAATTGTCCTGTTCCTAAGCACAATAATTTGGACACATCTTTTAAAACATGAACAACACACTTGGGAAATGGACCATTGCTAAAGATGAGTGAATCAGACTGTGTAGGTGAGGGGAGAAAAAAAGATTCCTCTCAGCAGCCTCAGAGCCCCCCACACACAAAACTAGACATCACTAAAACCAACACCTTTTTGAGTCTCTAAACACTGGCCATTGTGAGCCAGACAAAGACCCAGAAAGCAAAACCAAGAACTGACTGACTGATGAGTCAGAGCGAAAGTGAAACGGTTGTGAAAGACCAGGGGTAACGAATACATTCTCAAAAGAAAGGAAAAAAACGAAGCAGACTGTGATAGTGGAGATACCACTAAATACCACAAAACAAATGGATCAATTCAAATATGTTAAGTGGACTATAAACAGGAAGTCTCTCATGCAGTCCCACGGCATGATAACATTAAGGTTTCATTCAAACCAGTTCTACCAGTATGCTTACAGTACTCACCAGCCCAGGTATGACAAGCATTATTGTTACTGTTAAACAGATTACCACAGTTATGTTGGAAAATGCTGGCTTAGAAAAACAAAACAAAAAAAACTACCGAAATTTCCCTACTATGGGACGGAAAACACATGGCATTGGTTTGGCCCACGTGCTGGGCGTTACCATTTAGCAACATCGGTACAGTACTGTACTGTATATAACGAGCGTTAAACCAACACTAGGTAACTTTTCAACCTTCATATAATATTTTTCAGAACATTTGTTATGGTACATCGACTTACAACAGGTTGAATGACACCTCTGTCGTGGTCTGAGGGGGTCTGTATCACCTTCACTGGCATTAAGCAGCTTCAAGGTGGATGGTAGAAACCCCTCCACACAAAAAATGGTGGTTATGTCATTGTTTGCAGTCACCATTGCACAAATGGCTTCCTCTTGTTGGAGTAAAAAGGTGCCCTCTTCCACCTCTGTGAGGTTGTCTTGCAATCCTATGTGTTGCAGAGTACAATTACAGTAATGCACAGTATATACTGCATCAACCCACATTACTGTAGTGTACAATACTGTGAACATGGCAAATCTTTATTGTAAGTGGGCTGCTGTAATACGCTACAAAACAGTAAATCTGTACTCTCGTAAAGCTGTGAGCCTAAATGTAAAAAGTTATTTTCTCACTATAATGCCTGACACGATGACAGTAGTGCAGTGCAGATTGTTTTGTGCTAAATTACTAATACTAAACCTGTTCTCCCTGAAATGTTTGAATACAGTGGTGTCCCAACATTTAAAATTAGTTTGACAGATTTTGACCACTAGTTTAACAATTTTGTATAATGACTAATGGTGTGTGTGTGCGTGTGTGTGTGTGTGTATGTGTGTGTGTGTGCGCGTGCGTGTTTCACATTGCATTGCTTTGTTTGTATCTTGCATGAAAGTGTGTCCAATGAAAATGTTATTTTGATACTAGAATTTATATATTTAACACTTTCAACTGTGTGATCACTAAGCAAATCTAACACTATTACACTGAGCCTTACTTTTTTACTTTTAACCAGCAGGAACTTAAAATAGAAGTGAGTTTAACTGAATGTCTGACTGTGCCCACAGGGTGCTAGTATTCTTCTAGATTCATAAAGGGCTCAATTTATACTATTTTATGATGTTGTGACATCCTGTAAAGTGTTTGTGCTCATTCATAATTAAATGCTTTCAAAATCAATATGTGTTTTGATGGTAATATAACAGGAAGTTATACTGTATGTCAACTGCTGTATATTAAATCCAGTACCTCAATGAAATAAGAGAAAAACTAAGTACTAGACAGCTTAAAACTTCAACTATATAAAAATATAAACACAGAAACAAACTGCAGACAGTGTAAAATATCTTTGTTCCACTAGGGGGCAGTGTTCATCAGCCTTTACCTCTAGTTACACTCTGACGTCTAAGCTGGGATGTGAGAAATTAGTTGTTTTTTGGAACTCAACATGGTTGAAGGACATCCTTGGCTATGAAGACAGGCTCAACTAATACATAACAGAAAAAAATATCACGGTGACGTGTGGCTGTACAACATATTACTGCAGAACATTTTACTGTAGTCTGAAATATTCATGTTTGCGATCTTGCGCTGTAGATAGTGTGATGAAAAGGGGCTGTGTAAATGAATGATTGAGAACTGTGTGGGTCTGAACCGGTTCAAGGATAAAAATTCAGAGACAGCGTTGGCACAGTTGAAAGAAGAACACGTCTGATTGGACACTTGCATCACATTTTGTCTCGGTGTCTGACGGAAACACAGTTCAGTGGAGGTCTACATTGCATCCAGCGAGGAGCAACACAGCTGCAACATTAAAGTAAACAGTCTGATCAACCTAAACTGCTTGGTGACGTAAAGGCATATAAAGCAGGTTCACCCACCGCTGGATGACAAGCTGTTGTAGATTTCCGAGGGCAGCGGTCCGGGCCATGTGAGAAAGTCATGCACGATTAGTTTAACCTCTGAGTCGCGGAGAAGCCTGTGATCTGCTACCACCTGGCCTGTGGGTGCAGGGCACAAGCTATCATATTTCTGTGGTTGCAACAAACACTGAGGGGGGATATTGAAGTATTGAATTATTTGTGGAGATTGGGGCTCTTGCCTTTTCAGACATGGGTCACAATGTGGTTCCACTGAGACGTCGTTGGTGTCTTGATGGCAGCGTATCCTGGCTCGGAGCTGTCCAGTGAAGCAAGACTTTTGTTTTTCCATGCCAGGACATTTTTATCTAAGTATCATTGTAATCATCTCTGGGATGTTTGTTACAGCTGAAGGGCCCTTTAAAAAAAAAAAAAAAAAAAAAAAAGGTTGCAACAATAACAAGTCAGCCCATATTTTTCAGCTGGCCAGGACGTGCCCTTATAATGCACAGTTTCCTTTTCCACATCGTATAGTTACATTACAGTGTTCTCTCAGGTACTGGCTAAATTACACTGTTTCCCCCTCAGATTGTTTAGTTACTTTTTTGGCTTTCTTGCAATAGGATAAGGTAGAAAATAAAAAAGAAAGAAAAACGGGCCACCCTCCAGAAGTGCTTTTTTATACCAGGTTGATTAGCATGCTGGATTGTTTAAATTGCCTCCTAGAGGGCTGACGTGAAATCGAACAATATCCTCTGACTTTAGAGACTAGCCCCATAGCTTCTCATTTATTTTTATGCAGAGTTAGGACAGAGTCTTGGCACTGCTCCACTGCTCCAAGGAAGCAGGGGCAGAACCCGCGGAGACTAAGTCTGGGTAGTTCAGGACAAATCAATTAATATCAGCTCAATAAAAGTTCTTGGCTTTGTCTGGGTCGTACTTTATTGTGACAGTGCAACCTTGGTGCCCACCATAATTATGTGGATAAATTGTTAAATGTGGTTGAGACATTATAATGAAATAATGTCCTTTTCCTATCTCTATAAAAAGGACCTCTATTAAACCCTGATTGTCTTTGGATCCTGCTTTTACCGTATGAGGCGTAATGGCAGAGCATTGTTTGTCACAGTTATTATTATACTATATTTTTAACGAGGCTTTCCTCTCAAGTGATGATGTTTATGGCTGTATGTTTGGGTCCAAATCAACCTCCGTGCTTTTTTTTATTTTTCTGCTAGCATTGGGTCATCATGTAAAATTCATGGGTGCCCAAGGCAAGAAGATTATTATACCCACGGCAGTACCCAACACAGTGGAAACACTTATTAATAAGCTACTTATTTACCTATAAATGCTGCAAATGGGGCTGATAAAATAGATTTAGGGCAAGTTGCTTGACTGTCCTCACTGAACTTCTCAGAAATCAGGCTAATTAAAGCAACTTCAAATATATCTCAGCTCCTTTGTAATCTTAACAACGGAGGCCTTGCTCTGCAGGTCCAGATCATTGCGGAGATTTGTTACAGTTATTATGTTGTCATCATTTCAGTAATAAGGAACTTAATTTGGGGTAGGATGTTATCTTCTGTTTCGTTGTGTCTGAACAACACAGGGTCTACCAGACACACCGCTGTTGCCATGCTCATATTTGGAGACCACAATATAAACACCGGTTATTAGACCTCCCTCCTGGCTGACTGAAGGTGTGCGCAGCGGCAGCCATGTTTGCGTGAGTCCTGCGGTGGATTCCTTCACATCAGGACAGCTTAGAGCTAATTACAGAGTCTCAGACATCTCCTTGTGGCCTGGCGAGGGTTTGAAGATTGGTCACATCTTTGTGTCTGCACACTTTCTCTGTCATACAAAGTCTTGGCAATAATTTCCATCCGAAACATCAATAGCAGAGTCGATAAGTAAATATTTTCTTTTGAATGGCCAGGAAAAATCTTGGAGTATTTGCATGTTTTCATTATGGCTTCTCTTGGGCATTTGCTTCGGAGACAGCTTTCATCTTTGTGGTGGGAACACAGAAGAACCTGGCCTAATTTGTGCATTTTATCTAAACAGTATGGGCACGCAGCAAAGTATGAAACAGAGCCAAACGCTACAGTACATAGCATAAAATAGACCAACCTCTCATCTAAAGTGTTAGAAAACATTAGTTTGACATTAGTATGTATTGTTTTTAGACGCACTTGAGTGGCTTTTGTGATGACATGGTCAGTCGTCAGTTGGTCATCCTCATCTTTGGTCCAAACTGAGACTGTTGAATAGATTACCATGACATGTTATGTTTCCCAGAGGATGCACTCAAAAAAAAAATGCTGGCTTAGAAAAATAAAAAATAAAAAAACAACTTATATTTCCCTGCTAAGTAACTATGGGACAGAAAACACATGGCATTGGTTTGTCCCAAGTGCTGGGCGTTACCATTTAACAACATCAGTATTTCATATAAAGAGCATTAAATACGCCTTTACACATTTGACACCATTGCCAAAACAAATGTTCATAACATTTAATACACTGCACTGTTTGGTGTAATTAAGAGAGGTGATATCAGAGGTGTAGTGCTACTGGAGCTGTTAAGTTTCACTTTGTTTCCAATGGTACAGTATACGGCTAGCCACTGTTACTGCAGTGACAAGTTCACATAGACCAGTCAGCTGTTAGCATATTTAGCTGCCAAGGTACTCAATTCTTTGTTGGCAGTGGCTCAAGGTAATATAATAATGGCCTCATTTCATGTCAGTATTGAATTCATAATGGGCAGGCTTCACAGTTAACATAATTGTCACTTAACAGTAATCTACCACAGAATCCTGCCCACCATGTATTGTGCACATTTCTGGATTGAAGATCAATCCTGACAGTTCTACAATAGCTCAGGGGGGAAATAAACGAAGGAGCAGTTAACTCAACTTAGCCGATCAACTGCAAATGGACCCGGCAAAAAAACTACACCGGGAATTATGGAGCAGCATTAATCAGCCCACGGTGCAAACATGGTGAACACGGTGAAAGTGTCCTGATGTTACCATTTAGCGTTAATATACAGCTTAACGGTACAGCCTCACAAAGCTGCTGGGATTACTGCAGACTCTTGGTCTCTTCCTCTGTCGAGAAAAGTCGGTCGCAGCGCAGATATCCGTTGAGACAGAAACCAAAAGGGCTGGATAACACATTCTGACTTTGACTCACATACTCTATAGCCTTTCAATGAGCTCCACTCATCATCTGGTTTCACACTCTCCTGTCTCCGACAACCAGCGCCATATGACGCTATTTGTCAAAGATAAGATCCAACGCAAGTTGTTGAAGAGTCTCAACGTTGCGAAAGCTGTCACAGGACCTTATGTTTTCCATTTCAGCACATTTTTAAGCTACTCTGTAACTTTTTTTTTTGTAATTAACTTTGGTGTGGAAAACGTATGCATTTCCCTTTTTCAAATATTGGAAATTTATGCTTTCAGCACCATGGACAGACAGTTCAGAGGGAATCACTTTGTTTTTGTTTTCTGTTGTCATGTGCATGTGTTTCTGTAAATACTTTTCTCAGCAGTCGAGTCGCCGAAGCTCCGAGCATTGTCAGCTCTTTATTCGAACAAGCTGCCTGTCAATGTGCCACGCTGACGTATCTGCGCTTGTGCACTTGCAGAACCTGACACAATTCTCCTGTGGCAAAATGGAAAACACTCGCAGCGTACCGCCTGCCTCGTATTGTCTGATGGAAAGATTAAAGCCAATCCAAACAAAATTCACTCTCTCCAGCTCTGAGTTGGTCGATGGCGAGACCACCAGAGGGGAACAGCTCGCTCAACTATGTCATCAGATCACATTATCATTGATCTCTCCTGCTCTCCTCCATCTGTCTTTGTCTTCCTGGGCCTGAACTGTGCTTTCAGTAACATTTCTCATGGCTCACTGTTGCCTCTCATCTCGTGAGTGTGACATGAAATCATGATGACTTCACCAGAATAACATATTTGGTATTAGTTGCATCTGTTTTTGTCTAGGATTTCAAAATAATCACCTTTTCTTGACTCTGTTATGAATTTGAGGAAATAACTGTTTTTTTTTCTTTCTCACAAAAAGAGATTAGCATTCATTTCCATCAAACAGCCTCCTGTGGTGCATTCTTTGAATGCATGGAGAATTGATCACAACAATTATCAAATGATGCATTCAAAAGTCTGTTAAGATAACGCAACTGCCGCTTTGAGGTTTTAGCCTCACTAGGTCGCCCACATGGAGATTTTCATGGAGGTCACCCACATTTAAACTGTGCTTTCGTTAATTGAGTCCTCACTAACTGAATAAAACCCTTACTGAAACAATGAAGATCTGACCCAAAAGACTGAAATTCCATTTTGAACCGCTATTATGCTAAGGGCAATTATCAGAGTGATACGCACATGTGCAAATGACAATAAACTTAATGAATTTCAGTCTTCAGTGAACAGAATTCTTAAATAGTCAATGAATTATGCCTGTTTTAGTAAAATAATTCCAGGATTTTTGTGGACAATTGTGGCTATTTAAGATTTTTATGAAAATGAGATGTTACCAAAACAAGATGTACGACACTCTGAAGGTCTCTGATGTGGTGGATGTGGAGTCTGAATATCTCTAAATGTTCTCCACATGTCTGGCAACGGTGCTGACCCTTCTTAAACATGCCAGTGTGGATGCGTTCCACATTGAACCAATGTGCACTGATGTTGTTGTTTTACTTTACATGAGTATCACGGCAGCAAAAAAAGAAAAGAGTAAAAAATCCAGTGAAACCCAACTATGGGAGATGGATCTACTACTGTGCCATGTCTAAATCTGGAGTAGAGTAAGCCTGCCACTCATTCATACATTACTGCCAACAGAGGACTTTTACATACTCCATAATGATGCGTAGGTGTATGGAAAAAAAAACCCTCCTGCTGTTAAAGCTGGCTCTCTGAGACAGAGAGTCACTGTATGTGAAAGTGAGTGTTAGGGCCAAATGTTATAATTGTTTATTTGTGTCTGTTGGGTTCGATGGCGGCATGTCACTTCTGTTTCCCAGATCCGTCTGTGAGGGAATGATTCATGTGGACAGCACCACAGATTGTACCGATGATTACCCGAAATAGCCCTGGCATGCAGCAACACGCAAGTTTCTACGCATGTGCACGAGCACAGTATGTCACAGTACGTGGATAAACATTTGTTCATCTATCTCCGTGCGCATGAAACACGTCTGCTTGTGTGTGAACATTCCTGCCTTCATGTGCGCGCAGTCTGGGATCTGCCGAGTTTCTCTCCACCCATGGTGGGCCTCTCTCAGCCAGATGGATGGTCTCAGCCAGTGTCAGAGAGGTGACAGCTGGCTGGCCCGGCCTCTCCTGGCCATGCGTCTGGATCCTGTCCTCTGACAGCTCCTGACAGCTCCTGATGGGTGACGCGTCTACCGCACCCCCCCACCCATGAGCTTGCATCATGGAAACTCCTGGTTTTTACTAAGAAATCAATGATGTCTCACAGCGTGCTTTAATGAAATGTAAATGATATGAGCCACGCCCTGGCGGGATGACGCCTGAACTCGTAAGTGCTCTGAAGGAAGTAGCCACCCTACTGATGATTGAAAAATTAGGCCTTTTTCAATGGCTGTAAAACACGTTTTACAGAGGAAAAGAGTAATAGCTGCTCCACTGCAGTCTGAAATAACACCACACATCTTGCTTCAGATTGAAAGACTATAAGAAGTCATGTACCATGTCAAAAACCTCATTAGGTAAACTACACACCCTGTCACAAATATCCCTCATGAAAGTCATAAATTTAACTAATCTGGTGCTACTTCTTGACACCCCCGCTCTCTTTTTCTCTGCACTCTCCGTCTTAAGTGGCCTCGGCATTACAGTCGACTCGTTAGAGAGGCTGGAGGTCTTAAGCTGGAGCGACCTGGGGAGTGGTGGTGCGGGGAACTGGGGACTGTGTACAGGGACTTTGTAATGTGCGTGTGAGTCATTATTTTCGGCTTCCATGCGGCAGGCTGAGGCAGGACAAGAGATGGGGCTATGCAGAAAGCGAGCCTGCTGGGTTCTGTGTTAATGAGACAGCTCTGCGGGGATGAGAAGAACACACACAGAGCAACTCAGGAGACGTCTGCCGGCCTCCCGAAGGTAATTCCCTTAAATGAAAAGCAGACTGCATGCTAGTCATTGTTGCATCAAGGGGGTTAGGATGAATAGTGATGGGGTTGTATTTCAACACACCTCCGCGTGCTCTTATTACGGGGCTGAGATGAGTGGATGTAGGGTACCTTGTTCAGACACTCCCCGCCGATGCTCCTTCTTAACCAATTATCCTTGACTAGAATGACTTGTGTAACACAGACTGTGTCACGCAGCTTTGGAAATGGATGCTTTATCCTATCAAGGCCTTTTCATTTTTCAGATTAAGAGTTTCTCTTGCTTCCAGCCAAGGACGCCAACAGGACTGAAGTACTCTACATCTGGGAGACATTAAGGACACATGGAAGAGGCTCATTTAAGGCTCTTATTAGCTCACCTGGCGCTTTAAGTAGGACCATTAATATTGATCTACTTAAAATATGAGCAACCTCGGTTCACACATGTCTGTTAGATGAGAAGGGCTCAGTGTCCCCCTGTGCACCGGCATGTCAATTTCAGTCTTGCATCAGCCATCGCTATCAAACTGGCCCAAGCTGTGATTCGACGCTAATAGGCTTTCCAGATGTTCTCCCATGTATTTCATTGAATCCAACACCTCTGCAGGGCCACTGTCCAGCCATAAATCACAGTCTGTGTGTTGCATGAGCAGAATGAGGGGATGTGGCTTGATGCATAAGTCACATGCTTGATTCATGAGCTCACTGCGAATAGCTTGAGGACACAAGTGAAACAATTAGCTGTTACCTTAACCTCAAGGCCACAAAGTCTCTTAAAGGGGTTTACTATCCCCTTTATAAGCTCCGAAGCCCCAGCTCAAAGCCGTGGGGACAGCAGAGCTTTATAAGAATGATTTGGTTTTATGTGGTATTCTTGGATGACAGTCCACCACGAGTCACTGTGCAGTGTTAGCAACAGTTCACGGCTTTATTCGGTTCCGCGAGTGAGCTTCACTTCCAACTGTCTGAGATTAGTCAGGTTGAACAGATGTCTGATAAAATGTTCTGCTCTCATCCATCTAATGCAAATGTACTGTGTGACCAAGGTTGTTATTAATCTCTGTGAAGCATCAGGCAATGTTTTCCTTCCAATAGCCGAGCCAGGCTAAGAGTAGGAATTACATCTGTATCAATATTCGACATGAGAGCCGAACATTTAACACGCACGCACCCGTTCTTTTGCACCTAATTAAATTCCTCAACGTGTAATTCGGGGATCCTCCTCAACCATGTTATCTAATAAGCGTCTTAACCTTGGGCTGTCTTCAGTTTATATAGCATGGACCGTTCATTTATCAAAAATGTTATAAATCCATGTACAGAACAAATGTCACAAACTCAAGATGGTTATATTTTACTCTCCGTCTTTTCTCCCAACTGCCTTTTGGTTACTGAGGCCTTTGGGAAATCATGCCATTTTAAATCTTTCTCCTTCCTGAAAGGATGTCGCCTATATCCCACTTGCTTTCTTTTTTTTTTTTTAGCTCTTATAAATGGCCACTGGCGTGTCTGAAGTCTTTTAATGTGCAATCCATCTGCTCTTTGGCTCATGTAGAGGAAATGAGGAGATCCATAATCTGTACCTGCACTGGCAAGTGGATCCGACATGGTGAAGAAATTGATCGATCTGGTGTTAAGTTATCTTTCAAGGAGATTTTTGTTTGGCTTAGATATCCCGATGGAAAGACTGGGTCAAACAGATATAAAGCCTTTTTTTTTTTCTTCCTCACTATCTTCAGTTCTCCAATACTATGAATCATCAAACATCAAGGAAAAAAAAAAAAGAATTCAGCTCCAGACGCCAAACTTTATGATCCGTTACTCGCACGCTGTTAGACATTTCCCAAATAGATCCCCACCCTCAACATGTGTTGGTGTGAGAATTTGGAGTGATGTGAATTTAAGTCGGTATTAACTGTTTACGCCCACATCGCCACATCTGTACGATGAAGGATCTCCGGATTGTATATCAGATTAATCTCACTGCTTAAGATTTGTAATGCAGAAATGATTTGATATGGATACATATGCACAGCAAGTCTGTACTATGTTATTTAGAATGACAGTAGACTTCTCTTTATTGCATAACACTGACCTCTCTACCCTTAACCCTAACCCTATTTGCGTGTTCAATCTAACATTAGTTTCTCCTTTAATTCAGCTGATCACATTAAATATTTAGTAACAAATTATTTCTACATCAAAACTAGGCTGTGTGGTGCAGCTTGTTTTCACTTAAAGATATGTAAATCTCAGTAAACACTTGCTTTAAGTTACTGTGAGGCTAACTTTGAACTTCGGTTTCACATCTCGGCGGCAGTCTCAGCCAGAAGACTGGCACCGTTGCCGCCTGAGAGCTAAGCCAACAACAAAGCGGAGCAGCTGTACTGACTGTCACAAGATCATCCTGTTATTTATTCTATACAAATTACTTGCATATGCTCGGCGCTGCCTCTGCTTCAAGGTTAAAGCTCACATCCCAGCCCGAGGAGAGACGTGGAGAGGACAGTTGGACGAGTGATATATCCACGCTCGGCCGTAGCCGCTACAATGTTGTCTCTTGTTCCCCTGCCACACCTCGCAGCGAAGCCCAGACACCGAGAGAAATGAGTTCCAGAGATATCCATGTGCGGTGTTGCTGGCCTGTTTGTGATCACACCTTTAAATTCAGATTAAAGTCAAATCAGACGTAACTGAAAGGAGCACCTTCACATGGCAAACAATTACAATCAATGTCATTCGTCTGAATAGAGCTGCCTGGTGTGAAGGGACTTGGAGACGGTGATGATGATGTGTTCTTTCCATATCAAAGGAGTGATACCGGTCTAAGGATCGCCGCATGTCGTCCACATGTGGTGAAAGTTCTGACTGATAAATGAAGAAACTAATTAGAGGAAGTTGTAAAGTGGCGCTATAATGTACGAGCTCCAGGTCCAGATATCTCGTCACCGTGTTTTGCAACACGAGGACGTGTCAGGATGTTCTGCAACTGGCTCAGACGCATGACGAGCTGATATTAAGCCCAGCGCTCTCCATGTGAGGAGACGAGGCCTGCAACAGCCATCCCAACATTCATCCCCGGACTTGTAAATGTCAGCACAGGAACTGTTGTAGACATGACATGCCAGCGAAGGTGCATGTAAACAAAAATAGGTCATAACCTGGATTCCATTACAGTGCATATGGCCTCCTGCCTCAGGTTCTGTACAGTAACTGGGCTGTGCTGTTGCTCCACTTCCATAGCTCTGGCTGAAGTGGAAGATGTATTTGTAATAGCCTCTTTATTATGCTACAGTAAGGTCATTTGTAGGAAATAAATCATAATCTCATTTGGGCTTGGTACCAATTCAAAGGTAGCGAAGTCAATGACACCATTAACAATAGCGCAGACTCGGAACCAGCAACAACAAACACACTTTTATTTCACTTCCGAGTTGGGTTCCAGGAAAATTTTATGACATTTCAGGTCACTGGCAGTTTGTTAGTGAACTTTTCATATTTAATAAAATTCATTGATAGCAAAAGCCATTCAGGGGGGGGAAAAAAAAAAAAAAGATTGGAACACATTTTTCTCTTAAAGTCTGGGCTGTTCCACTGGGAATAGTATATCCACGTGTTCTTTTCCTTGACATTCTCCTTTGCTTTTTAACAAGCTCGCGGAGACACATAAAGCCCTTTTCGTCTATCCAGAGAACAAGGTTGATGCAACTCCTCTGAATGGATTCTCGGAGGAATTCTCCTCCTCCAAATGCAAATCAGACTGCAAAGAAAAAAGAAATCAAAAAGTAATCATATCGTGCACAGTGGCTTCAAAATTGTTTTAAGATTCCTGCAGCTGCGTGGGATTAGACAAACTAGCCTGCTTGTTATTGTATGAACCAACTATCCACCAAAATTGATGCTATTTCATGTGCCATTGTATCAAGTGTCACCAAATCCTCAAGTTTCTCTTGTTCTTTCGTGTTTTGAGGCGTGTTTCCTTGTTGTAACACTATTCATAAACGCTGTCCTCAATAGGATGTAATGATTAAGATAAACACTTTGATGGTATGCTTTTGTTTTGAAATATAGATCTATTATGAATGGGCTCCTGACAAACAAACACATGTCTAGCTTTCCCCAAACGTCCTCAGAGGTTTGCGAAGCTTAGAAAGAAACAATACCACAGTGATCATGAAAGGGAATAGCAAATCCTCTGCATGTCATGTGCTCTCACCATATCCATCAGCTTGAAAGGGCTGCTTTAAAATGGGTGGACAAAATATACATATCCCTGGATTTGACATGGAATTATTGGAACCTCTACTGGGGCATAAATCCACCCTGTCCTAATCCTGCGGTAACTTGTAAACAGTCTACTGCTCACATGACATGCCTCATAACCAATGAAGCATTTTTCAGCTCCTTTCTTGTCTTACAATATGTCATGCTTTGAACATTTGCTTCCATAATAATTCCGATGTAAAGTCAATAGATCGTGGTTTTCTTCCTAACGTCCCATGGTGTTGTCGTGCTGTCTCCCCCCCAAAATAAAATAAAATCTGTTTGCAATGAGAAGTAAAATGCTTTAAAAGAAATGGAAAATAACTAAGACATAAAATGCCTAAAACGAGATTGCGAAGCAAATAAAAAGATGCAAAAGGACTAAAGAGATACAAACTCTTCAGATGTCTGAAAAGATGCTCCAAAAATGGATGCAAAAGGCCCAAAACATAGGCGAAATGAGGAAGCAGGGATGTGAAACAGTGTAAGACATCAAAAAAAGTGACTCAAAGAGACAAAGAGCCACCACAGAGGGATGCAAAAAACCAAAGAGGATGCAAAGCAACCAAAAAAGGATGGAAAATGACCTAAAACATATGCTAAATGATTAAACAACTTACAAATGAATGACAAACAACTAAAAAGAGATTAAGTGGCCAAAATAGATGCATACTAACCAAAAAAAGGGACAGAAAATGGCCCCAAACACATGCAAAATCATTTACAGACAGCAACAACATAACCAAGATTATTACTGTTCTAACTTGGGTTGCCGTTTTGAGCTTTATAAGCTAACACCCGACCTTTCGTTTTACAAAATGTGTCCCCTTCTGTGACCAGTCTGGTCCTCCAACCCCCTTGGTACAGACATTTCTAAACCTGCCTGTTGGTCGGTGACTGCATGCTGCAAAGTGTCCAGACTGCTTGGCCCCGACCTTGGCTCCATTCATTTGAATCAGAAAGAGCTTTTCACTGGATGCTGCTGTACTCACAGAGGAGTTGGACTCGACTCTCCTCTCTCTCTCTCTCTCTTTTCTTGGACTTCACAATAACACTGTGCCGAGGGACAAATATTCTTCTCTTTTACTGCAAACCTTATATAAGCTTTCACTAGCATAAATGATTTTTCTTGCAAAAGTTAAACGTATGCCCCGATTTTTATGATTTGATCCGAAGCACATGTGGAGAACACCTACGATTGTGAAGCCATAGCTGTAAAACGAAACAATGCGTGATTTTTTTTTTGTTCACGTGGTCACAGATAGATGCTGTAATCCTTTTCGGTGACTTACTGAATTAATTTTGCACTCAGCTATGATGAACCCAAAAACGTCACAATCTCTGGAATAAATTCACAACAGAAAAACGTGCGTCTTTCGTTTAGAAATGACGAAAGCACCTTGTCATGTCAGACGTACCCTTTTTTCGCCGAGAGTCCAAGGCTCTGATCAGCGGCATTGTACGCTTCTTCCTCAGTATATTGTACAGGCGTCACTGCACAGGCCCCTCTGCCCTCATAAACACATCCAGAAGGGAGTGATTATTTCTCAAGATGTGGAGATGGAGGACTTGCCAGTTCATGCCTCTTTATGAGTGTTTTGGCATGACGGCTTGTTCCGCCTCACAATGCTTTTGTTCCTCTTGTTAGAGAGGAGATGCTTATCCCAACCACCCTGTGGGCCATGTGTCTCTGTCACCTTGAGCTGCAGCGACTGGGGCTGAGAGAAACAGCACTGCGGGTTTCTGTGTTTGTGTCTCCCTCCAGTGAAACGCGCCATATCGAGTGTCCCCAAATTAGCAACAGTATTGCAGGTCATAAAACATGGCATCTCCTTTAATCCACAGTGACACGACCATGCCCGCATTCTCTCATGTTGCAACATCAGGAATGCATTTTCATCTAATACGGGGCTTCTCGGGCCGTGTTCGTGCATTTTTGTGGGGACCAATTTGTCCCCAGATTGTGAAATTTGAAGATGTAATAAATCAGAACATTTAGCGGGGATATTATGAGTAGTTGAAGTGTGGGCTTTGGAGAAAAAAAAGGGGAAAAAAATGAACTCAGTTTTTCAGAAAGAATTTTATTTTCCCTTTTATTGGAAGGTACGTCCAAATAAATGCCAGAGAGTGCGTTTGTTATTAAAAGGCTCAGATAAGCTTTGATGGGTCAATTCTTGAAGCTCGACTGTGTCTTGTTTCATCTTTTATCTTCAATTAGCAACAGAATCTGATTGTTTCCTGTCCAACAAGGCCAAATCATTTTGCACAGGATTATTTGTGATCAGTTCTTTGCAAACATAGCTCAGAGTCAAATACATTTCACTGAAAGATCTGGTGAGGAAAACTTTTTAAAGTGACCCTGTGGTGATTTTTTTTTTGTCAAATTGGGCTTGATTTTCTCCAAAGAACAACAGGAAATATAACAATCTTCACTCCATTTTTCTCTTTTTTAATTCAGAAAATTGAAGACAAACATTGACTGCACTGCAAAACCGTAAAGAAAACCATCAAATTACGATATTTGTTTAAAGTCGCCGTGTGTTTATCTGCCTCTCTGTGTGTCTGCGCCGCTCACTGTAGTATAAACTCAGCAGTTTCTGTTATGAGATTTGTGCTCGCTGGAGTCAACACGACTGACTAATGAAATCATCACAAGTCCTCAAAGACCAAATCATCTCTGAATACCTATCATTTTAATTATATTGTACAAATACTACTGGCTCTTTTCCCAGACCTATACGTACAGAATCAGTCACACAAGATTGGGCTTGGCAAATGTTTATTTTCCCAAATACCAAATGGGACCCTGGGGATATTATGCTTCATTCCACTTTGTCTCTCACTTCAAAGGCACTGCTGGGAATCGACTGACATATTTCACTGAGCTTACTTGTCCTCTGAAAAAAGCACATTATATAGCATATTCTATGTGTGCTTTTACTCCGTAATTTATCTTTTTTTTAAAAAAAGCATTCTTTACCAATGAATAGCGTGAGTCTAGACGACCAGACAAGCAACACAACTGCGATTTCTGATTCTACTTAGGGATCTTTATTTCCCATGGCCAAGAATTATCCTTTTTGCATCAACATTAGGGAGGAATGTGCTGGCTTCATACCTAGAGAGCTCATAAATTAAAATGTGTAGACAAATTACACACGATGGCAACAAAAAAAATAATAAAAGTTAGACGACAGAAATGTGAGCTGTGTATTTAGCAGCATGCTGTTTGACTCTCTGGCTCTGTAACAGAGCTTTTATTATTGTGCTGCTTCCCGGTACTCCTCAAACAAACTCTCACCCTCGCTTAATTAAATCCTCGATTGAAAACGTGTTTGTGGAAAGAAAGGAGATATTCCATGCACAAAATACTTTTGCAGACAATTCATGGCCCCTTGTTTTCCCAAAGAGAGCTGCTCTCACTCCAACCCAGATTGTGTCTGTGTTTGTTGGCGTCTAAGTGGGTGAATTTATTTCTAACAGTTTTTTTTCTTTGTTTCCTTTTCTTCTTCTCAGCGTCTTGCTGGTGGAGTTTTACACTGTTGTAAGCTGACAGTCAATAAGAGGCCCCGGGTCACACCAGCAATTATAACACTCAGTGAATCCAGGTTTCCATACCTGCCATTGTGCTGAAGTTTTACGACTCTAATGAGGCATCCTTCTTACCCCGGTCAGGAGAAACTTGCGTTCTTGGTTTGTTGTCAACTCTCACTAACTCCATAATGATTCATATCTTCATGATGGTTGTTTTTAAGGGCTGCAATTCTACCTCCGGTAATTCCTTCAGGCTTTTCTTGGGATGAAAAGATATGGTGCTTGCTAATGATCCACCTTGAACCTGCGATGAAACCATCTGGACGTTACTCTCGAAAACCACTCCTCACTTCGTTTTTAGCGCATTACTCTATCTGTCTCTGAGCCTGCAAGCGACTGTTAATGATTTCGATGTCATCACATGCTAATCCAGACTAAAACTATTGACTAAAGCCACTTGACGTGAAGTATAAAAGGCATTCCTCACAGAGGGAACTTGTTCAAGCCACAGACTAAAAGCATGCATACTGTAACGCTGCTTTTCTGCACATGCTTCATGGTTTTGGGATATTTTTGGCACGAGCGAGCAAGGGAGTCCACGACAATCTGTGCTGCGGAGGCGACAGGCCTGTCATGATTGACACATTTCAAGTGGGATTTGCGAGGACTTGAAAGACCACGAGTGCATTAGTGGAGGGTGGACATGATGCCAGAGGCAACACCTGTAACATGAGTTGCATGAGTTTTAAATGAAGTAGCATTACAGTCACTTCCAATTTGTGCTATGTGGTGAAATTAAGTATAGCAGCCAGTAAAGTCCAGAGAAATATGAATCCACTTGCTTCCCCATGTCTTGACACTCTCATTCATGTCTCAAGTGATTTTTTTTTTACTCAAACAGTAAAATCATGGGGAATTTGTCTTTTCATTCCATGCATGTAGGCTCGCATTCAGAGGCCAAATAATCTCCATTAGGTGGAGCATGGTGGCGCAGAGAGCGGGAAAGCACGAGGCATTGGTAGCTCTGCAAGTGTATTTACTGTAATGAGAAGCAGACAGGAGGAACTCTGAGCTGCTATTGTTGTGCACAGGTTTGCTTTGGATTCCTGTCTCACCCCTGCAGGCTACAGACCCATGAATATTTAAATAGGAAAGGGACTTCCTCTAAACATCAATCAAAAGCCTATCTATTCAATTACTGGCCTCAGATCTGAGATGTTCAACCAACAGCAGCTTCTGATGAGAGGAAATTCAGCCCGTGGCAATGCCCGTGAATATTCCAACCATGTGGACAATGAGTCAATTAAAAACAGCCCCTCAATGGCTGGCAGGGCTTCAAGAGAGGAAAATCACTGGATATTTTTGCAGTGACACTGCACTTGGAAGAATTTCATAAGAAGTTTCAGTCAGTTGAAAGGGGGATAAGAATACAGCAGACTAATCGCAGTAAAGAAATATTATCCACTTTTCCAGAATGAAAATTTAACTCAATTCAGTATTTTCTCATAAAGTGTGGTGAATAGGCTCAAATTCAAAGGCACTTTCTCTCCCTGAGTACATTTCATCCTTGATAAATGCCAGAGGCTAACCCTGTTTCTTTTGTACAAAACGCAAGCGAAGGCATTAGAGAGTGGGTGTGTGGGTGTCTGTGAGAGAGAGTGTGTGGGAGGCCAGGACTGAGATGGGTTCAGATACACAAACAGTATGTTAAAAAAAAAGAAGAGAAAAGAAGTGATGAGAAAGAAAAACAAGAGCTCTGGACACCTGTTCAAAGACGCTCCGTTTGGCCCCTGCCATGAGAAAAAGATGACTCACACTGGCGGGGGATCAGTTGATTAGAGGTGTGTCGTGTAGCAGCACCAACCATGTCTGTCAGTGAGTGAACGCACACAATAGCCCGGCAATCTTATTTAACCACAACAACAGGGTAGCTCGGCCTGCAGAGAAGCTGTGCTTGACACAAACCTATCATCCACTAACAAGAGCCAGACACATCAGCCAGAGTGCTATTCTTGGCAGCGGACACTGATCGTCTATGAAAGACAGATCATGCAGGGAGGCCAGAGGACTACTAGAGGGATTTTACAGCGACCACTACAGTGGTTAGTTAATATAATGTTTGCCTTTTCTATTATCTTTACATATTGTGGCTTCCTGTTCGTGATTTGGTCATAGTCTACTAATTGAGTTCATCAAAGATCAGGGTGTCCATGAGCAAAATTGACAATTTAATCCTAGAAGACCATAGAAATACGGCAAAAAGATGAATAAGCAGTGCTGATTAAAGGAAAAGTTGGATATTTTGTGAAGGATATTTGATTTTCAGTTGAGGAATAAATGCAAAAAAGCATGGGATTGGAAACAGCGGGAAAAATCTGGATCTGTCCAAAGTCAGCACCTTAAACCACACTTAGATAAAGGGGCTGTTTGCCAGTTAATGGCATTTGGTACCCAATTGTATCATTAACAGCTACTTAACCGGTCTAAAAGAAAATTGCAGTAGCAAATTTAACTCCTTTACACGCTAGCTGCCTCCAGCACTGGGAAACAATGTTAATGTTATTGTTGTTTTGCTTTAGCCTATCACTTAAAGCTAACATGCTTATCATTTAGCACCAGTCTGTTGTGACTTTCCCATCATTTAAATAGCCTACAATGATGCCTTTGGAAGACTGGTAAATAAACAGCTGTTAATGTTAGCCATGTATCAATATTAAAACGTACTTAAAGCTGGACAGAAAAGAAAACTGAATTTGAGCCTATATTAGTGTAATAACTCATCTATCAGACGATGGAGCCCAAATTTTGTGCAAAATTCGATTTTATAATATCAGCCACTGATATTGGATCCGTCGTCCATCAATCAAACGTCTGAGACACACACACACACACGGAGCTCGGTCTCGCCCCCAGCATTGAATATCCACTCGATAACGACCAATCAAATTCCTTTTCCTTACTCGGGTAAACTCATGCGGCAACTCGTGGAAACTCGGCGCGACAAACAGGACAAACAGCCATTTCTGAACACCTTTAAAATAGTTCCTTATGATATGGCTAGGCATCAAGTTAACATGCTGTCTAAACGTACATGAAAATGGCTTCAATCTAACTAAAATCTAGCTAAAATGAATCTTGTTTCCAAATTTGTCACCTGCAATGTTTCATGTGTACTTATTTCCTACAGGGGCACAGAATAAATAGCTCCACAACACTGCAAAATGCAGTCATAGAGCTACATATTTTGAAAAGTGTTTCATCGTCTGTAGTGTATTAGTGTGATCAGAGCTTAGTATATAATAAATCAAAAACTTTGCCATTTATCAATTCCTGGTTTTATTTTTTAAGTATGTGTATAAGTCATTTGTTAAACATTGGGTTGACTTTGTTTGAAACACAGTGTAATAAGTTTGCTTTTACGTGAGATTAATTGAAAGGCAATGCAGAAACCCTCTAAAGAGATGATGGTGAAATATTGTCGGAGCTGAAAAGGAATCTGCAACGCATTAAGAGCCTCGCTCGGAGGAGCAGATGAAAGGCTCTGCCCTTATATTAAAAGAAACTGCTGGGGAGGTGAAGGATTCTCCTCAGGAGAAATCAAAAACACTCTTTTCCCACTGGCACACAGACAGTAACTCACCGGCTGTCAATCCATTTTAATCAAATTACTGTGATGGTTCAAATGCTCGATTTTAAAAACTGGAATGACATAAGTCCGGGACATTGCTAGCTTGCATTATGAAAGCTGTTTTCAATCACATCTGCACAATATTTCATTGTTTTTGGAGCTTTGCTTTAAAGGACTTTGAATATGAGAGGAGATGAGCAGAGAGCTCTCTGGCAACATCACGCAATGGCAGATGTGAGAAGAAGAAAAAGGCTGTGAGGCTGTAAATTATTCCTGATTCGAACAGAGGAAAATGTTTGTTTGCTTAAGCAGATATGAATCGAACGGGAACAATGTGTTGGTGCGAGTTTTTTCACCACTGATTTCTCTTGAGGTGCTTTTCCTTCAGCCAAATGACAGCTAGTATTTGACGAGACAGTCTCTTGAGTAGAGTAAATAACCTTCAAGCAATTAAAAACCTCAAAATATGTTGCCGCAGTCATCGGATATCAATATAAAGTGGAGAGCGTGAAGTGAGCCCAGAATGCACTCTCTAGGTTTCTGTCATAAGTGATGAAAAGCAGATTGTCCCAAAAACAAAAGTATGAGATAATTAGCTGATAATGTTCATCCCAAAGGTGGTTAACAGGCACTTAACCATCAAAGCCTGGTAAAAGAGAGATCATCCCTCGTTTAAGCATGCTCTGTAAACCTTTCTTACATGTATACCATATGTTTTACTCCTCTCGAGTGTCATAAACGTGTTACAGGCTGCACGGACACAGTGGCCTGTCCTGACACTGAATCACAGGATTCCCTCGGCTCACCTAAATCTTGGCTCCACTCAACACCTCAACGCAAACGGAACTGTTTATGTTGCAAACTGACTCAGAAAAAAAAAGAGAGAGAGAGGCATGCTGACATGGATTTATGAGCAGGATGTGACCGCACTGTTTTAGATGGTTGATCCATCCAGTGTGGATCCTGAGATATTTACACCTAATCTTTTAATACCCGCTTCAATATGGTAACGATATTCCTATTCTCCATGTCTGTAATCTGTGATTTTGCTACGTCAAAGGCTTCAGCGGTTTGATAGTGATATAAATCAACGCGGTCTGTGCACCACTGTCCTCAGACAAACAGGACTGGCCTGTGCCTCCAAGCATGCTGAGACACAGGAAATGGTCAGCCACCACTGAGGCCATAAAGTCAAGCCATGGAAGCAATGGATGTTCCTTGTACTCTTGCACTTTTTTTTGGGTACAGCTTTCTAATGAGGCATACTTTATGAATGGTTCCTTAGTTAGTGTCTGCGTTAATGCTCAATGAATAATTTATTTACCATGCTTAATATAAGAGTAATAAGGTTTTGATGGGTGCAACTCCTGCATGGGCAGACTTGGTGGTTTATAACAGAGCAAATACTAAGACCCTTTATGAGTCAGTTGTAACTGGAAGGTAGGCTTATTAGAAAGTGAGCAAGTCATTAATAAAGGGTTATTACACCACGAAGGGTCTTTGTAGTTAGAGTTGAATAGGTAGTTAAAAAACAAAGCACACTGAGGAGCAAGGAACAGATAATAGGACTCTGCCTGGAAAAGAAAAGCTTTGTTCTTATGAATGGTTAATTACTTTATTATAGGCTACAAGGTGTTAATTAAACATGAATAAGTTATTCATTACCCATTAATTAAGCCATTAGTCACAACTTTTGTGGAACCAAAAATGGAACCAACTTTTTTTTTTTTTTTACCAGACCTGCAAAGTTAATTTAGAATTTCTGACAAGTTTGTGAAAACAATGAGTTGATTAATTTATATGGGTTTAAGTTATGCATCGCATGATTTCTTCCACATTAACACCCAGAAGCATCATTCAAAGCTCGGCAGAGGCCAAAGGACGACGTCCACCGGGCCCGAAAGCTCCTAGCGTGGTTGGCATGCTGGGAGATGCCGACGGCCAGGAGAGCGAGGAGGGCAGTTGACTTTCACCAGCCAAGGCCCTTTGTTTGACATCATGTTTTCTTAATGAGAACCAGCTGCCAGGGACATCAGCATTCAACTTCATACCAGCATTAAAACACACACGCACACACACAAAAGTTAGAGATTTAAACATGTCCAGATTCCTTTGTACGCCATGGGCAGAACTAGCCTGTTTGTCAGCATTACAATCAATCGTGCCTGTGATCATCAAGGTTGGAAATGAGCTCTTAGCCTTGGAACACACGCACACACAGACACAGACACACATGCATAGAGGATGAAATACCAGATATCCATTTTATAAACATTGTGGTTTGTGAGCCGTGTGCTGGCTACGCCTGTAATGTATTTACATATTCATATAGAATTAAAACTAAAAATAATTTCATATTATCCTCATGATAATTATCTGTATAGTCAGTTGCTGCTCCGTGTAGTTGTGGGGCTGTGAAAGCTCTTGCCTCTCTGACCAGTGATTGCAGATATAAGCTGTTCTTTTACAGAGTAATCAATTTCACGCTCCCTTTTCAGCTCATGCCTCGTTTTGATTTTTTCTCAGAAACAACAAATGGATTTAACAGAAATTTTGAAAAGTGTCCCAGCGCATGGTATTGTAAAGCAGCGACGACCTCAGATTCCATCTCACCATTATGTAAACAAACAGGTACATTTATTACTTTTGGGTACGAACCAGATCTTGATCTGTTGCAGTCTTTTCCACGTGGTGAGAGAAAACAGCACACAGACATGGAACAGTGGATTGGCTGTTTAAGAGACGGTCTTTGCCAGTCTGGAGCAATCAAGAAGGAGACAGCAGGTTTTCCTCAGAGAAATATTTGGCTTAAATTATTCAGCTTTGTCTGAGCTGATCTAAGGAGCAAAAATACTGTGAGTCTAATACCCAAACAGCCCTCGAGATGCGTTCTCCTCCTCTCCTCCTCTTCTTTCTGATACTGAGGAAGCCAAGGCGCTGGAGCATATTGTTTACACATCAAATTATCCCTGTTATCATTTCCTCTTTTACAGTAACAGCTGCACTGTATGGCAGAAGTATCATCTTATTAACACCTTTGAATTGGTGTTCAGAGTTTGGGGATGTGTTTGCCTGCCTGCGCCTGCACTGACGAGCGCTTATAGCGGCACGGCCAGCAGGAAAAGTGGTGGTGGGAGCTCTGCCCTCCCCTGACAATATCTATTTCAACATCCTCTGCGTGAATTCCGTCTGAACTCAACCCCTGACCCCCTCGTTCCCTTGTCCCAGAGCCTGGGCCCTAACCCTCACGCTGCCGTCCGTCCTCCTGGGTACACGCTGACCTGTGAACTTTGCCTCACCTCTGAGGCCCCGGCTACCGACCCCTCGCACAGACTTCACAGGACAAAAGAACACAAGACGGAAAGTTTCCCTTCATTACTAGTCACGCCCGCGGGAGTACTGTATTGTGAAAAGCTGACACCAGACAATGAAAAAGTGTCAGCTGTTGTGTTTTTGACTCATTACCTACGAATTGTGTCCTTTAGAGCAAATTGGGCCTAAAAACAAAAGCCGCTGCAGTATGGCTACTGAACTGACCACTACGAATAGATGATAGCACGCCACATTGCCCAACTTCATTAATTAGTGAGTGGGTCACTTGGGTCAACATGTGTTTATTGTCAGGAAGAAGCATTAAGGGGATTAACACTAATCAGAGGGGATTATAAGCAGCTATTACCCTGCTGGATGGTGCTTTCCTGCCTGATCTCCACACTTTGTACGCCCGTGGAGGAGGATGTTTGGTTTGGAAAGAGGGGTCCAGATAATGACTCCTCTGGTGACGTTTTCTTTGTAAACACAAACACACTGGACCTCACGCTTACCTTTGACCCAAACTCCAAAGTGCATGAAAGAAAGTGTATTTTATGCAGGATAAGGGTCATCTGAGTCTTGTTAGAGAAACGGCATGGACCTTTAAATATCCTGGCTATGGTTTTACACACTGAAGTATAGGCTGTTATCTTCAGCAGGAGCTCTCATCTAAATGTGTAGGTTTTGATTTCTGTATTTGTTGACACTGTCACAGTGATGTTGGTACTATTTATTTAGGCTATACATGTTGATTTTAGATTTAAATTTCATTATTCTTTGAGCCTGGGCCACTGTCAAAAAGCTCTTCAGCTTCCGAGGGCATCCTATTTCACAAAATGTAAATGCAAAATTAAATGTTTTACACTTAAATGTGTGAATAAATAAATAAATACATGAAATGAAATGTTCTAGAAGGGTCACTAGTCTGCACTATTTGACTTTTTACTTTTAGTTTTCTGATTACGCTTGCATTTCTTTAAAGTTTTTAGCATCTTCTTTCCATTAAATATTATGAACATCTTTCTATTGTGGAATTCAATATTTGTCCACTACAGCTGCCACAAAATTACCATAGAGCTGAATTGCACCTCTTTGACACAGTATGAGAAAAAAAAAAAATCAACATTATGGGATTAAAGTTATGGTGGCGATATTGCGTTGATTGCACACGAATCCAATACGAGTCAGCAAACTGAATTTTTGTTATGACAGTATTAACAGCTCAGCAGCTGACTTGCACCCCGCGCGATCCAAAGATGGCACGTTTTCATTTCATCTCAAATTCACAACAGAGAAACCTTTTCCAGGCAGCATCTAGGAAACCAATTTCCCCATGGAGCCACAGAGGCAAAGAGAAACGTTGATGAAATGAAAGGCAGCGAAAGCACACACATTATCTGTCTGTCTTTGGAGGTGTTAGTGTTTAACTTCAGCATCCCAGTAGCAATGTTTCTTCCCTTTTCTTTTTTTTTTTTTAAATCTCAGCACACACGTGTTCTTATCAAGCTTTTCACTTTGTCGACAAGGAAGGACGCTGGTCTTGCCCACGGTGTTGCAGCTCTTACTGCTTGTGTAATGTGTGGCATGCATGTTCTCAGGTCTGTCCATGTGTTCTGGTCTTCATTAGACCTAGACTGAACATCTTTGCGGCCTGACAGAGAGATCCTTTCATGTGTCCCCTGCCTGGTCCCACTCACCAGAGCCTAACCAGAAACATGCCACTGCCCAGGGCAAGGTCAGATTTCTCACCATACCACAGCATTAAAGCAACATTGCCTTTCCTAATGGGGGAGTGGGAGGAGGGGGGGCGCTGACTTTTTCATCAATCTCACAAACAATATATTCCATCTCATCATATCTGAGGAGCACCCACACGAATGGACATAAGGCCATGTGGTAGTAATCTGGAGCAAATGCCTGGCTCTGCACAATGATCTCACTGACCTGAAACTCACATGAGAGTGAAAATTTGAGCTTTCGGATCATTCGGGTTAAAATCGGTGTCAACTGGAAAAAAAAAAAAAAGGCAAAGCAAAGTCCATCCATTTTATTTTTCGCCTCATTCTTCAAAGTCAAGCATGGGATTGAACCTGTCGTCAAAAACCTGCAACTCCACCCATCCTTTCAGGACTAATGTTACAGTTGTTCAGTCAACTATTGTAGGATGACCCATAAAAGTGGCTTAGATTTGATAAATAGCAATGCACGGCTCATTGCAGTGTTAATCTGCAGAACGGGTGCAAAGAGGTCAGAGGAAATGTCTGGGAGAAACAGCCTATCTTTGTTGCGCTCCTCCTGAAAGGACCGCTGTGTTATTCTCAACCCTAATAAAATATGGGCTAATGTCAACCAGGAGACAGGTAAATATTTAACTGAGTGGGATTATTCAAAGAGCCAAATGAATAATATTGTTTTCAGAAATATGTGGTTACATTTTTGAAGCAATATCCCCTGCCTGTCTTTCACAATAGGGATGTAATGTCATGCAAAGTGAATAAAGCCCTCACTGGCCTTGTACCATCAGAGACAAAGCTTTTGTACTGACGACCGGCCTATTATTTAGTTGTTGCATTTTTTCCCCTTTCTTTTATGTCCTCGGAGACTTGGACGTCTTGCAACATGCCTCAAAGGAGGCTGGAGGCCCTTTTGTTTTGAGGTTTTCACACTTGAGGGCCATGGTATTTGGTGTGTGCAGAGCGGGGTCTGTGACAGTCTGAAAGGGAGAGGGACGGGGCTGGCTCACACAGCGAGGAGCCTTGGCTAAACACTGGCCCGGCTCCTAGAAAAGAGTGAGGGGATTAGTGTGCACAGACCAAAAGGAACTAATCTCCTGTGACATAATAGAACTGTACATAAACAACATCCCTGAGAAGTGAGTGGCGAAGCACTGACTGAGTGAAGAGGCCGAGTGTGTGAAAACAAGAGGGCTCGGAATAATTTGCCGCTTTCTGCGAAAAATGGTGAGGAGACTTCAAATCTGAATGTCTGGACATCATTGTCTATTCACTAACAGAAAAAAGCACACACACACAAACATCACAGCCATTTCAATTCATATACAGCCACAACCAATGCAGCATTTGACACCGATTAACCTCCAGCAAGCGCAATAGGAAAAGCCTTTGCTTGTAGCACACTGGAATAATATTTCATATTACATTAACAATATGTCAATTTAGAGAGAGTAGTCTTTACTAAGTGTATCAAAAGGTATAAAGTAAATCAGAAAAAGCAATATGAAACAGGGATGTGGCTGTGGTGGTGGTGGGGGAGACGGTTCTCAGCTCACCACAGCCGTAGAGTGCAGTTAAATGAGTTGCTGTCAGCTCCAACCTGACCTCGCTCATCAACAAGGTGTTTGTGGCTCTTGTGTGTGAAAATCCCAGGAGATCAGTTGTTACAGAAACACTCAAACCCGCCCGTCTGGCACCAAAAGTACGTCAAAATCACCTCCACCCATCCCACTTCTGATGCTTGATGTCAACATTAGCCTACACCCTGCGCGATTGGCTGATTAGACGATTGCACGAATAAGCAGGCGTTGCTAATGAAGTGCTTACTGCTTAGCCAGTGCATGTTCCTGCTATATCCCAAACAGACATACAACCACAGAGCCGCCACAGCACTAGCTAATTATGAAAGAGTATAGTCATATTTTACATCAAACAACGTGTAAAAAACTGTGTTTAGGCTATAATGACCCAAACACTACTCAAACAAACAACTAAACATCAAACTTCATGAAGCACCTCTGTGTGGACCCAGTCGCCACATTTCTGACTCATAACTGTACATTATGCAAAACACATGAGCTAGCCTACTGGTCGGCTACAAAGATCGGAATGACAGAAGCACAGCAGAGAGAGGACAACAACAAGCAAAGTCGAGCAAACACAGACACTGCTTGGCCAAAACATGGTTGTACATTTCTTCTTACCTTTGCTGTCTTGCCGTGAAAAGTTTGTTTTATGGGTAAATCCCATAGACAGTAAAGGTAAATCCACATTTCCGGTTTGAACTTTGACCGCTGTTACATCTAAATCGGTCCGGACGGGCTTTTAATAGGAGCAGCGGAACCTTTGAGAGCGCCGCACACAACACCCTGCGCGTCCATAGACTGTGTGCGCGTCACACATTTCAGGGATTGGCTGATTGGCTGCCAGTACTGTCAACCACATCAACGTGGGTATAGCCTCATTCTATTGGCTCTTCAGGGTAAATTTACGCCAAGGGAGGGCCTAGCCCTAGAAAGTAGTTGTTATTTAGTGCCGTTTGGTTCATTTTCAGTTAGTTTATGCAAATTGTGGCAAATAATGATTTTTTTTTCTGTGTGCCATCTTCTTTTACTCTTCACCAGTAACACATACTGATATTTACACATCTCAGCATTTTCTGTTTTTTTTTTCCTCGACACCAAAAGTAGGCTATTCAAATAGACCTTGTGGTCGCAGAGATACTCATTTTATTATGGATGTGCAATTTTCGAGAAATAGGCTTGGTTTAAATGTAATAAATCACATATGTTATGGGTTCTTTGCATGTTGTCATTGTGTTAAAAACTTAATTAAAGGTGTGTGTCTCTTGAAGTCCACAATGCTTTGGCTCAGATAACCAAGGCAGACACCATAGTGTGATGAGTGAGACTGGTGAGGTTGATGCTGATATTCAGTGGTGCAGCTCCAGACAGTTTTTAACAACAAGCTCTTGTTGCTTTGGTGGTTGAATGCACGCCCCATGGGTCGCACCACAAAAAAGCATCCGCGGGAACAAAATGTGATGGCAAGCTCAACACATCCAATATCTCCAGTGTGAATAAAGCTCTATAATACTGAAAGCACTATTAATAAGATTGTAATGTATAGCAGCTCGCCTGGAACATATGATAAAGGCAGTGCAATAAATCATAGCTCTGCATGCACTGCTTTCAGGATTATTATTTGTGCACTAGAAAAAAGGGTTTCATCCGACATCCGCGCATCGACTGCAAGGCTTAAGTCTCACAGTGTCACTCTTAGCTTTATTTTCTTGTAAACATTTCCACTTTTCATTTTACGAGGGTGAAAGGCTGCTGTGCAGAGGAGGGATTTAATGCTTTTCAAACACACAAGCGCTCTGAGAAGCAGAACATTATGTTGAGGGGTGCCCGACCTCGGCGATGGTAAATTCACTCGGGCTGTTGAGCTAGATGACCTGTTTATTTGGACTTTGCAGAGCGCATGTCTCGGGCTCCTGGACCGATCAGTGAATATGCTGTACACACACGGTCTGCCATGTAGGATTTTTACAGCCAAAATAAGCAACAGCAACTGCCAAATAGCAAAGGGAGGAGAAGCATGTCTATTTACTGATCGCAGCAGCTTCAATTAAACAAACACCAAAGGGAACTGGTTAAGGATTATTTTATTACTTAGCAGTTTGTACAGTTTCTACCATGGAAAAATAACATGTAACATAAGACTGTATTTACAATTCCATTTTTACAAAATGTCTTTACAAGATTTTTTTGCCGGTTCAAAAGTTTGAGACTAAAACACACAGAACAGACACATTCACACACATCCAAACCAAACTTTGTAATACACACATAAATAAATATAGACATTCACTGACTGTTCCACGACAAATATTTCTACAGCCAAAGAACATGTACAATTCATCATTTCCACACAAGTTATAATTTCATTAATAAACATTACATATTACTCGCAATATAATTCTTTGTTAATCTGTTAATGAAATATTGCTAACATATTGAAAAGAGGTAACACAGCCATTATTTCATGCCAACAGAATGCTAACGGTTGTCATGCAAAACCATTACAAGCTTTCAATTTGAAGCAAGTAATTCATTTACAGTTAAAAAAAAAATCAAATGTACTACATGCAACATACTACGTGAAATATTCTGGGTTAGACAACGATGACTTTAGTTACATTATCCATCAGTACTGACTGTATGCCTAAGCGCCTCTTTAAAGGGTAACACAAAATAAATAGATGAGTTTCTACTTTTCTGTCTTCATGAATAAAATGTTTGTTTTACATTTCTGGCATTTTCTCCCTTCCGTGTTCAACCATCTGAGATCATTTTTCCGAAGTTATTGTGTTTCTATAAACCGTGTACCAATTGCTTGTCATTAATCAAATGATGGAATCCAGCTGAAATGTTTAATATCGCATCGAAGCCTACAATGATGGCTGGATCGCAACAACAATTTAAGCGGGTATTTTTCTGCATCGTACTTTTTACCTGGAATTTCAGAACTTCCTTATGATTTCACTGTACAGACCAACCCGTCCGGTGCCTTGTGTCGTTCAAGAGAGAGGGGTTGAGAAGGAAAGCTGATGTGTTGTGGAGCCTTGAGAAGATGGACCCATATTTCACGAACAGGGGGGTCAGTTCATGGTCTGGTGCGCTGTGTTTCTGTTTCGGTTCCACACATTCCTTCCCTGACAGCCTGGAGCAGAGAGCCACTGGTACGTCTCCCCATTGGGTTTGCCTCTGCTTGAAAACTCAGTGTCTCTCTACTGACGGTTTCTGGTGATGAGAGTGGTGCTGCCGGAGTCTGGGCCCTAGAAAACACACATTATCACACATACGTTACCATTGAGAAGGCAAACACATCCTCTATTAATAATCTATCACTTACTATTACTGATAAACAGCATTGGAAGAAAACACATTTTTGTCATTCTTCTACAGTAATGAATAGTGCAAATACACAGTTGTCCATAAAGTTGGAATAAAACATTTTCTTTATGATAAAATGATTGTGACAGTATGATTTATTCTTCACAGATAACATGTATACTTCTCCAAACCTTATTGATCAATCTCTTTCAAACATATCACTATGATAATTTAACCACAATTAACCTTTATGATAGGAATAAAAAGAAGAATGTATCTGAAAACAAACTCTTTGTTTGACAGATGTCTAGACTCTGTGCCACAGGAAGACCACAATAACATGTACATAAATAAAATAATTTTAGAAAAAACAACACAAAATGTAATTTCCCAAACAAAATAATTAGCCTACTTCAATGAAACCATAAGTCAGTCATGTCTTGAAAGTAACTAATTATGATCTTTCAGTAACATGGCCAACACTGCTGATGCTGTGTAGCTGTGCTCATGATGCTCATAATGTGGAAGAATCACAGCAACTTTCCTAAAAAGTGCTGATTGGAGCTGTGGGTAGCCTACAGTAGGAACAACTGCTCATACATCTATCAAACAAGTCAGTAGTAGGCTACCTTTAATTATTTACTTTGAGCAACACTCACTTACTTTTTTTCTTTTTCTTTTTTAGCTTTGTTTTACTCCACCAATTCACAAAGGAAATAACAGTATTCTTAGCTGCAAAATGCTCCACTGTGTTCATTAGTTTATTAGCCACTACCCTTTCTGTGCTGGGAGGGCGTAACATAAAGTGAATTTTAAGACATGCTGTGGCTTAGAAACTAATGAGGGAAGCAAGAGAGAACCAAGACAGTAATGTTGTGGAAATAAAAACAAACCAGTGAGCTGACAGACACCACTGATTGGTGTCCGCCATTGTACAGCTGGACTATATCTTGGCTCTGAGCAGTTTCCAGGCAATGTGTTTATTAGCGAGTTATATTTTGTTTTTATTGGATACAACCAGGCTAGGTGTTTCCCAGTCTTTATGCTAAGCTAAGCTAACTGGCTGCTGGATGTAGCCTGATATTTATTGCTGAGGCGTAACAGTGGTAGCAATCTTCTAATCTACATCTTGGCAAGAAAGCCACTAAAATGTCAAACTAGTGGGCCAAGGATAAATGGAACATCTACAGTATATACTTAGCTAACACAGACACATGCTGAAACATGATGGAGCACCACAATATAAAAAAAAAATCAGGGAGATTATCACTTTAAGTGAGCTAATTGAGGTACAATTTATAAATTCCTCAACTTGTTTGACATAGCAACAGCTGATTAGCGACTTAGTACTCACGGTGTTGAATGACTGGTAATATGGCTGGGGTCTGGAAGGTCTTGACAGTGGCAGGACCTTCTCCTCCGGTTGTTATGACCTGCACCTCCAGTCTGTAGTAGGTGGACGGCCGCAGATTGGACACTACAAGTAAGTTATGATCCTGCCAAGAGAGGGAGGGGCGCAGTGAGAAGACATGCAATCAGCTGAAATACAACAGAACGCGCCTTTGAATTTGACAGGACACGGATTTGAATTTGGCTGACGACCAAGGGAGTATCAGCCGCATAGCTGTCTCCGCACAAGCCACAGACAAAAACAAAGACTTTGTTTTCATAAGGCTTGCTGTCTCTCTTCTTCGCTGCCAGCTTGATAAAGTGTGCGGTGGGTGGTTTTATTTATAGACGAGCTCCAGAGGCTGGGAGGTGCAGATAGGCGGAACGTGTTGTTGATGGAGAAGATTATGTCAAAGAGCGTCTTTTTTAGAGCTCTCGTGGAGGATGAAAGAGGAAGACGTGAAGGCAGATGAAAAGTTAGAGGAGGAGAACTTCCAGCAGGACACAACACTTCCTCAGATCTACCCCAGTGTCTGTCTACACACACACACACACACACACATCGCCGCTTATCGCAAGATTCATGCAAAGGTACCACAACAGCCTTATCCCTACATCAACCTCAACCTCTGACAGATGCTGTGAAGTGAAATGCTGAAGATAGGGCATACTTCCCAGCTGCCAGGGACACGTTTTTTTGAATACATATAGATGACAGCAAGGACCCTGCGGTGTATGGAAACATATTTG
Source organism: Decapterus maruadsi (assembly GCA_030347415.2). Classification (NCBI taxonomy): domain Eukaryota; kingdom Metazoa; phylum Chordata; class Actinopteri; order Carangiformes; family Carangidae; genus Decapterus; species Decapterus maruadsi. The sequence goes on along the minus strand of CM064902.1, from coordinate 16,524,547 downwards.
AAAACAGCTTTTACTACTTGGCCAGGCTACTACAGGAGTTGAAACAGAAACCATTCCTGCTTTAATGAAAAAAAGACTCACTGGAGGCAGGATTTGAGACTGGGAGATGATGCTGTTGGGTAAGCTGTTTTGCCGGCTCTCGGTGGTGATCTCAGCCCAGGTGACCTGGAAGCCTGTGATTCGCTGATGGGGAGCCACCCTGGAGACACGCCACAGGAAGTTGCCAGTGATGTTTCCCTCGTTGATGGAGAAGGAAGCTGTCAGGTTCTCTGGTTTTGCTAAAACCTTTGGAAGCCCTGGTGCTGTTGAGAAATAACTTGTGAGTTTTACAGGTTCTGTGAGGGGGATAAAAAGTTAAGTCATTTCTTCTTGTAATCTGTCCTTGTGCTTAAACTAAGCTTATCAAATGTTACTTTTATTTACCCTTGAGGCATAAGAGAGGTGTAATCTCACCTGACTCTTTACAAGAAATCAAATAAAAAGGCATTTTACAAAATGTTGAACAATACTTTTGACACTGAGTTCATTACATCCATCATCATTATGATTAGGATACACTATCTTAGGAATGTGTCACTGTGACACTAACATTGATGCCCTTCATGTGTCAAACCACTGAACACTCACCCCCCTCCCCTGGGCAGGGGATGTGTTTGTGAGTCTTGCTCCGGATGGTAGCACAGGATGGGGTGAGGAAGGTGGTGCTCTCATCCTTGGAGCGTCTTTTGGACTTCAGCATGTGAACCGTGACTTTGTACTTGCAGGAGAACAGCAGGCCCGGGAGGTTGATGTAGTTCTCCTGAGCCAAGAAACACATTATTCAGCCCTGATGACTTCGACATGTCACCCAGGTCAGCTCCCATGGAGCTTCAGAGATAATTAAATACACAGCGCCAGGGCAGATCACGTTCCCACTCTGGCCTCAGGAACATGCCCCACATTATATAGGACCACAGTGAACACTCACATGGGAAGGGTTAGACCGCCATTATACTATTCAAACTGAAATATCAATGATTTCTTTAAAAGCTCTCCAAATGCAAAAACAAAGATGAACTTAATTAAGAAGCAGTAACCAAAGTGGATTTATGTGTAATTTGAAAAAAAGGCCTGTAAATCCATGTTAATGAATTGTGTGCAGCAGTCTTACACTTTACACTCACTTCAGACTTTAATTATCTATTGATCTTAACAGAAAATGCCTTTCTCATCTCTTTTCGAGGAAACAAAAAAAAGGAAAAGAAATCACGCTGACTAGTGGATTTAGATCTTGCATTTGTAATAAAGAGGTTCTACATTAATAGGCAGTCTCTTGAGAAAGAAGGCGTGTAGTATATTCTCTCTGATATGAAACAGCTTTGATTAAAAGTGAATGAGGCGCTGTGCTCACATAAAAGCACAAGCCTGGAATCCTTCCCAGTGATCTATAGAAAATGGATGTATATTTCCTAGCAACCAGAGCGCTGGTCCCCAAAGAATGCGTTGATTGCCAGGCCTCTGCCATCCTGTATCAGCCTGAGCCCAAACAGTTAACACCCCCTCCCCACCTCCAGACTCCCACAACCCCTACACAGACCCTATTGCACCCTAAAGGAACGCCCCATGCGGGAGCTTCGCTGGAGCCTTTCGGAGGTGAATGATCCCCCATTCTGGGAAACATTTTTAAACTAAATGCGTTTTATTGGCCAACACACCACATGTCTGACCACATGAATGACTCATAACATTCAAAACAACAGCCAGTCGTTTGCCCGGTGCAAATCCAACACAACAGGGCTACCTCTGAGCCGGGCTCACTCAGCCGAGTTGTTTTCTTTAGAGGAGCTGTCCTTTATAAGCATCAGACAAAAGCTTAGCCACGTGCTTTGCATAGCACAAGGCTGCTGATCGAGTCATACATCCGTGCACTCTGCGATCCCGCCGTCAGTTTGGAAGACGTGAGACGGTTCGCGGGAGACTTACCTGCGTGACAGATTTCTCCAGTCCACGGGTCTCGTTGTGGTTGCAGTACTCGGGCATCCACTGGACGTGGTAGCGACTCACTGCTGGATCTGAGAGGAGGGAATACAACAGGCACAACTCAGTATTCAGATGTAGTCATGTGTTTATGCTTCCATAAAATATAAAGTCATCCCATTTCATTTTGTTTAAGTATGTGCAACTACTAAACTTAATAGTACTTGAATCCTGAGTTAATTACTGCAGTCAAGTTGATCTAATGAGATGAAATAGAGCATCAACAGAAGATGTTATTAAGAACAGTGTCTATGTTTGATCTGTTCTGGTCTGTTTGGCTTCCAAAACAAGACACGTGGCTTCTTCTTGAGTTTAAAAAAATAAAATAAATAATGGACAAAAAAGCTGGCTTAACTGATTGAAAAACAATAGTTTCTTTTAGCCCTGATTATCATTACTGTTGCATATGAAGGTAGGGCTGTTGGGTATTTAAATTTGTAATAATGCATGTTTCTATAAAAGTCATCAGAGGATTTCTATGTGAAATATTATCGTTCAAAGTGACTAGTACGTAGCAAGTCATCATCAGATGAAACAGAAAGATAAAACACAAGGTTGGCTGTTTCATCCCTTCAACGTGTGTCCTTGAGAAACACATGCGCACATACGTAACTCCCTTCAGACAAGGTGCATTGTGTTGCCAAATGAATGATGTAACTGCACTGATCAAATACATGAGAAGCCCCACCCTTCTCCCTTTGAAATAAAATGAGATAATGTGGCTTTTAGAAACTTCAAAACTGCACCTCAGCCCTGAACCAGTAAATACACTTGGTTATCTTCCACCACTGCAGCCACCGAACATGAATCTGATATCAAGGGACGATCTGTCAGACTGAAATGATTAACTGATGTGTATCTCACAGATTACAACGTTCCCCATCTGAGAGCCGCTATCACTGTGTCCATTATGGATGATCGTGATAACTTATGTCTCTGAAAATAAAAAAGAAACTTGAAAGCGCTTCCGATTTTTTTTTTTTTATCTTTGCATTAGCTTATTAACATGAACCTTTTCCTTTTGTTCGCTGAAGGCTCAATTCCCCAAACTAAACTTTTTCTGCTTTGGCTTGTAAGGATGTTATATTCTCATCAGAGGAGCAGGAGCCTGGTCATGCCAGGACACACTCGCTCTCCTCCGTTACTGTACAGTAGCTCCGACTAAGCTCATCAGCAGTGTTTATCTGCCCATCACTCTCGTCTTATGTTACTAGATTTATTATTCATTCGACTGTGTCGCTTGGATATGTGAAATACTTCTCCGATTAATAATTGAGTTATGCTATGTTCGCCCCTTGGCGGAGGCCTGCGTTGTAGTGGGGAGATAAAAGGGGTCCTTTGAAGGCTTAGACACAGATCTGGCACTTGGAGCCCCTGAGCTCTTTGGAAGCAGAAGAGAGGAATTACAGGGAACCGGGAAATCGGGGGAAAAAATAAACAAGATATGCCGTAGCTGGGTCTGACGGAGAGGGGAAGTGGTATGTAAAACACCAAATGGGACATGGAAATCAGGTAGAGAACAGAACCTCAGCGATGTTCGATAAATGGTGACTGGAAGCGAGCCTTAGAAGCACCGCCGCCGCCGCCACTGCTGCTGCTGCTGCTGCTGCTGCTGAGCTGTCCATTGTCTGGGTGCTGGGCAGACAGCGATATATTATCTGAGCTGGTGTACAGTAAAGGTTCGCTTTCGTCTGCTGGAGAGAACCCAGAGGGCGGACTGCTTTGGATCACACAGACAATGAGTGAGGGTTTAATCGTGGTTCAGTTAACCTGTCCCTTTTCTCTGTCACACAAAGCAGACATCCAGAGAGCCATCTGTGCATGTGTGTGTGCGTGTGTGTTTACAGTGGTGGAACGCAGGCTGTCAGATTCGAAGCCAGCGGTCATCCCTCACACTAATGAGTGGCAGTGACACGCACTCTGCAGACCAGCGCTGCGAACAAGAGGCAGAAAAAGAAGCTGGACCGGGATTAACTCCCGCTCTGCAACACTGTGATTCCCAAGCCGCGCTCGACCCCCGTCAGCATCACTCAGCTCTCTGAGTCCAGGCCAACCTTGCGAACAGCTCCGGGCCAACTCTATCTTCCCCCTCGCTCTCCCTCACTCTGATTCAGCAGTTGGTGTCTCACCAGGCCTCTCCTTCAGCCAGGGTTTGCATTCTTGACTCTAAGATGTGGAGTTTGGCTTGGGCGATGACATATATTAGTAACATAACATAGACCAGTGAATGGGACTTGACAGGTTACCCTGAGAGCATGGTTTTCAAGGTTTCCATATTTCCACTCTGGTATTAACAGAAGGGTTGGGGAATGGACACCGCTGGGACAGGCATTCCTATAGGCTTTAACCCCTTGCGGTGGTGCAACCCACTGCCGTTTCTGTTCCCTATGACATCAGGTCTTGTAAAACAAAATGGGCTGCTTCAACGCTAATGCGAGGGTGAGGATCTATTAAATACAGCTGTCAATAAATCCCATTGCACGGCTCCGGCTCTGTGTGTTTATTGTTCTTTACTGAACGGTGGCTCCGCTCTACCAGCCCATGTGCAGCTTTACACCAATTTGCCCAGGAGTCACATTCCCAGCTCTCACAAAGACACATTCTTTCATACTTAACTTCACTCTCTATTACATTTGCACCATCTGATGCCACGTTTATGAAAGGAATCTTCCATTGTTTGCATGACTCTGCCTCAGTCATAAGACTTTCTTATGGCATTCGTGTCTCATAGTGATTGATGTGCATAATGGGGTGCTAATTAGATTCTAACAAAGCTATAAATCAATATGGTAGAGTGCGTACCTCCCCGGTTCTTCCAGTAGACACGGACCTGCAGCTGGCCATCCTGGTAGAAGGGCGTGCCTACCTCCAGAGGGCCAGATGGGCGTTTGGCCAGGGTTGAACCAAGAGGGGATATCTCCTCCTTCTTTGACTTGTGCACCGATTTCACTGGAGAAGAGAAAAGGAGAAATGTTTGCTGCTGTAGCTAAGACACAGCGGAGACTGTGTTGTGGCAGACTCTCCAGCATGGTAACAAAAACACACAATTATTTCTTTGTGAAACCACAGCAGTTACAACACGTTCTTTATGCATAGATCTGGTGTAATTTGATGGGTACACACAGCTCTAACACTGCCAAGGTTAGAGGTTCAATTCCCTCTAGAGCCACACATGCTTAAAATGTACACACTCGCACCATTGAAGCTCGGCATGTGCTTCCGAAGCACGCCGCGAGCTCCGGATGACTGCAGTCCTGTTGTCAGTGTACTTTGGCCATTCCTGCTTTTTTTTTTTTTGCAACTCTCATGATGATTGTTTGCCTGAAGACTCGGTAATTTAGCAAAATCCAGCTCTCAAGAAAAACAAAAGAAAATTGGATCTGCTCGGTTGGTTCAGCCAAACCCATATGGATCTGCAATCACAAATCTACAGCTCCATCCAGGTTTTTCTTTGATTTCAGGAAGTGCATGACCCTGCCTGTGACTCCTGATTGCACCTACCATGCTTACTGTGCTATCTGCATCAGTTTGTGAGTGGGGACTTAATCAGCACTAAGGTGCTTTGGCTGTACGTAAATGGCATGTATATTATATACATAGTTTAACAAGAGAAAGCATCTACAGCCATGATATCAGCTGTGTGGCTGTGTAGCTGTGCCTTAAGCAACACGCTTATGTCGGCATGCTAGCATACAATTACTCTGCTAACATGCTAGTGCCTATATGTTTCCCACTTTAACAATCTTAGGTAAGCATGTGAGCATTTTCACTAAAGGCAAAGTGCAGCTGAGGCTGATGGGAGTGTCACTAGCTTAATTTTTTGGACCAAATGAGATTTTTACGTGAGTGTGGCCGTGGAGAAAAATCAAGAGATTAAAGTTGTTAAAATTCACTTTGAGTAGGATTGTACCAAAAGTCACGACAACCCATAGCTGTCGAGACCTTTCCCTTCAAAAACCACAAATATCAATCTCATGATGACACTACAGGCAAAGTCAGGGGGATCACCAAAGGCTTTAGGATTCATCTCCTGGGAACTACAAATGTCATGGCAATCCATTCGACACTTTAATAATAATAATCAACTGACAATGTCATCCCTAGAGCTGCGTCGCCAGGGTGCCCAAAAAACATTATTAAAAACAAGTCAGTCGCATTTGCATGCATATCCAAATCGAGGTATTTGTGAATTTGTGAATGTCCTGCTCCTACACAGAGCTATTCCCTCTATTGTAGCCTATAGGTGCAGATATTTTAAGCCCGTAAAATCCGATCTCATGCTGGTTCAGTTCAGCAAGCTTTAATTGTCTGCTACTCTTTGAAAATGGCGAATAATAAAAAAGACAATTAATTATAAGCACCGGTGTTTACCTGATTCATTATTCTGGCTGGTGCTGAAGTGAAGTGAAGCCTTGGAGCTCTTCAGGCGCACCTGTCCCCAGTATGTGACAGCCTGCAGCTCCACAGTGTATGTGTTGTTTTGCTGAAGCCCCTCCAGATCCACCCAGTTCTGAGCCTGCGATGAGAGAGAGAAAAAAATATAAAAAACTCTAGCATGCTGGCATGTGTACGTTACCACACTGTCACTTGAGCCTACTTTCAAAGCCCCTGTCACCGTCCCAGTCATAGTTCCAGCTCAGCTCAGCTCAGCCCGGGCCAACTGGGGGCCTGTGGGAAAGCCTTTCCTTTATTGAGAACACATGCGGAGTTGAGGAAGGCACCGTGGCGAAGAGATAGCCTTCAGGGCCTTGTGAGGGAGCCATGTTATCAGAGCCTCCCAGGGCTTCCTCACTGTGTTTGACTTCCAGCATTCCACCATCAGCGTGAGCTTGATGAGTTCTTGTTATTGACTGTGCGTGTTTTGACATTCCTCTACCAGCAGGCTGCTTTCAAAGCCCCGAGGTGCCAAAGTGGAAACCAGTAGTACATGTGTCAATAGGGTGTCTGGTGTCTCTTACCTCTATCTCCTTGGTGCCACATCTGCTCTACATTTCCAAAACTAATTCAGGAGAAGACACTATAGAGGTGTGTGTTGACTGTCTAGACAATCTGTCTTTTGGTTCTCTCTGATGAAACGCTACTCACAGACACGGAGAGATAGGTGCTATCAGGCCAAATGTTACTGGATATACAGTGCAAATGTCCACATTTATTCAGTCACATTTATCGTCTGTGGCGATTCATCATATGAGTTCTCAGTAACGTCAACCAGTGTTTGCATACATCACTGTGTCATTTCTGCAGAGAAACTAAAAAAACTTGTTTGCAACACTATCAAAATGTTTTTCTTTGGGTTCCAAACTTGCCCAACTTGGGAAGCTGAGCTGCGTGAGCTCTTAGCCTGCCTGTTTGTTGAGCTTTTGTAACCAAATTATATTTATCCTGTCTAGGTAATCGCAGGGGGGTGGGGTCGGGGGGGGGGTCCATGTGACATGCCAGAAAAAGGGCAAAGGGCCATGAAACCTCTTCTTTCCAGCCAGAGTAAATACTTGATAATGTTCCAGTATGCAAACTAAACTAATGCAGGGAGTAGTGAAGGCTTTAACAATAACACTCAAGAGGAAGATGAAAATATCTCTTGGATGTTTTTAGCTGTCCTGTCCCGTTTTACTTAGTTGCAACTTGGTCTAAAAATAACGTATCATGTAAAAGATAATAACAGTTTAGGAACTGAGACTGTAGTTGCATAACGACTCAACTTCTAAGCGACTGGCTTATATGTTAAAATAAGTAATAAATAAATAAAGCCATATACCAACTAAAACAGCTGAATTGCACAATAAGGGAAAAAATATGAATGTAAATTGTGATATTTAAGAAACAGAGACCTTGAAATCATGATGTATCACTTTAAATGAGGCTATTTATCACACTTAATGTGTTTTCTTTCAAAGCTTAACAGTGCATTTAAGGGTTCTTTCATCAGTATAAGGAATCAAAACAAAGCTGAACACATTGCACCAATCTGTGTATGATTGATAACCTCGCAGTAAATGAAACTCCTATTCCATGTTTAGCCATTGCAGGCCATCGTGGATGTATACAGGGATTTGTTTAGGCTGGAGGAGAAGATGCTGAGATAATCCTGGACCAGAGTCCGAAGCCTTAGAGAGAGGAAAATGGGGGAGAAGAGAAAGAACACATCACTAAGACAGGACGGGAAGATTACCCCGTTGGTGGTCTTTCTCCTTTTCTTCTTGGATGGCACCATGGACTTAGTGGGCACGGTCCAGCTCCAGAACACTTTGTAGTGATGTATGGGGATATCGGGCTCCTCCGACAGGGTCCAGTTGAGACGAGCTGTCACCAGGCCTTCGTCGCCCAGTGTCACGTTGGTGATGCGCAAGCTGGTCGGGGCGGGAGGGGCGGACGGATCTAAAGATGTAGCGGCGACATGAAAACAACACTGTCACAGTGTGAACAGATTTTAATACATCTGCAGGCGTTTAAGGGAGGGGGGAAAAAGAAGGGTTCAACAAATCTTGGGCGAAGGCAGTTTTCTTCAAAGTATAATTTCAGGCTGAGATACCTTTCACCACTTGACAGTTTGCATTGCAGCTGAGGAGGGAGACCAGTGTGACACTGTGTAAAGTAATTAGTCCACCATTCACAATCCGCACCGAGATGTTATGACAGGTGTCATGTCACGTCTATGACAGCGTTCAGCAGGACCGAGAGCGCGGGTCAGAGGTTAACAAACACATGCTGCTCACTTTGGCTCCGCACTCAGCATTCCTGCACTGTGTGTGTGTGTGTGTTAAGTGCGTGCGCAAAACGAAAGTCGGTTCTGAGTTATCCATGTGTGCTGCGACCCAGCCTGCTGCCGGCTGCTGATGTCAGCCTGGTGCAGGAGGAGAGGCAGGGCCACATGCCAGACGCCAGACCAGAGGGAATAGCCCTGTAATGAGAAAATGATTCACGCCACAGCCCAGTTGGCTCTCCTCTCCACTGCCCTCTCCCCACCTGAAACACATTTTATCCAGTCCAAAAACACAATCGGTCACATCGGTTCTCCATACCAGCTGATGTTGGCCGCGCAAGATAAATAAGCAGTCAGTTCTTACAAATTGCCCCAACAAAGTATAGTAGTGCAAAATTGCAATCAGATGATATGGCCCTACTATATAAATAACAATGGCATGACACACCGGCCAGGAGCTCATCAACTCCATGACAGCTCCCATCAATCTATCAACGTTCTGGCACTGATTGGTCTGATTGGAGATCAGTTTCCATCCCTGCAGCTGAATCCTTTTCCCACCTGGTGTCTGGATCTGTCTGACAGCCATCCACAACACTCTGGGGAGCAAATGTATGACGAAGAACTGACAGGACAGGTGAAAACACACACCCACAGATGCCAACAAACTCTACACTTTTTGTCTTTGGCACAGCTTTTAGTGTTTGGCAGAACATGGTTTACACTTAAGACCTCTGCCGGTTGTAAACAACTTTATCTACCCTGGCTTTAACTTTATCTAAGTTACTTGATGTGCACTCTGATAAAAAAGACACAGCACTCCACACAATGTAGATGTTTTACATATGAATTCAAAGCTGCTTCCTGAGCCATTTATTCTCAATATGTGCGGACCAGCGGGCAGATAAGCTCTGTCTCTACATGTCAAACAAACACACTGTATCTGATCTGAATCAGATGCTATCTAGTCACAATATTATATTGACTAACGCGCGAGGCCTGGGAACCACACAACAGTTGGCTGTAACTTTAACAAGTGCCATCTGCAACACAACGCGGCTATTTAGTGTTATTCAACACTGGAAAATGCAGGGAGGGAGAGCTAAGCTGTGACACAGGACGCCATCAGAGCGCGTTTGCACTAATCTGTGGCAAAGATCTGAAGTGCGTCTCGCTTGCGTCACTCCTGCTGGATGCAAGACAACACTTGCATTCATTTGAAACTTGCAATATCCTGACTAATTCAGATGTATTACATTTTATGTGGCTGTAAAGAAGCAGGGAAACCCTTCCTTTGAAGACACAAATGAAGATCTGGTTGCACCGCAAAGACGAACACCCAGTCATTTCTCATTACTTTGCATCGACATGTATCAGGCTCTCATTTTAGCACACTGGCTAAATGTGTGGAAACTGTGGAGAGGGAATACTTATTTACAATTCAGTTTAATACAGCAAACTAAATTAATTCAAGAGGTTAATGTATGCTGCGTGAACACCATCAGTCAAAAGTGATAAATGTATATTTGACTTTGCCATATTTAGTGTTCTGCTGTTTAATAGAGCTATGGAGTTTAGGAGGGGATCACACAAGAAGATGAATGCTAAAACATGTTTTTTAGGACTCAAGGTGCAAAGTGCAGCCAAAGAAGAAAAGATTTTCTTTTTCAAAATAATGCTGTGAGTTAGATAAAGTAAGCTCAGACAACATATTCCTATAAACAATTGTTTTTTCTGCTCAGATAAGGAGTCAAATCCGGTCTGAAAACTCTTTCCCAAGGGCTCCACCTGTTCCAAGGTCTTAACCATAACAAATGGGGGGGGCAGAGGGTGTCAAACAGGAACTTACATACAAAGTAAGGCCACACACACACACACACATATGTAGATACACACACCGACCTCTGGAGGAGCGGAAGTGTTTGCTGGGTGCAGTGAAACCTCGGGTCCCGTGGACATTGACTGCAGCAACTCTGAACTGGTACCATCTGCTGGCTCTGATGTCGGCCAGTTGGACGCGCTCCTCTGCAGTCTGAGAGACAGATGGGGGGGGGGAGAGCAAACCACAGGGGTCAGGGTTCACGCAGGGTCACAGCCCCAATGTGAGTTTGCTGCCACATCAGTCATCTGTGTGTTTCTCTTTGCCAAACTTTCAAAGACACTGTGACTGGGAGGAATTTGCAACCGCATGCAACAGACTGCTGGTGCGGTGCAGCACTTTCACAGCTGTAGCACGTGGCACGCTGGGACACGTGAAGCTGAAATACAAAATCTCATCAAAAGAATGACACAGACAACACAACATTTGACAGGATCTAAAAAAGGACAAAAGCATCTCACTTCTCACTGCCGTGCCTTTTATGTGTCTTTCATGTCTTTCCTACCTGTGCCACCGTTTCCCACTCCGTGGCGTCGTCCTCGCTGGGATGGATGCCATAGTTCCAGCGGCGCTGCACCACATAGAGGACAGGCTCCACGGATATGTTGAACTTGGAGGACCAGCGGATTTCCAGCTGACCCGACAGCTGCTCCAAAAACACCAACTCTTTCCTCGGCTTCAGAGGGACTCCTAAAAGTACAAGCAGGGAAGACGATGCCGTGACGAGACTTAATACCACCACCACCACTGTGTGGAACACTATAGGTGAGCTACGACATGAAAATTTGTTGTTTTCCCTCCGGTGAGCGAAAGTCAGCTGGAAAGATAAACGACACACTCAGAGCTGGACAGATATAAGATTTGAAAATGAGACATGACCTCACCGCAATAGATTTAATACATGCTGTGGGTCAACAGCATCATCTTTCTAGTGTGACAGATTGTGATATTTCCTGGCCAGAGTGATGTGTTTTATTAGCTGCGCTTCTTAGTAATGATACACACAGTTTGCATTTAGGTATGCGAGATGGCACGCACAACGTATCTCTCTCTTTCTTTTCCTTTGTCTCTCTCACACGTGCAAACACATCACATATAGGTGAAGTTCATTTGCATCGTTGCACTTCGCGCTCAGCCTTTCAGACAAAGCTGATGTGGCCATGTGTGATAAATTAGAGCTCTATTAAGTGCAGGCCTGGGACAAACACGCCGCGCCAAGTCGGACCGAGTCGCTCAAGTGGATTTATTGCAGTGGAGACGTAGTGAGCTGTTGATTGAGCGTCGGGCACAGTGATAATGAGATGGAGATTGGAAAAGCAAGTTTGAAAGTACAGGAGAAGGCTGAATACATCCCACAGTTTTCAATAAATCACCTAGCACTCCAGACCATTATGTTGGACCTCCGTCGCAGCCGGGCGGCCTACCGCCCGCTCCGGCATTTATAAACGGCATCAACACACGCTCAAGGCTACTGCACAGCATGTCGGTAAACAACATAATCAAGACTGTGCGTTCTGTATGCAGAGCGCTTGATCTACTTATATTTCTATTCAGTCTTCATACACACCATGTTAAAGTGATTGAATGATGCATATAAATCCTGGAGGATGGAGGAGGGTCCTTGAGCCACACGCATAGAGAGTCAGTACTTTGTTTTGTCCCGCTGATAACAGCTTTCTGCATACTAACAGCTGGGGGTCATTGTGCTGTGGTTTCACAGCTCCACAGCCAATTGTGTGTGTGTGAGTGTGCGTGTGTGTGGGTGAGAGTGTGTGAGAACAAACGTGTCTCGCTTCCTGCGCAATACTGAACACCAATGTAACCACAGCATTCCTCCTCTTCTTTCTGTCTTAACTCATCTTCCCACAAAAGTCACACAAGTCGTCCTGCACGGCACAAATCACAGGCGCACACATAAAAAATATGAACACACACACACGCACAATGTCGCTCTTCCGCAATATGTGGGAGGGAGAGAGAGAGGGAGGGAGGGAATTGAACACACTTTCTCTCAGCTTGCTCCTTCCAAAGATAGCTTTGGGTCAGGTTGGATCCAAGAATCATAGAGCGTTCATTTTTCAATGGCCACACGCTTACTCCAAAACCATGATGTAACTGCTGCTGAAGCACGATCAAGAGAACGGCATCCATTCATGTGTTAATCATGCCAACAATTACACTCCAGGAATATAATTCTCAATACTCACGCACATACTGTCATAATCACTGCTCTAATTACCGGGGTTAAGGAAAACACTACAAATAGTGCCTGTAGCACGAGGACTTACTGTAAACTGAGGTTGGCTGACAGACTGATTAGCTGACTGACTTGTTGTGACAGTGTAAATATGACTCTGGCAGAATTAGATTTCATACCGACAATCCACACATTGCACATTTTCTTTTAACTACCTTCCTGGTTGCTCCCTTTTTCTCCACCACCTTTCACACTGTGGTGTAAAAACTGTTGATTGAGAAATATCGATAGGAAATCGAGTTGCATCACACATGGAGCAACGTCTTAAGAGAACCAGAGAGGAAGATACAAAAACAAAACACGTACCAGGCCCTGACAAACCACTTATTTCGTAGGCATGCAGCATCTGTAGCACACCTCTGCAAATATATCATGATGGGTAATGGTGTCAGATCTATTTAGTGCACTGCACACCACAAGCCCAGTGGGGCTCCGGCGTCTCAGAGATCCTGAACACTGCTGTTTTTCCTCTATCAGGGACATACACATGGGGCTGGGGACCCTAACCTGTACACACACACATACACACACACACACACACACACACACACACACACACACACACACAACCACACACACATCTGAGAGTGATCTCAGTGGGGGAAACGCTCCATTTCTCCCCGCTTGTGTTTGCTAATGGCTTCCAGCATCATGGCTCATCATGAAGAAGGCTACATACACACTTGTGCACACATAGAAACAATTACGCTCTTCAAACCATGAGCAACTAATTAGACCTTTAACACCGAGGACCAGGACCAGGAATTCCATCCGGACTTTCACCGAAAAAGGGGGTAAACGGGGTGTTGACGGCAACCGGTCGTGAGCTCAGGAGTTTGGACTGAATCAAGCAGCAAGGAGGAGGGGAGGTGGTGGTGGTGGTGTTGGTTGTGGGGGGGGGGCAGGCCACTTGATGTGAAGGTCTCACAGTGCGCTGAATGCTTTTCATTGACTGGGTCGCCTGTACTGAAATTTTCAAGGTTACGTGCTCAGGCTTTCATCTTTCCCCCGATTAACGTGCTGTTCACCTTCAGAGCATGACATCCACCGTGACGTCCCTCAGGATGTTTCCAAATCAAATATAAATACTAGCATGCTCCTCTGTGCGTGCGTGCGCGTTATGCGAGCGCGCGTGCCCCGGCTCAAACTCACAAATCACACGCTCCCTGCCTCTCACTACTAAATACAGTAAAAACAGGCTGACTGCAGTGCGTTTCAGAGCATATACACAGCTCCAGTCGCTCACTGCAGCAGTTCAAAGCTTGATTTAGACTCACTGCTCTCACTTCACAATCTCCTCAACTTTGTTATGGCCCCGGGCCGCTGACAATTGTGTGCTGATAGTGTATATAATGCAGTTCCAGCTCCCATCTCCAAGTTCAGGGGCACTTGGTTCTCTCACATAATGACTCGGCCGCCTTGGGCAGCGCTATTAAACTGTTTTACTGGAGCAAAGATTCTTGGGTACATCCGTGTCTGCGAAACCCTGAAGCTTATCCAGCAAACTCAAGACAGAAGATATATCCCCATTTTAAAACAGAAACAGTATAAGGAATGTGTGGGTGAAGTGCAATATAAAGAGATGAAATAAAGATTTATGATTCTCCGTGACTTGTCAGAAAATTGTGTAAGAAAATCGGCTATCTACGTCACCACCCGGGATCTAAAAAGAATGTTTGACTGCGAAGGGGATTAATTGGTTCAACGCTATTTATGAAAATTATGCAAACTGCAACACTTAATCACATTAAAAACATGACGTTTGTGTTGGACCATCACCAGATAAAAAATGTCAGTAACTGAACAGGAGAAATAGAGATGGATAGAGAGTATCAAGGATTCAGCTGATGAACCGTATTAATCCGATCCCCCTTGGAAACAGTGCTGGGCGATAATTAAATACAGTACGCAGACGAGTGTTTGAATACACAGACACTTAAGTAACTATCAATCCACACATTTTTGAGTGTCTGACTGTCAGCATGGGCTGCACTAAAGCTCTGTTACTGACATGTTTATCTTCAGTCTTTCCAAATCTTTTCGTCCTGCAGCGCACCGGCAGGGGTGCTGTCCTCACAGCAATAATGTTTAAAGACACAACACTTCGTTGCAAATTCTGTCAAGTTTTCATATTTGACATTTAATGGAAAATTTAATGAGACTAATGAAACATGAAGTGTCGGGTTTGAATATTTCATTCAGTGTAAACAGAACAGGAGCTGGATTTCTGAACAGATGTTTTTGAAGTTAGTAACACATTTTATGGACTTGGTTTTTGACTTAATTGATGGTTAGCATTCTTTAAGCTGTAGACACTCAGTGTATTTACATTTCAGTGATTACCTCTCATACAGTAGTTTACAATCTAAGTGGAAGAGACTGATGTGCAGGAAATAGTGCATGTAAATAATCCAGCGTTGATATGTTTAAGTTAATATCAGTCTATGTGTGTACTGTTCGTTTTTCACATTGTGAGCATTCAGTTTCGTTAGGTCGCTGTAGCTTCCCTGCTGTCATTATTGTACCAACCTTTCACTGCCAGTAACAACAGGTGTCACCAGATCAACCAAGATTTAAAAGAAGAAATGTTGAGAATTGTTTCACCAATAATACAATAAAACAGAAGTTTATTTGCCGTTATCTGTTACCTTTGTAGAGGTTTTTTGGGAGCTGGCAGGTATGACCACAGCCATTGGAGCAGCACTTTTTGACAGCCGAGCACTCTCCATCCTCCTCGCAGCTTTCCACGCAGGCTGCAGCGAAGCCGCTGGCCTTCTCCGGGGCCGGACAGTCGCCCTGCTTCACTCCCTCCACCGACTTCAGGAACTCGCAGCTCGTAAGACACTCGTAGTGCTTCTTGGGAAAGAGTGGCTAAGGTGTGGGGGGAGAAGAAGAAGGAGGTGGTGGAGGAGGAGGAGGAGGAGGAGGAGAGGAAAAATACATGTCAGATACTTTTTAAGACCAGTCTGCCTGGGTGCAAACAGGCAGCTCTGTGAGCTAACAGGGATTGTCCTGTTTACATTTCAACGTATGACTCACTGGAGCGGTAGGTACATTCAACAGCTTTGATTTAGCCTCAAACTTTTCATCTTATAGAATTTTCCCACTGAGCCTGAAAAGCTCAAAAACGCCCAGAGTCGGCGGCGGCCACTGTATTTGTGGCAGTGACATACCTCACATAAATCCTGGCACTGGTTTTCCTTCAGGTCCCAGGATTCCTTGCAGGGCTCCAGGCACTGTGAAAAAGGGAGAAGAGTGTCAGTTTCTTCAAAGAAGCAGCCACATCAAAGGGGCCGCTGCCGTGGAGATGGTGCTTTCTGTGCTCAAACGCAGGCGGGGCAGGCAGGAACCTCGCTCAGCCACTTCCCCCGCATGTTCACATCAGCTAGTCACCTCTTTTTTTTGTTACAGGTGCCCTGCTAAACAACCTTGTAGGAAAGCAAACACGAGGCAGCGGGGTTGTTCCGTTATGAGCAGACAGGCGCACCTGTCAAGTAAAAACTCCCAGCAGCCTGGTGAGAGATTTCCCTGCTCTTCATTGTTATCCTGCCTCTTCTCTTGCTCATGTCTGGACCTGATACACTCTGGCACTGGCACTAAACGCCCCTCTCTCTGCTACACTGAACAGAGAGTGCTTAATAAATGATACACTTGGTTTAATGTTCTTGGGATTCCCTTTTTTTTTTTTTTTTCCTTTTTTTGGAAACACGTGGAACAAATTTACTGAATGTCTGGCATAGGCAAGGGATAAAAGAAAAAGCCTCAGTGTGAGTGCAGCTCAGAGTCTTTTTGCCAAACATAATGGGATGATAAAACTTTTAAATGAAAGTTTACCAATCTAGTCAAACTCCCCTCGCTGTAAATACAACAACTCACCGCTGACTGAATCAACCTCAATAAAAAACCAATGTGATACAACACAAAAGTCCATGTATGTCCAAAAGAATTAGGCAGATGCTGCCGCGGGGAAAGGGAATGTGCTCAGATGGGACCAAAATGAGCCGGGGTCTCACGCGCTGGTGTGAAAGAGAAGAGCAAGTTCAGTCAAAACAGACAAACCGCTGCCAGGCTTGCTTCTGTGCTGCACTGGGAGCAGCCCCAAAACCACACCAACCAGAAACCTGCCAAAGTCACTTATTCAACTCCATTTAATTCAGTCTCCTGCACCAGCCACAGCACCGAGACAAGTCGCAGCAGAGCACTTTCAGCACCTCCACCTTCATTCATCATCCTGGACAGTCCAATATGTCGGTCAGTGACCACGGGGGAGATGTGATAGAGTAGATATGGAGATCATCAGCATCGGCGGAGACGCACAAGGGGACTTCCTAACTTGGAAAGAAAATGATGCGGCCAATCTGCAGTGTTATGTAAGGTACAGTAGAGAGACAAGTGGTTAAATGAGGGCACCTACTGTAGACTGCGTTTAACATAAAGATGATGTAAGAAATTTCACCTCTCAGTCCGGGAGGCCAGGACTCGCAGTCATGACTCCTTAATTCACTCATTAGCCAGCTCTGTCATTATTATGCCATTGCCAGTGAGAAGTTTATTTGCTTTTTATGGAGTGCAGTGGACGGGCGCATGATGAAACATAAACCTCGCTTCTGGAGGAAGCATGCTGCAATCAGGACCACGCACACGCCTGCCAGCGCTCAATTACACCGGAGCTTGGGCTCTCTTTCTCTCTCTCTGGATCACCCAGCCTCGTCTCAGGCAACCGTGATCCCCGAGTGGACAGTGTGCTGAGTGTTTAACAACCGGCTCTTCAGCGCAGAGGGCGGAGGAGCTTGGATAGAAGGGTGTTTTTTTAATTACTTCACAGCAATATAGATATCACTCCAGTGATATAAAAATATGTGTAAGAAAAAGGGGGGGGAAAAATGTGAGACGTTTGAGGGAGAAAAGTTGTTATGACAGATGAGAGCTCCAAAAGAAACTAATGTGGTTTCCATGGAGCTGATCAGGTGAAACCGCTGTAACACCTCAGAGATTTAAGATGACATATGATCTCGAGCGCACTGTCCAAGTCCTGCCTCACCGTCTGGAGAGGCTTGCGCGAGTTTCATCATCATCTGTTATTAATAATACGGTGACCTTATATCATTAATTCTGTTCTCAATTGTGTCCTCCGAGAGCAAAAGCCTGCGGAGGAGACGGGGCAGTAGCTGCGGCAACCCTCAGCATCCCGGCCTCGTTCGAGCACCGTGCGGGAACAATGAGGTCTTAAGGCAAGTGTGTGCGCTGCAGCAGCGTCTAAAGGACATTCTGCCAGTAGACGCACATGTTAAAGCCCCCCAAATCCCTCCTACAAATCACTGAACATACACACATAAGCCCGGGGATCAAGCTCATTTTACTCATTGAGGGATCTTGTGTGCACGGACTGAATGCATTCCACTGGTTTTTCCTGAGGACGAATCTTTTTTTTCCCCTCTCTCTCTCTTCAGTTTCAACACAATCACAACTACACGAGAGAAAATAGAATCATCGTTACCTTGAGATGCTCGGGCTTGCGTGCCAAGCAGCATGAATTAACACAGCACATTGTGTACTGAGGATATTGCAACACAGATCAGAATGCTGGCTGTGTGTTCAGTGTTGTCTCACCCTTACAGTCCCAGTTTTTTTTTTCTTTTTTTCTTCAGGGCAAAAGTTCCAAACTATCTAAATTGTACCAGGAAGTGCATAAAAAAATGTTACCCAGACAGTTGCTTTTGCTTGATCAGCAGGAATACCATGAATGGCACCTTGAAAAAGATAAGCATTTGAGTGGAGGCAGTGATAGCTCCCTGCAGGTGTGCTGGAAACCGACAGTCTGTCATCGTCTCCCCATGGCCACACCCACAACCTGACATTTAAGCAGTGGAAGAGGAGGGTCGATGACAGATGTCTTGCCAAAGCAAATAGGACGGCGGGATATAATTACAAAGGTGCTCTCATCAATCAAGTGCTTGATTCCTATTTACACAGTTTGGTGCTCAATCTAAACCATAGCGCTGATGCTGCCAAAAAACATGCTTGGGAAAAGTGCCATAACAGATTTTCTATGAGGTTGTGCAATGTTTTTCTTTTTCCCTTTGGGGGGTGATGGTAGTTTAAAGGTGGTGGTACAAATACAGTACGCACCCTCATCATCCAATCATGTACACCGAGATTTTATATGCTGCAATTTTAAAAGCATGTTACAGGACTTTGGTAAGAGAGAATTACACCAATCAGGAGCTCATTACAACAAAATAATAAAAGCAAAACCATTTACAAACCATACACAAAACCACCTGCGTGTATAAACTATGCACTCTGTTTTAATCAATGGGAACAAGCTCGGAGATATCTGCGGTCTAACACAGAGTATTAGTGGGATCCCAGGAGGCTTGGAGCCCTCAAACATTTGCACATCTTTGCGCCGCCAATAGCAATGCTAGTGTTTGACTTCTTGAGATCTAATCTGGGAAAACACACCATGGAGCAGGAGTGGAGAACATAATTGAGCTGGACAGTGTATCAGCTCGGTTTGGGTGCCAATGTCTGGGTCTCCCTCAAGCAAATCTCTCATGCTGGCAACACAGCTACCATCTGTTTGAATAGCGGAAGGAATGCATGCAATTATCCAGTGCGCTGTTAACATATTTCTGGTACAAATTTCACCTAGAAAGACACAAAATGCTTTCGCTGAGAGATGTAAACAAGAGCACAGGGTTGTTTCTATGGACTCGGGCTGTTAGTGTTAACAAAAGCGGCTGATTTCCACCCCTTTGTCCTCTTATCTTCCAACCCAATAGTGACACATTCTGCATGGTTAAGTAGGAACATCCACAGCGGTCTTTCACTCCCCATTTCACGCCGTAATAAAACGCAGCAGTTGTTACTCTGGGGGACCCTGAAAGGCATTCTGTGGGGCCGATGAGAGAGTTGGGCTGAATGGCAGCCAATGCCACAGCCCATCTTCAGTTTGTCATGGCTGGGACGAGGCTGGGAGGGGGTTGGTGGGGTGGTACATGGGTAAAGATGGGGGAGGAGAGGGAAGTGAAAGATTTTTTTGGGGGGGTCGGGGGGGTCGCAGTGAATAGAACAGCCTTTATCCATCATAGGAGCGTTGGTTATTTCCACCCATCGTGAAAAATGCTCCCTGACTCGAGTGAGTGACTGGAATAACAAACTATGAAAAAGTGAGTATATATAAAATGTCACGCAATTGTTTTGTTTTAGTTAATGAAGCATGAACTGCTACCAGTCGGGAGCGCCTCGGGCTCGGCAACAGCACCGTGTATACTAAATAAAAGAAAGGCCGCAGTTCATACTGATACTGATGACATTTTCCACATATTGCCCCGGACATATTTACATACACGGTCACCGGGAGATGTGAGAGACATCTATGACTGATCCTGCTGTTTTGTAAATTCATTTTAGCATATTATGCAAAAATCACAGACCAAAACATGTGAGCACCTCCATCTACATGGCCTTTTTGTAAATTTATTTTTTACGTTTTCTCACACCTCTCCCAAAAACTCAGAGATCAATCTCAGCACTGACAGTTAGCGTTAAGCCCGGGAGGTGCCAACAGATATTTTACAAGGTGCCTTTGCTGCACCTCAGGAGTCGCAGGCAGCCCTCCGCTCCTCTGAGACAGACATGGTCGGAATCTGTGTTGTTGATCACACTCACACTGTAAATCTCACCCCCAATCTCATTGAGTTATTGCTATTTTCTGCTGCCCTGGCGCTTTTCACACTCGCACGATGACCAGACTCAATTATTCCGGCTCTCTGGTAGTATCTATCGACCCATCTAGGAGCTCGTCGGGCTGTGGCTCTCTTCTCTATTAAAAAAAGGCCACTCGCTCCACGTACTCACTCTCTTCTCACTCTATTTCACTTTTATTTGGCCATCGTCTCGCCTTCACTCGCCCCCCCCACCCCCCCAAGTTCCCTCTAAGTTCTTATCTCCTCCCGGCTCTCATTTCTCCATCCGTCGCTTTTCCCTTCTCCTTCACCCTCAGACCACGTCCACTCTAATCCACATAAAATTTAAAACTCATCTTTTTCCCCCCGCTCTGCCTTTCCATCTCCCCAAAGCCAACGTGTTCATACTGAGAAAATGGATGTTTTCCAAAACTCCTTCCAAAGTAGATAAATTTGAAAACGGCAGGCTCGTGTTGCAGCACAGACAAAGAATTTTTTTTTTTTTATCATGTGATATATCTTTCACAAACATGGCCAAGGCATTTTCTCACTAGCCAGAAAAAGTTATGAGGCCATGTTTCAGTGACCCCCAACTTTATCCAATGACTATTCCCAGACTACAGCCAACCACGCAATACAGGTAAAGTTACTGCCACGTGTTTTCTGTCTGGTATAACACAATCTGTGCATGTCAGTGCAAACTAGTCATTTAATGGAAAGTGTCAATCACAGAGAGTAAAGTGTAGAGTCGAGCATCTCTAGAGAGGTTTGGGAGACTGCATTTAAGTTTAAAATAGGGTTCAGTTAACATTGGGTTAATGTCTCTGAATATGCCTCAGCCAGATCTTTCCTCACACTCTGTCATTTATGTAATTTAGACCAAAAGAAAGAATGTGAGAAACATGAATTTGAAATCAGTTTTGCACTGGAACCTCTAAATGGTTATCTCGACTGATGCAATGACAGAATGTGGGGATTAATGAGGTTGTTTCATTGTTTTATAATATCAATTAACAGTAACAGCATAAATTGAAGGGTATTACATAAGTGATTTAAGTCTCACTGTGATAGTCATATCCCAGATTTTGAATCAGACCCGTAATAGCCCAGCACTGGGGTGCCACATTAAGGCAACCTGGTTGGCTTTCTCATCCTATTATGGCTGAGATGAGACGCACAAACACTACTGACGTGGGAGACTTCAAGAAAGTCATGACACCCCCACATACTTCTGTCGTCTAAAAAAAAACAACAGGAATTTCTTCCGTGCAGTTGCTCATCTTTTGCTTCTTATGATTCACATGAGAGTTGGGTGTCTTTTTGAAGTGCTGCCACCGTCGGTTACCGAACGGCGTATGAGCAGAAAACTGTCGGCTCAAAGCTACACCAGCACAAAGAATCAAATCCACTTTATACTGTACTTGTGTGAATCTATTTATTAGAACAGAACACAGATGTGCGTCAACAGCTGCACCTGTGTCGAGAGTTCAGGCACAATGACAGAAGAGAAATAGAAGAGAGCAAGTTAAACTTAGAACTGCATCTAATGCATCCATCTCATTACTGATCAATATGCTGATTATTTTCAACAAAAAAGCCTTTTATAATTTCCCACAGCCCAAGGGGGGGATTTGAACAGCTCAATTTCAACCATTCATGCGATTGCCATCAGAAAAACATTTGAAATTCTGTAACCGGAGAGTAGTCGACTATTATTAATCATTCAGTTGTGAACATCAACAACAGTTTAAATAATATTCAGCCCCTCTTCTTTTCTCGCTGTAGTACTGTGTCATTTCATGGTCTGAAAATCTCCAGTAGACATAAAAGAAAAGAGAAGATTGTATTGTGTTTTTTTTCTGTTCTTTTGGCATTTCATTGTGGATGACTGACATTTTGAGAACAATCTGATTTTTTTTTTCTTTTTTTACTTTTTGTGGACATGACTCCACTGTCCTCCGTCTGTCACCTGTTCCTCTTTCTCACCACCGGTCCTCGGAGGGAAGCCACAATGAGGACCATTACTCTTGATGGTTTCCTGTTTTCTCCCTCATTCTCATTCATGGGACGTGCTCTGCTTCAAGCTGCCTTACAGAATTCAACTCAAAAAGTCATACTCAAGTCTATTTTTTGAGAATAAAAATATGTAGCATGCGCAGCACAGTTGCCTTTCAGCGAATGCCCACTGAGACTCCCATTACAGGTTTGTCAGGCTGAAATATATTTCATCAACCGGCAGGGTGAGTGTAAAATCATATGCTAGCAAGACTTTCCAATAGGTCTCTGACAGGCCATTAAGTTTCAAAGGATTGTAAAAACACAGCGAGTAAATCAGGAAGAAGATATCTGTGTCCCGAACAGCTATGAAGTCTAGACAGTATTTAACTCAACCCATCGTGACCTTATAGTGTGTTAAGTTCATTAGATACTGCGCGTCACATTCCTGCACCGCCGTAAATCAGCACAGGTGTGTGCGGAGCAGACAGTGGGGTGGATCAGGTAGATCAAAAAGAAACATGGCGTGCTCGAGACGTGAGTCTGCAACTGAACACACAGCAAGCTCGCACAAGTGCTCATAAATACAAGCTTTTCTGATCAGTCTGTAAATACCACGTGTATAACTCATCAGAGACGGCGATGGATGAGAAGTGGATTTAGTTTTTGTGCGAAGGCTGAATAGGTAAATGTTGATTGTTTCAGGGAGGACAAAGAAAGAAAAGAAAAACTGTGTGCGTTTTAAAATATGCAACAGCAAAAAAAAAAGATGTTTGGTTTGATATTTCACAAGTAAGCTTACACCACAGTGGCTGCTGTGGGGTTTTCCTCTCCACTGCAAACTAACAGGAAACCCACATGTATTCAGAGCTAGAGGAGACAACAATTACAGCATGTTGCTGCTCTGGCACTTCCTTTTGCTCCTGGTGCTGAGGTCTTGGAAGTGCATGGAGCGAAACTATATGGATATTCATCATTAAGGTGCAATAGATCCTCATCAACCCCGAATCTGTTTATCACCTCTGTCAAGGCTGGATACGCTGCTGGAGATATTCTATAATGCAGTTTTGATTAAAAAACAGAAGGGCCAGAATTTTCTTTTTCTAAGTGTAATAAATAATAACTGTCTTAATTGATAAAAATACAGACATCCTCAAATTTCCCTCACATAAATGGTGACATATTTTTCCAAATCTCCACATGTTTTACAACCCGGAGAGCTCAACGCTGCCAGTGTCATAATTCCTTCATATTTACAACCAACTAAAACACAGCTCCGGTGGGGTGAACTGAAATCTATACGGCTCCCCGACTCTATATTTTGTTTCTCAAATCCGCGACTCGGAGACGGTGAGTAACCTAGCAGGTGGTATCACAGACATTTCTTAGAGCATTACTTTAATTATTAATTTAAATGCAGTTGAGGGCGCAAACAACAAAGAGCTGAAAAGGAATAGCTTGGCAGAAAGTGAGGAGAAAAAGAGCAGGAGGGGCAGTGCATGAATTATACATTTACCCCACAATCAGAGGTGCCTGCCTTATTTATGAGCAAAAAGCCCACACAGCTTAGCTAGAATTGTGCTTTGTCTGCTGTGGAATGCAATAGCAGTTCACTTAATACTTAATGACTCTGAAGTTTCACCCAGACACCCCGCCTCCCCTCCTCCTCCTCCTCCTCCTCCTCACCCAGACACACACACACACACACACACACGCCGATGCCCGACTCTCCTTCTCTTACACGTCCTCTGCCATCTCGCATTGTTTTTGCTCTGCAGTGACAAGAGTGAAAATTACAGTGGCTGTAACCGGAGCCTCAGTTATCACCTACCTCTGGGCTCAGTTTACATTTCATGACAATTAGACACAACAGGATGTATCCATCATGTGGGGTCAGATCGGTGATAAAGAGGCCAGTGACGTGGCATGGGAAAGCCAAACCCTCCCCTGCAGTTCTCAACCCCAAATCAGATCTTCTGCCCGCCGCTTGATTTACTGTATATACTCCCACTCCATCACACTGAATAACGTTATGATGACAGATGCACAGGAGCAGAGCAGATCACATGATAAAACACTTCCTCGCTGCCAAAGATATTTATTCAGAACCGTCGGTAAAGCTGATTTACAGCAACAATAATGAACTCACGTTTTTTTTTTTTTCCTCATACGCAGATGATGAAAAATGTGTTTCGTGCCACAGCAGTGTCAGTCATGGCAGACTGAACAGATAGTAAACAAGATAAAAGGACGTCAGCCATGTTGGCTTGTTTTTCTACAATTCGCCACTCAGACGGTCCCAATCCCTGCTCATCTCAGATGAAATGAGACCTGGAGATTCTGTCTCAAAGTAGGCCAACAACCTCTAAAACATGACACGCCTGGTGAAGGAGGAGGAAAGCCGTGCTAATCCCGTGCTGCAGTCACATTCCAGCACTATCTCCACTTGTTTATTTGAGTCTCTAGAAACACTTCAAATTCACTAATCCTACTTGCCCTCTCCAGCTTCCACCAAACAGGCCCCAACAACCAGTGGTCCCTTTAAGTATCACATTTCAATTGTAATACATACAGATTGAAAAATTATGTGCGTGCACAGTAAGAGTGACAATAATGTATTCTACTTGCTTCAGGTGATGTTTCATCTCTCTTTTATGTGCATTTCAAAAGCGGCGAACAAAGACTTTACAAAGAAAGGGGCAAACCTAACCGGTTAGAGTTTTGGATTTACATTTTTACATTGCCACAGGGAATAAACAAAAAGAAAAGGGAAAAAAGATGTTTGATATAAGTTCAGTCTGGAGAGCGGGTGTATAAGTTACTCCACTGAAAACAACCAAATGCTGAGACATCGGTCAATCGCTGTTTCTTTGACACACATCCTTGTTTTCAGTCGTCCTGGAACTGTCACATACAATCTGTGGGATTTATCTGCAGCAGCTTTGAGACGCGCTGGAATAAATTGATAAGCCCACATCTACTAAGTACATCAGCTTTAAGATTCTTACGTTCTAATCTCCCGTTCCTCAATGTGACTGATGATCAGTTCGGTAACGACATATTAGCACAGAGGACGGATGAAGCCGCTGAGTCTGCTTCTCATTTCAGCACCTCTGGCGGCGGTGGATGTCGTACCTAGGTGTGTTGTTATCGGTGTTTGTCAGCCAATGCATGGTCAGAATGAGAATAAACACTTTGGATGACGGCAGATTGTCGCTGTGTGACTGGTCATTATTGCTAAAAGAGGATTTCACAGCAGCTTTGATTACATTAATCCTTCAAGAAAATGAAATCCCTTCTGACAGGGAGGACACGTCGGGGCTATCTGTGAGAGGTCGATTATCCTGGAAAATAAATGGCGACCTTTTAAGAAATCACAGGTTGGTGTATGTATGATAGGGGCTGTGTTTGTGTGAGTGTTTGTTTGTGGATGATTTCCTGGAGCGCTCATCACCACCACTCAGGTATTGAACAGACAGCAGCTTAAGATGTGAGTTTCACTGCTGAAGAAGAAGTCTAAACCGCAGTTCCACAGCCTCTTCTCCTGCTCTCCTGCGGCCACGTCTTTGGATTTTTTTTTTTTTTTTTTTTTTTTTTTTGCTGTGGGGGGTTTTCCTTCTCTGCCACCCACCATGTGAATAATGAGCTCCACAGATAGCAGCCAATGAAGCGACCCCCCCTTTAGCCAATGAAACTTAACAACCATGTCCAGATCAGGTCCTTCCTGCTGGGACTGACCAGCCCTGCTTCACACTCCTCCTCCGCCACCCACACACACACACATATACACTCACAACCTCACAGTCACACTGCCTCAAACTAGATAAAATAAAAGAAGAAAGAGGCTTCAGAGAAACTCCAGAGATGTCTCTTTACAGGATCCCAAACACCTCAGACTTCTCTTCTTTCATATATATAAAATAAGAAAATCAATAGTCACACTGGCTGCTGGGATTGTCTCTCCCATTTTACACTCTGCTTAACAGCCCCACTGACAGGCAATCCAGACACTGCCCACTTGACAGATTGATTTCTAGTCCGGCTTTGCTTTGAGGTGTCGGTGCTGGTAATGTGGCTAACACTGGGGAGGTGAGACGAACGTCTGGCCTCAACATGACCAAAAGGTGCTTTGAAGTCTGTCTAAAGCACCTAACAGCCCCAGCCATGCCCAGCCGTAAACTACCAACCAGCACCCACTTCATCACATCTTTTCAGTGAGCCTTAAAGATATACTACCTCCCCGCCAAAGAGAAAGATGGCCTCACAAAAGCCTTGTAAACCGCGCTGACACGCTCTTAAAGCCCTCATGGAAAAGTGATGAGAAAGTATGTGCTGTTATTATAATGGCTTCTTTTTTAATTAAGATTGGTGCTTTCCGAAAAGGAGGAGATGGTGAAGTTTGACCATTTCATTTTGGCGTGAGAAAACATGGGATTAGGTGGGGGGTTGGAAATGTGGAGGGGAAAAAGGGCTGGGGTGGAGATGGAGGGGGGAAGTTTGACAGTGGGCTTTGAAAGACACTTTTGAATGAGACATAGTAGCATTCCAGTGATTGTTATTCAAGCAAAAAGAAAAAAAAAACTCCCAAAGCTCCCAACATGTGAAGACGAAGGCGCATGTAATCCAAAAGAGCAAACACTTCTTTTCTCTGGCGCTGGTATGTGCGGCTCAGGGTGTGATTGGTAGGAAGCAGCGCTCAAAAGAGCCACCTGGGACATGCGAGCCGTCTATGAAAGACATGCACGACTCATTGCCGTCAAATGGTGACCTAGACAATGTTCCCTTTTCCTCGCCGCAAAACCCTTGATAAATAAAGTGCAGGTATAAAGTTGGCCTCCTTGGAGAAATGTTGGGTGAAGTCAGCATCCCATCGCTAAAAGATGTTATATTACCAACGCGTGCTTTAATTCCTTTCAGCTAAGTGATCCCCACTCCGTCTGATTAATTGAGAGATCAGTCTCAGTGAAGGGGAAAGTATACTGAATTTAATAAACGTCCAGGATATTCAGGGTGCTTAAATGAAAAAATATTACACTGTCCTCCTCAGGAATTATGAGCGATGGACATTTTCCAGTGACTCACCGCAGGCCAACTTTATCCAGGCATGGTGCACATGTCCTCTCCTCGCTTCCTTCCATGAGAGTTAGTTTGAGTAATGAAGCGCACCGCTTTGTTGCAGACCGGCATTCAGCTGCCTTAAGTCAATCCTAGCATTTGATTTGGAGCTTGGATCACACCCATGGGGGTGGGGGGTGGAGGGGGGTGCAAAACCCTGCTAATATCAGCCACGCTCTGAATGTGGAAAGCTCTTTGGCGGCTCCAGCACACTCTCCCATGCATATGTGCAAAAATCTATATTCTTTTCACCGGCGAGAAGAGAACACCCTGGAGGTTTTTTTTTTTTTTTTTTTTCTTCCAAACTTTCAGGGAACACATCCAAACTTCTCAAGTGGGAAGCTCTTAACTGTAGTGAGACAAAATGACAATAGCTCATAGAAATGCCTGCTGTCTGTTCTCCTGGCGTCTCCCCGCTGAATGGAGTTTGTCTGCCGGTCCACTGTTATGGCATGATAATGACTCCCCGGCTCTCCAAATGCCACCGCGCTCTGCTCCAGAGAGAGAGGGCAAGCAGGTTAATTACCATGACAATGGGGACACTGAGAGCGGGGGCCAACTCTGGACACTGCATACGAAATGACCGGCGTGACTTTCTCATCACAAATGGAAAACGGAGGCCGCTTTGATTTTCCAAAACGTGGACAGATGGACGGGGTCACCGCATCTTTGTCTAAATTATTAGGCAGACCGCTCCTCGCATTTTCTTCACAGGCAGGGGAGCTCTCAGTGGCTCTTTAACAGAGCCCTGGGGTGGACAGGCCTTCTTGCCCTAACGCACTCCCCGGGAGCCACGTCCTTTGTCTCTCTGTTTGACTGTGTGCTGTTCATGAAGTGAAGAGGCTAATCAGCGGCTGTAGAGCTATTCACGGGAAATCACTGTACAGCATGGGCCCATTTGGTACAATTGTTCGAGTGGCCACAATAGCACTGTGTTTTGACACACTACAAACAGGCCCTAAGTGTGCACTCGAGTCACTGATGTGGATCTGAAGTGTGGGCGATGTTTGCTTCCAAAATATTGACTTCTGGCTTCAAATTAAGCTTCAGCGCTTGCGTTCCCATCCCGCGTCCTGAATGCCTGAACCGAAACCTAGGCTACGATAAAAATTAATTCAATTCAGAGGGCCCTTGAAACTATTTGGAAGTTGTACAGCTGTAAAACAAGCATATCATTATTTTAACATGGAATCCAGCTCATTTATTTACAGCCTACAAGTGGGATAAAGAAGTGCTAACTGACAAGCTTGTTATAGCAGGGAGAAAAAAAAGGGAGTCCATTAAAGGGTTTTTTGGACATTTGAGTTTCAGCAGTGGTAGCTGGTTGATTATGAAAACAGTATGCTGTGCTTAGACTCACAGCCAGCAAAAGCCTTATTCAAACATAAAACTCTGCTGAATGACTGGGGAGCGACTAGTGCCAAGAGCCGATGTTGGCCATCACAGTGGAAAGGAGGTTTCACAGCATGGTGAAGACAAAGGAGGTTTGCCTTCCTGAGAGCGTATACATAAAACTGAAACATACAAAACGCATCGCAGATGATCTAACATCTTGAAGAGTGCGTTTCTTCTCAATTTATATTTTCTTTAAGAGCCAGTTAGTCGCTTTCAGATTGTTTAATTAACACATGGTGTTCAATTTCAAGAGGTTAGGTCACATCCATTCATTCATTGATGTGACAAAGCACCATGTTGTAAACATGTGCCAGAAAGTGTCAGGAAAACTGACCTATAGGCTCCATCTGCACATGTAGTAGAAAAGCACAAAGCACAATAGCTCTGTTGTATCCTGGGCACATGCAAACAGCCAAGGAAACAATTTGAAATTCAAAAAAAAAGACGGAACAGGGAATTTAAAAATCAAAACACAAAGGGTCATTTCTGCAAGGAAGTTGATACAAGACACTGATTGTGATTAATATATACACCAAACGTGAGGCCGTGTTAAGTAAGCACTGCATCAAAGAGAGAGAAAAATAAGAAATCAACCACTTTGCATTGTCCTAAAATTCCAATTAATCTCCATCAATACAAAATGGAGGTTTGCCCAACTTCCCAGCGTGCATTCCTCTATAATTACAACTTTTGAGAAAGGCCAATAAATATACGCGAGCATTTTGTCTAATTTGTTTTCGCTTCCTGTATTTTATTATAACACGTTTTTATAGCTCTGAGGAAAACCCAGCAGAGGAGGAAGAACCAACAGACACGCAGTGTTCATGAAAGGGAATCCCATCCTCCTGTGAGTCTGTGTTGTATATGTCCTATTTTGAGTCCTCATGGGCTAACTGCATTGAATCCTGGTTTCACGGTCTGTTTGTGAGGAGGTGAGAGCCCCTGACAGCCACAGAGAGCATTGTTCAGATTGCCGCTTGGACTGGGCTCTACTAGCGTATCATCCTTCTTATTTCAGCTCCAACAGTGTTTTCTCACTACAGTCTATACAGCACATGTCTGAGGGCCTTGTCAGCAGCTCCAGCAGAGTCTGATAGAATATGTCAGCACCATCTTTTCAGAAGAGCTGTCAACACCAGCTTTGTATCACCCCCCTCTTCGGGACAGGGCATGAAACGCAAACAAGCGCCGCGGGAGGTGTACCGTAATGCACCCTACAGAAATTCCAAATCACAAGTCTGCGAAACAAAAACAATCATGTTTTACTTTCATAAACCGACAGCTGTTTAAGCTCTCTGGGTTACTTTTAGGTGTATATAATTGTACCTGTTTACAAGAGCAAAATGAGTCACAATAGCAGGAGCTATCAAAGTGAGGATGGGCTGAAAAGAAAAGTCTTTCTCGGTAGTCGGCGGCTCTCTGAGCAATTTCTGCAGGCGAGACAAAACTAGTCCTGTCGTGACTCATGCACTTTATGTTGTGTTATCCTCTAATAATGAGGCATGTATGAGGCATGCATCTTGTTCATGAAAGAAGTGAAACCACACTACCTTGGAGCACTGCTTGTGATTCTGGCACCACACCAAGGATCCATTATTCTGTTCGGAGAAAAGGGGGAGAAAAAAAAATCATCAATCATCTCACATATCATAGAAAATATATTTACGACCAGTTCATGTCGCTCCAACCGAACCTTCTCTCATCACAGTACATCTCAATACCACTCTCCTCCAGTCATGACCTTTTTTGATTAACAAATAATGCCAACAGCAGATACATTTCAAAGACTGACTTTGAGTCAGTTTCACGTGCTGAGTGCTTGTAACCTAAGCAGGAAAGAAGGGTCAGCAGCTCCGGAGGCCTGAGTTAAAAAGCCTCTGGTCAGTTTCAGCAGAGCATGGTGACCTCAGCTTTTCAGTGGACCTGTTTGATCTCTCCACAGACGTCCCTGAGGTCATAGAGGCGGGAACTGATGTCAGCACTACTACATGAACTGCAGATACTGCCAATTTCCTCTAATTGCCGCAGCAGAAGTGTCACCTTCTGCGCTCCGCCGAGGCAAACATTTGGTCCTAATAGTGCTGCGTGTTTATAAGTCCTCAATGTGTAAATACGGAGAGTTGTTGAGCGAAGGACCAGTGGGGGTAAATGGCTTGTGCAAGTGGCCATTTCCTGAATTCCATTAGGGGCGAAAGAATTATGTTGTCATTCGCTGCGAACGTAATTGGGCTTGGATGGCAAGAGCAAGGTTAGCGCTTCACAATAAACGAGCGGCTCATCCACATGAAAGACACAAAATGTGTGAATGTGCTGTTTATAACAAAAGGGGCCATTTAGGTCAATGTTTTAAGGCTGCAAAAAAACTGACTTTTCTGGCCACCCATGAGGAGAGTCAACGCTGCAAACACAACACTGACATATCATGACCTCTGGAAAAACTTGTTAGCAGCCTGGCTATTCATGCATCCAGACGATGTGACGTGATGTTAGCAGGAGTCAAGGTTTTGGCCACTTGATGAATATAAGTCAAACATTGACTTTATTCATCCTCTAGATGTTTTATGTCTCCAATAACTTGAAAGCTGCTATGAGAGTGGTGAGTGTGAAACAAATCAATAAGGTTGTGGGCTGTGAAACCAAAAACAATGCACTGAAAGGAACCAAAAGAAGAAGAAAAAAAAGTTGTGTATCGCTAAAGGGCAGCTGGGTCGGGTAGGTTCATCATCGCTGCTGACAACTGTGACAACAAATGCAAATACTTTTGAGTGGAGGCTCTGAGTTTAGAGTGACATTAAACGGAATTCATTCCAGTCGGTGACCTAGATCTGAGTTTCAGTTTTGGATATTTTCTGTGCCTCTATATGAAACTAATGAAGCTGCAGGACATAGCCAAAACTTTAGGGGTCTGCAGGCAAAAAAAAAAAAGTCTGCTTAAGTTCAATGTCAAGTTCAAAGCCTTTTCCCACAATGTAATCCAGAAGAAATTTCCCATGAGACCTTAGGAGAGAACTTATCATTAAAGGGTTTAATTTGACATCCAGTACCAGTAAGTGCTGTGCTTTTAGTGTCAAGGATAATGGTCAAATGGCTTCAAAGGAATCCACGATTGTATGTCCATGTCTTCAGAGAATCTCCTCAACTGAAAACTGTAGATAAGGATGAAAAATATATGAGTAGCTGAGGAGTGTAGGGATGGTTGTTTCATTTTGTTGCCAAATGAAGTTGAAGTGAGCACCAACTTTGCCGAGTTCACTGTGCATCAGCGAGTTTTCTCTCCCGCTGTGCGAAATGGAAACACCTTCACCCCGTTTGTCCGAGCACTGATTAAAAAATGAAATATTCCCCGCCAGTACATCATTTCGCACTGCATCATAAGATTAAATTCCTTGTAGAGTTTTCTCACCTCTAAAAAATGATCAGTTCAACCAAGCCAAACCCGCTGTTAGTGACACCCTGTTAAAAAAAAAAAAAAACCTTGACATTTATACTGGCAGGCAAAGCCTCAAGATAATTTATACAAATTGTCACAACTCTAGACCACGTCCTAAATCATCAATCCTGTTTTTGACAGCTTTCTTCGCCCATCCATCAGCAGCGACAGGGCCAGATCCACAGAGGAGCTAATTTTGCAGTGTGACAGCATCCATAGAGCAGAGAAGCTCAGCAGGATGTTGCCCCAGCTGTCCAGGCCTGACCCCACCATGTCAGGGACCAACGGGGGAATAATTATAGGTCAGGACTTCATCCCTTTGACTCACCATGACATTCCTCCGCAGTCTGAACATTATGCAGTGCTGAGGACCGTCAAGGACTCCAGTGAATGAATGCTTTCCAGATATCCTCCTGCGCGACTATAGGGTCGCGGAGAAGGGGCCAGACAGTGGTCTACGAATGTTGCTGCAAACTCGCCCGCTTTATTAGTGACACTGGCGGAGTCATGTAAACAGGGGACTTATCACAGCATTACATTATGGCTGTTGTCAGCTGAGAAGGCAGAGCAGGTGGCCAGGGGCGTGTTGTATTGTCTAGACAACTGAAGAGAACATGAACAAAAAAAACCTTTTATCTTTGAGGATAGAATTCCACCTTTGGAAAAAAAAGAAGGTAATCTTTTGTTTCCTGTGAGTCCCTCATTTGGATTAAATGGATCTCAGTTTACATCTTTGAAGTGTTTCTGAATTGCATCTAATCCTACCTATATGTTTTCCAACACTGCGCTACTGGGAAATGTTGCTCTGTCTATGAGACCTTGTACATTTCTGGCCAAGTTAACAGGAGATAGGACTTCAAAGGAGAGACGGGTGTCTCTGTCTGTCCTTTGACAGCACAGGGGTCCTCGGGCAACACCAAAATAACTCCTCCTCAAAGGCACACATGCAGCACTAAAATAAAAAGGCCTCAAGATTTAAGCGTTGACTGGAGTGGGTGTGAGGGCTGTGGTCATTATGCTCATCAATTATTCACTTTATATGAATTATTTGACAGGGGATCTGAAAGTGAGCTAATGTGTTCGGAACATAACATAAAAGGGCGCTTCAGAGATCTCATACTACACTGATGTAAAGTTGTGTCCACTTAGGAGTGAAGGGTGTTTGTCAAATGAGGTATAGCTCAGGGTGGCGCAGCGGCACCCGGGGGCCGAGATTTACACACAGGACTGTCATGGTTTAAAAGCATTTACAGAGAGGTGAAGCCAAGCTACATAGACCTCTATTCATCCTCTGTCTTCACTAATGAAAAACTCTACACATGAGACGCACACTGACCGGGGTTTTGATTCCACTGCGAGCTATTTAATATCAAAGGCGAAAACAAGGGGACACGGAAAAACTACTTTCCAATGTTTTTTCTTCCCTTTAGCTTTAAAACACAAATCTCTCAAGCAAGATGCTTAGACTTTACTGCGCGGCACATTAGAAATGAATGACTGAATTTAAAATGTTAGATTTTTATTGCTTTGAATGTAATAACAAGACCTCATGGACACACCTTGTTTTTGGCTTCACAGTTCACCACATAAATAATCCACTACAAGGCTGATGCTTTCAGAATACATAATTGCACAGGGCTCCCAGTTCGCTCTTAATATTTTAGAGTGTCCGAGGCTAATATTTATGGTTGGGTGTTCCCCTCAGTCTATTATATTAGGGTGACAAGTTCCCCAAAAGTGGAGTAAAATGTCAATAAATCTGTATTTGGAAATACTATTACAACAATAAATCTAGAGTCGCTATAAATCTGACAACCAACAGACTACCCATGTGTTTCCCAACGCTCAAACTGCATGCTTGTTTCCATTTCACACTAATTCATAATTGCGACAATTAAAACAAAAGTGTCTGATTCGTCCTGCGATTCAAAGACACGTGGGTGTTCGTAACATCTGCAAGTGCCAAATTCTCACAGTATCATTCCAGTGCTCACAGAATGATCAAATTAAAGCTGATATGAATAACAGAGTCTTCAATCCCAGCTGCAAAATGTGTTAAGAGGACAATTTGTCTCTTGTACCATTACCAACATAAGTAGTGGTCCGTATAGATTACTAGATACGGAGAACAAGCAGTAAAATATTGAGAAACAGTAGGCAAAAGTCACAGCTTTGACATACAGCCCAGGCATTTCATTTCCATTAAAGTGGAAAGTGTTGTATGTCTTGGTTTTCCTATCGAGTATTAAATGACCCCTGAAGGATGTCCAACTTGAATTGAAAGGTCTGTCGTCTCAATCACCGGAGTGGAGCTCCAAGTGGCCTGTTGGCCCCGTGCTGTAATAAGATCTGGCAGGGGAAGCAGATCCACCTGTAGGCTGTGCTGACTGAGCATGCTCCAGCGTTGTGGCAACAGTACATTAAAGCTTATCACATTTAACGCAATTGGGAGGCACCGTTTAGCAGGAAGGTGACCCGGGAGGAGCAGAGGCAGCAGCAGCAGCAGCAGCAGCAGCAGCAGCATCGGTAGCTCACTATGTATCCTCTGCATGCCTATGAGGTGTGATGCTGGCATTTATTGGCAGGGCCAGGGGGTAGAGGGCAGGGGGTGGAAGGACAGCCATATGTTTTTGCAGCTGACCAGACCCCCACCCCACCACACCCCACCAACACCACCCCCCTTTCACCTGAAAGGACTGTAGAGAACACAGTGCATTTGACAGTCCTTTCAGATTATCAATTGCCTTCTATTCTTAGACCCACAGGCTTGCCGAAGCAACCTTGCTTATCACCAAACATAAAAATGCCCCTCTCTTTAGACAAATACCTCCCTCTGAACCCCCCTCCCTTTCTGAATAAAGCTGCCTCAGACTCTGTGGCTCTGCAGTCAATTATATCGACTATTAGCTGTTCATTAGAGGTGAGACTTCCATCAGTTATTTGAC
The DNA here is from genome assembly GCA_030347415.2 of Decapterus maruadsi. Classification (NCBI taxonomy): domain Eukaryota; kingdom Metazoa; phylum Chordata; class Actinopteri; order Carangiformes; family Carangidae; genus Decapterus; species Decapterus maruadsi. The sequence goes on along the minus strand of CM064902.1, from coordinate 16,489,124 downwards.
TTCACAGTGAGTCGGTGACTAATATAATTCCCCCAACTTTGCAACCCTGGGCAGTAATATATTCTTGGATTCTTCTCAAAACAAATCCCTGCCACTGCCAAGTTGTACTTTAAGAAACACTGTTTTCAATCTGTACCCCTTGGATGCACAGCACTACTATTTTTTTCTCCCTTTTATTACACTTCACCGCATTCATCCTCCACCCCAGGTGTATATTATCCCCTAATAAAAATGCAAGAATTGACCGCAGTAGGTCTCTGCGTCCCATGGAGGAACTGCATTAAGAGCCACTGCACTAGATCAATAAGTGCTTTCAAAGTAAAGTTAATTGGGGACAAAGAAACAAGCAACGCACTCTGTTGATTCATTAGACCTAATTACAAATTTACCTCACTCCACAATGTTTCCTGACAATTAGGAATTCATTAAAGTACCTTAGGAAAAGTCAAGCCTTGCAAATGCAAATGAAGTGAGTATAAAGGCTGGTCACCAGATAGATAGCTGGTGAAAAGAAGCAGAGAGGAGAAGGATCAGTGACCGGGGTCTTTTCTTTTTCTTTTTGGTTGGGGAGTCCTGGGAGAGAACAGTGCGTCTAGTGGAGGGTGAAAAACAAATTCTGACACCACAAACCAAATCAGCCAAAGAATACAGATAACTTCGAGCAGCTTCAGACAAGCTCTGCATCACAACATACTCTGACGGGGGTGGGGGGGTTGAAATTGTCACTGTGGGCACATACAGTAAAGCAGTGAGTGAGGTCCTATCATCTGAGAGGAGTACAGACACAACAGCAGCACTATGAGAGTTAAGCCCATCACATTTGCACCAACAGAGGCAGTCATCTAATTTTCCAGTAAACATGTAATGAATGGAAACTGTCTCCAATAAAAAAAAAGGCACCATTATATCTCAGCCACAAGAAAACTGCATTGTGTTATGTATATTGAATCCATACACAGACGACCAGTCATATATCCTCCTAATATGAAGCAACTTTGCAAGCAACTCAGATCCTCATATAGTAGATGCTTATTATCTGCAACTGGTGCCTTCTACATTTAATGACAATAACAGCAAATGACTTCATCTGTGATCGTTCCTGATAGAAAACAAAACAAAGTACCCCCAACACCATTAGTGACCTGCTCCTGTCTGCTCACAATGGGCTCAGGAGAAACAGGTTTGACTTATGTGTGAGGAAGCATCGGCTGGCACATTTTCATTTATGACATGACACAACACCGAGGTTGTGCAAAAGCTTCTCTTTTTTTTCTTTTTTTGCCGGGAGTTTGAGCGGACCGTGACCACATGCTCGTACCTGAGAGTGCTTGAAAAAAGCAGAGATACGAGTGATGTGCAGACTGAGGCATCTCGAGGCGCATCTTGCTCGGTAAATACTGGCAGTAAAGAATGAGTCGTCCTGCTTCCTCGCGGACACACTTCCCGGGCTCGTTAACGCCGTAATCCACAAACACAGGGTCACACACACGTTCAGGCTCCTGGAAAACATGGTCCGGCGGTTGTGTATTTTAATCCCTCCACGGATCGGACACTACTGCGCGCAGGCTCCGCTGGAGAAACTAAAGAAACTTCAATTATACACTGGGGAGGAGCCACGGGGCTCACGTGCCCTGTGATTGGAGGATACCGCGGTGATTGACAGACAAGGGGAGCGTTAAAGCAGGTAGACTGCTGCATTAGTCCCGCACACTGTCCGAGCCAGGAGCAGGTTGTGCAGCGAACAGGCCCTTCAAGGGAGAAGGAAAAAAAAGGTGTATGGATGGAAATCATAGTCACAGTCACAGCTTGTGAGATAATCAGCACTTGTAATGGAATAAGATGCAGTATAAATAGAAACAGACAGGTGTTTATTGGGTGTTCAATCCAGCACCTTGTTGTGCGGACTAATCTAGTCTATTATTTGTGAGGTGACCATCTTGTCCAGTGTTAGTCATTTAAGTCTCTATTCTCGGACTTAATTATAGCTATTAATCTAGTTTATTGTGTGTTATTAAACCACTTTCCCATGCATATAATCAGTAAACAGATGAGTGTTTTGATTTAGACATAATTGGAGTTGATACTTCAAAAGATAGGGGGGAGAAAGAGTGCAGGAGGATTGGGTAAAATCCAAACAGCTGAGGTGATCTGGCTTTTCTGTAGTATAGATTTACTCCTATTTTCCATAATGCACCTTTCAATCGACACCTAATTTCCACAGTCTTTCTAGTATGTAATAATATAATACTTCAAGAGATACATACACAACATACCATACCGTCAGCGGGGCTATGTTTTAGATTTTAGACATAGCTTGTGATGTGCCTTCCTATTTGTGTAGATTCATTTGCTGTCTTCCTCATTTTCATTTTCCCATTAATTTCTCTGGCTGTGAACCAGCTTTTGTGTTCATCAACAACGCCGCATACGCATCTGGTTATTGTGATGTATGCCATCCTCTGATGGCACAACTCATCAAAAAATGTGGAGTAGACAGGTTTCTGTATCAAGCCCTCACATATGGCCATGGTGAAGCTTGCCAACATCCCAGGGAAGCCCTCTGCCTTCAGCTCTCACCTCCCAGTTTAACAGTAGCTTGGAAAAACAATTCTACATGGAAAACTATTAAAACCATCCTGACTAAATTCCTCAAGATGGACTCCCAACTTCTGGCATCATCCCGTAGCCTAAGGTATGGAGAAAATATGACATGTAGGAAAAGCTTGAAATCCTTGTTGGAGTTAAGGAGTGAGTGTTTAATTAGAAAGTACCCTCCGGGGTTTATAAGACACTCCTGCTTTTGTCAGCTCATGGAGTACTTCCCTGAACCCCATTACAGCAGCAGCAGAATAATGAAGTTTTATAGGTGTTGCTCTTAAACTGTATGCAGAGGGGGGGAGTAAAAACACAAACTTACACACCATCATTAGATTTGGCTTAAGTTGCCATCCTGCCTGAGGCCAAGCACACATGATGCCAAATAGTTTGACCCGTGCCTCACTCACTGCTGAAACCGTTAATGTGCCCGTATTAGCACATCCTGAACAGCAGACATGTTCCCTAACGATGATGGAGATCATGAAATCGCCTTAAAAGTTCCCACCAGAGACATTTTCCCTTGTCTTTCATAAAAACGCAACTCTTTTCAGTGAGAGCACTGCTGACTGCGATAATGTGGACAAATGTACAGCTGTATAACATACAAATACCCGCAGCTCGCTAGCGATAACATGGATGTGCAATCATTTCCCTGGTGGTCTCAGACACACAATGTAACTTGGGGTGAGAGATCCCTTGCTACTCTTAAAATACTTAAGCACGGATGTCTGTGTACCTTAAAAACAGTATAATGGCTTAATTTGTTGGCTTATTACAGCCATGGAGGGGGGCAGGGGTTGGTTTATATTGTGCAGTGTAGGAAACATACTGTCTGTCTGTGTGCGGTCTTGATGTCTCCTGCAGCCTGTGGGACATGTATCCGTCCAAAGCCATGCTTTCATTGACTGGGAAAAGCCTCCGCCGGTTGTAGACTCACACTATAAAGCTAAAGGAGAAACAGGGCATGAACATATGACTGGATTTCATCTCTAACTCACGTCATAACATCAACACACCTATATTTACCATGAGTTACCATTAGCAACATGTCTTTACCTATGTGCATAGGCCTTTGTGTGGATTAACTGGCCCAGAGGGAATGCACATAACAAAACATTTTCCCTCCAGTAAGGTGCCTTCAGTCTTCATATTGTCCATTTGACTGATTTTGAGGTAACTTATAGACGTGAACTAATACTTAAAAACAACGTAGACAAACTCTGTTATTCTTATCCCGTCACCTAACACCAGCTTCACTCCCCGGGCTGCAGAAATGTGAGTTTCTGTCACATGATCTGACGAAAGGCATCTCAAAAAGATAACAGACCAGGATCAGTTTTCAGCCTGCATGCTCCCGAAGGAAGACCTCGCATGCCGATCAAACACTTGAGTATCTTTGATGCATTAAGGCGCAGGTGGACGCGCTCTTCACGCCACTGAGGAGGGGCCACCCAGATCAGAGAAGACAAGCAGCTTTTGTTGTGAACACTCAAACAAAAGAGAAGATGAGGTCACAGAGATGAAGGCAGTATACCATCACTGCTAATGCCACTACTATAGAACAAAGGTGCAAGAATCATGAAGTCTAATTTCAGTTTGTACACATTTTGAGCGTGTTTCTATAAATTAAACAGTGGCTCATGCGGCACTAACCTGCACTGTTCATTTGTTTTAATCACGGATATAAGCGAGCACTGAGAGAGAGCTCACATAATTATTGTCCCTAATGGTGTTGCATATGTAAGAGTCTATATCTATTATTAATTTCAGAATTCCAACACCTGCTGTTCAACTGTTAAACACCCGCTGATAGAGGGGACAGGAACACAAAGACTTCCCATCCGATGGCATCCAAAACTGTAAATCTGTAACTCCACCACATTATCACCACTCGGTGTGCACAGAGTATGAATTAATGTGAGACATCATTATATTCCCTGAGTGATACTGAATCCAAGAAAAGAGCTTCAGGCACATCAGCAACAAATAGTAAACAAAGCACATGAGGCCTATCTGTAACAGCAAGCTACCACAATGACATCACTGTAACAGATCTCATCACCAGGCTCAACCGCCAAGGACAGGCTGAGAAATGCAGAAATCTCACACAAGTCAATACCCACACAGCAGTTGATTAAACACCTTTCATCACATGCCCAAGTTAACAAAGGCAATTGCTACACTTGAAGTGGCACAAGAGAGAGAGAGAGGGGAAAAGAAAAAATCAATTTTTACAATTAATTTCATGTATTGATCCTCTTTGTTCCTTTTACCCAGTCAGTCGACAAATCAAGTCACGGCAACACACAGGTCCAAATGAAGGCAGCGTATCAAGTTCAGTCAGTGTTTGTCATAGTCGTGTCATTTTATCTGAGATAACTGGAGCAACATGATTTGCATTGTGAGTTAATTATTCTGTTCCGTTAGAAGATTTGTTTTTCCCCCTGAGTATCGATATGTAAGCCGCAGGGAGAGTAACTCAAAAGAAATGTGTTGTGTACATCTTTTCCAAATGAGAGTGTGGTTAATATTGATTTACAGCATGCTTTATAATTTGTGATTCCAATGTGCAATCTGCGTATCGTCTTTGATTAGGTCAAGTACTTTTGATTTGAGTTTTTGTTCCTGTGATACTGCACAGTGGTATTCTTTCAGGTGAACCAGGAGAAGTCTTTGAAACATAATGAAACACAGTGGAAAACGTTATTCTCCTTAAATAGGCTGTCTCGCTGATAAAAAAGAAAAAGAAAAAAGCCTTAAGCTGTACAGTCAGTCTTTTTGTCTATTCATAATTTTAAGCCTATTCACTCCTGATGTGCTCGCAAGAATTTTCTAACGTTCCCTGTGAAAATATTTGTCTTGTACATGCGGTTGGAAAAACCTACTTGGAGTGGAGGACTTCTAAATAGATGCCTGCGTGAGATATTTTCCCTCTCTCATGACGTTCCAAAACAATGCAGCGTTGTGCAACGGTGGGGGTAGATGACAGTCCAATACAAGCTGTTATTCACATATAAACCACCCACTCGGAGGTAAAGTTACATTTTGGTTTCAGTGTAGACAGTGATGGTTGACTGACAGTTCAGTATCCCTCTGTGGCTGTAAACAGGGCAAATGATAATAAATGCACCTTTTTTAAGGAAACTGGGCTTGTGTTTATTTTTCTTACAGTGGATGTAATAAATAGACAAAGACTAGACAAAGGACGACAGAGGTCTGAACCAGCAGTGATCCAAACCCACAAAGTCATGCTATGAAGGCAGAAAACATGCTATCCAAATAGGCTCGGTCTCAGTGCTTATTAATATGCATTGTGCTGCTTTCGTACCACTAGATGGCAATGTGTCCACAGATAAATTTTAAGGCCAGGCCAGTGCGCTGAGACCTCTCTCTCTCTCTCTTTCTGTCTCACAATATTTTCCAGGAGATGATCCAGCATTAATATCCAACAAAGGAGAATTTATCAGGGGGATTTTGTTCTCTTGTCTCAGGCAAACAATTATCAGATATGATGGAAAATAGAACACATTTTGAAATTCAATGTAATCTCTCTTTCTCTGACTGACACACACACACACAGATGCATCCACGTACACTGACACATTCAAATGTTTTTACACACACACACATACAGAGGGAGAGAGAGACATGCAGACATCTCTTAGATTGTGCAGCAGGATTTATCCATGTTTTATAACCTCATTTGGTAGGGAAATGTTAACAGATGGTAATTCTCTCTGAATCGTTTTATTTTACATATCAGATCATGAGGTGCTTGACATCTCCATATGAGTGACTTTTATCCGGATGTGCGATAACACACTTTGTTCTTTCCTGTCTGTTATACAATCTCATTCTCAGCCGATTGTAAATCTCCACGCTTCTCTTTGTCATTGTCAGTTATTTCCACAAGGAAGAACAAGAACCATGACAGCCATGTTTAAATGTCATCTTCTGAACCTGTAGTTGAGGAGATGGATTATGTAGAGTTTCATGTCCCACCAGTAATAATGCTGTGTGTGTGTGTGTGTGTGTGTGTGGCTGAGTGGAGGTCCATTACACAGCATTATGTTGCTATGACAAAGCAGAAGGCTGAAACCAGTGATCCAGTGCACAGCAGACATGCCCATCCCCCAGCCTCCGAGCTAACAATACAGTGTCACTGGGAGATCACAGCTCCTATGAGATTCTCCTCACTTGAAATCATACATTAGGAATGTAGAATCGCCCTGGGCTTGCAAACCGTATGCTCACCCCACCCTATAGTTTCACCAACGATCCAGGGCTTGATAGATCTATTTTAAGAAAGCCTATATCTCAAAGCAGAAAAAGAAATAAATGAAGCTGTGATGTTTACATTTGTTTTAACATTTTTGATTTGACCCAAGGTATAAGCTAGACACAAGTATGTACATTAAGATTAGTTTTTTATGAGGACCATCAGGCCATCTAATAAAACCACTGCATTAGCGCCCTGATACCAGGCAGGAATATTTATAACATCTCAAGATTGAAACTCATACAGTGGTCTCCATGGAAATAACCACTGTGGTGTACTATTCATCATCAGTGTCGACAGTAACTCACGTGTGAATGTTGAAATTATATGTAAATGACATTGTCCTAATGTTGAAAACGCTTTACTTACTTAACTTATTTCAGGAAATAAACAAAGATGAGTAGCCGCCTAGCTTAGCTTAGCATAAAAACACTAAAAATGGGGAAAGTATAACAAAGTAGCACCTTTAAAGTTCACTGTTATCTTATACTGTATGTTGACATCTTTAGAAAACACAGTGTATAAATGACAATTTGTCGTTTTATGGGGTCAGTAGGCTATTTTGTGGTTAGGAGCAATGGGCCGCCAGTTGGCAGGCTAGGATTTTGTTACCTTTTAACATAGACAGACCATCATTGTTCACCTTGTTTAGAGTCTTTATACAAAGCAATTATCACATGCTGCCATCCAAGGCAGATGAATGTATGACGTGTCTCATCTAACTCTAAGTATAAGGATAAACATATTTTCAAAGATTAAGCTAGTCCAAAATCAAACCAAGGAATAAAATAACTGTTTTTGAGCAATCTACAGCTAAAACAAAAAACAAAGCAAAACAAAACAGTGTAACCAAAGATTTACATGTCACTGTGAGAAGAAAGCATTGTAAAGTCATTTACTGCCATTGTGCTGGAGGGGGAGGAAAGGCAAGGTGAGTCTGTTGGATGGCCAGGTCACCAACCCTTGACCTCTGTCCTCGACCCATGAATCCCTGACATCTGTCTGCTTTTCCCGCCTTCTCTCCCTCCCCCTCTTCTGTCAAAGGAATTTGATTATGTTGGAGCGAGGAATGTGGTTTCCTAAAGTAGCACATGTGTTTTTTAAACACTCACATGCTCTTGAGAATACAATCTTAATTCAGTGAGCAAGTGTACAGTGTGTTTGTAGCAGCTCACATAATGTACAGTTAAAATGCAGCTCCACTTTTTTTATGACTACATTTCGTTCTTTTACCCCTGAAAATAGATGTGTTTTTTTTTCTTGTTTTCTACTCTTGCTTTGTCTAGAAAATAGGTCTATTGGCTATGACATAACAGTGTACCACAGAAATCCTTCTGGCCTATCTCTAGCTGGTGTAGATGGTTGGAGTGGGGGAGGTGTTGTACAGTGAGTACACAGGCTCACTTTTTCTCTCTAATGCCACGTGCTCATATGTGCACGCGCTCACACACATACACACTCACACGCACACAAGCCTTTTCTTCCAGACTGAGTCTGATGGCCCAGCCCCCATCCTCCTATTCTCTTTAGAGTGTAAATAAAGCAGCAGGGCTTAGGGAGCTAAATCCAATATGTCAATGGACACCAGAGCACAATGAGGAATAGATACCCCATTGGACATTCCCCTGTTACAGACTGAGCTTTCCCCGCGCTTCCCGGCCTAATAACGACACAACAAGAGTCGTGTGACTCACAGCACCCTTCCCCCACCCGTACATATTACCATTGCTCCTCGGTGCTGTCTAGAAAGGTCATGTGACCCTCATCAGCTTCCTGGGTTGGGGGAGGGGAGGCAGATTGAACCTGTTCTTTGTTAGGAGGTCAGCCCCAGCTCTATGGCAGGAAGCGCTTCTACCGTACAGCATGTAATTGAAGCGCAGAGTGTGCAGGAGGCAGCGTGGAGGGATTGGAGGCAAAACACTGAGTGTTTGAGTATTCATGCAGCAGAGGCCATGCAATCAAAGCTCATATAAACTCACTTGACAACAGCAGCTGCAGTGGTTTTAAAACAGCAAGAGGCTGATGTAAAAGAAAGAAACAATTGAACCAGTTTCTGTTTTTAATTAGCACTGACTGAGTACAGTTAACGCACACATTATCTCTGCTGTTTGTGGCAGTTCCAAAGGTTCATACCAGGATAGGGCCAACAAAAATGTAGAAAATGAGATGAATAAATTGAATTTTTGAGAATTTTACTATATTTGTAGATGACGTTGTCCCTCTGGCAGCTCCAGACTGTGAATTAAGGCCATTGCAGTTGTGCGACATGTGACAGGGCTGGGATTAAGACCAAATAAACTAGGCACCATACAATCAAACATAATTGCTCCGCAGTAGATTCTATTTTACAATTTTATGTTATGTGATTCAAATTTCTTGTCGTTTTTGTAGGTGAAGTTGTGACCCTTGTTCCTGCTTGTATGTTTGACTCTCTAAGCTTTCATGATATTCAGCCACACTTTAACATTTTTTTTTTTTGCTGGCAAACTGGTTTCTTGCCAACAGCAGATGGAGGTGAATGCTGCTTGACAAGAGCTTTTGTGACCCTGAGATGTGATTTTTCACAGTGCATGTGTTGTCAAATGACTGTGTCTGTGTATTTGTATGTGTAAATTGTACAGGACAGATATCGTAGCTTTAGCCATGTTTGTGTTTTCAAGATGTTATACACCCACTATGCTCTATGTGTTCAGGGCAGATTGGAGGCTACAGTGAGTCACTGTTGGAAACGATGAAAAGGGCCAGGGCGAGCTGGTTAGTATGCTTCAGTTGATGAAAAGATGTAATAGAGAAAAGAGTTATCATTAGTATTGCTTTGCACTGCCAGGCACAGAGAGTCTTGCTATACAGTAAGTGCAGGAATAAAGTTTGATGCTGAACTCGAAAGGTTTCTAGAGGCATTTAACAGCTTAGCAATGCTAACATGGCTATGGCAGTAGCAAAGCTTAGCCTATAAATATCTCCTTTATAGCAGACACTCTGACAGTTGGTATCTTTGAATCTTTTTTTATTACGCAGCTAGTTGTCACTGTCTCGCAATTTAATCTTGCTTGTTGCAAACATGGCAAAACTGTTTCACAGGGAAGAAGTCTACACATCACCACGCCAGATGTGAATTGCCACATCACATGAGGAATGTTGAATTTTTTTTGTTTTTTTAAGTTAATACTTCCAAACTGACCTCCAAACTAAAATTGTTATTCAACATTCAGTGGGCCTCATGTGTTAGCCTCATGTGGATCATAAACTACAGTTCAACCATTGTGAAACATCGTAGCCCATTGAATCACATCACGACGCCTTACGGGAAGATGACAGGAAAAGGACTCATTGAGGAACATGCAGCGAGTTTGAAAATGCAAATAGATGTAGGAACTGAGCAAATGTTTTAACCTGTCATTTTCTGGAAATGAGAGGTTTAGGTTTAAGTTTCACTTCCTGAATGAAATCTATATAAACGTTCTGTTAAGAAAGGGCTCTGAAACAGCCATTTGGCAGGCTGAAAAGATGAACTCATATCCATTTATCTGCTCTCATCAAGCACAGATTGCTCAAGGGACCCGCTTGGATAAGACTCTCTCTGCAGCATATGGTCCTACAACATCTGCACATCAGAGACTGACTGGCTGACATCTGCATGTGAATTGTGTGTTTATCTTGCTTCATTGTCTTTCATTTAGAAAGCTAGCAGTGTATAAATCCGGGGCTGAATATAACTCCTAATAAATACATTATCCCTGTCTGAGAAATATTTGCTAAAATGTTGTCAGATCCTCTATAAGAATGAATGGGTTTGGGCTGAAGACCACACACTGGAGAGAGAAGCTGGCACAGACAAATAGTTGGCCCTGGTCTTTCCAGCGAATAAGAAAATAAATAAAATTGGCAAATTCATTTTGTTGTGGACCACAAATAACTCTTCTGCGACTTCTCAGGAGTGTCAGTCTTCAAAGGGCATAGTGTTGTGTTCCTAGTGTCTCTTATTTTGCAGAGTGGTGCCAGTGCAAGAACAGAGAAGATGGCAGTGGTAGTCATGTCTGTTCCCAGACACTTGAGTTAAAATCGTTCCATCGATTGTTTTTCTCAGGAACGTTCTGGACAAAAATAATACAAAGAAAATGCAGATACCCTGTCCCTGGACAAGAGTGGCCATAGCCCTCTCCCACTGAGGTTAAGGCCCTAAACACGTATCAGATGCAGTGCCATTGGCTGTCTTCTGTGCAGTGGTCGACTGAGCTCGGGTAACTTTTTGGATGTGGACATTAAAACAAATGGATCAGGGATGGTTGGTTCTTTTCCTGAGAGCGTATGCAATGATAATACAAAATGTACATTTCCCACTAATACACAGAGTTCCAACATGCTCTACACTTCTGTATGAAGCAACAGTTATGTCCTGCTTGCTATCAGCACACTTACAGTTATGTAGTGACCTGTACAGATATGACAACCAGAAGGATTATGTCATGGCTGTGACCACGGATACAAGTGAACCTTTTACCTTTGTATTTTCCCGAAACAATTAATCCCAGTTATAATTAAGCCATATCTGACATACCTTGATTAGCTATAGCCTGCTCATTTTAGGCCTCAAAGACCTCATCATATCTGCAAATGTTTCTTATCTTCTCTGGGACACTGGGGAGATAGCGGTATTGTTTCAGTCCTGTATTTATTGCTTGGTACAGGATGTATCGTAGAATTTCTTTAGCCTATTTATTTTGTTTTATTGTTTCAGTTTGTCATTTACGGCTGATGTTGATAATCAGGCTTTTGGCCAAGATTTAAAAAACACATGTAGGCTAATACGAAGTAAAAATGAAATCCATACATTGAATAGTAATAGAGTAGTGAATAGTCAGAGAAACTGGAAAAATGGATTATGTTTTCCTAACATTTGTGAGGGGAAAAATAGGAATATATGAATGAATAATTGAATAATAGAAAAATATTCTGATATCAGTAGCCTACAATTTTACACAAATAGGCTACAAGAATATTAGGAGCTTTACAAAACCACAGTCCCTATGGTCTTACACTTGTAATCTAGGCAACTAAAAGCATAAAGTTCACATTGCACCAGAAATGGCAAATAATACAATAGTAATATGTAGTGCGCTCATTTTGTCGTGTGTACGGTAACCAAAGGAATGTGTCACACCAGTGTAGAGCCGTAATGATGTCAACTTGTTATTTACTTTCCAAATCTGAATGACTGAGCAAGGCGAAAGGAGAATTAATCAACCGCTGTGTGACCGGGCAGGCGAAAAAGAGCGGAGTGTGGGGGAGGGGAGGAGAAGCTTCATGGGGCCAGATAGACAACATGCAAGACTGTAGCCTGCGAGACTCAGCTCCCTGCTCATACTATAACAACAAAAAAAACCAAGTAATACTACATTATAAGACGTTTTTTTGTATATATAATCGAGAGTGCGTACTTGGTTAAATTACAACACTCCTGTGAGTCAAAACTGAGTCAGGATTGTCTCCATTTTATTTGGCTACATAATGTACAGTAGCTCAGTGGTAAGGGCAACACAGCCTTTGAAACAGTCTTTGGACGACGAGCATACGTTTATCTCTTTATGTAACATGTAGCCACTCTTGAGTGTAAAGATAAAGCTACACTTTACAGTGCCACATTTTTTTTCAGCACTTAACCTACTTAGCTGGAGCAAATCGACACATAAGAGGCAGAAATGTTTTTCGCGAATTGATTCATAAATCTAGCTACTTTGTTGTGTTTTCATGTTTTCAATATTCAGGTTTAAGGTCAGCCTTCACCTCCCCAGCGCCCCCACCTCCTCCTCCTCCTCCTCCCCTCCCCCTCCTTCTCTCTCGACTCTTTCCTATTCTCTGTCTACGTCTCTCTCCCGCTGCCGATCAGCGCCTGCTTGTTGCCGTCTCTTTACGTCCCCTGTTCTCAGTGGACGGTGAAACTCCACAGAGTTAAGCCCTTACAGCCGCCACTGAAACTCGGCTTGTTTTTTTTTTGTTTTTTTCCTCCTCCTTTCCCACTCCCCCCTCCTCCACCACCACCACCTCCCTCCGCAACTTTACCGCCAGTTGTCAGTGTTGTCTGGGGCGATTACGCTTCGTTATAGCACGAATAAGCCGACAGTGAGTCACTATAGCAGCAGCGGTCGGAACTTGAAATATGACGATAAGCAAAATGGGAGGAAAGTCGCTGCTGGCTCACTGAAGTTGGAGGTTCTCCTTGTGGAAGAGGAAGAGGTGGCGGCGGACACCACGAGTTCACTCTCACAATAAAAGGTAAGCCAGTTACACACACACACACAGAGCGAGAGAGACACACACATACTCTTCTTCGCTCTCATACACATACACGTAAAGAAATAGAAAAAAAGTCGAGTTGCGCGTGTTTGGCTGCACTGCATTCACGCTGCGACTGTGTTTGTGTGTGGGTTTTTTTTATAATGACTTTCAGAAATTGGTGATTATGGCGTTGATTAGGAGGTTGTTGCCGGCAGAGCTTAGTCACCCATTGACTCACACGTGTGTTGAAATTCCTGCTTCTTGTGTGTCTTTCTTTCTTTTCGCTACAACCTACTTTTTTCACGCCATGTGTTTTATTTTTTATTTTTTTTGTTCGGTTAGCTCAGCTGTGGACTACTTAACAAAAATACAATACGTTTTTTTTTCTTTTCTTTTTGTACAGGGGGGTTAGTGCCCCAGTTTGGCGAATCTGCCCTTTTATAGCACAAAAGAAAAACCTCCCTCCAAATCAAGTTGCACCAGTGCAGTTTCAGTCATTTTGGTGAAGCTGAAATATGAATGATACACATAGCCTATGTATTTATATTTCCTTGCAGACTTAAAGCGCATGAGTGGGGGAGGGGAAAGACATTCAGCTGTACTAGACATTGCCACCTTTAGTCAAGGGACAGTTCATGTTACTGTATAACTACACTGTTAAGCTGTTTCCTGAGCATGTCAGCTGTAAGTGTCTGAAAGCACAAGAGAGGCATCAACATATCAAAAGTAACCTGTGAAATGTGAAGCCCTGGGACACTCTGATTGCACCTTTAAGTGTTATTATTATTTTTCAATGTCCACACAACACGTTGCACTAAACAGTTTACTTTTGTCACAATAAATAAATGTTGTGTGACCTTATTTCCCACTTAGTATCTGTAGCTGTTCTCTGTAGGTCATGGAATAATGGGATGCAGCATGTACAAACACAGTTAAGACGTCTCGCCTGGCCTCTGAGCATCAAAGTGTTCATTATCTCTGCAAGACATGACAAGGATTTAGATGTAAATAACATCCCCCAAAAAACACGCTGCTGTTTGAATGCGTTCTTAATCTGATTCTACCTCGGTGGCCCAAATAATGAATGCTAAAAGTGATGTCCCCGTTTTCTTGTTGACCCAGTGGCTGCTGCTGGATGTTGTTTGTACACAACATCAGTCAGTCTTGTTTGGCTACAGGAATCACATGGAGCCTTTATAACAAAGAGTCTGCATTGGAGAGAAGGTACTGGCTGGACTCAATTTGACATTTTGGTGACTTACCACCTTTGTGTCTGTTGTATTCACTTGGATATCTGTTAATTTTATGGTGCTTTGTTCAGTTTTCATTTAAGGATCCTCAATATTTATGCAATTCATTTTCACTTGGAAAAAAATAAGTAAAAATCACATTCTTTATCTATTTTTGTTCCATTTAACGATTAGGGTTGGAGTTAACGCTAACCCTGTTGCAATTTTGATTGTATTGCAATTCATTACGCATCCCTAGTTTCATTGTTAAACATGATTCCAGGTTTATTGTCTTGATGATCTTACTATGAAACTGTGCCACAGACTATCAGACTTTTTTTTTTTTTTTTTTTACGATTCTTACATCTATGGTATCCAATCCAAAACGCTCGCTCACATATCTTTTTTCATTTGGCGTCATGAATAATTGTTCAGCACAGCTTGCTAGTTTACTCCATTTTGTGTTAATGAAGACATGAACTAGTTTACAGAAACCACAAGGGCTGCCCCAAATACCATGTTTAGGGCTGCAAGAGCTTCACTGAGAATTGCAGTTTTTTTAGACACCTGACTTTTCAGGCGCTGTTCCAGCGCGCCACCCACTGTATATAGGATTTGGAGAATTGAAAGGGTCATCACAAGTGTCAGTGATGGTAATATGAGATGAGATCTGTGACACAGAACTATCACTCGGATTAAATATGTCTTTTTCTGACAATATTGAATTATAATAATTCTTGTTTATGCATCAT
The DNA here is from genome assembly GCA_030347415.2 of Decapterus maruadsi. Lineage (NCBI taxonomy): Eukaryota > Metazoa > Chordata > Actinopteri > Carangiformes > Carangidae > Decapterus > Decapterus maruadsi. The sequence goes on along the minus strand of CM064902.1, from coordinate 16,473,990 downwards.
AAATAATGGTCATTTTTAACTTCCAGCATGCAGATATTGATTTGGACGCCAATTATCGATCATGGAAATCACTGAAGCATTGAAACTTTGAGCTTCAGGCCAGCCCCAAAGACCACATGGTGTTTAATGGATAAGAGCCCCCTAGAGTACACACAATGACATGTTTCCATACATTTATCAGTTAAGCATTTGGTCACCTCTTTTTTTTACAATTTAGTAAGTTGACATTTGGGTAAGATTAGTTGAGCTTGAATTTGGTGGATTAATGGCATGAAACGTAGTTACAGTAGATGGGTATTTGTTATACGCAGTTGAGTAGTTTTGTTTGATATGGTGTATGAAATGGAACACATTGGATTATATCTATAAATATGGACGCATGTGTGATTATATGTGCAAAGATAGACCTGTAACACAGACTGTGACTGCAGATGTAATGCCTAGCCCTAGCAGCATGATGACCTGTTTTGTCACCAGAGGTGAGGGCTGGCAGCGACGTCTAATTGCAGTCGTTACAAAAACAGGTTTAGTGCTGCCTGTTAAAAGAACTCTGAGTTTCATTATGCCTTAATTGCAAGTTTCTCATAAGTGTTTCCAATTATTACTGTTATTGCGAGTAGCAGAAATTTTCTCTATTCGTCATAGACTCTGAATCGTTCCCTCTTAACTCTTCTTCAGGGCTTCAATTGTCTTTCTTTTGATTTGGTGCTCCAGTAGATGGGCATGGATGTATTGAATCCACAGAGGACATCAATGAATAATGTTGTTGGCCCACGGGTTATTGTCTGCCTGCCTGCCTCTTGTTTAGTGACAGGATATGAGCCACGATATAAGAACCACGCTGTCTGTGATGTCAGCGCCGTACATGGTTTCAGGTCTAGTAAAAAAATCGGCCGGCCTGCGATATGGGAAGTATCATCATTCATCCGCTGGCTTCTAGTCACTCCTCGATTTGCCCTAAATTGATTCTTGATAAATCATTTGAATGCGACTGCTGTGGATTCAGTGAACAACAGACGGCAAGCAGCAGCGGCGAATCTAAAGTACATTGTGTGTTCAAAACACAAACGCATCCTCCTGCTCATAAGTAGGGCAAGGAAGTCCCTGAGAAAGCCCATGTCAGCCTTGTGGTGCTGCAAAGCTTTGTAACGGGCTGCCCAAATATTTCTGTAGCAGTATTTATTTATGATAGGCCATGGGGGGAGGTGAACCATTCTCTCCCTCCAAAAGAGACATGCAGTGTTCATGGGCTATCTGCCAGTTGGCAGACTAGTGGTTACTCTGAAATAACGCCCATACAAGTACTGGCTAGTTCAAGGCTATAGTTATTTATTTGGATTAGTTTGGGATTTAGGGTGGCTCTGTTTAGTGCTGTGTGAACTTGTGTCTGTTGTGCCTTGACTGTCCTGTGTATTTAAATTAAAACAAGCGGGAGAAAACGACATGCCTTTAAGGGTGTGTTAAACTCCCAACTCTTTCTTGTGTCTAGCAGCTAATCAGTTCATGTTCCTTGAACCCACTGTAGCGAAATATTCAGGTACTTTCTTTATATTTAACGGAATATGTTCATTTGCTTTTAGTGAACTGTGATTTGGCTGTGTCAGGGAAAGCTCAGTCAACTTTGTGTGTTCAAGGACAGTGTCATATCTTAATACTGGCAAAAAGGAAAAGTTAAAATAGACAACAAGTTGAGTTACCATCATTCTAGTGTGCCTCTGAAGTCAGCCTGTAATTTTTAACTAGATTTTCAGAAGAAAGGTGTTGGGGCCACAATTATACTAGTGGATGACTGTTCAGGAAGTTGTGCAAGCACATGCATGCCAGAGAGAGAAACTTTTTTTCTGACTAAAAGGAATTATTGTGTTTCCACTCTCTTTTCACCCCCCTGCTGATTGAGACATGTAAGATTATTTTGTGTGTGTGTGTGTAAACGTGAAGAAATGTACGTACTCGATAGCATGAGGTTGAACTGCTTCGCCCTAATCCAAATTTGTATCGGAGCCATAAAAACCATGGAGACCACATCTTGAACTGTTATGGCTTTGTACCTCATGGTTTGACAAAGACTTCTTCACCGTCTGAAAAAATGGGTGGGGCTAGACAATGACTTTTAGTTTATTTTATTTTAATATTTTGATTAATAATGCGTATAAAGCTATCATGGTTCAACAGAAGTCAGTCTGAAGGTTGTCTTAGCAACTTAATCTTCATCTCCCTCCCGCTGATAAAAGCGCACATGACTTAACTGAGCTTTAAGCTCCGTGATCGGATGTTTATCACTGATGGACGTACTGAGAGTTGTAGTTGATTTCCCATCATATCGCACCACGTTCCCATCGTGTACACAGGCTTGTACCTTTTTGACTTCTTATCAAAGAACTAGATAATTTATAATGTGGTTATTCATCTTTTTCTTGCCCGCACAAGCCGTGGAAGTGCTTCAACTAGAGCTGCACAATATAGGCTATCATTTCAACATTAACACTGAGATGCACACATGTGCAGCCGTCACATGGCAGGGTTGTGTGATGTCTTGCTATAGTTTTTATTCCTCTTGATCCAAAAAAAATAAAACTGGCAAGATCCTCATCTCCTGCGCCTAATGAACAAGAAAAGCTCAACTTTCATTACATGATTTTGTCAGATTTAAGGCTTCTCCGGGTTTGATCAACTCCCAGTGTGCTCTGGTGAAGGGCGTACTTCATTAATTTATCAAACAACCATAGTCCTCAATAGCGAACTAGCACAACCTGGTTTTCTGATTAACTGATCAAGTGCACCAGAATACATGCATAGTCAGTGTTATACTAGCCTGTAAACATGCATGCGACTGTCACAGATAATGTCTCAGAGATGATGGTGTTATCAGCGGCACCTCATCCTGGTGTTGGTTAAGAGTTAAAAAAGCCACTGTAGCCTGTAAACCTGCATATTCCAGATCCGTCTGTATGTATATCTTGTCAGCGTTTAGATAAGTCTGTTGGTTTACTTAAGAGATAATGCCTCCATTTCATGCAGATTGAGAGGGCTGACCCGATTATGGTGTACATTCGATTTATCAGCTGCGGGGGGGGGGGGGGGGGGGGGGGTCATCCGAAAAAAAAAAAAAAAAAAAAAGTCCATATTTTTTAATATAATTTGCTTTAAATGTTTCCTGGTGTTTTTCTTAAATATTTAGAATATAAAACAGAAAAATTTAAATGAACAAAAAGGACAGTGGCTGCAGAAACACTGTCGGTCGTGCGGGGGCCCTGCCAGTCAAATGCGACTCCACAGGTCTGTCCCTAGCTGAGCAACTGACAAGTAGGCTATTTATAGATGGACAAGCAACAGCTAAATTAAATCCGTTAATTACCGGTACATGACCGGATTCTCTCTCCTTTTCCACTTCCCGTCTGGATCTATCCAGCTTCTAAAGACACCATCAGAACCGGCCTCTGCTCCAGCTGTGCTGCGGTTTCACAGGCAGTGCATCCGGGCCGTTTTAGATTTAAGTCTGTTGGTTGGGAGAGAAAGTGGGGAGACACCGGGCGTGCACCGGCAAAGTTCAGTTAGAAATTTAGAATACAGTCCAGTAGCCTCCTCAGGACGGGAGGGAGAGAGGGAGGTGGATCAGGTAAGAACTGCATCTGCACACCTAAGCAGGTGTGCAGATGCAGCAGTGACAGTGCTTTCACGTGTAAAGATTTTATATTAGGTTACACTAAGGTAACTGCCGCCGCCGCCCCCGCTCCGCACCTTCCAAAAAAAAAAAAAATCGATCACGGACTTCATGATCGATTACCATGGCCAACGAACGAAGCTTCGAAGCTTCGAATTTTTTGGGGCAGCCCTAGATATTATAAATGGTAGCACAGCTGCAACATGGTGTGTTTGTAAAGTTTATTAAAGAACACTTGTTTTTCCCCCCAACACCTCTCCAACTGAGTTCTCCAGTCCAAGTTGCTCTCTGGAGGGGTGGAACCAAACGCGATGATGATGAATGCTAATTGGATATGTGTACACGAGCACCACCACTATTTGCATTTCTTGTCTTCAACCCTTCAAGCATCATTGCATGTTAACTAAATGAGCATTTAATGGCAGTCCCATACTGGAGCATGGAAGTCAGTAATATCGTTATTAAAAGGAAAGCAAACATTGCACTGATTCATTTTTTTTTTATTGCGGTGTCATGTTCTGAATGCACTTGTGAGTTATCTGTCTAGAGCCTTGGCCAGGCAGCCAGTGATAGGGAGTGTGTGTTTTCAGGAAAACCATGAATTGTGGCTTTGAGCGCACTGCTCCGGAAACGAAACAACCATCTGTAGAATGCCAGTGAAAGTTTCAAGTGCGCTGCTGCATAGTTTGTAATTTCCTTTTCCTTGTAGTTTGTAACTTGAACATCATACCACAGACTGATCTGACCAATTGTGGACATGAATGCGCAGAGAAATTGAGGACATAATTCACTGAAATTGCATTAGATGTATAATCTTTCTTTATCAGTGCTGTACAAAAGGCCCGTTACATTATAGGGAATAATGATTCCATCCTGGATCCTAAAAAACAAACAAATAAACTACATTGTTGTTGGTCTGGTCATGTGTCTGCATCAAGAGAGGCCAGTAATGGACCAGGGAAGAAATGAACGCACTTAAATTAAAGACATGATATTGGTATCTCATGATTGATGTAGTAACTGTAAATGTATTGTGATGATAGTAGATTTATAACATCTCCAGATACATTGGATGAATGTGAACCCAGAGTTACAATAAGAAACTGGAAACATTTCCAAACTTTTCAATCCGTGTGGAATCAATTGCCCAGCTATGCCGTTTAGAGGACACACACATACACACACACACTGTGTAGGGGAATCTTTGTTTTGAGGTGTTAATGTTGCACTGTGTAAATGCTAGATAAAGAATAAGTCAAAGCATGGCTTAAAATAAAGATCAGCATTTCAGCTCACTTGTCTGCTTTGTTTGTTTGACCCTGGTGTCAGATGGAAGGAAAGCTCAAGGAGAGTGGGGGGTATTCACGGTGGCATGAGCAGCTGTTGACAGAGAAGCAAGATCTTCTGGTCACCATAGCAACACTTGTATTGCGCACACTGGTTTGTCGCTGTGTTTACAGCTTATTTGTGCAATCCTCATCTTGCTGGGGGAAAAAAAGAGAATTGCCTGGCAGAGGCCTTTATGTTGACTTTACAATCTCCTAAACACTTAGTTCTCCTCTTCTATTGATTGAGTATAGAAATATAGGCCTACATTAACTCTACTAAATGAAAATGGACAAAATGATACAGTGCGTTCTTCCTTAAGTAAAATGATGGTTACGTAAAAGCATGTTAAGACATATTGTACGTTTCAGTTCCTGTCAGTGGTGGAGACAATGGTCCTCGCTACAGTGTGTCAACACAGCCAGAGATGTTCTCTTCACTATTCTGTCGGCTGTTTTTGATCAAACGATCAGATAAATTTGGTCTCAATTTCAGATAGAATACGCAGGAACTTGTGGCTTTTTATCATATTATGCAACATCAAGATACAAAGTATGCATTGGCCTAGATTAGAAATGATCTCATTTTGCAAACTTGTCTTTTGTTGTACAGTGAATTCTATTATGTGAAAAACAGAGCAATTAAACCAGAGCAGTAAACTATCTTGTGCAAATTTCTCTCTATACGTGTGGTGATACAATTGCAAGGTCAGAGGATTGAAGGTGTTATTTGTTTTCTAAGCACAAAGTAACAAATGACATGTAGGACATGTGTTTTTTCGCTTTATTTCCTTTATTTCCACAATTCCTGTGGGTGGCAATTCACTTGGCTCCCACCCCCACAGAGGTATGTGCACGTGCCTGTCCCACGGCGACTGGTTTCTTTGTGTGTGTACTTGCGTGCACAAATGAAACCAGGTTATTTAGAGAAACAAGATTAAAGGGATAGTTCAACATTTTGGCAAAGTCGCCATAATCCCTATAGTCCTAAGAGTAGGTTCATTTACTAATTGTCGGTGCAAGCTATTTTTAGATAGGCGGAGCAGAGAAGTGAGCTGCTCAGCTACCGCCTACCGCTAATGGAATTTCTTTTTTCCCTCATCAAACTCATCAAATACAAAATCCAACAACTCCAAAACGCTCTCGTGGACAAATTGTGTCCTGCACATTCACCACGCTATGAGATAATAACGTAACGTTACGAGACAGAGTTGTTTTCAAGGCAAATGCAGAGCCAGTGTCTTGCTGAAAAGAGACTGTTTGCCGAAAAACTGCCTCATAAGGGAACGCGCATGAGCAGTTTTGCATGAATTTACCTTGAAAACAACTCCATCTCGTAACGTTACAGCAGCTCACTTCTCTGCCCCGCTGATTTAAAAATAGCTTGCAACAACAAATATAACAAACCTACTCCTAAAACTAAGGATTATGGCAATGGGCAAATTTGCCAAAAGGTTGAACTATCTCTAAGTGTTGACTTGCAATTACCTTACTGTAAAATCTGTGTGTGTTACAAGTGGCTGTTCAACAATTAGATTTAGAAGATAATTGTAATACTCCAAGTAGCTTGCCACAGCCTGTGAAGAGCACTAGCTATGCTGGAATAAAAACAGAGGATCTTAGCTACAATGGTCAGTGGTACAAGGTCAATGTTAGCCTTCCTTGGGGATACGTTTGCTTTGGCTAATCCCCATCATTTTTTTGTATGTGTTCAGTAGAAGCCACGGTTCTTAGTAACTGACGCTGCAGCCCACACTGTACATTTACGGCCATAATGCCATATTCACCCTTTCACCAGTTTTACAAAGACGTCTTCTGAAAAATGAGTGGGTTCTGTGGGGTTTGATGCACTGGTCGATGACTCAAAGTAACGCTGTATGCCGTGCTCACATAGTGTGCCAGTGAAAATGAACTTTCGTTAGTAGCTGGTAATTTCGGGGAATCCTAGTATTTAGATGGTAAATGTTTCTGGCAAGATGTGAGCGATTCCTGTATAATTTGAATATGTCCTAAACTGTATGGGCAGAATGAAATGGGAAAAAAAGCAATGGTATCATATTAGCAGAAAGTGTGATGAGGTGATTTTAGTGTGGATGCTTATTACATGCATTTCATTTTCACTGGAAGAAATTTTTAAAAAGATGATGTTATTTTTGTTGGGATGTATGCCAGACAAGCATGTTCTCCCATGTCTGAATATAATTTGTAGGTGGGGGTGTCTTGGTAAAACCGCAATGCCTCTGCTGCAATTTGAATATTGTACATGGCCAAAACTGCAGGGATCTGCATTAGTGAGGGCATGTTGCTACAGGTATGGGATGTAATGCTGTCCAGCTGGAATAATAAATCCATCAGCTTTAAGGCCTATTAGATACTGTTACCCTGTACAGCAGGTAATAATTCTGTCATGAGGAAACAGCTGTGTAAAATGTCTTAGTTACACATATTTAACATTCAGTTGTAACTTTGGCTTTGGATTGTATTATAGATAGATGAACGCTACGGTTCAATCAATACTTTTGTCTCTCTTAGCATTTCTATTATCTATTCTTTGACATTGTCTATATCCTCATTAATAAAACTGGTTAGGTCTTTTTTATGTATGTAATGTATTGTCCACATCAATGGGGGAAGAAGCCCAGGGGTTCTCGTCTTTGAACAATGCGAGACTGCTGATACTCTTTTGTTTCTTCTGAGAATACTAAATGACACCAATGGGCAAGTGGGAGTTGTCATTTTTATTTGATTCTAATGGGTTCAGCATGAGGGTGGATCTTAGGTCCTGACGCCCCCGATTAGAAGCCATCATGATGAATCCTTTCAGTGATCCTCGTTGTCTGTCACCATCCCCCATTCATTCCCCCCGAGGAGAAAATATAATTGATGGTGGCGCCTGTGAATGTGCAATTCTCTCTTGAAAAAAGAAAGACACACCTAATACACTCATTCGCGCAAATATGTCAAGGCGCATATCAAAGATTTGGCTCGCTCTAGTTGTGTGCGCGCGTGTGCGTTTGAGGAATCGAAGCTCATAGTTTGGACACGTTTGCAGTATCAGTGGTTGCGGTTGCACTAACGTGTTACCCTGATGACCTCTTTTGATTGTTAATTGCTGGAAGAAACACTAGGTTAGGCCCGGTGGTCCCCCAGGGGGGGTGGCCACTAGCCATGTGCTTTTTCATCTTTTCATCTGGACCGGTCACCTCAGCTCAGCAGATCGGGGTTCTTTTCACCACCGCTTAAAGGAGTGTTGCTCAGTAGGTGGAGTGTTTGGTTGAAATGAAAACCTGCTCGCCGTTGTTTCTCTTGGCACACGCTCGGCCACCCCGGGTAAACATTTAAAGTGTTGCCACCCATAGGAAGCGTGGGAGAAGTGTTTCCCCCCAGAGACGGAGGGCTATACCATCCCCCCGCCGTGCCGTCGACCTACATTGGCCGCCGCTAAATGACTCATTGAGAGAGAGGCGAGGAATAACGCTCAAATGGTTGTTGTGATTACCTGTGTGGGGATCATTATTTATCACCCTGCTCCCATTCCACCGTCCCCTCTCTCAGATTCCCCTCCCCCACTTTCTCTCTCTCTCTCTCTCTCTCTCTTTCTCACTCACTCACTCCCCTCCCCCCCTGAAGACTGCAGCCCAACCAGAAGCTTCAAAGGCGGGTTTTACTCAGCAGAGCAGTTCAAGAGAAAATGGCTGCTGTTTCCAGGTCTTGTTTGCACATCTGTCAGGAGGTGACTGTTCAGGAGAAAATGGGGTCCCTGGTATGCTGTTTTTTTTGTGTGTGTGTGTTTTTTTTTAACATCATTCTTTTCAAACCTGCATGTGTAGGAGATGGCTGGTTATGCAGATCTCATTACTCCATTACTTCTAAATTTAAATGTTTATGTTCGAAAGGCATTTTATTTGACGTTTTGGTGTTTAACGGACGGTTTCACATGGCAAGACTGTTTCAGAGCACGACGCCTGGAATTATTAGCAGTGGCATGTTTGTTTTACCCACAGTAGCGGAAATGGTAACATTTCTTTTCTATCCATGCGTGGGTGTCACACACAAATACATAAAGAGGAAGTCAGCGTTTTGTTGTAAGAAATCTATTATAAGTTAGATTCAACCGGCTTGAATCTGCAGCTTCCCCCCCTCTTTGTATAGCTATTGGCTGCAATGCAAAAGCAGGTCTCTGAACTGGTTCACAGTGAAAAATAATTCAGGTTCCCAGCATGTTCCCTCCTCTTACACTCACCCTTAAATGGATCCTAAATACAGTAGTTAAACCACAGCAGCAATTTCCCATTCTTTTAACGCTGAATGATCTCAAAGTTGAGTAAGCTGCAGAATGTACACATACACGTTTGTTGGATTCAATGTAGACGTTCTCTAAACAAACATCATGTGCTATCTACTATATTTGAAGAACCTTAACATGTACACTCCGGTGTTCACATCAGATATGACTGTGATGAATACAAAAACCACAATCATAAAACATCGTGCAGCTAACAGTAGCTCTTTATTGACAATTCCGTAGAAACTACAAAAAGGACTTTCTGTGTCAGTCCTTACTCCGAATTGTTTTGAGTAATTCGCAAAGCCGCTTAGCACTAACATTAGCACTACAACACAGGAGAAGGTTTCCGAATTACAAAGCACAGAGAGACGTAAAAGAACCGCTTCACATTGCTTTGGAAAACCATAAACAACTGTGAATTACTCAAAATAGACAGACTCAGTCGCAAGATTATTGTTGTGGAGTTTGTGAGGGATGCAGTAACATCTACCAACCAAAACAAACCAATCATAGTGGAAATGAATGTTTGGCAATGCTGTGCTCCCTGGCAACAGAGGAAATCCAACTTTGCATTGCTGACAACTGAGAGATACCAGCCGCCCATAAGACGTGGATGTGTTCTGACCCGACAATTCATTTTCTACATTCACTCATCTGCATTAGTATTGGATATTTTGTAACCAACCCCAAGAAAGTTCATGTGTACTCGTATCATAGCTCTTTCACATTAATGGGTTTTTTTCATTTACCAAGCTTTGGGCTTCAGGTATCCTTCCTGTAAATGGTACAGCACAGACTTATGGAAATGTTATGGTTGAAGTCCATTCATCTGTGTTATTGAATATTTTCAGATTCATTATGTTGAGGTTTTTCAAAGCATACTGATGGAAAGTGTTTGAACCTAAATTAAAAGCACACATCTGTCGTCTTGTACACTGGCATCATTCAGCCATGGTGCTGTTGTGTACTCAGTGCTTGCAGACCCAACACAAAAAGCCAAGTATAGCCTATGCTTTGGGTTGAGTGAAGCATGAGTTGCTAAATAGTGCATTGTCAGACATGCATGAGACGGATTTACGAAAAAAGCAGCTACAACGTTTCAGGTGTCAACAGACAGTTACATTATAAAGGCTCTCATTATTCTTCAGCTTTGACCACATCCTTAGGCCACAGTGCACTTAGGTGACTCGGTAAGCTGGCGGTGTTGTTTACATTGTCAGCACTTGTTGCAAGATTGCAGTAAGCGGATGAAAGTTAACCGTAATGAGCCTGTTCACCACAGTGTGTGGTGTGGAGTGGTTTTCATCATCTATCATTGGGGCTCCAAGCCTCGGCCCATCCATTGCTTATCTCTTCTGCAGCCATCTGATTGCAGTAGGTAATCTTTACGCCATTAAATGCAGCATGTTGGTTGTACCCTGGAAAGGAACCGCGAGCTAAAACTCCACAGACTGATAATATTTGGTAAGCGATGCTTCAGACATTTGTTACACAACTTAAACTCAGTCTTGGAGACCTTTTTAAAGAGACATTTAAAGCAACAGGAAACTACAAATTGAGAAACTACAAATGTTGACAACTTTGCCTCCAAGTCTGTTGTGACAGCGTTTTGTTGCATTAAAAGGAAAGTGGGTGTCGCCAGTGTGTGGTTGGCAGGTCATTTGTTTAATTTGCTAGTTGAGAAGAATGGTAACTCAATGCCGGCAGAAAGGATCTTTCAAAATAAGACATGAGAGGAGAACAAAGAGGGGAAGAAAACAGCTGTATTTGTATCCAGTGTGAAATGTGGCCACAACTGGGGAGAAAAAAAAGCAAACTGGGCTGGTGCAGAACATGGCAAAACGGCTAAGTTGTTGGAATTTTGTCGAGCTCAGCAATGTGAGTTGTAGGTCAGCAATGTAAGTACCTCAATGTGGTTAATCTGTGCTGTGCTATGCTTTTTTTTTTTTTTTTGGTATGAGCAGCCCTGTAAGCAAGTGTTTTTTTTTTTCCTTTTCCCTTCTTCAGAGGAGTCATGTCTTCAGATGTTGACTCTGCTCACTACACGAGTTAAGTGGATAAACCGTAGCCCTAGCAAAGGTTGGCGTGTTGTGTGGCTTGCTGGACGGCAACGCATTGTTTGGTCAAAGGAAGCCGGGATGCCCAGGGAGTTGGTGAGGGTGGCATCATGCGTCCATCTGTTAGAGGGATTATTGCTCCTGCCTTGCACCGAAGGGACCTGTGAGCCCCTCCAGACTGCCTGTTAATTACGTTTCCAGTTGTTCAGTATGTAGCTGCAGTCGCCTTGGGTGCAGTGGCTGCCTGGCTTTGATGTGGCTATCCCTCCCTAGTCCCATAAGTAAGCTAATTAGTGAAAGAGAGACATGGTGACAGTGGTCAAAGCAGGTCGACCAGCTTGGTTTTGTGTTAGGAAGATGGGAGCAAAGAGCCTGCTCCCCTTGTTGGTTGATGTTATGATAAAGAGAATGTACAAAATGTTGAGTTGACACTATTTGTGTCTTTGTGTGTGTTTAGTAATATTTTTTTTGAGATTCTTCCCCATTTTTCTGCAGTTGCTGAAGTGTTTTTTTTTTTTTTTTACTACTTGTGTAACTTAATAGCTCCTCTTTCCTGTTGGAGAATATAAGTGTGTCATCATAGTGGACACACTGGTTGCAGACTAGGTCGTTATAATTCCAGGCCTTAGTTTGTCCGCTGTGGTACAATAAAGGTAGACTCTTTCTGAAAGAATATACCAAGGTGAAAGTGAATAATTCATGTTGAGTAACATGTTCAACCCCTCTGGCTGTATGCCCACTGGTAATTGGGACAACACCATTCTCTATTTTGCTCGGTCGCTCTTGTTGCTATGCTACCAAAGGGAAACTTGAGTGGGCCTGGACAGTGTTAGGAATGAAGGTTGGGCAGCTATGCAGTCTTCATACCTGACACCATCCCCCTCTTTTATTTCTCTTTTTATTCTCAGCAAAATGTCTGTCCCTTTATCTCCCAGTGGGAGAGCAGGAAATAGTTGTATGTCTTTTGTTTTAACAGTCATTATCAGGTTGCAGGCTGATTTTTTTTCCCATTTATGTCTTGCTTATCATATTTACCTCACTTTTTTTTTTTTGCGTTTGTTTACATTCTGGTTGTGAGTATATAAATAATCTCATTCCAACTCCATTTACCGTGCTCTTTTGAAAGTGTATGCCTGAGTCACTGGAAAATGATGAACTCTACAGTATTCTTGCAGTGTTCATCAGCCCGAGGACAAAAACATGATGGAATTCACAATGTAATTGCATTTTTGTTTTACTCAGCTCCCGTCAGTTATGAGACAGTCTCAATTGATATGTTAACATAAGCTCTATTAAACACCCCTATTTGTTGAAAATAACTCAGAAGGGAAGGTCAGGCTGCCTGCTATGAATAATTAGCCCCTTGGTCTCTTCTGTAATTCACTAGATGGGTAGTAGACTGGCATTTAATATCCTTACTGCTTTATCAGGGCTTTTTCCATCTAGATGGTTGGCCGGGTCACTAATGGGAAGCACCATTCAGTTCTCAGTGGAAGCCAAATGGATATAGACACTCCCATTAGGCCAGAGAAGAGAGGCTGGAAATACTTAGATCCAGTACTATTCATGGATTCACAGGTTAAGTGACCCAGCTATTGACATTGTCAAAGCAGGGAGTCATGCAGCAATGGGCAAGACAAGAGTGATCATGTACTAAGAGAGGCTGGAGGTCAGGGCTGTCCTGTCTGTGTGTGTGAGTTTATGTGTCTATTAAAGTATACCGGCACATGACTGTGTCACTAGACAAAGCCGCGGCACACATTTTGTGCAGTGTGGAGAGCTTGTATCTATATTTATGGGAACGTGATGATGATGTCTTTTGTAAGAGCAGCTTAGAAATACGTCACATGCAAGAGTGCAGACCTAAGTGTTAATTTTAAACTCCCATCTCTGATTATTTTTTACAGGAGTGAGCCCAGCCTTCCAGCGTACCTCCTCCCTTTCATTGGGCTAAGATGAGTATTACTAGTGACGAAGTGAACTTCTTGGTCTACAGATACCTCCAAGAATCAGGTTTGTCTCACTCAAGTCTGTTCAACACAATCCCCACCGTTGCAGAGTTTGTCTCAAACCCATGTTGTCGTACATAAACAGTTTCAAACTGCAAAACAAACACATAACTATATGCTATTTTCCTGTTATTCACGCTCACGCAAAATATATTTTTTCTTTAGCCGACACTGCATCCAAATGAACTGGCCCTTCACTCTCTGTAATGTGGGTGCCATTCTTCTGAGATGCCAGCATGTTATTCACTGCCCAATCAATTATCCAAATTCTAGCTGCTCAATTTTATTACTGTTTACCGAGACCGCTGGTGGAGCCATTTGGCAGAAAACGCGCTTCTAGCTGCTCAGAGGTCAACACTGATATTGGCATGCCTTATAACGCTCTCAAATGTCATAGTTGCCACGCTATTCTTTTTTGTATTCAATTACTGTTGGTTTTGTTTGGATCAGACAAGACTTTTTCTTTGAATGTTTGTGCTGTGTTGTGTACACATCTTGTGCTTGGCACTCTCCCACTAATGAATGTGAATGGTGTTTTGTTTTCAGGTTTCTCTCACTCAGCATTCACCTTTGGCATTGAAAGCCACATCAGCCAGTCCAACATCAATGGAACACTAGTGCCCCCTGCAGCCCTCATCTCCATCCTGCAGAAAGGGCTTCAGTATGTGGAGGCAGAAATCAGCATCAATGAGGTGAGGGCAGGGACCTGCTTTTTTTTTTCTTTTTCAAGCTGCCATAGATGTTTTCGGTTGCTAATGATTCAAAGACAGACTTTAATCTCTCTGACAACACACCAGTTTAACTGCAAATGCCTCTCACATTGTTGCACATCCTTACTCTGGGAAAAAAAGAGAAAACACTGAAGAATGTTTGTGGAGGACCACCAATTAGAAAACACATTTCAGTCCTAATTGATCATTATCGAGAAACACCACTCCAGACAAGCCGCTAATTAAAAACCCCACCGCCTCACGATGTGTTATTTTGCAGGATGGCACGGTCTTTGACGGTCGGCCGATCGAGTCGCTGTCGCTCATCGACGCCGTGATGCCAGATGTGGTGCAAACGCGGCAGCAGGCCTTCCGCGACAAGTTAGCCCAGCAGCAAGCGGCCGGCGGCATGGCAGCTTCCACCTCCGGACACCAGTCTAATGCACCAAAGAATGGAGAAGCCACTGTCAACGGGGAGGAGAACGGCACTCACAACATGAGTAAGTTCAGTCCATGTATGGGCGTCTCAGCTACTGCAAATTGACATGATGCATTATGAAGCAATTATTTGACTGAACAGTAATCAAGAGGGGAAGAGAGGCGTTATCAGTAATTCAATCTGCTGTTGTGAAAGATCACAAGTACAAAAAAGTATGTGTTGCATGGACGATTTTAGACTTGTAATTAATTGGAGGAGGAGTTTTTATTTTGAGTAAACAATAGTTAATGTATATTGTTGGCATTTACATTGAATTATAGTGTATAGTGATTATTTATTTCTCCTAATTTGAAACTAATGAAGACATGTGTAACAATAGTGTCAAAGTAAATGCATAACAAAAGGATATAACAAACATGAAAAACAAAGGAGTTAGAAAAATGTTACATATGACGCTATATGTGGGGTTTTTTTAAACTGCAGGAACATAAATAGCTATATGGCTTTCAGAGGATATGAGATCATTAGCAGTTTTTTAGCTTCTTCTGCGAGTGAAACCCGAGAGGTGTAGATCAGGTGCAGCAACAGAGTGTGTGTTTGTGTCGGCGTATCCCCCTCAGAATTTAATTCTAAGGTGTCAATGAACAGGAAGAGTTGGGTGTGAGTAAGGTTTCACCATCAGGGTAGAAATGAAGTGAAAAGCTCATTGAGCGTTAACCTTTTTGTCCTTTGCATCCATCACTGCGGTTGTTGGGTTTCTTATTATAATACGATGATTGCGCTCATGCAAAGTGGGTCAGTTTTTCAGACTGAGATAAATAAAAATAGCACTGTCATATACCAGCAAAAAATGTATTTCATCCTTCCCTGTTTTGTTTTGTTTTTGTTAATATTAGTCTCTTCCTCCATGAACAGTGGGTAACTGTTCATTTATCAGCAGTTCAATGAAACTACTTCTAAGGTTGCTTAAGTGTTGGCATGTGTGTGTTTGTATGCATGTGTTGATGCATATTTAATTATGTGTGTATCTGTTCATTTGTGTGTGCACCAACCCCTCTCAGATAACCACAGTGAGCCCATGGAGATGGATGTAGACGTTGCGATACCAGCCAGCAAAGCCACGGTGCTGCGGGGCCACGAGTCTGAAGTGTTCATCTGTGCCTGGAACCCTGTCAGCGATCTGCTGGCCTCAGGGTGAGTGTTGTCAGCGCTGAAACAGATCGCTGGATGAGTCATAACGTTATTGTATGCACACTTTTGGCTTTTATTTTGAAAGACGAATGGCTTCATAAGAACCCCTGGCTGACAGCTTATATTAAACAAACTTGTCTTTCCCCGCTGCGTTGGTATTCTGCTCAGCTCGGGGGACTCCACCGCCAGGATCTGGAACCTCAACGAGAACAATAACTCCAACTCCACCCAGCTGGTGCTGCGCCACTGTATCCGAGAAGGTGGCCAGGATGTCCCCAGCAACAAAGACGTCACCTCACTGGACTGGAATGTAGGTCCCCAATCGTCCATCCGTACTTTTACCATGTGCAGCTGAGGACAGCGAAGTAACGGCTTTGATATCTTTCCATCCAACAGAGCGACGGGACTCTACTGGCAACTGGCTCGTATGATGGATTTGCCAGGATATGGACAAAGGATGGTAAGTCCTCCATCATCCAAGTACAGTATCGTTTCCCCGGTCATTAGGTTTATGTCACTGTTATTGTGAATAATGCAACCTCTGTGACGCTTTTTTGAACAATCTTTTTCTAAAAGAAATGGATATGCCTCTTATCCTCTAGGAAATCTGGCGAGCACCTTGGGGCAGCACAAAGGGCCCATATTTGCACTCAAGTGGAACAAGAAGGGGAACTCTATTCTCAGTGCTGGTGTAGATAAGGTAATTCATAAAGCTCCCCAAGCTTAGATTTGTGTCCTTCAATAGTAACAAAATTGTCATGTTTTTTATTTGTTAGTCCTAGGGCTCGAAATGAGCTGCTTTGAGATCTGTAGCATATCATTTCACTGCAATCCATAAAGTACAACGCATACTAAACATCCAACAGTAAATGGTCCTAACTGTGTATTATCAAGAGACTCACAAAGGGAAGACTCCTGTACATCAGAGCATGATCAGGTTAAACACAAATAAAATGCTATGAATTGCAGAGAGGGTTATTTTGTGGGCCATTCTTTAAAATTAAAACTTGCAAAGAGGAAAAAAAGATTTCACCTGTGCACACACTGAGGACAAAAAGTATGACCTTTTTCGTTGTTTCCTTTACCTGACCTACCCATTGGATGGGATGATGGGTGCTAATTTCAAGCCCCGGAGCACATTTTAATGAACCTTTTTAATATGTCGCATTATTTGTAATGGTGCATTTGAATTGTCGCATTTGTGGTTTGAAATGCTCAATTTCATTTTCCAGACGACAATCATTTGGGACGCGCACACAGGAGAAGCCAAGCAGCAGTTCCCTTTCCACTCAGGTAAAGCCAATTCAAGATGCATCCAGAATAGTAAAAGCTTTTTATAGTAGGTGATGAGTGTGATGGAAAAACATGTTTTCAGGTGAGATGTGGTCACACTGTGGCCTCATAAACCACCCCCTCCTCCTCCTAACTCTTTAATGAGTGTGGATCTTTGCATTCAAATATTCCCTCAGCCCCAGCTCTGGATGTTGACTGGCAGAACAACACCACCTTTGCCTCCTGCAGCACGGACATGTGCATTCACGTATGTCGCCTCGGCAGCGACCGGCCCCTCAAGACCTTCCAAGGCCACACGGTAAACAGCTTTCTCTTCCCCGCACCGCTCCTCTGACCTCCTTTCCATAACATGCGAATTCCCTCGGCGGCCACGCTGACAACATTTGTGTTTTGCAGAATGAAGTTAATGCCATTAAGTGGGATCCATCTGGGATGCTGCTCGCCTCCTGTTCAGACGACATGACGTTAAAGGTGAGGCTTGTCCTCGGCTCCTCAGCCCTCAGAGGTGAAACGCAACAATTCAAGGTGGCGGATTGCATTCAGTTATATTTTGCTCTTGTTGTTTCCTTCACATGTAGATTTGGAGTATGAAGCAGGAGTCCTGTGTTCACGACCTCCAGGCTCACAGTAAAGAGATCTACACCATCAAGTGGAGCCCGACAGGCCCCGGCACAAACAACCCCAACTCCAACATAATGCTCGCCAGGTGGGAAATCACTTACACATAGCTCGCGCTCAGCACCGTACGGGGCAAGACACACACATCGCTCACCTTTTGAGAGAAAAGTCAAGGTTCATGCACTCATGAAATCGCATATATGCGGTCGAGCTTTTGTCTATATGTATTTGGGAAGGGATTACTCACAGCCTGGCACTCAGAACAAACCATGTTCCGGGCAAATCCCAGCGCTAGTAAATGTCAGTGGCCCACAGCCTTACACCCTGACCCAGATGTGCACGCATGTTTAAATGTTCTAGTTCAAATACCACAGGAATTTACAGCCCTTACCAGGGTTGTGCGATCTTAACCATAGGGCGATTGTCACCCTGTGAAATAGTAGATAGCCAACATGATTGGTAAGGAGGCATTATGTTGCCGCATGAGCAGCCTTACCTGTGTATCTCTCTTTCATGGAGATGACACCTAAGATGACAAATACATTTAAAGGCCATGTTCAAACTAGATTGTCATCGCAAATACCACACTGTGAAACCAAACTAAATTACATGTTTTATTTTTTAACTGTCACTGATATCACGCCGAAGCACCTACACCCAACAAAGATACACCGTATTATATGTGGTTGAAACTACGTCAGGGCAAATTCAATTTGATATTAATTCAATAATATAAATAGAAATTTACATTATGGGGCAGTAAAGTCAGATATCGTCTTGACATTTGCAAAGACATAAGGCGACAGTTCTGATCATCCATCAGCACAACCCACTATAGTTCAGAATGTAAATAAAACTGACTTTATTACAACAGCTTGGATGGAACTTCATAATCTTAAAGTAAATGCCATTTCGAAAACATTTTAATTTACTTTTTGTTCCCAGCACACTGTCATAGAGTTCACTTTAACTACCCGTCAGCCATTGGTGATGAGTTCTGTTTGTTCATACCTCGGTGATGAGCCATGGCTTCTATGTTAAGAAGACGTGTTAATTGAAATCATTCTGTTTGCATCACCATTAATTTCCAACAGTGTCTCAGGTGCTATTCTCTATGAAAAGGTTCACACTTTTTTTTTTTCTTCACAGTGTCAAAGTGTGATCCTTATTTGTAGTTTTGTTTCTCTTTGATTCCTGGTCTTTTTGGTTTCATGCACTGCATCATAAATCAGTTGTAATAATGAAACGGGCTGTTTAAAAGCATCCACAGCCACTACACAGACTTTTTTTGGTCATTTTTTATGGCCCCAGTGAAACTTTGCTTTCAAGTTACAAAAACATGATTACACATCCTTGGCACCAGCCACATCTCATTTGTGCACTCTGTTTCTCCCCTGCGCATACACACACAGTGCCTCTTTCGACTCGACAGTGCGACTGTGGGATGTGGAGCGAGGCGTTTGTATTCACACACTGACCAAACACCAGGAGCCTGTCTACAGCGTGGCCTTCAGCCCTGACGGCAAACACCTGGCCAGCGGCTCCTTCGATAAGTGCGTCCACATTTGGAACACCACGGTAAGTCAGGCAGGGATTTATACTGTCACTAATAGCACGGGAGAGAAGATTGATGGTGACCACAGAATCATTTGTTAATGGAAACGGTAATTTATGTGTTTGTCCTGTTGTTGCAGACTGGAGCCTTGGTGCACAGCTACAGGGGAACTGGCGGTATATTCGAGGTTTGCTGGAACAGCACCGGGGACAAAGTCGGTGCCAGTGCGTCAGACGGCTCGGTAAGCCACAGCTATTATAATCCTCAACAAGATCAGCTGCTGCAGTTTGGTGCTAGAAAATACAGTTTGCATGCAAGTAAACACCAAGGCAAAAAGAGACGCGTTGTTTGAAATGTATTAATGCAATCATATGCTCTGCCTTCCAGGTATGTGTTCTTGATCTCCGAAAATAGCTGACTGGAGACTGATGAATCCTGAAATGTGGAACAAATTGCCTTCTTCTGACATCAGCAAACATACTCTCATTGCTCAAGAAGAGGTTAAGGTGGACTGAGATAAAACCCTCACAGGAGTAAAAACCAGATGACCGCAGCAGCTTCTGAGGAGCCGACACCAACTGGATTCAGTGTACCTAACAGTCCTGATGACGTGTGTTTTTACGATACACCTGTTTGAGACAATGGAAGCGGGTAAAAACATCCCACAAGACCAGACTGAATCCAACTCCCTGGGTGCATCAGCGTTTTTTTTAAAAAAGAAAAAGGTTTCTAATGAGGAAGTGCTGCGATCCCTCCGGGCCACTGGTCCAGCTGTTAATGGGTTGGAAGGGTTGGAAACACAAAGATGAGGTTTTTTTTTTTTTTTTACAGAAAGAGAGAAGTGTTAATGAGACACGTGTTTGGCTGCAAAAGGCAACAAATTACGAAAGACAGGTTGTGGTTTTAGAATTCCTTTGTGCAAATGTTGCTTCATGTCCACAACGAACAAACTGATGACATGATAAAAGTAACATCAATACTGAAGCACTGGTATTGTCTGTCGACAGGGTGCTCAACTTCTCCTCAGTGGAGAATAGTTTGTTTCAAGAGTACTTCTTGCTTTGTTTTTTTGTCTATTTTCCACAAAAAAAAAAAAATTGAATGTGCCGCTACAAGGTAGTTCTTAGCTCACGTTTAACATCAGGTCAACAAAAGGAAAAACCTGCCAAGAAATAGTCCTAATCTCCTAAAATGACCTGCTCAATTCACTCGAGATTAGAAAACGTCATTTTGTGGACAAGATGTGAAAAGTGTGGTTTACAAAGAGAATTTTCTCCCTTTTTTGGATGTAAATTTAAAGAATGTAAAGATATGTAAATTAGATTAATACACAGACTTATATACTGTGTATATATGTTTATATACAGTACTCTTTATTGCCATCCTGTAGGGGCTCATTAATGGCTAAAGCTGTCACATCTTTGCTGATAATGCGTGACCAGACCTTTTTTAAAAATGAAGTGCATGTCTCATCAGCTTCTTTTTAACACAGTTGTTCTCAACTCGACCAATCATATCCAGTGTATCAATTTTTTTTTCTTTTCTTTTTTTATCCTCCAGTGAGTCACACATGGCACGGGGACTCGCTCTCCTCTAATAATCACTGAAGGCCATGGAAGGAAATGTGCATTTCATTACTCACATTCAGGGAATCATCAGGTCAACAATGTGGGGAGTGAGCAGTCATCACAGTCTCCTGATTGGTGTGCTGCTTTTTTTTTTTTACGAAAGTGTCGCACATGGAACGAAAAGTCAGAAAAAAAGATCCAACAACAAAAAACCCTACCTGTGAAACCTGCTTACAGCTTGATTAGCATTAGCATGGTTTCTCTTTGGCACTTTCCTCTGATCAATCTACTGAAAATGCAGAGCACATTTTGACCAGAAGATGGAGTTCAAGCAAAAGTCAAAAAATGAAAGAAAAAAAAAAAAAAGAGAAGCTATGATTGGTCTTGTTCAGTTCTACCAAATGCTGCCCACTGATCAGATTAGGTCAGTTTTAAAATGCCTGTGGCTGAGCTTCAGTAGTGTGCAGTAAGTCTGCCTCTCTCCTCTGCGTACTGGGATCTAATGTAAAAGACGGTATCTACAAACTAACATGCCATCACTGTGATTTGCCTTTTTCTTCTTTTGGTTTCTCTGGTCCCTTTTCTTTTCAGTCAAATTCAGCTGGAGCAACGTGAAGTGCACTTTTTTTTTGTAACAGCGGGGAGGGGGGGTCAGCAAATGTTCAGATTTTTTGCTGAAAGTAAAGGGCCAATTTGTTTTTATTTTTTTGTCTTTTTTCTCTCCTCCTCACTCTCTCTATATTTTGAAGTCACAATTGGATGTTAATGGGTGGTTCATTGTTTTTCATTTGCTGAGAGCCATTATTGTCTGTGTCAGACTGAGAATTGGGCTGTGGGTTGGTGGCCATTGTTGGCGTGCTGAGGAGCCCAGTATGGAATTAAGTGCTGTGACAGCTACTGTCTCTCACACCCTGGTCCAGGGTGCATTCACCTGTTTCCAAGACAAAACTTTGAAGTCATTCAGTGTCTCAAATAAATCACTCTATTTTGATATCAGAAAACTACAGAGCATGTGTCGTCAATATTCTAACTCTATGACAAAACTACACTATAACCACTCAGAACACACCAGAAAGTGTCACCAACAAATATTTAAGAAATATTTTGGATATTTAATATTGTATAAAATAGATGTGCAAAAATACAGTTGGAAATACAGTAACGTAGTTAAAAAAAAACAAAGACTAACAAATTACATTCTGCTGTGCCTTAGGAATTTAACGGCATCTTCACAAACCCAGTGTGCATCTAATTCAGAGAACCTGCCAACAGAAATATTTCCTCAGACACTTCAAGCAACTAAAGAGCTCAGCCTGTGCGTTATTATTGAGAAAGTGTTGTTTGTTCTGCTGACTGCCTGCTACATACATGAGACTGGCTGTGGGACTTTACTCAGCTGTCCACTATACTGAACTGCAGACAGATTTAAAAAGCTTAGAGAAAGAAAGAAAAAAAAAAGGCTTGGAATCAAAAGATTTAGACTCATTCTGTCGTACCAACTAATAAAATCACGTGAACTGTTCATATCTGGGAGAGTCTCAAGAGGACAATAGAGGCTAAGATCAGGCAAGTGCTAATACAAAAATGTCAACCGAAAAGAGCAGCGTCACACCGCAGCAGGGGAGGGAGAGAGGCGGGTTCCTGTTGACCCCCAGCTAGTGCCTCACAGAGTTGTCCAGCGATTCCCCGTCAGCGTCTACATCCTCATAGTCTCGGATCTCGCTGGAAATGTGGATTTCAACTGTACTAGACTCTGAACCTAGTAAGACAAAATAGGGGCAGGTTACTGGGTGTGACTCCACATGACACCAAACCATGATCAAAGCCATTGTATCATACATATTGCAACATGATACAATATTAATATTAAATTTCCCCTTGGGGACTATCTATCTATCTATCTATCTATCTATCTATCTATCTATCTATCTATCTATCTATCTATCTATCTATCTATCTATCTATCTATCTATCTATCTATCTATCTATCTATCTATCTATCTATCTATAAAGGGGTTTGTTGTTATTTGTATTAAAGGGCAAACAGACTAGAGCTGTATGAATGAGTGAAAAACATTCATCCTTGTAAAGATTTACTTTATTTCTAAGGACTTGTCATTTCAGAGACACTGAATGGTGACACAAAACACTGAATAGGCTTTGTACATGATGTAAACGGTGCACAAACACAACTTCAAAAGTGCCCCCCCCCCAAAAAAAATAAATAAAATAAGACAAAACAAAACAAAAAAAATTGAAATCATAGCAGGCCTTTTTCAAAGCAGATGTTATGACAGTGGGAGAAAGCACGGGTTAGCACGCTGCTTATATCATTAACAATGTCTGTCCTATTCAAAATGTCACAGTGAGCCGTGACAGTGAGTCGGCGTGAACAGCACCACGACCCTGGAATTGAAACAGCTTAATGGAAATGAGCCATTATTAATTTTATTATTTACATCTGTGCTTGTCCTCCCATGACACGTGTCTGCGCTGGAAAAAGGCCTGTGTCATCACTCAGTGTTGCCAGAATGACAGAATAAATATTCCTATCTTAATCCAGTGAATGCAGCTCAGCGCTCAGCGTACACAGACGCCGCTTCACGAGGTGCAACCCAACTACAACCAGTTTAGTCTAATCCAACACCACAGCAAACTGCAGCTATTTCTTATTTTACATCTTATTTTATTGTTTTAGACCACATTAGCTTTAGCTAGGCTAACCCAATACACTGGAAAATGGTTGTAGCTATGTTATCGAGTTCATAACAGCTTTACCGTTGCTCTCATCTTATCAATAGACACTTCAAAGTTTTGTGAGATAACTCGGCACAACCTTGAACAGAAGATCAGGATTTGTGCTCAATTTTGTTGCCTAGTGGGAAAAAAATAAATAAAAAGAAGAAGAAGAAGCATGTTGTGCCACGGTGAATGAACAAAGATTGGTAGCAACACTGTTCTCATTATCAACACAGAATGTGTAACCTCCCTTGGAATGAAATGTCACGCCATTGTACTGTAGCCTACTATTCAGAGCGCCACGGATCAAAACATTAAGTTTTGCAAGGTTACATAATGTGACATCAGCAACAACTTTGAATATATTAATATTTTACCGTGAAAAAAATACTTTGTGCTTTATGTTAATCCTGGACAATGGATCCAAGTCTGTACTATTTACACTGATAGCAATGAAAACCTCGACTAACAAATAAGCTTATCCAGACAGTGGGAACAGTTTCATCATTTCATAATAGCCTCATCTATTAAATAGAGGTAGTCCATAAACCATGCTGATGATTCACCAGCCCTGATAAACAGGTGAGTTGTTACTGCCACTTAAAAAGCAGTTACCTTCTGAGAGCACACTGATGGCGTCGGAGTTCTGCCCATTGCTCAGCTTCTTGGCTTCCTGGACGTGGCTTTGGTAAAGCAGAGTGGTCCCCACCATGGGGTTGTGGCCGCCTCCGTTGGGCACCGAAGTAGAAACCGAGTCCCAGGCCAGCTCCCTCCTTCCCTCCAGGCTTAGGTCCACGTTGAAGCCCGTCCAGCCGTGGAAGGCCAGGGTGTTGAGGAAGGCCTGCATGGGGTTCAGGATACCCTGAGGAGAAAAAAAAAGAAAAGAAAGAAACACAACATTTCAAAGTGTTAGACATTAATAAAATTAATATTCTTCATTCTGTGTTTTTATGCTTTTTAACCCACCATGATAAACCATGTGATGAGAGCGGCGTTCCTCACGTTCCTGAGCCCGCTGTCATTGATATCCGTCTGCATCTCCAGGAAGAACAGGAGAATCTCGTTGATGATGTTGGGAAGCCAGCTGACACATCAGAGCAGAAACAACACGTCTCATTAGTCTCTCTGAAGTTTTTTTTTTTTTTTAAGATAATAAAAAGCAAATTACATTTCTCCCTTCACCATATGTGACATTAACACCCAGCTCCAGAGAAAACTGTGAAAACCGTCCGCTGATTAGTTTGACCTCTGCTGACGACTAATACATGTGAGTTTTCATGAGTTTGTCATGAGTTAAATTTCTTCTGAGCACAACAGCCTCTTTATAAATAATCTCTGACAAACACATTTACAAACACATAAAAGTGGAAAATTTACATTACGTTATGGGAGAAACGTTTTTTAATGGTGTTGGTTTTGGTTTGACATGTACTTGACATCACAGCTAATCATTTGCTGTGTTTTTCAAGCCTCTCTCTGTATAAAAATATGTTAAAATCTATTTGCAGACTTTTGTTCCTAATCCACTTTTGTGACCCTTCGACGACAACATTACCATGACACAATTTGTCCCATTTGTATTTGCTCCTTTAAGGATGGTGGCAACATACCAAATAGAGAACACCAGCATTATTTTAAAGAAGCGCATTTTTATCTCGCCAGCCAGTCGCCTCTCGTTCTCTGTGTAGATCCCCTGTCGTCCTTTCAGCAGAGATGTCACTAGAGTGACAGAAAGAAAAACGAGATTGTATTTCCCTGTTTCTCTGCGTGTGAAAGTCGGAGTCAGGAAACAGCTTCAAAGACATAAATGTGCTACAAATTCAGAAGACAACTTCATTATTGACAACACGTGTGCTGCAGAAACTCACAACACAACAGGGTGTTTCTGGGGACACTAAAAAGTGACAGACTGTGGGCTGCTCTTTTGTTCAAGTGCTTCTTAACTTAAAATGTCAAGTCAAGAGACATCTTCCTGTTAGTGGTGTTTGAAAATAATGTGCGTGTTATAATGTCAATATCACCTGAATCAGACATTATTGCTAATATGTACTGTTTGCTTCGCCTTTGCCGGGTCCGTCACTTTTTTTGTGCCCCAGAAACACTTTTTGTGTGAGTTTTTGCAGCTCACGTTTTGTCGATTTTTTTCTGAATTTGTGTCTCTTGTATGTGTTTTCTCAAATTGCAATGCATTGAGCCCTTTGGGGCAACCGTAGAGGAAACTGACCTGCAGATATGGTTCTGTTGAAGAAGATTGGGTTGGCCACGAGGACGAGCACCATCGGCGCGTATGTGGTGACGTAGTGAGGGACTGCGTGCTCGAGGCCTTGCTCACAGCTGCACAAAGAAATGCAACAAAATGAAATGCAGAGTTACCCTCAGCTCATTATCCTTCTAGACACAAAGACAAAATAGTGTTTAATCATTAAGCAAACTTCCACACATTCATCGAAAGACATAAACTGTGTCTGTCTTGTGGTTACATCTGCTTCGAACCGGGTCTGTTGTCTGGACTCTCTAACAGACCTTCAGGCTATTGCAGGAGAAAAGACACACAAATATGTCACTGGTCTGTGTTTATCTGCTCACAAGACGAGCCAGTGGTGAGAGGTGCGTGTTTTGGCTTATCTAAAGGAACAGCAAACAGTCTTACTCTGAGATGGATGGGTAGTAGAGCATGGCCACTCCCTCCACACACAGCAGCACAGCCAAACCCCATGTAATCATGTGGTAGAGGATAATGGTGCTGATGGGGGCAGAGGTGGGGAGGGGGGGAGGAGAGACACAGTCATGAGACCTGAGCACACAACACATGCTGCAGCTCTGAAAACAAAGAATTATTACATCTGCAGTAGACAGTGAGGAAAAAGTGAGAGAAAGGTGGTTTACACATCGGGCGTGAGGGGAGTGACAGCTCAGTGTAAAGCACCGAGGCTCAGGTGATAATGAGCTTTTGGGGAACGGAGGGCACACCTGATTCCCGCAGATGTTTTCACCACCAGGAAGACGTCGACGGCGTAGCAAAAAGTCCACCAGAAAGAGGCGCTATAAAACAGCTGGATCCACATCTGTAACATATAAACTGGATTAAATTTGCGGATGAGTAATTGCGCCTTTGTTTTTGGTGCAAGTTTATCTTCTGTTTTATCTGGGTCTGTAACAGATTCAAAATGATGCAATGTGACAAATATTTCACACCCCGGATGTGCACATGCTTGTGATGAGCACACTTTAAAAACAAATGACGGAAATTCATCCATGGAATCAGGATTTTCCGTGGATGACACGTGCAGTGCAGTGACGTGTTTGTTTGTTATCACCATAGTATCTTTCTTTGAATCTGAAGTCATACTGAAATAAGTGTTCAGATAAAGGCTGAACTGAACTGTTTGGGTTGTTGGATGAGGTGATACGTACTGCACTGCCAACACAGAAGACCTCTGGCCACACATCGGTGTTGTTGGCCACAGAGATGTGTTGGATGATGTTGGTCCAGCCCAGCCATACTGATGACCTCACCATGATACCTGAGGGAGTTCAGGAAAAAAAAAAAAGTACATAATTGGACAGTTCCTGTTTGTGTAGCAAACACAAGCGGAAGAGAAGAGGGATAAATCCAAACACAAACAAGGGGGGGGGGGGGACCTGGGTCTGGGGTTCATTAACTTAAAACACATCCAACTGCTTTTTGTTTTTTTCAGTCTATTTTTAAGCAGATGAATTAATGAGAGTCAGTCACGGAGTCCTTTTAATAGCAGCTTTGCATCATGGAAATATGAAGTGCCTCCAGGTGTGGGCTTTTATAAGGGTGTTTCCATTTCTTACATGAAGCTCTTCACGGCAGAGAGCCATGGAAAAAACAGGAGCTCTCCCAGCATCTTTATGCGATACAGACTACAGAGCACGGACTACATGCTGCTGCTGTATTTCACTTCAGAATCGTGACATGGGTGTGATTCAAGCTGTTAAGTTTGCAGCGGTGAATGGATCTCAGTGGGCACTAAGTACACCGCAACACATGATCACATCTGCCTGCGCTCTTACCGGCTGTGAATGAACAGTGTGAATGTGACATTGGTTGTAATGTGGTGCAGTATGAACAGCAGCATGAAATGAATTTATCGGTGACTCTTTACTTTAGCTGGTTGTGTCGAGAACAATGCTTCAAATTAAATTAATAAATAATGACCAGGAGGAAAGAAGACGGGCAACTGTAGTGAGTCATTTCATTACTCACATGAGATGATGATGATTCATTCTGTTGTGTCATAACAAGAGAGAAGCTGCTTCACAACTAAATATTAGAATTGATCTATTTTGAACAAATTTTAGGGACATCTGCTCTGGAGGTGTTGAAAAATATTGGCAATTGCCTATTAACACCAAAAAATCACACACAATATGGTGATGATGATGGTCTTGTGGAACTTTTGTTTTTCAGGCCACTCTTGTGGTTACAAACTCAGTTTCCACCTCCTTAAATCCAAAATTGAGTCTTCTTCATTTGCCAAAAAGTAAACAAAGTTACAGATGTAGGCTATATGACTGAACTGCATTAACTAGCATTGGCATTATTATTGTTAAGCTTTAGTGATGTATAACTTGTAAAGTCACTTTTGAGTAAAAGTCAAATGAGCAATTGGGAATTTAATGTAAAGGGTTGGGGTTAATAAAAAATGTTATTTTTATTTGATGGTAATCCTAATGCATTGAATATCTTTTATGTTGACAGTCTTGATCTATTTCCAAAGAAAAAGTGTGGGTGGATTTTTTTTTAAACTTCTATCATTCATTTCCTTTTTATTTATTTATTTGTGTTTATGTGTGATCAATTTGTGTAGAATCTCTCTGATTTTGTCTGGTGTTTTCTCTCTCTGTGGATAGAACAGACCAGGCTGTAAATGCAGAGCTATAAAAGGGTTAAAACCAAAATATTCGCGTGCGTAATTAAACCCAGCCACACCACTGCTGTGAAAATCAACCTGATCTTTCCTCCTTTTTTTCTCCCTCCTCCGCTAATCTGAAAAAAGCAGACCCACAGCAACAGTTTGTACCTGCGCATCCCAGTATGTCACATATACTGATGATGAACAATATCCGTGAGGAGGACGCCGGCCTTGGCAGAGGATACTGTCCCAGTCTTCTGTAGCCCTTTCGCTTTGGCAAAACTTGTAAAATAGCAAAGATGAGGCTCAGAGCTGCGCTTCCCAGAGTCAGAGCCCCGAACAGAACCGGCTGGAAGGAGACCACGAACTCCGTCGCCGCGTCTCGGTTCGGGCAGCAGAAGGTCTCCAGCCGGGGGGATGCCATCACGGACCGGAGAGAGAAGGAGAAGGGAGAGAAGTGGGCTACGGTGTCAGTGGGGAGCGAGAAGAAAAAGAAAAAGAAAATCAGAGGAAATGAGTCCACGACCCAACTCTCTTGACAAATCACGGGGCTGAATCATCATGTGCTTCCATTTAATCCCTGCAGTTGTAGCTTAACTGTGCCACAATACAAGAGAGGCCCGACAATGGCCTGTTGTGTGATACGTGATTTAGGTCTGAAGAGAAGTTAGTTCAGCCACATGCTGTGTGTTTTAAATGAGCTGATTCATAGCACAGGACCTCTGAAGAAAACACACTTATTAAAAAAAATACATTAAAGTATAATAAGGGTGATGAAATGTTGTTTTCTATCATTGGGGATAAATAGTTTTTGATGATTTAAAAAAAAAGAAGAAAAAAAAGCCTTATTAAACTATGAGAAAACATCTCAGAAAAAATCTCAGATCGAAAATTAAACCAGTAAAGAAATATTAACTTGTTTATACTGGATGTAGTGTATAATCCTACACCATACTCTAGTATGACAAAACAATCAATAAATCAATCAATCAGTGAATGTGTGATGTGGGTCACTCATGACACACACATGAACTCATCATCCACTTAACCCTGTTACATTTCGACTTGTTGACCACTGTGTGACCGGCCACGTGGCT
This sequence comes from Decapterus maruadsi, assembly GCA_030347415.2. Taxonomy (NCBI): domain Eukaryota; kingdom Metazoa; phylum Chordata; class Actinopteri; order Carangiformes; family Carangidae; genus Decapterus; species Decapterus maruadsi. The sequence continues at coordinate 16,444,557 of CM064902.1, read as the reverse complement.
TCTGAGGAGATTTTCGCATACAGTAGGCTACATTATGGCTTCACGCATCCTCTGTTGTGCATTCATTAATCAGAAGTACACAAATATGTGTGACATAGTGAGCTGTAATCCAGACAGAGTGCACAGCGGGGGGAAATATCCTTGTGATGTGAGTGATTCTGACCAGTAAAGGTCATGAAAAGGTCAAACTAAGAGTTAAAAGTAAACAAGAAGACTTAGATTTGTGATTTAGTTTCTGGTGCACTTTTTTTTGTTTTTGTTTGCATGGGTTAGCTGAGATCGAGTTAGGATTTATAGAGCCTATACTTGAACCCCTCTCCCCTCCAGCGTTCATGCAGCTGACGTTCACCACGGCCAGATGCAGGAGAGGAGAGGCCGTGGCAACTGCTGAATCTGCTTATGCTTGGCCCGAGATCTGAGAAGACTGGTGGACATTTGAAGCAGATTTATTTGGGAAACAAAGCATCAAGGGATTTCATTATTCAGTACTACAGAGAGGGCATTCATTGAGTTTGTACAATGGTATTCTAATCCATATGCACCTTCCCTGACAAGGAAGGCACAAAGTCAATTGTATGGCGAGCTTGTAGCCTGCTGCCAGGGATTAACAACTCCCTGAGGAATAGAGTTGGAGTATTGACTTGGCTGTTGCAAAGTCTGCTCTCTGTTGCTGCCCTCTGCTGGTCGACATGTTATCTGACTGTATCGCTTTGGGTCACAGCAGATAGTCCCTGATCCTGTATATTTGATATGGCTATGTGTGAAAACAATAGTGTCACACACCATTGCACCATGTCTCAAGTACAATTAATGTCACTGTAAGTAAATCAATAATCGCAGGAATGTATTGCATAACAGGACTGTCTGCGCCAGGCCAAACTGGATTTATTCTGACAGATATTAACTGTGCAAGGAAATTATTTTCCAGCGTGTGCCCTTTGGAGAGTTAAGAGGTAACCAGAGCTGCAACTCTGAAGCTGAATATGTTGTTAGCATGGGTGCTCAACTCTACTCTAATCTGTCTGGCCAAAGATCCACACTCTGGTAAGTAGGAAATATATTGTTTCTAGATTTTACAAAGCAACCAAACTAATCATTAAGAAACAAATGAGAAATGTACATTTGACTTCAAAGGGTGCAATTGCTCTATAATATAGTTATAAGGGCATTTTTTATGTAAGTATGTTAGCAATTACAGGGACATATTGACATCAAAATAAATAGTCTCAATATAGTCATTATGTATTTATACTCCAGCAACCACATATGGCTCACTGGGGAAGTTAATGTTGTTGATAGATACATTATTAATCATCTCATCTTCTAGTGTTTTTTATATGCATATGTAGCCCTTATAAGTGATAACTACAACACAATGAGAAGAAATATCTGCACATATTGTGTTATTAGTTGTTGCACATTTACTTAGCCTGCTATGTTTTAACCCTGTGGCATGTGATACAGTTGCAGTGGACTGCTGCACCACACATTCAGGTGACTCATTCATTTCCCTTCATTTTACTTCACTTCCACCATTGTCCTCCCTCACAGCCCCCCACCATCCACCCCCACCCCCCTGGCCCTAGAGGATAGGGTGTGGTGTGGTCACAAAATTACACTCAAATTACAGAGTTGCTGAACAGGCCCCTCAGCTTCTTCCCCCTGCACCTTCATTGGTCAAGACTCTGAATGCCTCACTTGAACCAGCACCGCTTCCTGCATGGCAAGTACACTCTTGTGTGAGAGGAAATGACATCACAACATCAAACACACTGAAAGCAGATGAGGACCAAACATTTCAGATGTGTTTTGACTTGACTTGGATGCAGTTCAGCCTCTATTCCAAAAAAAAGCCTATGAAGCAACAAAAAAAACAAAACAACCAGGCTATAAAACAAGCTTTAGAACGACACTATGAAATATGTCCGCTGGGCACAAAGAGACGCCGCGAGACACTACATGTCAAAGTGGAGCTGTTGTTTTTTTCTCCAACCCTTTGATGAGTGGTGAGTAGCTGCTGGCAACAAGAGCTCAAACTGCAGCTGGAGCATATTTGCTGCTTTATACAAGGTCCTCTATCATGTGTCATTTTAATCTATATTTATGTTGTTTGAAAAAAAAAAAGATACAAAGGAAAGCCATTGTTCTCCACATGTTTACACCTAGATGTGGAATCGGACTGGTCTCCAATTCATGATGCAGCTTTTAATGGACGTGTCCTCACTCTGCAAAGACTCATTGCTCAGGTAAAGATCAATAGGATAATGTAAAGACAGGTGGCATTACACTATGAATACAATATGATGTGAATATTTTTAAATGATCAAATACAGCATCAGATAAACATCTTGAAATAATATTTTAAGTTAATATTAATGTGCATACGGAGTATTTTTGAATCTACATGTGTGTCGCTCACAGGGTCAGTGTGTAAATCTGAACACTCTGGATCAGGTGTCTCCCCTCCATGGAGCGTGTGTGCAGGGCCATGAGACTTGTGCCAAGCTTCTGGTGGAAAATGGGGCAAATGTCAGTAAAGCATCTTCACCTGCTTGTGCCTCTTTTTTTTGCATGAATGCAACTGAATTTAAGACGGCAGTAACTCATTTGTCTTTGCTTGAAAGAAACCTTCATTAAACCCTGCTCTGGTCTAGTTAGGAATTAACCACATCAATTATCTCTGGATTTCCTGGTTTTAACACCACTTAGGTGAAAGTACATTTTAGCAAGAGATAACCAATTACAAAGAAGCAAAGCAAACAAGCACGCATGCATGGTTACACATTGACAATAATATCCAGATATTAAGTCTGACTAGTTCAGACACGACAGTGCACTCCATGTCTGATGGCAGATTTACTGTGTTTCATTACTTAGTATTAGTTAGTTAGTATTATTGTTACTTTAATGTTATTTACATGTAATTACCAGACGCATGCTAGCTCTAAAATATGACTACTTCTCCCTGATTTGTTCACTATATTGACTTTGGATTGAAGAATTAAGAGCAATATTGGTGGCTTATCTAAAAAGCTATTCTCTCTGTTATCAGGTAAACGGCTCAAATGTGGACGGACAGACTCCTCTGACAGAGTCCTGCGCCCGGGGCCATGTGCAATGTGTGTCTCTGCTCCTTCAACATGGAGCAACTCCTGTGGGAACCAGCCAGTCCAGTTCTCCAATCCACAGGGCTGCAGCCGAAGGTCAGAGGTCACATTCCTCTGCATATTTACACGAATAATCTACGCTGAACCAGCCTAATCAGTCGCTACAAAATGCACCAAAATATGCCGAAATATCCGAGAGAAATGTTGTTGTTTTTTCAAAATGGTGTCAATTGTTTTAGCTGACCAAGTAACATCAGTGTGACTCTGTCTAGGTCACCCAGAGTGCATTGCGCCTCTTGTTCGGTATGGTGCAGATGTGGATCAGTGCATTGACCACTCAGGATCTCCTCTGCAAGTTGCATGCTCCAATCAGCATGTGAGCACTGTGAGGAAACTGCTCCATCTCGGTAAGAAGGCTCCTCACTCTGACTTCTTCAGTCAATGTGTTGGTCTTTATTGTGAAAGAGGACACCACAGTCCGCACATGTATGATGATGACATACAGAACTGAAATTGTTTTCTTTAGTGAACGTAATTATAGCAGTGTTTAAATACTAATTTTTATTTTGTAGAAAAATATACATACATGGAGTGCAATGGGAAAAAAGTATTTAAAAGGGAACTCCACTGACTTTAAAGACAAGAGTTGATTTGGGTGGGTGGTGCCACTGCACATGGAAAAGATGTATAAAGCCTTTTGTTGCTCTGGAAGTGGTGCCACTTGAGTCAGAAAGGAGTTACTGATGTCTCTGGTTCTGCTGCATTTGATTAGATTTACTCAAGTAGCAGAATGTGCTCCACTATTGATATAACAGTCATAATTTCTGGAGACTTTACAGATTTTATATGTACAAAAAAATCATTTTGTAGATAACATCCAGGCTAGACTTTTATTTCAGTCACATTTTCAATGCCCAGTGGTTAGCACTCAGCAAAAAGGTTCACACCAGGTTAACTGGTGACTCTAAATTGCCAGTTGCTGTGACTGTGTAAGGTTGTTTATCTCTCTATGTTGGCCTTGTGATGGACTGGGTGTAACCACCCCACCCTAAACCAGCAGCCCAGCATGAATAAGCAGTACAGCCAATGGATGGACGGATGGAATCTGACAGATAAATCCAGTGGGGTAAAAATGTGGAGTACAAATAGAAAGAAAGAGCATGTTGTTCTGTATTTAATGCAAATCACTTTTTTTATCTACTTATGAATATTCATGACCTGAGTAAATGCAGCTAACAGTCTAACTGCTTTAATGTGAGCAGTGAGAGGGTAATGGTTCTCTGTGGCCTTGTGCTGTTGAGGAAAGGAACAAAAGCCTTCGTTGAACTGTCAGAGATGCTCTTCATCAGTTATGTAATGCCAGGACATCATACCTCATTAGTCTTCGCTCCCCTTCAGGTGCTCGTGTGAACAACAACAGCACGTCTGGTGACTCGCCCCTGCACGTCGCCGCTCGTCTGTCCAGCCCGGAGTTGGTGTCCGTCCTGCTCGAGCACGGGGCCGACCGCTCCCTCAGGAACCTAGAGGGCAAACAGCCACTGGACCTCGCGCCTCCCAACAGCCTGGCGGAGAGGCTGCTGAGACAAGCAGGAGGTATCAGTGCAAACAAACTAACCCAGTAGACTGACTGAGGTTTTTTTTTTTTCAATTAATCATCTTTAACTTTGGTCATTGAGCAGTGGCTAATAATCTCTGTCATCATGGCTCACCCCTGATGCCTGCCCCCCAACAGGAGCGTCTCCTCTAAAGCAGCTGTGCCGGCTCAACATCAGGAAGACTGTGGGTAAACAAAGGCTGGATGGGATTCCTGACCTTCACCTTCCTACTGAACTGAAACAGTATCTTCTTTACCAATCAGACTCCTGGGGAGATCAAATGCACTGAAAAAAAATCTTCCTTTTGTAGCAGTTCACTTCTAGGTCAACAGGGGGCGGGCTTGCATCATCTTCCACTGAGATGGCTACATCATAGCTCATGGCTGTGATACTAATGGACTGTAATTCTGCTGTGACAGATTCTAAAGATCAGTCTGGACTTTTATATGAAGACGTCCTGGAGCAAGACTTGATCACTATTCATAAACAGCAATTCATTCATATTTTAAATGAGAAAATTGCCTCATATGGTCCAATGATATGATTAATGTTCATTTAATACACTGGAATAACATTTGTAATATTACACAATTCATCTAATATTGGGTTTTGTTTTTTTTTGGTGACTAAAAAACACTGTAAAGTGAGCGAAGGTTCTTCTGGGCCACGCAGTACAATTTTTCCCTCGGTGCACAAAATTCAAAGTAATCACGTTAGAAGATGAGCTGAGAGCAGAGATAACTTATCTCCCAAGTCATTTCAGAAGATCCTCTGATAGTGGAGCATTTTCAAAAGAGGGAACTGAACACACACCACGACTACCATGACACAATTGATTACACTTCTTTCTTTTTTTTTTGACAGTGTTGCCATCATGATGAAGTCATACAGATGAAAGGAATTTCCTTGATTATTTCAAATTAAAAGAGATCAGATACTACAGGTGGCTCCTTCAGGCTTGGATGGAGAAGATATCTAGCAGTGCCTCATGGATTATCATTCACGCAGTGTCTCAGTAACTTCAAACATGGTGATCCTCTTCATAATCTAGATAACCAGTAACTATGAGTCAGCGTTTCCTGCACACAAACCAACAGGGAGTTTGAGCTGCTAAGGAAATCATTTTCATGCTTTTGTGTTTTTTAGTTTGTTTTTGGTGTCAAAATAGGTTTTAAGTATACTAAATGATATTAAGTTACTGCTGACTAGTTGCAAACGCAAATGAAATGTATGGCAGTTGCTCTAATGCACAGTGTACTTTGCCTGCAGGTTATATTTAATGAGAAACTACCGATAAATGCTTCTGTACAGAGACTGTGAATAAATATGCTCGTTCTTCACTCACTGTGAAAACAGACTCTGATGTTATGCGTTCGTGCTTGTGCGCAGGATGTGTTGTGATATCATGCAAATTGAAGGTTTCCCCAGAGTCTGGAGGATATTTTCGAAAACAAGCACAACGCGAGGATCAAGCTAAACAACAACAACAACAAAAAAGAGAAAAAATAAGAAATGTAAACAATGGATGTATTGGGAATAAAGCTGACAAAATGCATCATATGAAAAGTGACAGTGTTTGTTGTATGAATTCATATGTTATAATTCAGTTACCATGAGGATAAAGGCCTACATGAACATAATGAATGCTCTTCCCTGTGCAAATCAGAGGAAAGTACTTTAGTGGATGCTAATGTGAAGAATCAGACATTTATTAGTGTCTAGTTTCCTTTTGGCGCCTTATTATTGTAGTAACCCGAAGAGGAGGTAGGGCACTGCTACCAAGATGGAGCAATGGTTGACACAATTTCTGACATCCATTAATTCAGATGACAGAAACCAAAGAACACTCTTTTTTTTTGGGTCATCTCCTCTCTCCATTGCCCAAATTTAGTATTTAGGATGTGCCGGCCGATTTCATGGTAATTATTTGTGGACCTGCCGCCTCGAGCAGGAACATGCAATTCAAAACAGATTTATCATTCTTCTGTCTTGATTCTCTCAATAGTTTAGTCCACACAAGTCCCTATAAATATTGAATGCCAGCTAGGCTTCATCGGTAATGTTTCCAAGCCTGCTAGCGACCCGTCAGCTGTCACCAACTTTACCCAAAACTCTTCAAGGGCTCACTGACCTCTGACCCATGTGTTTTTCTGTGCATTCAGCCAATCAGTGGTGCTGACAGAACACAGAGGGGAGGAAGAACAGAGAACAGGTTCAGGGTTAGATGAAAATATATGACGAAGACGGTAAAAGCAGACTTTTCTAGGTCCAGCATGGAGAATATAATGTGCACTCACTGATTATGGAGCATATGGATCATTTTTATGTTGCTCTACAGCTATTGGAATGGAGTAATTTGCCACTGCTGTATTATAAGCATCGATTTCAACAGGACATTTTAGAGGGATGATGGGAAGGGCTGTGTTTTGGCCAAAAAAAAAAAAAGTGATCTCCCTGGTGACAAAAGCAACAGTTGCTCAATTCACCCACACCCTTAAATGCAGCACTCATTAACATTCAATCGATCACCCCCCCGCCCACCACACAGTCCCAATTTACCACTTGAACTAAATCATCGTCCCCTCAAACATTGCACAAGTGCCGGAGGGGCCAGCCACACATCGAACCGTGGGGTTCGACTTTTACTGGTGTGTAATGTTAAATCAATACGGTTGGAGGAGCTTCTGACTCCAGAAGCTGTCGGGAAAGAAATACAGTGTGCACACTCCCTGTAATTAGCGACACCTACACAATCAGGTGAGACAAGTCTGTCTGGAAAGGCCTGCCACATGACCGCTCCAATCATTTTCCACTTCAACCGTTGTGGCGTAACTGATGGCCGCGCTCTGTTTTTCGCCCTGTGCAGCGCAGTGTGTCTGAACGACCTCCCGAGTTCAGTCAGGTACTGTGTGGCTCTCTCACATGCACTTAAAAATCAACCCACCTATGTGTGATGGCAAAGCTTTTACTTTTATTCTCCAGAGGCTAGCACTCCATTAACCCCCATCCGTTTTTTTAGTACATAGGCACTTACTACCCAAATAGTGCAAAATGCACTTTTTACCGAGGGTTTAAGTGAAACACGCACATGAAAGTTTTAAATCCAGTGCACACGTTGGTTTAAAACTATCCTGTTCCTTTCTGCACGCGGCTAATAACGGAGAGGTTTTTACACTCAGAGCGGAAGGAGCCATATGAAGAGTTACCACTAATATAGAATGAGTTACAGAAACAGACAGCACAATGCAATCTTAAGGGAATAAACATTTTGTGGTGGCCAAAAGAGTGCAGTGTTTGTAATCAGTGTAGGATTAGTTTACTCATTATTGCTTGAATCTTTCTAATCATCCCTCGAATGCAAGCAGCAGCCACCTACTATGAGCAGGCTGCGAATGCTGCTGCCAGACAGGCAACTCTTATGTGCACACATCTAATAACCAAATTGTAATCATTCCTTGTGCGGCTGGCTCATGTCCTGATTGCTCCGAGCTGGATCTTGTTATAGATATCAGTGCTTCCCACTAAGCTACAAGTGGGTTGTGCCGTGTCCTTGTACTCGCCAGTAATTGCTTTGGTATTTTTAGTTTGCAAGTGTCGGGGTAATTAAAACAAATGGAGGAGATAGTGGAGACAGAGATCTCCTGTGGCTTCTTGGTCTGAGAGTGGAGGGGTTTAGTTAGGTCATACACTGCAATGTTTTCAATTAGACGCCGCCGCACTAATGAGGGTTTATTAAAGAGTGCGAATACTTATGCAAAACAGGACTCTTCTGAGTGGTCGCAAACATCTACAGTACATCTCCAGATAAAGTGGGTGGGTTGATGTTGTTTCAAGTTACACTCTTTTATCCCAGAATGATGGAACTATACACAGGGAGAACAGTATTGTGATGGTAAGAAAAATAAGATTAGTTGAAAAAGAGTTTATTTTAGATTCTGTAGATTTATATAATGTAAAAAAAATTGTACATCATGATCACAAAAATAACTCATCTTTACTAAATATTGTGACTTTTGCAATAAATACACATTTATTTTTTCCGTGATCAGCTTTCTTTTTTTTAAAAATGCCTTAATGATTTGTTAAAAGTGTCTCTGTTATGATAACTTGCAAGTGCTTGAAGTACAATCTCCTCATATACTGTAGTAGCTCCATAATAACTCACATGTCCCTAAAGCCAGCGCTCCTCCTCTCCATGACAACAGCCTGTAGGGAGGGCTGGGCGAGGGAAGAGGAGGCTCAGGACGACCGTCCCTCCGATGGTCGACTGTGAGAGCCGCTGGAACCTTCTGTGCGTCTGTGGTTGACAAATGCAGGCGGAGGGGGCTGCAGCACGTCAAGACTTCCACTGGGCCATGAGACACAGCAGGTTCAGCACCATGAGGACCAGCACCAACCCGACGAGAACCTTCTGCACCCACAGGCACGTACTCAGCTTCTGCTCCAGACGCATGTGGCTCGCCGCCATTCGCATGAGCTGGTGGGAGAAAAACTCAAATCAGTGTTGTGGTTTATTAGCGCGACACCCTTGTGGTGAGTGTGACTGAAAGAAGTCATAATGGAAGAGTTCCGTCTATAATTATGTGTGTGAGTGTGTCACGTATGAAGACAGTATGTCTGGCTGAGCACGGCATAAAAACTGGTAGAAAGAGGAAGCTAACTTTAAAACGAGAACAACACGTTGTAATTTTAGACAATGTACTGTATATAGACTAAATATGCAGTTTTAGACTATACATAGTACAAAAAAGGAGAGTATCTGCACACTTGGATCTGATGCAAGATATGGTATCTTTAATGGACCAAGCTTTAGGTCAAAAGACCTTCATCAGGGTTAGACACTCTCCCTTTTTGTACACTTATTTGTGGTTTTCTGACACCATGGCACACACTGGGGAAATGCAAAAACCACAGTATGTGTTTCAAGTTGGGTTGAGTGTACCAACTTCCTAAATTCAAAACCACAATTGTCATTTTAACATTTTTCTTAGTGTAGTGACTCAACACAAGAGACACAGGTATTTCTTTACATTAGACAGATCCAGACTAACTGCTTGCCCGTTTCCAGGCTCATATGCTACTGTATATTGGACTTCTGTAGCAATAAAACCCAATCAACCTACACTTGTATAGTGTTTATAAGTTTGTCAATGAATGGTTATATCACATCCTGAACATACGTTATGTAGAGGAACAAAACTTTCTCTCCACTTCAACTCACCACTGTGTTAAATTCCTGCTGCCCACTGGTCCCTGTTTCCACAGGGATGTCCCTGATAGGGCACACTGTTGGTTTAACACCCTCCAGAACATGACAGCGCAATCTGTGGGAAAGTTACAGTCTAATGAGTCAAGAGACCATGGGGAGTATATGGATCCTAGTCCGCCTGTCACATCTGTAATGAGTACTGTGCAGCAGCACAGGGCCATCACCAAGAGTGCACACAGTCCTTTAAGTATTTACTGCAATGGTTTAACAAAGAGTGAGTACTGTGATGTGAGTACCTGTGTTCCATGACCTTGGTTTTCGGTACTTCTTTCCAGAACTGTGGAAGTTCTTGTGATCCGACGTTGTCCATCTCGGCAGCCATTACCAAAAACCTGTCCTGCGGAGAGGCCTGAGAACCTGCACAAAACCATCCAAAGCAATATTAATTCAAAAGATTCATGCAAAGTACAATTACAAAATGTTGCAATTTGTAGATCTTAAATCCTCCATGGATGTATGTGAGAAAACATTGCTCCGAATCCCATTACATAAAGGAGAGGATTAGATTCTTCCAGCAAAAGTGAGAAAACAATTTAAATTGCTGTTTTAATCAATAACCAACCAAGGAAACTGACTGCTTTGCTTCAAAAACAAGGAAGTTATGTTAAAAACGATGCTAGACATTAGTGAAAAGAAAAACACCACAGCATAAAAGCTACAAACTAAAATTCAAGATGTGAGGTCTCATGTTTTTCGAGAATGGGACAGACCGACAGACAGAACACATAAAAAAACATAATTCCTCCGGCCAGGCCCGTCGCTGACATGGAGGCATTAAAATGCCACCCTTAAGTGCGCAGCCCAGATTCCTCTGAGCTACATGCAGCACATCTTCACCCGCAGCTGACATTTCAGTGCTCGGAGGCCACAACATGTTTTTTTTTTTTTACTCGCAGAGCGCTGTCAGTTGGCTGGTAAGTTTGTTTTGGGGGAGATGATTCTTTTATCACTCTTGAAATATGTATGTCAGGGAAGGAAATGTTCCTGCTGGCACTTTAGGCGAGTAATAGACTGGACCATTTGATCATTCAAAGGTTCAGAATTAGGAAACATCTGCTGGGAATGGAGTAGAGTGCAAAGCTTAAGTGCCGTACCTCCGTGTAAGGACACCACTATGTCGACTGAAGCTCCTGGCTCACAGCAGCTGCTACTGGGCTTCACCCTGTACTTCTCAGGTGCTGTGGTCCGGACCTGTGGAGACATTGCATGCACCTTTAATGAACCTTTCTATGAACGAGTTAAAGTCATAGGTGAAATGTCAGTGAAAATGCGTATTACAGTTTCCCACAGCTCATATTGGCATCTTCTGAGAGTTGGTTTCGTCTGACTTACAATCCAAAATCCACTTTTTCCTTCCTCTGTTATGCTTTGTTAAAAATGTTAAGACATTTTCTCAAATGTTTTGAAAAGTAAAAACTGAAATATCACATTGGGATAAGTATTCTGAGCCTTTCCCATGACAAATCCCATTTCTCTGGATCATCTTTTGAGTCGTTTCGACACTTTATTTGGAGTCCTGCTGTGCTACAATGACAGTGCATATGGGAGCAAACCCAAGGCCATGAAGAGGAAGGAGCTGTTTTGCAGGCACAGATCCACGGAGGGCTACAAAACATAAAAAATTTGCACGAGCATGGCGGCCTCCATATTCCCTAAATGGAAGAAGTTCAGGACAAGTAGGAGTCATCCTTGAACTGTCCGCCTGGTTAAACTGAGCAACTGGGGGAGAAGGGCCTTGGTAAGAGAGGTAACCAAAGAGCTAATGGTCACTCTGGCTGAGCCCCAGAGATCCTGTGTGGAGATAGGAGGAACCATCACTGCAGCACGCCACCGCCACTGCAGCACGCCACCGATCTGAGCTTTACGGCGGAATGACCAGACAAGAGCAAAAATCACCTCAAGGACTCTCAGACTGTGAGAAACAACAGTCTCTGGCCTGATGAAACCACAACTGAAAGAGTTTGGGCTAAACTTAAGGTATCAAGTCTGGGGGAAACCAGACACAGCTTATCACCTGCCTAATAATACCATGCCAACACTGAAGCACGGTGGTGACAGCATCTTGCTGTGGGGGTGTTCTTCAGCGGCAGGGACGCCAGGACCGGTCAGAGCTGAGAGAAATCTGAGCAGAGCAAAGTACAGAGAAAAGCTGATCGAGAGAACCTCCGACTGGGCCTGGTGCTGTTGACCTGCCGACATGACGATGACTCACTGAAGCACACGGCCAAAATAATGCAGAGTTAGGACTTAAAGACAGCTCTGTGAATGTCCCCAGGTGGCCCAGCCTGAGCCCCGACTTGAACCTGATTGAACGTCTCTGTGGAGACCTAAAAAAAAAAAAAAAAATGTCTGCCCACTGATAGTCCCCGTGCAACCTGATGGAGCTGTAGAGGATCTGCAGAGAAGAATGGTAGGAAATCCCCCAAATCCATGTGTGCAAAGCCTGTTGCATCCTATCCCAGAAGACTCTGGGCTGTAATCACTGCCAAAAGGTGCTTCAACTAAATGCAGAGGAAATATGGTGAGATATTTCAGTTTTTTCTTTTCTTTTTTAAATAAATATTATATTGATATTGAGCTTAGACTGCTAAAGGGGAAAGATAGTTTAAACAATTTTAATTTGGATAGTCTCTGGATGCTCTGTGGTAAAGAAACAAATCCTCACATTTGTGAAGCTGGAACCAATCAAATTGTGTCTTCATTTAAGACATTACACATGCCCATCTGAGCACCTTTACACTTACCTTGAAGGCCACTTGATTTTTGGTCACATTGCTCAGGATAATAAGACATTTCTTCTCAGCCTCTCCAGAACCGAAGCTGAGCTCCTCTGCAGGGCTGGGGGGAAAGGAAAAACACACACAGTGTTACGGGAGCTGTGTAAAAAAACAAAACAACCCAGAGGTCTTAAATGAAATGCAGCCATGTATATTAATGCATTCCTGTGCAGATACAACCGCTAGATGCAGACAGGAGTTCCCACTTGCTTCACACCGTGCTTTGTTGTTTCTGTTATTAATACAAACTGAGCTCCTGCAGTACCTCTGCTGCTCTGCCTGTGTGCTCTGATTATCCTGAGACTTCACACCGACACAGTGGCGCTATGCATCACCTTAACTACCTGTTTCATTGACTCTTTGTGACCATTGACTGCATCAAAAATACATACAAATGTTTGTTAACATGAATCTCATTAGCTGTGGTTTAAAAAATTGATAACACATCTCTATGACTGGGAGGCTCTGCTGGAGTGGTTCTGTGGACAAAAGCTGAATTGGTGGCCACTGCAGACCACCTGTTTGTGAAAATTTGGTTTGGCACCAATTCATTTAGAAGAATGCACTGCTTAAGACAAGCAACCATCTGCAGCTCCCGCCTTAACACCTTCATTACTACAATTGATGATGTGCGTTTTTGCTGAATATTTCTGTACACGCACATTAATCATATGATGATAAATTAACTGACGTACAGTAAATGTGAGGCTGGAATAATTAGTTGATTAATCAATCCCGTGATCGACCTGTTCACCTGGTTGTTAATCAGCAGAATTAACATCCTGTTTTGTTTTTGCAGATCTTGAGATTGTTTCCCCGGCTCCTGACCACAAAGTTAACACAGCGTCTGATGAAACTTCTTCTATACCAAAGCGGATCTCTGTCAGGCTTTTGATCGCTTTGAAAAAAACTCCATCTAAGTGTCCTTACAGGCTATAGGAGACATTAAACAGCATTATTATCAGGTTGAAAGTGCAATTGAAATCCCATTTAAGCAGGAAAAATATATATTTTTATTCTTCAAAAGGAAAGGAGAGGGTCTTTGGGGAAATATCAGAAATACTCCTTTTTCAGCATGTTGCTGCCTGCGCTTCTCTATTTGATTGACAGCGGCTGACAGGATGAGCACCAGCAGAGAATGAGAAAAAATGTAAACAAACTTGTCCTGTGGTTTACAAGCTACGGGCCGACAGGGAGCTGCCAGCAGTGGTAGCAAGTGAGTGAGAGTCACGCCAGCATCTGCAGGGACCTTAATGATATTTGCAGATGTGCTTCCATGCTGTTTAATGTGCTGCTGCTGACCAGCTGGCTAATTAACTATCTAGCCTGCAAACCAGCAATTGCAGTGAACGCATCCCTGTTGATTGGTTGTTTGTCGGCTTGTTCATCAAGCCAAGGTACAGGACAAGACATATGTCTGTGTAAGTGAAATAAGACTTAAGCTTCAAATCTAAACTGAGTTGTTGATCAAAGTCTGTGTCTGGCTTTAAATCAATACAACCATCTGCCCATGATAGTTGATTACATTTTTAAACATGAAGAACTAATGGTACTTGGACAAATTAATCAGTCCTGTAATCATGGAATCAACATACATATATATATCTCCCTTTTGGTTTCTGACTTTGTCCCATGGGAGGTCATGTGAGTCACAGAGCATGTATACTGTATATGCTGCAGCAGAAATAAAATATGATAAATATACTGTATATGATATATTTTCTGTTGGTCTTTAGGCAGGATGGAGCTCTGATTGTGCATCAAAGCTGTGAAATCCCGAGTTAAGCAAATCTGTGGGTTGCATTCTTGGGATGAGACCTCAGCTCTCACTCTGATTCTCAACAGAGTGAACTTGATGCTTTGTTTGACCACATTTGCAACAATATTTGGCTCTGTAGAATGTGATTTCATGAAATCAGCAGCAGGAGACACTGAACATTTACTCCATTGGGGGACATTAACGTTGCCAAGTAGAAAATGGTGAAAAGACAATAATCTGCCTTGTATGTCTAAAGGTTCCCACTGATGCAGCTTGGCAACGTTTCATGGACTAAACAAAGATATTTTTTTTTCCTTTTTCATGTCCTCGTGTGTTCTTTTCTCCAGTCAAACAGCTGTAAGAATCTGGCATTTGCTTGTGCTCAGCGTGAGTCTACTGGCTCTGGGAACCTTTGGCAAACACAAGATCAAAGCCCCCTTACTCCCCACTAAAGCCCCCAGCCTCGAATTAAGGCTAACACAGCCTCGGAAACATAATTGCATTTAAGGCTCACTTAAATCTGTTTATCACTATAATTCACAGCCCAGAGCTGTCAAAATCCTCACATCAAAGCTGTTACTCTGGAAAAAAAAAAGAACTCAACGGACATTATTCATGAAAATGAGGAGTAGTATCATGCGGGGTGTGAATGTGCTGCTAAGTATTTACCAAAGATCCGACTACACCACTCTGTGATTGCTATACTCCTTTGCAACACACCACGTTTGAAGTTGACACTCTTTTCAATTCAGTGAAAGCTTAATTAAAACATATGATGTGCCTGATGACACGTGCAAGGCGTAATGAGTGCTTCCCTCCCTAAAGGTTAATTGATCATTGGCCAGCCTGTCCCCTTGATTACTGTGCCACCATTAATAATTAACAACACCAGCTAATTTCTACTCATTGAAGAATTGATTGGTTGCATCCTTAATTCCCACCCACGTGTGACCGGATCAATTGAGCTATGAAGGTAGAAACACATCAATAATGACTTTAGGCTTTGAGCCAATACACGAAGAGGATGTTTAAGTCAATATGTACAAGGCAATTAAAATTAGTTATTTTGCATGAGGATTCTTAATACACATTCTGACTATTCTGTATTGTGCCGGATTTTTGTTACGTGGTCAGATGTGGGCCACAAACCTGTTTTTTTCCTTCAGATTTTCAAGTGGGCCCTGAGTTTGGGTTACACATTTGACCAGAGACTGCAAAGCCACTGTAAACAAGACTGCGTGTCCCATAACAGCGCCAGCAGCTCCCTGAACACAGCACTCTCAAACTGACATTGCTGAAATGCTGACCTTATGCAGGTATGACGTTCACCACCTTAGCTTAGCGTGTTTGCATGCTAAGAGTTGCTTATCTGTCTCACACACAAAGTGCAGCGGAGGCTTATAAAATAACGAAACCAATGTGCCTGAAACATGTAAACACTGATTAAATCATGGTGCTAAATGATAAGTCAGTTGAAACAACAAAAACATGTATTTATCCTGAGAGAGGGAGACAAATGTGTATCTAAATCTTATGGCAGACCAATAATTGTGAAGACATTTCATTTAACCTCAGGAAATGTCAGGTTTGCTTAAAGGGATGTTATCTAAATCTTATGGCAGACCAATAATTGTGAAGACATTTCATTTAACCTCAGGAAATCTCAGAGGTTTGAACAAAATTAAATAAGTCTATATTTTAATCCTTGGAACCATGAATGCTTTAATGTCACTGCTCTTCCTGTGTCAGTGCAATTTAATATTACATATTCAGATATTTCAGTGTAGACCAAAGTGGTGGACACATGAACTGACAGAAAGACATTGTCAATATCCTCTGGGAACCATTAATGCCTTTAATGTGCAATTTTAATATCATAAAATCAAATATTTCAGTGTAGACCAAAGTGGTGGACACATGAACTGACAGAACAACATTACCGTCCCTATTGATGCAACACTTTGACCTACAAGGTCAGCCAAACAACATGCAGTGGACAACATGCAGCTTATATAAACATGACACAGCTGAAGCGTCACATGATGCATAATAACACCAAATGCACCATGTCCTAATGAAGATGAAAAATCTGTGTCGACCATAAATCCTATATAAAATGTGCAGATAATTTTTCCTTTTCCTTTCTCGCTGCAATGAGACTATGATCAGGTGTCCAGCCTAGACGACAACCAGGAGAAGCTGGAAGTAGGATGACCTACCTAACATCTAGCAGAGGGCCTTTGAAGGTGGTCAGGGGCTTCCTGGCTCCTTTGGTCCTGGCACTTGTGTCCCCTTTATCATTGTCGTCTGACCTCAAACTGTCTTCCAGGAAATTCACCTGAAACAACAAAAACCACTTAATTAGAAAAGAGACTCTGAATACTGATAGTGGGACATGTGACTGTTATCTGGTTCCTTCTATGAAAATGAAATGCTTGACCCCTGACCTTCATGAGGAGAAAGCTATCAGTTAATGAAGCCCCTGACAGCCATCTGTAATGATTAATAAACCGTTGTGAAATAATGGTTAAGCGTCATGTTATCAAAAGAGGATCTTTCTTAAAAATATATATATATATTTTTTCTTTCTTTTACTCAGAACCCCTCGTGACGATTCCTGACCTTTCTTCCAAGTAGTCTCCAGTGGGACAATCACACACAGCATGTCCATTTAAAAATGCAGAACCAAATAACCCACAAACTCATGACTTCAGTCAAAAAAAAAACAACAACCCTTAATCAAAAGTAGGACACAGGTCATGGTATCCTCTTTCACTTCAGCGTAACATCCAGAATCTTTGGCCCGTATCGTCTGCTGACAGGTCATATGACCATACGACAGCTGACAGGACAGAAACTGTGAAACTTCTGCATAAGCACTGGACGTTGTGGATAGATGCGGGTAGTTTGGGAAAATGCATGCTTGCAGTGTTGCTGGCACCACATATTGTGTAAACAGATGGGCGAGTGAGCACATCATGGGAGCAGCGGAGGGAGGGAGGGAGGGAGGAAGGGAGGGCGGAGGGTGGAGGGCAAAGGTTAGTGGACTCTGTGTGTGATGGCAAGATTTATGACTCAGGAGGGGAAGTGGGAAGTGTGTCATTTGTTGTCATAAACAACAAAACATGTCATCTCACTTTAACGGCTGACTGTCATGCAACTGCCACAATGAAGACATCAAGAGATTATCAGCTGCTGATGAAATGTCTCTATTTATTTGTCATTTTAAAGAGCACGCTTAACACAATTAGGTGAATGACGCAAATTGAAAATAATTAAAAATGAAACTTGAAACATTAGGCTGTTTGATACACATATTACAATTAAAGGTAGTGTTAAAGATTGAAACAAAATAAATCGTCATTTATTTTGTTTAGAAACAAATTAATTAAACACATTCTCATTATAATAATCATGTACAATCAAATAAAAAAAGAGCATTATTAAAGACCATTATAAAATTAAAGAATTTCTCCATGATTTCTACACATTGTGTAAGATTTGAAATGCAAATATTAAAAATTAGCTAAAAGATTAGTGAAATTCTCATAATAGGGAGTGTCTATTGATGATAAAGTACATATCAAAAAGGCACAAAAGTCTGCATGATCACCACTAGTAGGGATAGTGTTAGTGGACAAGGCACTAATGGCTTTAGTTGAAAGGTTGCCACAAAGGCAAGTTTAGATTTAGTGCTATGGGTTAATAACGGTGTCTACTGTTACATAACAGTAACAAAAGTTAGTTTTGTAACCTGAGGTTAGAGGGCAGTTAGAGGGAGTCGATATGAAATGATTAATGGACAGTAGTGACTGTGTTACCCGTTTTCTCAATGGTTAACAATAAAATGAGTGTCTTACTTGGTTCAGTGCAAAAAGTAGACTATCCATGATTTAGCCTACAGTATATCCCTGCATTAAAATAGTCAGGATTTGGGGAGGGGGTTCAAACAGTACAGTACAATTTAGAGGGACAAAATTGAAAGGTGTGGTCCAGAACATGTCAAGGAGTGGTGATGGCATCAAGTCGACCGTGAGGGAGGTGCGCTCACAAAAATTCAAAACCACGTGAGCACACCTGCCCTTCCAGCCTGTCGAAATCTTCCGGACACAGAGCTCCATGTGTGGGTGTGATCCTACACTGCCTTACCACCTCCAGCCCTTGTTTCAAAACAGAGAGAAAGGCAATTAGCTTGCTGAAGCCACCAAGGTCTCTGCTGCGCAGCGCTGCCTGGAACCCAGAATTCAGGTCAGGGAGGGTGGGTGGCAGCGGCGAAGGAGGGAGAGGCTCTTGTTTATTCAGACAAGACGGAGCAGAAGCAGGGAGCTGGGTGTAGGCTACTGAAGAATGTGTTCGGATGGGTTTTAGGATACAGTACATTAACACAGGGCAGAGGTTTAGTCACAGCACAGGCTACTCAGAATACCTGGTGAACATTAGCTAATGCTAATTAACCTGTTACAGGTCTTTCTTTAGCTCTTGTATTAACCTGTCATCACCGCTGTCCCCATATCACTTCAAGTACTTCAACTTGCTTTTCAAATACTCGTAATAATTCATCCTGTAATAACAATGATTACATACAATACTACAGGTCTGTATGCAAGTGTTCTTCTGGTATCTGGTAGATAACAGCAAAACCTTGAGTGAATGAACTTGGCCAAGGGGTGAGGTTCGTAAAGTTCTCGGACAAGATCTAATTAGTGCGTAACCTTCAGCCAGCGGCAGACTAAGAGGTCACAAGAATAGCCATTAGCATTCATTTTAATCACTGTAATTCACCGTTCAAGGTTCGAGTTGAAAGAAACTGCAGAATGACCCGCTTTATTCCCCCCAACAGCTGCCTGAAACCATTTAGCTGTAGTCAGGCACATCCATAAACTTAGGTGCTGTGTGTGCAGAGGGGAAAACTTCAGTTTCTCACACTGACATGAAAAATATCTTCCTCTCACAGAGCCACAGAGCTGACTCAGAAGTCTTGATATGTAGGCTGACACCTCAGGGGACTGTAAGTGCTTGTTACATTACAGTTATGAGGTTTAGTATCTGCAGATGAAATTAAGTCATCGCTTCAATAGAGAGCTCTACACCGTTTTCTGTGGGGTTATACAGAGCGAGTGCACCATACACTGACTAAAATATGCTAGAAGGAGTGCCAGGTGATTCTACATTTACATTTTACAGTAAGAGCATTAACAAATCCTATAGAGGAAAACAATTGAGTGATTAGCATATCTCTGTTTTGTAAATCTAAATCTGCTGTGCATGACCACTGTCTAATTTATCAACAATAGCAGCGCTGTTTGTTTGTTGGGGCTTAGGAGACTCGTGGGAATAGCTCAGGGTGACGCAGAGCTGTTAGGTCTCTCCAGTAGATACAGTTGGTGTCCTGTATAGGCAACAGGCTAAAAAAAAACACTACAGCACTGTTATGTCCCAGTCCTCACAACAAATGTAGGTTAAACCCAAATCTGCTATTCCGTGGCTGTGACAGGAAAACAACAAAAAATATCTGTAAATAAAACCCACAGGGCTGAATATCAACAAAGCAGGAGGAATAAATAACCATGGTTGAAAACAAGATGCACCAAAATGTATGTGCAATGTAAATGTGACTTTCTACAAGTCTTCAACCACCAGGCATATCCTGAGATGACCCCCTTAATACCCTCTGTCTATTTACATACAGGCTTTCTTTGCATACTGCTAGCTAGAAAAGACGCTAAATAGATTATGAAGTGAGGGCTGAATCGTCCTGTAGGGACCAAGCAGAAACTGTGACATAAGCTCCAGTCGTGGTGCAAGCAGGTGAAATTTGGTGGCACAAGAGTGACATTGAGGCGACAGAGGCTGCAGATATATTCAAGCAAAAAAGTCTGTGGGTGTCTCTGTGATGGGTCTACACTGTTGCTGCATGCTGCTGTTTCGGGGAGGGAACAGGAATCCAGCTACAGCGGGGAACAGCTTAAGTAACAGACTTGACAACCTCTGTGGATCATATGAGGAGCTGAGAGGATGAGAGGAGCAGTGTGCATGCTGTGATGCACGGGCTTTGTTGGCAGATTTAACCGCAGCCAAAGACATTTGGAGTCACCTTCACAGAGACAATGAGCGAGAGCTTAACGTCTACCAAATAAGGGCATTACTTGCCACTTAATTCACATTTGTCTCTGCAGAGCGGCCTGATTACATGCTGTAATCTGTGGCTCAACTTAAAGAAAGTGAGTAAAAGAAGAAACACCAGGAAGCTCTGGCCAGAGTGCATCTAATATGACTGGGAGCAGAGAGCTGTGCCCATTAGAGATGGACAAAACTGCCCAAAATGCTATTTCTTATAGTATGATTTCCAAGGGCCTGATGACTGGACTTGAAGGAGAAAGGTACCTTTTTGGGCTTTACTGCGACCTCAGAGTTGAAGCTGGACTCGAGGTTATCTTTGCTCTCCGTCTCGCCCTCTTTGCTCTCCGTTTCACCCTCTTTGCTCTCCATTTCACCCTCTTTGCTTTCCGTGTCGTCCTCACTGACAATAGGTCCATTGTCACAGATGGGCGTTTGGAAGTCATCATCAGGAAGAGGAGGATAGCTGTACTTGAAGGGGTCCTGCAGTGTGCCCAGATATATTATATCATTACTACATCCATACTTGTTCCTCAAAGCAATAATAATCACATTGTTCACAGACATCTGAGGATCTCCGCATGAATAAATGTAAAGACAAGTTATTAAAGGGAAATTCTGTTAAATAATCAATAATATTATTTACTGAATCAACATTGTTAGATTTCACCTTTATTGTTGATGGGACAATTATGACCAAACAGCCCTGATCAGCATTTATACAAGATAATGGAGATCATTTAAGAGCAGGCAAACAACATCTGTTATTTCACAACAGAACAGGAGCATTCATTCATGGAAACGTTAGGAAAAAACAATACAGTAGTAGAGATTTAAATGTGACACAAATACTATTCAAGGCATAAAATGTTTTTCCTAAATTTGTTTAAACTGATTAAACTTTTTCTGTTGAGTAACTTTTTTACGACTGCCTGATAAAAAGATGCAAGGTTATTTGGACATTTGAATATGATAAATATAGAAATACAAAAACTTACCGTTCCACCCATGTGAGGTGGCAGATACTCTGGGTCTATATATGTCTGGACCTCAGTTTTGGATGCAAACTTTAGTTTGCTGATTGCCTCAGGACCCAACCACGACTTTACAATCTTCCATGCCGCTGAAATGAGACAAGCTCTTTGTTCAATATGTCGTAATGAAATCAGGATTTAAATGAGACGCTGATTGACATAAAGTTTGTATGGACTGTGAAAGAGGAAAGAAATACCATTCATGATCCACGGCATGTCCACGATGATCATTTTGGCTGAAATAAAAGAGTGTATGACTTATAAGCAGCGGTACATTAGCATTAATTGAATAACACTTATTTCCATAAGGAGAAATGTTTGTGCTTTCATAGCAACTTTTGTTACTTACATAAAAACTTTGGATAATATACTTTGAAGCAGTTAATGACGTACTTCACAAACTCCATGTCCTGAAAAACAAAGTTGGGAAAAACTGTGATTTTAAAAGGGAAGAAAATCTGAAGGGTTCAACAGGGAGAATGTTTGTTCACTCTTAACTGCCTCTAGATCTGAAGTGACCCACTTCACATAAAATGAAAGTAACAAGCTGCTCTGAATGATCCCCGGCTTGATCCCTACATAGTCCTCAAATAATTGAGGTTATTATTTGAGTATTCTTCTAATTATCTAATATATGAACAATTTCTATAGACAGCCAATTATGTGACTCACTGACATATACAGTACTGCTTTGTCACTAGAGTATTGTTCCACTACCTATATCTAACAGCTTTCATCATTTCAAAGAGTACATCAAAAAAGGGATTGGCTCAAACTCAAATGCAATTTTCTTCACATAAATACTAAAAAAGACTTATTTAAACAGATCATTTAATATACTCTTTAAATAGTGCCAGAAAATCTAATCATGGCTAAGAGATAAAATTCAAATCACATCTGGAAAGCTCATATCCAAGTGAAACATTCTGGCATGCTTTGAGAATGTTTTTCAGGTGAACATGATAAATGTTCATGTTACTGCTTTATGTTAATCACAATCATCAGGCCAGCAGCCGATATGTCAATAGATACAGCCCCTAAACCCTGACTAGGCTTCATAATTGGCCAGGAACCTCATTGCTATGCAGAAGCCTCACTCCCGAGCCTTAATGAGATCATACTGGCTATCCTTGCTCTAACCCGCACCGTGGTTCAACAAGCCTAAATAAGGCTGCTTTCCAAATTGCTCTTCTAATCTACTCATTTCATATTTCAGATGCATAGCTATTCATCCTTTCCGCCTTGTTTGTGTTGCTTTATTTATATTTAATTGAGCCATTTCTGCAGGAGAGAGCTTTCCCGCTGAAAAACACTTGCAGAGAGAGAGCTCCATCAAGGAGCTAACGCCTGTGACACAGTGAGTCTACGGATTAGGCAGTCCTCTCGAATTGACCAACGGGATTTAAAGGTTACTTTAATCTCCAAAGTGTAAAACCATCAGTCCCTGCAAGACCACAGCTCAGACAGCAAGAAATATGAGGATCCTCAACAGTATTTCAATCTCAGCACAGTCACGGCGAAGAAATTGTCCTTTTTAAAAAATAACAGTGAGCCCTGGTTAACGGAAAGCTAACAAAAATGTTTGTTTTGACCTAGGCATTAAGGAAAGACGTTAAATTGGAAATCATATTAGAGCATATCAAATCAGTTAAGAATAAGCAATCGATACAAAAACACATTTTCTGAAACACAATCATCATGGACTTACTATATTGCTGAGGCCGGACTCAGCCATATCAAATACAACAGTGAGTGGCATTCCTGGTTCTTTCTTTGCATAGCGCTCCAGCCAGAAGGCAACATACTTCTTTTTGTCCAAGATTGTTTTTGCATCCTTGGTGTGTAGCTTTACCTTAAACCAGACTAAACACAGGAAACAAGGTTATAGCATATTGTTGTACAGAGAATATTTGTTTTTTTGATTCAAGTATGAGCTGTTTTTGACTTTGGGTATTGTTTACATACATTTAACAGGCCAGATAACATATCAAACTGTTAAAGACGGCTAGGTTTCTAAGTCTACATGAGCAGAGTTTAAGTAAGTGTGTGCTAAAAACATGTACATACAGAGCTTGTTGCCCTCTTTGTCATATCCATGGAGGTAGACAGCGCCAGTCTCAAACATCCATTTGGGAATGGTGCTCTCGGAGACATCTGAAACACAGTACACTGTTAACAGGTGTTTGTTCACATTTAGAGCAATAATCCTACATAATATGGCATTACAGGCTAGGCCATTTGAATTCTTCCCTGTATTTGGGTGCACACAATATTGTACAATAGATTTGTTATTTTCAGTTATCCTTTAGATAAGAAAACTGAAGAAGTGTGAAGTGTTTTTAAACCAGTTGTGTACAGTGGTTTATTTGTTTCTCAGAAAGTCACACACTATAACTTTTATAAATCATTACTTCTGAGGAAGCCAGTTTCCTTAAAGTGTGCCTGTTTACAACTGCTTGAATGGCGTGCTTGTCATCAACCCTTCCCAACAACTGCAATAAACTCATACTGCTTCTGATGTCCCTGGATACTAACGACCTGAATAAATCAAATTTTCCAAAAACAACAGTTTGACAATTGAGTTTGCTGGATTAAAGAAGAACCAACAGTGCCTCAGACAAATCCCTAAAACAGAGGGGACTGTTCTCCGAGGTAGCGTATGCATGGATATACGGGTGTTTAACACACAATGACACACTGTCCGGATTCATCCCAGAGTGGCACAAAGACAAACCAGTGATGTGGGTTGCAAGCTTGCAAACATCTAAATACAGCAATGTCAACATTTCTACTTTTAGGTTGGACTGGATATTGAACTTTGCTACTGACCAAATAGTGCCTGTGCCATGAAAAAAAAATATTGCGTGAGGATTGAGTATTTTAAAACTGGGATATTGCATTGACATTAGTATTAAAAAGAATACTTTTCCCTAAAATTAGGTGACGTGAGACTGTGTGTATGACATTACAAATCATTCAGCATGAACTCTTACCATTCACGCCCAGTTCTTTTCTCCACTGAAGACTTTCATCAATCATTTTCAAGGCATCATCAATAACATAAAGTCTCCATGTCAGGTAGCCTGCCACCACGGTATCGTCTGTTTGAAACTTTTGCACGTCTCTGGAGTCATATTTTTCTGCTGAATCTGTAAATAGAGAAGCATTATGCACAGGCCAACCTATTTTGAAAGTGCCACATACTGCTGTAAACTCTGCCAAACAACATTATTTCTACAAAGTGTATTTATTCTAATGCAATTCATTTACAATACAGAGCCAGTGTTAGCTAGTTGTTTGAAAGAGCTTATCTAGGCTCCGAGCATTTAGGTCAGCATGATGTTAAGTAACAGTTAGTAGCCTACGTGGTCAGTGAACTGTACAGTATTTGAATTTATGAAAATGGGAATGACGAAGCAAGTGGCTGGCCGCGGCGCAAGTTAATTCCTGCTTATCCACTTGTGTCACTTGTGTTAACTTATTACCTTGGAGGAACTCATCCTTGAATCTCTGTCTCGTTTCCTCGATCTTCTTCTCGAGGTCCTGTCAAAACAGGGTTCCTTCTGGTTAAGGCACGTCTTGGGTTTCAACATAACAATTTGCATAATAACAGCAGCCGAGAAAAGTGTCTTGTAGCGGTCTTTCACCATACCTGCTCCCCTTCGTGTTGTTCAAGTTCAGCCATGTTCAGCCGTCCCCGGTAGTTCCTTGTCTGGTAGTTTCCTTGTTGACCGAGCTAGCTTACCAGCGTTTGGATGAATCAGTGCGAGCAGGGAAACTGTTGTCCGGTGGCCGCCATTTTGGCTCCAGGCTAAGCCACACCTCTCCCTGCTGGTGGTTTTAACGGGTTTAAATCACACAATAAAGGGGTTTGTTTGGTGGCGTTAAAGCTCATAATCACAGGATTTATTAAAGGTTTATCCAGCTATTCGCGGATTTGATTCGATTAAATACAGGACCGGCGAGCAAAGTGTGCTGCGATAATGTCGTCAACTCACTTTTTTTTGTTTACAAACTCTCACCCACAATGCATCTGTCAGGAAGTGTTCAATTCCGGTTGGCGGGCGGATAGTGTATACAAACACTCGTGTGCTATGATGAGACATTATGTAAAACCGCTGTAATTCTCCCTAGCTGGGGAATTTAGCAACGAAAGACTCGTTGAATAGCTTTGTTATACTTCTGTGATGAAAGTTGAAGTTGTCAATAGGGAGGGATTAATCCTCGTCGGTGTCCGATACGACTTCCCCGGGGTATAATGGAAAGATTGCCCTGCGAAGATGTGTATCGAAATCCCCATCGGCTTTCCCGGTGTGGACAGATAATCTTATTTAACTGCAAACGAGCTTCGGGTAAGGCCAGCGGCGAAAGAAACGAGTTAATATTCCGCAGCCTTTCATTTGACCGGGAGGACAGCAGGTTCCTGGAGGCAGCGGAGGGAGCGGCTGTCATCAGCAAGACAAAGTCAGCGCACGTGGATGTTGTGAAATGTAAATGTGTCATAGATGTTCGGAGGAGAGTCGCCTCTCCGTGCGTTTTAGTGACACGGAAGAGCGAGAGAGGAGAGGGTTTCAAGTATAGTCTCCTCACACTGAGCAGCTCAAATCGACTGGAGCCTCGCATTGAGTTTAAACTCACTTATCAAATCAGGGAGACTGTGTCCATCCTCCAGGGCCCCACAGTGTTGTGGAGTCATGCTGGTAATGTCTTCTATACATCTTTACAAGCAGGAGAAGTGAGACAGATCCCCATTAAGCTGTCCTACTGTGTTGCTGGAGAACTCCCACTCCATAAAGGGCAGGTATTCTTCCTTGGAGTGCAAAATGACAATAATAGTCCCACAAGCCAAACCCTGGGTTATTTTGTTGAAAGTGGACATGCTTTTGACGGCTCTATGATTTTACCCCACCCTTACATTTGCATCACACGGTGCATGCTGGTGCTGTCAGCTGAAGAAGTGGATGGTGTGCTGAAATCTGCTGTGGTGGCGGTGACCTCTAATCAGCAGCTGGTGTATTTTGAGAATGGAAGCGTGAAAGACACATGTGAACTCGCCTTCCAGCAACCTGAAGATATTCAGCTGGTCAACACTGGAAGGAATGGCTGCTTGTTTGTTGTATCCTTTCAGCAGGGGCATGTCTGTGCCGTGTGGAAGGAAGGATTTCAGGTATGTTAAAAAATAAATAAAAATGGGGCTTCGGTGTGGGGTATGCTTGTTATCAGTCAGACGGTTTTGAAAGTTTTTAATAAGCCTATTTTGTCTAATCCCTCTTCTCCAGATAGCTTCCCACTGGTCTGGTGTCAGCTCGGTCCATGTGGATGACTTCCTGGGATGTGGAACGGACCAGTTGCTGTTAGTTTTTAAGGATGAAGGTGTAGCAGAGCAGCCGCTGGAAAATTTCCTCATCACTGACCTCTGTGGTACTTCATTTTCTGTGAGGCACTTTTTAATATAATATTTTTTTCCTAGTTATTAACTACAGTGTGCTATTTCCCCTTGGTAAAGTGTATATGTGGCTGAGATCATGACTTCAATACATGTTTTCAGCATGGACAGGACACTGGAGCACCAAATCCATCTCCTCCACCGGAGAACTACCGTCTCACTCTTCAGGCCTTAGAGTCACGACTACAGGTGAACATTTTTATAAGCGGTTTCTGGAGCAGCACTAGTCTTGTAACACCTGAAGTAGCTTCATGATTTGAATCCATAGCCCCATCCATGTTATTCTTCATGATCACTGCCCTCATGATGGTATTTGTATGACTTAATGACCCATATTCATGGATGACTCAATGATAGTGTCAAGTTTCTAAAATGTTCTTTCAATCAACTCTTGTCATCTAGAGTGGATCGACCATGCTTCAGGAGCTTCAAAGAGAAGTGAGAGTGAAGGAAAGAGTGGTGCAGCAGTCGGTCCAAGCCCTTACTGACGTGGTCTCAGGAAGAGAGCCTGTTCTCATGCAGCCAGAGCAGGTACTGCTTATGCAAGACAATATACAGCTACATATAACTGTCTTGCAATCAAAAATCAACAAGTCTTCATAACGTCATATAATACCTTCATTGGAATTTAAAGTCATTACCTTAAAATGTGAAAACACACATAAAAACAGGTATATTACTGTTCTGTCCTACCGTTCTCCACCTCGGCTGATTATTGTTTTCCCTAGCGCTTGTTAATCATTTTGATAATTAGTCATTTTGATAAATTCTCATGTTTGTAATTATACCTCACATGGGGCTGAGGTAGCCTTCCTACAAGCACTGAGAAAGCAGTGCCAAGCATGTGTAGTAAAAGCCAATGGTACAGATTGTTTCCTTGTCATCTTCTTTGTTGCTCAGTTATGTCATTTCCGTCATTTATGACATGGTTGTGAGTGAACCTTGACTTGAAAGGATCATCTGACTGATGGCCTTTGTGATATAACAAACAACCGGAGCAAATGTCACATATCGCCCAAAGCAAATATCTATGAAACGTAAATGCTCGAGATAATTATACTGTATTTTGACAGAACGTATCACTTCCCCTCTCTGTGTTTTCATATAGCATTTTCACTGCATTTTACCTAATTCACTGTTGTTCAAATTGAAATGTCTGACAGGAACTGCTATTGCTTGTCAGTGCTGTCACACACTTGTCATTGCTGATTATAGTCTTTGCACTTTCTGGTCCAGGAAGGCCTCATCGCTCTGTGGGACTCTGATGAGTCAAAGGATGAGGCCTTGGATGACAAGACGCAAGACATGCCAGCAGTGTCTTCAAAACCTCAAGTTGACAAGCTGTGGCATCGCATTGCCGAGGACCGAATGGTTGTGGGAGTGATACTAACGACTGACAGCTCTGTGTAAACGCCATTTGTTTCTTCTAATTGAAATGAATTGTATAGATTTTTTTCTGCGTGAAGAACATGCCAGCTTGACGGACTGCGGCATCAGCCAAAATGTCCGATTGAACATGACGTTATCTAAACACTCGGTAGTGATCCCTCTAAAATAGGTATCTGCATAATGAGTTCATCTGGTTGAGTGGGTCCATCTGTGTATGGTAAAGATAAAGGCGACACTCGCATGTACAGTATTACTCAAGTGCTCAACTGCTGACCAGCTGTCAGAATGTATCATAGCTGCCTGATTGGATTTGTCAGGACCACAGCATTGTGCTGCCAGATCATGTTGAGTTTCAAATCCCATCTTTGAGGTGGAATTCTTTGCATAATGTAATCAATGAGGCACTTTTTGTATAGAAACAGTGATGCAAGTGGGAAATGGCAGTAATAAAGTAAGATTGTTTTTATCTATTTATATTTTTTGATTGTCCCCAAACTTATTATGAGTTTCAGAAGCCAGCTGCTCGGTGGCTAGGTGGTCCCGATGGCAACTCATTTTTAATAACTCACCAAGCTCCTTTAGTGGGAACAAGAAACTATCAGATTCCTCCATCCACCTGTTCCTGTTTGTTATTTGAGAATATTTGGAGGGAAACTACTTCTGCCATGAGCTTGTACAGTTCATTCAGAGTTGAGGCCTCTTAACTATTCTCACATTTTGTTATGTTGGTGTGTTTTGGGGGATAAAAGGAGAAGAAATTAGAGCTGCACAATTTATTAAAAATATTATTGCTAACTATAATATGGTCAAGCACAATCACAAATCACAGAAGGTGCAAATTTTGATCAAGGCAAAATGTGTTAGAACATTTTTGTTAAGTGTTGTGTTGCCACATAGAAATCACATTCCCCAGATGTACCAGAGCATTTAAGCGTTGTGCTAGACACAACACAGGTGCACTCAGGAACTCAGGTTGGAAAGTTCACCTATCAACTCTGACTGTGCTGTATGTTGCTGTTTTGATTGCTTCACTGGTACTGTTCGATGTCACCACCTGGAGGCATTAGTGTTGTTAATGAGTTTAAACTTTACAGTCACACTTTCATTCACACTCTCCGTCTTGTATCGTTGTATCTGATTACCCACCATCCATGTGATATCTGATTGTTAGCAATATACGTGTTATTTTTGTTGCAGACCAATGGCCAGTGTGAGCTTATCCATCCTGACAGAGACGGGCCAGAGCTCAACGCCCGAAGTCATCCAGACCCAGAGCCAAGTGCTGTGGCTCCCCACACCCTGCCCCTCATCATCCTCCTCCTCCTCCTCCTCCTCGTTCCCAGAGCCCGCAGCCAAAAGAAGCAAGCAGCACAACGCCGGCAGACTCAATGATCTCAACACATGCAGACTGGCTGTGACTGCTGTGACCAAGCTGACTCCTCTGTTGAACTCTGGCTGTGTCAAGTGCCATGTCATGCTCCATTACGTCCAGAGACAAGATGCTTTTTCCCTCGTGAGCAACCCAACACCGGTTGTCCTGCACTGTGGTCAGGTCGCTCTAGACATCCATGCTGCTTTCCATACCCAATTGCTGACAAACCCTGAACTCAAAACAGGTAAAAAATCACAAAAGCCTATATGACCTGAGATTTTAATTTTGGCACATTTTGACAGATTGACGTTAATCATTGTCTTCTGTTTGTGCCCAGATGAGGTTGAAGAAGACTTACTGAGTTTGTTGTCAGTGCTGGATCACTGGGTCTTCTTCATAGACTCTCCAGATCACAGCCTGGGTGACATAGATGGCTGGATTCAGAAGAGAACAGGTTGTAAGAGGATAGAAGTCAGCCCTCAGTATCTACTGCTGAATTCTTCAGGACCATCTGCTCTCATGCTGCTGCGCTGGCATCAGATAACCCCATTCCAAGGGGAGCTGTCAGTCCACTCCAGGTAAATCATCTTTATTTGCAGATACCAGTGAGATGGCTGTATTATTAACCCCACAGATGTAGTTGTTGTTGGTTTTGACAGCACTGGGTTTTGGCTGGTAGCACAGTATCAGTTCATAAAGTGGGGACGTTTCCTGCAAACAAAGACGATGTCTGTAGTGTAATTTACCAAGATCAATTGTAGCTATCTGTTGCTGTTTTTGAATGAAGGGTACTCAAAGCCAGAAAACCACCAAATGATTTATATGATGGAAATTTTTTGTATTTTTTTGCCCAAACTTTTTACTTCTTAGTGTATGGTTCAAACACAGCTGCCAGAGTCTCTCTTGAATAATTCAGTTTTATTCAATGCAGCAAAGAAAGCTGGTCCTGCAACTAGAAACTTGCAGTGTTCAGTTGGTTAACAAGGCTTTGAAGATGACCAGGGTGTCATTGTGATATTCCACTGAATTAAGATCCTTTGCTAAACAGGGCATTTTAAATTATGAAATCCTGTAAGTGGATTTCTGCACAGGTGAGTGTGTAACGGATGATAAATCGTATGAATTGCAAGAAACGTAATCTTTTTTTTTTGCATCTATTACATGGTGTATTGTGTAGTAACATGCACAATTTGGCTCTGTTGTTCCTCTGCAGCCAGTTACAGATGCTCCAGCTCCTGGACTCTCTCTTGGGTTACCTCCCTACGTCCTGCTCCATCCGGCATGTCAAAGGTACGAGAGGGCAAGGCGCAGCCCAGACATTTTCCTCGACGCTGGAAAAAGAGGTGGCGTCGCTCAGAGACTGCATGTCTTCGCTTCTTTGTGAAAAAGAGGAGGACGAGAAGACGAGGCGGCCCGGAAGTGCTGACATACCTGAGCCAGGTACTGTGGAGGGGCTACAGAGGTGCAGAGAGGCGTGGCAGTGGGATGTAGAGAGGAGCAGGGGCAGATTGAGCCCCCTGGTGGATATTGGGAGGTATCGTAAATTAACCCAAAGCATGTCCAAAGTACAGCTTGATGGGGATTTAGCAGCTCTACTGGAGTTACAGAGAACTTTGCTCCACTAATATACCACAGACGCAGTTATTGTTGAAAATCCCATCGCTAAGGCTGCGTTTCCTCATCATGCAGTCAGTATTAATGCAGGGGAAAAAGCCAAGCCTGTAATAGTATGTCGTGTCATGTGTAATAAGTGAAAAAAAGACTGTTCATGTGACCCCCCGTTGTTGGCTCGGTTATGTTCTGGGCTAAACTGTGCGTGTCTGCTCTCAGAGAGCCTCCTGGGGTTTGTATCTTTCGAGTGTCTGTTGCTGCGTAGCGCCTGAGCCCATTTCCATCCGGATCACCTCCTGGGTTTCACAGCCTTAATCAGGTACTGATGCGGTACTACATCTGTGCTCGGCTCATTCTCCTGTTCGCGTCCCTTTAGACCTTGTGTGTTCAAAAACGCTCTTTTACATCTGTCCTTGCTGCCGGGTGCTCTTCAGCAGCAGACAGAGAGACCATTTTCATCCTTGAGTGAGAAACTATTTGTGTTGTGAATAAAGACAACCGATGACAGTAGAGCAAAGGGTTATACATTTGCTCACTGGCTGCACTTGACTGAAAGCTTTTAGTGGTGTTTCCTCTCATGGTTCAGTTATTTTCATGTGAAACGATGTAAATAAAACACTCTTTGGATGCCGTTGCTCCTGTGACGCAGCACAGGTTGTTAGTGATGTAAGTTAAAATGCCATTCGTCCAAGTAAACATTGAATCCTACTTGAAGGGCCTCGTCTTTGTTGGATTCAGGTATGAAGCAGCTTCACCCTTACTATTTGCTTATATGGATAAGACTGGCAAAAATCTGTTATTTAACATGACAACTTATTGACTTTAGAAACACAATGTGTATATTGAAATTTTAAATAAGAATAAAAGAAAATCTGATTTCAAAACAAAAAGCCTTGTGTCTATGCACCCAAAAACATCAGAGATGGATATCTCTTTTAAGCACTAACAGCAGAATCGATAACATCAGATGGGTTTTGTAGGGGGGATGAAATTAGTTGCGAAAAGAATGCGGCAAAATAATCACAATCTTGTTTTCATTAAATTAACTGAATTAATTTCTCAGCCTTTAATATTGATGATTTTTTTTCTATCCTAGAGGGGGTTGAAAACCCAAGATGTGTGTGTGTGGTCCATGTGTTTGTAGTACACAGTCAGAGATCCACCCACCTCTTTTACACCTTTTTAATGTCTCTGCTTCACTGCACATAACAACTTCCACCAGACTCACAGCCTCAGGTTTCCACTAAATATTAGATGACTCATTTCCAAAATGTAATTTTATTACAGTAATGCTACTGCGAGATGATAAAACATATTTTTTGTTGCATTGGAATGAAAATAAAACTCTTCTTTGCAGCTCAGTTAACTTTTGTTGTGGTATAACATTCACACGCACTCAGGCACAACTTCACTTTTTTTATGATGTGAGACAAACACCTCTCTCAAGGCTAGCGATGAAGAAGAATTGTGAGTCCTGTACAGTAAATAAGACCAGCAAATGGCCACAGGGAGAGTAGATCACATGTGAAAAGGAAAATTCATTTGTATTGGTGTTCCCCTTGAGCCCCGACTGCCACCCAGAGTAAAAGATATGTTTTGTCATCCCATTATTACCTGTTAAGTTCTATTAACTGTGAATGGTGGAAGTAGGTTGCAGGTTTTCTCCCCCTCTCTTGAAGCCCCCTTTACCTAAAGGAGGAATGAGGATGTGGTAAATAAATAATGTCCCTGCTGTTCTACACCTCATCTAGCTTATTAATATGACTGACATACAAACTGACAATGGGCAGATCTCTGCATCTCTTGACACTTCGGTGGCTGCCAGCTGTCGACTGTCACTTTAGTATGGAGGCTCATTTATGCCAGGAGAAGGAAAAATAGAAAAAAAAGCCACTTTCTTAAAAATGTGACTTTCTAAAGAAGGGGAAATAGTCTTTTATTGATTATAAATATTCATTTTCTTGATTGAAAGGTTTCAGTTTAAGATTGTTTAAGAAATCACTATTTTATGTCTTGCTTAACTTGAAATCTATTTGATATAATATTATGTAGTTACATAGTTGTAATCTAAATTCGCAGCTTTGTTTTTATTAGCGGGTTGACCTTTTTGTTTACATTCGAACCACAGCTTGTGCCTTTATTAAATCAAGGTGATCCATAATAATGAAGGGTGTAAGACTTACTCATATCGATGCTGCTTGACAAGGGCGCAGGTCTGATCTTTGCCTGCAGTTGACTACAATAGTATTGACCAGGGTCATAGGGTTTCTTCTCAACCAAACAAAGTGGGAGGACATTGATTATATCTACAACATAATGCATAGTACACACACCGTATACAGACATGCCACATAGTACAGAACTCCCATGTGGTCCAAAACTGGTTCAAAGACCAAAAAAATCCTCATGATTTAGCAACATTCGAGTTAAATGTTACCATATTTAAATTATGTAACCATTTCTGAAGACATCTGACCGTAATTACAACTATAAAAACTAGTATTTATTTAGATTGTGCCTCTTGCTTATCACAAAGTAACACATTTTTTAAAGCCCTAAGGCATTTTACTACACTAAACAGTACACACAAGCTGAATTATACTTACTTGACATATCTGGCAAGTAAATTTAGACCATTTTTGAGCACATGAACATTGAATATTCAGGCTTTTGAAGTCGATTGAAAAACAAATTCTTAACACAATATCACTCACCATGTTTCTAAAGCTCCAACCACAGGACCTTCCTTTTGGAGGTAGTTCAGTTGTGGTTTTTCAGATGCAGCCACATTTTAAAATAGAAGTTTTTATTAAACCTATGAACTAAAGAGTTCTCAGCATGAAACCATGAATGCTCGTCTCTCACAAGCTGCGTATAAAGGAGAGGAGTGGAGATCAGTACAACTAGTCTGCAGACGATCACACATCAACCCACAGCGTGTCTGTGTCTGGAGCGCCACATGTCTCAATGTACTTCTACTGTAACAGTGCAGCATTCATAAGACAGATACCACACACACTAATACACACACAGTGGCTGTTGTTTGAACAATGCTGAGTAAATGATCTGGATATAAACATTTAGAGAAAACACCTGGCATAGCTGCTGGTATCATTTTGCCTTTAACGTAGTAAAAAAAACATGTTTTGACGTATTGGAGTTTATATATTCAGGCATAAGAGGCACTTTTGGCAGAATCATGCACCGGTCTTCTTAACTTCATTAATGTCCTGCTTTTCTCTCACACTAGCCCTATCAATTGCTGTGCAGTTGCTATGGCAACCCACATTTCTTGCCTCTCTCTCTCTCTCAGACTTCTCAAAGCAGCCTCTCTAAACCTTAAATGAATGAGGGAAAGTTGTTTCCCCTCTTAAACACCTTTTTATAAGCTGCAAATAACGTTCCCCTCATAAGCCGTCATTCCCAATTTGATTTCATAAATGACTGTTGCATCCTTGCATATTCAAACAGCGCTAATAACGGATCATGATGTAAGGCTCTGTGTGTGAAATGGGTGGTATTTCCATGTGGGGATTAGTATTATTGATTAGTTTATAATCCCTGTGTTTTGAGCATTAAAAGCGAGATGTTGGATTATTCATGCAGCCTTCCCAATAAGCCCTCCACATGCCATGTATTCATCTTTAAATCACATAAAAGTTGGTAGATCCTGGCATCACCCACACTATGGTAATGAATAGCATGATTGAGTGGATAATGGTGTTACAGGACATCCGTCTGAATACCAAGAACTAATGTGTGGTCACTCCTCTCACATATATTGAGCTGTCTGAGCTCACCTGCAGTAACAACAGGTGGGAACAGCATGAGAAGAATCCTTATTACCTTGTATAATATTATAGAGTCCTTCTTCGTATTTGAGCACTTGGCCATAGTTTTCCATTCTTCTGGCTGCACGAGCCCCAGTTGATGGAATCGCTACACTACAGTGTGAAGTCCATTATCATGCATTAATGGAAACCCAGAGTCAGATCATATCTGTGTCACCCCAGGCCACCCACTGATCCACAGTGTCTGTGTCATCACTCTGACTTATGGGCTTGGATAAGAGCAAAGCGCAGTGTTTGTCATTTTGTTTGATCTGATCTGCAACCGGGCGCAAAAAGCATTTTCATGTGTTTGTGCCTTACTTGACAGTTTTGTTCTTTTTTCCCCGAAGGGCATCGATCTCTCCTTTTTTGTATATGAGAGCAAAGCAATATATGGTCTAATCTTATGATCTAATTCCGTAAAGCCAAGTCTTTAACATCACATATAAGGTGAAAATCAAGTAAATATGGTGCACAGTCAATTTTATTGATGTACAGGCCAGTAAATCTTCACCACAGTATATCAGGAGTGCAGTGACCATTAGCTGCTCTGTACTATGAATGTTAGGCAGATCTGTCTTTCACTGTCAAATCCTTCTACAAACATACGTCACCATCCAGCAACAAACAGGCCAAGTGAAGGGAAACAGTCCACAGAGGTTGAAGAGGAATACAGAAAGCTTTTTTTTTTTCTTTTTTAGAAACATAACCTTTCCTCCATTACAATAAATATTTCATCAGACTAAATCTACAAAAACATAGTCTCAAACTCTAAAAGCATACCTAAGATACCTGGAGTATTTACCTGGAATATAAATGAATTCATGTGGATATGGGCATATGACAACATTGAGTAATGCAGTGCATGTTCACAGTTTGCAGGCTAACATATACACTTGATCAAAATTGGCCTTTATACTTTATCAATTTAGCCTGTGAAATATATGACAGTTTGTTTGATCAATTACTGTCCAATGAAAATCAAAATGAATGACTTTCAAAACATCTGGATAAACTTACATTGATTTTAGGGTGACATCAGTTGTACATGTATATGATTTTATAATACACTCAGAGAAAAAAGGAAACGACACGGAGTAGTACCTTTGGATGCCTGGCCACAGGTAGAAAAGCTCAAACGGTGCGTTCGATCTGTATGACCACTAAACAACAGGAGATGCTTGAAAAAATAGAGAAGCATAGTACTTCATCTCACCAAATCTTTTTTGATATCTAAGGCCTCAGGTATGTCATAAAAATTCAATTCCCAATTTTCTTCCGCTTTGTTCGCGCTCGTGCCTGAGACTTGTGCTGCTGCCTAATGTTTGATAGATGCATCTGCATGTGCTTTCTGCCTGTATATTTGAGACATTTGCTGCTGTATTTTTGTATAAACACAAGAAGTGCCGTGACA
The DNA here is from genome assembly GCA_030347415.2 of Decapterus maruadsi. Classification (NCBI taxonomy): domain Eukaryota; kingdom Metazoa; phylum Chordata; class Actinopteri; order Carangiformes; family Carangidae; genus Decapterus; species Decapterus maruadsi. The sequence goes on along the minus strand of CM064902.1, from coordinate 16,407,837 downwards.
ATAATACACTATAAAACAGTCTTTAACATCCTTTATAAGAAAGGCCCCTTTTTGCGATCACAAAAGGTCTTTGAGGGTCCTGCTAATCTACCTTACAGTTACAAATCCATGGAATGTTTTTCTTTTTTTCCTGGTTTGTACAGATGCCAACTCAGAACTGATTTAAAAAAAAAAAAAAAATTGGTCCCTCGTCTCCAGCATGTTACTAAGCCTTGAGTTAAAACCATAATTCCAGATTCTTTAGGAAATATTATGCAGCAGTACAACAACAAAAAGCATCTGTGTCTCAAAAGCTCTTCATGTTATCAGAACATGAGCATTACTGTATGATGCATGAACATTATACATTATCCCTGAAAGAACATCGCCATCATCACCATGGTGCCTCTCGTTGCACAGTATCCCATCTCATCTCACTGTGCTTTCTGAGCATTTCTCAATCTGAGAAATGTCAAATAAATGTTATTTGTCTGTCAAGGGTTAAGTCTTTACTTCTTGTGGATGTCCTCATGCCGGATGATCTTGTAGGTGATCCAGTAGAAGACGTTGAAGATCAGGAAGGCCAAAGGAAAGGCTGCTCTGGAGATCGTGTCTATCCTCTTGGCTCTGTCCACAAACTTCTTCCTCATGGTGTCCACATCTTTCGGGACTGGAGGTTGAGGGTTTGGAGCTGGCGTAGCGTTCTTAACAGCTGAGCCGTCCTTCGTTGGCAGACACTGGGTCATATTGTAGCCAGCAAAATTAAAGCGGCCTTCACGCATATCCTCATCCTGAAAAACACACGCACATGTGGCCAGAATGACCTTAATTAGTCTTTCTGCAGCACAGACTTTTGTCTGCTTTTATGTAGTGCCTTTCCACCTTAGCAAACAAAACCCTTTACAATCTGCCTCTCATTCACCCGTGCACACCGTCTTGCTCAAGGACATTCAACATATGTACAAGGCAGAGCTGGCAGCTAACAGTGCACTGAATGGACAATCTGCTCTACCTCCTGAGCTACTAGTGGCCACAGGCTCAGTGTTTCTGTATACATACAGTCAATTTACATATTAATAACGAGATATTACAAATTTTGAATCACAAAAAATGCCCTGAGAGAACTAGATATAAATATTTACAACCACTGCGTCTGGGGTGAATTTAGGCAAGTAACTACAGTATGTTGCTCTTGTTCTATATCCCACCAAAGCTCTGAAGCTGAGGTTTTCTTTGAGCTACCAGCAACCACAGTGACAATGCTAACATGGTTTAATCTGTTCTGTACACCTATTGCATGCCCAACCTTGAGGACAGATTCCTCTGACCTATATTCTGTCTTATGCACTATAGGCCCCCTAGGTGCTGTATTGATTGGAAAGCTCTTTGTGGCAAATTTGAAATTGACCTGTCTTGGCACATCATCTTGTTTGTACATTTCATGTTCAATGGATGTTCCAATTGATGAGTCCCCCCTAATCTATGTAGGAAAGAGGTCAGTCAGAGGATGACCAAGTCATTAGGATTCATCTTCTGGGTAATTTCGTATAGACCATAAATATCTGTACAAAAGTTCCAATCCATTCCATAATTGATTAGATATTTCACTCTGGACTGGTTAACATGGCTGACCAATCAACATCACCACCCCTCTGATGGGGCTTGAACGTTTAATAACCAAACAGAAGCATCTTAAAGACTTTTAAAGCCTACCTTTTGATTTCTCCTCTGTCTTCGCCTCAGGCGCAGAAACTCTTTCTGTTGCCTGGAGACAAAATTAACCCCAGCATATTCTAGCAATGCAGCAAATACAAAGAGCAGACACACAGCCATCCAGATATCAATGGCTTTCACGTAAGAGACCTGGGGGAGAAAACAAATGTCCATAGTTAGATCCTCCAAGGGAAAAAAACACTACTAAATTCAAAGGCAAAGTGAATTGGTGCTTTAGTTTGAAATATTTTGTTTACTTTTTAACTTTTCTGAACTGATTTTGTTTCTTAGATCTGTTAAATCTACCAGGTCATCTACACAAACAGAATACGTTTCTTCTCTTAATTAAGCTCTGAATGGCTGTAATTAGAGGGGGTGTTTGCTCACAAGGCTATTAAATCTCCCAGTAATATCAGTTGAACATAAACAATAAATAACAGCTGATTTAATTACCATTAAACAGTGAACTGTAGCATTGGTTTTGATCTGTTTCTTTTGAGAGAGTGAGGATGAAGTCGAAGGTATTTACTGCTCATCAGCGTGACCTCCTGTCTTCATGACAGCTGATTAGCATGTTGGGAAAACAACTCAGCTTTATGAGGGCTCTTAAGGCACACAGCTATTGTTTTCTTGAATCAAAGCTCTCAAAGGCTCTCTTTAAATATTTATCAGTTTACGCATCTTTCATGTGAGAATCTCTTGTTGTTGCTGAGGCCTTAACAGCTCATCTGCAGACTGATACCTGGAGAAAGACTGATGATCAAGATCTGACACTCGCAGCCAGTAGTACCCTTTCGTGAAATATGTGCATGGCAATTTACCCTGATTGAAAATAAGCTGGTACCATCTACAATTGCTGCTGCTAGTGTACGTATTGCTAGACATATTGCTGTTACAGAAACGTAAAAGGTTATGTTAACGAGATCTTAAACAATAATACAGCAATACAGTGCAGATTGCTCTGGCTCTCCTTTATGTCTCTGTATTTACACGTATTGCAGACCCTTTACTCTTTAAACATCCTACACCATTCATTTTTTATGAACTGTGAATACATTCTTTCCTTAGTCTCACAGTTTTAGTTTCATCATTGCTTGTCTTAATTTCAGATATTATAACTCTCACCTTTACAAATCATGAAAACGTTTTTAAAACAGTCTTGAAACAGTTCCTAGCTAACCTTTCCTGTTAAGGCTATCACCAGCTATCCATGCTGATATGTTTAGATTTGACAAAATAGTAATGTTTCTACAATCCATGCACCACAAATAGTTAGACCCATATTTCAACTTTATGATATGTACAGTATGTTTTGATACATGCAGTGGTTTGCTCTTAAAGTTCAGTGTGTTGTAATTGGCAGAGTTAATTGGCAAAATCTGAATATACTACCCATGAGTATATTTGTATGTGTATAATCGCTGGAAAATAAAAATTAGTGATGAGTGAGCACTGCAAACTAGAATCTGAACGCTAGATTATCGCGGTTCTACCCCCATTTTACACACTGGACCTTTAACCTTTAATGGTGAAATGCTGTAAAGCAACATATTAATAAATATCTGGACAAATAACAAAAAAACCTGATGTATACTATATACATTTTTTTCACATATGCTTGTAGTGGTGCATGCAGCCTCTTTATAATATGCTCTGCTTGAAGAGGCTTTTATCTACTTTGAATCTTCTACAAGTGCACCATCCCTGCTTTAAAATAGAAAGAACTGTGTACCTTTGGAAGAGAAGCCCTAGAGCCGGAGCTTTGGGTGGTCATGGTAAGCACAGTGGTGATGCCAAGTGCCACTCTGGCAGGCGCAGCATCCATGTTGATCCAAAAAGACACCCATGAGAGGATGACAATCAGAAGGGAGGGAATGTACATCTGGATCAGATAGTAGCCCATCTGGCGCTCGAGATGGAATTTCACTTCAATGCAGGTGAATTTACCTGTTTAACAGGAAGGGACACAAACATATTTTTTAGATACCGCACTGGGAGGAATTTGTAGCTCTAAAAAGTCTAAAGCACATGCGTGTGACTGACCGGTGTTGTAGTGTTTGGTACAGTAGCCCAGCTCCTTCTCTTCCCTCATAATGAACTGAGGCAGGGTGAGTCCCTCTGACACCTGCACTGGTCCGTTCTCCATCCACTCAAAGATCAAGTCATTCATGGTGTAGCCGACTAGAGACACAAGAGAACACAGGAACCAATCTGTAGATGTTCACTTCTCTACTTTGTTCAGAGTGCTGTGACAAAACTGGGACAAAAGTCGATCCTTACAACTTTCCAGCTGCATTGTGCAAGTTTGCACATCCATCGGAAAGTTCTTCAGGTCCATCGGGCAGGACAGAATGAGAGTCAACCTGCGATGTGAGACAAAGTCCTGCAGTGAGATATGGAGGAGAGATTCTGACAGAAATATGCTCATTAAATCTCAAACTGCTGAGTCGGCACACGGATTGAAAATAATTTGCTTGGAAAATTAAATCACACTCGGTACTGCTCTTTTCTCTAATCTCGGTATGGTGCGCTTCTCCCTGTCGCACCACATAGGATTCCCTTCAGCAGGTTCCTATCACACTGTCATTACTGCAACGTATTGTCTCTTTGATGCATTGTGGCCCACAGTCTGCTCACTCTGTCATTTTTCTCATGAATGGAGAGAGTGGCTAACCGCCTCTCTCATCTCTGGCGTTGACCCACTCTGCCTCCACACCTGAGCTCCCCTGAGCTTTGAGCTGCCCTTTAAATGGACTCAGAATTGATCTGCCCTGTATCATATCACTGCAGAGAAAATTGAATGCTGTGTGTGATTGAAGTTGTATTGAAATGAAATGAAACATATTTTCCATAACAGAGCTGTGCTCGAAATTTGGAGCTGATAGGTCTTAAGATGTCACCCATCCTGAGCTGCTTGCATGTTTCAGAGTTTTCTGCAGTGTCTTATGGATATTGAGACTATGGAGAAGGATTCACATTTTTTCCCCCTCTTCGCTTTTGCTTCTATCTTTGCTTTGGATTCTCAACAATGCCCCTGAGATTCACTTGCCCTTTTGCAATCAGCATTCCTTTATTAAAAATCTACATTGCACATGGGGATGTGCCGTAGTTCAGTGAATTATGCCATTTCAAAGGAGTGATCATAATACGATAAAATCCATTTAACACTGTATGCTATGGATTGACAGACTTTGATGTTTGAGAGGAAATGTAAGAAAAGCAATAAGTGAACGTGTCCTGGGGCGATCTATGCATCAGAGCTTCTGCTTCTCTCATCTTTCACTGCACAAATTCCTACCACCGCTACAGTATTGCAAGGTCTGATGCTGTAAACCAGGGCTGCAACTGCAAAAAATAAATAAATCTTTTTGTCATCAATGAATACACAGATTAGTTTCTTGGTTAATCACTCGGTCTGGAGAACATTAGCAGTGGAAATGCTTTGGATAATTTCCCAGAGCCCATGGTGGTCTTAAAAATCTCAGCTTTTATCCAAAACTCAGAGATTTCCAACACAATAAACTAACCAGTACATTTTCACTGTTTTCACGCACCTCTGTTTTCTTATCTGACAAAGCAGCTGTAATTTTCGATGAATCCACAGACTGATCTAGTTCAAGCATAAACCTCTATCTTTACATCATGTGTTCCTTTTTAAAAACTGTCATTCATGACATCATATTCACTAATTCACCTGATACTGTAGAGGACAGCCCCATCCTTAAAGATCCTCAGCAGCTTGTTGTCTGTGGTGACATCATGGAAGTTGGCTCCTTTCTCGTTGGCAAAGAAGAGGTCAGGCTTCCATATGGAGTCCAGCATGGACGGGTCCAGGTCGAGGGAGGGATCCGGGTATTTGCTGTACGCCAGCCGAGGGTCATTCCACTTCTGCCGCAGGAAGATGTTCACTCTGTAATCCTGCGGAGATGACAAGCTGCTTTGCATATTTTGTGGTGCGGTGATTGGGGCTATGAGAAAGCATGCCGGTGATGGAGCATCAGTCATCAATAACATTTTTTAAATATCACACAACCCTCATTTTTATGAGGTAAATAGGAAAATGGCATTCTACACGACTATTATATTTCTCGAAAACATATTTAGCTTAAAATAATAATAATAATACATTAATAGACCTATCAAGCATACCAATTCTTAAAAAGTCAAAAACCTAAATCTGTTTTGAGTAGTAAAATGTAGCTATGTGTATTCAAGAAGCATTAAGTACTAGTATTATGTGAGTATTCCCATTTTACATGTTAATATTTCTGCTTCACTGAAGTTCAACTACATTTATCTGACACCTGTTACTTTGTCAGTTATGATTTTACACTAAAAACATGTGATTATGTTTGCATTTTTATAGAATTGTTGTTTATAATACTGTATTGCACAGCTAATACTTTCACTTAAGTAAACTTAAGCAGTCCAATGCTCCCTTTCCTTGTTACATCCATATTGTCACATTAACACAGAAACAACAGCTGTGGCAATGCAAAATATGTCAACATCCATGTAACATTAATGAGAACATAGGAAATAAAATGGATAATGACCAAAATATAATTTTCGTTGCCCGTCTGGCAAAATCAAAATGTCATTGAAATAACAGCGCTGTCATCTGGGTGCATATGTAATCTTAAATTCCATTTGATAAACACTGACCTCGTAACACTGCTCTTGTTAATCATAATTATCTAAGTGCCATTATAGAAGCTAAATGGCACATTGGCAAGATGCAGTAACTGATGAGGGAAACTCTAACAGTGCAGTTAGCAGTAGATTGAATGTCACAAAGCTCAGTTGCTCAGAGTAATTGACATGTCATGATGATGAGAAGCCCTTATGTTGTTTGACATTTCATCAGCATATTGGCGGTTCCAAATATTTGCGTGCGTGTCTAAAGCCGTGTAATTGCCTGGCAATCTCATGAGCTCCAGCTCCTGTGCAAATTAACATCCACCATTCATGATCTAAATAGTTATTATCAGTCATTATGGATCTTTTGATCAGGATGAGTTTCAGTGCAGCCTTGCAAGTTCTATTTTTTTTTTTTACCTTAACCCTTTGGCAGTGCTTGCACACATTACATATTTACATCATGGCAGATGAGCTCTACTGAAAATCACAGCCCCCCATCTGCACCCACAATTAATGGCTACACTTGAACTGACTTTCTTGTTGCTCCATGAATCATTAAACCTGGACTAACACTTGTAATTTATAGTGAGAGTTACACAGATTTAATGCATGTGTGCCTTGTGGACCCGCCAATAGACTCCTTGATGGCAAAAAAAAACAAGTCTTTTCGTGATAGGAAGACATACCATTGACATATGTCAAAGACTTAAAAAAATAAATAAATAAAGTTGTTTAGGTTGGGGTGAATAAATGATTAAAATGATTTAATCTGAACTCCAGAGCAGGGATCAGGGTTTTAGAAGATTTCCAAGCACAACGCGCAACTCACCATTGTAGTTTCTGCTATAGAACCAAAGCTGTTGATAAATATGTTGCAGGTAACATTAACTGGTGGACCTGCAAGTTGAGGGATAGATAACACATTGACACATTGTACAGGGCAGAAAGCAACCAAAATGCCAAAGGAACTCACCATGGTTGTCTCTGTGACAGAGCCGAAACTGTTGATAAAAATATTGCATGTAACGTTTACAGGGGGACCTGTGAAATGGAATGACAATGACATGACAGGAGAAAGCCTTAAACCATAATCCTCAAGGACCACTGGGTTTGGAGCAGTGGAGATGTTTCAATAGAAAAAGTCAGGATCTGTTGGTTTACAAGCTGTTGTTGCACAATGCATGGCAATTTGTATTAACACCAATTAGCAATTCTGATAATATTATAATAATTTCTAATGGGAGTTTCAGGAGTGGTTGGTGACACGCTGCATGCATTGGAGGCAAAAGATCACATACAAAGAGAGGATCCATGTTTTTGCTTTTAAGATTAAACAGACTTTTTAAAAAAAATGTTATCTAAATTCTGTTTTATTCAAACGGAATATGAAAGAATCAGCAGCAATATCTTACTGTACTGCATCAGCTTGGTATAATCTCTATACTCAAGTGATTATCCCTTGTATGGTGATCTTCTGTGGTTAACATTGTGTGACCACGTCTTTTCTACATCCTGTCCTTAATTCAACATGAGGATGCCCACACAGGCAAATGAGCACACGCATACACACTCAAACATTAATGCAGTGCTGTAACAATTAGCTGTATAAACCATTAGTCATTTACTGGCAACTCTTTCCATTGCAAATTAATCATTGAATTCTTTTGTCTGCACAAAAATTCTCTGACGGGCCGCATACTCTTTGCTGTTAAACCATCTTTGCATTGTTTTGGTTGTGTTTCAAATACAGTTCAACCCTATAGTCATTTATTAGCTCTGATATAAAACCAAGGCATCCTCTCTCCAACACTAGTGAGTGCAAAGTAACCAGCGTGCTCCAATGAGTAGTGTCTTTTTTTTTACTCCGGTGTGGCCTGAACTGTTTGTGAGTCTTGCCAGGTTAAATCACTGAAAATCTTTTTTTTTTTTTTTTTACTCCATCTGATAAGTGAGTTGTAAGCCCTTCACTGTGCCCTTCCCCTATGCATTCTTCATCAATATTGCATGACACTCGGTATTAATATTTGCCTCAGTTTGTCGTCAGGTGGCTACATTTAACAGCAGAGGCAGAAAAATAAAGCGGTTACCTCCTCACAACAAACTCAGCAATGAAATCTAGGTCAGCCTTCAGAAATACAGTTCAGCGCTCCCTTCAAAGTATGACTAGCAGGTTCGCTACAGAAATCATCTGTTTACATCGCACAGGGTTCACGCCAAAGTGTTTGTTTTCTAGCGATAAGGTGCCAGATTGTGTACGAGACTACGGGAGCTTTATTTATCCCTAAATACGGCGAGGATGTGGTTATAACCAGGAGCTTTATGTCTTTTAATCCATGTGTGCTGATCCTCTCTTTATTAGCTGGAAACAGTCGCTTACATTTCACCCATCCCCTGGAAATGCCAGCCAGAGTTAAACACACTGTCCTCTGCTCATCTCAAGTCCATTTCAGCAATCTTGCTTTTCCCCTTCAATCCCAGATAGAGATCTGGGACATGTATTTCTGAATCCTTGCTAATCAATCCCCATGCTGCACAACTGTCTGGTCGCTTTCAACTATACTGGAATCCCTCCAAACCGCCCAACAAATCCGTGCCCCACCTGACCCGGCCTGCAGTCGGGGTCCGAGCCCCAGCAGTCCAGCCTTTGCCTCCCCTCACTCAACTCTGTTCCAGTGACAGATGCTGTGTCTGTCTCCAGCATCACAGCAACAGCAACAGAGGAAGTCAGTAGCCTGCAGCCCAGCCACAGGGGCACCATCCATCATTGGACCTGTCATGGTGGCATCCCTGTCTGCTCTGAGTACCAGTCTGACAGTGTGACTGTGATATTTACAAGGACCCCCCCACCACCCCCCAAAACACACACCACCCAACCACACACACCCTTTTCCTGTTTCCAAAATATTGTTTAATGGATATATGGATTATGTTGCACATCATTTCACTGAATGAAAACAAATGTGCAACGTCGTGCAGTGCATGATGATGGGTTAGTTCATGATGTAATTTCAGGCAGGACAGCCATGGCACTGTCAGCTCAGGTGATTGATTGTTCTTATCAATGGCAGCACAGTTTCTTCTCCACAGATAACAGCCAGTAGTGGATTTCCAGATAAGTAATAGTCAGTCTGCTGTGTTTACTGTCACACTTACAGGTGGATAGACTCAGTATACATGCAAAGACTCAGTGAACAGTATAAGATGTTGACAAAAGGTAGTAATTGTGTGTGTGTGTGTGAGTGTGTGCGTGTGCGTGTGTCTGTGTGTGTGTGTCTGTGTGTTATTTCTTATTAAGACAATAAACGCACCTTTAAAATTCGGTCTTATTCGTGCATCGTACCCAGACGTGCGACCCATGAGTGAGTCCAGAAAGTCTGATGGAGACATGTTGGAGGATGATCTCGAGTCGTGCTCCTTGGCATCAACAACTCTGGAACAGACACACACACACACATACACACACACAGCGTGAGGAAAATCACTTGCTCAGACAGAAGTCAGAGCTCAGAACCAAGCGTTAAACCTTATCTGCCGCCGAGCAGCTGTCGGGGAGTGATGGACACACACATGGTGGAAACTGGAAAATGCGTTAAAGCGCACCCGCGTATCAGATGGAATCTCATGAGATTTCGACGTCGTGGGGCTTCTCCTTTACCATCATGCAAGACCACCATACTGGCATGTCAGCATGTTGTCGTTTATATTGGCGACGGGAATATAGTTGTGCTGCCGCAGGATAATAGAAAATAATACCATTGCGTGCGTAATTGTCGTATAAACTCATTGCACTCCATGGCAAAAAAAAAAAAATCCCGTATATTATACGTTTTAAAATGTGAGCTAATGGTTCCCATAACAACAGTACAAGCTGCTGCAAATAATCAGTAACTTTAGTCCATCCAAATCAAAGCAACACTCAAGCAATTACCAACTTAGTCTGTGAAGAAGAAGAAAATCACCCATTTTATAATGTTTCACCATAAAATCACAGTTAATCAGTGTGAAATAGCTTGAATATCAGACTTAAGAATGAGAAATGTAATTTGTATTACATCGGCATATCTTGCAAATGCATTTCCTTACCTAAAGTTGCTCGTCTCCATGAAATGTGTGAGTAAAGCTAACAAAACCTTAATGAAGGAGCGATTCATTCCCGGTGGTTTCCCCATGTGCTCACTTTTCTATTTCTTCCATATGTTTACATTGGACAAACACATAATCCAAATAGGGACGCCGTTGTCTTCCTGAGCAGGTCGTGAGCGCTTGGGTGTTCTTTTGTCACACAAAAATACCGGAGACATTCCTCAACGCAGCCACGGATCATAGTTTAGTTTCATTCAAACTCTGACTCCCACAAACAGATTTCTCGAAGCGGAGGTGTGGAGGAACATCAGTCCTGTGGCTAGACGTCGAGTGGGTGAAACTCCAAAACGCGCCACTACCACCACCACCCCCACTCTCTCACCACCACTGGATGCGTTCTTGCTTTTTGGCGTTGGTTCGCTGTGTGAAGACAAACCCACCCACCCCCGTGTTGTTACTTATGAAGTGAGATAATTCGCAGGTGCAGGAGCAGTCTTCTGTTGAGGAATGGGGAGAGGAACGCCTTTTCCCCTCATTTCAGCACTTGGACAGCTCCCGGTTCCGTTACGCGCAAGCGCAAGACTTAAAAGTGGTGGACGTGAGTTGGTTTTCAATAAGTCCAATAAACGAGAGAGGTAATTTGCAGAAACACGTTCAAACATCTTGTTACATAACGGAAGATTTTTTTTTTTCACATCAGCTTTTTGCCTCACGAAATCGCCTTTATTGTGAAACTCCCTGGTGCGCGCATCCAGCTCAGCACCAGGATCAACTGGCTTTAGGAGGTGTTGGTGCTTTCCAATGTGCTAATTAAGAATATGAAATGATATCGATAATGTGATATCTAATATCAAATTGTCACATAAGCCTGTGATATAACAGCCCTCATAATTTTCCATTTAGGTGTAATAAAATTAGAATAAAAAAAATAGACGGGTGCTGATTGACTGGTTTCTCTGACATCATCCGTGGCTGTAATTTTACGCACTGTGCCTTTTTTTTCCTATTTGTTCCCATCCCTGTCTGTTTAGAACAACCTACATCCTCACAGAGATATGAAAAGTGTAAACAAAGGACGCACCAGCGAGAAGCCGCTGGGAGAGTATTTGGTACCCTGGTTGCCCTGGAAACAGATTTCCGAGGCACATCATTGGAAATGCTGAAAGGTTGGCCTCCCAGAGCGAGACGGGAGAGAGAACTGACAGACAAGAGACACAGACGGAGACGGCAGGAAATAATGGCCCTTAGGGCGGGAGAGTGTGGAGGTTTAGTAGGCCACCACGCAGATGTAGTAATTACTATTCAATATAAATGTATACAAGCTGCTGGTATTGATACCGAGGCTGGATATGAACCTGACAGTGTGTGGATGTGAGTGGGTTGTGAGGCTTCACGACCACAGGCATGAATGACTCATTCCACATGAATACACAGGCATGTGCTCATGGTGGAACCAGCTAAACTTAGTGAGAGGGTAGGTGGGTGGGTGGTGTCTGTTGGGAGGAGGTGGGGTGGTGGTGGTGGTGGTGGTGGTGATGATGGGAGGGGGGGGGGGCAAAATATTTCATTCACATCAAGTGAACCACAGGCAACATGTTGTGAGATTACTCTCACATGCCTCATTGCTGTGACATGCCCGAGGCCATATTACACTTTGGTCTGACACTCGGTTTACTGACCAGTCTCCAGATGATCTTGGCCCTGTCTCCGCCTGAGGACGAGTCATAGTGTCCTCCGCCTTTAAAGCTGAGGTCCAAATTATAAAGTGTCACATTGAATCTCATACTTGGGAAGTTTATGTCTTGCTCTGGTCTGGGGGATTTAACATTAGAGTGTTATCAGAGGTCTTGTGCATGGAGTGCAAGCAAGTTTACCACCATGAATAGTGAATGCCCCGTGTGAATTATTTACCAGCAGGCGTATGTACAGTGTGTCCATGTTTTCTTTTTTAATTAACAATGGGAAAGTAAGTTTGCTTTCTCTTGCATGATGAGCAGCACATCAGTCAGATTTACTGCGCGCGCATGACTCCAGTGTCACCTAATCTCATCCAAGTCAAAAATAACACGTATAAAACCTGCAGTCTCTTTAATGAGGACATTTCCTCGTGGTAAGGGCCAAAAAAAATTCTCTTTGCACTCCAGTCATTCATTAGCCGCCTCTGAGACAGCTGCAGTTTGGCTTGTCTGTGTAATGACAACCAACCAGAGCTTCAATTGGCCATTAGTTTCCATAAGGAAAGTCTTTGGACCTGGTGGGTCATGTATTTAAAGGAGAAGAAGTCAAATCCAGGTGTCATTAAGGGGAGAGGGATGGTGGTGTAGGCTACCTCTCTGTCTATGAGGGGACAGAACAAGACAGAATGCTTCTTAAAACCGTCTGTCTCATTTATCCAGCAGTTTTCCACACAGCCATTAAAATTACAGGCTCAAGACAGGCAAAGGCGCTATTTTAAAGCTGCCCACACATAACAAAGATTGGTTGCTGCCTGGTATTCTGCCGGGAATTAAGGGGGTTTTACATCATCTGCTTTATTGTGTTGTCTAAAGGGATTTTCTGCACAATTTATAACTTTGAAATGAAATCAGAATGTTTCCCGTTTTTAAAGCGATCCCAAAATAACACACAAAAATTCAACCTGCTGTGATCTTTGGATGTGTATTCGTACACAGACCTTTTTTGTTGTTGTGGTTGAAGCTCAGGCAGTAACCAGCTGGAAGCTCGGCGTAGTCCGGGTAGGCTGTTGTAATTGATCCCCCTCAATAACTGAAGAGTTGTAGACCGACTGGAGAGCTCACCTGGAAACAACAAGCGGGCTTTGCCACCCTGATGCTCATGTGCACTGGACTGGAGACAATTGAGAGCTGCAGAGTATCCATTGCTCCATCGATTCCTTGTAACTTTATCCCACTTAATGACTTTTTCGGTCTATAATTCAACTCATGGAGCTGATCCCGGGGCCTAGCAGGGATACGGGAGATGCAACTCGTGGTGGGAGCTATATTTTGATGAGGAGGGAGATGCCGGAGGAAGAATGCAAAGGATTTAATGAGTGGATTCTTGAAGAGAAGGAAGGATTTGAGAATTCTCTAGTGCCACAACACCCAACTCAATTATCATAAGCTCTCTGTCGTAGCAAAATGAAGCTATTTTCAGGCTCCAATGTGGCACAGAGGAGAGTGATTAACATGTTTAGATTATGCACACACCCAGCTATACAGACAAATGGCTGAAACACTCCTCTCTAGAGTCCTGCTGGCCATAGGTTCAACCATGAACTGCCTAAACGCTCCACTCTTTAGGTCATTTTATCCCTCCGGCCGAGTGAAGAGAGCAGCCATGGTCTTCACTAAGACTCATCTGTCAATCACGGCTTTCCTTCATCAGTGGGAGCGCACTGACAGCCACAGAGCCTTTCTCCATCACTGAGCACTGAAAACCCGCTGATCCCCCAGTCTACACCCCCATACACGCTCCACAGTCGCCCTGTCTCTGCACATTCAATCAGCTGAACGAAACGCCACAGCACATTTACAGGATGTGTACAACCTATCGAACATTAATGACCGTGTTCAGTTTGTTAAGCAATTATGCTCCTCAAGTGAATCCATCAAGTTTTCCATCCAGATCTGCATGTCAGGACGGCTCCCCTGAGCTCCGAGTTTTCCTGTGCACTCACCCAGACCCTAAACAGCCCACACATATACACATGCTGTTCCCTGGCCAGTGTCTGCTCCGTGTTGACACTGGCTCACAATTTATCTATTTCTAGCTTGCAGGCTTGTCTCACTGAGCGTTGTCACTGGAGTTGCGCAGCTGTCAAAGTGATGCAAGAATAGATTGAAGACTGGATGCAATTTCAATTGCTTAACTGGTTTACATCAGTTTCTTCCTTTCAGCGCAGCTTAGATGTATGTTATGGGACCAATTATGCATGAGAGGGACACAGACGGAGCAGCAGAGCTTATTCTCTGCTGTTTTTTTTTTTCAATTTTATTTTAGATATTTATGGGGGAAACTGAGCTTGTGTTGAATATTAATGTGTGTTGATATTCCACGTTAATGTGGAGGGAGAAATTCCTGTGGCAGGGAATAATGCAGCTGGTTGCAGCATCTCAGGGGTCTGTCAGAAGAAGCAGGGAGTCTTCTGATTGTTGTCATATAGCACGGTATACGCGCTCTATAGTTAAAAGGCTCACAGTTAGAACACAAGACATGATGTGCTTGCACAAACATGGCTTCACAAAAGTGATTAGCATGCAGCTTGTCAAATGGAGGACTGCATTAAGGATGACTGACTGTCATATACTCCAAATGAATCCAGTTCTATAGAAGTGAGCAGCGAGCTATACCACAGAGGGTTGTTCTCTGTCCCACTTGTCTGTCTCTGTCTCTGCTGTGTGTTTTCCGGAGGTAAAGAAGAAAAGAATCGCTGGCAGCCTCTCGGAAACACTCTTCTCTATTATCGAGCATCACTACTGTATCTTCACTGACGGGACGGTCTCTTCTTCTGCTCATCTTGTATATCTTGCTTTAAATAGTCAGAAAGTACTGCAGGTTTACCTCACACACAGCTGTGCCACATCTGTATTTCATCAGAACTAATAGAAATGTTATTAAGACTAATTTCCAGTATGTCTGTTGTCTTTCTACAGTTAATACTGAACCCCCACCCCCATGCACTCGAGGTATCGTCAGCTGTAGCATTTCTCATTAATAATTTTCCATGTAGTCTAATTGGTTTGGCTCATGTACACACATCACATTTTTACATTTCTTGCTCTTATTTTGATATTATTGCTGTGACTTTTATTATGTTAGTTTCAAATCTTTAAGTTTCTCATCATGTTATTTTCTCTTATCTTTATTTGTATTGTTCTAATTTTGAGAAATTTCAACAAATTTAGGTGGAAGCTATAAATAAGCTCATTGTTTTTTTTTCTTCCTCGGCTGTTTTTCATATCTATCTTGTGCAAAGTAAATATAGCTATTGAACTCAATTTGCAGGGATCAGTGCAAAAAAACTAAAATCTAATCAACATTCACATTTAATGCCTTAGACCTTAAATGAAAACCATCAGAGGCTGTATGGTACAGAGTCTTGAATGTAATGTGATGTTAAAAATTCATAGACTGAAGCAAGATTTCCAAGGTACCACAATAAAATCCACAAACAGATGGCGTTATTTGTACAAAGCTCAGTGATGTTGCGTTTGTTTTGAAACATACAGAGCCATGGTGACTGATGCAGCAGATTCAAATACACTCTATTGATCTTCATGTGGAGCTCATTGCGCCAACCACCTCCAGCATGGCTTCATTCTCCTCCTTCAAGACTATGCGCTGCTGCACAGCGCCTTACGGAGCATTTAAACATCAAAGACACCACAGTGATGGAAAAAGAGCTGGTTCTGCTACAACTCACTGAAGATGTCAGGATAGATATTACAACCACAACATGTGTATGTGCCTCCCGCTATAGTCTACCAACACTTAAACATTTCATCACTCCCTTTATAAATTGTTTATTGTATGACTTTATTCACTTTTGATAAATGATTAACTCACTTCCAACAGAAACATTTTTATTAATTTATTACAACAGATCATAGTATAAATAATCAATAAACCATTAATAAAGCAATTTGTAACGAAGGGTGGGGGGCTTATATTAGAAACTGATCCTAGTGTCATTTTTTGATGTTGCTAGGCCAACTGCACGACCAAGAGCTTCTATTTTTGTAGCAATCAAAAGAAAATCCACATCAGAGTGTTTCATATATTTTAGAGTCAAACGATGCAGATCCTATTTGATGTGGAGACAGTCAGAGAAGATACCAGACAGCTTCCAGGTCTTATATGTGTCTTTTGAACAGCTCCACTTTCATTAAGTCAGTAGTTGACTGAACTCACACTCGGACCAGTCTGAACTTATAAATACTTTCATAAGAACCATCTCAGCCTTTTCTTTCATTTATTCACAACCATGAATCACTTGAATTCGGAGCCATCACACGGTGTCCAGTGACCAGAAATACTATTCTTTCATCTCCTGCACACATTTATCACTCCATTCCTACAAGTGAATTCAACTCAATCATCAGTGAGCAGTGCCCTCTAATGAATCTCATTATCTAACAAGGAAACAAGATCATATCCTCAATAAAAAAGGAACAGTCACATTTTAAGAAGTTCAATTGAAATAAGGAAGATCCTTCACAGTGTTCATATGGTAACGATTAAATCAGACAGCAGCAGTACGCTGAAAGCCAGTACTCCCATGGTGATGGTAAAAAAACCTACTTCAAACTTGATGAATGTAAAGTTATTTCTTCCAGTCTGATTGCCATGGGAACCGTGCTGTAACTGCCTCCTCCATCTAGAGTCTGAGGTTGATAGGGTCCTCCTCTGAAGACCTCTCGTGTTGAGAAACTATTATGATAGTACAGAGCCAGATACAAACCAAAAGATAATGACAAGGCAATCGAGAGTAGAAGTGGTTTGTTTATGTCTATTTCCTTTCATCTTTTAAAAAGGAACATTTCAATTGTGTCCTTCACCTTTAGGTTTAAAAGCACCAATCAGAAATAATCAGCAGGTTGAAATGACTGTGCGCTGTCTCAGCTGTGGAAAGTCTCAAAAGATCCTCTCAAGACATGAAAAGGAAATATCTGGCGCCGGTGTCCCAGGTTTGTGGTGACAAAATCCCACACAATTAGAGGAGAGAGAGTAATAATGACATCAGTTAGCCTTTTTTTAATTCCACTATTTGGACTTCACACTGTGCTTAGATTGTCACAAGGTCAACCTCAATTTCTAATTCGCTTCTTTATAAATTGAACTCATCAGCTAACATTTCCACCACCTCTCCAGAGCAGCCAGCATGACTTATCAGGAGCGACTGGAAAGAGGAAGAAAAAAAAAAAGACACAGAGAGAAGAGGAGGAAACAGCATGAGGAGATATTTTTAATTCACCATTTCATTTTCTCACAGCTCCAAATAATCAGTGGGAATAAAATGGGTAAAAACAAACAAACACATTTACCATGTTACAACGCTGAGACAGAAAACTGCACACACTGGATTTGTTCTAAAGGACGTTACGCAATGCTTTATATGCATGAATTTTAATTTTCACTTGTTACAATGTCAATCATTGTCATTGTCCCTCACACATCTTTGCACTGCTTTCACTAGTCTGGCACTGTTATCACTTTGGAACCATTTTTAGAACACTGTGGGGCAGTAAACACAGTTTCCATGGAAACATCAGCGAGACACACATTGATAAGCGGATTGGAGCAGCTGTATTTCTCTGATGACGAATGGAACCTCAAAAGCTGAGAGGGCTTCAGCTGGCGAACACAATTAAACGCTGCCAATATATTCGGGGGGAAGAGGGATCCACATAAGCAGAGGAATCTGTTTGATTTCTCATTATGAGGCAGATAACAAACGACTCTTATCTGGTTTTGCCAAAAGCACCCTCTGCCTCTGCCTCTGCCAGTCAGTCAGTCAGCCAGCGAGCCAGCCAGCCAGCGAGCCAGGCTGTGGGGTCTGCTTCTGTGTCTGAGTGAGAGCAGCCACAAATGGGCAACAATTTCCAATTAGATTTTACTTTACAAATGGATATATTGATCTGCTGCAGCTGTTCTCATCAAGCCAGAGAAACAATCAGGCACAGTTTAATTTGGCGTCAGTCAATAGTCTTAAACAGATGAAGAATAATACATAGGAAGGTCAGTTTTAAAGGATAACAATAAAAAAGTCACATCATTAATGTTTTTAAAGCATACATTGCAGCACAAATGCATTTTGTCTGCATCCTGCATCCACTTTGAAGCGCTTATTGTTACCTCACTTGGATGTTTGACCTTCGCTCTGCAATATTTAACGAACACAGTTTTACATGTTGTTTTTAAATGAACAGCATTTGCATATTCAGAGTTTCTGGAATTTACAATAAGGGAGAAGGATTATGATGCATTTTGAATCAGGTAATTGAACTTTTTTTTTTTTTGTAGAAAAAACAGATCAGACACTCAATTATTATTCAGAGACAGAGTGTTTTAATCGTCTGGAGGGGATTTTTAATGTTATACGCTGAGAAAAGTTTACACCAGGAGATTATATTTACACTGTGTGCCAAGTCTTCCAGGGTTATGGGCTGAGACTCAGCTGCTGGGAGGACACACAGAGAGAACAACCTGATCACACTGCAACTGATGGTGTCGTGAGAGAAGCTCTGCCTGACAGAAGCACATCTCCCCTCTGTGGCTTTTCACGGTCCTAAAAGGGCTGCACAGAAAGTAAGAGAGCACTGACCTAAAAGAAAAGAAAAAAAAGAAAGGAAACTCTGAGACTATGCAACTTGATCATTGGTGGTGGAGTTTAAGGTGTGGCGGTAAACTAACTGCCCCATCATGTTAGGTATAGGTTGTGAAAATCAGACAGATGAAGTATGTCAACAGTTTTTAGCTTATACAGACACACATAAGAAGTGCACATTCTCATTCTGTTGCAATACTGAGTGTGGATCAATGTGGCTTGCGATCTGTGATGAACCCCCCCTCCTTTCCTAATGAAACAGGACCTTTAGAGAAAGTAGTGGCATCCTACTGGCCCATATCACTGAGTCATGTCCCTCTCTCTTTGTACATGGTGTGCTATGACTAAGAAATACACCAGTGTTGCAGGTTCAGTGAGGTAATTTACTCTTTTGAAGATCCCCACCCTAAACTGCCAGTCCAGTGCACTAAAATCAGCCTCGGTGAACCATTGGTGAAATAATTGAAAAATGAATTCCTGTTATTGGCAGGTCGGCAAAAGACAATCTGCCATTATGTTCATTATAAAGGTCCAATTTCCCTTGGTACAGAGGAGCTACAGGCAGGAGCCTACACACACACAATGACATCAGCATCAATAGCATGTTGTGCCAAACTTGTGGGGCATATTCTGAGGACTACGTGTAAGTGCACGCCAGAAAATTGCTTTAATGTGATCACGGAGGAGGAGAAGGAGAAGAAAAGGCGCTTTCTGATATAATAGATTTGTCTGTGTCACACTGACATAAGCATGGTGAACCCTGCCAGTTTCCATCATCCCACCTCACCTCATTTGTTCTTTTCGAGCAAAGACCATGAAGTGTGGCAGCACCAGGGGGAGCGTGTGGATAAAATCCATTTGGCAAATACGTAATCATTTGCAACAATGCAAGGAGCAGCAGTGTTAATGTGCAACTTAAATTTGCTAATGGCGTCTCTCAGACTCATGTCCTGTTTGTCCAAGTAAATACAAAACCACACTGAAACATCATCATTTGGAGGTCACCAAACCTGGGAATGAATAATATATGAGACGATGCATTTATTTCTAATTAATATTGACAATGTGTTTGGGAAAGAGACAGCAGGGAAATTACGTTCAAGGCTGGTGGAGAGTAATCAGCCTGTAAATGGACGCTATGATGCATTACTTCAATATAAAACTTGAATGATGCTGCTCCTTCAATTTGACATAATTGCCTTTGGGATTGGCAATAGTTTCAAAGATAACAATTTTTTACAGGTTGTCCATCCACTAAACTGTTCAATACATTGATCTGGTTACTACACGTATGGAGAACTTATATAGTAAGAGTGCATCTTATCTATTGAATCTGGAGGAAGAGTAATCATGAGACACAAAACAGACTCTGCAGTGATGGCGGATGTAAACGTAATCACCCCGAAAAGAATGATTCATTTGAAAATTAAAAAATCTAACTAATAACTTTAGTCTAATATTTTCCAGTGCTGTTTAAAACTCAGTAAGATGTCAATAAAAAATATCAACAAGTTTCAACAAAAAATGGAAGATAATCCTTTGGTTGTCAAAAAACAAAGTCAAAGAACAATACAGTTTATGATTTAAAAGTTGTAAAAGACAGACGGGATAAAAAAAAACAAAAAAAACATTAATAGCTTTATTGTTACATTTAAAAATATATAATGTATATTTGACCCAAATTAGCACATTAGAGGTAACATATCCCAAAAATATTAGTATCAAAAATCTGAAAAAATAAATGTGGGCAGGCTTTTCTTAATCCAGTAATTGAGTCCTTGTACTGTGGATTTATATATGTGTATATATTTTAGAAATGTAAATCTGACTAGTTCAAAAGGGACAGAGATGTAAAGCACACACACATTCACACACACTACATGCTTTCATCCGGGGCTCGGGAGAGTCAACAGGCGAGCAGCTGCATGGAGGTGATACCATTCAAATAACATAAGTCGCCTGTCATCCGAGGAGTAGATAATTTCCCTCAGGTAAACTCAAGTGCACCACTTTCTTAATCTGTCAAGTAACATAACAGGAGTCCTCAGGAGAAATGTGACTTTCAACATTTGTGATAGGAAGAAAAAAAATCACATTCATTCCATTGATTAATTGAAAGTACAGACTGTGTGTGTGGCTATCTACTTCTATCAAGGCCGAAAACAAAGCAGCTAATGAGAGACTGTTGTGTGAGTGTCTGGAGAAGAACATTAGTTTTGTGGTTAATCTGCACAGAAAACACTTCAGTAAAGCCTTGTTCTACAGGTTCACTCTCATTAACGCCATTCAAATAATACAGAGCATTGGAACAAAACATGTCATTTAATCAGTGAGCTCGGGAGCATATTATAGCAAAACAATATGTGTTTCCTTTCTGCAGATCCTTCATACAGTCAGAAAAACCTCATTGTACCAAACAGACAAGCTCAAACCTGAAACAAAAAGTCATCACACCGACAGACTTCTTTTCATATCCGTTTTTTTTTTTCAGCTATGGTTTTGAAAAGGTGTAAATGAAAAGGAAAAACTTGACAAAATCTGTTTTGCAACCTTTTAACCTCTCTATACTGTACCTCACCTGACCTGGCATATAGGGGCATAGATTTAATATGTTACTATTTAATAGTCCTGGTCAGGCAGTGCAGATGAAACAACAAGCTATGAACAGTTTCACCTTCATAAGCCAGGTTCAGGACCTTAGTAGTGTACATGTGTATAAGTGTGTAAACTTTCAATCAGTCAAAATCAACTTTATTGGCAGTTCTGCTCTATGTACAGGACATACAGCGGATTTGGATTATCTCCATAGAGTGAAAACAACAAATAGCATATTCAAGAAATAAAATAAAAAACTATGTACTGTACAGTATACACAAATATAAAACAAGGTTCATGGTTCAATCATAGAAATAATCAAATGTAGAAAAGTAAAGAAAAGAAGAATAAGCTTCATCCACAAGCAAAAATGTTTAAAAATTCACATTAAAGTGCAAATATGGAGACCAGCGCAGCAGTTTGTGTAAATACAGTAGCCTATGCTGATAGTTAAATATATCCACTTCTGCAATGCTTGAAGTCATGCAAAGTAAAATAATCCACTAGATGGCAGCATAGTATCAACTAATGTGAAATTGCCTCCATCACTGCACTAACATCCAATTTAAATGGTTCTTCTCCAGCAAAAACACACTCATACACCACAGTCATCAGTGAAACAGCTTCAAGCCACATGTAAACTGAGAATAGGTTATTTATCGTAATGTGGTCCCTGCCCATGGCCGTCGCTGCCAGGCAGTAAGTGGTGGGAGTGGTGAAGGAATCCAGGCAAGAGGTTACATCAGTATTCGGACAATGTTTGCTCGGAAGAATGAATAAGTAACTGCAAAACCATGTTTCAGCTTCCTTCCCGTCATGTTACTGTCATCTCTTCGCTCCACATGTGCAGAAATGTTTAACCCGTTGAACATGAACATACACTGCACAGCTGGTGGTTTCCTCCATGATGCATCCTGGAGAGTCCACCAGAGTTGCAGTGACCCAATTATCTCTGGAGGCTGAGTCACGAGGGTGTGCATAGCTGCTCTTTGTTTTTCACCATGACCAGAGTTAAAGTTTGCCGTCGAGTCCTCTGAACCTGGTGACACCCAACACCTCTCTGTCTTTAAAGCTGCCAGAGATGCAACACAGTTTGCATTTCTCTCTGCAGTTCACACTCCAGATTCTTGAACATCTCCCATGGGATCTAACAGTAACACATGGTTTTCTTTTTTCAAAACCTTCCCCCCTTTTTTTTTTTTTTTTTTTTTGCACATGGGCTTGAGGAGATAACTATGGCCTGGATGCAACTTCCTGCCCCAACCCCCAGCTGTGCGTGGAGCTGTTTATGTGACTGCCCTCTGCCTGGGGCCTCGGGGGCGATAAATTACATGAGCTCAGTGCTGCTTACATGTTCATCACTCCCCTTGACCTGCTGGAGCTGGTCACCACCTCTTCACCGCTGTCTGTTTTGACTCATGAGCCCCGGCGATGCTTTTGTGTTTGCAGAACCACCGGCCGAGGTTGACTTATATGAAACTCCTCCAAGATATGACTTATTATTTTGTTCTCCATGGAGAAATTGCTAAATTAGAGGCCATTTGCGAGCTTCGATGAAGGTTGACATAATGAAATACCCACCAAGGTCGGAGATTAGTTTGGAAAAACACTGGATAAAAGGTTCAGACATTGTCCCTGGCTGGCATATGTTTTCAACTTGTAAGCAGGGTTTAGTTTTATAGGCAGGTTGCATAGATTACACTCTTCGCATCGCCTTTGGGGATCGTGGTAAACAACATATTTCCTCTCTATTTTCCCCGAGATGAAACATTATTTTCCACTTATTCTTATTACTAAACCAGATGTTGATTCCAAACATTGTGTGCCGTTCACTTCACTCCAAGGATGAACCATCAGGAACAGTTGTATCCTTCATGTTCAAAGAGAACAGATTTATGAGTCAGATTCTTTTTATTCTTTCGAGTTCCGAGGAAGAGCAAGTGTCAATGTTGTTTTGACGTTAGTCACTGAGTGTGAAAAAGGTTTTATGACTTGAGAATTATTTTTCAATCCACTAAGTGGCAGCTGATCCTTCAACTTCACAGTTTAAAGTCATTCTTCAACAGATGAGCTGTAAAATGACACATTGTCTTTGTGACAGTGGATATAGGTTTGTATTTAGACATTTTAGAACATTCTGCCTGATTGCTGAACCATAGTTTTCCTGGGAAAACAGTCAGCGTGCCCACAAGACATCTGAGCCGGTGGGAGGTGGGCTGCTGTCTGCTCTCTCCTCACTCAGCGTTTTTCTTTAAATGTGAAAAGTGGCTGGATGTTTTCTGCCCGTTGTCTGAACATCTGTTTCCCTTGTAAGAAAAGGTATTTGGAAAAATTCAAAAAAAATGAATTAAATTATCACTGGCATGAAATCAAGACCAGATCAATATCAGTGTGTTCTATTTTGAGACTTTTGTGTTTTTATTTTATCATCGCTTAAGTTGCGTTCTGCAGCATTATGAGCTGACACATTAAAGAATGCCTCGCAGGCCAGACGTGTCCAACCCAGTCATGTAACTTTCACACTGATGCCAACTTCGCTCTGATTGTGCTTCAAAGTGCCTCTCATTTTGAGCCCATTCACTCTGCCTGCCATTTTCTCTGCGGTTTGTAACCATGGTGGCTGTTGTGTTTGGTGCAGCGCTTCAGCAGCTTTGCTTTATTTGCAATTAGACGCTGCAGGATTACCTCAGTTTGCCTCTCCTGCCTGCCATCATCTCTGTTTGACTGGGTTTATTCTTAATTAGAAACATAACACAGAGAATATGTTCCATCACTGGTAAGGAAAGCACAGAGTCAGAAAGACAGTATTACTGTATCTGATACTTGAAACCAATTGGAAACTACAAATCAGTGTCCAGGGCTCGATTCAGAGCTGGACGTCTGCTACAGGAGCCCACTTTTCTGTTTCTATTTCACCTATCAGTCACTTCTATCCTATGGCATTGTCACTTTGATCGTGTCATGTCCAGGGTGCGTTGCCCAAGTGTCGTGACCATATGTACGGTATTATGTCAGATAAAAAGGCTTTGTCTGATGTGTTTTGTTTTGCCATGGGCCACCCTAATAACAGTTGCATGCCTGCTGGCTGCCAGCTGCTGTGCCTGCTGTAACAGCCAGCACAGTGCTGGAATGTTCCCATGCAGATCCTCTATTCACACACACACACACACACACACATACACACACACACCAACATGCAGCTTGTGCACGCTGATAGAAAGAAAGCCAACAAAGAGCGACTGTGGCTCTTTTAGTTTATGCAGATGCAGATCTATGATAACAAACTGAGGATGCATCAGCCAAATAGGGTGCACTGATTGCACATGATTGATCATGCATAATTGAAAAGTTGTTGGACACAGCAGTGCTGACACTGAATGATAACCAGGATGATTTAGATAGATAGATAGATAGATAGATAGATAGATAGATAGATAGATAGATAGATAGATAGATAGATAGATAGATAGATAGATAGATAGATAGATAGATAGATAGATCGATAGATCGATAGATCGATAGATCGATAGAGATAGATAGATGAAATACAGTATATTACTGTAAATGTGGCTGGTTACGAAAGGATGCTTGAAAAGCTGACCAAACAGAGATTTACAGGTCGTATTTTTGGGGGTACATCTTTGCTGAAATTGCAGATTGTGCATTTGAGAAGTGTAACTTTTAAGAAAGATCAGCAGTTTTACTTACCCACACGCTACCACTTCCCAAAAGTGATCAAGAAATAAAGTGTGTCCACTTTGCGTTAAATAAAAATAAAAAAGAAGCCTATTTTTTGAAAAATTGATGATAAGGTCTTTGTAACTCTGAAACTGACCAGTTAAATATTTGTCTTTCTGAGGCTTTTGTGTTTGCTATGTTGGGCAGATGCCCTGTTTGACCATGAAACAGGCCATTGAGAATTGCCCACTTGGCCACTAATGAAAAGACTGGGTTGGATTAGGGCTGCTCAGACCTCCTTGGATACCGGATACCAGCGCACTGGATTGATGATGACTACCATTGTTTCTGTAAAGGGCCCATCTTTGTGAAAGGCTGCCATTTATCTCATTTGCCTGCAGAAGTAATATCAAGAGATAGTGTTAAAATCACACACCTTATGTACCCATGGGGAAATTGAGGAGTTTTGGACATTGCAATGGTTCAGAAGGAAAATTCTCTTTGTATAAAAAAGAATACATTGTGTTTGTATTTACAGTATTATGTTAGGCAGTTTTTTATGTGCTTATGTAAAATAGTCAGGTTCATTAAAGTTTAGTCATTTTTTTTGTTGTTGCTAATTTCTACACCGAGAAAAACAAGATTATTCTAACACCAGTTTGTGCTTCATATTTACATCAAACAGGTCAGACAAGTAAACATTTTGAGCAAATGTTTGCCTATATTTACAGCAATCTTTAAAAAAGCCTGGTTGTTGTCAATCAATATTACTGCTTGTCTAGACCTAGTCTCCAGAAATGGTTAAGACTCTTCTTCAATACAGAAGAATGTGTGACAAAAATGGATGGTACTGCCAGGGATTTGGAGAAAAAGATATCACATCTGAAGAACTTTTAGGTCAATCATATAATACTTAAAACAGAACAGAACATTATGGTCTAATATTTTTTAGGGCATCTGTCAGTCACAGGCCCTAACCAAGTGATGCCACTGGTTTCAAATAAAATGTTAAAATACCACAACAGCAGTGAACAATGTTCAAAAAATGTCTATGCTCTTCAAAAAGTACTAGCCATGTGACTTGAATGGGTCACAAACGAACAAACAACTGTTGGTCTTTGACCAGTGATACTGACACATGACACACAACTGACCTGATGACACTTTTTCCTCTACATTGGCTCACTATGTAGCGCAAAATAAAAGGCCTAGCGCGTACACTGATAGCTACTCAGTGTATCCGATAAGCACAGTGATGACACAAAGCCACAGTATCTCTACTTTGTTTACTGCTGGGACGCTCTTATAGATAAAAATGGCTCATGAGTGATGAGTGAACTTCGCTGCGAGGGCTGAAGGAGTTGAGGGAGGAGGAGAAGAGAAGGAGGAGGGGAGGTTAGGTGAGAGTATGGATTGGGTGGAGGTGGTGGTGGTGGTGGTGGTGGAGGGGCGGGAGTGGCAGCCTCGCGCTCCGTCCGTCCTCCCATCAGTGTCTAATCCCCTCTCTCTGTGGCGACGTCACTCAGGCTGTCTCCAAAGGGACGCAGCAGCAGCAGCAGCAGCAGCAGCAGCGTTGAGCAGCTCGAGCAGCTAGGCAGCCAGTGCGCATCACCGGGACGCGACGTCAGTGGAGCCGGGGCTCAACTTTCGGGTCGATCGCTAAACTTCGGACACTTTGGGGGAACTTACAAACACACAGAACAAAATGGGTAAGTGTCGCAAAACACATCCTCTTGTACCCTGTTGCTCATGTATTGGACACACAACCACCGCTGCTGCTTCGTGGTGACAGCATTTTGCGCTTCAGACTTTGTTATTGTCGCTGCAACTGTCGGGGTGCGCCGATTGCCTGCACGCAAACTTAACTAATTTCAACTTTTACTACAACTACTACAACTACTACTACTACAAGCACTGGTCCCAGACATGGGCTGTTAACCTGACCCGGTTTCATGAGAATAGGCATTAGAGCAGAGTGCTGGAGCAACCTGAGGAAAGCGATTAGAGAGATTATGTCTATCAGGATTCCTGCAGTCAACTCTGTTCGAGTGTGCGGAGGTGTTAAGTCCAGATCAACTTGCTGCCTCCACTGTCCACTACTCTCAGTAGGCTAGCTGCACATCTTATACTCGACTTGATTGCCTGTATTGATCACTATTGCTCAGCAGTGACTGATTGTGTAAAGGTGAAAGGTTGTTGTTTGTGTTGCATTCCCTGATCAAACTGCACCCTGTGTTTGGCTGGTTTAGAATGACTGGAAAGAAAGATAGGCAACATGTTGTGTTTGTCAGATGCTGTGTATGTGTGTGACATGCCAGAGTTTGTAATTGCTATCTGGAGGGCTGAGATGAGACTGTCCCCATCCTCAAATCAGCCCCAAGTGTTGACCATCTGTGCCCCCAACCTTAAGGGGGGGTGGGGGTAGGGTGGTGAGGCGCTCATGTCATGGATGTTTAGTAACTTTAAGGCTTTAAAACTGCGATGAACTGTGAACCAGATGGGACAGTGTGCACTCAGCTTTCACTTCCCCAACTGTTCTCACCCCCCATCACCGGACCAGACATTTAACAATAAGGCGACACAGAGAGTCGGCTTTTGGGCAGCATTCGGGGGGCTTGTGTGTTGTTTCGCGGCGGTGCAGCTGAGGCCAGGGAAGAACACTGTGTGAGAATGTGTATCAGCGCTCATTAATTCGCTCTGAAGCTCCTCACAGAGGCGTCTTTGTGCTCCCAATTTGGAGCTGCTCCTTTGTGCAACTTCAGTGGCTCTCTTAATGTAGAGAGAGGAGTCCAGTGAATTGTAAGTTTCGGAGCGGATGCCTTGTGAACTAATTCCCCACAGACCCTTTTCCACTTTCTCACAGAGGATATTGCTCTGCATGGTAATCGACCTTTGTGCATTGTCCACTTTGCAAAGCTCCCATTTCATATTCAAACATTCTTTATGGCCCTCTCAGGAAAAAGAAAAAAAAATAGTGTGGCCTGTTGTTGTGCGGAGACTTGCAAGTTGCTGTGTTGTGTCAGAGAAATTGATATCACACTTGCTGTGCTGTGATTTGCTCCGTTTCATGCGAAATAGCTTTGAAAAACAGAAAACGGATTATCTGTGTGTATGAAACCGTTCAGCCCAAAAAAAACAGGATGTCTCCAAAGCGGATTGTTGCACGGATCTGTGAAGAAGTGAAGATGTCACTCAGAGGTTATATAACTTGTGTCTGATTTGATTTTACGGTGACCTTTCACCTTGCAGAGGGGGGGCACGTGTTTTTCAGAGAGATTCTCCTCTGTCCCTCACCGTGAACGATTTAACAGTGCATTGGCCTGTGTTTGGGATGTGGGAGGATAACTTGGCCTCAGTCCACTGAGCTCAATTCAGAAAGAGACGGCAAGTCATTCTCCACCAATATCTTGTTAGGTTCCCGGCGTTCGACTTGTGACAATGACCCAACCAGGAGAGTCGGGTTGCCATGGGCCTCCTCGGAAACAAAACACTCAAGGTTTCAGCCCAACTTTTTGTATATTATGAGAATATTTTCCAACTGAGTCAAACATCTGAAGAGAAAGTGTTGGCCTGGAGATAAATCTTCCTTGTGATCACATTGGTTTTAGCTAGTAAAGCTCAACATGGCACAGCGGAGTGTGTTAATCGTGTTTTCTTCCCGCAGCAGATTGTAACAACTTCAGAGCACAAACTTGTCAAACACAAGCAAAGTTTGAACGCCTTTACAGGGTTTTCAGACTGTTTGGAAAAGCAGTTTAGAAACTCTCAGTGTGGAAAATGAACCATCTTTTCAATCTATCTCTTTTACAGATACAATTGAATTATGTGCTTAGCATTCAAAGCTATCCTATGACGGGAGATGCAAGTAATCAAATCCAGCAAATTATGGACATGACAACACTAGGTCTGTTCTTCTTGGAGCCAGATCCTGACTGTAAAAAAAAAGAAAAAGAAAAGGAAAGATTGTTTTTCCTTATGGAAACTGGTGAACTTCTGCTCAGAGTGTTTTGTATTCTGCGTGGTGGTCCTTGTGGAAAAGGTCACGGGGGCTGGATGCAAACCAGATCCAAAAGTTACATCATTGTTTTTGACTAACCCGAGAAAAAAAAAAGTGACTTAATCACAGACGACAGTTTTGAATGTGTCTTTAATTAAACATCTTGCTGCAGTTCAACAGCTCAGCTGTTTCTGCCTCGCCGTTTGCCAGTGGACATGTACAGGCATAAAACACAGTGTCGGATGTTAATGGTTTCATAATTATGGTGAAGACCACGTCATAAAAAAAGGATCGATTCTGTTCCAGACACACACACACACACATGAACACACGCACACATACACATTCACTCACACACACAAGCTAGTTGGACTGTGTTGTTGATAATGATTTTTACACGTGCGTCTGGGAAACCTCTCGGAGGTGTCAGTTACCCCATTTAATGTTGTGCATTCCTGCTCCCTTTCGAACGAGGATGTCTGGAAAGTGTCTGATTATGTGGCCTCGTGCATCAGCAGTGATTACTGTCACAGGCGCACGGGCGGGTGGACAGTATGCGCTGTGACCCCTGCATCCTGAGTCTACGGAGAGGAAAGACCCATGACTGCTTAATGCTGAGCCAGCGAAAGATCCAATCTGCGCTTTTGGAATCAACATCTTGTCAGCGAATGGCTGAGCAATAACACAGAGTCAGGTCATTCCCCGCCACGCCACCCCCCCTCCCTGACTTCATGCTTCTGTATCCCCAAGAGATGCTGAGAAAAACACGAGGATGAGTCACTGCAGGGATGGTCAAAGGGTGCTGAGAGCGAAAATTGAACTTGGCCCTGTTGTGATTTGTTTTTTTAATTTTATTTTATGAAAATTCTTTTGATTCTCGTTAACTCCAAAAAAGATTCTTTCCGCAAGACTAAAAAACGCGGGATAACGTATGTGCTAACCTTTTACGTCTGATCCCACATTTTCATGTCACCATCAATAAGCCGTTAAATTGCTTTTCGTCTGTGGGTTGCAGTCATTAATTACAGTGAATATCCTCCATAATGAGGTAGTTGCTGTCATAGCTACATGATTTCTGGGCTTTTTTCCATTTGGCATTGGATGTGACTGAGCATCTTTGGTAATTATACAGTAGATGAGGCCCATACAGTACTTTTTTGCAACCGTGCAGCTCTAAGAGACCCGTTTGGTTCAATCAAGACTTCATTCATCTCCTGCTTCCCTTCCTGCTCCACTTAGTGTCCTCTGAACTCGTCCTTTCTGGGAGTCTCCATTCCTCTTTCATTGTCGCTGCTTTTCCTCTGCCTTCTTATATATTTCTCTCTTTTTTTGTTTCGTTCAGCGCTGCAGGTCTGTCGGAGCAGTCATGTTAATTTGTTGAGCTTAATAACTCCTCCGACAACAAAGGGGACCATTGAGTATTGTGACATGAAATGACGGGAATAGAAGTTCCTGAGTGGGGATGCCTGTTGAAGCATGTGCCTCGGCCGTCACTTTTACCAAAAGCCCATTCACAGTTGAACGGAAGGGATGCAAGAGGATGCGTGGGTGACATTGTGTGTGCATGTGTATGTGTGCGTGCGAGTCCACCCTAGTTTAGAGACATGCCACAATCAACGCTGCTACATGGTAGAAACAGGATGGCATTTAAATATCTGAAAATACTCCCTATATGCGCACGACCGCAGCGTCTCAGATATGCAAAAGCAGTTGAACTCTGGGGTTGTCTAAAATATGCCAGATACAATATGTCCTTTATCTTATCTGCAAAGCTCCAGGAAAGAAAGAAAAAAAAAAACACCCACGATTACCAAGGTTAAACTGCCAAATACATGCATAATGAGGCTTAATTTGAATCTTATTTCTTCACTTTTACAATGTGTTGGCATCGGTGCATGTGGTGTGCAGAGCGCAGGGGTGATGTTTCCCAGTGGCGCAGCAATCTGTATTAGTGTTTTTGTTCACAGTCAGATGACTGTTCCAGAAGGCCTGTGGGGGAAATAATAGGCTGGTGAAAGCAAAGAGCTGCTGCATCTGATGAACATTCAACAACTCATTCAGCAGTCATTCACCACCACTTGCAGGATTTTCTGCTGTCAAACCCCACTCTACAGCACTATGCATGATTGCATTCACTTCACCGTCCACGCTTTGATCCACTCTCTGCATATCACATGATCAGAGGACATTGATAAATCAGTAATATTTAACATGAATGACCTATTTTCTCTTCCCAGCCGTGAGCATTGAAATGGATCATAATGCACGGAGAGAGGCCTATGTTAACCGATGCCTCGACCTTGTGATGGACAGGACGTGAACAAAGGGGATTAAAGCCATAGGTCGACCAACTGGGTGAAGCTCCATCTGCCTTCAGACTGCGGTTTCAGCTCTGCAGGGTCACTTGGTGAAAAGGTTGAACCTGGCTCTTATAGCACTCATCCAAAAAAACTGTTGAATGCAGTTTTTGTCAGCTTCTGAAACTGATGCAGCAATTGGCTTGGTGTGTTCGTGTGTGTGCCTGTGTGTGTGTGTGTGTGTGTTGGCAGGGTCTGAACTTATCTCTAAAGTTCTTTTTTTTTTTGCATTCATCAGTTGACACAACTTCTTCTGTCATGCACAAACGAGCGCAGCACTATTGGCTGCCTTTAAGGCGAGCCTGTCTGAAACGATGACCCTTTATCCCAATTACTGCACTCTCTCTCTCTCTCCGCTGGCTGGCTCACCCCCGCCTTTGAGTGTGGCTGTGGTGCAGAGCTATAAACCCTTTTTGTCGCCTCAGAAGTCACATAAACCACTTTGTCTATGTCAAGTGCGGATTTTTGAACAAATATTGCTTCATCGCTTTAAGACTTGGAAAAGCAGTCTGTGTTCAGACATGCTTGGCTTATTGACAGGTGTCTCGGCCTAACTGTGGTCAGTTAGACAAATGCTGGATGCTGCTCACTTGACCTATGTCAGCACCACCCTAATAAAAGTATTAGATGTCAACCAAAACCCAGGCACCATACTGTAGGTTCCCTTCAGCAACCTAGTGGAGCTGTCGCAGACGATTTAGATCAATCAGGGGTGAGGAAGCGGTCCAGTTAAGACGGTTTCACTGTGTTCAATCTTCCTGTTTTGACAGGAAATGTATAAAGGCTGCTGTAGATTTCCAAAGAAACAAAACACACTATAATTATTTAGTTCAATGTGACCTCAGTTCAGATGTGAGGGTGGTCAGGTGAAATGAGAGGTAATAATAATGGCTTCAGCTAATTTCCCTGTAAGATCGTCAGTGAGGAGTGAGAGCAGAATGCATTAGTCTGCTTTTCAACTGTGGGAGCCTGTAGGATTGAGCTGTTGGCCGAGTGCCCACCGAGTGTATTCAACCCTCCACAGATAGGTCTTTGTCCTCTGCGCTTTTACGCAGCTGCTAAACAACCGTAAGACAAAAGCATCTGGGGTACCCCTGCACACCAATGAGAAATGTTCACCATATGAAGAGCCATGCCAGACCGCCTGAGACCATTTGGATACAGCCAAATGATACGCTTGGGATGAATTAGGCAGGAATTTAAATGAATAGCATGTAGCCCTTCATGACTTTTTTTTTTCTTTCTTTGCTTCTGTTTTCAGGATTATGTGTAAAGTTCTACTTGAGCCTATCGAGATGTTGTTTTTGCGATAACGCCGTCAGAAAAACAAGTCTTGTGCAGGCTTCTTATTTCTTCACAGCTCGTTGCGCTGCTTATCTAAGATGAGGAAGACGCGCATGACTCCTGTTTGCTCATGTTGTCGTGCCGTGGCGCTGCATGTGACACGGTGAAACCAGAGTTAGAGAGGCCACTGAACACACACACAATCTCTCTCTTTCCCTCTATTTCTATTCCTCTCTTCTGCCAGGAATCATTTTTTTTCTGCCCAAGAAAAAAAAAAAAGTTTCCAAGTGAGAGTTTTCATTGTCTGGTTATTATCCTCCAGAGAAAGGCTTGATAGGCAGGAAGAGGCACTTCTGCCAAGCAGATGAAAATCTGCAATCGCTGAGCTTTTATAAAGCGACAGCTGCAGGAAACCCAATAGCTGAGGGAGACTGTTTGGGGGGATGCTGTGTGCGCTTCACAGACAGACATTCTAGGGTTTTAGGGAGATAGATTTCAATTTGACTATATTTCTGAATGCTGGATCTGAAAAATATCTTTCTCTACAGATATTCAACGTGGAATCCCACACCACTGAGTCATTCTTTAATGCGTGATGCTTTTACCATTTGCACATGTTTTTTTTTGTGTCACTTACTATTATAAATTCAATTCAGAGAGGAGGAGAAACATACCAGCAAACAGCAGCTTCGGGGGGGGAGAGGAAATCCCAGATGTTTCTGTCTGAGAAAGGGCTCGACACCGTAACCACACGCAGACCGGAGCAGAGATCAGTGAGCGGTATGAATACTACAGCTCCACCACTGAGAGGTCTCATAAGTCATCTTAGCTTTTGACCTCTGCTCTATGGGAAAACAATACTGTAACAATAGAGTGGCCACAGCTCACAGCAGAAAACGTAAAAGTGACGGAGCAGAGCATCTGGAATGTACGAGGGTGCGTGCATCTGTTGCATGTGTGCATAACATACAGTAATCTTAGTTGCTCCATGCCATGTGGAGTGCATGAGTGTGGGTTGCCTTGTGTTTGTTATTGCTGGGCTCGTTTAATCAACACTGGATATTTTCCAAGACAATGCAAGAAAATTATCATTTTCTTTATTTACTGCTTTCAGAGTCATTTGAATTTGGAGTGTGACATTTACATAAATAACTTTCCAGGATCTTGCTGCACTGAAAGTAGCGTTAAATAAAAAAAAGAGGAAGAAAACAGCTTTTTCTTTAGTCAGTGACAGCCAGGAAATTTTACAAATGGTTTTTAATCAGTATCAAAGTCCAAAGGGGTCTGAACACAGTGAAAGGAAAAACACTTGTATTCTGCAGTGGTTATGTCAGTTTCATTCACAGCGTGTACAGTATTTCCATCTATGGAGATTTCCATATAATTTGAATGCAGGGAGTGCGTTCATGAATACATTCTTCAGGGTGTAAATGTTTAGACACTGATGATGATGATGATGTAGAGACAGCAGCTCAGTCTGATGGTGCCATAAGTAGGTCCTACTTAGCACAGTACGTGCTATA
This sequence comes from Decapterus maruadsi, assembly GCA_030347415.2. Taxonomy (NCBI): domain Eukaryota; kingdom Metazoa; phylum Chordata; class Actinopteri; order Carangiformes; family Carangidae; genus Decapterus; species Decapterus maruadsi. Next base: position 16,373,658 of record CM064902.1, on the reverse strand, counting down.
TAACGTCCAGTGTGATGGACAAAAGAACATTACAGTCTCTGCTGTTGGACAAGTGCCTGCCAGTGCTTAAAGCAATAATGCAATGGATTGACCCACTCTCGCAGAGGTCGGCCGGGATAGAATACCATCATCCACTGGAGGAAATGGCTTCCAACTTGCTCTTGTGGTGTATTGTATTTGCTGTATATTGGTTAACGCTGTGTCCACTTCTGTTGTGAATCTGTGGACAAAAACACATCTCTGCGGGGATGGAAGTGTCAGGTTCAGGTTACGGCCGACTCCCTGTCCTTCCAGGATTCATCCCTCTGGGACGCGGGGGCTTTGAGACACGGGGAGGAGCGCCTGGCGGAACAATAGCGTTAAAGTGATCTGAGTGTCGGCTGCTCTGTTGTCATAGAGCTGACGGTGAATCCTGACATGGTGGGGTCTGACTGGCTGGGCTTGTTGAGTAGCACCGGCTGGAGCTGAGAGGAGGAGGTTTTCTGCTCCGTCTAATGAGAGTTTTGGGGGAGGGGTTGTTAAGAAGAGAGAGAAAAAAGGGTAAAGTCTTTGGGTCAGGGGTGAGAGATTGGCAGCGTGAGGTGGGGGACAATAGGACCGGCGGGAGCAGCATAGAGAAAGAGATCCCAGCAGCCAGGGGAGACACAGGAGAGGGTGGGGGGGGCGGCTGTTCATGGGAAGTAACCCCAAGATTAGTTGGAGAGTCTCGTCTGCTGTCTCCAGGTCTCTGTGCTTCATTATGTCTCTATTGTGTGTGTGTGTGTGTGTGTGTGTGGGTGTGTGTGTACGTTCACATGCTTATGCCTTGTGCAACAAGTAGGAAAATGAAAGCCTGTCTCCAGCCCTGTGTTATTTACCGTCGCAGCAGATCTGTGAGAGAGTGTGAGAACATTTTTGTTGGGGAGATCCTTGACATGTGTGTGACTATGTGTGCAAGACATAAAATTTTGAAAAATCTTGTTTTCATCTGCGTCTCCTGACACAATATGCCAGATTTATATCCAAATAAACCCTGTGTTTTACACCTTCCACTTGTCAAAAGATCAATAAACACTTGCTTGCTTCATTTGCCAGCATTATATTCATTATTCAATTCAAAGATGTGCACATCTGTGGTGCAAGATAAAAATGTATGAGCCCCTTTCTTTTCATTATGATTTAAAGTGCTGTTCGGCCACTCAAGTAGCATAAAAGGCAACTCCGTGGTCTTTGTGTTGGGCTAAATATAAAAATGCTTACGGTGATAGGTATTGTATTTAAAGGATTAACAATACTAAGAGAAGTCCCAGTGGGATTTATTTGTGCTCCCAGTGCAGTTTAATGGACAGTCAGATGTTTCAAATGGCCTTAGGTGTCAAAATGACAGCAGGGGGCGTGGGGAGGGGGTGCAGTTTGCAGCTCATGGGTGACCAGAAAGAGATATAAAAAGAGATGGATTAAATCAGATTAGAGGGGCATCTACACATTAGGGGGGCATCAGGAGAGAACCAAAGCAGTTATAGCCTAATCAATATTTCCAGACAATAAAACAAATAGAGACAGCAATAAAACGACTCATTGGTTTGGCTTATATTGTTTCCAGCTACAAAAAGGCAGCTATTTTCTGTTGAGCAAAACTCAGCAAATTGAAATAGCTGAATGATTGAGTGACAGAAAGTTATCTAGGTAGCTGTTCATCAAGCTCGTCTAATTGCCATATGGATTTGGAGACCAAAAATAGAGCTAAAGTTACTAATATTGGACTTGCATAGCTAATAGCCTACTATCTCTGCTATGTATGGTAAAATGGATAATTTTTCCAATGTATTTGCCAGATCAACGTGAAAACTGATAAAATGTTGTGGCTTCAGTGATTGACAGATAAATTTAGCAGCTAGCTGGTTAACATGATATATTGATGGAGACTAAAAACAGAGCGAGTACTTTAAAAACATGGCCATTTTAATATGCTAATGGTGTTTCTGCTGTCTATGTATGGTAAACAGGATACTTTTTGGTAGATAGTGTGTTTGTCATACCAACTTGAAAACTAAGTTACAACTGAAAGTGGTTGTGTTCACGGCTTATTAAGGGCCCAAAGTGTGCTGTTGCAGAATTGGGTACTTTATCAGCACAATGTTGATGTGCAATCTTAGATAGGGAGTGTTAAGCCAGTAGGCATGTCTATCGGTTATTTTTTCTTAAGATACAAGTTTTTGTAAGTGTAGCCTTTGGTCACGTCTGACAGGATGATAGGTTGTGTTACCGAATGCCTGACGTCCTGAGGTCCAACCACACCAGAGAAACTGCTGATGTGCTATTCCCTCATTGAGAAATAATAGTGTTTTTAAAACCCCCAATTTATTTTAACAGACAACTATTCAGGGTTATCTGGGTATCCTCATTATTCTCCACCAATGCACAATAGATTGAAAAGACAAGCGGTTATTATGTGGCATTACTCTAACTGGATAATAGAGAGGTGTTTGCCTGCAGTACCTCTCGTCTGGTTCGTTGGCTCCATAATATAAGCATGGCGCACCACAAGTCAGCGACACAGACCAGAGGCCTCAGTAAAATATTTAGTGCACACTGAAACAAGATCAAATAATTACGCTTTATTTTTTCGTTTTGAATGGCCAGACTTCTTGGTGTTATTGAGAGAGGAGGTGGTGGGGTACAGCTACTGCACTGTAAACGCCTCTCCCTCCCTCCCTCCCTCTCACTCTGTTACTCTTTCACTCGCTTCCAGGTTTCTGTTTCTGTTTCCTGGCTTCAATTCGATCTTTTGACTCCAGACTGAAATTATGAAATTCTTCGTCTTTAGGTTTTCGATACTGCAATGGTTTTCTGTCCGGCCAAGTCATGGTGGCAGCTTCCAAGGTACTATAAGCCTGGAAGGCCGGGTAATATGAAGCATCTGTGTCTCTCGCTCTCCCTGCAGCACAGTTAGGCCAAACCCACAGTGGCTGTGGAAGGTGCCAGCAGAGCCAGGGTTGTGAAGTCACTTCTAGAGGAAAAACAATGGCTGCCAGGCATCCTTGAATGAGTGTTGCTCCATTTCCAGACCTAACACGATAGTAACACAAACATGCAATTAGAGAAGTGCTGAGTCAGACACCCTTGGCATTGTTTGGTCAAATGCTTATAATTACACTGGAGACCAAAAACAATCAATCTGGATATTTTACAATGGAGGAAATGTCAAGGCATGAAGTACGTCTCTATTAGAAATAGTTGAAATTGAATAGCACAGATGGATTTCCACCATCTTGTTGCAAACTTTACAGCTTTTCCTTTTGCGGTGGAGTTCTTTAGCATGAAGAACAATGTGTTGCACCACAGGCGGATACAGGTTGGGTTTAAGATTTTAATTCTAGGGTTGGGTCACGATGAAGGTCTGAGGGATGAGGTCTCGGTTACATAAAGTCCACAATTGATAGAGTCTCAGCTGACTGAATGAACAATCCTCCTCCCAAAGCTTGTGTTAGGGAGAGTGTGCAACTCAAATTCAGCAGCTTTTTGGTAAGAAAATCACTTAAAGTGTCATTAAGTATAATTTTATAGTCTCAGACCTGAGGGTATATTTGATTTCCAGACGTTGTGGGTAAAAAAGTAGGTAGGATTTACTTCTTTTCTCCTTTCATTCAGGGTACAAGACACATTTTTCATTATTTTCCTGACAATTTGTAACTTGATTTGATAAAAAATGATAATAATAATTAGTCAGAAAGAACCTTAAATGTGAGCTCTCTGTGGAGTTGAGGGTTAAAGTTGCCAACGGTATAAAAGAAACATCCAAAGCAGTTGCTCAAGTTCAAGTATAAAGGTTGAAAAGCCTTTATTTCAGTGACACCATAAAAGAATGACATGCATTTAACCTTAGTCTGCTCAAACATGTGAATTGTGTTTCCTTTTTTTTTCTGTGAAAGGATTTTTTTAGTAATTGACAGAACCACGGGGAAGCGCAGAGCTCATTATAAGTCAGCTCATTGTGGTTTATTCTCTCACTGCATGTCTTGCTTTAATGAGTGAGGACAGTTGGGATATTCATTTTTTCCAGTGCAGACAGAGGGACATCTTCTTTTTTCATAATGAATAAAGCCCAGAGTTGTTTTTATAGATCGGACTGTTTGGTTATGTAAGTTCAACTTCTGAGTTGAGTTTGAGTCGTACATCGTGGGTCATTATAACAAATCACACATTCAGTTGTTCAGCAGAAGTCATACAGACTTTTGTAATGCTTTTGTCCCACTAGACCTACAGAGGAAAAATGGGTCAGCAAACAAGTGAATGGATCTGTATAATGGGTTTGTAGTGCGCTGCTTTTGTAAACCAATCAATGACTTGGATTCAGCACGCCAAACATGGAGGCAGACATACAGAGCAGATTGACCACTGAAGAGGGCCTGCATTTTAAATCTAGGTCAGTAATGCCATCGCAGTGCACTGGAATGATATTGACTAAAACAAATTGTCAGAACAGTGGCGGCCAGTGTTGCTGAGCGGCAAAATATTCAGAGATGTTTAGACAGTTTGTTTCTTTCTCTTACTTTTTTTTAGTCTTTGGCTTTACCAATCAGTCATACCTCATGTGGGCCACTCCATTCACCCTTTGGCTCAATCTGCCCTCTTCTCTGGTGTAGTGAGTTTTCTCAGACTGATGGTAGTTTTTTTTTTTTTTTGAAGTGGTACTTGGGCCTGGACACAGACTTCGCTCCCTGAGAAACCTTTCCTCAGTGTGAGCCAAGCAGGGTGCAGGTCTTCACGGGTGACTGAACACTGAGGAGCTTTCAGGGCCCCCCAGTCTCACAGCGTGTAAGGTTGACCCACAATGAAGCGCTCCCTCCCCTCTCCTCTCTTCCTCATTTGTATGAGCTTCATCATCATTCAGATTGTGTCCTCGAGTAGGGGAGTGGTTCTGTCTCACACTGAAGCTGAGCGTGCAGCTCTCAGGCCGTACCTCCTCTATGTTCACATGATGATTCCCACACCACTCAACCTGTCACAGTGCTTGTGATGTCTACGTCTGGTCAGTCTGTTTGCTTTTTGTGTGACTAAAAATACCTGATGCTTTTTTTTTTGTATGGTCCCAAATCAGCTTCACATCTAACAAGGGGCAGCTGTTTTTACCAAAACTCTTGCTGTATAGTCATACAGCATGAATTAGGGGTTTTCCTTCTTATTCCTTTGGGTGGAAACCAAAACTGAAGTGAAAGCAGAATGAATCTTGGACTTGTAATCATTAGTGATCAAAAACAGAACCATGAATGCATGCTAATTTTGGATTTGTGTCTGTTCTGTGATTTCCAAACATATTTTATTGAAAATATTGTGTAAAGGGGTGTTCACACCAAAAGGGGCAGCTGAGATTACATTTTGCACAGACGCGAAAACTCTTGCTGTATAGTCATACAGTTGCATGAATTAGACGGGTTTTCAGCGTTGAGATCCTCATTCCTTGTGTTTTTGGGTTTAATGGAAACCAAAATCTGGATTAGTTTAGTTTATTATTCAGATCCCCATCAGCTGCAGCAAAGCCACAGCTCTTCAGTGTTGCTTTTCCGGTGCTGTTACAAACGTTTCTGGTTTGAAATCATTGGACTTGCACTAATCATTAGGTGATCAAAAACAGAACCATGAATAAATGCGTAGATAATTTTGGATTTGTGTCTGTTCTGTGATTTCAAAAGCGGTCAAACAGCAGTGTTTATTGAAAATACCGGTGTTCCTGTCCCATCTCCAGGGTCAGGAACAGTGAAGCAACGGTAGTTAATGATGAGAGAATGAGAAAGTTTTTTACATTTTCGACAAAACTGGAGTTCAGAGCAGAGAGTGACAAAGTGTCTAATATGAACACCCCTTAACACTTCGTCCAAGATGGAGAAAGTTCACAACAGTTCAGAGCAGAGAGTGAGTGTCTAATATCACTTTTCTGTAGTTACTACTAGGCTACTGCCTCCCAATTTTGAATCTATTATTCATGATAAGAGATTGGTATCACAGCGTGAAATCATTTATTTACCATTAATTGAGTTTAGTATCTATTTTAATTTTTATTATCTATGATCTAATTTGGAGCTGTTAACACCAGCTTGTTCATTCATGCTTTACTGTCACTGGATTCATGCATTAGCTGCTTGGCTACCAGTTGACTACAATGTCAAATCCTATTCATGCAGCGCTGGCAGCGTGGCCGTTAGAGTTATAACCTGATACTTACACTTCACCTCAGTTTCTCTGCTGATATCCTTTTTCCAGTGCCATAAGCCCATCACCACCCCGACCTCCTCCTTATGTGCTAAGATTTTGATAAGGTTAATTGAACTAAAATCCAATGTATTAGATAGTTGGATTAGTTCTCCCTATACAATCTTTCAGAAGCCAGATTTAACTTTATAAACTCTCAATTGGATTTCCCTGCAGACGTATCTCTGACTTGAACAGAGTCCAAGACAAAGGTGAGGGACACGAATATTCTATAATCGCTGATCCAATAGTCTCCATGATTCGTCTTTAGAAAGAGATCAGGAGCAACTTGACAATAAACACCAGACAGGCTCATTTCCTACTTTTTCCTCCAGCTGTTTGCAATGATCTACTACACCTCTTCTCCCAGGTCCATGTCTGACATTTCTTAGAGAACTTGAAATAGAACATGTGCGCCCAGATGCAACATGTTAGTGACTTCTTAAACCTTGTTTGGTTAAGAAGAAAAAGTAAAGTAGTACACAGTATAAAAATTCAAAAACTCAGCTTGATTCTGTTTTCACTGGATCCCTCGGCGTTCTCAGAAACTTAAATCAGCCTTGTGTGGTTAAGTGGGTTACATGGTGCTGTTTTTGAAGCTTCTCTTGAGCCCCTCAGTGCAATTAATGTGGAGATCACAAGCGCAGCTCTGTCTCCATCAGCTGCATCCTCTCACATAAACTGTTCAAACAATCGTGGCTTCTATATATGGACGCTCGTTCCCCACTTCACAGGGATGATGTCACTTTTCCTGGCGTTTTACGGGGCTGACGGTGAAAAACTTTAAGATTAGTGGCGTTTGTTGTTGTGGGATCCCCGCTAAGTTCACTTCCCTGACCCGTGAGGCTCTCCTCCCCTGCTGATCCCCCCCTCTCTCCACTCTGAGGTCTGGTATCCGTGAGAAGCCCCCTCTCTACAGGCCTGCTCCATCGAAGCCCCCCCCCCAAACCCCTCCAACACTGAAAGGCCTTTCTCTCATTAGCATGCCCCTGGGGCTCCTCAGCCTGCTGTTGCCAAACAAACACAGCCAAGTCATCGCCCATCATACATCTTCCCCTCTCTCTATCACTTCTAACAAATAGTTTCTCTTCTTTTTTTGTTATTGTAGCATTCTCTACTTTCTCCCTCTCTTATCGTCTCCTTCAAGCTTCTTAAATGTCATAATGTTCCTCCCTTTCTGGTTCCCTGAGCTCCATTTTCGCATGCAGTTCACTTCTTGTTGTTTGTAACAGCCCAGAGGACACTCTGCCTCCGTGTTTAGGAAATGTTGATCTGCCTTTCTTTCCTGTGTCCTTTTTTATGCGAGGTAGAAGCCACCAGATGGAGGAAAGGACAGCGGTCAGAGGTTGCTAATGTATGCTGCAGGAGCACAGGGCATATGGTGCAAATCAGAAGATGAAGGGCTCAACCCTGGTCAACACTGCAGCACACACACACACGTACACACACACTACCCCCTCTCTGAGACTGTGGTCAGATGGGAATTAGAAAAAGATGATTGTGCGCCTTTGTGCAACCCACAACTAAAGTATGGGTTCCTAGTCTCCTTCACTGTAACAAGCCCATTCTCACCAGGCAGCTCTCTCCGGATTGCTTTTCATGGTTGCTACGAGAGGCAGGAGTGTGTGTTAGGATTTGTGTGTCATTAGGAGGACAAATTCAGTTCAGACTCGAACCGAATCCTAAAACAGTCCCTGCAAATGTAATAGATGCACGTTTTGCCTGTGAAAACTGGAGGCAACGTGCGACAGACTTCAACGGAATCCCCTTGTGTCGAGACCTCTGCAGCTCGGAGAGGAGCCGTGATATACAGTTGGCTTCGTGAAGCTGGGAGAGGAGACGGAAAGGTGGAGGAGAGAGCAAGAGAAAGAGAGCAAGAGAAAGCAGGGACGTGCAGGAAGGGGAGGAAGCGAGAGAGAGAGGGAGAGAAGAGAGTAAAAGAGGGAGATAGGAAGAGAGAATTTGCTGAAAGAAAGCATTTTTGCTGGATGGGAGAGAAACAACCATGGAAACTCCACCAGAAGAAAACCAAGACCAGAGGCAGGACAAAAGAGGTACCAATGAGTGCTCACAAAGAGCCAGTTCACTTCTTTTCACTGCTGTGTTTACTGGGGCTTTAACCTACTCCAGAATGCTTGGTTTCACTCTGCACAATAGTTGGGGTAGATTTTTCTCAGCAGGGACTTTTCAGTTCTCGTATGCACGAAAAGTGTTGATCTTTCATTGGCAAAAATTTGTGCATCACTGCGTCCTGCAAAACTGCGGTTGATGCAATGTGTCAGGTGTGTTTTGCTTCTTGTGTTCTCTGTGTTCTCTTCTGTTTTTATGATCTAATCAGTTTAAGAATGGGGAGGGGGATTTCAGCAGACCTTGCTCCCGCAGTCGGAGAGATGCTGTGCCGCCGCCGCTGCCACCGGTTATTATCATGCTAGTGTCACTTTAAAGAACAATGAGCCTGTTGCAGAATCAACAGCAGATCAATCAAAACCTCAGGCTGCGTTTGAGTTGTTCTTTCAGGGAGGGAGGGGGACGAGGAGGGTGAGGAGGGTGCTGATGATTAATGAGGTGGATGAGGGGCTGGCAAGGACAAAGATAAATGAACCAGACATTACCAGTCTCACAAATAGACAGCCGTAAGGGCTTGTGTATATACTCTATAGCGGGAGTGTCATTAACTTGCTCACCCCCCTTCTCAGCCATATCAGCAGGAACCATTGATTTTTCTTTTGCTCTTCATTTTGTACATCTGTTCCATTCGTGGCAGCCAAACAGTAACATATGATCTGTCAGAAAATAGCTTCCCAAGAGAGCAAGTTGGTTTTTGTCTGACCAATATTGTTAAACTCCCGAAGGTGATATGAAACTGATTAAAAACAGCAAATCATCACATTTGAGGAGTCACCTACCGTTAAGTGTTTTTGCTTGAGGAGTGCTGGTATTATCTCATTGTACTATTATAATCCAAGTGTCGTACGCTTAGGAAATGCCTACAGCGTTATGTTTAGTCTCTGTAACTGCCAATTTCCCACCTACAGCCTCAATTACGTTGCACCTCCACCCAGCCTGGCCTCTCAGTTGAAATGACCTCTCCTAAGATTTCATTTCCAGTTAGTAGTCGTCCTATTTCTTTTTCTATATATTTCGGGACTCTTTATGGCTTTATTAGAGAGCAGGCAGTTGAAATCTGGCAGGAAATGAGGGGAGAGGGAGATGGGGAAAGACATGGAACATACGTCGTCAGCCGGAAACCAGCCGAACACAAACTGGACTGCAGCTGGACTCCAGTTGGGGACACTGCAGTTAGGTGGTTAGAGGATGAAATCTTACTATGGTGCCCCAATATGTGTGTTTTTTTTATGATGAACTGTACTTTGTCTTCAAATCCTTATGCCAGATCGGCAACCCCTGAGAACCCTGGAGAGTGTATGTGATATCAATCTATGAATAGACTCTTCTGTATTTGAAGCAAACACACAATCCTTCTGAAGCAGTTAATGTAAACAGATTTGCCCTTGTCTTTGAATGCATACAAATGGTCTATTTATGGCCATGATGACCATCATTGCTTATTGTCACTGAATGAACACACACATCTCTCAGCGTCTTTCGCTCAGAGCCATGGGTGAGCTGCAGTCAACTGCTATTAGCTGACAGAGTGTAAGTTTCCGTCATTAGATAAGTAAGCAGTGGGACCACTTTGGATGAATTTGCAGGCTCAGATCTCCCCCCCCCGTCCCGCGAGAGCTGCCATTATGGCCATTATGGCATTTTTAAGTATTGCTCCTCTCAAAGTGGAGAGTGTGGAAAATGAGACTGTTTCTCATAAATGGTGTTTTTGCAGCTCGCCCCAGTGGAGCAACAAACAACAATACTTTGCATTAGGTGTAAACAGACACATCTGTTAGCAATGAGCTCAGATGTTAGATTAAAATGGGATGGGGAATGTAATTGAGCTGGAAGCCAGCTCCATCTCTTCGAGGACTCATCGATGAGATGGAAGAGTTTCAATGTCCCCATCTCAAATTGTGTGTGTCCAAGCGTGTTTATTTGCATGAGTGGGATTTGTTTGTATATGAAATGCATACTTTTACCATGCAGTCTTGCATGTGGTTCTTTGTTTGTATGGATGTCTGGTCTTGTGTCCTGCTGTGGACATGAAATTAAATAATGTTTGTCAAAATGTTTTCTTTTATGCAGCTAAAAGGGGAATGGTAAATTTCCTACACTAATAAGGCACTTTTTTCTAACAGAACAGACAGCTTGAACGTGTTTATAATATGTTCCATAACAGCTATCAGGGGCCAGATGAGGTTCAGTATCTTTAACAGAAAGACTGGCGGAGCTGGGAAATGAACCCCTGACCTTCTGATTAGTGGACGACCTGCTCTACCTTATGAGCCGCAGCATTTTTAAACATTTCCCACCTCCCACTGATGGCCCCCAGCTGTTGGAAGACTTCAGTGTTGTGTGATGACACATTCAGTGTCCCTTTTAAGGCTGTCGTTAAAGGATGGAGGGTGATGATGAAGCGGGGCCAGTTGCAGCTGGGTTAGTTAGAGACAAGTCTGAACTAAAGCAGACTGTACCGGTGCATGGCTGGATGAACCCATTTGGAGGCACTGGAGCAAAGTGAGCGCCCGTTTCCTCTTAGTACAGCTCCCACGGCAAACAGTAGATGGCAGCTTCGTTACAATTTGTGGACTAACAGTTGGTACTGATACAGGTAGTAGGCTATGTATGGAACACAACTTTGTATGTCACAAAGTTAAGTGCACAATAACAAAGGTGCTAAAACTGACACAAGGCCTTGCAATAATGTAATACACAATTTAATGAACTAAAGCAGAGCAAAACACATTTTGCAGGTAACCAAATGACCAAACACCAGTGTGCCCTGGTTGCCAACCATGAATAGTAACATCCTCCTTTCACATCCTGTTGGGATTCTTGCTATTTCACCTTTTTTCTCTCTCGATATACTTGTTTCCACTTTCTCTACTGCTGGCTCTCAACTTAAGTTAGACATGACCATGATCTTGAGGTCTGCAGGCCCAGGCCAATAGTCAGCTTTGCCTGCTGGGTAATCCAGTATTGTGGTCATCAGACAAAAGAATAAACACCCTGGTTTTCATGTTCACTTTTACTTCTGGCTGTGCCTCCTGTTTGTTTGTTTGTTTGTTTGTTTCTTCTGCATGCCAGTGATGCCATCTTACCTGGAGCTCATGTTGGTCTTACAGAGCCATCTCATTCAAAGTGCGCGATGATTTGAGAGGCTTTGATATGAACAGGATCCTTCTGGAGTTTGAAGAGGCTGCTAAGGTCCATTGTGGCTGAGCTGTGTGCAGTGCTTGGAGGGGCACACAGGATGGAGCTCAGCGGTGGGCTTGTCCTGGGCCTCCAGCCTGTGGGCCGGAAGGACGGGGCTGTGGTTCACTGCCATTCTGAATGGGCCCCTGAGAGTACTGTGTGATGGACAGTCTAGGACTGCACACACTGGTTCTTTGTATCAGGCCTTCTTGGACTCTCTCTCTGTTTTTTTTTTTGTGTGTCTCTCTGACACAGTGTCACACGCGTAGACACACTCTTTCACACACAAGCTTCTTTTTCTCCCTCTCTCCCCGTGATCACTATGTGGCTAGTCTAGCTTCTGCTGTAAGGCCCGACATTGTCATTACAAACAGTCCCTAACTTGTCTGAGTCTCTCTCTCGCTCTCTTAATCTACTTTTCATTTCGTCCCTCCTCCTCCCATTCATGCACTGTAACAAGGAGATGGAGAGCGAAGAGTCTTGAAGTGGTCGGAGGTCTAACCAGGAGCATTAGTCAGGGAGCATGTGAAAGTCATCAGAAGGAAAAGGCCCAACGTGATTTTCATTTATAGTGCTGCACTCAAGAACAAGCCGGGAAGATCTGTTTAGTGCGAGCTTGTTGTTTCGGGAGTTACCGGCCCCTGCTGTTATCGCCTGTGGAGGAGGATGATTTGGACTCAAGTTTGCACTGCAACATCCTGTTCACTATGAGATCCCACACAGTACACTCAGAGAAAACAGTCTGTATTTACTATTTATTTATCAGGTTTACAGATCTTGGCTGTCTTTCTATCTTACATTCTCTATAACACGTTGCATTATCCATCAAGTTTAGCGCCGCATTTCAAGAAACGCACCGATTTTCTTGCATAGTTAGATGAGAAGATAGATACGAGGCCCCTACCTGTCCAATAAATATCCAGCTCCTGTCGTCTCCATGGGGAGACTCCAGGAAGTCACTGTGCTGTACAGATTTAAACGATACTGTAGTATGTTCAGGTTTTCAGCAGCTGGAAGCTAGCTCACGCCAGGTGTTTCCATCTGTCTAAATGCTAAGCTAACATTCCCCTGGCTGTGGCCTTGTATTTAACAAACATCCATCAGTGTGGTATCCTGTCAACTAACTCGTCTAACATCTGACTTCTCACTGAACTCTGAGCAAGAAAGCGATTTTCCCGAAATGTCAAATCATTCTTTAAACCCCAAACTCAGTGTAGAGCCTTTTTAAAGTCGGCAGATTAGCTGATAAGGAGACACGTAATATTTCACAGATCCCATGATTGCTCCAGAATTCCACCTCTGCTTTGAATCCACCCACTGTTTTTTTTTTTTTTTTTTAAATTTAACTTTGGTGTCGGCTGCTGTCCCCATAGTACTTTATACAGGACTCCTTCTAAAAGTGTTGCTGAGCTTTGATGTCTCTCTGCCTGTGTCCCCTGATGTCTAATACCGAGACTAAAGCTTTCACAGAGACTCTTTTGTGAACAGAGTAGTTTTCTAATAGTCGTACCTCTGCAGTGGGTCTGTCCTTGTGCCAGTGTTGTTTCAGTCAGCCAGAACAGAGTTAAACTAACCTGCCAACATGTCGGGTCCAGCTGTGAAAATACCACCTTGGATTTATTGCGTTATTAAGCATAACAGCCAATAAGTGAGATGAGGTTTCTCCCGCGACAGAGAGATGGCCAACCAGCGCGTCTCAGCCGGGATGGATAGACGGCTTCAAAAGCAAACCAATCCTGTGGAATGGACACTAATCAAACAGATGGATTATTGACAGGATTGGTGGCTTACAAACTAAGTGCACATTTTCTCTCTCTCGCTGCACCGAGTTAGACCGTGATGGCAGATGCAGGCATGTCAGCCTGACCTTTTCCCGTGACAGGCTGCAGGAGTGGGTGCTTATGCAGGGTCGGTGTGATCTTGTAAAAGGCCCGGAGCATTTTATTTCTTATAACTTTTAGACATCCCTGTCTGAAACATTTTTTTTTTTTTTTAAATCAAGCAAACATGGCTACTGACTGTCATGGTGATCGCTGGGACATCATCAGTTTTTAGTGTTGCATCTTGTAGCCTATATATCACAACTGATTGTAGCTAAATGAATTCATAACAAACCCTTGTGACTTTTAGAGATGAACTCTAACCATAGTTTTCATATGGAAACTTCCCCTCTCCTCAGGAGGGTGAGTTTCATTGCCAGGAAAGTATGTTGTGTGACTGAGGGGAAAAAATCCCTATACACAGCTTGACCACGGCCAGCACTATGAGTTTTGTCAACTTTTAGCCAAGATATAGTCCGCCTGTGGCTCACACTCTACCTGAGAGTGACATCCACTACAAGAGCTGCTCTTCCTTTAAACGAACTGTATTTACTTTGCAGCTGAGCTCAATATCCTGTGGCTCCCAGCACTCACCCTCCCCGACATTCTCACTGGACAAAATGTGGGCTGCGGTAGAAGTTAGCAACTCTGCTGTGGGCACACTCATTGAGTTGTGGTTAACATGCTGCCATGGCAACTCTCCCTCACCCACCATGGGACAAAAATGTTTTTTATCTCCCTGTACTACACAAACAGCCAGGATGAAGCGTCCCGGCAGCAGTATATATATCTGTTTTAATTTCCTTTCGTCGCGGCAGAAGAGCACAAACACGGATGAACTTTGGGGATTCTCGCCTCGTAGAGGAAGCGTGCGAATAGAGAGGAATTTTGGGGTCCGTTTTCTCAAACACAAACACAAAGTTTTGTTGAGCTAAGATGTGCTGCGGCCTCCCAGTCTGTCCCAGTATAGGCTGTTTTCACTTTCCTACAACATGCAAAAATGTGTTGAAACAGGAAATCAAATCACTGTTGATGGTAGATGGATAATATGGATAAGGTTTACAGTTTTACCCTTGGATTCAAATATTATCATAATCCAAAGCCGTCTCTCACTGATCACTATTGTTGCAATACTTCTTCTGTGCCGGATGGAGCAGTCTTTTCAAAGCCAGCACTTAAGAAATCATTTGGAGATGTGTTTGTGTGTACTTGATGCATGTTGGTTGCAAATGTTGTCAGTTACCTGCTGCTACTTGATGCTGGGCAGGTAGTAAACCAGTATTTTGCATAAAACAGCTGCTGATGAGAGTAGTGAATCAAAATGGTAAACCAAAACAATAAGATGAAAGAGGCTAAGAGTTAGTGCTAACCCTGAATAGGTGCGACAGGTAGTGATAAAGACACATTCGATATGTTCTTAATGTGAAAAAAAAAAACACTGATAACAGGCCAAGCAGCAGTTTGACATCAGGCATATGTGGAAGCTTTAAAACATAAACAGCCATGGACCCAAAATGTCCTGTGACTCTGCGACATCCTGTCAAAAACATGTGGATCTGATTGTGGACGCAGCACACTGAGGTTTGTTTCCGTGCATCCACAAACAGTGCGTTGTGGTTAACGGCCCCCATTTCACAAGGCATAAGAACACGTTTAATGAGACAGGCCCATCTGGGTCACTTCATTCCCTCAATGTGAGCGGCCATTGATTTCCATTACAGCTTGGCAGACATCCATTGCTCTGACCTGCTAGACGGCCATTAGTGGCCTTTAAGAGCAGTGATGAATTATCAAATGAAACATTAAAGGGCAGCGTAGATAGTGGAATACTAGACACCTTTTCTTCTGGTACTGTAAAGGAAGGAAATCTGCTGCATCAGGTGTGAGTGCAGACAAATTTTATGAGGCCTATTTTGAACAGATATGTTCCAAATTTCCTTTGTTGCAGTGAGGAGGAGATTTTTCACACTAGAAAAGGATTACGCTGTGTTTTTTAATAAGTCCAGATGAGTGATGCAGTTAGTTATAATATGATTCTTATTAGCCTCTCCCAGTGCCCAGTGCATGCTGGGAGAGGCTCAAAGGATAAACGGGTGATTCATATGAATATTAATCTTCATTTTCCTGAGATCACTTCCTGTCCCACAAGTGAAACACACACACACACGCATAATTTAAGGCTGATGTTAACATTGGTATAAAACACAGTTACATGATATCACTTGTCTCTGACACATTTATCACATTAACCGTTCTCAAATGGTTTAAAACATACCTACAAGACAGGAAGTTTTTTGTAAATATTGGGGATTTTGCATCCGGCAGGAAGGACATTACATGCGGCGTCCCCCAAGGGTCAATTCTTGGCCCACTGTTGTTCAATCTTTACATGCTTCCACTCTCACAAGTTATACGTAAACATAATATAAATTACCATAACTATGCAGATGACTCACAGCTTTACATTTCATTACATCCTGATGATCTATCTCCCATACAGTCCCTCATTCAGTGCATCAACGACATTAACCAGTGGATGACAGATAACTTTTTACAGCTTAACAAAGACAAAACAGAGATACTCATTTTCGGTCCACAAGCTCACAGACATAAAATTGCAACACACCTCAAATCCTTATCCCTGGACAGTAAAATTGAAGCAAGAAACCTTGGTGTAATCATTGACAGTAATCTTAACTTCAAAAGTCACATCAACTACATCACAAGATCAGCATTTTACCATCTGAAAAATGTTTCCAAATTAAAGGGCTTCCTGTCAATATCAGACTCTGAGAAACTAATCCATGCATTCATAACAAGCAGATTAGATTATTGTAATGGTTTATTCACTGGACTTCCAAAAACAAGTATTCACAGACTACAGTTAATTCAAAATGCAGCTGCACGCATTCTCACTGGTACAAAAAAATCTCAACACATCACGCCTGTTCTCAAATCACTGCACTGGTTACCCATTAAAACAAGAATTGATTTCAAAATTCTGCTCCTGGTATACAAAGCTTTACATGGCTTTGCACCTCAGTACATAACCGACATGCTCATCAACTACACTCCTCCACGAACCCTTAGATCTACAAGTAATTGCAATCTAGTCATCCCCGTAGCAACACTAGGCAAGGGGAGGCAGCCTTTTCCATCTATGCCCCACGCATCTGGAACAAGCTGCCCGAGATAGTGAAACAGGCAACATCAGTGACCACATTTAAAAACAAGTTAAAAACTTTCCTCTTCACAGCTGCATTTGATTAAATGTGTGTGTGTGTGTGTGTGTGTGTGTGTGTGTGTGTGTGTGTGTGTGTGTGTGTGTGTGTGTGTGTGTGTGTGTGTGTGTGTGTGTGTGTGTGTGTGTGTGTGTGTGTGTGTGTGTGTGTGTGTGTGTGTGTGTGTTAAATGTAAATGTGTCCCCTGAGCACTTATGTAGACGTGTATGTGATATTGCTTTGATGTTGCTTTGCTTTGTTTTTTGTCTTTTACGTAAATTTGCACTTCTCTAAATTGTTTGCACTATATTGCATTGTATTATAATTGTTTGATTATTGTAAGGCGCATTGAGTTTGCCCTGTGCATGAAATGCGCTTTATAAATAAAATTGAATTGAATTGAATTGAATTATTCCTGTTTTTTTCCCCCCGCAGGCTGCTTTGAGTGCTGCATCAAATGTTTAGGCGGGGTGCCGTATGCGTCGCTGGTGGCTACGATTCTCTGCTTCTCTGGCGTCGCCTTGTTCTGCGGATGCGGCCATGTGGCTCTCACTGGGACCGTGACCATCCTAGAAACCCACTTCTCCAAGGTCACCAGTGATCATGCCATGCTGACTGACGTGTAAGTGACCTCATATTCTATGTGTGTATACTACTAATGTCCCCCCCCTCCTGATAAACAAATACAAACAGATTTTGGAAGATACATGAACTCTGTTTCCTGTTCAAACTTGCACATTATGCAGACTGGAAAGTATGTTCTTGCGTAACCAGTGTAATAAAGACATCCAAACTTAGGATAGATAACACTTTTAATGAGGACTTTATGTGGGCTATTTTTAGCTCATAATGCCTCACAACCAACCTAATCTTGGAAAACAATCCTAATATGGAACTTCTTTTCTTTCTTTTTTTTTTTACTGCACATCCATTAGTCTGGTCTATAAAAGAGGAAGACAAGAGACAGGAGTGCACATGTGTTTTATGTTGGTGTAGATGTGGAGAGCTCTGTTTAATTTAAGATGTCTACAGAGACATACCATGTCTCGGAGGATGATTTCCTAAGACGCGTATCACCTGTTATCTCCACATTTGGGCTTAGCGTCTCTCCTCATGTCTTAAGGAAGCTCATAACCATCTGCTTATGATTAATCAGCCAGCCCCGGTTACTGATGGTTTAAAGACTACATACAAAATCTAACACAGGGTTGCAAACAGCCATTTTTCACACCAGACAGCGGTATGCCATGCTATCACTTTACCTGACGTTTTTAGTGGGTTTCTCCAGGTGTTACATCGGAGACAAAAAACATGATATAGGATGATCTGTGCTTCACGCGACTGCGGCTTTACCACCTCAACTCATGTGTGACGTTGTTCTCAAACAGAATACAGCTGATGCAGTATGTCATCTATGGCATCGCTTCGTTTTTCTTCCTGTACGGGATCATCCTGCTGGCCGAGGGTTTCTACACAACCAGTGCAGTCAAGGAGCTGCACAGCGAGTTCAAGACTACCATCTGTGGACGCTGCATCAGCGGAATGGTATGTTAATACAACCACCCCACTGTGTGCAATCCTAACTTTTTAAACACAGAGTGCTTCGACACATTACTCTCATGCCATGTGATTAAAATACAAACGGAGGAGTAATTGTAAACCGTTTCCATGCTGATTTATGGTTTCATGGTTATAACCCTCTGATTTGTGTTCCTCAGTTTGTGTTCCTCACTTACATTTTGGGCGTGGCCTGGCTCGGCGTGTTCGGCTTCTCCGCCGTGCCGGTCTTCCTCTTCTACAACATGTGGTCCACCTGTGCCGCCATGAGGTCTCCCATGGCCAACCTCACCAACATCGACTCCATCTGCGTGGATGTTCGTCAGTATGGTAAGAGGACAAAGAGTGACTCGTGTGGCACCATTCACTTCAAAAACAATCCCAATGAATTTGCGCACACTCACTCTGAAACCCTTTTGGTTTGTAACCATGTAAGAGTGACTCATATTTTTTTAAAGTCCCCCAAAAAACACATTCCTCTCTGTTTTTCTATTCTTTTAATTGTCTTGTGACGTCTCAAATTTATCTCACCCAACCTCCCGGGGACTTTCTTTTCGAAATAATAAATGAAATACAAAACTACATCTGTTTTCTTACTCCACCCTTGGTATAACAGAGATAGAACAGGGAAAAGCTGATAACAAATAAAAAGCCAAATGTTCCCTGGAATCTTTTTTTAATAGGTGTTAATTCCTGAAGGGGTTCTCCAGCAGAAGAATTAGCGATGCAGTGGAGGCCAAGATATCTTGATTTTCTTTGTCCGTCCAACTGAACTGCATCTTTCATTTACAAGATGGTTGTATTTGGAATTTTAAAAAATACCTGTTTTTTTGCACAAACTCTGTAAGCCCTGGCCACAACAGATGAAATAAATCTAAATCTGGCATATTTACTGAAATGTTCAATAATAGGTTTGGTGGAGAGCACTGAAAAAGAAACACTACAGAACAAGAAGCTGCAGGATGTATAACATTGTAAATTTGTTTTTGTTTTTTTCAGACAGCTGATAGATTTGATTATTACCACAATGGTTCACAATGGATTTGAGTGTAAATTAAAACGTTATATTTCAGGAATTATTCCATGGAATGCCACACCAGGCAAGGCCTGTGGATCTACGCTAGGCGACATCTGCAACACCAGTGAGGTAAGATCCTGTCTCCTGTTTGTACACACACACAGACACATACACATACACACACCAACAGTGTGTAAGGGCGCCACTCTCTAACTGACGCTTGTCTTCTTCCAGTTCTACCTGTCTTATCATCTGTACATCGTAGCGTGCGCCGGGGCAGGAGCCACCGTCATTGCTCTGGTGAGTTTCCCTCCAGTCTCTCCATCCTCCTTCCTTTAGCCCATCCTTGCACGGTTTGTATCAACAGATCATGTGTCCAAGTGGTCCTCCTGTCATTCCCATATGGTTTATGTACCCACGCTAAGGACTATTGCACAGGCTTTCCCTCAGCTCCTATTCCATTTGCTGTTTACTGTCCGCTTAGGTGCACATTGCCATGTTTTTAGGACAGAACAAGTTGCAGTTTGGGCACCATATACGTGTAATCTAAAAAATCATCATCATGAGAAAAATCGCAAATAGGATTTAAGAATATTTTTACTTTAATATGATCTTTAACATACACTGCCCGTCCCAAAAAAAGTCACACACTCTAATATTTAGTTGGACCACCTTTAGCTCTGATTACGGCATGCATTTGCTGTGGCATTGTTTCGATAAGCTTCTGCAATGTCACAACATTGAGTTGCATTAACTTTTCAAAGATTCTCAATGGGGTTAAGATATGAACTCTGTAGTCACATTGGACCACATTTCTTTCTTGAAGATGATGGTTCCCTACTATCCTTCCAGTTTTTAATAATGCGCTGGACAGTTCTTAACCCACTTTTAGTAGTCTCAGCAATCACCCTTAGATGTTTTATTTGCTTGATGTATGCCAATAAATGGATCCCTCTGAAACATATTAACATATTTTCCACAACCACAGGATGGCTGTTAAAGAAATGAGACTGCATCAGTTAGGGTTAAATAAGTTGTTGCCAGCTGAAACGCAATCATTCATGCAGTAATTATCCAATTGGAGGCTCTTACCTATTAGCTTAGTTAAATCCAAGTGGTGACTTTTTTTTTGGGATGGGCATTTTTCCTTCACTTCTCTTTTACTCTTATTACTGGAAATTGATTGGTCACTTTACTTGTGACAAAGAGGTCACCGGCATGTTCTCTTACAACCTTCTTTGTTCTCTTCCACCAGCTGATCTACATGATGGCTACCACTTATAACTTTGCTGTTTTGAAGTTTAAGAGTCGAGAAGACTGCTGCACTAAGTTTTAAACTGTTTTAAGAGCACAGCACGTTGAAGGCTGTACCGAGTAGAGACAGTCGCCACTGACAACAAATGAACTAAAAAAAAAACAGAATAGGAAAAAAAACAACATCTCTCCATTAGTAATCACATGAAGTGTAAATAGCTGACATGCTTCTTTTAGCATTTGGTATCCAGGGATATTGCTTGTCCGAGGACACCTGATGACAGTTGTCTTCAGAGTGGGGTGGTTTGTAGTTGACTGGTTTGTTCTGCTTTCTTTGGCACTCACAGCAACATGTCACCATTTTTGAGATTTTATAGAAATGTGCACAGCTAGAAATCCACACCAGTGTTATTTATATTCCTACCTTGTGAAGCTGATTTTGACCAACACAAAGTATAAAAAACAAACAGTAGGACGACTGAAATCAAGAGCTGAAATGCAAACTCCTGAGGCACTAGAGATAAATGTTAAGAAACAGTATTTATGCAGGGGTGTTAAAAGATGAAATTGAAATTGGAAATTAGATCATTCAGGGATCTGATCAAAAGCCCTTATAGTATTATAGTACGTACAGTTAAAAATAATTTAAAAAATGTTTTTTTAAGTCCACATGGACATCCGATGACAAATATTGAAGGTGTTCTTGCCAGATCAGTAGGATGAATTCTAGCGATGCATTTGTGTGACAGCTAGCTACAGCGACGAAGTAGCAGTGGCCTTATATTTCTTTGGTTTATCTCCTCAGCCTTAAGTTTGCTACCGATTCACGCAAAAAAACCACAACGTGTTACACATCAAACATTCAGTATTATTTCCTTCGTCGCGACGATAGATTCTAAACCACTAAAAACCTGTCATCGACTGTATTACACGGACAAGTATTATGGTGACCATGTGTGTGTTTTGTAGATTTCAAAGTAACTGCACATACATTAGCACAACACACTATGAAGGGTAGGGCCAGTACCAGGTTTACTATACTTCTGTATGAGGCCCTATGCCTCACTTTAATTTCATGTATTTTATAAAAGAAGAAATTCTCCTATTTTAGAGTAGAGTAAATGTATTTTTTTTTCTATGAGAGCTGATGCTGGTATGGCCTCAGCAATGAAGTTGATGTTCTGTTTCATACATTCTCCTTTTATTCTTTCTCAAAGTGCCATTAAAGAGCCATTTGTTTTTATCTTAACACTGAGCCTGCATGCTTACATTTTTCAGATTCTTTGATTTATAGTTACTTATACTCCATATTTCATATATTTAATTTTCTCTTTAAGTTTTGGAAGACTGTAGCTTTTACTTTCTATAAAAAAATAAACAATCTTTGTTTACAAAAATATCCCCCACCTGGTCTATTTCTTATTAATCAAACAAAAAAGAAAGAAAGAAAGAGTGTTTCAAGAAATACGAAAGTGAGATGCAAATGTGGCAGGGTCACTATCTCATGCTTTGCACTAACCTTCGGCATTTTTACAGCTGCGTTAAGCTTGCATGCACGACTTCTGGCTCCCATCCTCTCCTTTACTCACCCTCACGTCTCTAAAGTGTCATTTCTGTAGTGTTGTGCATAGTGAGATAGTTGTATTGTGAATAGAGAGAGTTGGTAACACCAGTATTAAGTAACAGTCTTGTTCAGTGATGTCTCGTCGTCCCTGTGTGTTAGGTCTTTTTATTTAAAAGCTTAACTTCACGTTTGTGTATGTCTATGATGTACGTACTATTAGCTCGGACTCCTGTAGCTTGCTTTGCATCTCTTGACATGCTCACCGGCCATCCACCTCACCCTTCTCTTCCAGATCCACTTCCTCATGATTCTCTCAGCAAACTGGGCCTACCTTAAGGATGCCAGTCAAATGCATGCCTACCAAGACATCAAAATGAAGGAAGAGCGGGAGCTGCAGGACATCACTTCACGTTCAAAGGAATGCCTCAATTCCTACACATAAGGATATTACACGCTCACAGTCCACGCACGTACACAGACACAAACACACACATACAGTGACACATAGACACTGTGGCCAACCACTGTGGCCCTTTTTGGACCAAGACAATGCTCAGCTAAAATAACCTGCCAACTGCCCTGACACTGTGCAGTACTAACCAGGCTCCTAACAAACTAATGCATCAGTGTTGCTTTCTGCACTAACTCACCAGGAAGTGTTTTAGAACTGCTATGTAAAGTTTCATTCATGCTGTTTTTTTTTATTATTATTATTTTCTATTTTTCTTGAGGAAAAACCTGATGTTCATGTTGTCTTTTCATTTTCTCCAGCCCTTTTTTATAACCAGTCTTTGCTGGTGAAGCTTGAGACATTGCACTATTCTCATACAATGCATAACAAGGAGTTTGTTTTACAGTCTTGCTCTCTCTTTTTCCTCTGAGCTGGTGGTGCCAGCTTTCAACAAGGGAATGTATAACTCTGTTTTATTTTCCCCCACACTGACTAAAAATGCAGATGAATTACACACATGAAAGGCCTTAACATCCAGTCTGAGTGTCGCACAGTACTGACACAAGACTATTACATTTCACAAGATGTTTTACGTTGACTTTGCAGAAAGTCAAATATAAAGTACGCACCACATTCTGTCAGATCTACAGTATATATTCAAGTATTTCACCGCATTTTTATATTCATCAATGGTAATTTGATTGGTTCTAATTTTCATTGTACAGCTACTTAAAAGTCACACAGAACTTTCATGGCCTACTTTAACACTACCTCAGGTGTGCACTAGAACCTCTGGACCAATTTAACTGGAACACTTCTCACATACAAGCACAGTTTGAAAACCCCTCTTTTATTGCTAAAGGATGCCTAAAACACACAGCATATATTTATATAGCTGCAAAGTTAAGCAAACACACACACACACACACAACACACACATACTTGCTCCTGTCGAGTTAAATTTGTTATGGGTAATTCCATATGAAAAACTTGTTTGCTAAATGTGGACAGCTGCCAATATTGAGACAAAAAGATATTCAATGTATTTAATATCTTCAACGTTTCATCCATGTTTTCATTTGGGAAAATAAAAAAGAAAAGAAAAGATGAAGGCGTGGCAATGATGAGAGCTCTGATTTCCCATAAACAGCTCATTGTTTAATGTAGCGTCTGTACAATGAAAACACTATGTCCCATGTGTATTGGTATTAGAAAAAAAAACCCTTATTGATCTAAACAGATCGAAAGAGCTCAATGTGTGAACTGTAAATTTATTACAAGTCAGGATTTTGTGCTTTGTTATTATTGACAGAAACCACTTTTTCTTAATTTTCTATGATTGCATCTTTTTTGATGTGCAGTTGTCATATTGCTGACATAATTACTCGTGTAGTCTTTGATTTCTGTTAGAGTTACAGGGATAACGTGATGTTTGTTTGTTGCATGAAGAAAACTGTTTCTGCAGCAACTCACATGATGTACAGTCATGTATACTGACATCAGTAGTAGGCAGTGTTTGCCTGTTTTCTTTTTTTTCCTCCTAACTGATTATAAATGAATCCATTTTTATATAGCTGTTATTAGTTATAGATGTTTTTTGTAGGTTCTTTTTTCCAAGTCAAAAGCATATAAGTCGTACATTATTTTGTTGCCTGATAGTATACTCGTGTTTTCTATGAATGTCAAGGGCTTCCACATGAATTACTGATGCTTAACTTTCAAATTACACATAGTTGCAACATCAGTCATTTATAAACATGTACAAAAATCAAAATGGTAGATTTAGCCAAAGTGTGAATGCCATTGTGACTCTACCCAGTGTTTTACACAGTATCTGTGAGATATTGTAGCACCAAAGCTGCATTGTTCTCTAAAGACCAATAGACACAGGTGTACAGAGGAGAGATGAAAGATGACAGAAGCACATGAAGCTGTGGTGTATCGCATCTCATCTCTGTATGCTGTGTTTCCTGTTGAAAGGACCAAAAGAAAATAAACTAAAGAATAAAGGCTACCTATCAATCACCAGAAGGACATCAATCCAGCGTCCTGTCTGACTGGAAATCCCTTTATGACAAGACTCAAAGCCTGTTGACTGTTTTTATGAAAATAAAGCAGATTTCTCTCTGTATTGGTGCGTTTTTCTTTTGCATTACTTTGTGTACAGCAAGGAAAACAAAAAACCATTTCACATCACAGCATTTATTCATATTGCAGTCAATGTAAAAACAATCTCATATACACACATTACCTATACATATACAGTACATAATATTAAAATATAAACAAAATGCATCACATTTCAACCAGTAAAAGACCAGAGAGGCTTGTTCTTCTGTGTATGATCTGTCTGGGACCACGCAGCTTACCAGAAATCATCCTCTTCATCCTTGTGCGAATATGCCATTATGCTGGAAAAACAAAAATCAAGTTAATGGAAGCCTCAAGGGACAGAAAAAACAAAAATAGTAAAGTATTTCTCAATTAACTCGTCCTTCAAGAACAAATAACATTATAAAGACAAGAAGATGAGAACCCATGAAAGAAATTAAATGTTTTTGAAAGGATTATGTAGGCTTAGACTGTATGCAGTCCAGACGGTAAGTACTGTATCTGGACAGTTACACATCTTTTGTTCTTCAGGCTCTGTGCGTCAGCCCGTTCAAGTTGAAATAAAATCTTGGCCACAACATTAAAGTGAAAATCTCAACTTTAATCTAAGTGGGTTTATGTCAATATAGAAAAACAACATGTAGGAGGTAGTTACCTGTCTTCTTTTTCTTCAGACAAACTCTTGGCTTCTGGGCTCGTTTGTCCTACTTCTCTTCTAGGACTCTGAAAGAACAAACACGCAGTTTAATACGCAGGTTAACAAGTCTGTTACAAAAATGAAAACTGAAAACTCACCTGTCCACGCTCTCTCTCTCTTGCCTCCAGGACCATTTTCATATATTTTTCCAGGGGATTTTCTCCTTTAGACTCCTCTCCATTATCCTTCTCTTCATCTCCTCCTCTCTTAATCCCCGTTTCTTCTTCTTCCTCCTCCTGTCTTGGTTGCTCTGCCTCTTGAAAAAGCTGTTCAGACACAGATTCTCACTCATTCTGCCCTTTCCCCAGTAGACATAAATATATGAAGATCAGAAGATTTTCAAAGAACCTGATGCAGTGTGATCATTACCATCTCTTTCTCCATTCTTTCAAGTTCTTGGAGCTCCCTCTCTCTGGCCTCCTCCTGCTCCCTTTGCCTTCGTTCTTGTCTTTCTTTTCGTTCTTGTTCCCATCTCTGCTCCTCATCCTCTTCCCTGGCAGACTCACCTAACGTTTGTGGGACTTCTGCATGTATAGATTGACATGAGAGTCAGATCAGTTCCCATCGTGCTTTAGGTTTGTGCTGTAGACTGGCTATGGCATTCATGAGACTGATGGCAATCAATAGAAGATGTGTTTGACTCATTTGAGTCATTCGGGTCAACTGTGACTATGAATCAGTAATGCGGGGACTAGAGACTCACCCGCTTGGCCCTGCAAGTCTGTCGGGTCTTCTGGGAGGTCCTGTGGGCGGGGGACAGCGGGACCATCAGGGGCCTCCTCAGTGAGAGGGACAGCAGTGTCCAGGAGAAGCTCTGGAATGTGGCCGGGCTCTGGAGGGAGACACGCACAAAGAGATCTTTTATGCTGCACCATAATGCAACAGGGCCAGAGGACCAGCACAGAATACATAATCAGTTGCCCTTCATCTTCACCATTGTGCGGGGCCACTGAAAGGACACTTTGGAGGCCAGTCACACACTCATTAACAAAACGGCCATTCCAAAATCCAAAATGTCCGTACTGGATATGCCACATTTTTTAGTGGGATTTTTTTGAATGAATAAAAATGAAAAGTGAAAAAAGACAATTTTACTTACATGAATATATAATCTAAAACCAAAATAAACTAGAAAGAGGGTGTCTTGAGAGTGCCACACAGGGCCGCTGCCGGGGTGTGTGATCTCTGTCAACAAGGGAATCAAACCGGCAACCTTCAGGTCAAGAAAAAGCTAATCAGACAGACAAGTGATCATCTTTCTCTGAACACTGACACTGAGGAGCCTGTTCCTGTGCATTTGTGTGTGACAGTAACCACACAAGGTTACCTGTGTGTGGATGTGTTTCAGAGACTTCATATAAATGTATGGGGAAAAGGGGTCAGAAGTAGATTAACTAATTAATATCAGAGGAGTCCCTAATTAATAAATTGACCTCAGCTGTGGCTCTGGCCTGAGGCTTAGAAGTTGCCATGGCAATTTGAGGGGGTTGCCATGACGACAGACGCACCCCAGGCTGAGGTAGACAGAAACATTGAGCACGCCATCTCTCCGCCATCTCACCGCCATCTCACCCATAATGCTGCAGGGCTGTAGAAGTACTGAGTGACAGGACATTAAAAGTTTGTCTTTGATCTGAATTCTGAGACTTTAAGTCACATGAAGAGAGAAAGCCAAGTTCAATATGGGTGGGTGTGGGTGCACACAGACATGTGTAGCTATATTATTGCGGCTATTATGTCCCGATTATCCTTGTACACTGTTTTATCTGGTTTGCTATTGTGTATTTTAATGTGACCTGCCAAGGGACTACAGATGCAAATTAAATGCAAATTGAAATATACTGTATAGTGATCTCATACTGTACAGTGTCTTACAACAACACATGCCAGCCTGGAGTACCTGACAAATTCCCTGTGAGGTCTTCAAGGCTGATCTTCTCTGGCTGTGGGGACGAGTCTGAGCTGGAAAAGACAAGCTGCACCTTGGGTGGACTGAAAAAAAAAAAGAGAGAGATGAGTGCATTGTTATTCACCACCACTGTGAAGAAGTGTATAAAAATTACAGACTGTCCTTGCAAAACCTGTGGCAGATGGTACCTGGTCTGGTCTCGTGCTGTGCTTTTGAGCTGAGGACTGGGAGGAGGACTGAACTCGGAGGAAATGTCACCTGAGGTCACCACCTCCTCACGGGGGGCAGGGGGGAGCTGTCTGTCAGACGACAGCGCCGGGAACGCCACAGGAGACAGAACCGCCTCTAACGGGGGCAAAGAGTTTGTTAGATTTTATCATTATGGAGGGAAGATTGTCAAGAAGGCTGTTATGAAAATATCTTGACTGACTGTGTTGAACGTTTGAACTATTTTTATGTTCTGAGGCATTAATAAAATATATACAGTATGTGTAAAATGTGCAGTTTAAGAGCACTGACATCATGAGACGATTTCATTTTTTATTTCTTGACAGGTGAAAAGGGATGGTGCAGCTAATCCCTTAGAAGTGTTTTCACAGGATAAAGCATTTTTGAAGGTACCTTCTGCAGTTTCTCTTTGAAGCTTTTTCCTGGAGTAAGAGTGCGGCGTGGAGGACAGACGTCTGGGAAGAGCGGGGCTTTCATCCTCGGGGTGTCCGTCTCTCAGAAATAGAGGGTCCGTGATTGTTTGTTGACTGCGCTCGGTGAAAACTGCGGACTCAGGTCGGTTTTCGTCTTCTAAGAAGGTCACTCGCAGATGCGCAGGTGGTAAGGTGTTTCTGGTGTCATGGCGGGATGCCAGGGAGGGGGTGTGAGTTATTTGGGGAGACTTTGGTCTGTGTGAGCTCTTTGATGTGCGGGGTGAGTGGGTGTGAGAGTGGTGAGGGATGCGTTTCTTCGGAGGAGACTTGGGGCGATGCGAAGGATGTGGTTGTTGTGGGGAATGGGCTCTTGGGAGAAGCGTGTGTGAGATGGTGGAGTACACTGCCCTCTGCTGGTAGTTCCTGTAAGCTTCCTCCAAGGTCTCAGCCTCCTTCTGCAGCTCCTGGATCCGAGCCTTGGCTTCAGCGACCAGCTCCATGTCAGAGTCTGGAGAGTCGCTCGGGGGCAACTTGTGTCCTCGCGGGGGCCCACCTGCTTCACAAACACCATCATAACCCACCCTGGCCCTCAGCAGAGCTCTGTCCACATAGATGTCAGGGGGAACCAGCCGGTCAGCGCTGAGCTCCAGCACCGAGCGATCAACGAGAGAGGGCTTGGGGTTACGCAGCACTTCGTTCTCAAGTGCTGCCGCGATCACACGGATCACATGAAAGACAGGAAAAGAGGAAAGACAAGGGAAAGCAAAGAAGAGGAGAAATGAGCACTAATACAGAAAACCAACCACCATAAGAGAGCAGCACAAAGGCAGGGAAAAGGTTTGCTATACTAATTTTTAGAAAACTATCAACATGCATCTACATCTATAATGCAACTACTGCTCAAGTAATATGGCTTTCTTTCTTGTTTTCACTGAGAATCTCATAAAATAATTGAAACTTAAAATTTCCATTTGATAAGACACTACTCTGTATGAACATTAGGTTCATATAGAGTAGCGTGGTGCAAAAGAGAAAAAAAGCCATCTTGTGAAAAGATGAAATATAAATTATGTCATACAAATGCCAACTTGGTTGAAAGTGACTAATCAACGTGTAGCAAACATGCGCAGCCCATCACGTGGTACCTTGTTGTGTTTGGCGAAGCTGCATCTTGAGGTCTTCGGTGTGGTTAATGATCCATTGCGACTTCTCCTCACACTCGGTCAGCTGAGCCTTAAGCTGACCGCAGCGCTCCACCTGCAGGAAACAGCGGACACCTGGAAATCACATACAACTTACCAAACACAAATCATTAATTACAAAGATAAACACAAGTCACTGAAAGTCCAGATTTTTTTGTTGAAAAAAGTTGAATTGAAGTTGCATGAAAAAAAAATGAAAAAAAAAGCTGAACACATAGTTTCCCACACTCAGTAAGAGGCGGTGATAGCACTGACCTCACTCTGGAGCTGTGCCTGCAGCACCTGTTTCTGGTTGTCAAACTCTTCCTCGTCGAGTCTGCGGGCGCTCTGCAGCCTCCGAAGCTCCATCTGCAAGGCCAGCTGCTCTTTGGAGGGTTTGCCCAAATCTGTGAGAGGATTCATCAGAATCCAATTACAATCTAAATGCACAGTCCACTTCCCCTCATCTACCTCTGTGGGAATATTGTGTAATGTGGTGATGATATACAAGAAGAACTGTGATTTATGATGTCATTTTTAAATACTCCAGCTCCAGTATGGATCCGAGTTGCATGAGAAAACAATACATGTGGGTTAACACCATATTTTTTTTGTATGTCTGTAGTGAGGAGAGGGAGACTCACTGCCCCTCCCACCATTGGTCTTAAGAGAGAGGTAAAATTCGGACTCTTTGCCATGGGTAATGGGAGGCCTCTGCTCAATGTGACTCCTCCCCATCCCCCCCGGTTCCTTTTTAGACAGTTGTTTGCAAAGCTACAAACATGGCACAGAGGCCCCACATTGGCTGGCAAAACACATTCAAAAAGATTCAGCTGAGCCAAAAGCAGTGGGACAGAGGAGCATGAATGCTTCACAGTACACTGCATCTCCCAGAGCTCACAGTAAGCCCACATTCAAGCACTCTGAGGCAACTGGATTTATCTGAGTTATGAAAAATACTACTGCAAATATTCCGAGGTACTGATTTTCTGGGATTACATATGATAAGCAATAACTACAACATTACATTCCCCCAGCCACAAAGGAATCAGCTGTACATTATTGCATGCAGAGCTCATACTCTCTCATGGTAAAGTGGATAGGGAAATTGAGTCATGCTAAGACTCCCGGGAGATACGTGGGAACAGAAGCTGCTCTTCACCTGCGTGGAGAAGCCGGTTCTCCTCCTGGGCCTCATCCAGCTGTTTCTTCAGCAGCCGCAGCTGCCCCTGTAGCTCTGCTTTCTCTCTTTTCAAGCCGGGGTAGTCACTCATGGTGTCCAGCCTTTCTCTTAACAGCTCCTTCTGTTGAGTCAGCAGAGAAATCTGCTGCTGTGCCGTGTCTAGCTCAGCCTGGGAAAAAACAGCACAGGAGCCATTAAAAGAGCAGAGAAAACAAAGCTGGAGAGTGAACTTATCCAATACACTGTATATACTGTGTAATTATTGTACAACCACATCACACTGATCAGTTATTTAGTGGGAGTGAAACATTGTGCCTGGTGCCCATTAAGTGACACTACAGAATGACTGAGGGGGTGTTGTTTACCTGCAGCCGCCTCAACTCTGAACATGCTCTACTGTGCTCCTCTAGATTGGCATCAATCACAGCCGCCTCCTTTTGGATACGAGCGGTTTCCACTTTGGGGGAAAAAACGGTGAATATAAACATAAAGTAAACAAGCCAGTCAGTATCCAACAGTGTGTTCATTTGAATATTCACCTTTGTTTCGGCTCTCATTCTCTGTAAGTTTTTCTGTTCTTTTGATGAATTCTTCTTTCAATTCAAACTGGTACCTAATAACAGATACGAGACAAAAAGTTCAAAATTTCTCCAGATTAAATCAGTGTAAAAACATACTAGAAATGATGCCAGACTGATAGCAAAAGTTACAGAAATTTAAACTCCACATTAAATCAGTGTACCAAGACCAAAAACTATATTTAACAGAGGATCAAACTAGGTCAATGACCCTCAGATTCACAGTATAGTGTACACTGTTCACACAGCAGTTAAACTTACACCAAAACATCAGAGGCATTCCCTGATCACATAATGAGGATGTCCCTGATTAGACTAATTTGGACTAGTAACATGAACTAAACTAAAAAAAAAAACAGGAAAAAACTGGACAAATGAAACAACCCTCAGCAAACTTACCTGGAGAGTTCATTCTGCAGCCTGTGGTCATACGTGTCCTCCATCGTCTTCACGGCCAGTTCTCTCCTCCTGAGCAGCTCCTCTGCAGACTTGACCTTCTCTTCATGAATTCGACAAGTCCTGTTATTGCACAAAACAACATTCTCTATGAAATGAAATGGCACAGCAACCCTCAACTGACATGAGTAGTTCAAATCCAAAAATCCTAACTTACTTCTCGAAAGCCTCCGTTCTCATCCTCAGCTCACTTTCCCTGCTCCGCAGAGTTTCTATTTCTTTCAGGACAGATTGTCTCTGCATGTACACATTTCTTTCTTCAATCTAAGAAATGATAAGTACACATACCCAGATCAGATAGACTGTGTGGGAGAGAGGTTTGCAAGGTTTCATTAATTGAAAAAGTAGACTAATTCACAGAAGGGGAAAAATCTGTATTAGATGAGCAACAATCTACCTCTTGTTGTTTTTGTAATCGATCAATGGCATTTTTTTCCCGGTCCATCAATGCTTTTGCTTTCATTTCATAAGTCCTCTCCAGCTCTTGCTTCAGCTTATCAAATTCTTTCTGAAATTTTGATTTTTCTTCCATCTTCACCTTGGCGACCTCAACATCTTTAAAATGCTGCATCTTTAGAAACGAAAAGAAGAAAACACAAGGTTTCATATCTGTTACTGCAGATATACGTGTGTAGTTGTGCTTAATGCCTGCAGGGGCAATTTCTGACTCATTCATTAAGTGCAAAAAATAAAATAAAATAAAAAAAATGCATACCTTAGTGTCCATTTCTGTTTGCATCTGTGCTTCTATTTCTTTCCTATATGAAGCCAGTTTTGATTGGAGTGGAAACCATTTGTCCTCCATGCAATTCAAGTTCTCATATTCCTTATCAATCAATTTCATCTTCTCAACTGGAATAACAGAAAGGGTTACGGTTACATTACAAATTGAGCAATGAATGGCATGTGTCTGGAACACAATCCAAGGCATCAATTCATCATACCAAGAGACTCTCCATGACTTGCCAAGCTTGTCTGCGTGTCTGCATCTTGGCACCGGCCGTAAGCATAATGGCGAGATAACTGCGTTAGGAGGCTGATCAGCAAACCTGACGGACAAAGATAAAGCGTATATCAATGAAAAGTAGAGGAGGCTAGAAGCAGGTTGATATAAGAAAGAACTGCACTTACCTTTATCATTATCTTTACTTGAAGACTGTAAAAAATAAATATTAGAACAATTACTGACAACATATATTTCTTATTTCTGCCTTTTTAAAGAAAAGGCATTCTACATGCTCATTGATATTAATA
Organism: Decapterus maruadsi; assembly: GCA_030347415.2. Classification (NCBI taxonomy): domain Eukaryota; kingdom Metazoa; phylum Chordata; class Actinopteri; order Carangiformes; family Carangidae; genus Decapterus; species Decapterus maruadsi. Next base: position 16,341,227 of record CM064902.1, on the reverse strand, counting down.
TTTACCAAAGATTTGTAAAGGGTTGATTCAGGGCTTATTTTGAGAAGATAAAGAAGGTCTTCTCTTGTGAAAACCTGCCAAACAAGATCAGAGACCGAACATTTTCATCTGCAAGACTGCAACAATATTCTTTACACTTGAGGCCATAATGAATTAAACAAACACTGAAGTCTTGCTCACCTTTTCTTTGCATAAGCCACTTTCAGGGTAGAATACAGAGAGGCTGTACTCATATCCCGAGGTGCTCAGGTGATCAGCCACCATGCTGTTACAGGCTGAGACCAAGAGAGGTTCAGATTTCACAGGTATTGGTTTGGGGACTGGTTCTCCTCCGGGCACGGGTGGGTGTTTCAGTTCCTGGATAAGTTGATTCCTCAGTTGTGTCTGAATCGGTTCAGAAGAGGGAGACAGCAATGAAAACCAAGCTCACCCTGAGCAGCGGATAAGCGTGCTATACATTGATCAACAGCGGTGTTACTAGCACTTCTTACTTTGAGTGTATCGAGGACTCCTTTATTTTTAAAAGTCTGGTATAGTCTTTTCCTCAGCTCATCTGGGGAAAGGGCATCCTCTTTAGCCGAGTACATAGCTGCAGGCGTGTTAGCAGCAGGTGCTGACAGAAGACAAACAAAAGTCAACAACAATACGGTTGAGCTGACATCGCAAGCTAAAACTTAACTTTTAAATTACTTTCATGTTACCGTACCTTGTGTATGACTTCTTATACACTATCTACTTTATCTTGTTGGCAAAAATGTTCTCAAAACAACAAGCATTTCGCTCTCCAACAGCCTAGCGACCAGAAAGCATCCCTCTCCACTGGAGGAGTGTCTCAAACATTTAAATCCGTCAACGGAAACATCCGACCAGGCGCATACTTATGACGTAATCAAAAATAAAATAAAACAGCAATATATTTACTTTTTATTCAGTTTATCCTAATAAGTTTCACGCAATGATTATTATTTTTTTACATGACGCTTTTTTTCAATAGCAAAACTTGTACAATAGATAGAAATAGTTAACAACATCGTCATCCTTACGCGACTGGTCTCGCTGCTATCCAGGAAGCAAAAAAAATTAACAGGTAAACAAAAGTCGACGTATCGAAAATTACGTGTTGTCTTTGTTGTGTACATTGTATTCTTCATATATTTTAGTCTATTTCCAAATAATTCTCATTAGATCTCACACGAATCACTTCAAGACTTGAAAGACGCCAGGCATCTGCCGATTGATACAGCTAACGTTAGCCTACTAGCTGTACGCATTTACAAACATTTTTTGGTGATTTTGATAATATTACATCATTTAACCCAACTCGTTTGTTTTTATTTGATGTCAGAGCTTTGCTAAGAAGACGAGAAAACCATGTCTGGAAGTTTTTATTTTGTCATGGTTGGTCATCAAGACAACCCGGTGTTTGAGATGGAGTTCTTGCCATCTGGAAAACCAGAATCAAAGGTAAAGTGTCTTCAATCATTATAATACCAATGGTGCCACTGCATCTTTTCTTGTCCAGTAAGAGTGGTGAAGAAACCTATGTAATCCACTAAACAGACAACACAGGAACTGTGGGGATGTTGTTGTCTATAAGTCATGTGATTACACTTAACTGTTTTTACTGTCAGTCATACAAGGCGTTTTCAGTTAATTACAGATCATAACGTTTGTTAATGGATTATCCTGTTTTATAAGATTTGTTTTATTGACCACAGGACGACCATCGGCACCTGAACCAGTTCATTGCACATGCTGCCCTTGATTTGGTTGATGAAAACATGTGGCTCTCCAACAACATGTACTTGAAAACTGTGGACAAGTTCAACGAGTGGTTTGTTTCAGCCTTCGTCACTGCAGGACATATCCTTTATTCCTCCGTTTATTCTTTGTATTGACATTTTGTTGTTAAATGATGAGAGAATTTACTGGTTTTAGGAGGTGTACATCTATAGTTCAGATAATTATGCATAATGTAGGTGCAAGACAAGTTGATTAATCAGCAGAAAATGAATCATCAGTTTTATGTAATCAATTATGAGTCAAAATGCTAAAGATTTTCTGGATCCAGTTCCCTAAACATACATATTTGTTGCTTTTCTGATTTGTTAGGTGTAATCTAACTGCCATCATCTAACATTAGTTTTCAGTATAATTATCTTATATTTTATTGTCATTCCGTACAGTCACACCCAAGTAATCTTGGCACAGTCATTTTCTTTAACTATTTGCCATACATATAAGATTCATCATGCTGCACGATGTGCGACAGGAGGATGGAATTAAGAACTTTTTTAATGATGTATATGATTTGTACATTAAGGTAAGTTGCCTTCCATATAATGAGAATACCTTTGACTAAATTGCTTCATGTTGTTTGTCCATGTATTGTTTGATTTAATGATTCTGTCTTGTCTCTTCCAGTTTGCAATGAATCCATTCTATGAAATCAACGCACCGATCCGCTCAACAGCTTTTGAGAGGAAAGTCCAGTTTCTTGGGAAGAAACATCTCCTGAGTTAATTACATCAGATGCACAGGGATTTGAATGCATCTTGTCCATTGCTGTACATATGCCTAACACTTCATGTGTGTGTTTGTCTTTTTTCCTGTTCACAACTGTAACATAAACATGGATTTTCTGTACAGAATGTTCTTGTCTGATCTAGTTTCTAGGGTAATGATTATTAAATGATTTTGTGCACAGGGTGAACTGTGAATATGGCTATTTTATTGATGATAAATGTTAGACTTAAGGCTGAACAATTCCATCTTATCCCCAGAGTGCCTGACCAATGATGAATAAAACAAATAGATGAACACAATCCTGTGCATTGATTTAGTGACTTACAATCTGACATTATGTCTTTATAGAAAAAAAATGTCCATAAAAAAGCATAGGGAAATGTAAGATTCAGATTAAGGCTGCACAACCAAAACATATTTAGATCAATGTCACGTGGTTAGCACCAGAGGTGCTGTGGTGCCACAGAGACAGGGCAGCCTACAAATTATATTATCCAGATGTGAAGGGACGTGTTTGATAGAAAACCCAACAAAATTATTTTTCAACACTTTTTCAGTGACAATCAGGAGTGACCATTCCAGCTGAAATTGCACGTTGCAATCACTACATCTGGAAAAATAATTGCAATATGATATTTTTACATATTGTGCAGCCCTAATTTAATATCAAACTTGAATACTGAATGATTTTTCAGGCTTAAAAACATGCTTCAAGCAACAATTCTCAAGGGGGTTTATTTATCATTTGGCATACCAGCAGTACAACTTTAAATATAAATGAAATCTGGATGAGAAACAGTTAAGGTAAATGAATGCTTCCCCAATTTCAATTTTGGATAAGGACTTTTGCTTTAAGGCTGAAAATGTTTATAGAGTACTCTAAAGATTAAAATCCTTCCTAAAACAACAACCCAACCCAAAAAGTTCAATCATGATTTCTATTTCATTAACTTCCCTCAAAGAAATACTGTAGTTTGATTCAGTGATTTTTAAGGTAAAAACAGTTTACAAAATACAAAACTTTCCAGAAACTTAAATACAACATATGCCATGCATGTTAATTTTGCTTAAATATTTATCTTCTGTTAGGGATGTTCGGTCCCTCAGTGCTCCCAGCACATAGCCATGATCTATTTACTATGTAGAATGTGCACAAACAAGACCTAAAGGTGCAAGAATCACAACAAGCCTCAATTTGTTAGTTACAAGAAGTAGTGCCTTAGCTACTTTATAATCCTCAGAAATAAGGTTATTGGTCTCATAAATTATTTTAGTTAAGTTGTTATTTTCTAAACACACATGTACAGGTCATCACTTTGTCTGCATTGTTACAATCTGGAAAGACTTTAAGGGACCTATGACAAGTGCACTCCTCAGATAGTACAAACACCTTGACATATTTTCATTTGCCATTGTGATAGAATAGATTCAGAATAGTAAACAATTTTAGAGGGAAGTAAAAATTCAAATATATTGCCTTTGTTCCGTTGTCACATATTCAAGTTCCCCACAGGTGGAGTAGAGGCAAAACAAAATAATTGTTTCTTTTCCTGTTTTCCTGACCTTTAAACTGTGGCACAGCTGAGCGAGTGATACAGTGCTTTCATTTTTATTTGTACTTGAATGAGTTTAGTGTTTGTTTCATCTCTCTCTTTAAACAGAAGTCCATCCGACTATTAACATGAAACCTTCAACAGTATAACAAATCATCACAAAAGGCAGTAGCATAATTTGTTTAAATAAGATGTTACTACAGCATTGTACACTTACTGCCTTGTCACATAACAGGCATAACAGCAAATTAATGTTAGTGATCCTGGACGTTATGAACAGCAAGTTGTGGCAGAGCGAGGCTTTCTGTGGAGCTTGACTGTGTCCGTGGGGATGAGGTGGTCCGTTCTTTCCTCCATTGCCAACACTCTACGCACGGCTTCCTCAAAGGCTATCGCTACATTGGTGGCATCCTTGGCACTGGTCTCGTAATATGGGTAGTCGCCGTTCTCCTGGCACCACTGCTTAGCCTCCTCGGCGGACACCTGCCTCTCTGTCACGTCCAGTTTGTTGCCCAGGACTACGAACGGGAACTTCTCTGGCTCCTTCACATCTGCATAGTAGATGAACTCCTTCTTCCAGTTGCCCAAGTTGAGAAAACTCTGGCTGTCATCCACGCTGAAGGTGAGCAGGCAGCAGTCAGAGCCACGATAGAAAGGAGTCCTGAGGCTGCGGAAGCGCTCCTGGCCAGCAGTGTCCCAGATCTGCAGGGTAACCTGGTGGCCGTCCACCTCCAGGTCCTTGTTGAGGAACTCAACACCAATCGTGTGGAAAAGGTGCGCATCGAACTTGTTGGTGACGTAACGATTCATGATGGAGCTTTTCCCAACACCGCCGTCACCCAGCAGAATGACTTTCAACAGGGATGTCTTTGTTGTCATGGCTATTTACTCCTGATCGACCACTTTGAAATTATTTACCTGGTGGAGAGATGCCATATGTAAAAGATATTTTCATCTGTACACCACAATAATATCAGTTTGAACAGAAAAAAACATCTGGTGACTTAGCACAACTTCACATGTATTTTCGTTGTGCAACAGCAGAAGTTTTGGTGAATGTTTTGTGCATTTTTGTCTCACCCCTGATTGATTTTAGCCTCCTCCACTGTTCCAAATCATGTGCTGTAGACCCTTGTCCTTAGTCACATGCTCATTTGTTTAATGTTGATGTGAACAGCCATGTAGGTAACGTTCAACCAGCTGAAAGAAAGTGACAAACACCCAGTTTCCTCATTAACAGATGGCCCAGGATAGCAGTCCCAGCTGAGAGAGGCCCTTATTGCACTGAAGCTACCCACCCCATTGCTGCAGTGGTCACTGTAATAACGTGTAAAATTCAACCCATGACATACGACGTGCACGATATTAAATTAACTGCTTTAACATTGTAGTATATAAAGTATCTGAATGTAATTGATTTGCTGAATTGCTAAGTGCTAGCTGCGCTGGGCAACATGAGAAAAGAAAACAAGGGAACACAGCTGGAAATAATGTAATATACTAAATTAGCTAGCACAGGTTTACTATCAGGGAAGATAGATGGGGCACGTACCTTACAGTTTCGGGCCTTGCAGCTGCCGTGCAGACGAGTAGTAGAAGCACGAGGGGAAGTGAAATAATGTTAATGCATATGTTTGACAGCCAAACGCCTCGGTGTGGCTCGGGACAGGTCGCAGCGGTGCCTGATGAACAGCTCGGTGCTAACACAGCTAGCTGCTAACAGGCTAACAACAGCTACACGTACGAGTCGCGGATCATGTGATCTGTTTTACAGAAACAACTCAAGGGGGTGGAGGTGGATCATCGGACTACGCGCAGCTGTAACTCACAGGCGGCCATATTGGGTCAGTCGCTCTGACTCTCTCTGGCTGAGAATGGTCCTTTTTTTTTACTGCTCCATTTTATGTTGAATTATGCCTGACATCATGTGTTTTATCTGTTTTATTTGGTGTTGTTTTAATTTTGTTTTGTTTTTCATTTCCTTCATGGGTCCCCTAATATTTGTTTTATGCACTTTTATATTGCACTTATTTTTCACCTGTATATTATAATTACCCTCTTTGGGAGTTTTTTCAGTTGCTAAAAAAAAACCCCCACAGTGATCTGCGCTAAAAAAAAAAAAAAAAAAAAAAACAATACCTCTGTGAAATTTTGCCTACTTAAACTATGGTTGAAGTTGTTCGTGTAGGCAGACTCATAACTGCATTTCTGACGCTCATAACAAACAAAATCGTTTGAAAATCGGTCAAAAACAAAAAACGGAGCAAGTTCTGGTTATTTAGTAGAACCAGAGACGTTCACCCATACGTTCACATGCACAGAGCGTACCGACGCAAGATGGCGGCCGTGTGGCGATGACCTGTCACTGCGCAGCTGCGCTGGGTGAGTCCAGAGTGATCGCTCTGGGTGAGTCTATGGAACCAACTGGGGTAACGTTTTCAGGCCCTCACAACTTCCACATAGGATAATGTTAAGAAGTTACACATATTATAGTTTGGACAAGTACAAACCGAGTAGAACAGTTGTTTTCAATGTTTTTCTCCATCTTTTACTTCCTTGTAGTGTTCACGTGCCTCCACCAGAGGACGACATTCACCTGTTAGCTAGCAGCATCCCAGTCACGCTTTTATTGAAGCTACTAAGTGAAGCACTGCGATATCTGAATGACTTTACACCACATGATATTTGGTGTAAGTTAGGTCGAAACCCTTTATTCAAGTAAGTGTCACTACCAGAGACGTATATGCCTACTACAGCAATGTAACGTTAAACCTTAGCTAATGCATCCATGATACAATCCCACACTTACCGTAAGTAAAAGTACACAAGTGTTGTCACGAAGCAGTAAAAAGCTGTTAAATATCCTCAGTGACTGAAATCTGATTCTGACTGATGTTGTTACAGCGATGCATTTGCCCGTTTAAGCAGAATTTTATTGCTGTAGTTGCTGGAGATATGGGCTAGAGCTGGTCTTGGGCTGGCTAACACTACTTTTGCAGGACTTGGTTGTTCTGTGGTTTCCGTCCGACCTTGGGGTCAGTCTCTAAGGGGACACTGGATAAATCTAAGATAGTGACATGATTAATGGGAGAAAAGGAGAAAAACAAAGATCTGATCTGACATGGACACTTATAATCTTTGATTTATGATGAATTAGGTCATCTTGCCTCATTTGGAATAAAACAGATGGTCCTGAAACCATTTTTGAGGTTAAATGGGGGAATGTCTCATGTGGAGCTAGGAACAGTCATGCATCTGAAATGGGACACTGAACTCTAGACTAGTATAGATTCCAATCAGTCTGCTATATTTCACGCTGATATTTTTGTTGTTTCGTTAAAAATAATAAAAAACCACGCTGTCATATAAAAGTACAATATTTCTCTTTGAGATTTAGTGTAGTAGTAAGTGAAAGATAAGCTAATGGAATGGAAGTTGAAAAGAAATGTACAACTTAAAAACACCTGAAGCCGTTGAAGTAAAATGTGGTTTCTTTACAGCATAGTGGCATCGTTCCCTCACTGTTTTCACTAATCTTTTTAATTAGTAGCCTAATCTTTCTTTTTCATGAATGGTAAGCATTAGGCCATATTTTTCCCATTCAGTTTGAATGTGAAATGATTTGTTCATACAACATCCAGAGGGCATGCTGAAGTTTACCCACACAGGAATACATTTTTATAACGTGAGGAAAAAGGAAAGGTAGACAGTATTAGAAAAAAAACAGTTTTAATGTAATAGTACAGTATAATATGAAAGCAAAATTTACAGCAGTTTTGCACTGGTACTTTTTTTTCTATCATTTAAACTCACCAGCCTTCAAAAAACATTATTCATCTAAGATCAAATTTCAGAAATAATTCACCTAAGAATTCACATTACATGTCATAGATTATTTTTCATTGAACTTCAGCAATTCACTAACACATACACAACAGGATTAAGCACAATACTGTTTAACATAACCAACAGACACAGTTAGCATTTCCACTGATTCCTGAGATCTGAGTTGTCTTTATTTGTAAGAGAGCGTATTTGAAAATCACGGTAGAAATGATACTGGGATGTATCGATGTAGCAGCATTGTGATAAGGTAAACATGCATGCACTGGTAGCACTTAATCTCCCCGTGAGACCGTGTGTCTTTGTCTTTGTGTGAATGTCCTGAGGCTATGTCATGTAAAGAACACTCCACAAATAGGAGACCATAATACGGACAGGAAACAGGAATCTTTGACATGCGTCATCAGGGGAGGTTTTCAAATAGTTGATCCGGGGTGGAGATTCCTAATACACCGGACTGCCTTCTTCTTGACAAGGCCCTGAGGTCAGCACAACATTGTCCAGCCCTATCTCTCCTCCAATACCTGTCCCACGCTGAGCTTCGAAGATAATCTGAAAGACATTCAGTGGCACCATCATCAAGTGTTGTTGTGATTAGTAGTTAATGCATTTTGTTCAACAACCTATTCTGAATAAAAATGACTCACAGATTCTGGGGCCCTCTCTCTCCAGGCCACGGTGAGGAGCTCCGTCTGCCAGCCTTGGTCTTTGCTTTGGTTCTGCTCCCACACTGGGTAAGCATTGTTATCCAGCATCACCCTGAGAGCACCCACGTTATGTCCAATCACACGGTAGTCAAAAGTGAGGCAGAAGCTTCCCCGCTGGACCCGGTCATTGAGAAGCAGCTTCAGCTTAGCCATGTCCTCCTGGCCCCCGAGTAGCCCACTCATAGCCATGTAATAATGAGCACCTGAGAGAATTTACAGCTGTTAAGTAACTGTATCTGATCGACAAAATACATACAGTATATACATTTTTTTTAAATTGCTGAATCATCATTTTATTACCAGTGTCATGGTAAGCTACAGTCCAGTCCATGTCGTCAGCTTTGTCTTGGACCCACTCGCATGCTCCCTGGTCAAAGTTGCAATCCATGATAAACTCTACAAGGTGAAAGGTCAAGATTAGTCAAGTAAACATTCCAACAATAGAAAACACAGGTTCATAAACAGATAGGCTACTTGATGATTACCTTCTTGAACTGGTGTAATTGGGAGTTCTTTGACTTCTGTGTCTGGACCAAAAACTGATTCAAAGTCCTCTGATACTGTATTTAGAGAGAAAATGCAGAAATCAGTGGCTAAATACCACAAGGCAAATATCACAATCAACGAATAAAGGCCAACAAAACTGCATAAGGTTAGCCTGACACTCAGAAAAATATGACGTTGATGTTTTTGCCCACAAATTCCTCAGAAAATATAAAATAACATTCCAAAATTATGCAGCAAAGAGATTTTCCCCAATGAAACATACACCAGAAAGGGGATTTCAACTAACAGGTGTGGGCCTGCCCTGCTGTCACTCATGTGTTGAGATGGAACTACAACTTTAGGATACAACCCCCCCTCTCCTATACAAAAAGAGCGCTTTAAAGCTGTTGCAGCAGAACACCCCCATGGCAAGCAGCCTCAGACTGTCAGACGAGTGACAGCTGGGGTTATTTAACCTTTTCGCTCCGAGAGGGCTAGTGTTAGAGAGGTCTAGAGTACTGATGATAGACTCTCCCACTAGGAGTCAAGTCTGTTTGCACAACAGCTGTTTTGGGGAAAACATAATAAAAGGCTTGGGGGGCTTCGTAACCTCCCTCCCCTTCCTCGCCCTCCACCCAGGAGATGGGAAGCAGGCCCTGGATGACTTGTGTCCCTGGGCTCTCACATGCCGACAGAGTAACATTCCTCCCTGGAGGTGATGGATGTCTTGGGGCCTGTCTCCTCTTGCTATCTGAGTTCTTATGTTCCCATAAAGATGGAGATTCGGTGGTGAAAGGCAACTGCATTTATGTGGTGTTTCAGTGGGATGCATACCACTGCATGGTCGCACTGTCTACGCAATTTTTTTTTCTGGGCAAAGTGTCTCAATTTGTCACCAGAATGCATATTTAAACATGTGTGAATGATGTGTCCAATAGGCCATTGAGTGACAGATTCTTTATTTTATATTACTGGGTTCTTGTTAAAACCTTAGATTTTCATTTAGCCAACGGTTAAATATAAAGAGTTTACTTTTTATTTGGGTCGTACTGAAGGAGTAGTGATTCTTTTCATCATGCAAAAAAAAAAAAATCTTTGTGGATCTAAACATCCTAAATCATCTGGTTTGTTTCACTTAATGGAGTAAATGTGTCTTCATTAGAAACAACAGACTTTCCATGAAGAGTCATGCAGGTCTTTGAGGAGCCTGGGATTGATGTAAATATGCTTGGAGGGCTGGACCTGCTATTTTATACTTATTTCATCTGCTTATTGGAAAATACAGTATATAACTGTGCACAAGACACATGAGCAAAATCTCTAAGGAAATATGCAGAGTTTATTTAGTCTGTGTATGATTAATGCATTGCAGACCACCCATTGTACAGGAAACAGACTTATTGCAAGATATCTGCACTTAACTGAAAACGTCTCCCCTTGGATTGAGCTGGTTGTCTTCTTCTTCTTCCTCCTCCTCCTCTTCTTCCACAGGAAATTCATCAGGTATCACCTCTGTCTGAGCCCCGATGTAGACTTCTCCCTCATAGTCAAAAGGCTGCTGGCGGACCTTAGGGGACGGTGTTGCGACTGGCTCAGGGATGATGTTTTTGATGTCCTCGTTGTCCAGCTTACCGTGTCTCACTTGGGAGTCTGGGATGGCTGCAGGCAGGAAGAGGAATCAGGTTAGACATGTGGAACTGCAATCACATCTCGGAACCACAGTATTGCACGAGGGGTCGGATGCAAAATTTGTTGTTGTCATGTATTTTGCAGCTGCTGTTTTTGTTAATCACTTCCTCGCAGTTACTTACCAGTTCACGGATGAGATACATTACTTTTCCTAGAAGACAGTATTAATGCAAGTGGACATGCTAAAACAACAGATAGAAATATCCTACTCCATGCAGGTGAAACATGAAAGTGACATTCATTGCACAGAAGTTAAAGCACTTTTTATTCACATTCTGCTATTTAAGGGCCATGCTGGGGATTCCAGGTCTCATATCACAGTGTGTGTTCTGCAGACGTACAGCGTTTCAGCCATGAGCAAGGGGCAGTGTCGGGGGAGGTGTTCTTAAAAGGAGGAAAGAGGAAGGGATGAATGGGATTGCAGGGTAGGGAGCGAACAGCGGAAGCAGAGTCTCGGATTCCACACAGTCTCACCATTGAGGAACTCATCTGCACTGCCTTTGTCTCCATCCCACGACCTCTGATGATAAAATGGCTTGACTACAAAAAAAAGGCATCTTCATTTTACAGCCTTTATTTTTTTAATGTCATTTGGCTGCATGTGACTTCTTCACCTGTTGCTATCTGGGCCTGGTTCAAAGAGTACAACACAAGCTGTCTTTCCCCTTCCTCTTCTTCAGATGGCTGGCTACCATACAGTGTTATATTTATACAGGTGTGTTTTCGATCTGTGGCCCTCCCTTCCTTCCACATCTGCAAAGAGGAGTGGAGTCTGAAAGCAGGAAACTACGTCTGGCAGTTTGCTGATGTTTAAAGGGTCCAAATGAAATATGTGGCCATAAAACTGCTCCTGACCTCTCTAACTCTGGCTACTCTCATCTGGGAGAGGCCTGAGATACAAAACCTTTTGTATCTAATTTTATTTGACAAGTTTTAGTACATATTAATAGACACTCCTAAAATTAATTAATTCATATTTCTGTGAAACAGATCTTGGATCTCACCCGAGCACTCAAAGCCATTGCCTCTGAAGCCAGACTTGCACCTGCACTTGTGGGATCCTTGAGTGTTCAGACAGACAGCATGGTGGCTGCACTTGTGGGTGCCGGCTGCACACTCATCAAGGTCTGGAAAGTTGAAGAATCCTATTTGTACCCTCGGGAGCACAACTGATCACGTATGTTTTCTGATCAATAAACGTGTATACCTTACCTACACAGTCATATTTGCCATCAACATATTTCAGATCGAAGCCATCCTGGCACTTGCAGTAGTAGCTGCCAAAGGTGTTCACACATTGTCTGTTGTATGGACAGAGGTTGTTCCCAGTGACACATTCGTCAATATCTGAAAGGAAACAAAATGGGAGATCATTTGGGGATAAATAAATAGTGCAAAACAGTAAATGCAGTATTTACCAAAAATGAACATAGAATGCCTTAGAATTAAGTGTTATAATTTTTGTAATGGCTTATTCCAACTGTTCCAACAGCTTGACCCTTCCTGCTGAATATTGACCTGTGTAGGGTGTAACCAACTGTGTGCTTCCTTTGTGATTCACATGGAGTCATCAGTCACACGTTTTCATCTTTCACCATCCTGTTGTATTTAATGCATGCATCGTGAACATGATCCCTCACTGGCTTCCCACTAGCCAGCACCGCTAATTTGTTTGATTTGGCGCCTACGGGCACAGGAAGCAGCTACTGACATGGCTGTGGATGCAACATGGAATAAATGAAACATGGGAATACAATGCTAGATAGTCACAGTAATGGGCTTGTTACTTTAGAGACAGTAATTTGATGAAAAAAAAAGCTCTTTTGAATTTTCATTCAGTCATATCATTATGTTATCATACTTATATCTAATTACACACATTCAGGGTTTCACATTGCAGCTGGAGGACTGGACCTGCAGCTAGTTAGGAGTATGTCAAACACAGGACAGACTTTATAAAAAAGATTGCACATATTTGAAACTACTTAGTTCTTTTATGTTGGATAGAGCTGATATGCATCTGTCTAATGAGGGTCCATTATTTTTTTGTCTTGTTATGTATAGTACATCTGGGAAAAATGTAGTTTAAGGTACATTTTCTTTTTCATTTTACAGTCTATTTTCCAATGTGTCTGAACCACGGTAGTCATGAAATTTAATGCTCTACAACCATTCTATTACTTCCCCTGTGAGATCAGTTGGTTGAACTGGCTCTGTCACTGCTCAAACAGTTTTGTGAGAAGAAATATGACTTAATTGCATCCATCTGATTTGCAAGCCAACCATACAAAAGCCACATAACAGGGTCTTTGCACAATTTTTCCCCCATGCAAGAAATCCTATTCCAAGCCAAAGTAATTTCCTCTTCTCTCTGTATAGTATTGCTGATTTAGATAAGGGCGACTGTACCATCTGATTTTTTACTCTCCTCACATGATACTATTATATAGGTTTTTCTTGTATTCCTAAAAAAAAAAACATGCTGGATGCTCACCTACACATGTCCTCCCGTCTTGCCCCAGTTGAAGCCCTGAAGATGGGCACAGGCAGCGAATCTCCCCCTGAACTTCCTCACAACCATACTGACAGTGAGCAAGAGAGCACGTCCTGGAATCTACACACATGGACACAGAAAAGTAATTACACATTTTGCAAATAAGCAAATTCAGCCATACAGAGTACCGGTATTTCAAAAAGTAAGATGTGACTCACTGGCACATGATCCATCGGGCATCACGGTGTATCCATTGAGGCAGTAGCACTTGTAACTGCCGAAAGTATTCATGCAGCGATGCTCACAGGGACGAGGTTTCAAACCACACTCATTCAAATCTAAGAGGATATAATGATACAATATAAGAGTCATGTAATATACTCAAATTAAGCATATTAAAAGGAAGTGACAGTTCATCGGCTTGAGTTTAGTTTGACCTTTGTTTATCCAGAGTATCTCTGTTGATTACAAATACTCACCTTGATTGCACGTCTTTCCGGCGTATCCTGGGAAGCACTTGCATTTGTTGGGGCCAACACACTCTCCGTGCTTGCAGCCGTGGTCACACTGAGCTGGTAAAACATTTAACATGAAGAAAATACAATCAGAAACATCAGTGGCTTGAAAATGGTGGGTTGCAGATAAACCACACATGCTATTGTGCAGGAAAGGTTTTTCAATTCAGACGTAGCCTCCACATTCTGTGGGTTTGGAAAATATCGCTCTCGAAAAGAATAATAACCGCTCGCACACGAGTGTAATGTGGCAGTAAACTAAAATTCCTATCTCTATTTATTTTCCTCTAATTCAGAAACCATTGTGTGCAAACTGGAATGTTAATGCAAGGGTTCATATCAGGGAGAGTAGTGTTTTTATTTCAGAGCTATTATTTATTAGGAATCTGCTCTTACCTTCACACTGTCCTTTACTGTTTTTCTTCCAGCCATAGCAACACTCCAGCCTCCTGCCATAGCGACACACACCTGGTTGGCTTCCAGTAAGGACTTGTCGGTAGTGCCTTTGTAGAAGAAGAGAGGAGTGGAAGGTAAGATCTGTAATTTTGCGGCCTTAGCGGTGTTTACAGCCCAACCTGGTAATCTGGCCTTTAAACGAAAAAACCTTGCCCCATTAATAACAATGACACACCACCGGGACATGCTTAGGTTATTGCAAAGTCCATGTTTATTGAGGGTCCACATGTCCACACTCAAAAAAGATTTCTGAAACTCAGACCTCAAGGCATCATTGGTGTTGGTAGAAAAAAAAACATGCACAAAAACAAACAACCTAAACACAGTGTCCCCTCACAGGCTCCCTTATAAAAGTTGGGCTCCCTGTGGAGCAACAGACAGCTGACAGGATGTTGCATACAGATGGAGAAAATACGATAATTAGACACTTCCTGCTTTGCACATCGATACCTAATGCAAGACATTTCCCTCTGTTTACATCGATCCTCATCTGACTCTCATTACCGGACCCATAAGAGAATCTCCTGTAAAGTTATTCTTGGTTGTGGTCAGTGAGTCGGCGTCACACTCAAAATATCCTACATTGCACGCATGTATTTTTAACCTGTAAATTAGATTAAGAGGTAATTTGTCATCTGCTGGTGACTGAATCAGTAAATGCATGCTAGAACCACACATTCAGATCAAAACTAACAGGTTTCAGCATCAGTGGCTCTATCTTTATCTCATAGGCCCAATGCCAAGACCTGATATCCCAGATGTTGAGGCTTCACCAGGGCAGCATCCTAAAAGCAGCTTTGGCTCCAGCAGGACTGGGGAGGAATCTGAGACTTGATAGAAAATCAACCAGAATAGCTCACAGGAGAGGGACTCTTTAAGTGTGACAGGTGCTCTTCAGTTATTAACAGTTGCTGGGCCACATTTAGCTGACACACTGCCACAGCTCCTATAGTGCTGTTGACAGCAGCAGCAGTCTGCACATACCATCAAAACAACAGTTTTCCCTGTAAAGGTTTAAAGCACATAATTCAGTGCAAAGTAGGGACAATTTGTTGTCCCTTGTTAAACTAGCAAACTAGCAGTTACAATGGTAGCAATTCCTCTTTTTTGCCGGCAGGAAGTAGGCCAAACTGTATATTAGCCAAACCATAGGTAATATTTTTGGTTTGTTATTAGTGTCAGTGTAATTCAGGCTCACTGCAAAGTGAAAGTAACTCATAGAAATCTGTCTGACATTATTGAGGAGCATCTTTTTGACTCTTACCTGAGCAAATCTCCAAGTAAAGTTTACACCTGCTGCAGGTCCCTGGGTCAAAACACACCATGCATCATCTAACGCTTGAGGTTTGACTCGATTGACTCACTTACCTATGAGCCTCTGCACTACCGGAGGAGATGTAGACCAGGAGAAGAAGAGCACCGACCCAGGTGAACGGCTGCATGTCTGTGACTGTGTGCAGCCGGAGCGCTTTGTTTCCCACGGGGCTGACTGTGAGTCGCTGTTAGTTCCTCTGACTATTCCTCCCGGGGGCTTATGCTCATTAAAATGCTTAGACAGGTCTCAGTTGAGCCTTTACACAAGGCAAGCCGGATTGCATTTATTTCCAGAGCACAAAGTCAAAGTCTCCTCCAGGGGTTGGAAAAAAAAAATCTGTCACTCTCTTAAGTACAGCAGCTTCAATCAGTATCCCATAATTTGCTTCCTCTTCTTCCTCTCTGAAATTTCAGAGGTGGGTTGACACTCTGTGAAATGACACTCCACTGTGAGGGAGAGGTTGCGACTTTTGGAGGTAGGAGTGTGTTTCTAAGGGGGGTGGAGATTATGTTTAGGGGTGCTCCTCTCTTCAGTGAAACCCTATACAGGATCACATGGAACTCTTCCCAGGGAGTAGGAAAAATTATTCTGCTGCTGAAATGTCATATGCAGGGTATTTCTTCTCTGCAATAACATGAGCTTCGAATGCATTTGCAGTTCAATAGTCTACCTTTGCTCTATATATGTATCTCTACATATAAATATATATATATTTTAGTATTTGCTGCACTAGCTAATTGTGGAGCTCAGGCATGCATGGACTTGTCATTAAGCAGCTGCAGCACTCTTTGATGTCTTGCTCAGAGGTAACGCAGAAAGTTTTGCTCTCTCACACATGCTAATTCCAAGTTTGGCCATAAAAAAGTTTAATGAGTTTTCACGCTTTCAAAGTCAGCTCCAACATCTGGTCCCCGTTCCTCTGTACCCTGAGAGACGGACAGGTGATGTTTTCTGCGGGAGCTCCAGGGTTAGCTTCACGTTTGTTGTTGTAGTGAGCCCCCCATGGTTTGGAAGGCAGAGGGTCATTCATGCATTGCAGTCGAAATCTGTTTTCTTTTATATTTGAAACGTCTGTCCGGCACGGCACCACCAAAGGAGGCTTAAAACGATGATCTGGAAAGTGCAGTGAGTGGAAGTAACTGTCGGATGAGAGGGGAGCTTGACGTTAAACACTGTAGTTGAGCTCAGCAATATAGGTCTGTGATTATTTTGCCAGACTCCTGTCAGGAAGCTGAACTGTTTGAGCTGCTTAAATGTTGGTTATATCTCCTCTTTTGTTTGAATAGCAAAAAGGTCAAAACAAAAGTCAGTCTGGACACTCCCATTATTGAACCCGTTTACCCACAACAATAACGCCTATTTGAGTTTGGCGTGGCTCTGCTCTTTTGATTCTCCAGAACAAATCAGTTCAAACAAAGAAATGTTGATGAGTTCACAGATGCAGATCAGGAGATAGACAACAATAATTAAGATGCATCTGAACTCATATTGCTTGGTCCACATCAGGTACAAGAAGGCAGTGGTTTCTGCAAGTATGCACAGCTGCAGTGTTTTTGGCAGAACATTTCTATTATCTGTTAATAAGGGACAAAAACCTATTGTGATAAAAGATCATGATAGAACTGGATTCAGTTCATCATTAAAAACAATGGCTGAGTTGGATTTAGCTTGTTTATCATCTGTATTTTACTTTATTTATTTTTTTTCTTCTGATCTCAGAAGACATAAAAAACACAAATATGCAATGATAATCTTGGGTCTAGCTCATTTGAACATGAAGTGTGTTGCCCCAGAAACAAATTATATGAAATGAACCGCACAATAGTAATAACTATATGCATTCCTGCTTTGAGTGAAACTCACCTGGACTCCCTATTTGAGGACACAGATGAGAGCAAATTTAATTAGACTCTATTTAGAAAAAGTGGAGCAGCCTGTGTGTCAGGCTGTAGACTATGGTATGTGTTGAACATGAAAGCAAATGATGATGATATATATCGTATATATACGCTATATCTTCTATGTACTGGTGACAGTTTCTACAATTTCATCTAGTACGTTCTGTAACCATTAAGTTAGCTTCATTTGATGCATGATATCCTCACCACCTCTGGCTATCATTGGAGAGAGTACAGAATAGTGCGCGTACACACACTCACATGCACACATTTCTCTATGTGTCCCATTTTGAGTCTGTAACCTGACTCTGTATTACTGACACCCTGAGCATGTGGGTCATGTGTACTATACACTACACTAGAGTTATCTCTTCAGTGCTGCTGTGTGGATTGAGTTTTGTGGGTTCTGTGCTCGAGCAAGAGTCAGGTGAACCAGAGGAAGCCATTATAATCACAACAACAGCACCCTCATCTGTCCAGTTGAAGGCCTCTACATTTAGACCATGACTAAAATGTCAATCAAATAGGATTTCAGTGCAGTCTTCGATTCTGAAGCACTGTGATTTTTGCGTAAGTGAAAAACACAACACAACACAACGACTGTTATGTATCATTTTCAGTGTATATGCTATACATATCAAAGCAATACGATTTATGACAGTTATAAAGTACACCATACTGCTGTGTTTTTAGTGGCAGTAGTTGCAGATTGTTTCTTCCTTACAGCACAAGAATACGTTGCTTATTATTTAGTATATACTGTAGCTGTACACATTTTGAGTGCTTTGTGCCTTTATATATTCCCCTGTAGTCTATATTTCCGTTCTCATTTTCTGCAGGTAGGCTTTCTCCCAGAAGGGGGAGACACAATTCAACACTTGCAAGTAATTCAGACACAGCCGGTGGACAAAAGGCGATGTGTTGCTCCAGACTCTGCCTGTGATCAATGCGTAACTGAGCTTTGCCTTGATTTCTTTACGAGTGTCTCACCTTGTTGTTTTCTTCTTACAGCGGGTCTGACTTGTATCATGGTTTGCGGTTTAATGCACTGCGCTTTGACGTGAACAGAAACCAGAAGCTGTTTGTGAGTGGAATTTTACCAGCCCCTTTGTAGTTAACTGTGTGCTTTGTCACGTCTCTGTCACCAGAGGTCCATATCTGTCTGCAATATAGTTTTCGTTGACTGAAGAAGGCAGCACCACGACCTGAATGAGAATACAGGTGGAGACGCATAACAAAGAGAGGTGTCCATTCATTGGTCAATGATTTCATGTAGCTATTGACATGAATGTCTAAAGAGTATGGGGTGAGTTTAGTTTATGTGAGGTTCAAATTTACATGGCTCTTATTTTTTCTGTTTTGCCATCTAGCAGCCTGCATGGCATGTGCCAGACCCACTTCCTGGAATTCACTCGCCTCTTGCTTTAATTGATTCCAAGCTCGCAGACACGAGTCAATAAGGTTGTAATTTGATAATGCATACTCATACTGAAAAAAAACAGTTTATCCGCTCTGCAAAGTGCATGGTATCATTCGATAAAATCAGACGCCTCCTATGTTGGCACATACATTTCATCCACTCATGAGTCCCTCACTGTGGCCCGTGGCACAATGAGCAAGACTTTTACTATAAAAGGAGAGACGAGGCTGTTGAAGAGTTATTTTGAAAGTGATGAGCGTACACAACCACATCCTGCCCTGAGTGGGAGATGACATGAGCAGTGAGTGCACAGCAGAGAACACTGACTGCTACGAAAATGGGGCCACTGCTCATCAAAGATAGTGTGGTACCTGCTATTTTAGCCAATGTGTTAAAATGCATCACATGGTCTATATAAGGGTCACATCTTTAAAAAAAAATAGAAGCAAAAACTGTGTGCAACAGGTACTGATGCATTCACTTAATCACACAACTCTCTTGTGAGAGCTCACACGTGAAATATTTTCTGCTCACTGCAGTGTGGTCTGTCGTGTATTACTCCACAAAGTCCGCAATGGTGCAGGGGAGCTGCGACTTCCCCCTCACGATGATAAATGGACCTTGAGAAATCTTTTCGACTTGGTGTGTGCAACTCTGACTGATGGTCAGTCGTACCAGCAACCTTTGTGCACTCATCTTCCTGTTTGAAAGAGCCGCCAGTGGTCAAATGCCACACGGTGACGCAGCGGAAGAACAAGCACCTACCTTTATGGTATTGTTTGAGTTATCCACATTAGGTGTCTGAAAGAGGCCTTGAGAGTAATGCTCGATTTTAGCCTTTATAGATGTAATTTTATGACTCTGTCCTCTTAGTGACCCAACAGAACCCTCCTGTAATTCACACTCAGGAGATCTGATAAGTCCAGGTGCTCCTCCTGGAACATCTGCTGCCTGCACATTACACAATGACAGGCCGCCGCTAAGTGGGGTTGAAACCGGCGTAACTAGAGAGACGGACCTTGGGGGATTCAGGGCCGTGTGGGAGATCACACAGACACTTTCGCCCCTTCGACATGACGGGTGTGACAGGCTAAACACAGGCTTTGGCCTCAGCTGGACAACCCGTTCTCCTCTCATTAATAATAAAGACGCGCCATGCTGTGAGAATGGCACTGACGGGGAAGCACCACACCTCTCGAGAGAGGGTTGATGTGTGCCCCCCCTTCATGACTTATTAATGGACTTGCCTGGTCAGAGACATTACAGTGACTTATTAAGTCTGTCAGTCTTAAAGCTCTTACCACTCTGTTGCAGAGCTGATGACGGTGCGTCACCGTCTTCCTGTATTTAGAGGAGGCAGGCATCTTTGTCTTTGTCTGCTCCTTAACTGCTGACGTTTCAGTTTGGGTTATCTCAGTGATGCATGACCACAATGTTGCGAATCATCCTGCTCGCTGGATCCTGACTACTGTATATCCCATACAATCATGAACAACTTGACATGTACTCTAAACAGTGCATATATACGCTCACTATATCCACATATGCTGTTGCTGGTGTCTCTGCTGTGTGTATGTGTGTGTGTGTGTGTTTGTTACTTCCATTTCTTCAAATCTGTGGCTGGTTAATGGGGAACTTCCCCTGTGTACTTCCTGCCACATGACTGTATCTAAATGCATTTCCCTTTTGCAGAGCCTCTTTTATAAACCTCCTTTACAGAACAGGTTGTGCTGTTCCATTTTCCTTCATAGACTTTTTTACAATTGTATCAGTACATAAAGACCTCATCCCATCATGTCTACTATTATATAAATTGTTATCTCTCAGATGAAACCTCAACAGTCTTGTTATTGTCACTATTAACTATAACACAAAGAGTATGACTTCATGCATGTGTAGTGTGCAACTGGACTGTCAAAGCTACACTTAAAGAAACAAGGTACTGTGATAATAAAGAGTTGTAATTGTTCTGTAACTGAGTTTAACATTGGTCTTTGATGCCTCAAGGGGTTCAGTTTACCATTTAACCTGTGAGTAGCAAGACCCCAAAGGTTAAAGTTCAAACCTGCCTTTTGTTCTTAAGGACTGTGGAGGTTCATGCTGGGTGTAATTACACAACTATGTAGCTTAAGAGGAGAACCTCAACCTACCTCACCTCAGTGCAGTGATAATGTAAACTGCATGCCTAACAGGATAAGACATGCTCCGGTATCACTTTTACCTCTTACCATGTCAGCACACAAGAGTTTTAATGTCCCTGCGCTTTTCTTAGGGGATTAAAGGCTCCTGGAAATACATTTTAAAACGGTTACGCTGTTATTACAGACTTGCATGGTTATCAGCAAAAGTCTATGAAAATGAAAACAACCAGGTTTCATTTCCTGTTTCTTATTATAATGAGCTTTATAGCTATTGCTGCAGGGATGCTCAAAAGACAGGGATAAAAAATTGGGGTGCTGTACTGAATTATTAAACTTATGAGAGGACATGTATGTTTTCTTGTTAATATACTATCTGCAGGTACGAGTTGTTCTGTAACAGTAGTAGTGTAACTGAACACACAAGTTTTGTTTGGTTCATATTTGCATGATATTCTGTCTGTGTGTTACACCTACAGGTTCCTCTGTAGCGGTGCACAGCATGAAGCAGAAACGGCCTACACCGAAAGGAAGAGAGAAAATGTCATAAATAGCAAAAGTCGGAAGTGCCAGTTCAAAGACTTTAGCCCATGCTTTGTCTTGACGGCTTCCACCGAACCCACTTGGAGCTGCAAACACACACTTATACGCACACACACAAACATCTCCAAGTGCTTATCCACATTAATTAAGAGGAGATTAAACCATTCTCAGAACAAACCTGAATGCCACAGTTTCAGCAGCCGTGTTTCACAACAGGCTTTTTAGACGGCTGCAGACACGAGCACAGAATATATTGGACGGGAAATGTTTGCGTGCCTTTATGGCTTTATGTAAATAAAGCTGCGGGTCTTTTTCAAAGGATCAACATGTAAATCCCCAGTTTGGCCACTGTCTGCTCCATCCACATCCACATTGAGACATGCTGTATCTGGCCAGGACTATAGGAGCGCTGATAGCTACTGTAAGCACATTCCTCAGACTGTTTTCATCAAGCTGTCTAAATCCATCAGGTTTAGTGTGTTTCTGTCCGAAGAGCTCTCTCGTTCAGTCCACCTCACTCTGGAGGTGTGGTGAAAAAGAGAAGGTAAAACATCAAATAATAAAATAGTTTAATACAGCCATCTTGTATTATATACAATACAAAACATTAAAAGAAAGCACAAAATGTACAAACATACTCATTTGGCAAAGTTTCTGACAAGTATGATAGGTTCAGCTTTTGGCACATTAATCATGCTCTGTTGTGTCATCTTGACTCACATTATATCATCCTGTTTGCTTCATTACAACGTCGTACGCTGCATGCTATGTGGGCAGAATCGAGGGGTGTTTACAGCCCTCAACAGCTGCTGAACACATGCAGAAGCTATAGGCTGTATTTACATAATCTTTTTACACGTGCAAAACGATCAACAAGTTCTTCTTGTCTTTCCTCCCCCGCCGACAAACAAGAATTATTCAGCAATTAGGAATCAGCACGGCAAAATCATCTTCGGCTTTATGTCAACGGCTGTTGCAACGTCAGTCCACCGCCAGCACAGTTTGTTTCACAGTCGAGTTTTGCTGCTACAGTAACTGCACTGCAGCTCTTTAACCACATCCTGCTGCACACCTTTGACACTTCTTGGTTCAGACAGACTCACAAACAAGCCGCCTCAACACACAGAGAAACTGTAAAGTTGCAACATGGGAGATTTCACAGTCGGGGCATGATAATGCGTTCTTGCGAGCAGTTTATGGTTGATTCTTTTTTTTTCACTAGAGGAATAATAATAATAATGATCTGCTTTTTGTCAAATAGCAACAAATGTTCTTTGATAAATTGGAAATGACACGTTATATGAGTTCATTTCAGAGAGGAGGCTAATCCTTCGCAAGCAGTAAATAAGCAGTTACTGTAATTCTCAGAAACATCACTGTAACAGCAGAAATGGGAGGAGGAGAAGTTGACACATCGAGGAGCTCTGAAGATTTGTCAAGAGCATTATCCCGCTCTGGTACGATGATATATACAAGCCTGAGGGACTTAACTAGAGAGCAACATCATTAGCGAAGCTTTGGTTCTTTGCGTCCAATAACAGCAATCACAACTGTCATGTGTCAATGTCCTGTCTCGTTATTTGTGGGGAATAATGCCTGATCTAACATGGAACATGACACGAAACAAAAGCAGTGGGTGGTTTTTTTTTTGTGTGTGTCATTTTCTGCATCATAGTGGTGCATGTGTCAGGGAGGAACTGGTCAGTGCTGCAAACTGAACTGAAGTCTGAACTATGGACAGGCAGAGGCACTCTTAGTCTTTTCTCAAAAGGGAACTATTCTGTTTCCTGCAGTGCACACACGGCCCCTCAGCATTTCTCGGACTTAACTTGTGACTGTGACAAAGCATTAGAACGGGACCGGGAAATTCATCCTACTTAGTGGCCTAATAACAGCGCGTCCCTGTAGAGGTCATGTTCATTTATTTATATCACAGACTGTATGTTAAGTGAGAGGATGAATGGACAAATCAAGTTTGCATCAGATTGTCTGCACATGCACCTCATTGTTTTGGCCTCAACCCAATGTTATGACACAATTTTCACTGGTTGCACCTTTGTACAACCATGCACATTTGCTCTGCTGATGAATTAACCCCCCAAAGGCTCATCTCAGGTGTCTATTTTACTCCAACTCTCTCTGTCACTCTCAGCTGCAGTGGTCAGATATTTTCCTCTCCTGATTTGTCATTTTCACAACAGCTTGTCCCAGCTCTGCATTATCGCCCCCCCACCGTTTCCGCCTATCGACCTAAAACACTCACTTCCAGCGCTTTACACCCCATGATCCACTGCCACAGCCACGTATTCTGTCTCCAGCTTCAAACAGCATGCAAACTGGCATCCCACTTCGCACTTAACTCCTCTCACTTCCTGCCGTGATATGTCACATGCGATCACCGTTATCATATACTGTAAGCTTTAAACCTACAGTAACCTCCTCCTGATATTATGGTGTATAATACTGTTAATTCTTCACAGCCGTCTGTCGTGTATATACTGAGTATAGTGTGACTGGGAGACGTTGGCGCTGAAGGGGGGGAAGCGTTCGAATTGCCAGGCTCACAGCTGGAGAGCTACTGTGCACACCAGGGTGACTCTTGCAGCTGTAAGGTTGCATGCACATGTCACATCGAATCACACAACACCACATCTCTGTCAGTGCACTCGGGACACATCTGCCGAGCTGCAAAAAAAATCAAGTCAGGCAAACCAAAGAAATACAGTAGTAAGATATTTCTCCACTGATTTAGGTTGACATTTCTAACTCAGCCTCTAACATTTCTCACTTCCTGGGGAAGGCCTTAGAGCTCTACCTTATGCCACCATTGTGTGTTCATATTACACTTTAGTTGCTTATTTGCAATAACTAGCTATTCTAGGAGACAGAAAGAGTCTTCTCGCCTGTCCTTTGCTTTGCAGGTTAGTTTCATCTTGAACATGTTCCTCTTTTTTTAGTACAGCATATGTTCAGCATATGTTGTCATGGTTTTCAAGGCCACTGTTTTTTATTTGCCAGCTGACAAGTCCTTCAAACTGACTTTTCAGTCATGGGTCTGTCATTGTGATGGAGACTTAATGTGTAAACCCTTCTAGCTGAGGTGTATCCATTAATGTGTCTGCCTGCTTGGTGTCTTCTTTTATAAAAATATACACTCACTGATGCTCTTTAAATATTCTAATAATGAGATTTTTATGATTTGCTTTCCCTCAGTGTGTTTTTTCTTCATCTAGTTGGACATTACTTACTGTGTGTTTTCATCCAGTCAGCTGCTATCCCTGCTGTGTAATTCTGTAACACTGATACCATAAATGCAAGGTGCATTCAAGTAGGAGGAGCTGCCCATTACACTAACTAAAGGTTAACTAAAGCCTTGAGAGAATGGGAAACAGGTCAGACAACTCTTTCTTTGTATTTACTCTGCCTTTGTGTTTACTCTGCTAATGACAAAAAGGTATTTCACATTTTGAATAGCTTTGTTTCCCCTTCCCATCAAAATCTTGAACGTGTTTATATATTTGTGCATCTCTGCTCAGTGAGACACAGAGGCATTTCTCCAGTGCCACAAATCACAAGTATAGCACAAGGCACATTTCTGGGAGTTTCTTTGTCACACATAGCAACCATAATGGTGTGTCGCTGGATTGGCCAGCTCAGACCCTCAGCTTTTGTGTCTACCTATCACACAATAGCAGCACTGCTTTTTCCCACCATGGGTGTGATAATGAAGACAAAGATGAATTGTCCTTTCCTTGGTGCACTCTGTATTGAGAGCATAAAGACGCTGAACCTCCCCATACACTTGAATGAACTTTTTTTTTCTTTTCCAACACAGCTTTTCATTACATCTAATGGCAGAAACAGCAGTGAGCCTTTCTCAAATACATCAATTACACTGATAGATGTTATCATCTTTAATCATATTTCAACACCATTAATCCATGTGTGGTTTTGTTGCACCACTATTACTACAACTGTGACCTCAACTACCAGGCTACTTTGTCTGAACTCATAGGGAATGATTTATAGTTTATGAAACATACCATAGCATCTCTCTTCTTAATCTATCTATAAATATTTGTGCTTATTCTGTTATTGTTCTGTTAAACAGAGAAGTTGGCACACCCATTTAGTGCCATTAAGATGTATTTAAAATGGACCCATATAGTTTATTAATCTCATGTATTTTGTTATATCTCAAGGAAGCAGACATGTTTGACTGAGACTGAGCTATTACTGTGTGGCCATCTGAAGGACTTGTTTAATCGGAGCTGATTTACAGCCAATTGTTCTAAAAAAGAAATCCCTCCTGTTTACATGGCCCATGCTGTCGCAGTGATTCATTCATTATAATAACGTATTAGCTGTTCCGTCAGAGCACAACACATTTTTCAGCATTTGGGCAGTGCTGCATACCTAACCCCCTAAAGAAAAGCAAGGCTGTGCCTAAACATGAAAAACAAACTTGAACAGGTAAGAGAATGTCAAACATTCTGTTAACCTGCAGCAGTGTAAATTAAACCAACCCACCTGAAAATAGTTCAGTGGGGTATCGAGTTTCCCTTGTTTTACTTAAGCATGCAGGTATTCTCAAAAAGAACCACGTTACAAGTCTTTTGTCTTGTGATAGTTGCACATATTTCCCATAAAAACTGAGGCCACATTCAGTTGAAATCATTGGACTGTTGCATTTATTTTAAGCAACACTAATGTAAACAGGTAGAAAAACAAAATGCCAAAATATGCTCAAAGTATTGTGGAGGGATGTTGATGATAATATGACAAAGAAATATTTCACAGTCAGGTGTTGTCTTGAGAATATGATATGATTTTGCTGTATGGATTCAGAGCTCTGAACAACCCTGCGGTCGCTGGTAATGTGTGAAAACCTAAAACCTCCTGTCTGCTACCATGGAAACAGAGAACAAGACAGATGGACTGGGCGCTCAGGTTTTAGACTGAACATGAGGAAGGAGCAGAGACACGGAGATGAGTCTCACCACGTCGCTGTGAAGCAGCTGTGAGATTCTGTCACTTCCTTCTGCATGTCACAATAATAACCTGTTGGAGCAGGTTGTGTTTCTACTCCTGTAGCATTTTTTGTTCAACGAAGACAATGGGAAATTATGGAGGTAGACTACATTAAATGCCTCCTATTGTAAAGCAAGGGTTTTTAAATGTTGTTGTATGAAATACATCTGTGTGTTTTGTCTTGCCACTTTTTCAGTTTGTCTAAAACCAGACTACTTGCTGTAAGATATAATCAGCATTTCCTCTCATATCAATTCACACCATACCTGTCACAGACAATAATTAGCCCACATGAACTAGGACTGCACATCAACTCACTGAGTAGCAACATGTTTAACTGTAACAAACATGCTTTGAGATATAGAACACAAAAATAATCAGTCAGCAGCTGAGACCGTACAGATACAATACATTAGCCAACTTGGTTTAAAGGAGTTAATTTTAACTTTTGCTTCTGCTACATGACCAATGTTGGCATCAACAACCGTTTATTAAACGGTCTAGAAGAAACAATGTGAGTTCAACATCAAACTTAAAGGGGAACTATGCAAGTTTGGCCCCTTGTTCTGTGTTTTGGTCGTTTTTTTCTCTACGGAGCTTCATTTCGGAATCCATATTTTCACTGTCATAAAACTCACCGCAAACCCTCCTCCCTCCCCCGGGCCATGTGAATTTGTTTTCCATGAAGCTGTCAGAAGACAATCAGTAGAGTGATGTCTACCTTGGTGGGTAACAATAGATTATTACCTGGCGTGTTTGTGTCGTAGTGCCGAAAAGCAGTCCATGTTTCTTGCAAGATAAGATCTGGGACACCAGGTCGGAGGCACTGATCTTGCAAGGTTGTTTTTTTGGCCAAGAGACGCTAGGCGGAAGAGCCTCACTTTTTCCCGTAAAGAGTCATTTAACCATCACAATTACTTCCAAAGCTGTTTAATTAAGGTGCAAATTTTGAATAGTTCCTCTTTAATTTATCTACACACCAAGAGCTGTGAAGGTAACAGTGGTAACTCTTGTCTTTGGAAGTTAGCATGCTAACTGACTGTCTCATCCCTTTCTGGTGGCAAGTGTTGCCTCTATGTGGCCAAGCGGACATGGCGTAGGGTCGATTATAACATATCTTACAACCTCTCATCAAACCTCCCCTATACTGATGAATATTAACATCAAACATCAGAATGGGGAGAAAATAAGATCTCACCGACTTTGTGGCATGATTGTTAGTGCCAGCCCGGCTGGCTTGAATATTTCTGAGACAATCTAAGTAATGCAAGATCTATATCAAGTAGAACATCTTGGGGATTTGGGAGGAGATAAGTGCTTGTTGATTTGGATTCCATAGATCACACCACCACCAGTGAGCCTACCAGTTTAACCCTTAAACTACAATGCGGTTGTTGATATGTAGCATTGGCCCCTTTTGGCCCGCAGAAGCTCCAGTGTGGTCTCATTCTTTACTCTCAAAGCACATTACGTATTCAGCCATACACAGTGTCAGTGCCCTTCGTAGTGGGCTGTAGCCAGTCTGAGTCACAGCTGGTCCAGAGGGTGTCCGTCACAACACTGGCAGATGGCCTTGTGGCGCCCCGGGCCAAACCCACCACAATCAGCCCTTAGTGTCATTTCAGTGTCATTTGCATCATGGACAGTTATCAGTTCTTGACCAGCCTGACACCATCAATGAATGCAGACCCGTACATGCAGCAATAGTGGGTTAGGGTTAGGGAAGGGTTCAGCTTTTAGGCCTTTATTTCCTTGTAAGTGTTGTTGAGGATGATGCTGTTCCCTTTAGCTATATTTTTCATTGTAAAGTTTAACCAAGAGGTTAGAAATGCCAGGTCCTGTCAGTGGTTTTCATAATTAAGTGCTGAATTGTAACAGAGGTTATCTCTTGGCCCTTTTCATATAGACTGTACTTTCTACAAAATTATTTACAGAGGCCCTAATGTTCTCAGGTAGAACAGGTAGAAACCTCAGGCTGCAGCCTCTGTGTGGGGGCCAATCAGACCCCCTCTGATGATCTATTTACACAAAGTGTGTAGTGTCTTGTAATGCGTAACACTGGCTAATGTTCTCCCAAAAGCACACATTGTTGCAGGACAATGAGGAGCTGTTTTGTGACCGGACTTCTCAAAGGGATGTATCATCACAGATGTGTAGAAGTGTATAAATCGTCTGGTGCTTCTCAAAAAAGCAAGTAACAAAAAATAAACTAATATCTTTTTTTCCCCCCATACTAAAAATGAAAGGCAGCCTCATGGGAAAGAGGAGGATGAATGTGAAATTGTGCCAGTCCCTCAGCAGAGCCTATTGTTGTTGTTTCAGCACAGCAGTTATAGTCTATAGACACATTGCAGTTACGTAATCCCCTCTTGCACCCCCCCCCCCCCCTTTCCCCACATGAGATACAGCTGTCGCCTGTGTGCAGCAGAATCACAAAGACAGTTTCTCTTTTTCTTCTTTAAATGGATATTGAGGTAGTTCTTTTACTTGGTGACAGGCCCCAAGTAGTGCAGCTTCTGCAATACTGTGGTATACACATTCAGTGAGGTCACCAAGGACCACAGCATCTGTTAACACAAAGCTGTCACTGTGCTACACTCACCTCACGTAGTATGTAATGACAACAGCCCTGAAACAACAGTTGTGTATTCCATAAACCTTATCCGTCTTTTATGCACACACAACCTCAGGGCAGATCACAACAATCAGCCTCAACCTACTTCAGGCAAAGCAGCGTAATCTGTACCCATTGCCTTTGAACACGGCACAGGGCAGGCACATCAGGTCCTGCTCTCTATAGTGTTTTACCACACACTGTGCTGCCCTGATCCTGCACCTGAGATCCATTTAAGGCAGGAGAAAGTCCCAAAATTGCCTCTTTGTAGTTTCTCAGTGGGAAGCTGCTATAGCTACAGCTGGAAAATGGGAGGAACATGGGGATATGCTCCTGCTCAGGGTTGGCTAAACATGGGCCTGGTGCAGCTGCAAGGAAGGAACTTGAGTGAAGAGCTTAATGCAAGTTTTCTCACCGGTTGACAAAAAAAAGTTTAAGTCAACCTGAGGCAAAGCTTAAGTTCAGCACAGCTGGCTATTAAAAAGCCAAGCATGTTCAGCTTTCAGGATTTTACAAATGAGTACCTGTTCATACTCAAGTGGCTCTCATTAGCTTGTCAGAGCATTTAGCTCAATTGAAGGCCTCATGGGAACACATGCCACACCTACAAAATAGCCAGATCACCTAGGGTGGTGATGTGCGCTTAATATAAATGAGACACACATTTGTCAGTTTACTTTTTTTATTTTGCATATTTAACAAACTTGTGCATTCCAGATTTTTTACAAAAAGAAACACAGCTTGCTTTCTGAGCATTCACAGGTGACCAGAGCAGAGCTACAAATCATGAAGTGTAGGTCCCTCAGTTGTTTCATGACACCTCGAGAGTCAGCCACAGCAAAACAGGTGACCAGGAACTTATGCCGACATTGAGCCACACTTCCTCACTACACCAGAGAGACATCTAGCCAAGTGAGTGGTGTGTGTAGTTGGGACAGCCAATGTTTTGTCAATTAATAAGTTCTGCAACTTGGAATACATAGTCAAGAGATTGAAAAAAAGAAAAGAAAAGGCAAGGCTTGTGAAATGTACAGTGAACAGGCAGACGTCTTCATGATGACTCTGTCTTCTCCTGTTCGATGGCTGCAAGGAGGAAGAAGAAAGATTGCATCATTAGCACCAAACCAAGTTAGCCACTGCAGCTACTTGAATGCTCTGGATTAAGACAAGTGGGAGAGGCACATACTTTCTTTGGTTGGCAATGTGTTTTTCTCTTGAGTCTCCGTCTTCTTCAGCTTGGTCTTGTCAAAAGTTGTGACTTCCGTGATGTCAGGCTTGTCAGACATGTTTGCAGATGTTCTGGAGAGACAGGAAACCAGGCTTTTGTTAGTCACGGCCGTCTTTTAAACAGTTCAATTAACCCCAACATGGGGACTAATTATAAGTCTAATTTAAGAACATGCAAGGCCATTTACAGACAATATAACTAGGGCTGAGAATACTTTTAAACCTATTAATGTATACATATGCCTCGTGTCCATCTCCTGATGTGAGACAGGCTTTGTCAGTCAGTGTGCAGCTGAGGGACCACCGCCCTTTCAGCCATCTAGACAGGCACACCGGGCTCAACTCCTGCCAAACCACCCCCTCCCCTCCTCCTCAGAACAATGAACCTGAGAGTCCATGCAACACATGTCGACTAACACAGATTGAAAAAACTAACGGCAGACCACACACACACCACAAAGCCTAACTGTGACGCGTTATATCCATCTTTTTCTTATTTAATCCAACTATTGCGCAGCCGATACCGTTTGATGCTGCGCCAGGAAAACGTGAGGCGATTGAGGAGAAATGTAATAAACCAACCGGGACTACAATCTTTCAACAACAGCCGAGCTAAATTAAAAGCAGGCTCGGAAATAAACTCGAGTAGAAACACATTCACACTCACCGGGGTTTATTTAACTGGTCAGAGAGATGGTAGGATGGCGGTCTAGTTGACGCAGCGGCAGAGTGATATCTCTGGCGTCAATCACACTATAAGTACTGCGCAGTATGCAAATAGCTCCCCGACGTCACGCCCACTGTGTCCAAACGCAGCTTTTGTAAAAACGTATTTTTACATATAGAGTGATAAAATCTAAAGAAAAATACATTCAAAGCGATTCAATTCACAGACGAACTCAAACCACGTTTAAAAGTGCGAGCATTTATTTGACCAAAAATAAATAACTGCGTTTATCAACAGCGACCAGCTGTATCGAATTAAGCGGATGAAATCAAGTCTATTGAGCTTCTCCTGTCACGAGAGGAGGCCTGGATGTCATCATACCGGTTGCAGATGTCTGTTGTTTTCATACAATGAGCAAAATGTGGGCTATAAACTGGTTAATGAGTGAGGGAAATAAGTTTAAGTTTACCTTGCATACTGTGCCCTTTTAAAACTGTATCTTGGCGACACCATGTGGCGAACTGAAGTAACTAACTCACACAGGTTCAAAGTAAGACAGGGCCTATACTAACTGGAAACAAAGAAAACATGCAGCGTGTATTCAGGATTTCTATCATTGTGGACTATTTAGGGTGTGTAAAATCCTCATCAGTTTCTTTCTCATTTTTAAAATCAAGATATGATCAAGATATGAGTTAGGTTAGTCAAACACAACACACATTGATGAATGACTATGGAGTTAACTCTGGCCAAGTGAATTTCCCCTTTGTAGGTTGCACTTCTCTAGGGTAGATGGAGCCCAGATAACACACTGAAACATCCACATATAGAAAATCACACGTTTAGAATAGATTTATTTATTTGGCAGTATAGTATCATTGTAATCAGCAACAGTCATGAGATCATTAGTTCTCTTGTATTGTAGAATGATATATAGGTGATGATGGAACAAGCATTGTCCGTTATGTATAAATTACCCCCAGGCAGTCAATCTCTGTCTTGCTTCACTTGGTGGTGAAGTATTTTAAATACGTCTTGTTGTATATCACCTGATTGTCCACTCGGACAACGTTCCTCAGGTTTTGCCAGAACCAGGGCTCTGCAGCCGCTGTTCTCGGCCACTCTACGACACTTTTCTCACAGAGCCTCCTCCTCAGATGCAGGAAGTGAGAGTGCTGCAGGACAGGCTCCAGCATCAGCAGCACGATCACATCCACATTTTCATCCAGAAGTCTTTGGTGGGCCAGATACATCGCCAGCTTGAAAACCCCGGTCTTGACGTAGCCCTCCGTTAAAACAAACAGGGTCTTTCGACTGTATCGGATGCTCTGATTGAGGTTATCCAGCAGTGGGACTCCTGGGGGCCAATCTCTCTCCTCCAGACACAAAGGAAGAGACTTCTCCCCTTCCTCTTCCAGTTTCACCCGCAGATTTTTCATCACCCACTCAGAGACATGTGGATCGCTGGTGTCATAAGTAACAAAGACATCATACACACTGTCTGTTGAGTCCAAGGAGCTGTATCCCTTCAGCTTAGCTTTGATATAATGTATTACATAGGAGGCATCCCAGTAAAATAAATTAGCAACAGTTGCTACAATCATAAAAGAAAGAATGAGACAGGTTGTGACAATGTAAAGCAGAAATGCTAGACTGTCATTTACACACTGGTTAATGTCAAAGTATATCAATGCTTGACCATTCTGGTTTGCTGGTGCATGACATGTCACTTTAGTGGTCAGTCTCGGGATATTGACTCCACCGTTTTCAATCCACAGAATGAAATCTAGTATATCACAGGTACACTGGAAGGGGTTTCCCTCCAAGAACAAAGTCTGAATCTGGATGATTTGGTTGTTAGGTTTTGACTGGAAGGTGGATTGATTGATGGTGGTTAGTTTGTTGTTGCTAAGGCTAAGAGTCTTAAGGCTTCTGGGAACTTGTGTAAACCCAATGTCCAACTGGAAAATGTGGTTCTGACTCAGGTCAAGAAAAGTCAAAGTCTGACTGATGTTTAAGTTTATACCTGTCACGTCAGACAAAGAGTTGAAGCTCAAGTCTAAAATTTGAAGTTGATGGAAATACTTCAATGCGTCCCAGTTGAAGTCAGTAAGGCGGTTATGACTTATGGACAGTGTGGTGAGGTTATGTGGCAGATATTTATATACAATCACTGGGATCTTTGTAATTTTATTTCTGGATATATCCAAAGTGGTCAAATTAATAAGATGAGTAAAAAGCATTTTGTATGTGCCATCCTTTTCTCTCCAAAGAGTCCCGAGATTATTATCTGTAAACTGCAGTTCTGATAATGATTCGCTATACATCTGTTTTGTCGTTAATGTGGAGATGGCATTGTAACTCATATTCAACACTCTCAAAACAGGCAAATTTTTAATAAAATTCAAATTATGCGTTATCCCATACGCTTTGAAATAATGGTCGTTATAACTGAGGTCAAGTACTTGTAGTTTCTTTAGTTCTTTGAAGGCGCCATCATAAGCTAGATCGATCTTATTGAACGACAGGTCCAGGTACGTCAGATTGGGCAGCAAGGAAAATTCTGTGCCATTAAGTGCTGGTGAAAAGCCATTTCTGGAGAGGTTGAGACATGAAATATTTCCATATCCATTAAACTGCTCTGGAGAAATGAAGAACAGATTGTTTGAGCTGAGGATTAGCACCCGACCTGATTCGTAGCATTCTTGCTTGATAAGGCCGTGTGATATATCATAGTCCTTTGGATGAGGTTTTGCAAAAAGGGGAACCGAAAGGCCTGGTCTTTGATTGTATCCCCCGCTTGGGGGCGGGGGATTTTCCGATGGAATGGGATACAGCCTGTTTTCCGCGAGGTATATCATTTTCAGTCGGGAAAATTTGCTGAATATGGTGGAATCAAAATGAATAATGAAGTTGGTGCCTAAATTCAGTGCAGATAGATTTTTGAGCTCATACAGTGGGGCGAGCGTGCCTGATCCAATATTCTGGAAGACCAAACCCTGCAAATGCAAAGTTTTCAGCGAGGCAAGGCTTGAAAACTCTTGTGAAAGATTTAACGTTATAGGGTAGTATTTGAGAGCATAGTTGAAAGAGAGATCAAGTTTTTCTAGCTTGGGAAGGTGATTTAGAAATGGTGCCCTCTCAGTAATTGTATGTAGCAAAAAGTTAAATGACAGAAACAATTGTCTAAGCTTGCCCAGCTTCTCAAACCAGCTGGATTTCAAGGAGTCCAGTGAGTTTCCTGCCAGATGTAGTGTCTCAAGCTGTGTTAGACTATTAAATGCATAAGGATGGATATTAAGTGAAACGTTCGGGCAAGGGACACAGGGATATGGAGCCGTCTGACATCTCGGACAGTTCCCTTGTATTTTTAGGGATTTTAGATGATGTAAATCTCTAAAATCTTCGTCAGATATGTACTGTATTTGGTTAGAACCCAGCTTTAACTGCCTTAATGATTGTGGTAATCCTTTGGGAACATGGGTTAAGTTGTTAAAGGACAAATCCAAATCTTCCAGTTTGGTCATAACTGCAAAAACACCATCTGTAATAATCGTAGGTTTCCAACAAGGATTCCACGAGTAGCAGTTTTTGGATAACCACAGTTTTGTCACGCTTGTTATGCCCGCAAGGCTCCTGTTATCCAAAAACGTAATGTTGTTACTGTTCAGGTCAAGGATTTTTACACTGACGCTGAGATTGCTGGGAATTTGTCTCAGGCAATTGCCTGACAGTATCAGATGGTTCAGCCGTGTCAGATTTTTGAAAGCGTCTGCAGCAATGGTGAGTCCTTTCTTCTTGTTTGCACACTTGAGATTGAGTGTTGTCAGATTCAGAAGCGTAGAAAATGAATTTGCTGAAATATTAGTGATGGCATTTTCTGATAAGTCCAGCTCAGTTGTATTACTAGGTAGCTTGTCAGGCACTGCATGCAGGTGGCGCTGTTTACAGTCAAAGACGACCTCAGAGGTATTGCAGACTCTCACATCACATGGGAACTGCGGTAACATCCAAGCAGGTTTACCTGCAGCAGGCTGGGCCTCATAATGGTGAAACAGACAGAACAGCAGCAGGTGCATCCAGCATATGAGAGCCTGTAGATAAATAAAGTAAGTCATTTGAAGCAACTTGTAATATGTCACAATTTAACTGTGTAATGTAAAAGAATCAAGTCACTTTTTTTCTTGAATACAATAATCAGGTCTCCACATGAGATTTGAGACAGTTTCTCTGAGAGCGGTCTTTATATACTTTCAGCATAACTGATGGAGACAAAATCCATAGTCATATTAAATGTATACCTTTCAAAGTTACAGTCTGATCAGGTGGAATGATTACAGCAAGCAAAACCAGGTTCAGTGATATATACATCTGACTTGCCTCACTAAAAAATGTGAATGATTCCTTTCAAAAGCAAATCTTTTAGAAAGGTGCCACCAGTATCCAGCAGGTGGCAGTAGTCTGTAAGTAAAGTAACCCTCTCTACAAGCTGCTCATTTTATTTTGTCACAGTTACAAGTTACATTAACCTTTTACAGGAGACTGTAAAGACCGCTGCCAAAAGTGAATTTGTGAGATAATAGTATATTGTAAATTTATTGCAGTTTACATTAACCACCATAAACCGCTGGTCATACCAAATGTGACAGTAAAACGATCTATTGCTGAAGATTTCATCTTCTTTTTTTAATTGTGTAAGTAAACCAGTCTGTTATTTTTTTGGATTATAAGGATTATAATAATTAAAGGATTATAACCTCTTTCTCATTTATTTTCCCTTCGGTAGGTCTAAGGTTGTAAAAAATAATAGATAGTATCCCACATATGCGTATATCCTGTATGGACTTTCATCGCTTCACTGACATCGTTTTGACAGATGTCAAAATAAGTACAATATTGCTGCATTGACCTGAAATATTGTGAATTTCTTATTAATCATTCTAGACACGTTACTGTATTTGCCATGTGATTAAACTTAAGGGTTTGTGCTAGAATTTAAAATATAGCTGTAAAGAATGGACAGTGTTTGGCTGGACAATGTCTATAATAACTAGTCCATGAGGGGATCATTAACAAAGGTTAACAGTTGCCCTATAAAAATGAACAGTAAGAATAAAAACACTGTAAGTGATACAGTACTGTATCATGAAACTTTAATGGACTGTATTCATTTTACACTCCTTTATATGGATCAAAAATGCAAAACAGATTCCAATTAATACAGTAATTTGAATAATTAGTCAAATTAATTCACACAAAGTTAGTTCAAGGATTATTAAATGTTATAAAGTCCATAGCACAAAATGACAGAAGATTATATCATAGAAACCACATGCAAGTAACAAGTAACTCAGTGACATGCTCTGAGTAATAAGTCTGATAAATAACACGCAAGTTGATCTATCTTTTCTGCAATACAGTATGTTTAGAAAAGTTGAAAAACAAACAGATAAACATGTATTAATGAAACTCACCATTGTGCATGTATTGTATTGTTGACACGCTGTAGTCTTTCAGGTAAAAATTTAAACAGAATCTGTTGAAAAAACCCTGCCTGCCTCGTCTGCCATTGTGTCACCAAAGGCCAAAGCCCACTTGTTTTCCGTTTTCTTCATTTTAAACATACAATATGCAAAAATACAACAACACCAGCAAAATCTCCTTGTTGCTGAAGTCAAATGCAACAAATTGGATGGTCCAGATAACAAGACCTCATAATGAGACCAAACAAAATGAGGAAGTACATGTGTTTCATTTCCCCTTTTCATGACATGTTTGCAGTTTCCCAGTTATTTCATACTTGAAAATGGAAATAAAACGCATTCGTTGAAATGGCCAAGTGCCAGCAAGTTCCCAGTAAACTTAATTTAAAATTCAGACATGATTAATCTTATACAATAATTTGATTTTTAAATGTACCTTTAAATGGTGAAATATTCACATATTGTAGTCCATATGCAGATGTACATTATTGCATACTATTATTGCAATATATTCCCAATTTCCTTGTATTTACAGAGTCTCTTTGAAGAGGTTGTTGTATTGTTTGTGACTTTCAGTTGCTAGTACACTTCTCAGGGTAAACCAGAAGTATGCCTGCGCTTGAGGGTTTGTCGGCCACTGCAGCACAGACCGCTTGTACAGTCTCTTGCGCAGTCTCAGGTACTTTGAATTGCACGGCACTTTCTCCAGGAAGATGAGAACGATGACGTCATTTTTTTCATCCATCAACCTCTGGTTGGCCATGTAGAAAGCTGTCTTAAAGTTGCCGCCTTTGATGTATTTATTGGTGAGGATGAACACGGTCCTCTTGCTCCGGTGGATGCTCTGGGAGAGGTTGTCGATCAGGGGACAACCAGGGATCCAGTCCCGTTCCTCCAGGCACAGCGTCAGGCAGTGGTCTCCAGAGTGCTCCAGATGAACTGACATTTCGTTCATCACCCACTCCGTCACGGCAGAGTCCTCTTTGTCGTATATGACAAAGGCATCATAGTCGGCGCCCGGGGAGCGCAGACGTCTGTAGCCTCTGAGCTTGGCCCTGCAGAAGTGGTAGATGTACCAGACGTCCCACAGGAAAAGATGGCTGGAGATGGACAGGGTGAGGAAGCTGACGATAAGGGAAGTCGTGAGGATGGAGAAGATAATTGACAGGTAGTTGTGCTGGCAGGCCAGCAGGTCCACTGAGATTACAAGATGACCTATTTGTGCCCCTGGCGCAGCACAGGTCACATCTGTGGCTAGTTTGGGGATAGTCACTGTGGTCTTGTTGAGCCATTTGATGAACCAAGTTGCATTGCAAGAGCAAGAGAATTTGTTGTTGTGCAGAAGCAGCTTGTCCAAGTGTTTGTCAACTTCATCTGGGAAGTTGGATTGCTCAATGTGCTTTATGGAATTGAAACTAAGATCCAGATATTTTAAGTTGCTAGCATCTTTGAGGAAATCTGGCTCAAGTTTTACTATTTGGTTTTTATGTAAAACAAGTTTCTTGAGAGATGTGCTACAGTCTGACAGCATCTGTGGAACAGTAGTTAGACTGTTTATACTGAGATCTAAAACTTCCAAAGAATGGATGAGTTTCAGTTTCTCCCATTTAAAGGATTTTAGTTTGTTGTTTTTAATGTAGAGCTCAGACAGCTTGTCAGGCAGATTGCTGAACACTTCCTCTGGGATGAAATTGAGGTTGTTTTGAGAGATGTCGAGGACAGTCAGATTATCCAAGTTCTTGAAATACTTGTAATATTTGTCGTTCCCATCTCTCCACAATATATCTAACCGGTTATCTCTGAACTCTAACCTCTCTAGAGATTGGCTCACAAGCTCTGTGTTAGTGGAAGTAGAGATCTTGTTATGGTTCATCATCAGTATCTTAAGATTTTTTAAATTCACAGTGAAGTTAAGCATGTGGGTCAAGCCCTCAGATTCAAAGTAATGATTGTTGTTGCTTATATCCAGGACAACCAGACTTTGCAGCTCTTCAAATGCAGTGGAGAAGAGCAGGTCCAAGCGATTAAATGAGAAGTCTAGATATTTTAAATTTTTCAGATTGGTAAATTCAGAGCCATTCAGACTTTGGCTCATCAAGTTTCCAGACAGATTGAGGCATCTCAGCTCAATCAGATTCAGAAATCTTGAATGCAAGAAGAATATATTGTTTCTACTCACATCCAGGGTTTTGCCAAAGCGACTGCACTGTTTTTTAACAAAGGAGGTAACATCTCCAACTTCTTTATCTTTGTGTTTGCAGCTGCGTGCATAGTCATCATATCTGAAGTAATGAATTTCTCTCACTTCCTTACTTTGGTACTCAGCACCAGCTGACATCGGAGACCAGTTTGAGACCTCCGCTCCAGAAAAACCAAACGCATCTTGGCTTTCAGAGGGGGAAGATATCTTGTTGTCAGACAGGCTGATTATTTTAAAGCTTTTTAATTCCATCAAAATACTGAGGTTTGTTATTTTAATGAAGTTGGTACCCAGATCTAGAACCTCCAGGTTTGCGAGAGATTTTAAAGGAGCGATACTCTGTGTCAGTAGCTCCTGAAACACAAAACCCTTTAGTCTGAGAATTCGGAGGGACTCAAGTTTGGAGAAACTGCAATTAAGTATCAGTGTCCGAGGATACAGCTGAAGCTCATAGTTAAATGAAAGGTCCAGTTCTTCCAGTTTACCCAGAAAAAGCGGGAATTCTGTGACTCCTATATCTTTGGCCAAAAAGTTTGTTGAGAGATCAAGCACCCTCAGCTCTGGTGTGTTAGTAAACCACTCGGATGACACAGACCTCAGAGAGTTGCTGTGCAAGCGGAGCGTCTTTAGCTTTGCTAACATTTTAAAAGCTGCGTTGCTGATTTGTAGTGGTGAATCATTTGGGCATGGGGTACATGGGAAAGGGGCGTTGTAGCATCGAGGACAGTTTCCACTGATATCTAGAATCTCTAGGTTAGTTAACGTTTTAAAATCCTCATCAGTGACTTTGTCAATATTGTTATTATATAGATACAGCATCTTCAGACTTGTGGGTAGTTGAGTCGGAATAAAAGATAAGTTATTTGATTTCAGAGACAACAAAGTTAAATTTTTAAGATGTGAAAACGTACCGGTCTCTATATTGTAGGAGGCGTTACAGGGATTACGGAAATAGCAGTTTTGACCAAGGTAAAGTGTCTCAATATTCCCGAGCTCAGAGAAGTTTGCTTTAGAAATGTCATAAATGTGATTCACTTCCAAACTCAGCAGGACCAGATTTGAAGGCAGGCCTCTAGGTATACTGGGCAGTTGATTACCATCCAGATAGAGTGCACGCAGATTCCTCAGGTTGGTGAAGGCGTCATCCTCTACTGTCACGCTCTGAGTGCACACGTGGTCTTTGGGGCCAATTTTAATGGGCACACAATTGCACCTCATGTCGATCTCAGTCAGGTTCTCCAGACCCTGGAAGGAGGAGGAGTTTAACTCAGGAATATGGTTGATGGTGAGAGTCAGATTGGTAGTCTCTCTGGGGATACCACTTGGGATGTTGCCGAGGCTCCTCTCGGTGCAATCCACCGTCACGGCACTCCCATTGTCGATGTCACCGACATCACATGGCAGAGTTTTGGGGTACAAAATGGCAGCTGTTGATATGCAGAGGCAGCACCACAGGACCGGCAGTGCCACACACATCTGTACAGCAACAGAGGTGGTTCTCTGAGAAATATATTCAGGTGGAACGTCAGTAACACATTTACATTACAAGAAAACATTCATATTACACTCGATTGAAGTATTTTGTGGCTCAGTGCTGTTTTATGCTGTACTGTAAGTCTTGAAAATGGCTGGTTTTTCTTCATAATACAACCAGGAATTGCAACAATATCTAATTTTCTACCTCTGGTTTTGCAGCACTTCTGATCAAATCTAAAATACCATATCGCACCATTAACGCAATTTTAAATATGGCACACAACATATATCAGTGAAGATAACTACTCACCGAGTGGAGAAGCATTGTTCATGTGAAAGGTGGAAAAGAGGTCCTGCTATGAGTCCTGTTGCACACTAGAATAAGTGTAACATTGATGATCAGTTTCTAAGTGACAGGATGAAAGTAACAGGTGGCAGGGTTAGCCCAGTAGGTGTATAATTAGCAGGCATCACTTCTCTATTGCCGCAAACCACAAATCTTCCATCCAATAGCCTACAATACGGTTGACTGATTGTTATTTGTAGTAGGACACACACACAGTAATAAGAGTTTCATGAAGTTGTGGCCTTAAGATCACAAGGCTGAAGGAGTGCTGCCTCTTTCTGTTTTAGTGGCTGCATTGTGGCCTAATGGCACAGCTGCAAGAGCTGTGGGTAACTCGGTGGCCATCACCCATGGGGAGAGTGGTTTCATTTCTGATTATCCTGCAGGGGAATGTGAAACTCATGTTTGAGGTAGGGTCCACTACTGTATACATGCACACCATGCTATTCTGGCACCAGGCAGCATCTTGTCTGCTTTGTGACTATGTTCCGCTCTCTATGTATGTTTGGCTTTTATTTAAAGGGCCACATGCAGGATTTAAAAATAAACAGTTGCACAGTAAAACAGCATGATGACAAATAAGCGTAGCCATGATTATCATTGTGGCTCCGAGCGAGGCAAAGTCTAACTGTCTCTCCACTGCTTAGCTCCAGACCAAAAATATCTCTACAACTACAGTATCTTGCATTGAAATGTTGCACCAACATTCATTGTCCCCAGTGGATGCATGTGAAACACTGTGGTTATCACCTGATTTTCTGTGTCACAATTTGAATTTTTCCAACTGTGACCTGCGACCGCAAGACAACAAATAGCCTATTCCCATCTGCCTCAGCTGTTCTTTGTGTTCTATGCTAATTAGCAACATTGGCATGTTGCTGACACAATGGTGAGCACTCAGGAGATCAGCTGCCAAAACATCTGCATGTTAGCATGCTAATGTCAGCATCTAGATCAAAGCACAACTTTGTAGCTTCATGGCTGAGGACTCTCAGGAGGAAGCAACATGTGCTAGACTACTCTCACACATAACATTGTGCAAACACTCTCTCCAGCACCATAAGTGAAATGGGCCCATCGTCATCATTAATGCAAAGCGCACACATTACCACCACCCAGGCATGAGCAAATGGTAAAATAATAAATTATTAAACATAGTTATACAACTAGACATGGGTCAAGCAACTTTTCTGTATGAATAATGCAATTTAAGGAGCAAACGTGTACGGTCTTGAAAAGTTTCTGTCAGCCTCTGTTATTCTGTTTCAAAGCCTCAGAGGTCGAGAATTAAAATGAGGAACTTGCAATTTGTTTCACACACAACAAACCAAACACAAGTAGACCAAAAAATAATTTGGAATGAGTCTTTTTAAAAGTTTTAATCTTTTTTTTAATGATGTTGACAAAAAATAACAGGAAAGTACTCAGTGTTCATGTGTAAAGTATTAATTAAATTAAGGTGAATCCAGCAAATGAAAAAAGTCATATGCGGTACTTTTATTAGATAATGTCTTGTCCTGTGCAATGATTTGTCTACAGCTGTATATAGTGGTTGCATTTCTTCAACATAATATATATTTTGACAATTTATAAACAAGGTACTAATAAGGTTGTAATAATCTACATGGTAAACCCCTAATATAACCAATAGCCTAAATCCTTAAAATAATCCCTATTATGTAATATTAGATAATATACTTTAGAGGAGGGTTGTTTGCTTCTTAGAGGCCTTAATATAATCTATTTAAAACTTTAATGATTCATATAATTTTATTTTTAATGTACATAATAAAATACTGTATACACAAGGCAAGATTTTTTTTCACAGCAGTTTCACATTGGTCGTTAAACCCATGTCTCTTATGTATGGCTTTAAAATCAATAATCGAGACAAAATAACAACAGTTTATTTGTTCAGCAGTGTTTTCAGTGAGTGAGTTAGTGCGTTTATAATAGCAGACATGGTGGCAGAGTGATGTGTCAATGCATTCACACTTTGGTCACTGGGGGAGCGTCCTGAAACCGCCTCGGCAGCTTTCAGCAGGCACACGTAGTTCATGACGACCTCGTCCACCTTGGCCACCACCTCACGCCGCTCCCTCTCAGTGCTCAGGCCTTCCACCAGTGACATGCAGGCTTGTGTCAGGCAGCAGAGTGTGTGGAAGCTGTGCGTCAGAGTGAGCAGTAACTCCTCCGGACTGCTGTACTCTACGGCCATCTGACTGCAGGCGCTGCTCAGCACTTTGGCCTGCATGAAAAGCAGCTGGGCGTACGTTTCCATGTCGGCCTCGTTGACCTCGAGCCTCTCGCCTTTGGACATGCGGCCGACGCTGGAACGCAACACGCCGATCATCTCTAAGGCATCCTTCCGTGCAATTGCGAACCCTGTGTGGAGACTGTAGGTTTTGCCCTTCATTGAATTTACACGAGCCAGCCTTGCTTTAAGGCTCCTGTCATTGGCAGCAGCGGCCTTTTTACTCTGCTCAGCTTTATGGTCTGCTTTCTGCTTTTTCTGCTTCGTGTTTCCCTCACGGCTGAAAGAAACCCAGCTGACAGAGGACGACGCGTCCGAGGGCATTTTCCTGCCTCCGTCGTCACCATCAGCGTTTGTCTTTCTCCTGAGGAAGCAGTGACTGAACGGCCCACGGCACCTCCACGTACCTGCGTCTGGCCTCAGTGCTGTTGAGTCTGGCAGCGACAGGGAGGCTCCTCTAAGCACCCCTCTACCAGATGAATTAGATGCGACTGAACCCTGGGAGAAGCTTTTGGGTAAGGTTTTGGAGGCGAATATCCTCTGTACTTTTGGGGCGTCTTCAGACTGGAAATTCGGACCACCACTTTTCCCTGTAAGCGTGGCTTTGGTTTTCTCTAACAGTGCTTCTAAGCTCTTAGAACCTGGCATTATGGTACTCCAGCTCCTCCTGAGCATCCGGACCCCGCGTGGCTTCCTGAGGCTGCCTGTTGTTGGGTCACATGAAGATCCGCTTGCGGGGTAATCCAGGGCATGTGAGGTGGGTTCG
Source organism: Decapterus maruadsi (assembly GCA_030347415.2). Lineage (NCBI taxonomy): Eukaryota > Metazoa > Chordata > Actinopteri > Carangiformes > Carangidae > Decapterus > Decapterus maruadsi. The sequence goes on along the minus strand of CM064902.1, from coordinate 16,297,580 downwards.
GGGCTGACCTGTGTACGCCGGCTGGGCTCTGTGCTACTTCGTAATGATGATGGTGACATGGTTTTGGTGGTGATACTGGTCTCATTACAGAGAGCTAAAGATGACTCTTCCCCAGCCTTCTTCAGCTGTGTGCAAGCTACACTAGGGGTAGTAGTAAAACAAAGAGACCTGTTAAGCATCTCATCTCATCTTCAACTGTAATAAAATGCTTTGATTAATTATGCAGTGAGTGCCAAAATTCACAAATCTAAAATTACAGAAAAGGTGGATTTCACATATTTATTTAAGGTAGATACTTTACTTCCTGAAAGGTTAAATGGATGAAAACAGGCAAAAGTGACATTTAAGCAAATAATTTGATATTTCATCAAAAAAAAACTCATCCTCTTTGATACTGTAGCACTCTACCATCTGTCCGCTCAATATAAATCTAACCTGTGTCTGAATATGAAAAAATCTGCCAACCAGAACCTTTATTGATAACAAATGAACACATTGTGTTTCATTTGTTTTATCGACACAAAAGCTTAAGTGTGAAAATTGAAGGTTTTACAAAAGTTCATACTCATACTGATGACTTCTGGTGTGGAGCACAGAACTTCCTAGAGGGTCTGCTGGTTACCAGTCAATGTCACAGTGGAGACAATACAACAGGAAGCCACTACACATAACTACAAAGAAACCACAACCTGACTTCTTATCTTTAAATCTTTACACTTCCCCTTGTTTTTAAACAAAAAAACTAAGCTAACCGGCTCGTGGTTCCAGCTACATATTAAATGGACAGATGTGAGAGTGGCATCAGTCAAGGAAGTGAATAAGTCTATTTCCCAAAATGTAACCTCTAGTGCCATCTAGGCAGGAAATAATTTTCTAAAAAAAACGCCCCAATAATGTGCAGCCATCCCCAATTGTGCAAATCAACCCAAATGATTGAAATATATTCCATATTTTCTTGTAATGAGCATCTTTCTTAAAGGTCCCTTTTGCCATTTTTATCCACAGACACAGACACAGATAAGAGGCAGCTTCCTCCTGTCTAGTTTTACCTGTGGTTTCTTTTATCTTGGGCATCCTGTGACTGCCGTCCCGTGTGATAGTGAACCCGTGCTCGGCGCTGGTGGCTGCATGGATCTTCCTCAGCAGGGTGGCGTCCATGGGATGGCCGACCTTCCCCTGGCCTGGAGGCCCATAAGCTTTCTCCTCGGCTGTTACGTAACTTAGCCCCTTGAGTGAGGACTCTGACAGTACATGCATATTGTCTGTGGCACAAAGGGGGGAATCCATCGGGGTGGCACAGCTGCTGCTGCCCGTGCTGCAGCCGGCGTCTATGGAGGAACACTGTGAGCTTTGGAGGGAATGAACGCCCTCGCTCTGTATGGACGACATGCGTTTGCTCACGTGGTATTCATATAACCGCGTGACGTCTTGCTCCGATGCTGGGATCTTCATTTGCTGCTGCTGCTGCTGCTGTTGCTGCTGGCTGTCCTGGTAAGTGGCATCTCCATCTGCAGCGATGGACGCTTTGGACGGGGAGCGTAGATGGGCGTTTAACTTTTGGCTTCTTTCATCTGAGTCCTGCTTCTCTCCCTTCTCTGTCAACCTGTCTGCGTGGGAAGCCTGTGACTCATTCACACATTCTGGAGAGAGATTGTCTGCCATTTTGTTTGCAGGCGCTCTCGGCTGCAATTTTTGATGCCTGTCTTTTAAGTGAGTTCGCCCCAGATCAAGTTGATTCATGTAATAGGAATCTCTCACAGTGAAAGCGTTATACTTCCCAACAAGATGAGGGGCCTCCTCCTTCGACGAGTCTTGAGAGGTTGTGTGCAATCTATCAGATGACTCGCATGTATCTCCTCCTTGCATTCTGCTCTCTAACTCCCTCTGTTTTCCCCTCTGCCTGCCCATTACCGATCCCATGTGCATCTTAGTGAAGTATTCGCTCACTGATTTTATTTCCATCGTCTCTGGCTCCATCTCGCCACCGTCTGAGTGGAATATCTGGGAGGAGGCGACTGCGGAGGATTTCGCCTCATCCTCCTGGTGCTCCTGCGGGTTGTACTGCATAGCTCCTGCTCCGCCATCGCTCTGCGCAGCCACCTCTGTCTTCTCCTCTTTGGCGGGGTGGTATCCCTCCGTCGTGGCTACGTGCATCCTCAGGTGGCTCTCAGAGTGTCTCTGAGCGCTGGCCAGCTCGGAGCTCTCCGTCATCTCGGAGGAGTTTGTCTCGTTGCCAGAATCTGAGGACTCGGGACTAAATGCTCGAGATATTTCTACACCTGTGTGTCACAGAAAGACAAACACCTCATTAACAACTCCATCTGAGTCAAATGGAAAATATCACAGATTAATGAGTTGAATGTAATCAATGGTTGGTACTGTAATGGCAATGCAGATCATCATGTGAGTGAGGAAAAGACTGAATGAGTACTGACTACAAAAAATAGCATCCATAAAATATTGATAGAGACCTGTCATAATAACCTATTATATATGGATATTTAACATTGTTCCTGTCTTTTTGATATATTAGCAACAAAAGGTCGACATTGTGCAATGTGCAACGGAGAAAACAAACAAAATGTTGACAAAATGAATGACAGTGTAATGAACACAGCTGTCCAAAATGCTCAAATGAATGAAGAAATACTCACACAAATGGAAACATAGAACAAAATGGGCTTTATTGAAAAAAAGCAACAACAACAAATCAAAAGTGAATGGCTGGAACATGTGTGGTGTTAATGGATGAACGTTACAATAGTGTAAGGAGAACCTGTGCTACTCTCTGACTGTGCCGGACTCTGCTCCTCGGATGCAGCGAGGGCCTCGAGTGCCTGCAAGGTGGACACCACCGCATCGTCCAGAGGCTCCCCCTGGCCCTCCGCTCCGTGGGTGGGCACTGAATCTATGAGAGAGACTGGGATATCATTGCGGGCCCCCTGAGCCCGAGTCCCGGCCCCTTGCTCCTCCTCATCAGAGCTGTCCCTGAAGCCAGGAGGAGGAGCAGCGATGGCCAGATTAAGAGAGTGCAGCAGCACGTCGCTGTCCTCCTCGTCATTTCCCTCCGGTGGGGGAGGGAGGGAGGTCAAGTCAATGATGTCATCGCTGGATCCTGAGAGTGACAGTAATGTAGGCTTGTCAATGTCACTCATCACCATGTCCTCCTCGCAGCTGATGTCATCCTCATCCTCTGCGTCATCCGTCGTCTCTGCGTAGCAGATATCGTGCAGCAGCGGCTCCTCGATGCACTCAGTAGTGCCGAAGATTTTGGTGGAGTACTGATAGCCATCCCCATCTTCTATGGCATCCATCATCTTATAGTCCTCTTCCAGACGCCTGTACATGGGGCTGTGATTGTCTAGAATCTCTGGGCCTTCATCCATCAGTCTCTGGTAGCCCAGATTTTGGGGGTTTACGCCGTCTAAGGGGGGATCTCCGAATATGAAGGAGACCTTTGCACTCCTGGAGGGGTCTTGGGATTTGGGCCTTGGGATGTTGAGGTACGTTTGAGAACAAGGGATTCTGCAGCACTCCGCCCTCTCTGCCATGTGAATCGAGTGCTGGGGCTGGTGGATCTCAGTTATGTAAACTGGTTGACCTTCACATCTCCCATGGTCGAGGTATTCACACTCCTGGTCAGAATAATCCTGGCTGCACCTCTGGTTGTTTCTGTCTTCATATCCCTTATGGGGTGTGCTGTACGTACACTCGATGGCCTGATAGTTCTGCTTTATTCTCCCCATCTTGCCTGCAAAGAGGAACCAAACAATGAAACAAGTCTATTTAAATACATCATGTTTTTTTGATGAGTCACTGGATTCATTTCAGACGTACTTGTCTCAATATTGTCTGCTTTTTTGGCCACATTGAAGATGGAGCGTCGTGAGTCCACCAGTAATCTATAGTAGCCAGCAGTTAAACACGCCAGATTCATTGCATCAACAGACTCCATTAACAGAGTGATGGGCTGTGAAAAAGGCAGATAAGCACATGACAGTTAGTACAAAATAAATAGGAGAGTGGATCTGTAGAATGAGGTTGCAATGTTTACTGAACAGACTTGGTGTTGTTTGGGTGAAATATTCACACAACAGCACCAGTCAGCACAAGCTTTTGTACTAAAAAGGGCAGAAGGCTTGTTAACCTTTACGTCCAGGACGTGTAGTTCCACTCTAACCCTGTTCTCATCCTCCGTGTACATCTCGATGCGGTTGACATGACTAAAATCAGCCAGAAGTGCCACCAGGTTTGTTTTGGTGTTAATCACATGACTGATGCCATACTTAGGCCCCACCAGCAATGTCACTTCTGTGTGCTTCTCGCCTTGCTGCAAACAGGAAGATAGTATTAACACTCATCTCACTGGATGTGAAGAAGTGAGAACTTGACCTGCGTGTCAAATGACTGTTTCACACACTAGCTGCACAGCTTTACTCACAATGAGTGTTGATTTAAACACCCGCCCTCCGTATAGCCTCAAGTCGCTGAGATACTTGAGATAATGGACTTTGGCCTGCAGGGCAGTCAGCTAGAGAAGGACAGAAACAAGAGACATAGGGTAAAAAATAACTGTAAGAAATTAAAGGAGTGTTTCACAGAATAAAATTCAGGCCTCATCATTATTTTGAAACTTAACCCTCCACTAGGTGGTAGTCGAGAGTCTTTTCATATGTGGTGCAAGGCAGAGAGAGAGAGGGGGATATGATGTGAGATACAGAGAGAGAAGGGTGGGGGGGGGGATGAAGACTCTACCTTTTTACCAGGTGGAACCAGGTTCTGGTTGGTTTTGAGGATGTGAGTGAGGGCTTTTTTGATGTTCTTCTCTTTCATGCTCGACAGCACTGCAGGGGGCAGGAACAACGCCAGACCCCACTCCTTCCTGCGGACCCACATTTCATAAAGATTAAAATAAAGGTCACTCAATCACTATGAAAAACATTTAACTCCTCATTCTTGAGCGAGTCATCGACCGACTTCACCTCGCGGCGATGCATCGATCAAATGACAGGGTATATTCAGAATTATCGACTAACTAGGAGGGATGTATCTTCTGGCACTGCAGCAGAATAATGCAACTGAGTTCATTATTATTTGATTGAATAACAGCATTCTGGATTAGTGGTATCCTCTAGAGCTGGAATAAGTCCTTTGAAACAACAAAATGGGCTCTATAGATGGAGAGACATGAAGTTGATCCCCCAGCAAAGCATGATGCAGTGTGAAATCTAATCTACTTACTCTATATACTTCAGGGAAACTTTCTGGGACTGCTTGGTATTGATGGTTAGAATATACATTTGCAGAGCAGCCAGGCGGAGGGCCGTGTCGTATTTCAGCTCTGACCCAAATCTTTCCAATACCACATCATTACAGCTCTGGAGGAGCCAGAGATGGAGACAAGGGGAGACAGAGACAGAGAGAGAGGTTACATTTCAGCCTTCTAATCATGAAATGCAAGACAACAACACACCTACAGCAACCATGTGTTTTCTGAGACCAATATTACAGACTTAAAAAAAGACTAGCATGACAAAAAAAAGGACATTTCACTTCCACAAAAGCTAATATGTGTCATCTGCATCTGCTGATAGTCACCTGAACATAGAGGTACTCAAATGCTACTGCATCTCTCCGGAGTAGGTCCAGGGGATCCTTTGGGACAAAAGTGATGCGAAAAAAGCACTTCATCTTGTGTGACCCTGGCCTCTGTGTCACCTAGAGTCCAAGCGAGAGACAAGGAAGGTCCCATTTAGTCATGATGTATGTGCCCCCTGCTGCAAAATGTCTCATCACAAGTGCTTAGACATTTTTTCCAAGACAGTTATTCGTGTAGTTTCTTCTTTAGATGAATAGAGTTTGTGGCTCAAGTAGCTGCCGCTTCAATAGAGTGGCTAACTGAAATATTATTATATTACATTCAAATAAAACGAACATGCTTTGCATTCGCTATTTGATCTGCTAACTAAATATGCAGCTAAAGCCAGGAGATTTTTTGTGCAGAGTAGAAACAGGGAAAAAATTGTAATTACCTACACATCTGTAAATATCACTTCTTAACATATTTTTGTTGTTTAAACAATGAAACAAAGTTCAAAAAAATATTTTTTGAGGAACTACCGGTAATACTTCTAGGCTGGAAGTATAGTGACTCCCTATGGTTCAGGATGTAAACTGCATTTAAATCATGCTTAAGCTTGGTGGGTAGAGCAGGCGCCCCATATGCAGAAGCTATAGTCCTCGCTGCCCCAGTTCGATTCCACCGTTGGTCTTTTGCTGCATGTCATTCCAGCTCTCTCTGTCTCCCCATTTCCTGTCTCTCTACAGCTGTCCCATCAATTAAAGGCATAAAAGCCCCAAAAAATAATTATTAACCCCACCCCCCAACTATGCTACGCAGCTAAGCTAAAGTCTCAAGGCACCATCTGTTTAATGAACAAACAAGTAAAAGACATATTGATTCTCTCTATCTCTCTGCAGGAAAGTGACTAAGCATATTTCATATTTTTCATGCAGATCCGGTGAAACTGATAACAAGCCTGAATTTTTGCTTTTGTTGTGCAGAATAATACTGCACAGTGCAGCATAAAAACACTCACTATATATTCTGAGGAGCAGGAAGCTAACCTCTCTGTGTTTTTGCCATCAAGTGTATTATTTACTTGCATCTGCCCTGTTTATTGGCACCCACATAGAGCCGTCTCACCTGAGTTAGCATCTCCTGCTCATGCAGGAGCATGAGTTTGCTGGCAGATCCCTCGGCTCTTTGCTCCAGCATCAGAGAGAAGTGCTCAATGCTCTTAATGGATAGCTTTTCTTGCAGGGTCAAGATGACGTCCTTTCACATAGACAAAGTCACAGTTAATACAACACGAGAACTGTGCAGATGCAGCAGCTCAGGCTCGGCTCGAAACATAACCACCAGTCACTGTCACGTTTGAACGAACACAAAAACTTGAGTGCTACTCAATAGACAATTCAATTTTTAACTGCCACAGAAAAAAAAATTGAGTACATGCAAACTGTTGTCTAAGATCTCGGAGTTCAAGCTGCATTCTGCTTGAATCATAATGAAGTTCAGAGGAGGTTCTCAAGGTAACGACGAAAAGAGGAGTATGCACTTGATAACACACAGTGCGGCTCTGAATGGCATTTAACATTTAAACTATGATTATGCAACAGCTTTTCACAGCGAAGCAGGAATCTTTCCAGCACCTACCTTAATGGATGTGTTGCTGTCAAATTTAAATGATTTAGTCTGCCCATTCTCCAGGTACACCTTCAGAACATTTGGCATAAAAAGTAGGGAGTTGTCCTTCACAGTTTCCTGAGGATGAAATGACAACCGTTTGATCACTTTTTCTCATTGAAAGTTGTTTATACAGTGCAGTTAAAGTGAATCAGTGAGAGTTCTCTCGAGCCCAAGCAAAGATAATCATCTACTGTAGCACTGCATGAGAGTAGTATTCATCTTCCCACCTAACTTTCAACAAGAAAGAGAACCATCTTATTTCCCGAAAAACATCAAATGTCATCCATATCCATGAGATTCTTTTTGAGCCAACATAGTAATGAGAATAATATAAAGTAGCACAGTGATGCATCCTCCTTAATGATCACTCTCTGCTGCTGTCCTCCTCTCAGAGGCTATGACTGTCTGATAGTCTCCTCACTTTGTAGCTGTTTTCCTAAAAACCTCTTCTCTGTGTGACACATCCAACAAATTGGGGAAGCTCTCTGTGACAGGGTCCCCCTTTTTCTGTCAGTCATACCTACATCCGCTCTATATCCCTGATGGTGGTTGATGAAAAGGAAAAAGAAATAGGAGGTGCAATTTTTTGGCGTGTCTTTATTTTGGTTAGTTAATTCTGATATCTTCACTCTGCGCCGTGACACAGCTTTAAGAGTAAAAAGTCTGCTGCTGTCAGCTGCCTTGTGCAGAACCCTGATGTGTACAGACTGAATCAGTGTCCATCGTGACTTACTGGGACCTGGCCGTTGATGATGACCTCTTCAGCGAAGCGGACTTTAACAGGATTAGTCTTTAACTTGGCCTTTTTGGCTGCGCTGATGAATGCCGATTTGGGTGACTTTTTGGAGGGAAAGAAAGAAACAGAAAGGGGAAAAAACACAGAGATTTAAAGGACAATCGGTTCCTTCAGAGATGAGTCATGTATTTTTCATCTCCACACAATTCAAGGACGCTTTCCTCTTGAAACATGACGCCATCCCATGTCTCCACTCGGTGCTGATGCAATTAAGGCGGCACTTTATACTGTAAGAGCGTAAGAGCGACGACACTCTCACTGCTTGTGTGTCATTGAGACTGCAAAGAAAACCCCCGGTAAAAGGGAATAATTATATGTTCTATGTTTTCCTGCTAATCATTCATGTTTTTTCACCCTGAGAGCCTGACGCACTGACAACAAACAAAAGGATTAATCAAAACTCAAGGTGAATGGATGTGTTTAGACATTCGATTTTTCAAGTTTTAGGAAATGGTGCATGATGTACAGTAACGCACTATAATTACCGTTGCAGTGTTTAGAGCGTGGTAGCCATCATAAGGCTCCTGCCACACTGTATACTGTATGCTCACGCTGATGCTTTGGTCTATTTTTGGAGGGAATTCAAGCATAATTCCATTTGCACTGACTTATTATGTGAACTGCAAACAAAGGCCGAATATATGCTCCTGGTGCTGTGTGTTCACGACCATCTGGTGCCCCGTGACTCCAGTAAATGTTGATGTGGCAGGTTCATGTGAGGGTTTTTTTTTTTTCTTTTTTGCAAGGATCTGACGCCACAACATGAGAAGGCTTGGAATGACTGCAGCAATTGGACTCCCTTTGAGTTCGCCCGGCTCTAGCACTCAGCTAAGGCATTACTGATACAGTGCCAGCAAAAACATATGGCATGATTAATGACTTGCTTTCATACAGTCAACAAAATAATCAGCTCCCAACACACAAACAGCCTATTGGAATGCGAATGCGTCCATTGCTTCCACATAGGAGCGCAGAAACCTACCGGGTACGGCTGAACAACGGTCAATAATATGGACTCCTTGCAGCTCCTGTAGAGAAAAAAAAAGAAGAATATCTTTGATGATTAATTTTTAAGAAAAGACATGGACAATAAAAACAAACTAAATCAAGTGGTTAAGCGAAGTCAGATCTGAACATATTTCAGTCGTCCTGGAAGCATTTGCTGTTTTTCTTTTTTTTGACACATCATGGTGGACAGCAGCAGGAGGAACACTGTGTCCCAGTGACGCTCCTGGCTCTGTCTTGCCTCCACAGTGAAGGGTTTTACTACAAGCACAAGGCTCATGTGAAGCCAGCGTGAAGGAAAGTCCACATGGGCGCTTTTACCTGTATTACTGTACTGTTTACAGACTGCTGCACGGTTCGTACGAGAGCCGAACGCTCACAGGCAGCCACTCAGCTGCTTCAGTGACATAAATCTAAGGAGACGCGTGAAACACATCAGCAAGCAGTATAAAGATGAGTTGCAATGAATGCAGCAGTGCCTGCAATAACCTACCCAATTCATTCAGTTGCAGCATTTGATTTTATGGATCTTAAAAATATAAATGAAGACAAATATACAGTTCTTATTCTGGATAGAAAGTGGAGGTCAACAGCCTGTCTGTAAACTGTGAGAAAATATATATGAATAGCTTAGATTAGAAACAAACATTACAATTTTCTCACAAGTTTTCATGTTTTATTGTTTTACAACACTGACAGAAAGTGGGAAGTTTTCAACCACCACTTTGTGGAGCTGTTTGGAGTTTCTTTATCTTAAGGGTGTCGGGGCAGACACAATACTGACTCACCAAAATCTGGACCCTCCAGGTCTACAGTAGGTGTACTAGGTGTACAACAATCAGCTAAAAAGCCCTCGACTCACTGTGTAATTAACAAAAACTGGCTGCACCGGTGATTACTGAGGAGTGGCCTATTAAAGGAAACTGCTAATATGTGAATTAGTATTAGTATTTCTGATTCATTTTGATTTTTTTTTTTTAGAAATCTGTTCTAAACATGGTATTAAAGGGTCTTTTTTCGTCGATTAATGTTAAAGAGCCACATTTAGTCTTACTTTGAGTCAATGTTGTTAGACAGAAGAACATGGAAACCTCCATGAGGGGCGAATATCTCTAGGCACTGGAGACCAACAACAGTTAACAGCAGGCAAATGACATCTCACCTTACTATGTTGTCATACCTGACAAGGTCAATAACCCTCTCCCTGGGCGCTGAACTGACTGGCTCATCATTAATCATGATGATCTCGTCCCCTGGGATCAGCTTGCCTTCTGACGGACCTCCTGACAACACACACACACACACAGGAAGTGGGACAAAGTGTTCACAATGATAGTAATTTTCTCGATTTTAGTGGTGTCCTGAAGGTGGCTGGAGAATCTAATGAACGCTTACTCATTCAGGGTTGTTCGAATCAATGAATCATCATCGTAAACCACAGCCTGGGTGGCTTTCCTCTTGAGCTACATTTTAGTATTTCATCTCCTTGTGGGGAGGGGGAGGGGGGGTGCTGATAATGGACACGGCATGAATGAGTCACTGCTGTATAAGAGCTCAGTGTACAGTTTACCTGGTGTGACTGAGCGGACCACTACAGGTTTTTCACTGCCTGCCACAAAGCCAAAGCCAAGCACTGGGTCTCGTCTCATCTCCACCTTCCGGGGCGCTGGTGGCACAAACTTGTCTCCGTCCAGACGAATCTCCTCAAGGGAGCTGCTCTGGGAGACGTGGCTGTGGAGAATGATACACAAAAAAAAATGTTTTGCTTGCTCTTGTTACATTGTAAAGCACTGGTTTTGTTTGAAGAGCTGTGAAACCACTGGGGGAAGGGGGGCAGATTTTACAATTTCATAAATTTCACCACACATTACTCAGAGTATAAATAGATTTCTCAGCTTCTGACACATTTATGCATGATGTTTTTAAAGCACACACTGATTAATCAGTTAATTAAAGAAATTAACAAGCAGATTAATTCATCATCTGCTTGATTTGCTCTTATTTAATTCATTATTAATGATCCCACTTTAGTTTAAAAAAGAAATCTTACTGCAAAACTGATTCAGCCAGCAAAAAGAATCACAGTCAGTGTGACAACAGGATAGCAGCACATGTGATGATGCAACTGGACAGAAAATGGCCGATTTCTTTCAGGCTAAATCCACAAAATCTTTAAGATGCCAGAATCAGAAAATAAGGAACAAGTGCAATGCTGCAAAAAATAGATCATGTGGGCGATGGTAATCAAGCTCCAATGTTTGTATTCTCACATTGCAGATCTGTGTGTGCTTCACCAGTTACAGTATTCTGTAGTACTCGCACAGTAATGTGTTACACAAAGGCTGTTTTTTGGCCATGCTAAAAAAAGATGCAGAACAGGTGGAAGAATAATGTGGACGATCATGCTGTCCAAAACTCCCGATTCTTTAAGACTTGTCATCGATAGGTGGCTGCAGACACGATTATTTGTTCCTTTATTTCAGTTTTCCTGATCAGTCCATTTTCCCTTGCTAAATGCATTTGTCTTTGTCTTGAGTGTAAAAGACGTGCACAAACTGCATGCAGCTCCCACATATTCTGTGATCTGTGAGTTTCTACAGTGTTCCTCGTCTCTCCCTGGCTGCAAAAGCAGCAGCGGCAGCTCCGTATGGTGCCAACAATGTTGGTTAATTAAAGCTGTGGGCAGACTGTGTAATTCACAGTTATTCTTGACACATGTACTATTCACCACTAAATACTAACAATTAATCTTTCATGGCACAAAGGCACAGTGAGATCTGTCAATCGCAATTCTGATACTATGCAAAAAAAAAAAAAAAACTGCAACAACAAAGACAACAAGATGTTCAAAGCTGAATGATTGTCAATAATTCTTCCCCACAGCTATAAAGCAGAAAATAAACCTGAACACGTGATGTGTCTTCAGGGTGGGAGTTGCTGCTGCTCAACAGAAAACAAAAAATTGCAGACAGTAGAAAGAATGTTTATCACTGGTTTGAACCATGATTTCTGTTTTTTAAACTGGTAATATCATTCCTAAACTAGAGGTTAACCATTATGCACTCACGTGTAAGCACCGCCTCTATCCCGCACTAGTCAATTCATTGTCTGGAGCAGGTTCAAAAGGGCTCGGACATTTAGGTCAGAACAAGGATGCTTTAAGGTCTAAATGACCTCATGGTGTCCTCTTCTAATTCCAGATAAACCCCAAGACACATTTCTGTACAGGCTGAACAATTTCAGTCAGGTCAGATGTAAATAGAGCTACTGGTTTTTGAATGCTTAAACTAGCACGGTACATAAATACTGCATTAAGGACGATTTGCATATCCCTCCTCAAACTACATTGTTCTGCAAAACAACAACCACAATACATATGCACAGGCCGACTTACAAAGTCATAAATAGCTTCATTTTGTTGGTAAAGAAATGTATTATAGGCACACAGCTGCTGGCTCTCTTGTTCTTATTTTAATGGTGAGTAAACAAATGCCTCAAAAGTAATGCACTCGAGATTCAACTGAAATGATAATGCACTGCATTCTAATATAATATGTACGTACTGTATATGTATGACTATGAAGAGGCTATAATACTTGTGTTTGTAATTAAGATAGAAAGCCATTTGTTTCAATTAAAATGACATAGCCTCAAGTATTGCATTGATGAGCTTGGTAGCACTCTGCATTAAGGTATAATGAAAGACAGGGAACATCTTCTGTCTTTCCTGGGCTGCAGTGCACTGTTTGAAGCTGATTTTTAAACAATGAATAAATAATACTGTTTATACATAGTGTTCTTTTTTTGTATTACTTTGAATAATCATTTGTCCAGAACCAAATGCTCAAACAAAACAAAAAACAAACACACTATCATCTCAGATATTCTTGAAAAAATACCCCTTACATCATGCACTCAGTCAACTGGAGCTAATCAAAAATGACCTGTGTTTTTCTGCCTGTGCCAATTTACCATGAGTTATCCAATGTGGACATTTAAGGAAATGTGTTTCCTTTACTGTCAGATTAGTTAGTATCTGTCTGTAGCAGGGTTATTATAGTTAACTAAAACTAGCAATGAAAAATTTATTTAGTAAACTGAAAAAAGCAAAAACAAGAACTAGACCAAAACTACAATGAACAGTGCAAAACTAACTAAAACTAAGCTGAACTGCAGATAACATTAGCTTAGTTTTAAAGTTGCAGGAAGAAAACACCACAGCTCAATGTGGGAGAACTTTGAGTAGGCTACGACCCAGTAGTGAATGTAATGTAATGAGGACTGATGAGAACATTTATGATGGGATACAAGTGCAACTAAAAGGGAAAAATCCCACAAATTTGGAAGTTTATCTTCAGAGGTTCTCACAGAGGCTTTGTCCTTCCTGAAAAACTGAGACTAAAAATTTGTCAATCCCTCAAAATAAAAACTAAACTAAAATTGCTTTATCACTTGTTGAACTAACTAAAACTAAGGAAAAATGTTAAACCATAATAACCTTGGACTGTAAGCATCTTATTCAACTACATTAGCTTAATTATGCAAAAATACTGGTAACACTAAATGTAAAATTTGTTATCTGCATCTGTGATAAAAGCTGCAGGTGGCGCCTTAATTTTAATTTCACTCATCTCAGACAGTCTCCATAATATCATCCTGAAATCATGGAGACTGCATGTCTGTGGTTTCTGTGGGAGAAAATTCATTATACTGCCCAGATTAGGATCATTGGATGGGCCAGAATATCAAATTGATTTTTAATTGGCGCAATAATAAGCACTTTGACAAATATTATTTATTTTGACTAGTGTTGTACAAGTGTGTCAGTTAAAATGGTTATTTACTGAAGGCTGTAATTATTCCAATGATTGAGCCTCCTTGTGAGTAAAACACTTATCTTTTGTATTCTTTTCGCAATTTCTTAAAATAATAATAGTTTATCCTAATGCCTCTAACAGGGATGCATTTTCTAATCATCTTCGTCACGCTGACATTAAAACACAGAATCTGTTTCATACTGTTTAAAACAATCTTGACTGTCATTAGAACTGATAACAGCAGTTGCGTACAGTAAATACTTTAGATTTCCGAGGGTCCTACTAAGACACATTTATTTTAGATTTGCGAGTCAGTTTTGTCTCAACAGATTGTGCACAGATCAAAACCATATGGACCTGTGCGTTCAGGAAGAGCGCTGTCTCCTCCCCTCCATGACCACCTGCTAAACATGGCTAGGTTCCCATTATGCAGACAGTCATGTATCTAATGGTCCCTAATAATACCCATTAGCTGCTCATGTAGCTCCACACCGCTCTATACGGCAATCACAAGTCAGTGTGTGCTGTACAGTTAACAAGATGAACAAAAATAAGCAGCCCGGGAATGCTGGCCTCTTTCACTGTTGTTATTTTTCAAAGCACATTTTAGACAAAGTGGAGTAAGCTCATTAAAAAAAAAAGCAATATCCTGTTACTGTACCCATGTTCTAAAAGGCTGCAGTGACACGGTTTGCAACTTGTTGGTGCTGTTGTTGTGCTGGGATGTTGACCTGCTTTCCTCCAACACCACTGCACATATACAGACCTCTATGGACAGTCTCTCCAGCTCCGAGTGTTGCCTTCCTCTCAGGCCACGCGAGTAAAGGGCACATTGACTCAATATGTTGGTATCAAGTGGAAATAAACAAAACATTAAGCAGCATCTCACATAAAGATAATGTCTTTTGAAATAAAGTTGTGCTTTTACTGGCACAGGCAGCAGGAATCAGGGTTAATATCCACAGGCTAACGGGCTAACAAGCGTTGAGGCTGCTCTGCTACATGAATGAACGCGACCAGACCTTTAAGCTTCAAAGTGGTCTGTTCTTGTTTTTGGCGTATGGACTACTGGCCGGCATTTACGGAAAAGTGTAGAGGAAAGCGAGTATGTACGAGAGCTGGCGGCCTATCAGCAGCGGCTGAATCGGGTATACAAGTTTTAAACTACCAAATGGTGTCAGCGAGTGAGTGAGCGCACACACAGCTATTGTAAATCCTAAGGAAAAACGTGTCAGTCAGTCACTAACTGCACTGCTTAAAGCTAAGCTTTGTCACACTGTGCTCAAACAAGCTTTTAAACGTAGGATTGTAATGCTTAATGTTTAATATGGCTGGCAGTTAGTCTGCTAACATATAAAAGGCGAGAAGGCGGGAGAAGACGAAAGCTTTTGTCAAGGTTGGATTAAGAGTGGGGGGCATAGGCTATTTCCCGGAGGCAGTACATGCCAGTGTAAACTCGATTTGGTCTCCGACTTGCAAGCACACCAGTAGAAAATGTTCATCTGTTCATATTGGGTCTGCACTGGCACTGAAGGGTTTATATCTTGCGCTTAAAAAAAAAAAAAAAATCAAATTATGTAATCACAGCCAGATTTT
Source organism: Decapterus maruadsi (assembly GCA_030347415.2). NCBI lineage: Eukaryota > Metazoa > Chordata > Actinopteri > Carangiformes > Carangidae > Decapterus > Decapterus maruadsi. The sequence continues at coordinate 16,282,114 of CM064902.1, read as the reverse complement.
ATTGGCATATGTTGCACTGTAGCACTCATCTGTTTGAGGTGACCGACTACTGTGAATTTCCTCAACCTCCAAAACGGGAAATTTAGCTTTGTCCATTACATGCGTGGTGAATGCTCTGATGAAATCATTTCAAATAATGATGGAACCACTCATCACTTTACTTTGACATCTCTGTGTGCTGTGAAAAGACATTATTATCCCTCCATCTCATGCTCCCTCTTGAGAATTAATTGATTTAACTAATTTCAGCAGAAGTCTCTGTTAAATTGAGTCTTTTTCAGACAATACTGAGCCACTCTGTTACAGACTCCTCCAGCATATTGTCGCAGCGGCTTCTAAACGACATTACATCTGTTAAAAAAAAAAAAAACACGTGTGTCACAATGTAAATATGACAAGCTGCTGCTTTATTCATGTGCCCCTGTCACGCAGACTAGGCATGCGATTCATTTAGAACTAGAACAATTGAAGTATCTGCACCCCGGGGCCTTAACAAACTCAGATGGTCACCGACAGTCACAGAAACAGTCATTTGATTATTCATGAGCCTTTCTCAAATTTAGAAAGCTAAATCTGGAGCCAAAACAGCCTCCGTGATCTTGCCTCATCCAGACACACTCTGCATCCAGCACTTTCACCGCTCCTTGCGTCTTATATAACTCCTCTGACATCACGCTTCTCATGTTGTAACCCATGTGTGACAAGTCGCTCACCTTCTGCTCCGTACACCGCACAGATGAACAGATTTGTTTTGGATTTGCAACCTGCCCCCTAAGAACAAATACGTGCGTGGGTACATGTTATGTTCTGTCATAATAAATACCAATGAGAGGAGATAACAATCTAGTGAGCAGAGAAGAGGAGCAACAAAATAAATACAATTAGCAAGTCTGAATCTAAGCATGCACCATGGCTCATAATGCAACAATATTTAGATCTAATATGGATTTATATTCCAACACATCCCCACCAAAAAAACAACAACCAAAAAACAGGAAAGCCCAGCTTAACCAACAGAAGAGATGAAACAGACAAACACTCACTTGTTACCAGCAAAGAGTTTCTTTTTACCTGCCTGTGCAGATATCCAGAAGTGCCAATTATGAAGGATCAACTACGCTTGACAACCCTGACCCAGCATCCTCTGAGGAACGTGCAAGCCTCTCAGATCAAAACAAAGTCCCCGCGCAGGTGAATTTTCTTCATCAGCTGCAGCACACACACACACACACACACACACACACATAGTTCATGCACACTCACGCTCTGAAAAAGCTCCTCTTCTGCATTTGTGAGACTGCACGAGGCGTATTGTGGGTGTGCGAGAGTGTGAGAGAGAGTGAGAGGAGGCAGGGGCAGAGTTTGCGCAGCAGTGTTGGAGGGGAACGGAGAATCAGTATTCTGAATGCACAGATGGAGACAGTGTGGAGGCTGTGACGTGGCTGGAATAATCACAGGTTGGCAGAGCGTCTGAAACATCTGGGGGACAGAGAACGCACTCCCCCCCCTTCGCTTTTCTTTAAACACAGAGCACTTACTTGATGTAGCAGTCACGCCCCTCTCTATTGGTGCCCATGTCCCATCCATTGGGGGGTCCCTGTGAAGCGCTCCAGGTCCCTGAAGGGGGCGGCCAGCCGGAGGATTTGGTCCTGTGGCTGCAGAAGAGGAAGAGAAGTAAAGCTTAGATCCATTTAGATCCAAAAAACCGGCATTATCCGACTCAGAGTCAGATGGTTAAACTGATCTTTGAGATGGATCAAATATTAATAAAAAACAAATATGTGCGGGGCCCATGGGCGGTGTTTCAAACCAAGTGACGAGAGAAATGTCTGATTCCGGCGTGATGAACAATGTCCCATAGCCACAGTTCACTCAGTGAATACAAATCAAATTAATTACGTAAGCTAACCACACAGGCGGTGTTGTCATGCCTCACTCTTGTGCTTTGAGAGGCATGAAATTGGTTTTATTTCTAGATGTCAGCAGATTCTTTATAAGAGCAGCCCCGAGGAACTCTCTTATGGAGTAGTTATTTGATTTGCTCAATGCCAAGATGATTTGATAAAGTTTATCAGAGGCTGTAGCTCTGACCACCACTGACGCAACAATTCATCGCACCCGTTGACGTCTCGCTTTCAGTTGTTTTGTTTTTTTCTGATTTCACCAACATCCCCAGTGTCCCCGTGCTACAAGTTGGTAGGGTGGAGGCATTCAGTACAACCGTTATTTGTTAAAATGTTTCATCTGTCTTTTTGTCGACCCCCTCCTCCTCCCCAACCACCACCACCACCTCTCTTCTCTTTCTTGTCTTCTCTTTATCTCTGTCTTTGTGTCTGCACACTGGTGATGCTATGAAAGCAGTGGCAGTAAGTTATGTCACTTCAAAGGCTTGTCTGCCGTGTAACAGGGCTCTTCGCATTCATTATTCAAAGCCCCTCTTTCTTCGCCTCTAAATGTTTCCCCAGTTACTGTACTGCTGATAATAAATGTGCGGTGTGCTTGTATCTGTAGGGGAGTGTGTATGTGTGTGTTTGTGTGTGTGTGCCCGAGAGCATGTCTGTCTGTATGGGCACACGTGCCCGTTTCATGAGATATGAATAAAATATTGCCAGCTCATCATCAACGCAACACGGGAGCTCTGCGAAGGGTTACACAATACCACAAAGCTTTTTCATGCAAAAAACAGTCAGCAACCAAATAACGCTGAAGAGTACAGTTGTGAAGTCACCCTAAACTAATAAACAAAACACACCTAAGCGCTACTGGGTGCATTAAATCATAATTAATTCATAGAGGAACAAGTAGTGTGGCTGAAAATTGTGTTTTTTTCTTTTGTGAGCTACTTTCTTTTTCAAATTGGTCTCTGAACACAGGAAGTAATCCGATTTCTTTCCCAATACAGCGTTGTGTTTGGGGGATATTAGTGTTTCCACATGGATATGGATTTATCTGACCTACAGTACATTAGCTGGGAGCAGGCCTCGGCGGTGTATATTTAGAACACATTTCCTGCAGCTAAAATGGTGTGTGTGTGTGTGTGTGGACACAACTGGATACAGTCTGACACTTTGGGAGCCATGTTCACCTCATTGTTGTCTCCTACTTTTTACCCTCCGCTTCAGCCCCTGGGACCGAGCTGAAAGCCATGTCAGTATGATCAGGGTTTGATATCGCAGATTGACACGTTTTCGGGTTAGGCTTGTACAAAAAGGAATACTATTTTATATTTTTCTAGGGATTACACATAAACGCTGATATCTTTAACAGTCTGTAACTCCGTAAAGCATTCTGTACTTACAGTTTCAGATGCTCTGCCTCCAAAGTATGTTTCTGAACTGGTAAATTGTTCCAGAAAATCCATTTTCTGTCTCTCAGCCACAGTGTTTCTGTATCAACCGCATCGTCATAGTCGCTGTGATCTTTGATTTCTTTTGTCTGCAGGCGGGAGGTGCATTATGCCATTGAGTCGCAGCACTCACGGCTTTACACGGGGCTGAAAAGGTTCACCCGCTGGTGGACAGGGAAACTGATCTTCCTCGGCTAGCATTAATAAATGATGCCTGCACAGTCACATCGGACTAAGTAATCGAGCGCCAAGTGGGCAAGCGATGCTACACAATTCATGAACAGGTTACCCAAGAGTCAGAGCAAGGACGATTAGAAGACGAAGCTGCTACTAAAGGATTTCACACGGGAAAAATTGGTCTCAAAGTATGAAATGAACTATGACTTCTTTTTTTATTCTGCACATTTATTCAGGCGGTGCTTTACTGTTCAGTAGCGTCTAAAAAGTAGGTACTTTAGAGGGAATTAACAACAAAGGGAAAAATAAATAGGATTTATAGCACCTAAAAGTTAACAATATTATCAATATAATGCCACATCACTAAGCCTTTAATACCACTGCAACTAACAAGACGTTTTTTTAATCTAAATTCAAAACATTTCTTCATCCGTGCATCTGTCTTGATAACTTTATTGGCATGAACAGGAGTGAGAGAGGATGGTCTGTCATTCAAATTTATCGGCAGCTATAACTCGGAAGATATTATTCTAATTGTACTGTCAGCGACATGGGGAAAAGATCACTTTTCAGTCCTTAATAAAAATTGCATGACCAGTGTGATCCTTGCTTTATCACAGTGGTTCACTTTCACTTTCATCTCTCTGAATACAAGCAGGTTGCAAAGAAGCATCTCGTGGTCCCGCGGAAGCTGAAATCCTGTTAATTTAGGGAGTAACTATGCATTATAGACAAGCCACGGCTAAGAAGAGAACATTACAACACAGACACTCAAGTTAGTGTGAATAATTTACATGGACAATCTCCACGAGGCTTGGCTATATGAAACCACGCTCCGGTGCCGCGCGCCTGTCATTACGCGTAGTGTATTTTTCACCTCTGAGAAATGTTTGTCTCCACAATTCACATTTGAACTTCATAGGATTTTTTTTATTTTTATCGGTTCTTACGACTCTCCCCGTCCCATCATGCACTGGGTGAGACCCAGCGGGGTATCTGCACCCAGAGAGCAGTATTAATCTCACTCTTTCTTTGTATATGCCATCATGAATGAAACATCACATTACTCATTACTCAGCTCAGTTTTGGTGTGTCTGTTTGAACAATCTCACAGGATGTTAACAAGCTACTCTCTTACATTTGAGCGACACTCGACACAATTTCAGCTGCATAAATAAACACACACGCTTCATACAGTGACAGTCGCGATTACACCACTTGGAGTTTTAAAGAAATTCAAAGAGAGAATAATTATGTATTTCTTAAATCCACTGTATGCAACGGGTTTGAAATCAGTGATTTGTTACAGATCACTCAAAATATTCACTAAGCGAAAAATAAAAGACACTTTTTTTCAATTTTTCATTCATTACAGCAAGTGAAATATCTCAAGTACGACTTGAGATGCATGGTGGAGAGGCCTTGACGCTACAGTCTCAGTGCTCTTGAGTTAAACAGAGACATTTATTGCACCACTAATGTGATTCTGTTTGGATATGAAATCTGTGGAGAGACAGCAGATGAGATGACCATCTCCGGGGAGGAGGCCTGGGGAGCGGAGCGCAGCAGTGGCAGAGACAGAGAGGAACCTCTCTGATTAAAGGCCTTATCCCTCTCTGCCTCTTTCAGACCGCCTCCATCCTGGCCAAGACATAAACACAACTGACTTTTTGTTTAAGCAAACATCTGCCCTCCACTTGACTTTCTCTAACCACCACCTTGGCCTGTATGGGAGCACCGTCGCACATATATAGTCCAACCTGCTATTTATATTGTGTCTGCTATTTCTGTCACTGTGAAAGTGAGGCTGGCCATGTAGTCACATAATTGCGCAGTCATTCTGCTGTTCTCGTCCACGTCGTGACTGACTTGGACTTCACTGCTTTTTGTCCACTTTACATTATAGCCTATTCATTCCACATCCAAAAACGCCGTGTTATCTCGGCATGCGACAAACCTCTGTCATGCAAAGCAAACAGTGATGATGTAACAGCAACATAACCACATCAGACGGGCTAGGTGTCTCGAATTTGTACTTTGTCCTATAATAATAAAATGTTCCACAACAACCCAGGAGAGATTCTGTTCTCCCCATTTATTTTGTCTGGATACTGTATCTCTGTTTGTCTTTGCCTACTGATATTGTTGCCATGGGCAACCGCACAATCCTCAGCAGCTCTCTGGTGCTTCTATATTGTAGGAAGGGTTTTTTGGTTAGTTAATCTCCTCTGGGTGGGAATAAAACAGCATCTGGAAAACAGCCCACCCACCATGATTCTCCTGCTATTTTACAGCGAGTGAGTCCAGCCGTCTCCAGTTTACCTGTTAAACAACTAAACCAGACTATATCATGAAGGAACTACTCATATAGTCTACAGCAACACTTACATCACAGGAAATATAACAAATCAGTGCAGGACTGCATTTCTCATTTGACCACATGTACAACATCCCTCGTATTATTTATTATTTTATATCCTGCTATAAAAACAGAGACAAGGCTAATGAAAGAAATTTACGTTTTCATTATTATTTCATTACTATAATGCATTGTCCCCAGGCCTCCTCTGCTCCACAGAACTCTATGTAAAACATTAACCAAATATAGTCATGAACTAACCCTGTGGGCACTGAACTAGACTTGGATTCTCCTGCACCTCATTGTGCTACTCGCTGCTTTTATGCTAAAAGCTCTAAAGGACAGAGTGAAATAAATGGTTGCCTGAGACCTCATCCACCAGCCAGCTGGCTCCCATTCCTGACCCTGAGCCATTTCTGATCCACTCCTCCCTGGAAGCTACTTATTTGAACGTCTAAGTATGACAGATCTTTTGGTCTTTGTGTACTCTGATGAACATTTAGGTTAATCAATTTGTGTCCAGACCAGCGATTCCCTGTGCAAAAAGTTTGCAGTCAAAACATGCCGAACAATGGATCACATAATGGATTTAAAAAACACACACACACAAACAAAAATCAAAAGCTCACAGTTAGGAATAAACAAAGGCAGCAAGCCGCAGCAGAAAGTCACAGTCCAGTGTATCTTCATTCAACTGATCTTTCATAATATTTATGCTGAGGAAGAATCTTGCCAATGCCATCCAGAAGAACATCTCCACTCACGTCTAATGAACATCTTCTATCTTTTACATAAGGGAGATAAAAAACAGCTGCGTCCTTGCACAATAACAGCTCTTCACAATGCAATGCAAACATATTTAGCAATCACCTACACAAACACGCATTCGAGTGACCGCGCTGAGCCCGGCGATCACCGTGCCAGAACGATAATTGATACTTTCTCCAGGAATATGTGATGTTTGTGCTCATTATCGTCACAGCCAACAAATACACAACACCCACAGGATGTATGGAAACATAACGGCAAAGTTCTACATACACAGATCAAAACAGAGTAGATTAAACAACTTTGGTCACATTAGTCAAAGTTGTTGTTGTTTTAGATGAAAGAAGTTACAGAGGGTTTTTTGAGTTAGTGATCTTTCAATGAAGTGTCAAACTTGAGAAAAAAGAATCTTTGCTCAAATGAAAGAATGAAGAAAATGAAAGGAAGAGGATGCTTTTGTTTCTGACAGCAGTCACATCTGGGGGCGTTGTGAGGCGTGAGGAAGAGACAAAGAGGGGAAATGTTCCTTTTCTTGTAGTGCTCTAAATATATACAGTGGGTTTCTCTGTAAAATGTTCTATCAACCTTAGCAAAACTGCATCCTGCTGACTTTAATTCCTGCTGGCAGCTGAGAGGGAGAAAACAAACCAAAAAAAAACAAAAAAAAACGCCACTGTAGCAGTGGTAACTCATAATCAGGGATAGCATTGTGTGGTGTTATTAACAGTGACAGGATGCAGTGACGTTGGTGGTCCACTGGGAGCTGCAATCATAAACGCTGCCATGGAGGGATACTAACTGGAAAACAACGGTCCTATCATCTGATGGAAAAATCCCTGCTACCTGCCCGTTTTCTCACAGGAATGTTACAAAAGGAGCTGTGATTTGCATACGACAGAACGGATCTGAATACTGAGGCGTGATATCATGTTCTAAGGCTACAAAAGCTGGAGCACAGTCTTTTATTCCCTGAATGAAAAGAAATCTGATGGGAAAAAAAACAGTCTTGATGACTCATAAATGAAATGAAATGCACGGCATGGTCATTCTTGTGTCATATCTAGTATCTGATGATTTAATATTTCCCATTTTATGATCATGTGTGCCCAACACCACTGGTCTGTAGTGTTCATGATGGAGCCAAATCCCCTAGGAGGATTACTGTCCACTGGGGCAGATCAACTCAATCTAGCAGACCCATGGGTGCATGAGGTGAGGCGCCTGCCCTGGCAATGAATGAATTCCTGGGGACTGTTGGTTTACATGTCATGTACTCCCTGTGACTTCTTGTCAAAACACAAAACAAAACAAAAAAACATTGAAAAATGTATTTTCAACTGTGATGTCATGTCATTTCTCTATATTTTGTAGTTTTTAAGACCAAGGCTCCAGCTGTCCTCTGCATCAGATGTAAATTTTGGCCATGCAAACTTGACCGCTCCACTTGTATCTAATCTATAACGGCCAATGACAGATTGCATTCAGGTGTATCTTTATATCATATGACCAAAACATGATGCTTGAAAATGACTTATCAACCAGGGTCCTTTAACTGATATGATTTAATGAATCAGTTCAATAAGCCGAAACAGCTCGAGGGAGGGCTTCGTAGTGTTTCAGTGTGTGTCGATTTCATGACATTATAAAACAGTTAAAAGCAACCAACCATGACCACTGTCTGCAGTATGATACATTTGTGAACTTACAGTAGATGCAGACAGTTTGGATGATGGCATGAGCCGCATCAGCTTCTGCATCCACCCCCACCTCTGTATCTACCCCACTTGCTCATTCATTTCACATCATACATGACTGCACAACTTGCTCTCTTGAGCAATCAATAACTCAGCATTTTTAATCACACTGCCCCCCCTGTTACTCCCGCGTCTGTCTCTCTCTCTCTCTAATTCATCGCCTTGCAACATGCGAAACACCACCTTCCAGAGAATGAGCAGGCAGATCCAACAGACGGGCAAAATACACAGCAGCAACCATTGGACTCACCCTGACAGCTTTGGCATCTTCACAAAGCTGAACACATCCATGTGTGCTGCAGACTGCAGTCAAGGCTACAAATTCACCATCTACTTCACTCCGGCTCCATTGTCCCACACTGTCTTTCACAGCGGGGGGAATAAATAATTCAGAAAAAAAAAAAAAAAAGTGGAGCTTCCACAAGTCAGGTGGAGAGATTAGTCCTGTTGTCTGGGCTTCTGCATGGCTGAGTGATTGCTTGTCCTCGCCTCAGCAGCGCAAATCCACAGCCCATGGAAAAGGATCTGGCAGCGCAGCTTCCCCCGGTTACATCCTTCAAAGCATGCCTCTGTTAGCTGTGTTAAGCCACCTTCATTTAATTTCCATCGCGGTGGAATGATGTGCGGGAGCCACACAGTAACAACAGCTTTGGAGAGAGGCAGAGAGAGCCAGAGCGAGGGGCAGAGGCAGGGAAGGGAGGGAGGGACAGGGGTGGCGATGGTGGTGGGAGATGAGAGTGGAGGAGAGAGGAAAGAGGAATGTGCGAGGATGGATGCTATGTGTGTGCGTGCGTGTGTGTGTGTGTGTATGGCAGCAAGGGGCCACAGGAATTGCTACTAAAGGATGCAGCCAATTTCCAAGAATTCCCCAAAGGCTAGTCTCATCAATCAACAACCATGCGGTGTGTTTCCAGAAAGCAGGAAATGGTTGAAAAGCATGACAGAGATGAAATGACAGAGGCACACCGCATGCAAAAAGCAACAGAGAGGAGCGGTGAGAGCACACCGGAGAGACGGGAGGACCTAATGTGTCCCCCCCCCCCCCCCCACACACGGCTGAGACCTCTGCCTCAAAGCTGCACATTACGATGCCCGTACTGTACAGTGCATTTGTTTTGACCTTTCAAAACAGTCCAGCCGCTAAATGCTCACTCTCAATGGGTCCATTCACAAGAGGCCTACAAACAAACTCGGAGCTGATGTGGCTGCATGGTCTCAGAAGCAGATCACAATATACAGAACGGAATTTGGGTTTTGTGATTAATCGATGTCCAGAGGGGAGAAGATGAGAGCTGCTGTGATTCATAGAGCTTGAAGTAGCCAGCTGCATGTTAACAGATGCTTCCAGCATCTATTTTTTCTCTGTGATACTTCTGTAGATCGAAATACATCTCCATACATTTTCATATTTTTCATCGTCTAATTTGAGACGTAAGGTCTTTTCAGCGAGCTTGGGATTTTCTTTTGCTTTTGTTTTTTTTTCACATCAGGGTTGATGAATGTGCAGGGGAGTTCTAAAAGTTTGAAAACAGATATAATTTGGCAAAAGATAAGACCAGAAACATCACATTTTAGCCGCCATCTCCAGATGAAGAATCATCACGTGTCTTATTATCCCGAAGAGGAAGAACCATCCTCCATAAATCAAACACCACCAGATGAGTCACCTCTGTCGAAAAACCACCAAGTGACAATTAGCCTTGTCTCTGATCCAAGGAGGTTTGATACTTCTTCATGTGGCTCAGACAGTTTTAATAAAAGGGATTTCTCACAGTAAGACAGACAATTTACTCTTTTGTCCTCATCTGCGATGTGCCGACACACAGCTACACAAGGCTCACATCAAATATATTAAAAGGCATCTGATCCACTTTGTGCTTGAATACTGTAATAACAACTCCAATGGTTGTTAAACAATAGAAGTTGGACAAATATAATCCTTCCCACTTAATTCATACATTAAAGGGTTAAAAGGAGATTATCCCCTATCTAGTTACATTCAGTTTGAATCTCTTCTGGGAGCTTGACAGAATAACAAACAGCCCAATCAATAAAAATGTCAGGTAGTAATGAATAAATAAATACAAATACACCAAACACAAGCACTAGTTGAGGAATGCCAAGCTACAATTTGTAACTGCTTCCTCAGTCAAGTAGCGGCCATCCTATATTTAAATGCCACAACTTGTAAGGCTCTGCAGGGTGATTCAGTGTGCCTTTGCTGAGAGTGATACATGCAGTAAAGAATGTTGTCACTTCCACTCAGGGTCAGACTCAGATTTGTTTGCTGCCATGGAAAAGATGGCACTAGATGGGTAAAGAGGTAAATCTTTTGTTTTTTTTGTTTTTTTTTGTAACACAACATCTCTGCATCTGTGAAACCACCTGATCCAGATGTTTAAGATAATATACAGTGAACTACAGTATCATTTTCTTAATCACATTCTGCAACACAACAAAGTTAGAGAGCGCACGCAAAGACATCAAGGAAGCACTGATGAGTGAAGAACATGTCTGACGATTTGCTTTAAATGCAACCTCGGTGTCCTGTGGCGGGAGGATTGAGAGACTCAGCGTATTCTGGACAGTTATGTTTGTCCATTTGGGCTTGAGGCCCAGAGGCCAACATGAGGGGCAGAGGATATTAGGGTCAGACAGAAGCGTGATCTAAGGAGACTATGGCTAAGCTTTGACCAATAAAAACCCCACTGCTGCCCTGCTGATCCCTAACTCTCCACTCCCTTTCAAAACAGCTGATTTCAGTCATTCTGGCACACTTGGCCACTTAAAACCCAGCAGTGCTTACATTTTTCAAGGCCTGCCTTTGGATCACGTTGTTTGACTTAAAAAAAAAAAGCAGAGCAAAACCACTTTGCATAAATTGCTAACCATGCTAGAGAGCGAGGACGTAAATGTATATTAAGCTCTAAAAAGCTTCATTGCACCAGATTTCGTCAGAGTGACAACAGAATGAGGCTGTTTTCATACGGACTGTTAGACTGCAGATTGCACTGCATTAATGCCGCGCAGTACAGTAATGTGACTCTGTAGCTTTTGCTGCCCTCTGATCCCAACTTAGCATTAGTGGCCCCTGGATCTCATCCACATGTGTGTCAGTGGTCCCTCCGGCCAACTGCCCTCAGAAACCACACTTAACTGTCTCATCTGCTGCGTTTTGTTTGTGTGTGTTGTTTTGTCAACATGTAGCTGCCTATGAACTACCTCAGACACTCAACTTTCCCAATCTGTTAGCGCGACACTAATTACGCTTGCGCCGCGGCTGATTTATTCACTGAATTAAACAGCTTTTAGCAGGAAGTTTAAAGATCTGAACTGTGTTTTCCCATGAATATTCAGTGGTGTGAATAATTGGGATGAGAAGTGAAGTCTTCCCTGGCTGAGTTGTGTTACGCTTTGAAAAGATTATGGATTTGGTTTTCACAGTTTCACTACACCTGCTGATAAAGTTCAAAGTAATACTGGGATGCTGGGGCCTGCTCTATGTGGAGCGTATAACACCAGCTAATGAGCAGACTGCTAAAGATGCTCAACAGCACAGACACAGCAGGCAGGGTTAATAAATGAACTCATAGGTCACTGGCAGGTCATATTTGGTCTATCCATTCATCTTCTACGTCTGATTACAGTATCTGTTCAGGGTCGCTTTCCAGGCCATAAAATTGAAAACTATTCTTCCTATTATAACTGGCACTGTTCCTGTGCCACCAGTTATAATTCATATTTTTGTGACAACGTATCAATTGACTTTACAAAAACATTATGAAAGAGGTTGCTTGTATTCTTGAACCTTAAAGATATACAAAATCAGTAGGCTAATTCACCAATTTTCTACTCACTGTCATGCCAAGGAAGGGTTCTGGAGAACTTTTGGAGTCATCAAAACGCTTTTGGATTTCCAAGGAAGGTCCAACTGGCAATGGATTTTCATATAATGGCCGCGGACAGTGCTCACTTTAGATTTGTCCAAAACACACACTATGAAACATCCAAATACCTCTATACTGCTCGTCCATATTGACTCAGGTGTCCTGAAGCCACAACATGAAGAAAAATAATTTGATCTCTGTTTTTTAGCCTTGTTGTAGTACAGTAGTAGCTCCCAGTGGCTCTGTTTGTGCGCATGCGCAAAATTTCTTGCGGGATGTTAGTTTGTAAACCAACCAGGGTTCCCGAATCCCGGTCCTCGAGGGCCACTGCCTTGCATGTTTTAGACGTTTCCTGCTACAACACACCTGATTCAAATGAGTGGCTCGTTATCAGGCCACTGCAGAGCTTGATGACGAGCTGATCATTTGAATCAGGTGTGTTGTAGCAGGAAACTTCTAAAGCATGCAAGGCAGTGGCCTTTGAGGACCGGAGTTGGGGAACCCTGAAAGAACATCTCACAGCAAATCTTGTGCATGCACACAAACCATTGGGAGCTACTGCTACAACAAGGCTAAAAACAGAGATCAAATTATTTTTTTCCAAACAACTTTTTCATGTTGCGGCTTCAGGACACTTGGATCAGTAAGGACGAGCAGTATGGAGGTATTTGGATGTTTCATAGTGTGTGTTGTGGATGATTCAAAAGTGAGCACTATCCGCTGCCATTATATGAAAATCCGTCGCCAGCTGGACCCCCCCTGGAACTCCAAAAGCATTTTGAAAACTCTGAGAGTTGTCCAAACTCTTCCTTGCATGACAGTGAGTAGAAAATTGGTGAAGTATCCCTTTAAGAGAATCGCCATCCAAATGTGCAGCGTTATCAGACTTTGTTTCGTTGTTCAGGACACAACTTCACTGTTTTGTTTCATTTTGGATGCACGATAACTATTGGTACAGATAATTATGAGCCCCATATGGTCTGATAATTATCGGCCAATTGTGTAATAATTAGCCAACATTGCCTGAATTTTGCTTGTTTTCAGTTGATATGAAACAATAATAAATATAGATTTTTGAAGAGTCGGAACTGTTACACAGTAGTGACATCAGCTCCCGTTCACTGCTCTCTCATAGAAACATTTTCAGCCACAGCAACTGTTTTGTACAAAACCAGTACATAGTGGAGCATTTACTGTATCAACTCATCAGTAAGCCTGATATTTCCATCAGGGGTTGATGGAGGCCCAAAACTACTGAGTGACTACTGGACATTGATCAGAAATCCTGTAAAGCCACTTCAAATAATGTTTGTCTGTAACTGCTGTTACAGTTTACATTTTTGTAAATGCGCATGAATGAGTTCACTCCATCAACTCAACGTGTTGTGTTGCAACTAGTTTCCATTGTCCCCAAATGACCAAAGAAATCATTTTGTTGCGTATCTCAGCAAACCAAGCCTGTGAGTGAGCGTCGCACTACCTGGACTCTCAAAGTGACACATTATTGCAGCCATTGTAAACTGTGCTATAGATTACAATTACGTCAGGCATCCGCAGTGTAATCTACAGCCTCACAAAACTGATGTTTTCCTGTAAAGCACACAGTAGCCTCAGCATGGTATTGTCACTCAAGTGCAAAGACACAAAAGAAGAGTTCTTGCGAAAGTTGCAAACACCAATTATTTTTCAAGAGAACTGTGAATCTCAAAAGAAAACCTCAGCAATCCCACAGGAACATGATACATCATTACTGTGAGGAAGCGATGAAAAATAAAGAGGAATGAGCTAGCTAGGCAACTCATCCCCACCCCCATCCCCATCATCCCCACTCTGACCTTCACTCAGCAACCTTAAGCGCAAAAGCACAATCTATTGTTTTGTTTTTCAAACGCCAGACACCATTGAGTCCATCATTAATTCTTGTCACAATGAATGATGTTAAAATGAAGTGAAAGGATAAACTGGCTCTGTAACTCTTATGCTAAAGTGCTCACAATCAAACATGTTTGTATAATTACTGCTGCCAGTGCACCTGCTCCTAGAGTTGTGTGATTAATCAGCCCTGACTGAATTACACAGTTAGTACAGTTCCAATCCGCAGTACACTACTCACTGAATGACAGTGAAGACGCCGAGTTCATTGTCGTCTGGGTCCATTGCTGATGACATGTCTTTAATGCGGTACTTTCAGTTTCAGTTTTTCTTGTCCAGGGCCTTTCAAGCCTCTCACTGATGTGTGCTCCCGTCCTTTTCTCCCGACTCCAAAGTTTCTCCCTGCTTGATTTGGACTTTCCATAGGCAACTGAGCTTGTCTGAGTAAGGCATTCAGTTATGATTACATACAGTGCCCCTGTCCAAGTGAGTGGCCACTGCCCTGGGGGAGGAGACTGAGCTTGTCGCTTCTGCCTCAGTAATGAAATAACATCACATTCCGGGCCAGTGCATCAGAAAACACAGAGGGATCAATGCTGAACAGCTGGACTCCAATGGTTTTCTGTGCACGTTAAGGCAGCCTCGATGAACAAGGCTCTCATGACAAAAATGTGTTCTGTTTGGATGAAATTCACCTGTGGTGTTTTCATATTTCAAGTCCACTGGTCGTAGCAGGAGGGTTAATGCACATTTGAGTGCCTCCAATCCAGGCCGTGAGTCACAGACACCAGTGTTTTTTTTTCTTTACGGCATTATTTACAACATTTTCAGCACATAAGCAAATTTCAGTATCTGAAATATTAATCTGATTCCTGTATGAGGCATTTGGAAATGGCATGTGTTTTATCATCCATGAGAGCTTAAAAATTAAGCTTAGAACGTAATCCAACCTCTATCACTATCTGCCTGCCAACTGTCACCCTTAACAGAGCCAAACCTAAGTCCTATAAACCTTGGAATTAGATCTTAACCTAAATGTAATAAAGTAGCAGGTATTATTTTGTTATAAATATTTTCGTTCGATGTGTTTACGCACATTCATTGTCAGATAATGGAACTTGTCATAGTATATTTTTAATCTAATAAATAAATGATATTCTATATCCATATTTTTGGGCTTTTCAGCGCATTCTCCCATAAAACCAAGGCAGTTTAACATCATGATAGTTCACACTGGATTATGCCATGCAGATTCTTTCATGCATGAATGGCATACACAGTCTTCCATTAGTTATGAGCTGAGGCACGTGTCTTTGCCTCTGCAAGCAAATGGAACTGCTTGCATAACACATCCCATGCCATGTACACACACAGCAGACTACAACAACCTAAAAGTTCAGCTCCCCATATAACACCATCAAAATGTAACCAGATGTCTGAACATGTTTTCCATCAAAACATGTCCTGTGATATGTGTATAGCACTGTGTTATAGTTTCAGGAATTGGTGCACTGCAAATAGTGCACACGCGCTCCATATATACTGTATACCCAAGCTGTGCATCACCATATGGCCACAATGGAACACTGTGTGAGGTTAAATCAGACAGCAGACCTTAGAGATAAATACTGCACATGAATCCATCAAATCATGTGGCCCAACATTTGCCTCTGGGCCTCGGCACACTGCAGCAGTGGCCAGTTTTTTCCGTTACAAACACAGGACACAGCACTTAGAGCGAATGTGCACGGCGCAATCACTCTGCACAGTGTACGCGACTAAGAATCACATTAGCATGTTGTCTTGGGGTCACAACAGTGACGATTTGGGATGGTGATGATAGGCAGTGTGTGTTCTGAGACTCATCTGATTTAATGTGCTGCTCGCTGTGTGTGGGAGGATGGCTCATTTGTTTCCTCAGAACAATGTGAAGCTACATGCTTCCTTGCAAATTGCTATGACAGCTTACATGGCTGCAATACACAGTTCTGAGTTTCTGATTAATTAGTAGAATACACTTAAGGGCACAGGAAGCTATAACACCCCAATGCTTTAAAAAAAAAAAAAGAGTAATAAATGGTAGCAAAAAACAAATAACCAATAGAAAAAGGTGCTACTTCCACATGAGAGAGAAACAAAATTGCAAAGCGAGAAGACACAAGTTGATTTTCAGTCCATCAAAGCAGATTTGTGCCTCACATAATAACAGTGAAAGTGACTTTTTCATTACTTTATGGAGCAGAACAAACAGTAGATGCAGTCATTTGCATAAAATGATGAGAGTCAGTCCATGCAGAACAGGAAAACTCATAATAACATAATAAGAGCTACTGCTTCGGCCCTAAAGGTTACAGATGCATTTGTAGGAGCCTTTCAAAAGAATGCCAAATAGGTCATTAATCTTAATTCATTAAACAAGTTGGAAACACATCAACAGTGTTGGACAAAGCCCTTGCATTCATTAAACTCTGAAAAGTGTTCTTTCTGTTTAAATCAAACATAAAAGCGGACTATGTAATGAGACTGCATTAATCATCATTATATGTTGTTGGGTAAGTAAAATAGACCACTAACAAACCCAACAAGCATAAAAACAACTCAGCAACCTGCAAATTAGACAGGAAGTACACAGAAGTCAATCGCAGTCAATGAGATCGCAGGATATCACATTCCTCAAATCAGATAGCAACTCTCGTGTCAACACACTACAGAAGCTCCTCCCTGCTGCCCTGGGAGGATAGGATTCACAGCATCCAGCAATTATCTGTAATGTGGGAGAAAAATCAATGTGCCCATGGAAAGCTGCTAAGGTCACCAAGCCAACGTTGTCACTTGAATCAGAAGCGCTGCATTGCTGCAGGCTGGGCTCCGAGCCCATCAGTCGGCATCTGTGAGAACACGCATCATTTGTAATACCACGGATTACGATATCTATTAGCCTGACGATATGGAAGATAATTGGTTTTTGCATGTGATCATGGTAGAATAGGAAATTATCTTTGATTTCAGTCGGATGAAAACATAACAACACATCCTCACATAGAACTGAGTTCATTTTGTTTGTTTTTATACCTTCCCCATTAAAAACAATGTTTCTCTTGTTGTACTGTACTTACTTTATAGTTATGGTCTAGCTTCAGTCTAGATTTTAAAACTCAGCCCTAAAAAAATGTAATGCCTTTTCAACTGTGTTCTTTACATGGGGGTTGAGTTATAAAAGTTTAATTTGAACTTGAATTCACAATCCACTGTCATACTGATGCAGTAATAGATTTCATACATGTATGATACTGTACATAAATTATTGTAAAGTATAAAGCAGATAAGTGTGGGACGTGTTCCCACCCCAAATATTCTAAGATTATCTCTGTTGTCAATCATTTTGAAATTTGTAGGAGAAAAAAAGAAGTGAAAGTTCCTCAGACTCACCTCTGCTCTTCTTGTTTTTTGTCCAAATTAACACAAACGTCATCCTTCTCTGTATTGTCACTTTCCATGTCTTCTCTCTTAGGTAAGATGCTCACAACTGAAGCTAATGGAGAGCTAGCTTAGAGTGCGCTTTCTGAGAGTGAGACTACCCTGGCAGTACTGGAAAGGGAGGGGGGGAGGCTTCCTTGAAACATTGATAGTCTGGTGTAAATTCTATTAACAGCAAGGGGGATATTGAGAAGAATGAAAAATCAATACCTTGTGGCCAGTAATGTTTGAGGGATCGGGCTGAGTGGAAATGTGAGATGGCATGGCCTTGCCCTGACGCAGAGACTTGCTTCTGTAAGTGGTTAATCAAGTGCTTGTCTGACATCTAGATTGCATTTTCCTCTCAGCATTCCTCCCATTTTTCCTCTTCGCCGTAGAGAATGTGTGCTATCAAATATAAGAAATGGTAATCAGAGTCATATTAGCACCAATCTGATATAGCTGCACTCCACTTAAGGGATTGAATATTGTCTTTATGTCTTATGGTCTCAATTTTCACAAATGCATCCTGTTTCTCCGCACCAAATGCATGCACATGAGCCGTAGACTTGTTTCCTTCATAGACTGCACACTCTTGTGCCGGGTGGAGGGCCTACGATGACTCAGTGAGTCAAAATTCGGCATCTTTGTTGTGTTTAAGTTAACCCTACCACTATACCAAAGAGAAGGAGACATGCACCACAACGAGCCAATTGTATTGTTTCTCCTGCCGGCATTTACAGGCCTCTAGCTGCAAATTCCTTCAGAGCTAATACAGTCAATGGCAGTTCACAAGAGTTATGTCTCAATATCCGCACAGTAATAACAGATAAATACGTCATAAAATTTCACAGTTTTTTTGGTGCCCCACTAGGACAGATTCTGTTTTTAATGTGAATAATTTAATGTTGATGATAGTATGGCAGACGTGTGCCTAACAGCGCACTAGCACAGACAAGTGACAGAAAGGAGTCACTGCACAAGATCAGGGCTAAGCTATGCTAGTAATACAACACTCCTTCATTTGCATTCTTCAATATAGTGACAAGAATTGACATTCTTTCAGTAGAGCTTGACTATGAGCGGCTGCACATGCGTTTGACTTCACGAGTTTCTTGTTGGATCTAATCTGACTCAAAGCAAAGAAATATCTTTATGTCAATGACATTTCAGCTAATTAAAGTTTCATTTTGAGCTTTGAATGTTACCTGTAGTAAATTCAATCATGACTGTTGGAGAAAATTGCCATTGTGGAGCATACAATTCAGTTTTTGTCAGATTTAACTCTTATCTTAGGGTGGAATCTGTGACAATAAGAAACATGCTACTGATATTGGTACAAATCAGTCAATATATTTACATTGCATTGCACAAGTATTGCATCCATTGTTTCTAAATCTTGTAACCAAGAGCAAACTGCCGCAGGTCTGCTGATCCTCAGGTTGGCCAGGAGCCCAAGCTTCACTGTGTGCCAATTGGTTTGTGGGAGTATGAGTGACTGTAATTTTGTCTGGAATATGGGGATGTCAAATTTACTTTTGCATTACTAACCCCACATATATACAATATATATACCCTAGCTCTCCTTTTTGTCTTGGAGAAGAGAGCTGTATCAACATCTGGTTTCACATTTTGTGGTGATGTATGGTGCATAATTTCATTTAACACAAGTGTCAAATTACCAAATGTCAAACCTGGAACAATGTCATTTTTAGGTATAGGAGTACTGTACAAAATGTACAGTAACCCAGACCCAGGAAAGTAGTGGGATGGATGTGGGGGAGAAGCTGTAATAGAAGCCCAGCTGCTCAGTTTTTCTTTGCTGCCCCCAAGCAGATTAATGTGGTCAACACAAGTACGTTCTCCAAATTAATCATTAGCACACATGCACACATGCCTGGACTCAGTTGATACAGCGACAATGTGGGCGTATTACTGCCATCTAGTGGCCGTTAAGCTACTGGCCTTTTCTTCCCAAAAATGAGGAGTCACCCGCCTCATGCCATGCTGGCTTATCCACAGCTGCACTCATAGAGGCAGATACAGTATTCCATTTCATGTCCTTCAAAATCCTCAAGTACAACTGCTCATGCCCACACATGTAGATACAATATTAACAGTGGGTCTCTTAAAAACATTTTCATACATACATACATTTTGGTTATCGTTTTCATCACAGATATAACACATAGTTTCAGCAGAAGCCAGCCAGCACCAAGAAATGTAAGTGCTACTGCTGAGACTGTTTTCCTTTCCCCCTGAAAATCTAATAGCACTAGAGAACTGACCTAATAAATCACTGGGAGAAATTACCTCCCCCATACAGTACATGCTCAGAAACCTGTGTTGTTCCAGTGAGACAGCAATCTCACTATTCCTGCCAGCAGGCTGCTCATTGTAGTGCTCATTATATTTTTCTACAGCACACTGTAGAGTGAAGTGCCTCTCAGAAAGATGCTTAGCTGATTAAGGGAGGCGATCATCACTTTGAAATATGAATTACATTACATTGTGGCAGTTACATTGAGAACTTTTCAATCGCATGTAAAAAAAAAATCTAAATATTGGAAACTAACCCAAACTCTTTTTTGTGAGGTATTTCAAATTCCCACTCTGAACTTGTGTGGGCCTAACATTTAGACCATCCTTTAGGATGTAAACTCCCAAGGCTGCGCTCATACCACTGAGATATGACAGAACGGGAAGTCTGATGTGGATCTGCATGGGCTCTTTCTGCAAACCCCAGCACCACCAAATAAGTGAATCAAACGCAAAGCCGCCCTCTTATCCCACCCTTATCACCACTTCCCCTGTCTGTTTGGTGGACCCTGGTATCTGATGAATCCTTATCGTTGCCATACAGTGCTGGTTCACATGTCATTTTATCACACAGGTCCCTTCCCCAGGGCTCCCACAGGAAGAGTGTGTTCCCAGGGCACTAGATGCTAAGTATCTCAACTGCCTTACGGTGAGGGGAAGAAAAAAAAACATTTTGGTCAAGCGAGGACTGTGAATGTGGGCATAGTTCGTCCAGTGGGTTTATCATTAAGAGGGTGCGATAGTTCTTAACACATTGCCATTTTAAAAGTTGTTTGTTTTGTTTTGTTTGATTTATCCTGCTTTGATAATGCTGCAGCCTACTGGTAAACCAACAACTACCATCAGCCACTTAAATTTAACAACAGTTTAATCAACATTGGTCTAAAACTTATCAAATTGTATTATCAGCTTACAAATAAGAAGCAACATTACTGTCGCTACATAATGCCCAAACAAAAAGCATTTTCAAACATGGAATTATCTTAAAATCATGTTTTGATAAATAGCTTCAATTATTGATTTTAAGTGAGATTTAAATTGTAAAAGGAAAGAAAAGTTGCCTACAGTTGTTTTCTCTGCAACTATTCATTGTGGGCGTCCAGAAGATTAACAATTTATAGAGTGTTTTTCCTCTTTTATCCCAATTAAAACTTTGAGAGGAGGACGCACTGAGTCAGAGTCTGGGGGCGGAGGGGGGTCACGGGAGACAGCAGGCGCGTATTTCATAATAGCAGGCATGAAGACGCGCAGGGGACCTGCTGCTGCTGCTGCTGCTGCTGCTGAGACGCTGCCGCTCCTCCGCTCCGTTTGGATCTGTGTCAGAGAGATGTTAATTTTTCTACACTTCTTTTTTCCACAACCCGACCAGC
This sequence comes from Decapterus maruadsi, assembly GCA_030347415.2. Classification (NCBI taxonomy): domain Eukaryota; kingdom Metazoa; phylum Chordata; class Actinopteri; order Carangiformes; family Carangidae; genus Decapterus; species Decapterus maruadsi. Next base: position 16,260,806 of record CM064902.1, on the reverse strand, counting down.
TGCAGTAGATATGTCCGCTCAAGGATTGCTAAGCACCGTTTTCTCGTGCTCTCTAAGCCCCAAAACTATTTCGAAGCGGAGGCTGAGACTGACCAGGAGTTTGGACCCGGCGTTGATGCGACATTATGGTACCGAAGCGGAAGAGACGTCGTACAAGGTCAGTGACCTGATGGCTTTAAGACAGGTGATGCTAACTGTTATAAATACCGGACAGCAACTACTACACAACGTGTCTTTTCTCAGAATAACTGGGCAGGACTGGCGTGAAGTGATATTGATTGTGATGGCAGCAAATTTAGCAATGGAACTTTTAATGAACCGAGGGCTGGCGAACATCCACAAACTTGCCTCTGTGTTAACAGAAATATCTCTTTTATTTTCTTGTACTCCTGAGAGTGCACAGCCCGAACTGTAGACTACTAAATTCCGGAAGTGTTTTGTAGCCCAGAATCTAATGATGATGTATCCAAGTACCGGTACTTTCTCTTCTATCTTTAATGAAAAACGTTTTTAAAAGTTGTTCGCTGCACACTTACACGTGCATTGATTATTTCATTCTTTCAAATGGGGAAACAAATCGCGAGCGAATGTTGTGCTCCCACGGTTGCAACATCATCAAGTGTATGACTAACAGGGCACACACATTAACTTATGTGCGTGGACCTTTTAAGCCCCAGTTATGTTGCTGCGTCACTAGACAGCAAGAAATAGGTGATTCAACTCATTCCTTTGGCTGAAGTGATGTCAGTAGAAACATCTGCTTGTGCTGACTTGCCAGCGTCTGTTGTAAGAAGCTTGACTGGAAAACCGTGTCACAATTGGTAACTGTTGCTCGAAACAACAACAAAAAAGCTAATTTCCTGGAATCATGACAGAAACTGGGGATGTGGTTGTAATGGTTGATGAACTGATAACTTCCAAAGCACTATTCAGCTTGACATCAAACAAGGCAAAGTGATCAGATGTATGCTGTGAATGTGGATCGCCCTTAGAAACCCAAAGTTTCCTCCAGCTAAAGCTTTTTGCTTTTATTATGTCAAAAAATCAATTTGAGTACAAGAACTTCTCTTATTATTACATTAATTTCCAAATGTAGATTAATGTTTCACCACACTGTGTAAAGCAGTCGCAGTATTCTTCAATAATGGTCCGAATGCACAAGCATTCATGTCACAGTATAGCCAAACAAATCACCTTTGTTAATACTACATGTTGGGACCTGTGCAAATGAAGAAACATTACTGTGTCCATGCTTTTCATCATCATGAGAAGGCGCCTCACTGCATCATTTAATTAGCCTAGCAGAAACGAAGGGGAAAATATTTTTAAAACGCTAAATTACAATGGCCATTTGCAGTTATTTATTTTTTTCATAATAGCTTTAGCATTTACCATTGTCACATGTTCACAATTTGAGTAATTCTGCGCTGCTGCACTTAAGCTGGTCCTCATGGTAACACTGTTTGTTTAGTATAATGGAAATGTATTACAGATGTGACATTACAATAGGCTTGTAATGAATACCAGGTATCTGGTCTCTCTTTTGGTCATCGACCAGAGCACACGTCCCACGCCAGAGCACTTAGAAATGTAATCACAGCAAATATGAATGAAGCTGATTAATACTGAAGACAGCTCTGTGTCACATAGGGTATTTAATGTGATTCATGACATTGGGGAGTGCTTTTGTGCTGCCTACACCATTAAGCTCAGAGGGCTACTCTACAGCCTAGTTTTTCACCAAGCATTATAAAGCTGAAATCTAAAAGCACAGCTGCACAGTGCTGCTGAGATTTACAGCTCCAACATGCCACTGAGAAAGACCATAGCCACTTGAGCCAATTGAGCTCAAGTCTTCGGTGGGAGATCTTTCCTGGAGACTCACATGACCACACTGTCGGCTTATACGCTGACAGTGAGTAAATGGCTTATTCTATGCAAATGTCACCCCATGTCAGTAATGAAACTCACATTTACCGGGTGTGCAAATATCCAACCAGTAGTTCAATTAGAGACAATCGTATCTAAGATACAGTCACAGTAACACTGGCTGGCACTGTTTCTCCACACATGTTGCTGCTGAACACACACACACACACACACACCCAGGCCCAAATTCTCTTTTCATGAGATACCCAACTCAGGCCATCCCGACATCTTGTTGCAATGCATACTGTCAGAGCTGGCTAACGTTAATAATGAGTATAATCAGTGAAAATATAGCGTTGCAATGTGTTTAGTCACAGTATGATGTATATGATTCATATAATCAGGATGTGGCAACTCACTGTAGCATAATCCTGGCATGGAAACACACCCCTTCCCTTGTTTGAAAAGGAGTGTCAGAGTGGTATTTTTGATCTATGTTACAAATGACCTTGTGTTTTCCATAGGCTGAATGTCACTGTGCTGCATTAGAGGTGTACTCACCCGGGGTCTCAGTAGTCTGAGCTGAGATGAAAAGCAGAGACATCTGGTTTACATGAAGAAAGCCTCAACTCTTATTTCTCACAGTACAGCAGCATGACCTGATCCTTGGCTACAGTCCCTCAGGCACATATTTCTTCCCACAGGAGACTGTCCGTTTGTATGGCATGGAACTAAACCTTGCAACTGCAGCGCCACAGCATCCAGTTTGTGTCTGCAAGAGTAAAAAAACACAGCGGGTCACATATAAACACAGGTGTAAGATCATTGTTTCACACTGAATCATTTTAATCTCATTTTCATGTAGCCTTGTATTATTACATAACTGGCATATATGATCTGCTTAGTGTCCAAGGGTATTTCCAGCCTCAGTAGCTGGATACTTACACTGACTAACCAGATTCAGTTCTCAGTCACTCTGTGAGAATACAGTATGGGTCTCCAGTAAGACAGTAGTATAAACTGATGCTGATTGAAGAAGGGTTTATTTACAATCTGGTTATTTTTGAGGTAAAGTGCCTCTCCCCTAGGTCTCCTCCTTGTATCACACTCAGCAGTGCAGCAGTATCTTTGATCTGCATGGATATCCTGTGTACATCTTCCTGGCATTTCATGCTGGAGTAATGATCCTCAAGTATTTTGCACACCCTTGAATATCATGTCAGTCGGCATTACTGCCCCACTGCGAGTCAGTTGGTGTTAAATATGAGTGTGGTGGATCATTATGCGCCCGCACTGGTAACGGTCATGTTTTAGATTCATTTAAACTGATTTCGTCTTTCATTTTGGCCTGTTATTCAACTGCAGCCTCTGGATATGAAGGCCTTGGTGAGATATTGGAATATATTGCCCTTGGTTAAAATCTGTCGGTAAGAGCAGAAGCTGAAGTATTTAACTGTCAGTCTGAGTCTTTTTTTTCTCTTTCTACGCTCAGCTAACATTGTCCACATTAATTAGTGCCTTCAGGAGATGCTGCCTTTGAAAAAAAAAAAAAAACCCAGGCGGACCGTAATGTAATGTTCGCTTATTAAACACTTAAGAGGAACACTTTTGTAAGTCACTTTAAAATCCAGAATGTATGGCTGCAAACTATAGAGTACTGTGTATCTCCAGTTGCTCAGGTTTCTCTTACAAAGCTGCAGGAACTTATAGAGCCTTTAGAGGGAGTCATTTATCATTCTGATGTAGTGACGTAGTCACTAAATGAGGACATTAATCAGGATTAAGAGTTTACGTTAGGTAGTACCCAAACATGCATAGATTTTGTTTCTAGCAAAATGCTTAAGGTTTTTTTTAATAAAATATACACTTTTATCATCTTATTGTTGTGCAGGTCACCTCCATATTTTAAATCATTCCCTTTATCTCAGGCTGGAGGAGGCTGAATCTTCAGCTCTGTGATGGAGAGACTGTGCTTCATATTTATCAGTATTACAGCGATTGTCTGGGTGTCAAATCTGAACCCAATCTGAATCTGAACCCATGCAGGGATTTGTCATGTACTGTATGTTCCATGTCATAAATGACATCATTCTAATTTGAAAAAGTTAAGAATAAAAATCAAAGTTTGATTCTGAAACAGAAAAGTGGAATATTAAGTTTCAACAGAGAAACCATGTTTTGTCATGAAACACATCTGAGTGTCCCATGACTTTGAGTGTATTGGCTGAATGAAGACCAATACAGATGCACTGTGTTGTTGTGTTTAGATGGGGAGTCTTTTTTTGCATTCCATCGAGCTCCATGGAGGAGAGATGGCCTGAAGGAGAGAGGAGAAAGAGATTGCAGGAAACTGAAACTGATTTATCTTACAAAGCCACTAAAATCTCACAAAAGGAAATTAACTTGGTTAAATGCAAGATGAAATATAATTCAATATAAATTCAGGAACTTTTCTATTGACCATGCTCTCCTTTTTAATGATGAGGCTGAAAAAGTACAAAACCAAGTAAACTAGGCACCAAACCTCCCACTGAAACCTATGCTATTACTAAAGATACTGTGCAGCCTAAAGTCTTCCTAGAGTGAATGAGGATTTCTCCAACTAGAACACATTTGAATCATCAGTTCTGCTTCCTGTTTATCACCACCCTGCACAACACTAACAAACCTCATTCCAGCAGTCCAGGAAGTAAAATCCACACAAAGCTTCTCCAGGATAATCCAGACATAATCAATAACAGACACACATGGAAAAGCAATATGACTTTATACAAATAATTCTCTACAACTGAAGATACAAGACCTTTAATCGACTGTAAGGTCTTTAATAGGTTCCTTTCAGCCACTGGTGCTCTATAATACCCAGTAGAGGGGTTACCATGGTGACTGACATTATAGCTCTGGTCAGGTAGACAAGAAAGCAGGACGCATGACAGTGAAAACCGTGGTGTAGCCAGTAGTTCAAGCAAAACATGACAAGAAAGGACAAAGGGTGGTGAATATACCAGTTACCCCAAATAACCCAAATAAAACTTATATTGATATTGATCACAGGTAGCCTATCCCTCATATATGAGACCATTCCCTTTATCTCAGGCTGGAGGAAGCTGAATCTCTAGCTGTATGATGGATGGAGTGATTGTTTTTATTTTTATATCGGTACGACAGCTATTGTCTGGGTGTCAGACTCTGAATCCGGGCAGGGGTTTATCTTTTTTTTGTTTTTTGTTTATTCCATATCATAAATGGCATAAGTACACCTCAGTCACTCTGTTGCCACATCAGTTTGATTACCATGGTCAGCCTACACAGGTGTAGACTAAGACCCAGTGGTGTAGTGATAGGCTACTCAGGTAGGAGTGTAACCACTGAAAATGCATTAATATTTCAGTATAGCCACTACAAATTTGGTCTACCAGCAGAACAGAAATCAGACCCACTAAGCATTTTTTAAACCCAGGTTAAAAACATTTATGTTTTCATGTGAGCGCTAGCCTATATTTTAGTCTAGTTTAAATAGCCTATCTAGGTTCTGTTTTTATGCAAAGCACATTGAGTTGCCCCTTGGTATGAAATGCACTGAATAGTAAATAAAGCTGCCTTGCCTCACCCACAACAAAACTATCTACTGTATAGTCAATGTGTTACAGGTATGAATAGTGTACCACTAAGTTACCTACCCACCATAAAAGCAGTAGCTACACCTACTGAAACAAATTAAACTACACTACTGGACCTCCGCTCAAGACTGTTAAGACTCATGAGTCTATTAGGCATGAAAGCTGAAGCACAACAGTGAAAACTGGGCAATGTGGCCCCAGTTAAGGCACATTTTCTAATACCTCACATGTCATTATTGTTTAAAAATTTCTCGTTTCACAATAATATAACTTAGTTATCATTTTGAAGAGATATTAGTGAGTTGGTCAGAAATTTGAAAAATATAGCCTACTTAGGCTACTACCTATATCAATATGAGCTCTTCACTGACTTTACTAACTTACTTATTTAGATGCATTTAGATGCATTGCAACTGCCTATCAACATTGCCTATCAACCACTGATAATTATCAGCTTGCTGACTTCAGTAGCATTAGCTCTTTTTTGTTGTTGTTTTAAACAAGCTAGCTCTGCTGCCAACACGTAGGCTACACTAAAGAATTAATAAATAAATCATCTTACCTTTAAAATGTTGATATTATACATCCATGGTTTTGCTCCACGTACAGTTTACAGTTTGTTTTCCCCGAGGACAGTGTATGTTTAGCTATGAGATTTCCGCAAGGCACACTTAGCGTTATGTTAGCTTTTCTTGACAAGAAACAAACAAGCAACAAGTCAACAAGCTAAAGACGATTAAAGTTTTAACTGATAATCGACATTATATGCGTAATTCATTGCAGCTAAAATAACCTATTCACTTTAACTTTTTTGGGAAACTCTAGATGGATTTTATAACGATGGTGCTAAAAAAATGTTCATTTCGTTTGTTTGTTGTTTGTTTACATTGTGCTAGTGAAATTTGCGGCTCATCCTCGTTAGTTCTCCTTGGAAACGGTGGTTGCTGAGGCTCATGGGTAATGTAGTATTTGCAATGCTCATCCGGTTTTTCCATCTGACCAATGTTATTTTTCTGTTTTGTAAACTGGGGGTTGAGCAAAACTTCTGTGACCACCCGTGTCCTCCTTCTCCCACCTGACTGAAGTACGTCAGTCGAGAGACTAAACTTCATGTGCACGTCAGAACAGGTCACGTTGAAGTGCACGTTGTGAGCCCTGGGTCGAGACAGTAGCCTAGTTAAGGTTAAGAGCATGTAGTCTGTATTTGTCTGGGGGGCGTCTCGTCTGAAGTTGAATGGCGTCGGCTAATTTTGCGGTAACTTACTGAATGTTTGGGTTTGAGGGGAAATGTCTCGTCCGTGGCGAGCAGTCTATGTAGTGGGAGATAAGCGTCTGCAACGGAGCAACACTTATTCTGTGAGTACCTGCTGTTTCTATATGTTACAGGACAAAATGATCAACCACACATGAAAGAAACATCCTGAAAGTTGTGTAGAAATCAAAAGTTTAATCCGTGGCTTTGTATCCAGTTTGTTGTTTCGCAATCAGTATAAAAATACATAAATACTGTAGCCATAGATTATTGTTTTTCTTTCTTGTTTGTTGTTTGTTTGTTTTTTAGTCTTGTGTTTTGATTGAAATCTTACCTGGGTCAGGCTAGCATATTGCCCATACTCTCATATTTTTTTTTACAATGGAGATTTATTTGTTATTGTATGCAAAACCTTGAAAGCATAGGAAAAATAGGATGTCTGATGTGAACCCTTGCAAACAGTCTGCAGTGAACTCTGCAGAGCCCATTATTTATTTAAACAACAGGATATGAGTAATTGAATGACTTTGTTCTGGTATAGTTTCTGAGTTTTATAAGACACTCCAGTGATATTATTGTTTTGACAGCACTTTTTACTGTAGTGGTAAAAAGAAAATAAAAAACAACAATGAGTATCTGAAAGCATTGGTGTTTTGTTGTTTAAAAATCTAATCAACAAATAACATGCGCAGATTGTGAGGACTCTTGTTGGAAACTTCTCCCATAATGCACCACTGAATGGCTTTCTGAGTGTTGAAGAATATCCATCACCTCTCTGGAGCTAGTTCAAGTGTGGTTGATTGCTATAATCTGAGCTTTCAATCTTGCTATATTGTATGGACTACCTAGCACATTTCCTCTCATTGTATTCCAGGGAGAGCAAACAAAGGCTTTGTGTTTCAACAAGGCTTTGAATTAAATTTAGGTGATGGCGCACTGCACAGAAACAGCAGTGGGCTTTACAGGACTCACTGTTAAATAATGATAATATAAATAAAAGATAAAAGACAAGCCATTGTTAAAATAAAAAAACAAAATGATTAATCTGATCTAAATTTGTAAATGTTAACATAACAAAATCAAGTGTAATTCAAGTCCCTGTAAAGTCATATGAGGCACGTTGTTCAACCAAGAGGCAGCCAAGACAAATGTAACCCATTTTCATTATACTGTAAGATGTTAAAATACTGTATGTTTTTTTGTCACTGACTAACCGCCTTGATCATGAGTTCATTAAGATAAGAAGCAGTAACTTCATCCAGCTTTGACAACAGCTGTTTCTGTAACAACAGCAACAACAGTTTTTTATCTTGACTTATCCTTTTCCCAACAATAGGTGGTAGGCAAATCTGAAACAATGTGAATAATGTGTGATTGATTTGGCACTAGAGCATTGTGCCTCAACATGATACACTCAATCCCTCTATTATGAATAACAAAAGGGGGATTTTGCATTAAAATGCTGTTCACACAATACTTGGAATTCCACAGAGAAAGTAAAAAAAAAATGGTTTGAGGCAAAACTGTGGGAACTGTGAGTTCACCATCATATCAGATAGGAAGAAAGTTTCCACTCCCATATAGTCACACCAGAGGAATGTCTGACCAAAATGGGTGGATAACAACAAACATTACTCACGCTTTGCAATTAACGTTACTTGCAAAGTGCCAATGAAACGCTGTTTCTCATTCTTTGTTTTTTTGTTTTTGTTTATTTGTTTGTTTTTGCAATTTTATCATCTGTTGCCATGCAAACGTTTCATGAGGGTAACGTAATTGAACTATAAATAGTCCAATGATTAGTTTTAGGAGCGTTGATCAGACAACATATTGTGGTTTGATTGTGTTAACTTACCATTTTCTGTGCAAAATGATTGATGGTGATGATAAATAATCACATGTTTCTGCAGTTAATGCATCATTTTTTTCCCAACAGTATTGATACAGATGTATTTGATATTATATGCCACCTGTGAAAGACCAAAGGGAACAGACTAATGACTCTAATGACCACTTCCTTTGTATAGTAAGCTAATCGCCAGAGTTAGGCACAACTCCAGTGACCTCACTGTATGTTTGTCGTCACATGTCTACTACACTATATGTGTACCAGAGGAAAGTGTGCTACAGAAGTACAGTCCTAATTCAGATTTAATAGGAGTGAGCCACTTTAGTGTAAGCCTTATCCTGATAATGAGTTACTAAGCCTCTTTGGAACATGGCTCATATGATTGGCTTGACTGTGCTGGATCAAAGCACTGTAATCTCCAGCATGGAGATGCTCAAAGGTTGAGGATTTCAGATCTGATTATTTGCACAGTCATTAGTACGGTATTAAACCCACATAATGGCTCATCGGTTTGCCAATGAAGTATTGTTTATGATTGTTAAGATTATTTATTGGTGATGGATCATTTCAAGTATCCCCCAGCTATTTGTGTTCTCATGTCTTTATTTTTAACTTGAAAATCATTTACAGTGATGTCAAGCAAATACACAAATACAAGTTAAAAGAAGTATATCAAATTTAATAGTTTAAGTCCAGAAAAACAGGTGCAAACAAGTTAAAGAGTTTGACTTTATGGCTTTAAAAGATAGATATTCAGATATTTTTATTCATGTACTTAGAAAGAAAATATCTTACAGATGAGCAGTTGCAACAGATGTACATGAAAGGGAACCCCAAATAAGCAGAAGCTGCTCATAAATAGGGGACCCAAGCAATCAACAGCTCAGAAGAACCAAAAACATTTTTTTTCCATTGAGTTCCAGTAATATGCAGCAGCATGCAGTTGTGCACAGTCTGTACTCTCGCTGCTCTCTCTGATAAGACAACTGATCCAATTCACCTTTTGGCTTTGAAAGGTTCTTAGACAAACTCTCTTACCAGGAGGCATTGTTAATAATGTCAACGGCTCACAATTCCTGCTCCGACAATCAAAAGACCACATGTGTATGTGTTCCGACTGCAGAAAAAAAATGCTGCATGCTGACATCAAGAAGTTAATAGTATTTAGACACATCTGAAAACAGACTGTCAGTTTGTGTCATGGGAAACAGCAGATGATTAATGTATTCACTTTGAGCTGACAAGTGAAGCAGAGATATCTGTCAGTTCCTGCAGGCTGGGGGTCTGTACGGAGCGTGGCTGATCATTAACTTCAAATGTGACAGCAATGATAGATGTATCTGATATGTAGCATGTGTGTGTGTGTGTGTGTGTGTGTGTGTCCTCAGGGTGACTTCACCTGGAACAGCGTGTCAGGACGCAGCGTTGGCCTGAAGCCCGTCCCTTTGCAAAGCCTCTCAGAGCTGGAGAGGGTTCGTCTCCAAGATGTGGCCTACAGAAGACTGCTCCGGGATCACGACCTGGGCTGCCACATCACCATCCCTAAATGTACAGTATTAAAATACACACGCATATACACACACAATAGGTTTCAAAAGACTCTCAGATCCCTCTCTACAGTATGTATTAAATCCCTTCTTACTGTATCTACCAGGTTGTTATTTTTCTCCCAGGCAAAAGCTTGTCACTGCATGTTTTATAAAACATTTAGCAAAACAAACCACCACCTTTGATTTCATGTTGTGAACATGTCTACGCTTACATTTTGGCTTTCCCTTGTGTAGGGATTATGAATAAAGATTCCAGTGCCACATTTGTTTGTTGTCAGCCCCTCTGATTTGTTTTGCTGCTTTAACATATCCATCTTATTAACAAGTGGCCTGTGACGCCTCTGTTTCTTTTTTAGGCCACAAGCCCAAGAAGTCACTTAGGAAGAAGCTGGATTCATTATCGAAAGAGAAGAGTAAAGATAAAGGTAATACGAGTCTATGTATAGTCTAATTGGAGTCATGTACAGTGTGTTCAATTAGAGAGCAGTCTGACTTCGATTTGCCTTTTTCACTGCCCTATCAGTGTTTTATATAATAGCTGTGTAGAGGGAATTTCAGTGCACACCCTTAAAAATTGTCTCCAGATAAGAGTTTCTTACCAACTAAGTCGAATTTCCAACCTTGTGAAGATAAACACAACTTGCTTTTTGGAAGAGCCACTGCGTGCTGTCAGAGTTTTATTCCCCCCCTTTCCTCAGTTTCCAGCCTAGTCAGCCTCTGACACTTGAAAAGATACTCTGTGATCCTTTTGGCTGAAGCTGTATAGGCTCACTGAAGCAGACATCCTCAGCTGTTTATACCCACGGAGCACTGAGTGATCAGAATCTCCACAGTGCGGTAAAAGAAGTCTCAGAGGGAGCCGTGCTCCTCAGCCGCCACGCTGCCACACCCGCTGCTGCAGCAGCCCTGCCAGGGAAATGATGTTCTCTGTCAGACAGGCAGTTGAGGGGAATAACGAAAACAATCTTAAGTGGTGGCTCATTCATTACAGCCTGTCCTCCGGCATGGCCAGCCCCCTCTTTCCTCTTTTTCCGCCTTTGTTTACAAAGGCGTTTCAGAAAGTATGTACTGCCTGACTCTGAATACAGAGAGTGCACTTCAGAGCTCTGCTCTTAGTATTTCTCTAGTGACATTTATGTAGAACAGCATTTATTTTAAAAGTCAACTTGAATGAATGAGCACAGCTTTGAACAGAAAATACTACAACTGTAAATCCAAATGGCAATATAAATGCAGTGTTTTCAATGTGATTTATAGTACGAGAGTGTATAATATGCTGACAGGACTAATATATCTAAAGAGTAATTTAACCTTTCTCAGTTGACTCTGAGCCAGTAAGATGAACTTTTAGTCCTCCTGTCTTCCCCCCCGCCCACACAGAGACCATGCCCCAGGCGTTTGGCATACCACTGTCGCAGGTCATTTCCAACGACCGCACACACAAGCAACGGCACGATCCCCAGCGGGAAGAACACAGTGACCCCACCGAGCTGATGTTATCCTTCCTTCACCTCACCTCCAGTCAAAGGAGAAACAAAGAAGTCTCCAGCAGCACCTCTTCTCTCAGCGACACGTCAGAGACGCCTAATGAGTCGCCTCTCCTGGGCACGCTGGACCGAGCCCCGCGGACTCGCAGGAGGGTAGGTTTGTCTGACAGGTTTCTGTAGCGTAAGAGGGACTCTGCCTGATGGCCCTTGCACAGTAGAATCCTCCTGGTATTTATAACCTTTTCAGATAATCACTCATTAGATGCAGGCGTTAAATGGCTGCATCTCATTTTTATCACTCACAACAGTTTGTGTGTGTATGCTTGTTGTCACCCATTTGCTCGACAGGGTGGAGTTTCTGTGGATTGCATCACTGACCTTGATGATAACCAGTCTCGGCTCCTGGAGGCCCTCCAGCTATCACTTCCAGAGGAGGCAGCTGGGAACAGGAAGAAGCGCCGGGACAAAAAACTCAGTCTCAACCCTATTTACAGACAGGTGCCCAGGGCCGTGGATCTCTGCTGCCAGCATCTGGAAAAATTTGGTACACATAAAAGTTCAAAATGAGCACTAGCAGTACACTGCGCAATACCCCTGAATCAGGAGATGCAGTTGCCCAGACATTTCAATCCATTAAAATTAAAATTCAAAAACACTTTATTTGCCCCTGGGGGCAATTTAAAAAGAGCATGGAGGAGTTTAAAAGACAGCACATGTGACAGACTGAAGGACACAACAGTGAAAGGTCAACAAACACAGATTAAAAAAACAAACACACACAAACACAAGTACAGCAACAAGTATGGCCCCATAATTCAACATTGTAAAAAGTCATACTCTCCCCTCCAGGTATGATCCAGATTCTTGCAAGAACCTAATAAGGAAAAATCCTGATTCTTGGGTTTTTTCAATTGTGTGAACGTTTCACACGTCTCTCTTTCCCTCTCTCTCTCTCTGTAGAAAATAACAATATAGCAACAAATTTGAGGGTTTGGTCTTAACCTTGCAAATCACATAATTTAAATGTCTTGGAGGCTGAGTGTCAGCCACAGTATTGGCACTGAGAGCATCTCTGTCTTTGCTTAGGCCTACAGATGGTAGGAATTTTCCGTGTCGGGAGTTCCAAGAAGCGAGTACGCCAGGTAAGATTTGAGATGGTTAGCATTAAAGCATGTCTGCGCTGAATTAATAAATTGCATCGAAGTGCATTTTTTCTGCATTAACCGTCAATATTTTATCCAGCTTCGCGAGGAGTTGGACCAGGGATGGGAGGTTCGTTTGGATGAGGAGCACAGTGTCCATGATGTAGCTGCGTTGCTGAAAGAATTCCTCCGAGACATGCCAGCTCCACTGCTGACGCGAGAGCTCTACACAGCTTTCATCAACACAATGTGTGAGGAGTAAAGACATACTGCATACACACATGCACAAAAACCGACTCACTTCAATGGCTTGCAGAAGGATTCATTTAAGACTGATGTCAACTTTTTGGATTGTTTTTCTGTTTTGTTTGGTTTTTTTTGCTACAGTGTTGGATCATTCAGAGCAAGAGAGTGCCATCCAGCTCCTGACATTTCTGCTTCCTGCCTGTAACAGCGACACGCTGCAGCGTCTCCTCTTCCTGTTGTCCACTGTGGCTGCGCATGCTGAAGACAGCCTGGATCGTAATGGCCACGAGGTAAAGAGACTGGACGTTCCCCTCTTTGATCCCAGTGTAACAACCAGTGCAGAGGCAGAAACCTGTGATCTGTAACGAGATGTGTTTCCGACTCATTTTATACACATGAGGCAGCACAAGACGAGGTGTCAATATTTCCACCCTAATTGGGTCTCTGATCTTGTAATGAAATGAAACATCTGAGGACTGTAGGCAGCCCGCCAGATATTCTGACACTTGCCGATTTTCCACTAACAAGCTCAAACAATATGTTTATGAAATGGGCAGCCATCACAGAATAATACCGAAATTTTACAAGTTTAATGTGATTTTGATGAATTCCCACGGCAAACAAAAGGCAGTAAGACAGATGTCTGCTACACCTGCAGCTTCTGATTTCAAGTCCTGTGCCCGGCGCAGCACCATTACACATCATGATCCATTGTGGGCATCTAGATTAAATGATGCACAGCCGGCAGCACCCTGCTTCACAATAAACACACAGGAAAAAAATGTGCCTCTGCAAACATCATGCTCCTCAGTCATGATTTGTTATTCGTTGTAAATGGGAAGTTGAGAGAAATTGTTCCCAGAATGCATCTCCATAATGTCACAGAGTTTATCTCACCGGGGACATATTCGCATCTTTCCCCCCCTGCATCCAACGGATAATTATATTTTTCTATTTCACAAAGCCTATCTGGACTTTCTGCTTGATTTGGTGAACCATTTTTGTCATGCACCACTTTATGGCGGAATAGTGGGATTATATGAGATTGGAGATAAATCATGTGAGAGTATAATGATTCATCATCATCGTTATCGCCATTCCCACATTTCTATATTAACTACACATCGAACTCATCGCCCTCATGCACATGACCTTGCGCTTGCCATCATGATTCTGCTACTAAACTTTGGGCCCCAAAGTCCCTTTGTGTTAATCTTACTTTTTGATAATAGTCACAGTGGAGGTTAATAGTTTCCCACGCATTAAAAAAAAAGTTTATTCTTGGCCGCAGCCCTTGAGAACACATATTGTAATTTGGAAGGAAAGGTTTGCTTGGTCTCTTTTAATGATTGATGGTGGCAGGCCTATGTTAGGTACCAGGACATTCCCAACTACCTGTAGTCCTGGGTACCATTATAACAGTGAGATTGTCTTTGGGTAATTATAGATTATTTGTTAACTGACAAAGCTGCTGAATAACATAAATGGCTAAACATTAACACATTTCCATCAAAGAAATGGCTCTTTTGGGTTTGTTTTGACAAATTTGATGGGTTGTTTACAGTGCATGGCTGTTAACTGAGTGTCCAGACAAATAGCATATGTCTTCTGTTTTGTTCAGATAACAGGAAACAAGATGACATCACTGAATCTAGCCACCATCTTTGGACCCAATCTCTTACATAAGCAAAAGAAAGACAAAGAGTTTGCAGTGGAGAGTTTTGCCCGTGCAGAGGAGAGCACATCCATCATCAGCGTGGTCCAAGCGATGATCGATTCATATGATACGCTATTTATGGTAAGCCGAGCTCACTGCGAACCAAAAAGGCATGTAAATGGTTAAAATGCAGCCCTGGGTTTAATCAAACAATCTCAATGTCTTAGTCTAGTCTCTTTTTGGCAACAAAGAAAAAAAAAGGTTTTATGAGACATTTTTTAGCTCAATAGAGCAGAACCTCTTAATGAAATGTAAACATTAGTTTTATAGGTTTTGATAAGAACTAAGCATCTGCAGTCGCTTATAAAACAAAGTAGTATAACAGAAAAACAATCTGAAAAAGCAATTTGTTTCTCATCCCTGAACCTTGTTAAATTAAGTTTTTTATTGAATACTCTTTTTATTGCATCACAAGCCTCACTAGAGAGGTTAACAAGTGTCGTTCCAGCCTCTGTTCTGTTTATAGACAATGATTAGAAGCAAGGGTATCCACATAATTCTTTTTACCAGGAACTTATGTGCAGATGCACGCACAAATGCACCTATTGGAGAATCTGAAAATTATCTCTTAAGGAAGCCAATAAAAGCCCCTCAGATATTTTCTCAAAGCCATTAATTCTGTAATTCTGAATGCTGTTCATTATTTTCTCCTCATACCATACAAACACCATGCTATCCCTGTTAGTAGTACATACTGCATTAGATATAATACTGTAAATACCAGGAATAGAAAGCTGTAATTCACCAAATAAACAGGGACAGTGATTCATTACAGATGTGAGTAATTAATTAAAATAACAGAGAATACAATTTCACAGCGGTCATGCTTTATTATGGGATTCAGTGAAATGGCTCTGCTTCCCTCAGGTTCCTGCTGACCTGCAGAATGAGGTGCTGATGAGTTTGCTTGAGACTGATCCTGATGTTGTGGATTACTTGCTGCGAAGGAAGGCGTCTCAGTACTCGTGAGTTTCCACCTTTTGTTCCATTGTGTGTGTATTTGCTCGAACCATGTGTGTTTGTGGGTGCGTGCGTGCGACGTCTTCCTGCCTAAGCACCTAAATGATCTAAATGAAGCATGTGCGTTATAATTCATGACTTACCCCGCTTCCCCTCTGTTATATGTTTTTATAAGACAGCATGCTTTTCTCAGAACATTGCTTTCCATCTGCCTGGAGCTTATAGCAGCAGTGGGTTAATGTAATATTTATTGTGCTGTTTGTGTTTGTGCAGAGATCCAGGCGCTCTGAGAGGGGAGGAGTCCTTCTCTCTGACTGAGCGATGCTTGTCCAGAGACTCCATCAAGGCTTCAAGTGGAGAGGTGTCTCCCTATGACAACAATTCGCCTGTCCTGTCAGATGGACCGCTGTGGAAATACCCCGAGGACAGCAGTCCACTCTCAGACAGAGTTTTCAAACTTTCTGGGCAGTACAAACACAGTGGCAATTCAAAAGATGGATCCGGCAGCACCTCCCCTTCGCTTTCTACCAACAAAGGTGACTGAAATTCATTGCAGTATATAGCACAGTAAAGTGTAGTTTTTTAATCTGTGTCCATCATAGCCTTAAAGCAGATATCAGCGATCCGGCCGTTTTGGCTAATGCTGCCTTCAAGGCAGGCTTTTGAAACCGTAAGTTACAGCTTCAAGTCACGACTACGACTTTGTAGTGTTCCAGGTAACCCGTAGCTCGTGTTTTTACCGTCCTGTTGCCTGTGAAAGTGCACTATAACGGCCACTCGTAACTTCCAACCCGTGAACTCCTACCAGATCGAACTGGTATGACTTCACAGGAAGGAAAAACACAAGTTACGAGTTTCCTTGAACACACCATGAGTTAGCAGCCCCCGCCCTCGTCATGTATCTATTGGTCCTCATCCCTACGTCACCACCTTGGCTGCACACACAGCCCTTCATGCCATTCTCTCTCCTCATTGGATAGCACTTGTATCCCACAAGGAAAAATTTCTCCTCGGGTTACAGCAGAGCAGAGAGAAGGAGAGACTCGTGTTTCGGCTGAAACACTCCATGTAAGTGATTGCTGACGGAAAATAGGACTATTAAGACTTATATTAACAAAAACATTCCACTGATATCTGCTTTAATAACATAATAAAAAACATGTGGACTGTTAAGCTAAAGTGATTTTTTTCTGGTTTCTGTTAGCAGCCTCAACTATCTGTGACAGTGACCCTTTCTGGGACACCTGGCAGGAACTGCTGAGCAGAGATTTCCTTGACAATCACATCACCGGTAACTACGAGCTCTTTAAATGTTGTTGCAGATTGTCTTTGAGGTACAGTATGTGATGATGCTGGATGTTCAGTTAGTGATTTTTTTTTCTCACAGGTTCCCTTGGAGACATGTCAGAATGCGAGTCGTATGGATCGTCAGAGGGGCTGAGCAGTCACCAAGGTAACCACAAGTTTCCCATCAGACCAACACAAAGCTCATTGGGCGTGCAGGAATGCAGGCCACACCTCCCAGTGGCTCGGAGCAGCAGTGGTCCAGAGAGTGACCAGAGAGGAGAGACACAATCAGAATCATCGTTACATCAGCGACGACTGAGCAGCCAATCAGGAGCTATTAGCTCAGAGAACCTGACAGCAAGGACGAGACATCCTGCGTATCCCTTATTTCAGGCCAGGACGGATAATTTGTCTCACCTTCACTACTCTGGACCTTTGAGAGAGACTCATATTTCTCACTCCACACCCTCCCTCTTCATGTATAAGTCTGACCCTCAAACTCCTCAACAGTCCCAGCATAGCCCCTCTTCCCAGACTGTGGACACTGGTGACGCCTCTGGACAAGGACAGGAAAAGGTCCCTGGTGCACCGGACTGGCAGACAGAGAGGTGGCATATATGGCAGATAATATCAAAAGAAAACGCAGACGCCCTGCCGGAAACATTGGTGTGATGCACTCTAATACTCTGATGAACTTAAGTTAACGCGTCACATCATCCGAGGCTGACACGCACCTATTTAACTATAATTACACTTAATGCTTCTTTCATCTTCAACAGACTGACAGAACTTTGCACCAACTTTCTCCTAGATGTGTTTAATTGTTGTTTTGCATAAGTGTTAAACTGTACGTATTATTATTGCTGTATGTAAACATGATATAATGATTGCTTTGTGTATTTTTGTATGTTTTTTGTAGTTTGTTTTAATGTATTTTAGTCATGAAATACACAGCGATTGCAACACGACCATGAACAACTTTTATATTAGACTTGAATGTTATAATTAGACTTGAATGTCATTAATGCTTGATTAGAAGCCATGAATGTTTTTTTTAATGCTGAATGTAAAAATAAAATGTTTGTGTTGTAATGTTGCTTTAAATTTGTAGTTCCTTCATCTGCTGACGCTATTGAGTTTTGTTCAAGGCTGTAAGTGCAATCTTCAATATTTCAAGAACTACGCCCTGAGGGAATGTCTTCTAATTTGATTCAGACTTTCTCTTAACCTCAAGGATGAACTGATTTAGATTTTCGAGGTCAAGGTTCAAGGTCACCATGACTTCAAGTCTCTCCCACTCTTGTTAGCGTGCTGTTATCAGGAACTTCTGGAAGAAATTTCATTACATCTGGGACAAATGTTCAGCTGAACTCAAGGTTGAACTGATTATAATTTGGCGGTCAAAAGTTCACTGTGACTTCATGTAACACATTTTTATCTCAAGAATTTGTATTAATAATGACAATTTTAATGAAAATTCTAATGGGATTAAACTGATAAGGTGTAATTTTATATCCAAACAGACATGTCTACATATATATAGATACACATATAGATACACATAAACTGCTGCAAAAAAAATGCAAGTAAAGTCCATTTATAATAAACCAAAAATGGAGCCCATAAGCATTAATGAGTTCTCTGTGTGTCTCCATTGCATCCCAGCAGGTAACTAAAGCTGTTTTCATTCTGTGCTTTTATTTCCATTTGGTACGTATCATTTTATACTTTAGGAGGCAATTGGCAATTTTTCCCCAGGAGGGTCTTTTGAGGAATGGGCATGAATTAAAAATCAAACGGTAAATTAACTGCCCAGAACACAAAGAAATAGTTCCCTATACTGGCCACAAGGGGGCAGAATAAGACCAGGAAAAAAAGGTCTTCTTTGATTGTTGGTTTCCCTGCTTCTTCAAACTGTTACCCACAGAGCATAATGCTGATGTGAGTCATCACACTCTGAACAGCTGTTTCATTCTAAGGAACCACTATGGATGATGACTGTTTTGGTTTGTTTTTACAAGCCCTGATTGCTTTTGAAAAGCATATTTTGTTCTGTCCACATTAATCTTGCTTAATGTGGATGAAAATGAGAAATGCGAGCTGTGATCATAGTATGAAAGAAAATTTAACAATAAGGTAATGCACCAGAACAGCAAGGAGTACTCATGGCAACCGTGCAATAATGCAGAAAATGTCTGCCATTACAGATACTTTAAAGAAAGTGTTGGAATGTGTTTTTGAGGATATAACAATGATGGAAACAGTTGTGTTCGCTGCACTTGTGCGATTTGATAGACTGCATTATTTATTTTTTTTTAGTTTTCAAGTGTCAAGCACTTCCATTCATTTGGCAGGTGCTTTTATATCTATTGAAATGACTTAGAAGTGATGAACAACACTCATCCTTCTGTAGAGTAGAAGACCTTGTAGTAAGCACTAAGTATTGAATCTGTTCAGTAGGACAAA
The DNA here is from genome assembly GCA_030347415.2 of Decapterus maruadsi. Taxonomy (NCBI): domain Eukaryota; kingdom Metazoa; phylum Chordata; class Actinopteri; order Carangiformes; family Carangidae; genus Decapterus; species Decapterus maruadsi. Next base: position 16,241,361 of record CM064902.1, on the reverse strand, counting down.
GGGCAAGGAGACTAGGTGAAGAAGTGCACAGTCAGTGTAATGTAGACATGTATGATTAAGGTGTGAGGAGAGGAGGTACTTTTGGAGGAGCTGAGTCTTCAAGAGGTCCTTTGAGACAGACAGAGACAGTCTTGTTCTGATAGCAAAGTCATAAGTAATCTGACTATGTTTTGACAGTAAACCTTCTCACCCTGATATTAAACTCTTCCCATGTTAAACAAAGCCAGGGGATTTCCTCCTCACCGCAGTTTTGTGGTTCAACTTCCAGGGCCCCTATCTGGCTCCACAGCTGTTTGAGCCAAGTCGTATCTGGCCACCACTCAGTCCCACTCCGACGAGACCAAAGACACAGAACAGGATGTCTGGATGCACTTTTGCATCTGCACCACAAATGGACTGGTTTGCCTTCCCAATACCCCATCAAATGTCCAATCTATTAACAAGCAAAAGATGTTGGAGGGGGGAGGGAGGAGGGGCAGCCGGGAGATGCTTTTCTTTTTTTTTTTATTCTTCATTTGTGAGCAGCCTCCTGAAAGCAAAGAATCAAGATCAAATATTCAATTTCGTATCTTATCTGTGCAGCACTGATGGATGTAAAATGATCCTTTGGCAGAGAGCTGCAACTGTTCCCAACAGGGGGTCCGTCCTGTCTGGGTCCGCTCACTGGCATCAGGAGCAGCTGCAGGGAGGACAGAGGAAGGTCACAGCTGAGATGAGGCTGAATGTCAAGAAGCAAGAGAGAGCCTTGGCCCTGGGGTTTCAAGGTCGACATTGATATACAAATCTCTGCTGAACTGAACTAGAGCGCAGTGGAGCTCATTAAGGTGTTGCAAGCACAAAACACATTCAAAGCAAAAGCTACAAAGCCTCAGTGCATTTTCTGCCATCACAGATACCAAACCCTGAATACCTCATATATAAAGACTGCTTTTCAACACTCTCTGACTTTGCTACAGCAGAGTGGACTTAAATCCCAAATTTTTCTCCTGGCTTACTGTTGATGTTTTGAAATTTAATCTTGTGAGGAAAAAAAGGAGGTGGGGGAGTGGATTTTACCTTTAAGGCAAATAAATGTACTGTCTGTCACTGTTGCATTAAGTTTATATGCTGCATTTGCATTTTGAAAAGTTGAGACAAGAAGCTATTTCTTGCTGATTTATGATTCCACTCCCCCTCCATTGTATCTGAAATGTATTTCTGCAGCCTTTGTTGAGGGGGACGAATGCTATACAGCAATAACGGTATATGACAATAATGAATGAACACGATGTCCATCATTTCAGTAATGGAAAAATGTGAAATACAATAGTCAGCAGACTATTAATGAGTGCAAGAGTGACACAGGACCCAGATGTCAATAAGAGTGGCTTATGGGAGTCATGGTCATGACTGGGTAATGAAGTTTATTTCAAGAAGAAAAAAATGTTCAAGATTAAAGGATTAGCAGTGATTGCATTAAGCCTCTCAGCTTAGTGCCGTTCAACACTTCATGAACGAAATGCGAAGTTTTAGATACCAAGTGTTTCACTGATAAGACAAGTTTAACCAATTTGGTGCAATTTTCGACTCACTTTAGATTCAGAGTGACTCTTCACTGTTGTTTGGTGTGGTGGGTGGTGCTGCTGGTGGTTTGTAGTCCTGGGGTTTGAAGTAGTGTTTAGATTTCTTTAGTTTTAATTGAATTTAATCTCAGGGCTTTCCAAATCGATTTATTTATATCTGTTTATATCTACAAGAAACATTTTCTCCTCTCCTGTTTTTCTGCCATCTCAGTGGAGCAATACCAGCCTGTGTTTATGCAGCCCACCAAATCTCATTTAATTCACCTCATCTGCTCTGCCTCATGCTCCTGTTGGGACACACTTGATTAATATTTCTTCTTTTTTTTCTTTTTTTTGTAACAAGGATCAAATTTTGCCCCAGAAAAATGGTAGAAAACACGCTTCTTTCCATTTTGTTGTCTGTGTTCAAACGATCTATGGACATGTGGCACAGGCTATGAAATACAACATGTCAGTGGCGTGCCCATGTGGCCGCGCTGTCCCCATGCGCCCCATGGCTTTTAGTGCACACATTGCCAGCGATGTTTTCCTCTACTCTCCTCGAGTTCACATGATACAAGGCAGCTGCTCAGCTGGGATGCAGGCTGTGTATCGGGTGGGACATGGGATCAAGTTGGGTCAACCTCAATATGTCAGATCTTTGGCAGTCTGGCCAGAGAGTGATTCACCATTTAAGTCGTGTTAACAGCATACATCCAGACAACCACCAAAATGCAGCTTGCAACAGGCACTTTTTTTCTTGTCAGTTGCGCAACAAACAGAAAATTATGTGGCTGAAACAGTGACTCAACAGTGCAACATCAGGAATTAAACCGTCCAGATGTTCTCCTGTAAAGCTTATGCTTATCAAGCTTGTTTTATGAGACAGCCTTGCACACATACTGATCCAATCTGGTTTCATATCATATTACTTTTTATATTGTTATTTATTTGTTTTTTTCTGACTGTTTGTCATTTAGCTGGCACGTTACAAAGCTGTAGCTAAAGCATGTGTGTGGGAGAGAGAGATATACAGTAAGATTGTGTCTCAACCTGACTTCCAATGTGCATTTTGCAACTCATAAGCCACAGATCTATCATGTGAAATGAGTTCCACATTCAGAAATCGTGCAAAAAAGGTGGTGGAAACAATAATACTCTCAACATTTTTGTTTATATATTTTCGCTGGGAAATAAAAGTGATCATTACCAGGAAAAAAAAAAAATCCAATCTGCTGAGAGAAACAGTTCTCAGCAGGCTGTAATGTTTGTTAAAATTCCATAATCCTCCCATGTCCTCTGATTGCGAGAAAAGCTGCTGCTCAGACACATAGCATTAAATCGAGCTTCAAACATATAATCAAGCCTTTTTATGCATCAAAGAAAATGCCAGCAGTTAATAATTAAGCAGAGGATCGACCTGGGTAATTATCAAAGAAGCGACTTCAAAAAATATGAATCCGTACCAAGAGTTACAATGCAAACACAAACACTTGGGAACAGGGCTGCATGTTTTATCAACACCTTTAAGTTTCCACACTTTATTCCCGAAGAAGACGAGCAAGCAGCAGCAGGAGCTCTCTCTCTGAACCCTCTCCCCACTGCGTCCTCTAGTTTCCTGCCGGCACATTTCTTCCTCTGTCTTGGTTTCATCTTTAGTCCCTTTGGTATTAATTTTCAGATATGATTTCAGAAACGTGCTGATATAGCAGAATCTAATAATATGCCGTCTCATACTTGTCAGTCCATCTTTCCTTTGGTCCTGCTGTTTTTTTTCCCCCCACAGCTTCCACACAGACATGCACTGCACTGATTTTCAGGCCGCCGAGGGACAAAAAACCTGTCATTATTTTCTTTGCACTGAGTTGTTGTAAATGTATAAAGACACTGCAGCAACCACCATCACCATAACAATCACCCAACAACTACCAAGGTTTCCCTCTACTGAACAAAGTTCCCAAATGTTCCCAAAAGACAGAATGCAAACAATTTCATCTCTGTCAGCTGGCATTTATAATTTCCAAACCTTTCTGTTTTGATCTTCAAGTGTGCGGACTGCTCCCCCAGAAAACAGCACTGAGATCACAAAAGATACACACACTAACAAGAATGGTCAGTTGTCAATTTTACAATGTGGATCGTTGCATTGCAGGTGATTAAATGGTATTCTACACTTTGAAAGGAAGAAAAGGGACCAAGTGTTTAAAACATCCATATGTAATGAGACCAAGCCCAATTTAAAAATCTTTAGAAGTTAATTCCAGGTGGAAGGAACATGTAATTTAAAAGCTGTCTTTCCTTGGTTTGAGTGAACCTGGCTTTTTTTTTTATCAAGTGCAAGCTGTTATTGAGTAAACTTTAATGAGTATTGACTTCCCTGTGGAACAGGGTTACAAAGTATGAAGGCAGCTTATTAATAATAATAAAAAAACTCTTCTAACATAGGAAGAAGCTACTGTAGACCTTCAAACACAGCAGCGAATACTTGTTTAAAATGGTTTATTGTATTTATATTATATGTTTATATATTTATTAGAATTTAAAATTTGTTCCATCATAATTTACATAACTGGCACCACAAACATGACAGTGAACAGAACCCATGCTGGGGATTTGTAAGTGACCTTTCTGTGGCTTCCTTCCTGTGATGCTGTTCCCACAAGGCCAACGTGCCAACAGTCTGCTGAGTCGTCCCGTGCTGTGATCACCTAATCTGAAGATGCTCCATTTCTACATCAGTGTCAGCATCATGAAACAAAAAAAAACAACAAAAAAGCAAATCTCACTCACAAAGTAGAGATACACAAATGTGTACTGTACAGTGTACATTTCAGTTGGACTGGTTGTCCAGGTGGGCGTGGGGTGGTGGGAGTTAAAAAATTTGCTGAAGTCATCAAACTGCATTTTGTTCAAAGGAATGATGAAGCTGTAATCATCCCTCCTCACCAAGTGTGAAAAGTCCCTCTAATCCACAAACTCCCCCCTCCCTGGTTTCGTCATATGCAGGCAGAGACCTGAAACCTGAAACCTGTTGCAAACAAACAACAACAAAAAAGGCCACATGTGGACACCACCTTTTCTCTTCAATGCTCTACTGTCTGAACGCTCAGAGAAGGACTGTAGCTTAACCTAAAATTTCAGGATGAACTCCTGAATTAATGAGCTGCTCCTTTTGGTCCGTGCTGATCTTTCCTCACAGACAAGCCCATTGTTTTTATTGGAGCCTGCAGTGCCTATGGGTGATCTAATATTCCATTAGTCTTCCAAGCCAGATCAGATCAATTCGACAGATGGACTCTGAACTCCATTTCTAATACCTTCTTGTGAAACACATATGACTTCACTTCAATGTTGAGACCCACAACAAGAAAGACTTATTCTTCTCCTGCAAAAATAAGTTTTGAGCAGCAGGAGATTGAACTCCATGAATGTAACTTTCCCATCTTTCAGAGGTGCCGCTTTGTCATAGGAAGAGCCAGTAATTAGAGAGGGTTTTTTTTCTCAGAAGATGGCAGCGTTGGAAGAAGATGTAGATCAAATTAAGAGGATAAATCTAAAGTTAGTGCAAAAACTGTGGAGGAAAACAGGAGAAAACTCATCTAAATATATCTTCAACTTCCATCTCCGCTCTCCCATCTGCTTTGTAAATTTCGACTCTGTTCGTTTAAGATTAACAGTGTCCAAAAAAACATCACCGCAACCACAAGGCAGCACTGCCATCCCTTAGTTGTCAGCATAATTCACATGTACCTGAAATTTTCTGTGGTGGCGTCAACCCATGAAAGCATTTCAGGCTCTGTTCTCACACCTTCATCATTTCTTTTTTTCCTGGATCCTCTTCTTGATCGTATTACCACAAAGTATAACTGCCTCTTTTCATGTATTCCCAGTTCTTAACTTGTCACAATGTTTCCAAAAATCACATTTAAACAGAACATCTGGTTATGCTAATGGGTGTTTATAGGGTAATTGGCAGCATCCTTTTAGAGGGGGGGGTAGTGATACACAAGGTAATTGTGCGTGTCCTTTACTATTCTATTGTTTGTGTAATAAAGTGGTATGAACTTTATTAATGTGAGCTCCTGCGTGGTTTGAAACTCTGCTGTATCTAATCCAAGGGAACCTGCGTAAGCCTTTAGAGTCCCGGGTTTCTGATTTCCCCCCAAGTGGCTTTTTCAACCTCTAGATCTTTCCAATCCATTTTTCAGTTTAGTTTTTCCTTTTAAGTGTGTGGTGCAGTTATTCTTTGGAAAGACCCTGGACACACAAGGTTTAAATTTTGTTCCTCGGTAGAAATGAAGATATAGTACAGTAAGTAGGAAAAATTCGGTACCCGTGCAGTTCTTCTTTTTCTGATTTGGTGGCCATTACCGCTTTAAAACACCTTGGCTGATGCGTTTGTACTACGAATACTAATAGGGACTGTATTTTTTAAGGAGTTGAGAAGGGGCTGGGTGGAGAAACTCAGGAGTTCAGTTTTGCTGAAATTCTCAGTAACCTTGAGCCTTTGTTCCATCTGAGAGATGAACAAGCATCCCTCAAATATGATCTCATTATTGCAAGTATGGAATTGTGTTTTCAGACTGACTCATCTATCTCACAGGATGAATTCTCATTAGGGTGGAGAAAACCAATTCTGTCTTGCTTAATAACAAGTTTTTTTTGTTTTTTTTCCTTCACTGCTTTCTGCCTGCTGGCTTCTGTGGATCCTAAAGCTTGAGCTTTATTTTTCTGTGCCTGGTAACTCAATGGAGCTGCCTGTGGCGATGAAGAAAAGCCCTTTATCCCCATTATCTGATGCTGACTTACAACATATCAGCACCAGGTCCAGCCTTATTACATACACCTTTTCCCACATTTCTTTCTCTTTTTACCTGTAAAAAAGAGACAAAGTGTAAACCTCACTCATTAACACCTCCATAGCCCCTGCCAGTGATAAGATAAGCTGCAACTTTTGGCTGGTTTTCATGGTAATGTGGTTTTAATGAACGTCTTCATTCGATGCCAGTTCACTAAAAGGGTTAAGTAGTCTACTCAGGAGCTTTCCATGCTCCTGTGTAAACCTGTAGAGCAGATGAGAAGCAGAGTGGGTGTCAGTGAGGTATGTGTGTGTACACACCCCCCGATGAAGGGAGTGTACATGCAGACAGAACACCTTCAACCTCCTGTCTCCTGTCTGTTTCACCCCAGGGAAAGTACCAGCTGCTTAACAGTCATACTCTGTGATAGCCTAGTATTTATTCACCCAGGAGAGACACTTAACACAGCAGCCATGGGGAAGCAGGTAAGATCTGATTAAAACACATTTAGTGGCATTGGGCAGAAGGAGTTTAATCAGTGTCTTAAATTTTGGCAGCAGGAACCATTAGTACTTGGCAGTTCCGCTCCGCACTTTTATGTTAAGTCTGAATAATGTGTCTGAATTGAGCCTGATAAAAAATCCTGCCAAAGTGGAAGTCTTCTTGAATCAAATTGTTAATAGATCTATTGAAATACAGATCATTAACTTCACATTATATACAATACTTTGGATGCTGAGTTCTCTTATCTACACTCTGCTGTACAGTACAGTCAGGAAAATGCTTAACGTGCACAGGCCTGGAAGCACAGCAGTGCACAATCAGGTAGCACTGCATTTGATGAGCAATGCAGTAAGAGTGTGATAGTTGTTTTCGGTGTTTTTAATGTTAATTCAGAAGGAGAGCCAGATATGCTGTCTTAACAACGTGTTCGGTCTTGTTTGCACTTGCAACACATCTGCTGACAGCTGAATGCAGTTTTGAGATATCAGCTTCGTCGTAAAACAACAGCAAATCATTTGACTGGCAAAAATGTAACATTTCCTGAGCACGCTGGGAACAATTTGTTGTGATACTTCCAAGATTTTCGGGGATAGCTTATGATTTTCAATGAGCTGCGTTGCTCTCCTTCGAACTTTTGTTTTGGTGAGAGCTAAACCAATGTTATGTTGTTCTAAGGGAGAACAGAATGTGTAATTGTGCCAAATAACTGTGGATAGGGAGCTCTGGCGAATTCATTTTGGGTTTTCACTACTTTCCTTCATGCAAGCATCTGGTTCTGCTATTGCTCTGAAATGCCCTCATTCTCTCAGTTTCAAAAGACTGAAACCGAAGTTTTCTTGTCTTGGTATCAATCTCTATTCATCGGACAAATGTTTTTATTATATCATAATGTATTATAATATATGGCCAGGGAAGATGGTTCATTTCAATGTAGCATTATTATCAGTTCCCTGTGTGCTTCAACTCCCTGGTAATTTTTCTTTGATCTATTTATTAAAATATTTCACTCTTTCTCTCATCATGAAGCTCTGATTCTCCGTTCCTTCTTCCAACTGATAAACAAAAGTGTCTCCACCGGGTCGGCGGTGCCAGCTCCATCAACAGCTGTGAAATCTCGGGGCCTCGGTTGTTGTGACAGGGCGTGAGCTAACGCGGGCTCAGTGTGATTGTTAGAGCCTGTAACTACACGGAAATGGGGTGTCTTGTGTATATGTGTGGGTGTGTGCAGCAAGTGAAAAATATTCTCTCATCAGTGATACCTCTGCGGGAAAGGCAAATGTTTAATCCATTTTAAACTCTGGAGAATGCACCTCGCAGGCCAAGATTGAGGAATGTGTCCTACACTGTCTTGAAGGAATGCTCTGTTGACATGTAGGTGGAGTGTAAGTGAGGATACTTTTGTAAAGCCACACTGAGCCAGGCGGAAAACTGATCAGTCTGACTGTCTTTTAACCTCTAAGAGCATCTGCAGCAACACAGCAGCAAAGACAGGCCTCTTACGTGTGCAGACTTTAAACATGGGTGGTTATCACAGACAATGCTAACTGCAGAGGTGACGGCACCGTCAGAGGCGGCTCATCCTGAGCAGCGAGTGTTTTGAAAACATCCCTCAACCCCGGATGCAGCCGACCCAGATCCCAACAGCTGGGCTCCTGCCTTTGGCTCCGGCAGTCTCCTTGGACACATGAACGCAGCACACCACAACAGATGTTCAGACCTCCTCCAGCATTTCTTGGTTGTGGGAGGCTGGAGCTTAGCCGTGTAGTGTCTCATTCTCTCTCACTGGAGGATAATGGAACGGCGTAGGTCTTAAACCTAATGTGTGACTTTTATACCTGCCTGCGTCGAATAGATAGCGGATTTGAGCGCACCAGCTGCTGGAAAGAAGAAAGGAGGTTTGGTTTTTTGGGTGGAGTCAGCGGATGCCAGGGTGGCTGAGTGTTTCACTGGCACCGTATCTGAAGTGCTGTTGTTGATGGGAGATTCTTGATAAAGATGTGACACTAGTTTCCCTGAGTTAGATCCCTCAGAAGCTGGAAGCAATTACAGACTTTTCCAAGCAGCAAAGAATGCAGCAGACAAGCTTTCACCGCACCCTTTCAAAAGGATACTTTTTTTTTCAGGAAAAAAATAAAAAATAATAAAATAAAACCTCAAGACTTTCAGGCTATGAGAATGCAGCATGGACTCAACATAACGCATGACCTTACATTCCCAGCTCTCCCTCACTGTTTCATTTCAATGAGCAAAACCCCAGCCAGTACAATCATTCATTGTGTCGCTCTCAACCACAAAGTATAACTGGTTTTCATGGTGAGTGCTGTTTGAAAGTTTTGTTTGGCCTTTATTTTTTATTATTCGATAAAATAAAATGTACACATGGTACCTTCCAGTTAACCATTCAGTGAGAGCAGATAGAAAACCACTTTACACATGTATTGGAAAGTGGTACATCACTTTAAACGTTGCCAGAGTGTCTTAATGTTATTAGAGAACGGGGCCTGGAATTGATCCGACGCCAACAAAAGTGGAGCGTGCTCAGAGGAAGAGAATCAATTCCAGGTCAATGCACACAACATTCCTATATGTTCTGCCAGCTAATCATAAAGCACTCGGAATGCATGTGGACTGCGGGTGATGTGATGTGATGTGATGGTGTTCAGAAACTGTTTTGCACACAAATGGCTTTTGCGATGAGAAGATACGAGGATAAGATTCTGCCTTGAGTTGCACCAAGTAGCACCTCAAAGATCAATAGCAGCGAGCGTTGATTGGCTCGCTCTTACTAAGGTGTTCCAGTTGCTATTTTGGATTGACTGTGTGCTGCTTAGTTATGGGCAACATAGCTTGGGGATGAAAGCAATTAAAATCTTGAACCTTTGCCATGCCGGGAGTTGGCTCTGCTTTCATCTTATTGTTTATTGGCAAAAAATGAGGAGTGGCTGTTTTTGGACTGTCCTAGTTGGGAGAACAATTATTGCTGCTTAGATCAGGGTTTGCCCTCGAAAAGACAATTTTGACGCCGAGGCATGCGTTAACTCAATTAGGCATCTGCACTCAGGCTCTAATTACTGTCATTACTGAGAGCTTAATAACAAAAAGAACATGATAAAGAAATCCTGTGCTGTCCTGCGCTGCCTTGCGCTTGCATACGGGCCATGATGTGGTGAGCGCTGTTTAGTGAGCAGCAGAATACATTTATTGTCAGGATGTATGGAGTTGTGTATTAAATGCAGCGATGCAGCACAGCCCCAGAGACTGGTCCCATCTGGCTGGGGCCTGCTTGTTTAGCCAGAAACTCATCAAAAATGTGGTCCCCAAGGTTTATGCAACCCCTCTCCACCCCCACCCCTCTCTCTCTTTGACTCCATTTGTTACCTCTTTGTCTTATTGCTGAGAGGGTGGGGAGCCAGGGGCAAGAGCACAAGCCCAGAGAGGAAGAGGAGGAGGGGGGGCTGATGGACCCCAAGCATTAATGGAGAGAATATCCATGAAATGACCCAGTGGAAGTGACGCTTCCTGGGCATGTTTTACGCTTGCATGAGCATATGGCTGGGGTTGGGTGCAGGGTGGGGAGATCTAGCAACGAGGGAGGGAGCGTGGAAGGAGACTAGCCGGGATGCTACTGTATGTTTTGTTTAGTCTCTCATCCATGTGCTTCTGAAATAGAGAGCTGACACATCAGTGGGAGTTGCATCTTCTGTGCTGTGATTTGGAGGATCACCGTGGGTAAAAAGCATGTAAGTCAGGCTCACTTTTTGGCTTACTTTTTGGCTGCTAGTTTCCAGTGGAAAAGTTGTGATGATGATTTGCTTTAGGGAGAAATTCTGAAGAAGTTTTCTTTTCTTTTTTCCCCCCCACCATATCCAGTGTGTCCTGCCTCAGATCAAGTGTTTCTCTTGTTCTTTCTTTTCTGTATAATGCAGATTGGTACAACTGAGATTACATAGAGATTCCCGGGTTCTTTGTTCAGTGCAAAAATGACTTTGCAATTGCTAATAGCTGAGCACCAAGGTGAAGCATAACCTTGGAGCATGAGGATGTAGCTAACAAATGTCTGCAAGTCTGGTCCCTGAGAGAAATCCTGTTTCTTTTTCCCCCCATCAAACTTTATGTAACATCATATTTCACAGCCTATTTTGTTCCAACTTCTTATCTTCTGCTTCAGGAGGGCTTTTCTGGCCCCTTTCGGGTCTTTTTCCAATTAATACAGTTTGATGTGCCAACCATTACCAAAAGAACTGCCTCAGGCTGCAAATGGCCTTATTTAGCTGGGATGAATATTCATTTGTTTTGAATAATTATTTTTGACAGTGCTGTTGCTCGATAAGGGAATATAGTTGCAGAATAAATGCACGATATTTTCTGGAAGTAATTTTAGCTCACACCAAGAACATCAACATCTTGATTGTCATTTATACAAATACATAAACATAAAATTGAATTCCTATTGTCAACCTCCCAGCGTCTTGACTGGATTAAATTGTGGCTTTGAGCCCTATTTTATCAAGTTGCTGCGATGGAACAGTCATTGTCTGCATGTATGACACAGTGCACGTCAAATATTTGGATGTAAACAATGTGTCACTTTTTGTTTAGATTGCTGGGAGTTAAATTGTTATTTCGTCCACTCTCTGGAACCAAAGCCACAGAAACTTTGTGTGCATGTGTCTGTGTTTGTCTCTCTCTGTGTGTGAGCTTGGATGAAGGATCAGGTTGGATTTCCAGTGGGTTAGGTGGGGACATTTTGTAAAACCGCAGCCCAGACAAGTTTTGTTTTGTGGAATGGCTAAAAAAGATGCTTTCCTCTTCATATTTATTGTAAGAGTTTGACTTGATCCTGTAGTAGCACTGGTCTCAGCATGTCAGCATGACTCCACAATCTATGCAAATGTCATGAGTTTTATGACATTTTGTTGTTGTGTAATGAATCTCATTGTGAAATCATTATTTCATGGATATCTGTAGAGCAGTGTGTGGCCCTCGGGCAGCAGCGGTAACACTTTCTTGAGGATTTCTCTTTGCTGTTGTGAGCGGTGCCATGCATCCAAGGAGTGATGTTGGAATAATGTAGCATTGCCCATCTGTGTGTTTTACATGCGAAGCTGATTTGTGCTGGGCTGTTTACAAATCCATTAGCGTGCTGCTAATGTGTGCAGAGCGAGCCAAGCAAAGGAATCACAGTGGAAGTCGTGCTTAATTTGTCCATTGTCTCTCCCTTTTACTTGTCAAGCCGAAGAGTTTAGTGGTCACTGGGAGCCGTGTGACCCCCCCCTCCTCTCAGGTCCCGCTTACAATGTCTTTCCACATTTCTTTTCCTTACTAAACGCGGCAGACTTTAGATTGGCATGGGATGTTGGAAGGAACTGGAGACTGACAGACAGCAGTAGGCTTGACTGAGAAACAAACAAGCTGTGAAGAGAGAGCTGAAGGTTTGCCAGTGAAAAGATTAGAGTGGCATCTGGCTCAAGTGCCAAGATTCATCGTTGCTTCTGCCACACTGTCATGGCAACGGAAGCTTTATGCCTTCCTCCCAGTCCCCCCACTGAGCGTCCAGACTGTACCAAAGAGACTTTTAAAGAGCCATGTGATTATTCTCATGACTGACCCTCACATTTACCTAGTTAGTCATGTAGGGCATAAATGACATGTCCTTGAATCCAGCTGTGTAAAATAGGACTCTTTCCGTATTGGCTTTGATTACTCATTCACGTCTGTCACTTTATTTTCTTTTGAGCGTCATGCAAATGAGCGAGCTGCATAAAGGTCTATTATAAATGTGCACATAACCTCAGCTGAGCATCTCTTCAGGCCCATCCATCCTGGTGCTCCCATTTGTCATGCAGCGCACCTCTGTTCCCCAGTGGCCAATCAGAAGCCCCTCCTTGGCGGATAAAAGCCCTCCGCCCCTCGCCACCCTCGCCACCTCATCATCAGATGTGATTGACAGCCTCCCACAGGAAAGAGGAGGGAGGGGTGTGGGGGTGGGGTGGTGGGGGGGTTATTTACCTCCTTATGTTCTCATGGGACTAAGTTAATGATCCCAGCCAACAAAATAATACAAAGAGGGAAAAGCCTGAGAAGTCGGGCGCCTGGTTGAACCATTTGGAGCAGTTTTGGCTTCCTTAAGAGAGGATTAGAGAAGAAGAAGCTGTGTGAAGAGAATTTCAGAGATAGCGGTGAGACAGACGGAGCAGCACAGCCCAGAGAGTGGGAGCTAAAGGGAGGCTTCAGAGGAAAGCTGTGTTTTCAGAAAAATATCTTCCTGGGCTTTATTTCTATATACATCTGTCACCTGGACTATGGACTGTCTGGTTGACTGACTAACAGACTGTGAGGTAAGGGATGGTATGCTTTTCCAGGGGGCGACACGTTAAAGCTTCCTTTAAGTCTCTTTTGGAGTGTAAAGTTGAGCTTTGAGAAAGTTTTTTTGGGGGGCACTGAAATAAACGTGATTTTGCAGGATTCTGCATTCTTTAAGTTTGAAATTTTGTAAAATATTCCTGGATTTACAGAGAAGAGGAGATCACAATGAAAAAACAATTCAGAATTTCACTTGCAGTTGCTTTGCAAACAAATTGATTTATTGTTTTCAGCTTAATTGTGTTGCATTGTGTTTTCACACCACACATCATGCGCTTACTGCTGGTATAATTGAATTTTGCACTGGTTCTCATGCAATTACCAAGATGTTAATGTGTTAATGTTACTTTAACAAGCCATTATCTGATCAACCTCAAAGTATAAATTATTGTCACTGTCTCTCACCTTTCTTTTCATACCTTATTGAGCCCTGCAGGTCTCCTGGCAGGGGCTCTGAGTTTCCACTAATTTAAATCAATCTCTGCGTTGTATCCTGTGGTTTCACCAAGAAACATAAACACCTGTCTCGCACGGAGATACCAAATCAAAAACACTGACTTGACGCAGCTGATAAGGTCGTCTCAGGTAGCTGAACTACAAAACCTCAGCCCCCACAGATAAACAGGGCTACGTGCAGATCCAAGAACCACAGCTGTGAAAATACATCCCACTTTTACATGATCAATCAGCATCATCGTTTAAATGCCAACTGTGTCAGCCAGTCAAGATTTGAGAACATTTTCCACGCAGCCAAAGACTGGCGAACAGATGCCAACTGTCCGACACAACTTTCAACACTATCTAAGTCAGCTGTGGCAACCACAGTGCATTCCTGTGTGTTTCCATTTCACTGACTGCGCTCACGTGGAAAAAACAAGAAGAGCGCGACCATTTTGAAGAATAAGGTTGCTGTAGCATTTGATAAGAGGTAACTTGAGTTTTATCACATCAACAGTTGTGTTAACGAACGTGCCAACTGTCCATACAGACGCTGCTGTGTTGGGAAAACATAGGCTTTTCTGTGAGCGTATACCTCCACTGGGCCACTGACAAAGCAACTCTCTTGTCCTTTGTTGGGAATATTAATCATCATTGATTCCTGTGTTTGCTTATGCACTACTTCATTTGGCTCTATTGAATTTTGCCTTGAGCATGAAACACATTTCCAACTACAATAATCTAGTCTACTTTTGTTGATGGGAAATGCAAAACAGGTCAGTCTTTGCCTGAATATGTTTGATATTTCTTGTGATTGTCATCTTTACCAATTATGCAAATAGCAAGGGGAGAGAATGTGTTTTTAATGCACTGATTGTTTTTGTGGTGTGCAGCCCAGCTCTTTGGAAGATGTCTGTTTAGAGGATGACAAAAAAAGCTTTGTTGAAAGTAATGGGCAACACTCCATGCTCTGATAGCCCTGAGTGATAGACCAAACCGGCACACAAAGTCCTGCCCCCCTCACGTACGATTGGCTAATGCAACAATTTGCAGCCCACTGTCTGGATGGGACCTGTACAGTTCTCAGCGAGAGAAGAGAGAAGGGTGGAAAGTTTCGATCCGCCTGCTGATTTTCATTGGACTTAGAGAACAGGGTTAGAGGGTCAGAAACTCACAGAGAGTGGGAGAGAGGAGTCACTTCTCTCAAAGTTCTGACCACTGCAGTGGATTTACTGTGCAGAGCCCCAAACATCAGCACTGATTGACTTTAAAAGGGTGGCTCTTTCCTCTCTTGCCTGTATATGGATGTAATCATGTGGCGGGTAAGTCAGAGGGTCATTCTTGATCCAGTCTGAATTTTATGTTACTGTGCCTCTGTGTTTTGCTGTCAAAACAGTGAGTCATCATATATTTCCAAAGCCTCCAGGTAGCGCTCTGTGCAAGAGCTGATGTTGTTTGGCCTTGTTTTGCTCACAGAATCCTCAGTGTTTTTAGCTGTGGATAATACTGGAGGGATAAGATGACTAAGTGAGAGGGCCGAGGGGGAGTTATGTGATTAAAAAAAAAAAGCATCAGAGGGAGTAGGAGTAGTTATCCAGTATGAAAGCAGCCGCTCAGTGTATGCTTTGGGCTCTGACTAAAGGAATATAATATAATTTCTTAGAGCAATCATAGGAGTGGACCTTGCAGTAATATTCCTGGATGTACAGTTACAATCAGCTTCACTTTCCCTTGTTTGATCGTAAAACTTTTTTTGTTACCTTTACTCAAACTTCTTCTGAGATCCACTGCAGCACTGGGGGAGATAAAAACCCAGCCCTTCGTGTGTAACTCGACAGCAGAAAGAAAAAAAAACCTCAACTATTTTATTCACTGATAAGATAAAGAAGATAAAGACATTTTCTCACCCAGCTACATCCACACATGCTCTGGCAACACTCTCTGGACACAGTTTGTGACAGGACCTCGTACATTAAAGCACATAGGTGTCTTGTTTACGTGGAGGTAATGAAGAGTAAAAGTGGAACATTGCAGTTGGCTCCATGGCTCCCCTTATTAATTAGTAACTTATCTTGTTCCTGCGAGGAGGAATGTTAGACATCTTCCCACCCGAGTGCGCAGCCTTTGATCACTTCTAGATATTGAGCTGCCACCATGGCAACATAATGTGGTCTTTTATAAAGAACCATCACATTGGTTTTGGATGAGGTGAGATTAATCAGAGGACACATTTATGAATAATAATGGCATATTATTATCACTCTTGTTGTGGTCATTTGTTTACCTGTAGAATTGAGATGAATATGGAGAAAATATATAATTAGATTAAAGTTGTTGACTGTAGATAATTTTTCAATTACAATGTCACAGTTTAATAGAGGCATTTTTCATGGGAAGGATCACCTACTCTGCATGGATAAACATGTTGGCTGCAGTTCATACAGCGGCCACACGGTGTCGCGCTTTGACTGTCGCTTCACATTAGGCGTTGATGTTGTCGTGTGACGTACTTGTTTATCCACACGAAGAAGCGCAGAGAAAACAGGCTGGAAAACAAACTAATGTTGGCTATGCTTTGAGACAAACAGCCCCTCCTCGGTGGTTTTTACACAGTCTGTGTGTGAGACACTCCCAGTGTGCGTGCGTGCGTATGTGTATGTGTGGGAGAGAGAGTGGACTGCTGAACAGTAGGCGGCAGCCACATGCTTGGAAAGTCACTTTGTGTGCAGTTCCTGTGGTCGTGGAAAGGATACAGTGTTTTCCCGATGATGCCACCTGCCAAGCCGCGGAGAGGAAATGAGACTTTGGTGCAACTTCTGATGCCGACCACGATGACCTGCAGGCCTGCAGCACAGACAGTGAGCGGACGGAGGAAAGAAAAGGCAACAAAGAGAAAGTTGAGCTTGACCTGTGCCTCTATTTCCAGCTCTCAGTCTGACAGTCATTATATTAGACCCAGTAGCTATAGATGTTTGGCCCTGTGTTAGTCTTTATGTGGAGCTTCATTATAAAACATGGTGTCCACTGGGGGAAAGGAAAGCTCCAGCCTCGATTTGGATCAACTGAAACTGCTTTCATTACAGTTTAATGTGAGTTAGCACCAGTTTGCCAAATGAGTGCACTGCAGCAGCAACAACTTCTGACACTGCCATTCTTCCCAGTGTAATCCTTTCTGACAGATAACTTACATAACTAACTACATCCACTAAACCCAAATCTTTTGATTTGAAATTAACTTTCCCCCCTCCATAATCATTTGAATAACAACAATAATGGATGTAAGTCTGGGGCGAGGCTGCATGAGGCTAATCTCGGTAATGTGTGCAGCTGCAGATCAGGTAGATTTGTCAGTCTAATCAGCTGGCTTGTGCTGCTACAGCTGTAAATCACATTAAGGCCTGAGTGTGCTGCTGATGCTGAGCCGGCTGCTTTAGGGAGCAGCAACAGGCCACACATTGGTCACAGTTACGCTGCAAAGACAGGATTACAGATAAATATGTTAGGTGTCTGCCCCAGGAAAGAAGACAAAGAGCAATCACAGTCTTTCAGTTGCTGAATACATGGTTCAGAGCCATCATTAAGGGTGATAAAAGACCATAACCAAAAGGATTAGAAAGTGCTTGAGCAGGAAATTGTCCTCCTATCTGAGACATGTAATTGTTTCATCTCTAAATGACCCATTATTTCCTAATCAAATAAAACCCCAAATGTGAAGTTAGTGCTCAAGTTCGTCGGTTGACAAAAGGCCTCGCAGTGAAGTGCCTCACATCTGTCACACACCTGTCTGCATTACATTCCTCAAACTCTTTGCCCATAGCAAACATAGCTGTTAAAGTAAATCGTGGATATTCTCAGCTTTGCTCTAAATTAAAAAGTTATGGTTAGTATTATTGTAGCCTATATCATTCCATAGCTTTTGTCATTTTCCCAACTTTATGGCCGATGCAGCTGAGTGAAATGAATTGTAAATCTGTCTGGTCACTTATCTTAACCTTTGTGATTGAATACTCTAAGAGTGCATCAGTGTACTGACTACCAGTTCTGAGGTATGTAAAATATGAAACTAATAAGACAAAACCAAGCCTTACTTTTAAACTTTAGTATTGTATGGACATAATGCACCACAGCCTTCTGTCTCATCAAACAGCTTCACCAAATGTCAAAATCTCGCTGTAGTCTTGTCTTGTAAATACTTTTAAGTACGGAAAACAGAAGTGAGCAGAGGAGATAAAGAATAAGATGCTATTATATGCTATTTGGAAATCTCTCTCTTACTGTTCCCCTTAATTGAATGAAAACACCCTTCCCGCTGATCTCATTATACCACATTTTGTCCCAGTTGGAGGGAATATAGAAGAAACCTGCGGAATGCCAGTTGCATTCCCATGAGCATCTCCCGAGCGATGTAGCTCACACCCATCGCTTTGTTTGAACTTAGCGTGCCTTTAATGTTTACAGTGTGTATCTGCCTCTCGGAGCGGACGGTCACTCTGGGGACTCCTTTGAATGACAGGAGAATTCAAATGGTGCACAGTGGGGGTGTGTCTGGAAGCGGAGGCACATGGTAGGCAGATGGCACCTCTGAGATTCCCACGTGAGGGCCGACTGAGACGGAGTTGCGTGTGTAGCAGATGATGTTATGTAGCCCCTGTCTTTTATTTGTAGTCTTATGGACGCTTTAGTGGAGGTTGAACCGTGGTGTGTACTGCGCTCCATAAGCCTCTTGAGGGACAGACAAAAACAAGACCGTGATGTAATTCACCCCTTGGATGCTGAGGGGGGCGAGGGGGGTTAACAGACCTCTGTCTCACGTTCCAGATGACTCCTGCTGCCTCTCAGGCTGTCTCTCATCTGCGCTTGTGTCTTCAGCCTTTTCTTTCCTTGAATCCCCAACGGCCCAGCCAAGAGTAGTCCCATTCCCCTCCATTGTGCTGCTGGAATCAGAAGGGATGGCCACACAAGGAAACCTGAAACTGATCTTGACGCGTTGAATTTCTGAATGGCCCGGGCTGAGAGGACACTAACCTGCCTGTGAGGACATTGGCTGGGGCTCTGCACAGTTCTCAGCCTCTCCCTCTCTTGCTCTCTCTTGCTCTCTCTCACTCTCTCTCACACTGTTGTCCGCTCTCTCTCTCTCTCTCTTCTTCCAGTGCTGGCCAGCGCTCCAGCTGTAGGTGGAGCTGGCTTTCCTGGAATTGTCGGGCAACTTTTCCTGTTGTGCTTGCTACCTCTTGCTCAATCTCTTGCCTTAATGACAGCTCTGCTGCGGGATTACTGGGGCTGCGAAGACTTGACTCGTGCCGTCCGGATGCCCTGCTCTCCACAAGCATGCAGGGGTTTACGGCCTGTGCATTTGTTGTCATAAATATATTTTCATGATTCAGGTCAGAAGTTTTCCTTCAGCAGAAATGTCTCGGCTGTGCAAAGTGGGGCGAAATCCATCGGTGGGTAAAGTAAACCGTGTATGAATGGGAGAGCTTTCAGGAGTGCGTAACATACTCGGGGCTGTTTCGCTGCTCGCGGTGGCTCTTTGTGGGACAGTGTTGTTTTACAAGCTTTTTGTAATGTTGGGGATATGTTATATCACAGGTGATGACATCAGAGGATATCGTCTTTGCATTGTGTTTGTCATACAAAGCTCTTTTTTCACTTTGTGCTCAGGACAGCCTGAGTGAACTTTCCCTGAGCCACTGTGTTTTAGCTCTGCTAGGAGTGATGTGATGCTGCCTTGTGTTTTTGAGTGACATCTTGTTACACAACGTGCTGAACAAGTTATTCTGTTTGGTTTCAGGCTGCTTAAACACACAAGTCAAGATTTAATCCTCATCATTCACCGCAGACTTATAGTAATTACAGTGGTTAAAATTCAACTGAAATGTTAGAGAGAATAAGTTGATTAATAATAAAATACCAAAAAGCTTGATTTTCAACATGTTTTGTCCAAGAGTGAAGCTATACTGAACAGTTAGGAGGTTGTCTTTGATCCTCTATAATAACTTCTAGACACTTGCATTCTCCACTTGGTGTGTAAAGAACAAAATAGCAGAAGCACAAAGGCCCACAGATGCATCACAGTCACTGGAGACAAGTGCAACAATCGCCTCTTGTTTTCTACTGTACAGTGGGATAGCTGGGTGCCTGTGAGGATTTGAATAGAATGGAAAGAACAAACCCAGGTCTGTAGCTCCGAGGTAATTGCTGTATCCTCACAACTTCAAAAGGCTACTTGTGTCCGACTGTCCTGATAATGAGCTTTTGCCTTCTTCACACATAATGAGTGGAGGTAGAGAGTTCACATCGAGAGACGCTGTGAGCACAGTGTGTCCACTCGCAGCTGGGGTGTCCGACTGGCCGGGAACAAAGGCTTAGTGTCTGTGATAGTGTGGAGCCCCAGCCATCAGCAAGCAGGCCAATAGACTTCTGCTTGGCTGAGCTGTCAGTCCTCGCTGGCCTGCTGGCCTGCGGGCTACAGTATAGAGAGGAACACATGGGGGACAGGCTAGACTATTCCTGTGCCAAATTAAAATGAGCTGCCGCTGCATTCTTGAAGTTGTAAGTTCAGCTAAATCGACTATACACGCTCAACGTCTGATGTATGCATTATATGCAAACACGTGCTTTTTTTGTTGTTGTTGTTGCTTTGTTGTCAGGTTTTTTTTAGCCTGTTCGTTTTTATTTCTCCAATTTGCTTCATTTCCATAATCAGATATGTGTAACAAGTATTTACATAACATTTATATTCATATTTCACATTTGGTTTGCAATGGAAATCCAATGACTCAAGATAGAGATGAATAATTTTGATTTAGTTTTTTTTATTTTCCAAAGCAGTTGATAACATAGACAGAATATGCATGATGTCTGTTTTATTTATGTTTTCTCACGGAAGCTTCTCATCTAAACCTGGACATCAGAGCTGGAATAGCAATAAATCTCATGAGGCCGAAGTGAAGTGATGCCTTTTTAGAAGCTGGAACAAATATTTGCTGTAAAAATTGATTAGTATATTAGTTTGCAGATTCATACTCTGTGTATGGACTGTTAATCAGAAAATGACTTCAGCTCTTATGGTCGGGATGCAAAGCCAACGTTACAAGTTTTTTCACTGTTTTCTCATTCTTTTTTTTTTTTTAAATAATTTTCACAGATAGCTGATCAGCTTCCCTGGATTTCGCAGACGTCCCCTCTTTGTTTTGCCTGAAAATGGAAACACTGGAGTCTGAGTTGACCTGCCCAATCTGTCTGGAGCTCTTTGAGGACCCGCTGCTCTTGCCCTGCGCTCACAGCCTTTGTTTCAACTGTGCTCATCGCATCCTGGTCTCCCACTGCACCCCCAGCGAGCCAATTCAGTCCATCAGTGCCTTTCAGTGCCCGACCTGTCGCTATGTCATCACCCTCAACCAGAGGGGCCTAGAGGGACTCAAACGCAACGTCACATTGCAGAACATCATCGACCGCTATCAGAAAGCTTCACTGAGTGGACCCAACTCCCCCAACGAGACCCGCCGCGAGCGAGCCATCCCCAACAGCAAAGCCATGACATCTCCCGGCGAGCGGGTGCAGTGTCAGTTCTGCGAGCAGGACCCTCCGCAGGATGCCGTGAAGACCTGCGTCACCTGCGAGGTGTCATACTGTGACGAATGTCTTAAGGCCACCCACCCCAACAAGAAGCCCTTCACGGGCCACAGACTAATCGAACCCTTGCTGGACTCCCATCTGCGAGGGCTAATGTGTCTGGAGCACGAGGATGAGAAGGTCAACATGTACTGTGTGACAGATGAGCAGTTGATCTGTGCGTTGTGTAAGCTGGTTGGCCGACACCGAGACCACCAAGTGGCAGCCCTCAGTGACCGATATGACAAACTCAAGGTAAGAAATGATGTGTTGTTTGAGGAATGCTCTGGGATCTTTGACTCACTGTTCTTGCCATATTTACCCTCAGATACATTTGCACAGTACCTATTTTCTGCTCATACAGAATCACAGCATGACAGACTCGCACCTGCAAGCAAAAGTGTTGAATTCCCATTTTATAAAAGATGTAAGTGCTTGTAAGCTGCTGGATCTTAATATTGCACAGTTAGTGCAGACACCGAGGTAAACAAAAACTCTATGTGTTTGGTTTCAACTGTGATTAGTAACGATATATATTTTCGTAATGCTTTTCGCTGTAACTTTGGTACTGAATCTGATTTATAAGAAATATTTGATGTAACTACATGGAAGTGAAAAGCAAATAGCCTAATGCAAACTTGAAACACAGAACAACTTTGTACTGAATAATATCACAGAAAATTAGCTTCATCTCTCTCAAACGCTCTTTACTGTTGCAATTCAAATGTGAAGCATGGCTTGAATTTGAGCAAATCCAAATAAGATATTATGAACACAACAAAATGACTTCCTCACCAACTCAGTTGGATTTTACATCAGTGTTTGTGGCTTGTGATGTTCAATATTTTTCCTTTTGTCAAAGAAAAAAGGCCAACACCGATAGTTAATCTAACAAATCTGCGTAGCCTGATATAGCTGATTCCTCTGTGTTCCATAGACTTCCATTGTTGTGTGAAACCCACATAAATGCGTCACGCCAATGCACTGGGTGACATGTTCCTTCATTACAATGAAAATGGAGAGTGTAGTTTATTTTCAGTCAATCCCACATAAACCGTCTTTCTACCATAAATACTCATTAGCATGCCAAACCCGTGACTGAAAATAGTCCCCAAACAAATGCACGATATACTCCCATTTTAAGTTACATTCACCCACTGCACAGTGTCCAGCTGTTTTAACACACTGTTTCCCTCTTTTAATACAGGAAACAAGATAATCATGACTTGTTAAAGATGTGTGTTGTCAATAGAAATTAATAGGCTTCAGTTATGGTCTTTTCACAAGATCACGTTGACCCTAATATAAATAATGAATATTTTCCCCACTTTATTTTTTGAGACCAACTTTATCATAAGAAATGACTTTGCATTAAATATACAGTACATTGCATGAATAGAACACACAGTCAAGTGATCTGGAAACTCTCTCTTTCTCTGTACCAGTCTGAAATGTAATGACACCCCAATGCAAGAGACTGCTTTCACAGTTTTAGGTTAAGTGAAGCTGTTCACTTTCAGCAGATGGGATGACATCAATAAGACATGAGAAGATGCTGTTTGCTAGAGCACATAAAGGTGGCTCGGCATTCCTTCCATTACTGAGTAGAATGAGCTTCTCGTATAAGAGAATCTGACTTATTAGGTTAGTGTTTTGCCAACACACTCAGTCTGTACTGTGGCTCCTGCAGCCTCATGGGATCATTTTATACAGCCACTAACTAAGGCAATCATGCGGTGAAGCTTTACTTTCAAGCCTGAAAACATGAAATAGCAATTTAGCCGTACACAAGCAAAATATCTGCTGTTTTAATTTGGGAGCAAGGCTTCAACTCAGCTGGATTGAGCTTTTCAAGTGAAAGTTTATCCGTAGAACTGCACGGCATAGACTGCATGAAATAAGAATAAAAAACGATGGTCCTCCTTTTTCTTCACAACCACTCACAGCATGACTCACAGCGGGAATGTTTACTGTATCACAAGTAACACTCCAAATCCAAAACCCCCCTTTTGTGCCTGTTCCTCTGTTTCACAATGCTTGGTCAAGGTGGGACTGGGATTTTTTTTTTCTTTTTCTTTCTTTTTTTTTTTTTTACAACATTTTGCTGAGATAGTTCAGTGGACCGGTCTTAACATGTCTGCTTTGTCTGACCATGCTGTCATTGTGCAGAAATCTTCTGGCCGCTTTCTCTGTGTGGGGCGTGATCATTCACACCAGGAGGCAGACCAGGTGATCAGCATCATTTCTTTTAATTACACATTCAGGGACAGATATAAATGCTATGTAACAACCTCAACCTGATTGCTACTTTTCGTTTTAAAGGGGTCATACCACATTTAGTTCCTCCATAGAAAAACTGAATTAGTGAAATACATCCGGCACTTAATGCAACAAAGTAATAGGAGATGAAAATGCAGCCTCAGTGGTTACCAAGGTGACAGCTGCAATATTCCGCTTTGTGCCGCCATTGTTTGATGTAGCACTTAATGTACAGTCCCTTTTTAATAAGCACATTCTCCCAGTGGAAAAGGACAGTTTGAGATGACTAGAGTCCTTTTATCTTATCTTCTGATAGACTTTCAAGCTGTGATCTTCTCCCTCTACTCTATAATACCCTCAGCTGCTTGATGTAATCTTTATAGAGGGATATTATTCTACTAATCCCTGCTTTGATTTTGTTTTTGTGTCTCGTTGACCACACGTTACATTATTGTTAGATAGCTGCATTGTTAGAGGCCTCGAGTGACAGAGGAAACAGCACTGTTCCCATCTTGGAGAGAAATTGTTTTTCTCTC
The DNA here is from genome assembly GCA_030347415.2 of Decapterus maruadsi. Taxonomy (NCBI): domain Eukaryota; kingdom Metazoa; phylum Chordata; class Actinopteri; order Carangiformes; family Carangidae; genus Decapterus; species Decapterus maruadsi. The sequence continues at coordinate 16,217,307 of CM064902.1, read as the reverse complement.
ATGGGCAGGACCCAGGTGGCACGCAGCTGAGCTTGTTCATAGTTGTCGGTTTCTCCAAACATATGTTTACAGCCACAGTTCCTCACATCTCTCTCAAAAAACCTCTCACAAAGGGATACTGTGGCAGTGTAAAGGCGCAAGTGTGTGTCTGTGTGTGTCTGTGCATGTATAATGCAATCATTTCTTCACTCTGGTTTGTGGCATTATATGACATGACCCCTGGTCTGGTCTTCTATCTGTTATTATCTATCCATCATCCATTATTTATATTATTTAAATGTATTCCCACTTGAGGTCAGAGGAGTCACTGTAGCATATCCCATCATGCACTGGGCAAAAGGGAGGAATCTTTTTTGCTCACTGAGTGTTCGGTAGAAGAAAAACCAGGTCACCATGACTCGCAAGTGCGGTTGCCCTGTTTATACATCGAAGCACAAAACACTCACATTCACAGTGATATTGTATTAATGTTGAATTTAAATCAGCTTGTACAGCAATATAAAGTTGTATTATGTATGAAAAACACTATATGGAGGTTATTCAGGCACAGCTGAGTCTTTTATAGCTCATATACTTTACAATGCAATATGTATACAAAACTCTTGTATTTAAAATTGTAGTTCTTAATGAGAAAAGATCTCAAACAGACTTCTTTGTATGCATGTATAAAAAGTGATTGGGCCTTTAATGCACAGCTTGTTGGCCTAGTTACCGGATACTGGACTGTAATGCAGCAGAATAGGACTTCTGGTCCGTCTACACTGTGATGTGTTTGTGAAATTCACTGAAAGCTTAAACGCTCATGTGTCTCAGGACCTGTGGCGTTCACAGGATAAAGCGACAACCACTCACAATGGATACAATTTCAAATGTTGACACAGGATAAAACTCCAGGTCCTGACAGTGACCTGTCAGGACTGTGGGAGGAAGGAAGAGAGACTGGCCAAAGCAAAGGTATGGGACCAGAAGCATTCGCATACAAAAGGAAGCAGCTATTCTTTCCTCTCATCAGCTTTAAATGATTTTAGGAAAGAGACTTCCATTAGGGAGAGCTGTCCAAACACATGAGGAGTATTAAAGTTGCAGGAGAAGCCAGATTTTTAGGCGCCCTGAGAAAACCACTGCAGCAGAATGAGAGAGGTGAACACGCTCTGTCTCTCACGCTCTTTTTGTGTCTAACATTTGTCTCTCCCGCTCTCTGTTGTCTCTCCTTTTGTTCATTTGATACTCATCATCAAACAACAGAAAAACAATGAGACTTTGATGTCGCATACCTTTGTCCACATTCAACCTCAGTTTTACCACCGTTGTGTTTCATGTGTCCATTGTGGAAGTTTTTGAACCCGCCTCACCTTTACCTGCAGCTCAGGATCTGAGATGGCTTTCATCGCCTTCTCCTCCGTATAAATAATGAATATTTTTGAGAGCAGTAAAATAAGATCTCTGCTATTTTCAGTAGACAGTGACGCACACACCTTATAAAATCACAATGCGAAACATTGAAGCTGAAAATGGTCTTTAAAGCTTTGCAGGTCTCTCTTACCTGTTTGTTCTTTGACTATTTGCAGTTTTTCCTTTCTGAGAAAAAGAAAACAACTTGGACGATGTTCAAAATTACATTTGCTGAACTAAAAATTGCATCAGTTTTATGGGATTTTTGAGATGTTTTCCTTTAAAGGGCAAAAAAAAGTTGTATAATGTTTGCACTTTCAACATATGGAGATCTAAAATCCCTCTCTGACATTAATCCTTTAAAGTTGCAAATCAATTCACATATATTATTTAAGACTTTCAATAATAGATTAAAATGAGTATTTTTCTGCTTTTATCTGCTGCAGTCGAGAAAATCCAGGATTCTTAAGGCAGCACAAAATACTAATAGGTTTTTAATTTATTTTTATCTCTTTGTCTTAGTGTTTGAATTGAAACATCTGTCAAATTACTTTCAGTACTTTGCGTCTCTGTTTCCACTTCAGGTGCGACTTGAGTTTTATTCTAATATTCAATTATTGATTGACACCATAATATCATTGTGCTTTCATCTTTTATTTTGAAAGGAAGAATGCTCAAAATATCAAAAGACATTTTGCACCACCGTTGTACACAGTCATCATACTGCCCAATTACAGAGAGGGATTAAGTTTGAAACATAAGCCTTTGATCTGAGTCAGTGATTAACACAGGCGGGGTTTAGTTGTCCAAATCACTGGCAGATGCTCTGCTAAGCTCCATGGCCTCAGCAGGCAGTATGATGGGATCTTTGGCACACCGGGAGGACTGGGATTGGGGATGGCGGTGGGAGGTGTGTGCGTGTTTGTGTGTGTGTGTGTGTATGTGTGTGTGGGATGGTGCTTCACACAAACATGGCCAGTCACATCCAGCGGCAGCATTGTGTGTCCTCTGCTGTGCTCATTACAGATATGGTCCTTATGTTCCCATTCACCTAACTCTCCTCTGAGATTTATTCAGCTGTTTACAGTTTGATGTTTTGGGCGCGCGTGTGTTTGTGTTTGTGTGTGTGCATGTATGGGGGGGGGGGTGATGGGGGTGAGGGGATCCATGCGTAATGAAATATTCCTTTTCAATTTTGTTTTGCAGCAAGCCCTGGATTCCAACCTCAGCAGTCTCATCAAGAGGACCAGTGAGTTGGAAAGTCTGATGGGCAAACTTATCCAAACCTGTCAACACGTGGAGGTGAGGTTGTTTATCTGTTCCCTTTCAGGTGTGTGTGTGTGTGTAGGAGAAGGCGGGGCGGAGAGGGGCAGGGGGGGGGTCTCTTAGCTTCTGTGGCATTTCATGTGTAACAACTCATTAAATTATCACCACCATGATGAATCGCTGTATCTCAGAGTGGCTTTTCATCATGTCAACAAGATTAAGTGTTCGTTAGTCTGTAGATCAGGAATATCTGCAGTGTCTGTGCATTTTTAGTATTTTCACATCAAGCGTGAGCCAAATATTTACACATAAAGACACAGAAAACAGATGGCTTATCAAATAAAACGATGGTCATGATATATAGTTCTAGTGATACTAAACCATGTAACCTTAAATGGTTTTACCTCATCGCATCAAACATGCTAATTTTGCAAAGTCATTACATGTTCTCTACAGTGGCTCTAATTAAACATGTGTAAAAAAAACTGAGATGAAATGACATGAATTAGACTCTAATGTTTCTTTTTTACCACATCAGGTTTGAATAAAATTGATTGCAATGCGAGTTGCACGCGCTATAATGATCCCAAACTTTGATTTGTGCATTGGAAGGGAGTTAATTAGAGTTCCTGTATTGACTGTGCCTTATCTGCACTTACAGTACTGTGTGTCATGTCTAGGTAAATGCATCACGGCAGGAAAACAAGCTGCTTGAGGAGTGCGAGTTGCTGATTAATATCATACAGCAGCGAAGACAAATCATCGCCACCAAGATAAAGGAGGGGAAGGTACTGTTTATCACCTTTTATGTCCTGATAACCTTTGTTTGTTTATCACCTTGCATGTCTTGATAATTGCCTCCCCACACGGCTGACAAGCGAGCTCACAGCTCAGTGGCTGAGCGCGGCGTCCTTACACAACGTCAGTGGCGACACATTTATTATACAGCGTTGTTGTGGAAAATGCATCTGCAGCCTGTTGCTCTTCAAAACAAGGGCATGGGATTTTTGATGTTATAGATAAAACACATACATATTCTTACAGATGAGTCAGTTGAATTCATGAGCAATGAAACACATGGTGGCATTATTTGAAGACAGGGTTTCTTTGTGCCAGTTTTTTGCATTTTAACACACAGTATCACACATTTGCCCCAGTTTGTTCTTCTCATGTATTAACATCACACTTGTGTCATGGAGTTTGCCAGGCTCACTGACAAGTTTTTAATTTGAGTTCTTCTAATTTGCTGTGAATGTGCTTCACAAATCTTATCTTTTTCAATTTCATAACCCAGGAAGGAGCAATAAATTATTTTAAATTAAATTAAATTAAATTACAGCATGCAATTGCCTAAATTGAAGGTGACACCCTGAAAATGATGAATTACTTATTGTCTTTCCATTTGAAAATATAAAAAACTTGTTAAAGCTGCATCCAACAGTGAAAAAAAAAGCATCTATACGTTTATGATTATTATAACCTTATTTAACCAGGTTTGTCCCATTGAGTTCCAAGATCTCTTTTGCAAGAGAGACCTGGACAAGAATGGCAGCACATTAAGTTAAGGTCAAACCGTTTCAACACATGGTCACACAACCAGCACACATATAAAAATGTCCAATTTACTTTAGTATTGAAGACACAGTGATGAGTTAGAGCTCCACAGTTTGTGATAAACCTCAGAGCGTCTGCCTACTATAGTATGCAGGGGTTATTCCTTTGTTTTTCAGTACCACATCCCTTGTTTCAGCTCTGGAGCAGGTCCAGCACAGTGTCATATTATGTGCATTCAATACCAATGTGCAATAAATTGTTTTAACTTCCTTTCCCCCCAGTTAGATGCCATTAGACAGGCAGTGGCACGCTGTGCTGCGTTCAATGTCAGTGTTAAGATCAGCCTTGCTTCCTGTGATGATCGTCTCTGGAGGGGGGCGCTTTCCTTCCTCACCCCGTGCCTCATGTCAACTTGCGAGGTTGCTCAAAGGCAGTGAAGCACAGTGGGGGGATGGGAGGCTCTGGTTACTGTGACAGAGTTACGAGGGATGTTTCATAAACACGCCGCGTGTGCCAGCATAGCTTTTACAACATTGTTACGCAGCCCAAAGATCAAATTGTCAAAGGTGTAAATCAGATTTTTTTTTTCCCCCAGAAGGATTTTCCAATTTGTGGGGTAAAATCAAATCACCCATCTGGCAGGTTGGCGCCTCATACAGAAGGTCATACGTTGGTTGGTTTATTTACTGAGCTTTTCATCTATCAACATGTCCTACTTTGTGCCCAGTCTATGCGCCTGAGGAAGCTAGCCCAGCAGATAGCCAGCTGTAAACAATGCATCGAAAGGTCCTCGTCCCTCATCTCTCAGGCCGACCAAACCCTCAAGGAGACGGACCACACTCGCTTCCTTCAGACGGCTAAAAGTATCTGCGAGAGGTGAGGCAACGTTGACAGGTCGAAGATAAACAGCACACCGTCTATAAGAGTCTCACATATATCTTGTACCTATTTTGTTTATTACAGAGTGTCAATGGCAACGGCGTCCTCTCAAATCCTGTTACCAGAAATTAATCTGAATGACACGTTTGATAGTTTTGCCTTGGACTTCACGAGGGAGAAGAAAATGCTAGAAACTTTGGATTATCTCACAGGTGAGTGATGGTAGAGAATCAAACACATGATATTCAATAGTTGGCAGGAAAACTACAAATGATTTATCGTAATGTATCTATTTCAGATTAGTTGTATGGTTCCTTGCACCTGGAAACTGTCTCCTCATATTATCCTGTGGTTATAGATTCATACAGATATAAGGTTTTTGCATGGATAGCAACAGGGAGTTTATATTTCAGCTGTAACTGTGCTTGTTAGCAAGTGATGAGAACCTAAAAAGCCAAACAAAGCAAGAGCGCAATTAAGATTTATTTTCTGCTGAAAGAAACAGGTTTGATTGTTTATGCTTAGCGCCTGTTGTGCAGCGTGAAGTTAACTCTGCATGGGAGCTGCAGCTATAATAGCTAGAGGAACCTCTACTGAGCTTAATTACACTTGTCAGGATTAAAAACACAAATGGATGCTGGAATTTACCACCACCGTTCTCCACTACATGTTGTGAGTTTTCATCTTTTTTTTTTCTTATGTTGTTGTGTGGGGAAACTAGCATCCACACAGCTTTCATGAATTTCTTTGAAGAGGATTTGTCTTTTGTTTTCCCCGCTGTAGCGCCAAATCCACCAATGATCCGCGAGGAATTGTGTACGGCTTCATATGACACCATCACAGTCCACTGGACATCGGATGACGAGTTCTCTGTTGTATCATATGAACTCCAGTACGCCATCTTTACCAGCCAATCCAATGTTGTCAGTAAGTCTCTGCTCTGCTGTATAATGTTTGTGGTGGATATGATGCAGGGATTTGAAACGGATTTCAACAGAATGGCTTTAAACTGTTTGCAGGCTTTAAACAATATCCAAACATAACATCGTATTGAAGCTGCAGGAGAAAAGAGCTCTGCCCTCCTGGCTAGTATGTTTAATGAGATGTTACAGAAATACACTGCATTTCTTTTTCTTTTTTCCTTTTTTATTGCAGTGTCTGTATGGAAAAGAAAATAGCAGCTCAGTCAGACTAGATTTACATCCAGATGCGCATCATAAGTTCGACATAATCGCAAGGTTGAAATGAGCAGCAGCCTGTTTGAATTGATTGCTCTAACAAGGTCACAACATGCTTGATCAAGCAATTTATTCTTATCCAGCTCAGTGCTCAAGCACACGCGTGGATGACTGGGTAATGTGAATATATTTGACGAGTCAAAATAGAAGCTGTAGATTAAAACATTGCAAACAATTACACTGCGCTATCTTGATTCAAAGCACTGAAGGAGGCACTAAGTTTTGATAATAGCTTGGTTTTGTTCTTTGTCTGTGACACACTCTGTCTCTGTCTGGACTGCAGGTTTATGTAACTCTGCTGATAGCTGGATGATTGTACCAAACATCAAGCAGAATCACTACACAGTGCACGGGCTCCAGTGTGGCACAAAGTACATCTTCATAGTGAAGGCCATAAACCAGGCTGGAAACCGCAGCAGTGAACCGGGGAAACTCAAGACAAACAGTACATCAAATTCAGTACTTATACAGAATTTCATGTTATTATAATGATGAAAAAGCTGCATTACTGGACTGTTTTTTGTTGTTGCTTTTAAGGTCAGCCATTCAAATTAGATCCAAAGTCTGCACATCGGAAGTTGAGAGTGTCTCATGACAACCTGACAGTGGAGAGGGATGAGACATCATCCAAGAAGAGCCACAGTCAGGACCGCTTCTCCAGTCACAGCAGCTACGGTGTCACTGGAAATGTCTATATCGACAGTGGTCGCCATTACTGGGAGGCTCTGATAGGAGGAAGCACATGGTAAAGATCATTTTATATGAATCTAAGGGTGTTACAGTGGGATGGTTCACCTGTGTTTAGTCCAGGATCAGATACTGTTGGCTAGATTCCAGTGAGATTACACTAAATCTCTGGCATAGTTGTAATGTTTCATATTTACAAGTGTGCATGTATTTATGAAATCTTCCATTTGACTTTTCTTTGGTTTCCAGGTTTGCAGTGGGCATTGCCTACAAGTCGGCACCGAAACACGAGTGGATCGGCAAAAACTCTGCCTCTTGGGTGCTGTCTCGCTGCAACAACTCGTGGGTGGTGCGTCACAACAGCAAGGAGATACCCATCGAGCCATCGCCCCACCTGCGGCGTCTGGGCATACTGTTGGACTACGACTCTGGATCCCTGTCTTTTTACGACGCCGTCGGCTCTCAGCACTTGTATACTTATGACATCGCTTTCGCTCAGCCAGTTTGCCCCGTGTTCAATGTGTGGAACAGGTGTTTAACTATCCTCACGGGACTGCCCATCCCTGACCACTTAGAGGGGAGCGATTACAACAACTGACAAAACAAGTCCTGCTGGATTTTCTTTTGTGTACTCCGAAAAAGAAAAGAAGAAAAACAAGAAAAAAATGACCAGACTGAATTAATTTCCCTGGTGTACATTCCTAATCAAGCCTATGTTGAAATTATGATTTGAATTATTTAAGAAATTATTTACAAGTATCTGTAAATGTATTTCTTTGCTTTGCACATTTATGTACATTCCTTAGCTGGATGGTGTAAAGGGTTTGCTTACGATTTTAAATTCATGGAGCTATTTTCCAATTCATATTGCACGCTTTTCCATTCCTGTGTTGTTAAAGGCAAGTGACAAGCCAACTCTTTGACTTTAATGTTTTTAAAAGGCTATATTGTAAGGTAAATGTAAGGGTAATGTAAGACTTTTTTTAATTCATCTTCACTTCCTGAAGAAAGGTTGTCACTATAAAATCTATTTCTAAGCCACATGCACCATAATGCAAAGGTTTATTTGTCATTGTTTTGTAAGGAAGAGGCACTTGAATAGATCAGATAACAAGTTTCACTTAGTTTTAATTTGAAATCACTCGAGTCATTTATTACAGTAGCTGCAAACGCTCGAGCACAGTTCAGTGTGAAGAGAACATTCATCTTCTCATTGTAGCCATTTCAAATGAACTCATCATCGCAGCTTCTACATTTAATTTCTCTCTGACAAGATGCAATAAAGGTGACTTCATTTGATAAACTGTGACTTGTCCTTCTCCTTTAAAGACTCGCTGCATGCTAAAAAAATAGGCCTCGGTAAGATGATAATTCATGACACTCTACACTTGTTTACACTCATTTATAGTTGCTGTCTCATTAAAGCTCGAACAAGCTCTCAGCACCAGGGTGAAAAGAAAACACCACCACCGTGGAGAAAAGTGTCAGTCTTGCTTTACAGGACTCACTGTGACCCAGTCTTGGAGCCAAAATACAACTTCTGACAAGATTCGCTCTGACATCTCTTTTTGTGCTGGAGTAACGTGGCTTGAATTCTGCAGCGTCTCCTTTCAGCTGAAGGAGACGGACGAGCACAAAAAGAAAAGAAAAAAAGGAAGCATTGAACTCTCTGTGACCTCCCTGTGAGACACCTTGCAGACACTGTAATATGTGAACACCACCATCTCCGTTCCGTGCAAGGCCATCAGATTTGGTTGAATTTTGAAATGTGTGTATTTTTGTGAATAAAAGACACCCTGGAAGCTTCTGTTTGTATGAATAATTTCCTACACATGATTTTAGATTTAACTGTAAAATTTAAAAGATTAAAAAGATAATATTTTATTAAAGCACTGAAATGAAGGTACATTTTCCATTATATTGCACTAAAACAATGTTTTGTTGTAAGTCATCAGTCAATATGATTTGATTAAAAAAAAAAGGACAACTGAAGCATAGCACAAAATGAAATTTTAGCATTTCTGTATCGTATTCTACATAGAGCATGGTTAAGAAAACATGTGAGAATCATCTGTTTATATTGAATGTAAGGTGTGTCCAATAATTTCATAATTTATGAATACCAAGAAAAAATAGACAAAATATTTTTGTCCATCGTTTGCTTTTCCATCGTAAAAAAAACACTTTTTCAAACAGATCCTTTCCATGATAAAACAAAACGGAGATTGTGGAGTTGGCAGAGCCTAGTGGAGGCTCTGCACATGTGATGTGGGGGGGAAGAAAAGGAAAAACGCAACTGATTATTTGGAGAAAAAGAAACCAATTTGCCAGCATAATGAAAAAGAAGTGAAAATATCAATTTGGAGTATTAAAAAAAAAGCACCCCAGGGCTCCACCTGCTGGATCGGTATTTCATGTGACAGATTAATTTGCTGCTGGGCGCCACAGTCAGTCCCACCCAGGAATCCCATCTATCACATTGGACTGTTTGTCTTGTGGTGTTAGCATTATAATGATAGTGTTATGGACTTCAGCTGTCATCCAGGTGATACCTGAGCTGAATTTATAGTAGTTCAGGGTACATTCAGAAAAAAATATTACAGTGAAGGACCTGATTTAATATGATTCTGTCATAACGAACATAGCCTACTTGCAACATACAAATGTCCTTGTATGGATAGAAATTCAATGTAAACCTCACCAGCATTTTGCTAAAATATTTCTCTCTCGTCAGTCATCTCTCAGCCCTTCAGATTTTTCCCTTCAAATTTATCCTGTGACCCTCTAGAGGGCCCTGATACCTGACACCACTGAGCTAAACTAACAACCAGTGTGTGAAGTAGGAGAAATAGCTCCACTAGGAGAAGCTAGAGCAGTAAAGTGCTGCTTACATGCTGTTGCATCAGCATTCTCATAATTACATTATATAGGCTATCAGCCATAGGGGCCACTTTGCTATAAGAGGGCTTTTCATTTTGACTGAATATATTATGTTCTGCACTTTTAAAGGATTTTGAATGCAAAATGTACCTTGAACAGTATTACATTTTGTTTAGGGGAACCAAATGTATTCAATATTCCTCATTTTATTAGTTTTATGCTGCAGATGAGCACTGTTGTCTGCACTGTGGTGTCAGACAGACTGAACCAGGGTCAGCCTCAGCCTGCCTCCTCACTAAGCCCCGCCCCTACTCCCCGGGACAGGAAGTACCTGCTCGTAGCTGCTGACGTTGCTGCTGTCCAAAGCAACGATGGCGTCCACAGAGCAGTCTCTCCTGGACTTGACGGATAAAGACACCCGGGAGAAACTGTCGTTATGGGATCGTCGCACCGATGCCATGGCCCCTCTCACGGAGAAACAAATGGACTCTGTCCTGGACATCCGAGCCGCAGCAGAAACGCTCTCTGTGCCTTCAGAGGTGAGCTGTGACTCCCGAGCCAGCTAGCAAGCTAACAGGGTTGCTAATTTTAAATTCCGTACGCAAGGGAGGTCAACTAAACCACCAAACTGCCTCTTCGTGGACTTTATTCATCTGTTTCTCTTGTCAACAAGATATTAACGTCGGAATGATAACTTGAAGGCAAACCAGTGGGCTTGCACTCTTGCTCCGTCACGTCAAGCTACTACCATGCTAGCTGTACGTTCAAGCTTGGTGAGTGCATTCAGGAACCTGCAGCTCTGTTTTGTTTTGCAGCTTCCCATTGAGGACTTGTGCAGCCTCTCGTCCCGGTCTTTGCAGTCCCCTTTCACAGCGACGGTCCCCGCCTCAACAGAGGACGTCCTGCTCAAGGGCTTTCAGATGCTTGATATGGAGAATGACAGGATAGAGACTGCACAGCAGGTGACTTTGTGATCAATAAACACAGTCTGTAGCCAGTCAGGTTTTCTGTACCACCACCACAACAACCTGCATGTGTTTTGTGTTGCAGTTTTTCTCCTGGTTTGCCAAGTTACAATCAAACATGGACCAGGATGAGAGTTCAAAATACAGGTACAAACATTTTAAGATACATTCTTAGATTATGATGTTATCATTTGCAAAAGTGACAAGAGTGACACCTCGGGTTCTATCATCTGAATCACTGCCCACATATCTCAGATTTGTTTGTGATTATTGTCAGGTAGAGTCTCGACATAATAAACTTTAGACACAAACACACAACAGCCATGTGCCTGAGACAATAGGTCATTGCAGATGGGATGCTCTAAACAAGTCAGGACTCTAGCATTAAGTGTAAAGCAGAAATATGTTGCTGTCTCGTTCTGTGAAATGATAAACCTTCCCTCTTGAATTTGCACCAGAATTAGAATAGTTCCCAGTAGATTGGTGACAGTCTGTCACATTAATGTATTTAATTTTTACACCATGATCTATATATAAATTGCTTCTTGATAATGAAATTGAAATTGATTAAAGTGATTAAGAAGGATTTTTGGAGCTCCCTGTTAAACCAGATCAGCACCAGTATATTTCCCCATCCAATGTTTCCTGGTTTTAAACAGTGCCTTTTTGATAGCGACCCCTACATTGTGGAACTCCTTACCCCCTGAATTACATTTTATTGATGACCTGGCACTCTTCAAGTCGAATCTTATAACTCACTTATTTAGAAAGGCTTTTAATATCCAGAAACATTTGTCATTTGTCGTATATTTTATTATTCCTGTGTTCTCTTTCTCTTTGTAACTTTTATGTAAAGCACTTTGTTCATCATTTCAGATGTTGTCAGGTGCTAAATAAACGTTATTATCATTATTTAACCATTTAATGTCCCATCCCTCTGCCAAGTTCAGTTTTAATCAGTTCAGTACTTTATGCATAATCCTGCTAACCAACAGACATGGTAACATGCCCCTTTAGAAAGTAGTAATGATATCACAGCAGGTGTTCTTCCATTGACAGCTGCTTAAAGTTTCAGTCCATAGGGAACACTGTGTTCAGTGTGAAATTGTAATGAAACGGCATGGTTTTGTCAAACCAGACAGATGATATGTCTGCTTTCCCTTCAGGAAAACCAGAGATGATCTGAACTGTTACCAAGAACAGTGCGATGCTATTCTGAAAGATGTCAGTGCGGCTCTGGAGCACTTAGACTCCCTTCAGAAACAGTACCTGTTTGTCTCCAATAAGACGGGAACCCTGCATGAAGCCTGTGAACAGCTCCTAAAAGAACAGGTAAGAACATTACTATTGTTTTGGTCTTTACACCCATCCAGCTTTATTGATATTGCTAAGACTTGAAGTGGAAAATCTTTGATTTGTAATACAGTATAATGTATTTCCCAGTCCAGGAAAAGACAGAATATTTAGTATTTTCAAACATGACTGCATCCAACACAGAAACAGTAGGACAAGCTTTAATATCTGCACGGTCTAAACTGTTCTGAGTCGGGAAATTGTCTAAAAATGACTGTGGTAAGACCTGCAGGAATCACTGGACATGACTGGAAAATCCGTGCACTTTCTAGTTCAGAACGTCAAGACTCAGATAAAAGCTTGTCTGAAAATGAAATGTCTAGCAAGCATTCTGCAGGCTGCTCTTCGTTCTCTCTGTGGTGTATTTATTCATATTTCTCATTTATTTATTCTCCCTCTTATTGACATAACCTTTTTTTTCTCTTGGATTTTGCCTGCTCCTGCAGGTAGCTGCTCGTGCTCGCAGATGTCTGTAGACTTAACCAGTCCGTGGAAGTTGAACTGCACTGAAATTAAACTGCCATGCCCTATTATTTCAGCTGTGGTTCGTTGTTCTCTCTCTTTGCAGTCTGAGCTTGTTGACCTGGCAGAGAGCATACAGCAGAAACTGTCATATTTTAATGAGTTGGAAAACATCAACACGGTAGGCTGGATTTATTTTTGTCAGCATTTGGTAACTACATGCATGCGCTGTAAATTATGTGTCAGTTAATTGCTTAATTATCTATAAATCCAGTTATCCATAGCAATATCTCCCAGATTATATTTTTTATTCAAGGACTTGAATGTCTTCTATATGTATTCTGGAGAGTTTGATAAAATTGTATGCTTTGAATATGACATAGAATTTATTTAACTTTACAAACCTTTGGAATCTGGACTGCACCCTCTGTGGCAGTGGTGATTTGAAATGAAAAGAAGAAATATTTTCATCAGAAAGACCACAAGTTGGAAAATCAGAGGTGTTTGGGAGTTACTTCACCTTAACCTTTTTCTCTTTGGTTTTGCAGAAACTGAACTCCCCAACCTTGTCTGTAAATAGTGAAGGGTTTATACCGATGCTGTCGAAATTGGATGATTGCATTGAATATGTCTCTTCACATGTAAGTAGCTATTGCTGCATTTGGCTGTGCCTATTGCTATATTATTGCTATAATAACTTAATAATTATGTTTTTATACACCAGTTCTGTCCAATGTGAAAATATCAAGACCTTGACAGTATAATGTCGATTTGTTACAACGTCAGAAATGTTAGAGAATTTCATGTGATCACACTTACAGTAAACCTGTGTAATGTTTTTTGTATTTCTGTTGATTACAGCCAAATTTCAAGGACTATCCAGTTTATCTGGCCAAGTTTAAGCAATGTCTTTCCAAAGCTATGCACTTCATGAAGATCCACATTGTAAACACTATGCAGAATCTTACCAGCCAGTTAACAAAAAGGGTAAGGAAAAGTCACTCGTTTCCAATGACGCTGTAAGTGCCTTGTTTATTATTAGTACTTCATTTCTTTTTCTTCTTGCAACCACAGGATCCAATGGGCTTGACCAACGTGGACAACGCCTTCACACTCTATTATGTAAAGTTTAGGGCGGCTGCACCTAAAGTTAGAGTGAGTATATATCTATAACAGGCTGATTTTATGCAGCATTTTCTGTAATAAAAAGTACATTTTTATTGATGTTTTTTTTTTCCTTTCAGTCCCTGATTGAACAGATCGAACAACGAGCAGAAAAGATACCTGAGTGAGTATTGGCATTTCTCCAAACTAACACAGTAGCATTAGCGTTCTCGCTCAATATCTTTTTTTTTTTCCTTGCCGTTCTTGGCACCAAATTAACTCATCCCGCCTTCTATTGATGAGTGCAGATACCACCAGCTCCTGGATGAAATCCACCAGTGCTACCTTGAACAGAGAGAGCAACTCCTGAGTCCCAGCATCACATCCACAATTACTGACCTCACCAACCAGAACAGCAAAGACCACTGTGCTCTGGTAGGTTATGAGTGCTTCAAAGCAGCGACTGGCCTTTAGAAATTGTAAAATGACATTTGGGTTTGCAAAGAATGCCCGGTATGGACCCTCTGGGAAATTTATTGGAGTGTTTGGTGCAGGCACAAAGCTGTGCACATGATAAATGAGCATAACCCTGAGATTGAACACAGCAGGCATCTGAAGCTTGCCGTTGTTTTGTTCACATGTGTATTGCAGCGTAGGGGCTTGGCGTTGTTAGTCCACCCTCAGTCATAGCTCATCTGTAAAGCTGCGAGTTATTGTGCTGCATTATTCCCATGTCAGAACATTTAAAGTGACCTAATTAATGGCAAAATGGTTATTCTGATGTGATACTTCAGACAAAGCAGGTCAGATTATGGCACCTGGATGGACTATGTCTGTCACTGCTGTGACATTTCTAACACTTCACTAATTGGCTTGATGGGGGTGCTATAAATAAAGGGAGGAATTTTACACAATGAAATGTCAAAACAGCCACACTACCTGTCCGGCATTTTTTCTCTCTCGTTTTCTCTCTCTCTCTTTTAATGCAACTTGAAAGGTTGTGAGGTTGCTGTAATGGGTGCCTGCATCATTTATGCGAAGGGGAAATGTTTTCCTGTTAAAGCGGAGGCAGAGTATTTGGAGGCACTGCGGTGGGTGATTATGATGTGTGTTTGTACAGGTTCGCAGCGGCTGTGCCTTTATGGTTCACGTTTGCCAGGATGAACACCAACTGTACAACGAGTTCTTCTCTAAACCTACTCCAAAACTCGAGTGAGTAGCACCTTCCTTATTGGTAACATGATCTCTGAGCACACACCGAGCTTTTGTCTTGTATGTGTTTGACTAAGGCGCGGCGATCTCGGTACATAATGGCCATTTCAGCTTGATCTGTTTAGCCATTGAACTACTCATTTGCACAGTTTGGGAAGGAAATGTGTTTTACTATTAAAGAGCAAAAAAATATTTCAGCCTTTTTTTGCCGGAACTTGACAAAAACTGAACAGAAAGTGTAGATTTAACCTTTTCTCAGCAATGAAAAGCTTTTTTTTTAAATCTCTCACCAGCGAACTGCTAGAGAAGTTATGTTTGTCCCTGTATGATGTCCTCCGGCCTTTAATCATCCACATCATCCACCTGGAGACTCTGTCTGAGCTCTGCAGCATTCTCAAGAATGAGATGCTGGAAGACCATGTTCACAACAATGGTAGGTTACAGTTTTTGTTCTCCTGAAGGCTTCTCATATGCCACATGGGGGGGTTAGAATTGAGTCACCAGGGTGCAGCTGTGCTGGAGTTGTTGGGACTCGCCACAGCTGTAACCAAGTATAATTTTGGATAACCTTCTTGTTTTTTCCCGTTTCTGTTGTGCAACAAAATTATGTTTGAAATGGAATTGTTGTGAGTGTTTTGCCTGAAATTGGCATTATTTTACAATGCTAGAGAAAGACCAAATACTTTCCAAATTTAATGATCTGCAAATAAATGAAAAACAGAATACTGGAAACGACATCCCTTGTGTCCTCCTCAGTGCTTTAATTTTGCCAAGTTAGAAGTAGTGTATTTAATGATATTGTAGCTGCAGGCTTTAAGCAAAAATGACCAATTACTATTCAAATTTCTGCCTTAATTTGCCAACAAAAACATAACTTTTCTAATCCAACAAAACATGTACTCGTTCTCTCATAAGTGACATTAGTACTAGATGTAATTAAAGGAAAAACACATTGTTATGATCCTGAAGTTAATCTAAAATTACAGTCTATTTATTGAAGTTCAGCCCACTTTGATTTGTTTGTGTCTGGAAAGACAAACCCCAGTGAAAATATACACAAAAGAAACAAGGGAACATGATAGTTGTTAAAACTTGGAAGTTTGGATGGTTTCATGCTACAATATCTTTGCATTCAGTCCTCAGTCACTCACACTGATTTGAAGTGCACCATATCCAACAAATGGTATATATCCCACTGTACAGGTTTATACTTTTGACCCCACAAGACAAAAAAAATCTATTCACAACAAAGTCTTGGAGTCGAAAGCAAAGCTTGAACTGAAAGTTGAACTGTGAGTTGACCTCTGTTTGCCTTTCTGCAGCTGCTCAGCTGGGAGCCTTTGATGCAGTTGTAAAGCAGATGCTGGAGGATGTCCAGGAGAGGCTGGTCTACAGGACTCACATTTACATCCAGACTGATATCATGGGGTACAACCCCGCTCCGGGGGATCTGGCCTATCCGGAGAAATTGGAGATGATGGAGGTGGGTCCTGCATGCTCAAAGCGATATCGGCTCTCCTTGATATCTCCAGAAACAAAACACCCAGTGGTTGTTGAACAGCTTCACAAAATATGCATGAAAGCAAGTGTTTTCTTCATTTACAGTATGATTAATGCATTGATTGTATTTATTCATTTATTGATCATTTCTTTAGGTTGTTTTATGTTGAGAAATATTTGGTCGAGTAATGGTTTTCAGAATACCAGTAATGCCTGACCAGCAATTTAAATACAGCAGAAAACAACAACAAATCATCACCCCATAGAAGCTGCAAACAGTTATTGATTGGCTTCTCTGCTGGATAAATGACTGTATTGATTTCCAAGAATTTGATTCATTCTTTTTCTAGTGTTCATTGTCATCACATCCCATTAAAATAAGTTTATTTTGTTGCTAAATGTGACAAAGGGAAAGTGAAGTAGTGTGTTCGCCCACCTGTGATATACCTGTGGTGTATTTTTCTCCTGCTCTTTGGAAAGTCATAATGTGTTAATTAGAATTATGTACAAGTCCAACATTTGAAGGTCTTTGGATTTGCAAACGTCTGCACATGTTAAATTTATCTTTGGGTCTCGGCTTATGTAAAAAAAAAAAAAATTAGGTTTGACGTAAACTATTTTCTCAGTATCAAATCTACCTGATAGTGCAGGCATATGCTCTGACAGTTCCTTAGATGTTTATCTGTCTTTTTGTCTATCATCAAACTATTTTTCAGCTAGTTTAATTAAATTCTGTCTATCTACAGCTGCCTGAACAGTCTGTATATTTGAAGTTGAGTTATGCAAATTTAAGGAAGCTGTTTTGACTTGAGGATATCTGCACATGTTAAATATGCCTTTTGAATCTTAACCTATATTTGACAGCTCATCTGTGTTACATCTGCCCTGATTCATTTTATATTTCTTCAGATGTTTATCTCCCTATCTGCCTGTCTACAGACTCACTCTGAGAGTTGAATTTTATCCTCTGTTTATTTACAAATTTGTTGAATTACCTGAAGCCCCCCTGCTAAAGCAAAATGGAGCAACGTAGCCTAGTATCTAGTATCTAACACTTTCTGTCTACCTTCTCTTGCCCTCGCTGTCCTGTCATCAATAGAGAATTGCTCAGAGCTTGAAGGAGGAGCAGATGAAGCAGATGTCACAAGAGTCAATGTTTTCAGATGTACAGCTTGAGGATCCTGATGGCAGAAGAAACAGTACTGCTGGTCTGTGTTTCCAGATTGTGGCACTTGCTTCTTTTTTTCTGTAACTTTTGGTGTTGTTGTCATTTGCCTTATGGCTTCTCTCTTCCTTTTTGTACAATGAATACAGGGAATGTCGAAGCATCACGCCTCCAGACATCTATCTCTCCTGCTGATCTGCACGGCATGTGGTACCCTACTGTCAGACGAACGCTAGTTTGTCTGTCCAAGCTCTACAGATGTATAGATGTAAGTCTTCAATTTCTGTTAATCACTGCTTTAGTCTTCCACCCTAAAACCTAGCGGGGAGTGTTGTGTATATATTCTTTCCAACTTTTGCATTTCTTATTCATGCGTTTCTCACTGTGACTTGGTCTTTTTCCAGAGAGCAGTCTTCCAGGGTTTATCTCAAGAAGCCTTATCTGCTTGCATCCAGTCCCTTCTTAAAGCTTCTGATATCATCCTTAAAAACAAGGTTGGTGTGTATGTTCATGTTTTTTTCTGGGGGGGGGGGGGGGTAATTTCACTGAACTTTTCCGTTGTCATTATGATCAAAATAGCCGGTTGAGTACATTTCTTTTTACATAGTAAATAAGATCAATTCCCGCCTAGATAAAATGTGTACTGTTTTATTCAAATTCCTTCAGGCTACAGGATCCTTAACTAAACCAGCTGGGATGTCATTGAAAGTTTATTTTAATAGGTGCTTTATTATGCCCTACAGAGTGTTCAGCAGACCATCCTTTATTTATTGGCTCCTCTCGCCTTCAAATTTGCCGTCAATATCTGTGCTAACTGGCGCGTTTCAACCTAACACTTCAAATTAAAGCAGCAGCATCAATCTCATAGGAGATGTTCCCACCCCATGTTGATGATGTCTTTTTCCAATGTTTTAGTCACTAGCTGAGCAGTTAATGGTTTCAGCAGCCTTTTATTCCGTGTCACCGTAATATGTCCCTTTCCAGCTATGGATAATCAGCAGTTATTAATTAGACATATTCTCTTATCATCCCTGAGCCTGTGCTTTTTATACTCACTGTGGCCCAGATAGTCAGCAGATGCCCCTTTGTTTTGGCAGACTGCAGTGTGGATTTAACAGTGTGCTATCACTTTCTGTAGACACAAATAGATGGGCAACTTTTCCTGATCAAGCACCTGCTGATAATGCGTGAACAGATTGCCCCATTTCACACCGACTTCGCCATCAAGGAAATCTCACTGGACCTGAAGAAAACGCGAGGTAAGATAATTAGAGGTGGAGGGGAACATTGGTGTTCAGCTCCACAAAGCCAGTCATTACATTCTCATGCTCATTAAGCAACTTGTGCCTATAACATGCACCAGTGGCAACAATTAATGTGGAAATTACAGTGTAATCCAACACCATAATGTACATTAACCGACGGCTCACAGGGCAGATTCACTCCGCCTATCACCCCCGTCTCAGTCAAGGTCATTTTAAATTTGTAGCACTAGAGGGCACTCTAATTCTACATCAGCCCAGATTTAATCTCTCTGCTTTGTGTTCAGATGCTGCCTTCAAAATCCTGAACCCTAAGGCTGTTCCCAAATTCTTCCGACTTAACAGTCACAACGCCATACTTGAATTCCTGTTGGAGGTACTGTTTTTTTTTTCCTTTTATTTTATTTTTTTTATTATACAGACCATACACTTATATACTTTGATAGCACCCTGCCTAAGGGAAACGCCATTTGATAGTGCCAAACCCCTTTTCTCTCCGGCCCTCAGGGAACACCAGAGATAAAGGAGCACTACATTGACTCGAAGAAGGATGTGGACAGGCACCTGAAGTTCAGCTGCGAACAGTTCATCCAGCAGCAGACTCAGATCTTTGTGGGGAACCTTGAGGAGTTTCTCACCAAGGTAACTGTTAAGAGTGAAGGCAGACTTAGCCCCAGGCAGTGATGGTTTGTCCTTACTTTTGTTTTTCAGTTATATCTTAACTCTTTAAACCTTAAAAAGTCATTTGCTTGTTTACTGATCAGTAAAGGTCTCATTCTTTAACTGAGGGCAAAATGGCTGACTGTCATCCAGGATATCTAGGTACAACTGCTGCTATCGGTTCGTGTCTGTATATATCTGTATGGGTTTTGATGGTTTATTTGTTCCGGGCTGTGTGTACAGTGATCCTGCTGAAAGATTGTGTTGCGTGTTTTTTGTTTTTTTTCTTTCTACCCACCTCTTTCAGTTTGCTACCACTGTTCATGTCAGCTCTGCTCTTTGTGCAGTCTAATAGTGAATTGAATTGGCTCAGGTGGCTGCACAGTATCTTGTGCTTCTTTGCAGTGTATATAACAACTAGCACAAATGAAGTCGAATTGTAATGTTTTGTTTTGACTGTGTCTGCACTCAGGTAGCAGCTCTTAAAACTATGGCAATTCAAGGTGGTCCCTCCTACAGCCTGTCTCAGCAACCTTGGGCACAGCCAGGTAAGATTTGTCTCAGGAAACGCCACGAGCATCACACTGTAATTCATCAAAACTTATAAAGCGTGTGCTAGAGGCCAGTGTCTTTTTTTTTTTTTTTTAACCTAGTACTGTTTTTTTCCCCCTCTTCTCAGCAAAGATCAACGATATAGTGATGGCTACCTACCGTGTGATGAAGAGCAAGCTGCCAAGCACTTTACAGAGCATGTCCTTGTACTTAGCCAATAGAGACACGGAGTTCATCCTTTTCAAGCCTGTCCGGGTGGGTGGCAGCGACGCTAGGGTGTAGCATGTGTTGCATGAGTCAGTGTCTTTGCAAGTCAGTGTTAAAGCTCTCATACAGTATATGCCAACAGGTATACCTTTGTTTCCACTCAATGGTCCATCAGTAATTAAAAAATAAAAACAATATATGAATTGGAAGTCAGTCACTGAAGAGCTGAACTCAATGATAGAAAAGCAATTTATGCCTCTGTCCTTATAGACATTGAAATGAAAGCTTTTCTTACACTGGGGTGTTTGTCGATTGTACCATGTAAACAAACTTCTCGCAGCATCAGAAATCATTCATGCCATGCATTTATTCATTAGTGAGTGTTAAGTCTGTGTGGTAAAAGCCTGTCAGTCAGTTTTTTTTATGTGGGAAAAAATATAGACAATAATTCTGTTTGTGAATTCTCCTCTTGGGTTAAAGCTCTTGTTTAAATTTGGCTCAAAGATTGTGCCTTTAGCTACAAATTTGTCGGCATGATGGAATGGAACCCTAATTGACAAATCTTAGTCCTCCATGTGTACTGATCATCAAGATGCCAGGTGAAGTTGAATTAGGGATGAAAACAAAATTTTGCTGTTGAAATGGAAAGTAGAAAGTGGGGGGAGGATGTAGGCCAGATGGAAATGTAGTATTAATTTCCCTCTAGCACTCAGTAATAGGATGTTTTTTTTCCTACAGAATAACATCCAGCAGGTATTCCAAAGACTGCTCACCTTGCTTCAGGAGGAATACAGTGGAGAGGACCTTCAAATCATTGCATGTCCGTCTATGGAGCAGGTATGTTTCTGTGGGATTAGCACAGCCCGAAAGCAACCCGATGGTTTCAGTAATACCGCTGCAACATCCAAAACTGCTGAGACCAACTTCAGTGGAGGGATGATAGATAATGTATGCCAGCTAAGTCTCAGTGAGCACTTTTCATGCCTCTCTTTCAGATTAATCTACTGCTGTCTGTGAATAAGTAATGTGCCGGTTTGGAGCGGCAACGCTGGTGAACACCCCCTGGATAGCAATGGGATGCTTCAAGTCCAGCCATGACCAGGAGTCAGAACCAGGGAAGTGCACCTGAGCTGCAAGCTGGAACAGGAACGCTGGACTGACGGCAAAATTAGAAATGAAAACGAAAGAAAAGGAAACAAAAATCCTGCACAAGGCCAAAGATTCTCAGACAGAGGCTGGAACAGCTGCAGCTATTGAGAGGTTCAGGTATTCATCTTGAAGTCTGTAACACACTGGGAAGTGGAGGGTGTTGTTTTTGGTACCGAGCTAATCGCTTTGTTTGACTGAAATTAAAGGCGTTGTGGTCAGGGGTGTTTTCACGTCGGGCGGGTTTGGATCACAGTTGCATATCTTTTTAACACCAAATTGTTGTGAATGAACATAATTTGCACACTACGCGAGGGTGGGACGGGTCAAATTATCCAAGTGTTCAGACAAGGACACTTTGGTTTAGGGAAAAATAAAAAGCACTAAAGGGGTTCTCATTAGCCAGGTAGCTAATGGCCAGTAAAGAAGGGCTTGCATTCAGATGCCTGGATTCCCTTCATGGCTTTGGAAGGATAACAAGATTAAAATGCTGCAAAATATTTTATTCATTTATTTTAAATAGTCACAGTCTTTGTAACACAGTTACACAAACTCTATGATAACCTGAAGTGCTACAGGATGGTCTGACAGGTCCAACAGGTTTTCCCCTCTGATCATAGCAAAAACCCCCACAGCTGTTCTACAGTATCTCTGCCAGATGTTTTCCTAAAAATTCTCCCGTCTTTTCCGTGTGAATGTTTTTGTTATTCCCTTGCAAATATGTACAAAAGAAGACAAAATCTTATGTTTTATACTTTTTTCTTTTTATAACTAGGTTGATATGAACTAATGTGCTTTTACTCCGGCAAAATGGACCATTGACCTTGGCAATTTTGCACTGTATAAGATTGAGTGATATCTTTCCCCGCGGTCCTCACGGAATAACAAAGGTAACAGGGCACCTGTCATGTAACATTTGCTTTGCTGTGTCCCATGTAAAATGGTCTGTACAGTTGAACTATTTATGGACATTCTGATTAAAAAAGGTTAATGATCTTCTTTGGTTTTGTTTTAAAAAAAAAACAAAAAAAGAACAACACTTTTGTCATTGAATTCAAATTCAGCGATTAGAAGTCGTTCCACATAAATGAGAAACTGCCATTCAAGGACATCATCAGCTTTAGGGGGTCTTCTTGGCAGACTGTTGCTGTTTCATTGGCAGCCGCCATCTTTTCCATCTGTGAGATGAGGCTTTGCTGGGGCTTGACCTTCTGTGGACTGACAGTCTTTTGATAGGTGATGAGGGACTGGATGTTCTGGAGCAGGACATTGATCTCTGCACTCCTCTGCTGCAGATGCGGCTGAAACGCGTCAGGCCCCGGCAGCGTTAGACCTTTGCCTTGATTTAGCTATGGCAGTTAAGCGAGAATCTGTGATTTGGCCTTAAACTGGATCTCCTCTTCATTTCTTTTGTATTTGTACTATTGCCAAGCCACATTAACTCACTTTCCCTCTTGCCCTGACATTAAGCTGCGACGCGTGATTGCCAGAGGTTAAAGTGATGCACATATTCTCTCGGGATTTGATGCGGATGTTGAGGTTAAGACTCGGTGTCAGGCAGAGTGGACGGCAGGGCCGAGCATAGACATGATCCTTATTGTCCAGCCAGCTCCGCTGCTTCCTCAAATCTCCTGTGTCACTGCAGTGGGCGCCTCCCCACAGAGTCACATTCACCCTAATAAAGAGAAACAGCTTTTGAGCAGCGGCTCCCTCGGGGCTTTTCATTGTCTCACCCAGACAGTTTTTGTCTGCTGCCATTTATCTGAATAATTAAAATAAACCAAACTCTAAATGCTTCTACAGAGAGCCGTTGATTTAATGATTTAATTAATATGCTGATTTTATGTCAGTTACATTTAGACTGCAAAATTGAAATATTAGGAATGATTAAACATCCAGTCATACCAAATTGCTGCTATTGTGTTGTGATAACAGGTAGTCTGTCCTGGTTTGGGGGAACTGCTTGAAGGGAAATCTGCCTTTTGTCTTCCCATGAAGACCACACAAGACCGATCAGCTGACCCAGCAGAGACAAGAATAGCGAGCCCTTCCTGATGGACAGCTTTTAAACAGAACAATCAAGCATTAAGTATTTATGCTATCAGGTCAGTAAAAATGCCGGTTAGATTCACTGTCAAGTACACTACACCTGCTCCTGTTCCAGCTGGGAAAATCATGTTAAATATTTGACCAGTGTCATAATGTTTGACAAGTGGCTTCAAGGACATCTAACGGACGTAGGCTCTTGATTGTGGATTCCTCAGCCTTGACTGTGAAAAACAGTTGTGGTTTTGAACATATTTTTCCCACCTAAAGAGAACATGTTTTGAGAATCCACGATTTCTGTAGCACTAAGCTTTCTCCCTTGGCTATCAGGCATTATTTAAGAGTGTGGTACAATGCATAGCAAACAGGTGCTCTGTTGTTAGTATAGTTGTTAGTGTAGTTAGAGGTGTCATCATGACATGAATGAAACAAATGGAGAGATAAGTGCAGTGCAGTATAATCTGCATGAGACATCAGTCAGTGCTGTGTGTGTATAACCTGCTTTAGCGATCTGACGTTTTGAGCTCTTTTCTGATTCCTGAAGCCAGCAATGGACAAGAGCAATCCTGACCTTTGATCTTTTTTTTTTTTTCACCGCCGGGTCCCTGTCAGTCATTCTTTTTATAGCGGAAGCCGCTGCACCCTTCCATGCCCTCTCACAGCACAACAACCTGCCTCAAAAAGAGAGAAAACAGGTTAAAATGTAGAAACTATACAACATTAAGAATTTAGATTGTAGGTACATTTTCAGTTTATTATACATTCATATTTTAATATGGAAGCAAATAATTGCCTTGCTGTAAAATGCTTTGGAACATTTTACTTTACATAGATCAAATACAGAGTATTCACGTAGTACGAGTAAATGTTCAGATGAGTGAACAAAATGGGTTGACAATGCAAACACTGCGTCAGATAAGCAGAGCTAATCAGCACAGCAGCTGGGGCTGATGGGAATGCCATTGGTTTTGTTGATATTTGGTCTTGAACAAAAATATGGGACAAATTAACAGCAAAGTGAGGACATCTGCAAAGTCATTATGATTTGCCTACTCCACACAAATTTAATGACAAGCCATTCAATAGTTGTCGAGATATTTCACCCTGAGCCACAAATGTCAACCTCATGGTGGCATTAGAGGAAAAGTCAGAGTCGATCAGACTGATCCTCTTGGGACCATGGATGTCCGTTCAGTCTGGACACTCAACCAGCACTGCTGCTCCCTGAGCCTCACTGCTACTGTGACTAAAATTGCCCTTGTAGAAATTATCACCTGGAAATGTCAGACAGGGAAATTCAGACCGCATGAATTCAGCTAGATGCCCTTTGTTGTAAAAGATTTAAATGCTATAAATTTGGTGGCATTTCAATTTCCAAGTTAAATATCCAGTAATGCTCACATTTCACTAGTCCTTCCTCATATGCTTTCATTATCATCCCAGCTCCAAATTGCACATGCTGACACAGAGAATGAACAAAATCGCACTTTAGTTTTTTTCAGTTCTGATTTAAACTGAGCATGTCACTTGGTCGAGTGCAATGTAATGTTATCAGGGTAGAAACTTTATGTCTGTCCTCTTCCTTTCCTACTTTTAGTTCTTACTCTCTTTCAAAAAGAAATACTAAGGTGAGGTATTACAAAGCACGGTCTGTAGCTGTACATGCATGGGTTTCATTAAGATGTGTATTTCATATTGTGTAATGATAAATATATAATAATGATTTAAGTTTGGTTGGAATATTAAATGTCACTCGTGAGGCTTTGTTTTATTTTGGAAAGTAACATGACAGGAGTTACGTAAGTTGAGGTTATGACTGCAGCGTTGTCGTTCAGAGCAGTGGAGCAGAACCACTAGCGCAGTGGAGAGATACAGTATATAGCTCCCAAAATGGTTTGAGAGGCAAACGCAATGATTATATTTGACTTGTCATATATGCTATATTTATTTGTTTTCTGCAAATATTTTCATTTTCTGGTACTTTTCATAGTGTCTTTTGATTTGGGGATCTAAAGAGAGAAAGAGAGGAGGAGAAAACAAACCTTCAGAATACATCTGTGTCAAGCAAGGCCATTATTTGTTGGACCAACGTAGCTACATGAAAACGAGCAGGCAGCGTTGATGGACAGGTTTTGATACTACCCAAACGTACACTTAATTGCATGCTCCCTTCATAAATTTGTATTCATACAGGTTGTGGAATAGGAGCAGATAAAAAGTGTCATTTTCCTCCATAGCTTGTCCTGATTAGCTATAAAGACTCGTCAGTTTCTCCTTGGCAGGCGGCAGGAGTTTAGGGAGTTACCTTGGTGAGCAATTCCAACACTTCAATATCTAGGGGATATCTCCAAGTCAGACTTCATGTTTTTAGGAACGCTCTGAGGGGGGAAAAAAACAAAGACGCTTCATAATTTATTAAATTCTTTGAGGTCTTTAGCTAGTGCTTCATGAATAAATCAAAACCTTGGAACTTCACGTCTCTGGATACCATGTCATATCATCTTTCACATGATAAAACTTACAGTGTGACAAGGATAGACAAGGCTACAAAAAGTCGCATTCGGTTTTTCTCTTTGCAACAGTAAAATTATCTCTAAAACACACAGAATGAACTGATGCGCAATATTTAACTGCATCCATTCACCGTTTCTCTAAGGTCTTGCTATTTCAAATCTTAGTTTATTAACATAAAACATCCAGTTCAGAGAAACCTCTCCTGCTTTTAGTGTCTGTTTTGCTTTGCCGAAGACATTTCCTCAATCCAATTTATAAAGAAGCTTGAATACCTTATTATCGATTCATTGTTGTAAACCTCCATTGTATACACCCAGACTCAATATGCTCACCTGCTCTGATGTCAACCACAAATTCTTTCTTTAAGTCTTTTGCTTTTCTGCACTTCTTGGCTTGGGTATTCATGGTGCCCAAATGAAAATAATAAGGATATTACTTATCACAGGCATTCACAATCATCTTCCAGTCATGGTTGGAGATTCATAATTAGCAGGAAACATGAAGAGGCTGTGCTTTGACTCCACTGCTCCTCATGTCTCAGGTCAGACTGTGTACCAGCACTGACTCTGGCAACCCACCTGTCAAACGCATGGAGAGTCGGGTATTCATTTGAGATTACACTGGAAGCAATTATTCATTATTAGTTTGTTGAGCTCACACATACACAGAGACTGGATGCAGTGTCTATACCTACCTGTTTATTGCAAGATACAGATCTTCCAGTCATGCTGTTGGAGATTCATAATCCCAATTCCCGTTAGGACAGGGGAAAACATGATTTTTCAGAGGCACACTCCAAACTGTGAAAAGTTTCCCAGAATGCATTGACTGGCCGAAAAGCTGATTTATTTCTCACTCTGTTATTATGTCATTTTAAAACATTTTCAGGTCAGGTCCCAAACTGTGTTAGTTTGTCCAGCACTGGTTGACTCTGGCAACCCACCTGTCAAACGGTCTGCCATGGTCCTGGGAGAAAAGACGGTCGCTAATTAACAGAGTTTTTAGAGGTTTACCACGGGCTGGTTAAATTATTTTTAGCATTTAAATATTAGTCTCATTAATGAAACAATTATTCATTTATTTTGAATGTTTGTATCAGAGTCTGGGTTCTGTACACGGAAATCACCACATTTACATCAATAAATTAATGACTGGATCAGTGCATTAAGTTCTATCTTATATTTATTAAGTTTATACAAGGCTATTTGCAAGATACAGATGGATAAATAAATACCATTCTTGTATTTTTGTTTCCCTCTTTTAAGTGAGTAAATGTGGTAAATGGTTATTGCCTGCCTTGGGTGTCTTATTTGCAGTGTTCAGACTCTCTAATCCTGTGACTAAAGTCTCTGTCATTTCTTTTCTAACCTATGTTTGTTTGCAAGTTCTGGATTTTCGAGTCCATCTTGGCTGATTCGCCTGGTGACTCAATTGTCAAACAAGAGGTGAGCCGAGAAACCGCAAATGAAAAGGAAAACAATTTTGTATGCGGATACACAATGGTTGAATAAAAACAGCATGTTTTTCCGATGCTAGTGTATCATAGCAACCGCGGAACAAGCAACAGTTTCTATGGTAGACACATTGACAGGAATGGGAGAAAGAAACTGTGCTGAGGTTCTTCAGTGTCCATCTTCTTTTATTCAGTTGCTTTTCTTCTCACCGCTGCCATTCACTTTGGTTGTTCAAGCCATTAAGGCTGCACTCAAGTAATCCTCACTTATCTTTACTTCACCTGGTTCCATGTCCACTGCAGCCTCTGCGCACTGCTGTTTGCTCCATGTGTGTAAATGTGTGTCTGTCATTGTGTACCGAGTGCAGCCTCCGCCTCCCATGGAGCAGAAGACAGAGTGGCAATGTGACCAAAAATGATAAACAGAAAATAGTTATTGCCTGCACAGTAACTAATTATTGCAGCCCTAACAACCTATTATCAGTTAATTGCTGTAATTTACTTATTGCAAAAAACAACAACAAAAAAACAGAACATGAATTATTCTGTCCTTTCCATGCATCCTTGGTCTGATCTAATCATAAACGCCCTCACTGTACAGGTTTTCAACTTGCCACAGTTCTGTGGATTTAGCTCGTCTCTGGGATCCCAGACTGGCTCCATGGTGTTGAGATCATTGCTTGTGCCAGCCTGACAGTCTGTTGCAGGGACCCATGTTGGGTCTTTGTGACTCTGACTGTACATAATCTGTAAGTCATATTGTGATATACCAACGTTTTGAAATCTTCATAAATCAGAACAGCTTCTTTACTGCTTCATGTGAGGTTGGCAACTTCAATGGGAAGAAATAAGCAACATCCCGAATCTTTGATTGTGAGAAGGAGATCAACATCTTTAAGCAATTATGTGACATGGAACGAGCTGAAATACATTGATTATATTCAATACATCTTGGCTTTGTTGTCACATCGCAAAATGAAATTGTGATGGTATATTAGGTAGTAATGTGCATACCAAAAACCTTGTGCAATTTTCTCTGCTAATACTGCCCTTAATTACGCTTATTAGAAAAGCGTGAGATTCTTATCTCAGTAGCGTGTCCTTACCATCTTCAAATACTGTAATCTCAAGTGTACATGTACGTACGTGTAAATCAACTATACCCACAGTCATTGACCGTATGAGCTCAATAATTTAGAGGTCTGGGAATAACACTAATTAAGACTCTTCCAGTGTGCCATATATAGTTACTGGATAATGGGAATACATTATTACAGTAGACGACTAAACTGGTTATAGAAGATTATAAAAAATGTGGCCATCAGCTACAAGTAAATTAGAAATAAATTGAAATGAAGATCAGGACTGAAACTTCTAAATCTTCTAAATTTAGGTTTCTCTTCAACTGTATGTACTGCGAATAACTTTTGCAACATGGTGAATGAGCCCATGGGATCTGCTTTATAAGGGATGGTGCTAATGTTCTTATTTTATAAAAAAAAAAAAGTCCCGGCAACTCATTCTGATTATAGTGTTTCCCACAAAAATGTTTGTATAAGCTTTGCAGCTTTTACAGCATTGACAGCATTTTACAGCATTGACTTGTTGTGCCATGTCTATTAAATAATGAGATAAAAGCTCTAAGCCTTTGCCAGACTGAAAAGGTCGTGGGATGATTGTGTCATTGAAGAAACATATTGAAAAAGAAATACTTTTAGGCAAAGTTGAGCGTTCAGAATTTTGGCATGAACAACCCGTATCTACATCTGCTTATTGGTAAGCTTTGTGCCTCTAATGCATGCTATTTAGCCTTTGCAAATACACTTCACTCCATTTGCTTCCCACATAAATTAGAAATGATATACTGGATCTGAGCATCCAAGTAAGAAATCCAACTTGATCTTCTGCCATTTTTCTCAAGGGACCCAAATGAAGCTTTGCTTTTTGCCAATAGTAAGTTCAGGGAAAGGATTTGACAACAGAGGAGCAGTTATATTGCCACTATTTGTTGTTTATCAGCTGGATTTCATATAAATGCCAGGTAATCCCTAGTTAGGTAGGATGGGGAAACTGGCGTTTCCACTGGGAAGATAAAGGCACGTGATGTTATTGGAGGATGAGAGAAGGGATATGATGGATAATGGAGAGAGGGAATGGGGTTTACTGTATATCTTGAAATCGCTGTGTTTTCCTGTTGACTGTTGCCTTTTTGCTATCTTATAAAACACAATTTATATCTGTGCAAGCTTTTCTATTAAGGACAATAACTCGCTGCAAAACATAATCAGCTGGAAATATTATCTTAGCCTCTGAAAATGTTGAAGGTCTTGTTCCCAGCGAGAGGACAAGTATTAATTGCATTTCAAATGTGTTTCAGTCAACATCCAAAACTGCGGTGTGCTGCCCTTTTTACAAAAAAAAATCCAAACAAGCCGAGTTTTATTCCTCGGTTTTTTCCCCCCTTTACTCTCTCCTGCTGGATTTCAATTGACTCACTTCCTGCAAAAAAACAGCCCTTTTACATTCAAACTGTGAATAATTCCCAGACACTCGGGGGATTTAAAACAATAAACATTAACACTGCCATAAATGATATCAGCATTTATCAATTCTTTATTTCTCTCTTAATTTACATGGGCCGCTATCTTTTTTGGGTGATTTCTCCCTTTTCATTACCCTGCTAAGCTGCTGAGTCTGGGCAATGAAACGGTTATGTGGCTTAATGTTGTGCAGATTTGCAGATGGGTGAGACATGCAGGTCTGCATCTGGCCAAGCAGAGAGTAAATCTCTGAGCTCTTCATTTGGATATATTGCTGCAGATCGTCTTGCCCAGGCTTGTCATGGCTCTCTGGACAAATGGGCTGCATTAAAAGAAAAACACGTCCCGTTTCAAATCTGCTCTGTTTTTCCCTGTGCATGTAAAAAATTTATTGCAAGTACTCTACATGTACACTCCTGTCTGCTCAGGTAAAGAAGACAATGAGAAACACTTAACAGTAAATCACTGCATGCACAATTTATAGCGCAGTTATTATTTCCTACCTTAACCTTTGACCCCACATTGAAGCGCACGTGGTTTTCCTGATGTGAAAAGACAACGCACATGTTCTCCAGTGAGTGCACGCGCACACTGATGTGTGGGCCCAGGGTAAGGGTTAGGGGCTTGAAGGGAAGGCTACGAAGATGTGGGTCAAAATAAAACCATTTCCAGTGCCTCCTCACATCTCCTGTCTCATCGAAGAGCAGACCTCCAATAGGGGTCGTATTGAACCTTAAGACACACAAAGATTGGGGATGCAACTGGTTAAATGTACTTTAAGAACCTTCAAAGTTCTTAAGCATTTAATACAAAAAAGGAAAAAGAAAGGAAAAATCTACATTTTTATTTCTAATTGACCCATTTAATTAAAGCAATAGTAGGCTATGTAATAGACATTTGCGGGAAATGGGCTTATTCCATTTTTAATGAAGAATTAAATGCATTCTTACATTTATCGGTTAGTTAGTCAACTACAGAGACGCTAATGAGGATACATTTTGCCACCTTGAAACACTGCTAGGCTAGTCGCTTCCCCTTGTGTTCAGTTTTTATGCTAAGCTAAGCTAACTGTCTGTTATATTTACCAATACATTGAAATGAGAGTTGTGTCAAGCTTGTAATCTATCTCAGAGATTTAGTAAACATATTCCCCTGGACTGTTCCTTTAAGGCCTTGTTTAAATGAGACTTGTTAAATTTGTTATAACATTTATTAACAGTTGTAGTTATAATGGTTACTATAGAGGAACAATTACCATATCTCTCCAGTGGGATGGTGGCATGTTGAGTGGCCTTTATTTGTTAGGATGGCTTTGATGCCGGCTGCTGTGTCCTTGTCCTCCAAGATGATGTAAGTGAAGTCAGCAGCTTCTGCAGAGGATATAATGGCTGCATTCCCAGAAGGATAACTTTTTCTATTAAGTATAATTAACACTGTGCAAACCTTTCATCAAAGGGAACAAATGCGGACCCTCTCATTAGTGCTATGACCCAGTCCTTGATCCTCCGCTCTGTGCACAGCTTAAAAGGATACAAGACGGTGCCCGTTCCATCTGGGTACAAGGTGTGAAAACATTTCCTATTTTTGTAGAACTTCATGTGTACTTCCTTAATCTGGGACACAAAATTGTTCAAAGTTATTTTGAAGCACAAAGAATGACAAAATTAAAATAAAAAAATAAATTCAATATAGACTTGAATGGATAATTAAATACATAAAAATGCTATTTCTGTATTTTAACATTGATTGATTCATTTATTTCTGTATTACATCTATTCTTTACTTATTTGTGCATTTCAAGATTCATTTATGTATTTCTTCATTTATTCTTATATTTCTGTCTCCATAGGTGATTTTTCTCGGTCTAAAGCCAGATTGGACTGGTACACAGGAGCATTGCCTTTCCACTGTTGCCATGTTAGTAACTTTTGCAACATTGTAAACAAGCCCTAATTGTCACTCACTCAGCTCAGGTGTGGAAGGGCACGCCCCCCACCCCGAGCCCAACACACCTGACCCCTTTTAAATCCCTAACCAGTGTTTGCATGTACCCTTTCCATGAAACGTTGGTTGTGAAATAAACATTTGTACATTTTGTCTTTTCTCCTTTTCTGTTTTTCCTTGCTCCTCATCAATCCTTTTTTTTTTTTACAAGTAATTAAGTTAGTTTTGCCTGTTGTTTTTATTTTGCATTAAGTTATGTATTTAATTATTTATTTTTTTGGCATCTATTCATTCATACTGATGCCATTTTTGTCCTGTACGTATCCCTAACAGCAAGAACTTACCTTTAGCTCAACAGATGTAAACATGCCCATATGTGTCAAAGGGGTATTGCTGATGAAAGGAATATTTTCTGTCAGGTCGGGGTTTTGCTTGATCCCAATATGGTCTGAGCAGACAAAGGAGAATTTACTGACATTTTATCAATGAGAAACATGAAAGACAGTGCACTTTATACCTTTATTAATTGTGCTAGCCTAGGGCCTTAGGTTGCATACTTACCGCTGTCTGTTCTCGTCCTCAGCCTACATTTCAAAACACATTGTTATTTTCTCAAAAAATTGCAGTACAGTGCCAAAAACTTGAAGGGCATATTGAGAATCAGAACCCGGTGCCACCTTATATTTTCACAACTTGAAAAGAAATAGCGCTGGTTAGATTACAGTGCAATCAGTTGTCTTACCAACATGTGGATCAATGCATGTGAAGTTTTTTGAAAGTTTTGCGAGAAGGAAAGCATCTTGTTCACCTTCTCCTCACTTGCTCTCCAGCAGCTTTCTTCCTCTTTTCACTCTTGAAGGGTGCAGGAGGGTTGACATCAATTTTTCTTTCAGGCTCCCTCTGTGCCAGATTTTTTGCCTCTCCCAGGATAAGCTCTCTCATTTGTTTTGCTCGCTCGCAACAAAAGAGCTGAATAACAGAAAAATCTCAACATTATGCATTTCTGTTCTGTTTTTCTGTTTCTCCTCTCAACCCCCCTAAAGTGGAGACATTTCTGTCTTCTTGGAAAGGTTATCTGAACAGCCATTATTGCTAATAAATTTGTTTTCAATTTTCTTGTTGGAGGTAAAAACGAGCTGCGCTCACCTCAAAGTTGGTTCCATTTTCCAGCAGTTCAACGTATGTGAAGAGCTGAGAGAGCTGCAGGCAGTAGTCGCAGCGAGCTTGACGCACAAACGGTTCAGATTCAACCTCTGGAACCTGCCATGCAGCAAAGAACAGATTCACAATCACCTCGCCACCTCTGATATTATAGCCTCCACACGCTGCTATTACTGTGTGAAAATGAAATAGGCTACCACTGCCATTTCCAGGCACTATGGGTAATAAAGAGATACTGCACTAAATTGATGGTACCTTTTGATCACAAGGGGTTTGTTTTGGCTCTGGCCTGTATGCTATGAGACGAGGAAGAGACACACGAGGTATATCATACTTCTTCTCTGGCATCTTTTCATCCTCTGTCTCCTGATGTGAATACAGGAATCCAAAAATTTTCTCTTTTTGTGGGTGTAAGATACATAATGTATAACCTACTGTATATGTATAACTTCTTTGACAAAAGGCTTTACTGCTCTGCAGCATACTGATTCTACTGGGTTTGGTTATAGAAATGAAAAGGACTTGACATAACCATGTATCTTTCTTTTCTGCCTCATGCAGGATCCTGCTGAACAATCAGAGGCAGTGTCCATGCTCACCTACCTCTGCCTGCAGGAACTGGGGATCTTCAATTTCCTTTTGAACTGCACAAGAGTCAAATAATTAGGAGTTTGACAGATGTCTAAGTCACGAGAGGCAAGACGGGGGCAGGAACAGGTGACCCTTTTGCACTCAAACTGATAACATAGCTTACTTTGACAGCTGAAAAAGGGGCTATGCTCCACCCACTCGCAATCTGTCTGGGTCTGAGAGCTCACCAAAGTAATGAATCTTCCAACCAGCTCGTGAACCTCCGTGAACTCTGGTGCGACTGGACTGCTCGGGACACAGAGACAGGAGACAAAGAATTACAGCTATTACAGCTTTGCCAGAACAACTCTATTCATCTTAGTATTCGTATTAATTGACTGTTTGGCCTCATGGGGACAGAGGAACCCCTTAACAAGCTAAAAAAAGAGGACATAACTGTGACATATTACTGCCTCGTAAAGTTGTTTTGGATAATATGCTGGCAGACATAGAGAATCTAGTCACTCTTTTATTTTTTGCTGTCCTTCAACTCTTCATATATTTTTCTCTTCATTATAATAGTTGACTAACTTGTTGCTTAATTATCATTATTATAGGGCTATGAATAAACTGCTACTTGAAAAGTTAACAAGACCAAAGCTGAAACTGTACAGTAAACCCCTTAAGTTGCCAGGAAGCTAATATGGTCAGTAATTGCAATATTTATATAAAGAATATAGTTAAGTGGTTATTGATATAGCCATAAACAAACCACATTGTTTTAAAAAGTAATGGCCATTGCTCATATTACAGAATATTTACACTCCAAGCTGAGTTTACTGTTATTTTTCTCCTCAGTTCTTTGAGAATGAATAAATTCACATTTTCAACCACCTTTTTTTCCCTTCAGAGGCGGTGACTGCCAACTGTATTAAACCCAGCCATCCATGTTTTCAAATGAAACTGCATTCATTACCACTATGCCACCTCCGAATAGTGGCTATACTGAGCGCTCCACATAAATCAGACGGCAGTGGCAGTGTTTTAATGGATTTTTTTGCAGGATATAAAGCTTTTTAACCACTTTGACCACCTTGACCAGCAGTGTCATTAAATGGTCAAAGACCAGCGTGGGCCAAAGTGCCATGCATTGCAAACTTGTTTCTGACAAATTTTACAGCATGTTAAAGGAGCGGTATGTAGGGTTTAGGAGAAGTAGAGGCATATAGAATATACTGCTCATGCTAATGTTTTTATTAGTATATGATCACCCTTGATATGTACACTGAGGACATGTCGTCTTTCAAGGAGGGTGTCATGATGCACCACCATACGTCTAGCCTAGCACAGAATGAACAAACCAATGACTGGTTCTAGATTTGTTTTTACAGGCTTTTTTATGTTGCCTCAAGGCCATTGTTAGTTCTCCTGCACACCTGGACAGGAAGGGAGGGGCGAGGGGAGGGTTGTTCAGTTGCTTGCAATCTTCAATCTCACTGCAGATGCCAATAAATCCTATATACTGTTCCAAGTAACTACAAACGACTAAAAAATATACAATAGGGGATTAAATTAGGTAGATGGCATGGCCATGAAACAGATCCACTGAATTATTAAGGAGACGATTCACTGAATTATCAAGGGGACATTACATGCAAATTATTAGGCTATATATCGATAAGGCTATGTAAATCACAGATTCTTACATTTCCTGTTCTGTAGATGGTGTACTTGAACAACTGGATTCTGTCCACTGGCCTAGATAGAAAAGAGAATACGTTAGCCTATATGAATGTATCCTTACTGTGAACAGCTGTCATGCTTTGTTTTTTCATATCCCACTCAACTAACTTACTTCTCTTCATCACTTGTTCTTGTGGAAGCATGCCAGCAAATAGTTTTCCAAGGTCATTTGTCGCCAGCGGAACACAGATTTGAGCGTTCAAAGAAGAGCTGGAGTAGTTGTCAGGTACGATATTAACAATGGGATCTTTCCGGTCGTCACATGTCTCCTGCTCCTCCAGGCTCTTCAGGTTGTCATAAATCTGTCGAGGAGAGAAGTCACCTTCTGTAGGACTCTCAGGAGATGCAGAGGCAGTGTCTCTCTGGTAGGATGGAGACTGACTCATGTTTTAAGAGAGAAAAAAAAGTGACATGACAACCAATGCAAAATCTCCAGAGGGCACTCACTGAATAATGCACGGTTCCATTTGTATCATTTTTGTTATTGTTCAAGTGCAGTTGCCCGGCAGTGGTTGTGCCTTCCATATTACAGAAACTTCCTGAGAAAAGGAGAGGTAGGATTTGTACCCAATTTTGTATTACAGGAGTATCCTGACTAACATTAGGAATCGTATGTTATCTTAATCTGTCCTCTCTTATACAGGTATTTGTGTATCCAATTGGTTTCTCATAAAATGCCCCATCACAAAAATAAAACACAATCTCCAGGTGCACCACGGCTGGAAGTGACCCAAAATGCAAGGTCTGCATCTGGTCGTGGCTGCAGGATCACAGGGTAGCCAGTTCCTACTCATGTGAATTTTGTCTTTAAACTACAGCTAATCATTAGGGTCTACCATGAACCGCTCGGTGAAGAAATTCCTCCTTTTGATATTTCATTGGTTATGTAAACGCAATAAAAGAGCATATGAATTAAGCAAATGAGCTAAGTGGTACTGGAATACAGCCCCAGGAGGCTCATGTATCCAAAATGTCATACAGCTAGTTACAGAGGACAGTCTTCCATTTTCCATTACATTCACTAATGATGACTAGTGATAGAGCCTTTGTGGCTATAGGCGAAATAAATCTCTCACTTTGCTAGAATAGACACTTTGCACCATTCGGATGTTCTCTGGAGTCTTCGCATCAAAGAAAATGACCAAGTTTTCTGATGAAAGAACGGAAAACAACTGTAACATAATATCCCTGCTGAAGCTTATACAATGATCTCACTCTGTGATAACAGACAATACCCCTCAACACCATCCTTTTATTCAGGGTGATGCATCAAGGGCAGTAATTATAGTCACCACTGACAGATCGATGACTAATGCTGACAGCAGTACCTCAGTCTATAAAGCCCTGATTTCCCTCTGCTGGGTTCTAACTTTTAGAGCAGGCACGGTGACAAGGAGTTGTCCTTTGTGTAAAACCTGCAGCTTATTTTGTAGGTATTACAGAAATTCATTTCATGCACATTTCATTTGTATGTGCACATCTAAAGGTAGGCCAGCATAATTCAATGTATCACACAGTATCTGTGCTCTTAACTCATTTCACGTTGAATTTTGATTAATGAGATTAAACCTTTCGTATCATGCATATATGCTTTGCTATGAATCTCAAGCTGAGGTGTTCTGCTAATTATTTTCACTGTCATTTTCAATCCAGCGGTGAAGCAAGAAAAGAAAAAAATAAATCAAAAATATTTCAAGGCTGTTTGAGGAAGTCATCAACAATGTGGACTCTAGCTCTTGCTCTTTGTTTGGGAAATATTCTCATCAGAGGAGAGGCCAGCCATCAGCATTCAGAACCACTGCCTGTGACTGAACCCTCTGAAACGACCTCACCTGGTTTTTTAATACTAGAAAAACAGAAATCCAACAGTTCAATCCATCCACCCCAAGTAGCCGGACCGAAAACACCACCCCCTCCTATGTGCTTGGAGTCAGCTGGAATCAGAGACACCTTCAAATATGTCAATACCATCGTTTCTCTGCTTGTGTTTATGGTCGGAACAGTGGGGAATGCAGCACTGCTGAAAATCATCTACGCAAACAAATGCATGAGAAGCAAACCCAACATACTCATTGCGAGTCTTGCTTTGGGCGATCTAATCCACGTCGTGATAGACATTCCAATCAACGCATACAGGGTGAGTTACTCACCTCATAGTGAGCAATTACAGTGTCACACCTTACCCTGTCTCTGCACTTTCTCCCCATTTTCAAACCTTAATCTTGGCTTGAATTGATTGATTGTGTGTATGTGTGTTATATATATATATACACTGAAAATGTCCTTTGTTTTTTGTTTCAGCTCATAGCAGAGGACTGGCCATTTGGTTTAGCACTGTGCAAACTTGTCCCCTTCATACAGAAGACATCTGTTGGAATTACTGTGCTCAGCCTATGTGCTTTGAGTGTTGACAGGTAAAGAGATAAGCTCTGCTCTACGGTGCCCTACAAGAAAATAGTGTTTGCACGCTAGTATCTGTATTTCATCAAGGAGACAGATTTGTTGAGAGCATTAGCCCTTGAAATGCTCTTTAACTGAAAAGAAAATATGATTGTTACAAACAAAAAGTCAAAACAGTTTCCCACTGATTTTTCCAGATACCGAGCTGTAGTATCCTGGAATCGAATCAAAGGCAGCGGGGTTTCAGTATGGACAGCAATCGAAATAACTCTGATATGGGTTATTTCTATCCTGCTGGCTGTGCCTGAAGTTGTCGGCTTTGATATGATAACAATGAACTATAAAGACAAGCATCTGAGAATATGTCTGCTTCATCCCATGCAAACCACACAGTTCATGCAGGTAATGTAACAACAGGATGCAGCAACAGGATGCAACACGCACATCAACATGTGTTTGATTTGACAGTGTTTTCATATACAACATACAGTAATATTTATCACCGCCTCAAATATGCTTTCATGCATGCTCTAAGATAGCAACCACTGATCATCGTGTCATCTGTGGCTTTGACTGACTGTGGGCTTCTGTCATGTTTAATCAACAGTTTTATAAATCAGTGAAGGACTGGTGGCTCTTCGGCTTCTACTTTTGCATGCCACTGGCATGGACGCTCGTCTTCTACACACTCATGACCAGGAATATGCTGAGAAAAACTACGTTAAGCGACCTTACCAAGCAGGTTATAAATAAACATTCTCCCTTCAAAGACATTTGATAACATTTTCACCACATTTCACATTTTTCAGTTTCACCTTAATTTGAATATTAATTATCTTTTTCATTTTACATTTTTTGTTCTTACAGAGACGAGAGGTGGCAAAAACCGTTTTCAGCTTGGTGATCGTATTTGCAATTTGTTGGTTTCCTCTGTACCTCAGCAGAATCTTGAAATCGACCATATATGATGAAAAAGATCCGAATAGGTGTAAACTACTGAGGTATGCATTAAAAATGTACCACACTCTTTTTTAAAAAATTGTGCATTACCTGATATCCGCTCTTATATGTAATTTACTTTATCCTCACGCTTCTTTCCCAGTGCCTTTCTGGTCCTGGACTATTTTGGCATCACCATGGCGTCATTCAACTCTTGCATCAACCCTATTGCATTGTACATGGTCAGCAAAAGATTCAAGAAATGTTTCAAGGTGAGACATATTGTTATTCTCATGTTTGTTGTACTGTACAGTACCTGTGTGCGGCACTATTCAATTTTAGACAAAGCTGGTGGAGGTTGAAAACAATCTCATCCACACTGGATGAGCTATCATGTGTCATCACGGACATATGGAGTCATGTCTGTAAAATGGCCAGACTGGGCCAAGTGATGACCTGAGGGGGTAATAAGTGAAAATGGTCTGGAAAAACAGTAGCAGGGGAAAAAAAACACCCACTTGGCGATGTACGAGACAGTCTGTCACTGAATCAGAGTGATGTGTTATGGGGGAGAAAAAAACATAGCTTCAAGGCAATTTTCAGGGAAGAAATTTAAAAGCCTTTATTGTATTACCAGCTCAGAGTAAGATATCTAAAGCATGCTTTGATTTCTTTTGGCTATCATCGGGTTTTTGCACAGTGCAGAGCATAAAGATACTGTTCTTCTGCAATAATGGTCTTGACAAATTGTTATGTATAAAATCATATACTTGTTCTTTAAGCTATCCTTTCTACTACATTTAAAGGACAACTTAAGACTTGCGTTCATTGCGTCTGTATTGAGAAAATGTTTTCTTTTATGCTTTCTCTGAAGGTTTTATACGTTGGATCATTATAATTAAGTAATACAGCACAATCAAGACTGCCTTCCACTTCCATTATTCTACAAATACTCCACGCATAAATAGATCTTCTAATGAGCCCCTTTTCTCCACGTGAAGCTGATGGTAAATGTTTTTTTTTTTGCCTGCTGACCGAATGTCTTCTCTGTTTGTGTGTGTGTGTGTGGTCCTTCAGGCGTGTCTGGGCTGTTGGTGTCTACCTCTTCAAGCTGTTACCCATGACGAAGTGCAGTCTGTTTCGAAATCC
Organism: Decapterus maruadsi; assembly: GCA_030347415.2. Taxonomy (NCBI): domain Eukaryota; kingdom Metazoa; phylum Chordata; class Actinopteri; order Carangiformes; family Carangidae; genus Decapterus; species Decapterus maruadsi. The sequence goes on along the minus strand of CM064902.1, from coordinate 16,177,364 downwards.
AGAATGCCGGATCAAGCCTCAGAGCAGAGCAGCAACATCAAAGCTCACAAGCAGACTTCCACACCTCTGCCTGAGCAGGAGAACACTTTACTGTGTTAACAAAACTCATGTGGAACTGTGGAAAATACTTTGTGAGTTCTTCAGTATTTCTTTATTAAATATATATAGGGCTATCAAAGCACTATACCAAGGCAGCATCTCCATCTGTAGCTTGGCAACCTTCATGTGCCGTCCTAATAATATAAACCTTACCTTGTGAATAACACACAGGCGCTGTCTTTTGTACTGCTGTCGACAGTTCAACATCTGCTTTGGCATGAGCAACCTGGAGTCAGAGTGTTCAGACTATTTGCCCCCAGGGCTTGACTCACTCCCAACCATTACATCAGATTTTACCTAGTACCTATCCTGTATCATGCATCACAGTTCACAAATCACTGTTTTGGGCATGATGTTAACCTGGCACCCATCAACAGAAATCTTGTCACAGCTTACCGCCTGCATGTATATATATTATTTTGATTCTGTTTCTGGATTCTGGAAAGACAACTGTGCCTCAGGAAATCAAGCAAATGGGAATTCAAAATTATTGCGGTGGGTTTTAAGGGGTACGGTGTATTATTAGCACATAAACGTGCACTTTCATCTCTGTTAAGTTTCCCATACACAGAAGCCTCGGAGTTTATAGCGTTCCTTTCGTTCTTGAACCATGAGAAACATACCAAATTGGTGCCACAAGTAGATTCTGTCTCCGCTACTGAATGACTGATTGATGGTGGCCTATTTTTAATGCATTGTTAAATGTGTAATGCATGGAGACACTTTATAAAAGACCTGAGAGTGGGGAAGAAGGAAAACGAAGATGACAGAATGAGGTCAGGAGGAGAGAGGGATGGGGGGGAGGAGGAGGAGGAGGGTTGGTGGTGGTGGTGGTGGTGGTAGTGGAGGTGGAGTGGGGGGGGGGAGGGGTGAGGTGAGGTGGTGGGGGGGTGAGATGAGCACCTGATAGGTCTTCTTGTCGCAGGACAAGGCAAGCACAAATAGAACGCTGTTCCTCCAGCTAATGCTGTATCAGTCGACAAAACTGTCTTGATGCTGCGTGCGCTGTGTGCTGGGATGCCTATTAAAAGTTTGTCTCGTCGCAGTAAAGAACACAACTCTCAACTGTTTGTAGAGGTTCAGGAGTTCGTTTGAATAAAAGCTCGTGGATGCCTGTGATGTTTGTGACGCTGATACAGCAGAGAGAGAGCGAGAGAGCGAGAGCCGTAATGATGAAGCCATGACTTAATGATATTTACCAAAGCTGATTAAAGTTTCCCTGGGAAAATATTGTACATTTCTTACACTGAGTTTTCATCTTATGGTGGTTAACATAATGTATCATCAAACAAGTACAGTTTGAGCATGCAGAGAAAATGTCTTATTTAATCCGTAGTTAACTGGAGTCCTTCAGTTTTGACACTTTATTTTTTAATTAAGGAAGCAGATGAAAAGGAACAGCTTAAGTTTTTTCATTTGAAATATAACCATGTATGTAAAAAGTTCATATCTTGACTTTTTTGTATCATTGCCTTTGTGCAAAGTGTTTGTTGCTCTAATAGCTCTTGGCACATGAAGCAGAGAGCACAAGGAAAAGCTGGTTCCACATCACATCACATCAAACCAGCAGGCTGCCATCTTCATGTACCTAATCGATTATCTTTGCCTCCCTTAATGTATAAACATTAGATGGAGCGAATGACAGCGAAGAGTAGGTTTTAGATTTGTTATTATGACAGATCAAGGGGCGAGAATCCGTATAATCCTTTTAAATTTTGTTTGTGCATATATCACAGTCCTCAAAACTCATAAATTGTGTCACATTTTAAATGTCATCTTATTTTGAAGTTGTACAGTAAAGACAAATTTGAGACATCTGACTCAAAATATGTTTGTTTGTGATTAGCGATGCCAAAAATATGTTTCAAGAGAACAGAGAAAGTAAAATGCGTGCCTCCCTGCCCACACAGTTTATATTGCCTGCCGTGTTTTGCATTTGTACACCTCTCAGTTCTGACATGAGAGAAACAGTGTCTCTGTGTCTCTGAAGCTTTGACAGTTGGATAGCCCACAACAGTATTGGACGGGATGCGCGAGTTCAATTTGCTCATTTACTCCGAAGCCATTTGCTTCCATGGCTAATTCAAATGGCTTTAATTTGTATTTGTGTAGCTATGTAACTGTATGGAAATCCAAGGTTTACATACTGAGGCAACGCACTTCACGAGACACTTCTGTCAAATGCTAATTTGTGTCAAACACCGTGAAATGCTACAGTGTCCTTTGTGCATGTAAATGCCAGCAGATAATCAACAAATGGTACAGTGCTATCATGTCCCCGCCAGTAAAGGCTCACAACTGCCTGATGACATTGACACAATCACGCTCTGTTATCCAGAGCAGGGTGACGTCAGTGTCAACATCAGCGAGAGAGGGGGGTGCCTGAGACCTTCACCGGTAATCTCTGTACACACAAGGCTCAGATAGGGCTCCCCACGGTGCTGCCCAGACTCCCCAGACTGTGGATTTAATTAAACAGTGTGAAATTAATTAATCAGTGGGGTGGCAGGTAAAAGGACTTCTCTCTGGAACTGCTCATGCAACCAAGACAAGCATTTCATGTGCAGCGACAGTTATTAATTTGCTGTATGTTTTATTATGGTGTTTCTATATAGAGATGCTAAAATTCTGGGAGATTAAAAAGCTTGGCATGCGAAAAAAGTCATGCAAATTATCAAAATAACAGCTCCCGAAAATCAAAGTATAAACCTGTGTTTGATCTGTTCTATCAATTAATTAAAAATTTCAGTTCTGTATAATAATGTGGTGCAAATTAGATGGAAATGAGATAAAATATTCATTTAGTTATCTGGGGAATCTGTCTGGAGGGCTTTTTAGTCTTCAGTCTGGCTCAAAATGCTGTCCATATGGCAATTATGTACAGTAGTGTTGCAGGAGGATTGGTCTGATGCCTACTGGCAGAGAGGAGCCTGCCTGTGACAAACTGCTGCTAGGATCTGATGTGAGTTGAGGGAGATAATGAGGCTGTTGTAAGCCTTAAGTATAGAGCCTGCCCCCGGGGTGGCATATCTAAGCACTCAGGCTCCCTCATTGTTGCCTGTGCTGCTGAGGATTAAAAACACATTTACTTTTTTCTTCATAAACTTTGTCAGTACTTTCCGCTTCTCTTTGGACAACTTCTGCTTTCATGTGGCAAGCCTCTTGACATTGCTTTGTGGAGGAGCTGATTTTTTTCCTTCTCCTTCTCCTTTTCTTTTTTTTTTTTTTCTTACAGTTTGTAGATGTGAAGTCTTGATTTGATTCTGCTTTGAGCTATCTATAGCTCCCCCACCACTAGAGGATGTGTACCTTCTGGGGTACATCCTAGGATAACTGATGTTTTGACAAATGCCATATTTTGATGGGAAATCTGTTTTTTTTATTTTGTTTTTTTAATATTGATCGCATTGGCTTTTCAAACTAAACTTCCACTGACAGGGTAAATAAACTGATGATGTGGCTGAGTTATGCTGCTGATTATACAGTGTCCTCCTCCCACAGAGTTATAGAGATAACTGCCCACCTCTGGTGAGGAACTCTCGACATCCGCTGCAGGCTGAATGCCTCAACCACTGTCACATATGCAGCGTGTCTCAAGGAAAACAATGGTGCAAATTCCAGCTCTGTGTCCAATTTAGACCTACACCACACTACAGGTTTTCTATTTGAGTGTGGCAAGGACACATGCAATGAAGTGCAATAGACGGAAAGAAAGGGGGTAAAAAAAAAATCCCTGTGGTGTGTGCTGATTAATTGAGTCACCCAGGAAAATTACTATTGTTTCATTACATAGAAAGTGTTAATTCACTGAATGCAGGCGGGTCTACAGACAATATTTACAGTTTTAACTTGGTGGAATAGAGATCTTTATACAGTATCAGCAGGTATTTAATTAATGGCCATTTGGGGCTTGCATACTAAATAGGCGGTTGGGAGAGAGGGAGAGGGAAATAACAGAGAGAGAAAGAGAGAGAGCGAGTGAGGCGGACACTCCAGCCAATGGCAAAGAAACTTCAGAGAGACCTGCAAATGGCAGGCAGAGTCAGACTACTGGGCAGAGCTGCAAGTGGTCACTCAACCATGGGATTAAAAAGCATTTAAGCCATGTAGCAAACTCTACCCCCCCTCTCTTGACCACCCTCCAACCCTCTCACCCCCCACCCCTCACTTGCCTTTTTCGTCCAGCCATGTTATTTCTGACCATTCAGGAAGAAAAGAAAAGACAAATATTCTGTGCCTGCATGGGCAGTCATTGCCAGCACAGAGCAGTTGGGTTACAGGTTTTTTCCCCCAACGCCAGCATGTATAAACATATTGCGGTGCTTTCTTGCAGAAAAACATAATGAGCTAGCCTAAAAGGGTTTCTGTGTTCTGGTTAAGGTGCAAAATGGACTGTCACTACTGTTTATTTCATTCATGTCTGGATGTAATGGAAAACATGCAATCAAATGTAGGACACGTTTACTAGAGTGGTTCACTTCACACTTCTATTCACACTCCTAATGCCTCTTGGGCAACTACAGGCGAATTTATGACAAGCTATTGACGTATTTATAGGGAGCTCTAGTGAGTGCATGGGCTTGATTAGCTCAAATCTGTGCCACCAAATAAATCACCGGCTACGGTATCCCAAATGTATTCCGCTAAAGTGTTTGTGCCAAGAGGATGTTGGTGAAAAAGCTTTTGATTCAGCGGTCACCAGAGTACCACAGCACCCTGCCTTCCTATGCTTGTTTTGATGGGCTATGATGAAAGCACAGGTGGATGCGAGAAAGCTCCCCCTGCTGCGGACTTCTCATCTGTGGTTTCCTATTAGCACAGGAGTGGAGGTTTGCAGTCTGGCTGCTGGGAACAGTGGGTCAGTGCTCACAAAGCTCTGTTTGTTCCCTGGCCTGCAGGGCTCCCAGGGTAAGCTTGGCTCCAGAGGGGAGACAAACAAAAAGGCACCACTGTCTCACACACTGACGCTGCTCTCCAACACATTCGTCTTTTCTACTCGACGGGGGCACATTTCTCTTCTTAGGAGAGGAATGGTAAAAGGAAACAAGTTTTTTAGAAACAGGGCCTCGGGATAACAAAACTGCTGTTGTACCGAGCTATGTATTTTTTCTCAGTTTAAATGCCATTTTGAGTTGTTGCTTGTGGTGATGTGTTTTTTTTCCCCCTTTTGCTTTGTGTTTCTCATCTCCCTTTTTTCTAGCATAGACTCAGAGCTCTTTGTCTTGTGCTGCTGTATCAACATATTCTAAGTGAAACCCAAGGAAACCGCCAACAGCAACAGGCGCACAACACATCATATTTAAATTCCAGCTGCGGTTTCTAACTTTAGAGCTGATCCCGTTGAACTGCAACTGGTGCGGCCAAGACGCCCAAACGTCTCTCAAATAATGAATTATTTCAAGGTATCTCTTACGCCCATGCACGCTGTCTGGCTGTGATTTTTAAAGATGAAATAATGTGCAGGAGACTCTTACAGCTGCTGTCAGGTCAGACATTCACTGTTGTGCTACAATCTGCAGTCCAAGTATAACTCCATTATTGAGGGGACTTTAAAATGGGAGCTGTGTGACACACAGCGGGATGATTTAGTTTAATGACCATGGCAGTGACAGCGCTGTGATGGAAATTGGACTCCCCCTGCAAATTTACATCACTTGAGGGTACTTGGGGCTCTTTTAGCGGCTGCACTCCAGAGCATGAGCCATCAGGAGGTCCTGGATATGTCATGCTTGTCACCTTCCTTTAAGTGCATCTGCAGACGTGGGAGAGGGATTAATATTATATAGCCTACGGAAGCACAGAGGCCGTCTTATCAGCACTGCAGATGTGATAAGCACCTCTACCCCCATGAAAACCAGGAAAGATCTCCAAGCAAAGAGACAAGCATCTCTTTGTGTTGTTTCCTCACACTGCTTCAGAGTTTCAATGTGGTTTTAGTGGCAGACACGATGCAATTTCACATCTGTTGTAATTTGATGTGCCTGGATCACCCTCTGTGAAATCGTCTTGATCGCAACATGGCTCCTTTCAGTTATTTAGAAAGTTGGCATATGGCTTTGGAGATAGTAATCTGATTTCTTTTGATTTTGAGGTTTTAAGAATGCCCTACGCCACAAGTCCCACTAACAGCTGTGCGTAAAAATGAAAAGAAAAGCCTGTCTCTGTGATCATATTATTTGGTAGCTTAGCATCAACACTCCTCCTCTTTCCCTGGAAAAAAAATAAAATACTGATTTATTTATTTAATAAAAATGTCACTTTTATGGAAATATTTTCCATCATCGCCATGACACTCATCTCACATTACATCACATCAATGCAGATGTCAGTGTGCACAAATTGCATTGCCCTCAAACTGATTCTGAGCTGTGAATGGAAGTTATGGCAACCATTGCTGTCACTTCAGTTTTATCAGAAAAGCACCCGGTGGAACCATGGAAACAACATGTGACACACACGCACAAAAAACCCCTGGCTACATCAAAGCCAGTATATACTGTAATTAGAATTTATTGAAGCCTATTCAGTCAGAAAAAGTACATGATCTGCTGAGCCTTTGGATTCAGTCCCATACCCTCCATTAAACACAGTACAGTGCATTAAGCCTCGGTATTACATGATGCAAAAATGAATGTGCTCATTTGTGAGTCTGTTGCTGCAAATAGGAATATGCCATTTATATACTCCAGCTCTACTGATTCTACTGTATGTAAAGAAGCAGTGCATGCCAAGAAAGAGAAAGCACCTGTTTATATCTAAAATATGCAAATGTCAAGTCAGTTAGCATAGGTATTATTATACAGATAATCATACAGATACAGTAATATGTGCAGATCTGACTATTTACAGTCAAAGCCAGAGAATGAATGTTTGTATGCATATCTGAACAGAAGCTGTGATTTTAGAGACCTTTTCTTTTGGTCTTTTGGATAAAAAAAGAAAGAAAAAGAAAGTGTTCCCTTACAAATGCTTACTTACACAACACCTAAAATGCGTGCCACCCACCAGCGACAAGGCATAATGACTCGGCAAGCTACCTGGCACCCTCTGTAGTTGTAAGGCCAAGGCCAGTAGCCACGCAGAGGCTCGCAGATCCTCTGACAGTGAGTGTAGCTGCGTTGGCATTCTGAGCAGCAGATCCCTTGGTGGTCTAACATGGTGTCAAAGGTCACGGCATCTTCTTCCTTGGCTCCTCCGCTGCGCTGCAGTTTGGAGGCAATGTTAATTTTTAAGTCTTTAAAAAAAAAAATCCCACATTTGCAATTCAAATGTTTTCAAAAAAAACTTCTCCCCTCCCCTCTCAAACACGTGACTCCAGTTCTCTTAGGCAACATGAATTTTTATAACCAGTGGGAATTTTCTCTTTGGTTCATAAGTTCATCAACTTGGAATGGCAGCTGTTACCCCAGTGACCTGTAATTATAGCTACTAATATGACACCTCCCCAACAGCAGCAGCAGCAGCAGCAGCAGCAGTATATACCGCCCACAGCTGACAGAAAGACTAAATCCAGGTTAACACATTTCCACACCATGTACTTCTGTTTCCGTGAGAATACATTTTTAAACAAGGCTGGCGTGCTAAGGATAATGTTACGTAGTCATCTGTAAAACTGTTGACAAAACAGAGAAACTTTGCATCATAATGTTACTTTGGGGGTTGCTTCAGGCCTTTACGCCTCTTGATAGTTAATCAAAAATTCACCAGCTCCGGAGTCTTGTTTATCGTACGCAATGTCGGTACTCACATGGTAGGGGTTCTCAGGATTGTATGCTGACCCCGCGGTCGACTGTGTCCCCTCCTCTTCCTCTCCGTGACTCACTGAGCCCTTCTCCTCAGCAGCTGCCTCCATCTCCTCCATGTTAAACTGGCGTTTGGCTCGCTCTGCGTCTCTCTTTCCCCTTTCCCCATCTGTTACAGCGGCCACAAGGGGCGAGAGTATTGGGTCAACATCCACAAGACGCCATACACATCCTCAGAGCTCAATCCTACATAGCTGGGCCCGTCTCAGATGCTCTGAATAATTAAATTAGCAGCAGTGATATCAGGAAGTCTTGCATATTTCAGCATCATTCTTTTTTAATACAAGACTGCAGCCTTTTTTGGTGTATGACTCCAAATGTAGTGTATGTTCAAGATGTTCAACCAACTTCTTAGACAAGTCTGTAACAAGTGTGTCAGCAATAAGCAGGGCAGTCGAACCACGATCTGACTATATTGTAAAGAAACATACTTAGCTTTGGTAATTTGCTTGGAATCTACGTTGTGGAATCTGTAGGATGGAGTGAATGAATATATATGATAAAAAGAAAGAAGAGAGAAGCAACACCTTTAGGGTAGGTAGGTTGGAGCCAGTAAATAGGAAGATCCCCACATAGACTCAGAATTTTTTCACTGAGAAAACTAGTGTCCGTCAGTGGCTGCTCTCCTGCGACCCAAATGAGGAACTCCTCATCAAACCTCACTGGCATTAATTCATCTGTCTGACAAAAAAAAAAAAAGATAATATTTTTTTTAATCACTGAAATAGAAGAAGAGAAATTACAGAGGTAACAGCAGGAGTGAGTAATGTCTTCTGCTTTCCTGTAATACTGTAATTTTGTTTTCTCTCTCCCCAATTTGCAACATTCTGCATCGAGTAGCATGCATACCAGGTCAAACATCAGTGCCTCTTTGTTGTTACCTCCCATGTGTGGAAGGTTGGCTTTGATTTGGGATTTTATATAGCACTTGTCTCCTCCAAAGAAGCGGATTCCAGTTATTCCCTGCACCAAATCACAGAGATGCCATGTTTACACTCATAGCTCTGCTACTTTGCTAAACACACAGAAAAAAAGGAGTCTCAGCTGAACTACCTCAGGAAGAGAGAACAAGGACAAACTCACTTACAATTTGAAAGTCATGAATCTCCACAGCTTCTTCAGCTCCACTCCCGGTTTTAAACCTCTCCAGGTTGTTGTCAGAATCAATTTCCACGGAGCCCTTCCTCACCTCCCCATTGATGTTCATACTGTACCGAAGATTGTAAACCTGACAGCAATCAAAGGGGGAAGTTAAAGTGACTGATTAGTCGAGTTATGTAAACTAAACTGTGGCAAACACAAAAGAAGTTGGAAACAGAAAAAAACACAAAAATAACAAGCTCTATACTACTTGTACTATTCCCCTGCACTGTGTTTTTGTTGTTGCTTGTCTTATAGAAATTCTGAGTACTTGCAGCATGCTGAAAACTCGAACAAAGCACCACAGGAGATGCTATTGCAAACCTTGATGGGGATGTTTGCCCTACAGGTGAGCTCATTAGGACACAAATAAACAGCACTCTTCCTTATGAAATAAAGAAAGCTTACAGAAACAACTGATGTATGTATTGTAGACAGTCTCGAAGATGCAATTTCACAGTTTGAATAGTGATAGTTATTTATGGGGGCTCTTGGTTATTCAATTTCCAATATTCCTCTTAGAGCCTCCTATGACAGGTCTCAAAAAATGACAAACAATCTGGCCCGTAGTCAAATTTTGTGTCGTCTTTGGATGTGTTTCCACTTACATTTTTTTCATTGACTTTCCACAGGAACAGAGCGGCCATGGAGGCACACAACGTTAGTACAGCGCCGACAATGAGAACCACAGCTCCGAATCTCAGGAGGCGACTGAGTGTAGCAGAGGTGGGTGTGCTGGATGCGCTTTGTCCCTTAAAAGTTCAGAGTGAGCAAAGGAAAGAAATGACACACACTGAACACCGCCCAGGACCAGAATAACATTCCTATAAAAAAACAACTTACAAGACTAATATGTCATGGATGTCATTTATATTTCTAATCAAAAATGTATTAAAGCTGTCTTACCAGAGGCATGCTGTGTTCAAAAAAGCCATATCCATGAGTGGTATTTTGGACTTTTTCCACAGTCTCTTTCATGATGTCTTGTATAATTCCTTCTCTGTTGCCTCTCTTAGGAGAATCAGGGTATCCACCAGAAAGTCTATTTGACACTTGAGTGTGAATGACGTGGAGTTGATATAAATTCTTTGGGCTAAATTCTTCGTCTGAATGTTACCTGTAGGCCCAGGTTGCCTAAGGCAAGGTGGCCATCCTGTGGTACCAAACTAAAACAAAACTTCTGAGGCTCATCAGGGACTGGCTGGTGTTACTGTATGTGTAACAAGTAGTGATGGACTGCGGAAAATATATTTAAGTATAGGCCACTATAGATAATCACAGCTTGCCTATGTTATTCTGTTTCAAAGAGTAACTTGTAATAATGTACCAGGCAATTATGATGACTTGTACAAATTATGAGTAGTGGGATTTTCTTCCAGTTACAGGTGTCAGCAAGAATGACCAGATTGCACTACTTATAGTCAAACGTATGTGCAGCAGCAGATCTCCTTTGATCTTCATGTTCCTGCAATCTGCTGCTAAGAGAACGCTGACTTGCAACACCATGCACAGTAGCAGACACACACACAGACACAGAAATAACCTCTGGTTAATAACGAATTCCCTGATTTGGCAACGTGAGAATGGTAGATTTGTGGTCAAGGTTATACTTGATCCTTATCATAACTTAAAAAGGAAAAAAGCACAGACAGAAAAAAAGATTCTAATGTGCTGTGCTGCTGTTGCTTGGAAACAGACCGAGCCACATTTTTTGGATAATTGGTAAGCTGGGAGGCAATCAGGAAAGTTGAGGGGATTCTTTGACCTTTGAAAATATGTAATTGTAAGAGCATTTGATCAGAAATGTAGCAAACTGGCTGCACAGTAACCACATTGTGTACCATGAAAAGAATATGACATTGACATAAGCTTTCTATCAATTTAGCTGTGGAGGAGCATTTGATTTATTGTGGTTTATAAGCCTTTACGGCAAATGGAATGCATTCAGTCGGCTAATTGAGGTCATTCTGTGTTTTCTATGACTATTTCCTCAAGACAATAGGTTGGGCTCTGTCAATAAGATTGCATTTGAATCCTGCAAGCCCATGTCTGAATGTTTAAACTGTTGTTCAACAGCAAAAACAATTTGATTTTAGCCATTTATTTGTGCAACAATGTGACAAAATCTACCAACAAACATGGTAATCTTTCATACTGATTGTTTTTCACAGCAGAAAGGCCCCTTTCAGCGTTAATGTCCATTGGTCATGCCCTTTAAATAATAACACATGCTCTTGAAAGTTCATAATAAAATTCTTCTTTACATTGAATCAGTATGAAAAATATATTATTAATGTACAAAATCTTGCATATTACACATGGTACAATGAACAGTCTTATATGAGCCAAGAGACACATGACAGACTACAAAACACTGCAACGATCCAACATAGAGTCAGTTAAGATAAAAGTACTGTACAGTATAAAGATCAAATGCTTTTCCACCAGTGTACGAGCTCTCGTTTAAGAGTTTGTATACTCTGGAATTGATATCTCATCCGTTTCCTGTATTCTGGCCGGCGTGGGGGGACCAACCAGAATATAATCAAGTTCCTGGTGTTGAACTTGTTCGTACACGCTTTGCAGACCGTTGGTTTTGGGTATGTGAGCTGGGTAGTAGTTTTCCCTCCTGGTGTCCCGGGGAAGTGAAGCTGTCTTGGAGAACGTTGACAGATGCGGTCCACAGGCCAGGCTCGTGTTGGGCCTTGTAGCTGAAGGGCTCCAGCATCGGTCCGAGTGTCCCAACACTTTGCACTCACTTGTACAAGCCCAGAGACCTGTGGAAAACAGCAGTGCTGTCAGGATGTAATATGAAAACCCCAGGTGAGCCCAAGTTAAATCAATCATAATGTGTCCATTGGACTGGAACATGTTTTCTTTTTCTTTCTTTCTTTTTTTTTGTAACTGGATGCAATTTGTTAGGTATATGGCATCTTTTTTTCTTCTATATATTCAAATTACACCATGAGACACAATACGAGATCAGTTATAACACTGCACAGATTTCACTATAACATGCTCTCATTTGCTTCCAGCTGAATTTCTATTTGATAATATCTTATTGTTGACCGACACTCACTGTTCATTGGTGGCGACTCTTTTTTGTGCACATCTCCACTTATGTCAGAATCACTGTCATTGAAGTCACTGTCCCCTTTTCCACTGTCCTTGCCACTGATGTGGGGATCTCTTGCTGATATGGTTGTGAAGGAATTACCCTTCCATATAGTTATTGGTCTGACAGTTTCTTTCCCATATCCTGGAAGTGTAGAATAACCCTGCAAAGACAGTTGCAACACACTTTGAGTCAAAACGCCAAAGTCAACAACATAGTCAGTGTGTGACAAACTCAAAAATCTCCACAACTTACCTTTAATTTACCTTCCATCACTCTGCTGTTCGGCTCAAAGATACCTGCTGTCTGCCTTCCATCCTCGCAGCCTGGCTCTGCCGTGGTGTTGCTGCTGGCCAACGGTGGTTTCTCTGGAAATGGATGGGCATCAAACACTTTCCCTTTGTGGCTGGCAATCACTGAATCAATATGACCACTTTCCACTTTCTCCACATTTGGTATGTCTTCTTTTTCATCACACCCCCTCTCCCTCGTCTCTTTTCTCCGGCGGCTGCAAATGGTTGTGATGAGAATGATTGCCAGCAGGAGGAGAGAGCAGCTCCCTGCCAGTACAATGATTATGGCTATGGACATGTCCCATTCAAAGAGCTCCTCGCTGCCATTTTGAGCAAAGGAAGGCAAGCTGGGGAGAGTTCCCTCTATGAAACTCAAGTGTATAATGGCTGTGGAGGTGAGCGCAGGGGACCCATTGTCACTGACCGACACTGTGACTTTGACATTGTCTGTGAGATCATATGTCAGCTGTCTGCTCACGTGCACCTTCCCCGTCTCTTTGTTGATGGAAAAACCCAGGTGTCCCCCCTCTGTGATTTTATAGGACAGCTGTGCATTAATGCCTTCATCAGCGTCTGTGGCCTTTATCTGGGTTACCACATAACCCGCAGGTGCATCTCTGGGCAGGAAAACCTCAGCAGATCCTTTGTAAAGGGGTGGCTCTATGATAGATGGTTGGTTGTCATTCTGATCAACTATTTTCAGCCTGATGACAGCTGTGCTCTGCAGCTGTGGTGACCCCCCGTCGCTGGCTTGGATGTGTACGTCTAAATGCTTCATTACTTCATAGTTAAAACTTCTCAGTGCGTATATGGAGCCAGACACTGAATTAAGCGACACAAAGGTGTTCACTGGGGACCCCATGATAACACTGTCCACTAGTCTGTAAGTAATTTTGCCATTGTTGCCCAGATCCGCGTCGCTGGCCTCAACTGTGGTGATGTAAGCCCCCGGGGCGTTGTTTTCCACCACTGAAACTTCATAGACAGCCTTAGTGAAGTGAGGGGCGTTGTCGTTCTCGTCGCTGAGTCTGATAGTGTACTGGGTGATCTTTCTCAACGGGGGTGACCCAAAATCCTCAGCCATGACCGTCAAGTTATACTCACTAATCCTCTCCCTGTCTAGTGTTGCTGCTGTAACTATCATGTAGCTGTCCTCGTACGCCTGCCGGAGTTTGAAATGGTCGTGGCCGTACAGCGTGCAGTGGACCTGGCTGTTAACACCCGAGTCTCTGTCCAAGGTGCTGATCAGCGCCACCAGACTGTCCTTGTCTGCCGCCTCGCTGATGTAGGCGATACCCGTCGTGATGGAGGTCATCGGGGTGATGCTGATTTCTGGGGCATTGTCATTAACGTCTGTGACATGAATTATGATTTTGCACACGGAGGGGGTCGGGTTAGGTCCCAGATCAGTCGCCTGCGCGTCTAGCTCGTAGGTGCTTTTGTCCTCAAAATCCACCGGGCTCCTGAGCGTCAGGCGACCCGATTTATTATCCACTTGGAAAAGTTCTCGGATCTCGTGAGAAACCTGTTTCCCGAACCCGTAGACCACTTCTCCGTTCAAACCCTCATCTGCATCAACTGCGTTTAAGTCCAGGATGACGGTGCCAACCGGCGCGTCCTCTGGCAAACTGACAGAGAAACTATTCTGGTCAAAAACGGGACTATTGTCATTAAAGTCAGTCACTTTGATAGTTATCTTTGTTGACCCTGATCTGTACGGGTTCCCTCCGTCTGTGGCGACCAGCTCCACAGTGTATGATGACTGAGTCTCCCTGTCTAGCTCTTTCATTAGCACCAATTCCGCATATTTAACCCCATCCGCTCTCAGGAGCACATCAATGGTGAAGTGACTGTTGACAGAAATCTGGTAGCTTTGGATGTAGTTTGACCCGACATCAGCATCCACAGCTGGGTCTAGAGGGATGCGGGACCCCACCGCTGCATTCTCTGAGATCTCCACAACAGATTCCTTGTTTGGAAACTCCGGAGAGTTGTCATTGATATCCTTTACTTCCACCTCAACGTGAATCAATTTGTAGCGATCTTTGGAGAAATTTACCACGTCAAAAGTAATGAGACACTGTGGAGTGTGTCTGCAGATTCTTTCCCTGTCAATTCGTTCCCCGACAGCCAGTTCCCCGTCGCTTTCTCTCACCCTGATGAATGAATCATTGAATTGTTTCATCATCCTAAAATTGCTCTTGGAGGAATGAGACAGACTCAAGGACATGTCCTTGGCAAGGTTTCCGATGACTGTACCTGGTGCGTCCTCCTCACTGGTCTGGTATCGTATAGTATTTCCTTCCGATTGAGCCACTGAGGCAAATAAAAATTGATGGATTGAGGATATAAAAATCCAGCGGTACCAGTAAGTTATAAATTTGCCGTGCGTCATCTTCGTAGTAATCTTCCCCTCGGTAGGCAGCCTCATTGTGCGTACTGAACAGATGGGACCAGTTCACCTCTGGAGCGAGCTCTCCATGCAGCGCCCGCCTTTGTAAACTGAAATGTGCTGAAAGTGAAAGTTACTTGCTCCTTGCGCGCAGCCAGTCAGATACGCTTGTTGCCTCGCCTTCAACACAGCTCAAAATTCTGCCGTGGCGGGGTTTATACAGCTCCTCATGCTAATGAGACCAAGTGTGACCAATCCCTTGCTTTAGAATTAAAAATACCCCCTTATGGAAAAAAAAAAAATCTCTAAGCCAGTTTTGAGAGCGCACACTGAAGAAAGTTGCAAAATAGAAAAAAGGGGGAGGAAGATATGGCACTGCTTGAAGATAGTCCCTGCACTGTTTATCGTCTTACCACAGCCATTACCGAGTGATGGTTTTTTATTTAGCGAAAGCCTATTTCTTCTTCTTTTGATGTTTAGTTTGTTGTCTATTGAGCGCGTGTTCTCTCTCTCTCTCTCTCTTTCTCTCCCTCTGTGTGTGTGTGTCCACGCGCTTACAAGGGCATCTTAGCTGTTGTTTTTTTGTTTTGTTGAGCGCTCAGCTCATTTGAGAACAGCTTAATTATCATCCACAGCCTCTCTAAAGAAGCACTGATGCTAGATCGATCTCTTGATATAACAATAGGAGAGTTTTCATTCTCTGGTTATCTGTTGTGTAGGCTTCAGAAAAGAAAAAAAAAGTAATCAGCGCTGTCCATTTTCACCACCCAATTAGACAACAACAGATAAGGGATTTATTCAAGAGTTTCTTTGAGAAAATTCCCTCAAATTTCAGATAAAGAGATTGTTTATTTTCCCAGTCCTCTTTATCTGTCCAAATTAGAGTCTAGACTGCAGCACTTGGGTCAGTTGTTTGCTTCTTTTTAAAATGCACTCTATGAATAAATTTGATTTGAATTGTATCTAGTCTCCCTCCGGATTTATGGGAAACAAGTTGTTGAACTATCTCTTATAGCTTTTTAATACAACTCCCCCCATGTTATTAATTTCAAATCATATTCAATTCAATTTACACTCAGTGGTCTGTTATGCTGGATGTGCCATTTGTTTCCTGCACCTTTGAATGCACATATTAACATGTTAAGTGTGGTTTCAGGGCAATTTTCAATAGTTTATGCCACGCTCCTGAGTGCAGGAACATCTTACCGCTATATGGCATGCAAATATATCTCTAACAATAAAGGGCAAGCTAATTAGATAATAGCTCTGGCAGCATGGGTGCAGCTTTCCTCTTTCAACATGAGAAAAGAAAAACACATCAAAGTTCATAGAGAAGGTCTTTTGAAGGTTTTTGAAAGGAGACCTCATGCAGCACCTTTGGGCTGGATCTTGAAATATTGACTGTGAGACAGATCTTATCACCCAACATCAGTGCCTGATCTCAAAAATCTCTGCACGAGAAAATCTCTGCAGACAGGATCCAGTCTTGTTTAAATCCTCCCCAGAAGGAGCTTGTGGTCTTGAAGACAGAATATTAATGCCCAAGGTTTTAGAATGACATTTTCAACAACCAATTATTGATAGGATGTTCAAATCCTTTGCTCTGGTGTCTGTACATCTTTGGCCATGCAGTGATGTCTGTGTGTGTATCAAAGATGGGCACAATACGGCAACATTACAATTGCCACACAGTCATAGTCAAATATTGTTGTAGGAGCACTGTACTGGATTGCACACACATGCATGCTCCTGTTTTGTTGTACTTGTTAGGCGTTGGCACAGCGTTAACAGTTTCAATATTTGTTAAGCTAATTTCCCAGTATTTTTCAAATGTGATAGCCGGAATTGGCTGCGTAAACTAAATTCAAACACTGTTCTTGAAAATAAATAGATCTTAATTTGATTTAGTTTCCACATGTGTGCATGCACGTTCCCTATTTTTGGATATTTTGTTAAACCTAGTGGAGCTTATTAGATTTGAGTGCATTTTTCCCCCAGAATAATTATACTTGTGCACTTCTTTGTTCTGCTGGAGTCCCTGAAAAACACAGTGTATAACAGCTCTACCACAGTGCATAGACAAAAGCCTGCACACAATTTATCCCCTAATATTTACTTAACTTCTCCATCTATCTTATGGGGGAGGGCGGGGGGTGTTGGTGATGACAGCAGTGTGTATACTACTCTCAAGAATTCATTAGTCCACGGCATGCTGTGGTTGTAACAGAAACAACAACTGAAACAATAATGATCTGAAATATTGTGAAAAGCCCACAAAGGCACACCGAAATAGTGGAGGCTGCATACACAACAAAGGTAGGTGGGATATTTTACAGCACATACCTCCAAATAAGAGTACAGCTGTGACAGAATGTTTTTATTTTGAAAATCAGAGGTTATTGCATTGGGGATTCAACTGTGTTTTGATTATGTTTTGGAAATATACAGGTTGAGATATGTTGCAGAGCAACATTCATGCTGGCTGCTGACTGAAATGCATTAAATTCAATTTGTTGTCACCTGTGTCTGCCTCATCCTGAAATTAATTTATTTCATGCTGAATAATACATTGCATCCATTGTATCATACAATCACTATAAGGTAAAATAAATAAATGAGTAAAAAACACTTATTTTCCCTGGCACTGAGTTTCTTTAGCTACTAGGTCACACTCACATTTGGGTCTGCTTGATTCTCTGAGATCATCTTTACCTTAAGCCGTTGTTAAAGGTTGTGTTAATGATATAACAACAATACAATTTACTATTTTCAATATGTAGTCAATGAGTCTTCAATAGAGAGTTGGAGTCAAATATGTCTGTGTTGTACAGACACACAGACAGACAGACAGACAGACAGACAGACAGACAGACAGACAGACAGACAGACAGACAGACAGACAGACAGACAGACAGACAGATCTCAGTCCATTGGCACAGACACTGACCATGCTGACTTAGTTCAAACCCTGGTCACCCAGTAAAACATCAAATCATCTGTGACTTTCATCCATGAAGTGCTTAGACGACCTGCTCCCTCAGTGTCTTTATTAGCTCTGTCAGTTCTTTCAGCTCTCCAAGTGTCATCATTCCTGTGACCACAGTCCCAGTGGAGAAGTCCAAGGCAGACTCTCTTTCGCAGTCCAATCCTGAAGCCAATTCTAGTTTGTCTTTACTGAGATGGAGACACCCACAAGCTCCAGCTTGACTCAGCATGGGATTTTCTTCTTTTCAATGTAAGTAACTTCATGCTATGTAATGTTATATAGTTGTTTAGTAACTGGCTACATATGATAATGCCAGCTAACTTGCTGTTACAGTAAGTGTTGCTATCACGAGAGTGTATATGTTTCCCGAGTCCTATGTTCCTCAGTATGTATTGTGACTGGGAAACGTAGGACTGTTTTTCTGAAAAAGAGTCCTACTGTATGTTCCCCGCTGTTGCTGGATGATGGACTCCCTCTACGTATCTGGACTCTATCTACAGTATCTGGCTTGTCTAGCCTCTACTTTCTACTAGTCGTTTTACTAAACGTAACCTACTCCTTTCTTCATTGTCAAAACCCAACTATGGGACAAGTCCACTTCTCACTCAGAGTCACAGCTCAACTTCTGACTCCAAAATAGGCAAAGTCACAACTCCACTCCACCAAAAATTGGGTGGGTGGTGTAATTATATGTTTTTGTGTATCTTGAGGTTTGTATTGTGTGTGTTTCCTTGTACGAGGGTGAAAACAAGTTTCCTGTGAAGGACAAATAAAGCTGAATCTGAATCTGAATCTGAATTGTATGTTCTCCGGGTCCTTTTGGGGAAAAGCAGGGAACATGGGACCCTTTTTCGGTCACATACACAGGAAGGAACATTTGGGGAAAAGGAACACACAAAGCAGTGAACATAGGGATGACCCCACTATCACTATCACAGCTGGATTAAATGCTGAAGTTACCTGCAAACTCAGGGGGATTTGGTGGGAATATGAACTGACTGATGAAGTGTTTACTATTATAACCCAAGCCTATTTTCTAGGCCTTTTCTCAAAAATTGCATATCTATAATATCTCTGCAACCGCAAGGCCTATTTGAATACTTTTGGTGTCATAGTAAAGGGGAAAAAAATGAGAAATTGCTGAGATGTGTATATTTCAGTATGTGTTACTGGTGAAGAGTAAGTAAAGATGACGCACAGCAAAAATTAAATAAATTTAATGTTCCCCTAAAAAAAAAAAAAAATCATATTTTGGATGAGTGTCCTTCAGAATGATGCTGCCAAAGCTCAAAACCTCTATCAAATGATTGTATAATGTATAAACATTGTCTCTGCAGTAGTTGATTCTGATAAAGTGAAGCAATACAAAATTATTGAGATTTTACTACAAAATATTCAGCTTTCCAAAATGTCCATTTTTGGCACAGCTTGGAACCACCTAAACCACTGTTTAATCTTTATTTTCACACAATTTGCATGAACTAAGTGAAAAAGAATCAACCAGGACTACTGAGCCCTCTGTGTCCCTCTGCGTAAATCAGCACTGAGCAGCTTATTTGGGTGCAGTTTTGTACGCCTAGAGCACTGGAATAAGAGAGTAACGACACTTCCATTGACTCCTGTGGTAATGCACCCGGAGTGGCAGGATATGGGTATTGCAGAAGTGCCCAGAAAACCCATTCACTCCAATGTATGTGTGTTGCCCACTTGCTTGTAAATTGATGAAAAAGGCTGTGTTTGTTTTTTACTCACCTATGTGTTAATGTTTATCTGTAAGGGGTCCACGATGCTATTAACGTGGGTGATCTAGAAATGTCCTTAAATTATTGAAAATGCCGCACTTGCTCATTCACCAACAATGCAGAGATGTCAATGGGCACTTGTGCAGAGACGTTCTGGCAGTACCCATATTCCGCCATCAGGAGGCGCTTCAATTTGACCAATGCTCGCTCATGGATGTATGTGCTCGCTCCATAGAGCTCTGCAGCGGATTCGGATTCGAGTGATTGAGTGACAGTACTGGCAGCCAATCAGAATCCGAATTCTTCTCATGAGCCAATCAGAATCAGTAGGATCCTGAAATGTGTAACGCGCAGGCTGTTGTGTGCAAAATTCCCCGGCTAAAGCCCCCGTCCGGACCGATTTAGATGTAACACCGGTCAAAGTTCAACCGTTCAACTTGGAATATTGTGGATTTACCTTTTAGAGTCTACGGGATTTACCCATAAAACAAACTTTTCACGGCAAAACAGCAAAGGTAAGAGGAAACGTACAACTATGTTTTGGCCAAGCAGTGTCTGTTTGCGTGTGTTTGCTCGACTTTGCTGGTTTTTGACGTCTCTCTCTGCCAGGCTTCTGTGTTGCCGCCGGTGTTATGAATCGTTCCAATTTTTGTAGCAGGCTCTTTGCGGTAGCTGATGTGTTTTGCATAATGTACAGTAGTAGCCGATAAGATCCAGAAATGTGGCGGCTGGGTCCACACAGAGGTGCTTCATGAAATCTGATTTTTAGTTGTTTATTTGAGTAGTGTTTGGGCTGTGTTCGGGTCATGAAAACATGGTTTTTGGGCTGTGGGCAAGGCTCAGATAAAAGGCACAGCACTTTACCTGTCCAGTACCAACATCATGGATCCTTTAACAGCTAGGCTAAAACCTCAGGCTCTTCGGGTGGAGACCAAAAACGAGGTTGGATATGACATGACTCCAAATTACTGTAAAGTTGGCCTAGCCTAAATGCTACTCCATATCGACACTGGATAACTAGCTAAGTGTTTGCTAACCCTGACATTTTAGCCATAGCCTATACCTTTGCAAGATGATAATACGTTATTGTTGTGTTTACTTTGGTACATTGCTACATTTTATGTTGCACTGCTGCCTATAGAGGCCAAACAATCAATTACCACCAAATATTCTCTTCTAGCTGAAATACTTCTGCATGCTAACAAGTTAAAGGTGGCAATGTTAACAACAATGTTAAGTTTAGCAGGTAGCCTATAGCCTAATGTTTACCACATGTAAAATTTGTCTTAAGCATAAAACCTAGCTGAGGATGAGAATGTTATTAGTTTTGCACACAACAAATTATTAGTTAAAACTATTTAGTGGTTCAGGTGTGTCTTCTTTCATCTCACTGAGATGATCTCAGTTTAGAGCCACATTAGAGAGACAGCTAGCTCATTTTGCGGCACCGGCACCTCGCTGCGGCATATCCGGTGGCACCTCCAGGTGCCGCGGCACATGCCGCTGTTTGCCGGAAGTGCCAGTGCTTGTGCCGCTCGATGCCGAGAGATGCCGCGGCACATGCCGCTGTTTGCCGGAAGTGCCAGTGTTTGTGCCGCTAGATGCCGAGAGATGCCGCGGCACATGCCGCTGTTTGCCGGAAGTGCCAGTGTTTGTGCCGCTAGAAGCCGAGAGATGCCGCGGCACATGCCGCTGTTTGCCGGAAGTGCCAGTGTTTGTGCCGCTAGATGCCGAGAGGTGCCGGTGCTTGTGCCGCTGTTTGGGCGAGATGCCACGGCAGATGCCGCTGTTTGGTGGAGGTGCCACAGCTTGTGCCGTTACCTGTGGCATCTGCCGTGGCATAGAAGGAGGGCTGCCGCGGCAGATGCTGCTGTTTGGAGGAGATGTCTCGGCAGATGCCACTGTTTGC
The DNA here is from genome assembly GCA_030347415.2 of Decapterus maruadsi. NCBI lineage: Eukaryota > Metazoa > Chordata > Actinopteri > Carangiformes > Carangidae > Decapterus > Decapterus maruadsi. The sequence goes on along the minus strand of CM064902.1, from coordinate 16,155,886 downwards.
CATTGAAATTAAACCTTAAACGCAAAAAGTGTGTCTTGGAAATGCTACTGTCTAATTTAACTTTTACATAACATTCATTAGCCTACGGAAGCCTACGGCGGCGCATCTGTGGTGGACTGGGTTTCCCTGGCCGGCGAATAATGTAGGCCAACAGTGGCATAACAATACCAAAACGCCCCCCTCGGGATTCGATCCCACGTCTACCACACAGAAGCCCATTACCCTAACCATTACACTATCACAGCATTTGGATTCAATAAAGAATTTAAGCCGATTTACAGACATAATTCGTTTTTCACCGCAGTGAAGTTAGTTTTAAGTTGGTATTTGATTTTCACCGCAGTGAAGTTAGTTTTAAGTTGGATATTTGACACATAGATATAGATTCTATATATCTATGATTTGACAGACATTCGCCCCTTCTCAATACATTAAACATTCATAGAAAATATAAGATGTGTTCAAATGCAATAAAAAGAGTGTGTCATAGAACAGGCTTATCCTGTTGATTTTGAGCTAACAGGTCACATGACCTGGGACTAATGGTCATATTTACAGTAGGCTAGGAAATAATTAAAAATCTAGGCTATATAAAATATTCCATGTGTTTAAATGCAATTAAAACGTATGTGTCATAGAGGTGACTTTGATACTTTCCTGTGTTGAGCCATCAGAACACGGGAGTTGAGCTTAACGCTCATATTTAATGAAATAAATGAATATTATTTAGAGATGTACATTTAAAAACAAGAGATGTCACATGACCTGGGAGCTATTGAGCATTCTAACATTTAGCCTAATAAAAATTTATAAATAGGTGTTAAATGTAAAAACAAGAGGTGTATCTCGGGCAGCCAGTGGAGTAGGCCAACATGATGCAACTGCCGCCTAGTTCTCCATTTTATTGTAACATATGCCCCTATTGGCTCAAAATCAACACAGGACAGAAGATCTTTTTATTGCATGTGAACACGTGAATTATTAATGTATTTCCTACTGTAGGCCTAAATATGAGCATTATAGCTCAGTAACTCTCAGGTCATGACTGATGGCTCAGATTCAACACAGGACAGGAGATCTAAGCTTACTCTATGAGACACACCTGTTTTATTGCATTTTAAAACACATGTAATATTTTCTATTAATTTTAATTTATTTAAAACTGTAAATAGCCTATTACAGCTCAATATCTCCCAGGTCATGTGACTTATTTACTCATCTGCTCTATGACACACATTGCATTTTAACATCTTATATTTTCTATAATGTATTGAGAAGGGGTGAATGTCTGTCAAATATCCAACTTACAACTAACTTCACTGCGGTGAAGTGAAACAAATTATGTCTGTAATCGGCTAAAATTATAATTTGTATGTAATTGTTGTGGCAGTATAATGGTTAGGGTAATGGGCTTCTGTGTGGTAGACGTGGGATCGAATCCCGAGGGGGGCGTTTTGGTATTGTTATGCCACTGTTGGCCTACATTATTCGCCGGCCAGGGAAACCCAGTCCACCACAGATGCGCCGCCGTAGGCTTCCGTAGGCTAATGAATGTTATGTAAAAGTTAAATTAGACAGTAGCATTTCCAAGACACACTTTTTGCGTTTAAGGTTTAATTTCAATGGCAAACAGTGGCATCTGCCGAGACATCTCCTCCAAACAGCAGCATCTGCCGCGGCAGCCCTCCTTCTATGCCACGGCAGATGCCACAGGTAACGGCACAAGCTGTGGCACCTCCACCAAACAGCGGCATCTGCCGTGGCATCTCGCCCAAACAGCGGCACAAGCACCGGCACCTCTCGGCATCTAGCGGCACAAACACTGGCACTTCCGGCAAACAGCGGCATCTGCCGTGGCATCTCGCCCAAACAGCGGCACAAGCACTGGCACCTAGCGGCACAAACACTGGCACTTCCGGCAAACAGCGGCATGTGCCGCGGCATCTCTCGGCTTCTAGCGGCACAAACACTGGCACTTCCGGCAAACAGCGGCATGTGCCGCGGCATCTCTCGGCTTCTAGCGGCACAAACACTGGCACTTCCGGCAAACAGCGGCATGTGCCGCGGCATCTCTCGGCATCTAGCGGCACAAACACTGGCACTTCCGGCAAACAGCGGCATGTGCCGCGGCATCTCTCGGCTTCTAGCGGCACAAACACTGGCACTTCCGGCAAACAGCGGCATGTGCCGCGGCATCTCTCGGCATCTAGCGGCACAAACACTGGCACTTCCGGCAAACAGCGGCATGTGCCGCGGCACCTGGAGGTGCCACCGGATATGCCGCAGCGAGGTGCCGGTGCCGCAAATTGAGCTAGCCCCTGCTGCCACATTATGCGTAGATTGTTTTTTTTTTTTTTTACTCATATGAGAACAAAGGTGATCTTAGACTCAGTGTGGGCGATTCTCTTTGGATTACAATAAACTAGGTCAAATTGCTGTTGTGATAGATGGATTATTACTCAACAATACAGAATTAGTTTGAACTGGGACATGGAGGCGTTTATGTAAACTTATGATAAGTAAATGGTTGTTTACGGTTGTGAAAGGTTATAAACCAGATGGTTGTTTTCGCTGTGTTGTGCAAATTCCACAATTTATGGTGGCTTCATTATTATTGTCCAAAATGTCATATATTGGATGCTTTTTTTGCGGGGATGATTTTCCTGCTCATTATGACCTGCTGGAGTTTCTAGCTACTCAGTTTCAAATATAACAGCAGTAAGAGATGACAATAACACAGAGTACAGAATTTGAACAAGAAAAAAATATTTTCTAACAAATGAGCTCAAGGTCACTTTTCCAGGAAGACTTGGCGCTGCATCCGAGGCTCTGAATTAAAGCTACATTTTATATTAATATTTAATTTTATATCTTTGTGGCAATTTATAAAACTGCTTTTCATTTACAGGGCCGCAACCACCTGTCACAATCATAAGTCATAAAAATGTTGTCATGATGCTGATGGAAAAGCGTGATATGGTATTTTTGCAATTATGATTGTGTCAAGTGTAGCTATTTCCATTAAAGTTACGGGCAAATTATTCACAGCCTCAAACAGATCCACCAAGAGAGTGAAGGAAGCAAGTGCCAAACGGAAAATGTATGAGGAAAAAAAAAAAGAAAAAAGAAAGAAACGGTTGCAGGGAAAGATATTTTGAATTTACTGTTGGCCCACAGACACAATTCCATATTTAATGGGATTGTAAATGCATTCAGTTTCAAGGGATGCCTTTGCATTTTAAGTTCTCTAATCACTTTGGTCCATAATGTGCCTGAAGAAATGCCATGATCTTCTGCATTTGTGGAAGGCACTTAGCTTCGCATTCTTTTACGAAGATTAGAAATCAGAGGCAAATTACAGTGTGGTGGAGCTCAGCTCAACTGAATATTGCTCTAGTGGGAGATCGCTCGCCTTAAAGAACTCTTGAGAGGGCAGACTTCTCTTTTTGTGTCTGTCTTCTCCTTCTGTGAGTCTGTCTCTTGCTCTCTCGTCAACACTTCCCTTTTCTTGTCAGTTATTCTGCTCATGTTCAACTTGGCATTATATGACATTTGAGTTACATTTTAGTAAGTGGGCCCTCTGACACCTCAAAGACTATTATTGCACTTATGGCTACTTCCTTAAGAGGTTGAGAAGAATATACCATCTTCATGTCTGTATTTAAATAAGAGCTGCTGCCACGAGCCGCTTAACTTAGCACACAAAGACTAGGAACAGCTAGCCAGACTATTTCAACACATCGAAGGCTCAGGAGCTACAGTATACTTTTCTTCTTTATCCACACATTGAATCGAAAATGACATGTTGCCTGGAAACCGTCTTTCATTTCATGTCGTCTGAAACCACAATTTGTCATAGGGCTTATGGTCAAATTAAACAAACAGATTGGGACTTGTCAAGTGGTACGATTCAGCGGTTGATTACCTTTTTTTTTTTTCCAGAGAACCACACTAGCAGTTTTCCCATGTTTCCAGCCTTTATGCTAAGACAAGCACTGTCGGCTGCAGTAGCTTCATAATTAATGGACAGAAGCGACAGTGGTGTCAATGTTCACATCTTATTCTCTGCTACAACGCTAATAAGCATATTTCCCAAAATGGCCAAATCAACACTTTCACATAATGGACTTTTCACAATAAAAGTGTGATGTACGCACAATAAAGTCAGAGTGTTGTTAGCTTCTGTTTAGAGCTGAGGCTTAAATCATTTCTTTTGCATCTGAGCTACATGTTAATGGGGTCACAGTCCCTACTGTTGAACTGTGTCCTTTGTTCTCCTTACATATGTTGACCTGCTTAATTGCCCCATTGTATTGGTAGAAGTGACACGCTTCACAAGGCTGGAACCTCAACCTTCACTTGAAAGATGTGTTTTATCAGTGTATTTTTAACGCAAGTCTTTGATGTCAATTTTACTCACCAAAGTGATAGATCAGGACATTAAAAGTATGTGGCATATTTAAAAAAAAAAAAAAAAAATAGCTAGCTACGTTTTATGGACAAGATATGAGAGGCACTCTGGATCGTCTTAGCTTATTATGGGCTGTTGGAATACATTCTTCAAAACATGCTTTTAAATACAGGCTGCGAAATCTCAGATGGCCGCCGATCCCACAGGCAACATCAGATCTTTTTGTTCTGAAGATGCTCTCCGCTGATTAATTCAAACATCAAAATAAAACTCTGGTGTTTTCATATGCGAGAGTAAAGCCTCCCGACGTCACATGGGGGTTTCAAACCCCATCGGAAGTCTTAAACTCAGAGAGAAGCCAGTGTTATGCTTTATTGATTCTTCTCCTGGAGTTTGGAGACAATAAGACAGCAGAATATTTCATTTCTTCTCTTTATGTTTGGACCGAGAGCTGTATCCCCAACATTCAAGGTGTCTCACCAGGCATGTCCCATGGCTGACATAAACAAAGTTATTAGATGAGCAAGACAGGATTCAGAGTGAAATTCAATGCTGTGGGAGCTTCGGAGGAGCCCTCTTGACAGTATCAGGCAATTCAGATTGTCATGTGTCGTTGTTCTTCGGGGGGAATGGCTGTTGTTTGACTTGAATGTTACCTTAGAGCTTATATACACACCGTTGGCAAGCCTCGTTTTGCAATATTGCAAATGTAAATGAGAGTTTATGTTTTGGAATGAGGTGGTGCACACTACACTTTTGCATAGTGAGGGCGGATCAACTTAAGTATGTACAGCCTAAGTGCTAAGCATTGTAGAAATTTAGGTCATCTTTCTCAGGCGGTGAGATTTCCTCTCTTTGTGTGTATGTTTTAAGAGGAGTCAGTGTTATTTTTGTGTGTGTGTGTGTGTGTGCTCACATGAGGGGGTTGGGGGTCATATTCGTAATGCAGCGAGACCATCATGTCTCATACAATGCAGATGGAGGAAGCAGCTTCAACATTTAATGTTTTCTTGCCACAAGCATTAATATGGCTGCTTCTCCTCATGCTGTTTTGCTGCGAGCAACATGATGTTTGAGGCATGTGCTTCACAGGACTGGATGAGGTATAATTATGTAAATTGCATTCAAAGGAATCAGCAATAGCTCATGTGGAATGGATGTGTCAACAAGGTGTCCGCATTCACTGCGAGAATTTGCTAATTAAACATGACACCGTTTCTCTCCCAACACATGGGCACGGTGAGACACTGGGGGATTTAAAAAAAAATAAAAAATAAAAAAAAAACACTCTGGTATATATTGTATTTCTGGCTGAAAAATAATCTTCTTGGAAAAATAGGCTTTCATTTTGCCGCTGGAAGTGGAGAAAAAAAAAAATCAGAGTTCACTACCATTAAACTTTGTACAGGTTGTTGACATGTGTGTAATGAAAGTGCCTAAACTTCAAACAGGCTGTCCACACAGTAGCCTCTCTGATGCCCCTCTACACAAAAAATGGATGATTTATTACACTGGTTATTTGTCTGGCTCACTAAATGCTTGAATTCTATTTGACAGCAAGCATAGATAAACTACTTTGCCTGAATGTCAGAAAAGCACTGTACCTGAAAAGCAAAGATTAATCCAGTCCATCAGGAAACAGAAACACATTCCTCCCCTTTTTTTGTGTAATATCTTTCCTCAATGAAACCGTCTGTGCAAGACTGTTCCTTATCTACTGTGAACTTAACAACATGGAGAACAAGACAGAGTCATGATTTCACCATCTTCGATTGTAGACCGGACACGTGATGTAGGTGGATCACCAAGGAGAGACAAAGTGGTAGCGAACGACACCTGAGCGTCGGCGAGGACTGAAAATAAAAAAAATAAAAGAATTTTGAAGTTTTCCTCCGACTCCCTCCTCCTCTTGCATTTGCCCAAGATGAATTGGCTTTTCAGATTTAAGAAAGTACATGGCTGAAATACAAAGAGAGGCTCATCTATCAGCCCCTGAATAGTGAGAGAAAATCCTATGGCTGCGTGGAGGGACGGGGGGAGGGGGGGGTGGGGAGTTGTGGAAGGGGCTGCGTTGTTGGTCTCTGATTAGACCCTGGGCCAGTTCTACTCAGGGGCTTGCAGCGCAAACATCAATCCTCTCCTCTTCCACTTCAAATCCTTTGAACCACTTGAGACAATTTCTTCACTGTAAAGCCTCCTCAGAAAAGATTTTCTTTATCAAATGTGCCAGCGTTTGTGTCAATGAACACTTATTGCGGCTTGATTGTTTATTGTGTAAAACTCCGACTCGACAAAAGCGAACTCGAGGCATCAGTAAATGGGAGTTTAAAAACAAACATCAAGGCCGCGCTTCCATCATTCAGATGCAAAGTGTCTGTGGTCCAGCGAGCGAGTGAAGCTGCAGATGAGGCTGTAGGAAGAAAAAGAGGGGCATTAGAAATGGCTCTGTGCTGTGTCAGTCTAAACACAGAATAGGGAAAATACTGATAAATTTTAAAGCGGCTGCCTTCCTCTTACGCACACACACACGGACACACAAGCACACAAAGAGCATAACCAATTACACACAGAGCGGCATTATAGAAAGCTTTTATAATGTTTCCAGGGCGTCAAGATCTTAATTTTTGATGCCGCGTTATGTGCATCCAGAGTATAAATTGGCCTCCCCAGTTTTCTGAAGTGATAAGAGGTAAACACCAAAAACCAATAACTGTCAGCCGAACATTAAATCAAACTGACATGTCTCTTAAAAGGTACCGCCATGAAAAATTAACTGGAGGATTTTTGAGGAGACTTAAAATGTGGATTTTTTTTCTTCTTCCCATCTCTCAGCTGGTGTGATCTACATTTTTTTCACACTGTGACCGACTTAACTCCGAGCCTGAATACAAACAATTTGGCTGACAAAGCTTCATTCGGCGTTACAGCAAATGAAGTGAAACTAAAAACCCTTAATTTCAGCCAATATTCTTTTGTTCGTCTTTTTCTCACTTTGACGTGTGAATCGTAGACTATTACCTCATCGTCTTGTGCGAGAAGCGAGTCAATAGAGGTTAACTTGACATGGATATTCCGACTTCGAAATGGTCACCTTGACTTTTCTGGTACACAGCTTCCGAACATCCTGTCTCCGAGCGGCTGATTCTGTGACCTGTGAAAGGAGTCTTTTAAAGATTTTATGGGCTCAGTCTGTCTCAGCTCTGTCCTGGGTTCAGGAAAAACTGTGAGAGAATCAAGTCGAGCACTGACGGAGCACGAGTGACATTAAATCCTTAATAGTTATTGGTAAGATATTAAGGGATTACAGCACCCTGGGATACGGAGACAGAGTGGAAAACTATCTGTCAAGTATCCTCTCTCAGATTACCATGTTACATGCTGGTGCGTCTAACTGCCTTTCCGTATATACCATAAATCTCATCAAAATGTGTGTACATGGCAGTTCTGGAAATGCAGACTAAAATTAGAGAAGGGGGGAGACGTCATTGCCCTGACACATGTAGGTCTTGCTTTGCCTGGTTTGCACAGAGCAATCGCACAAAGATCGAGCAAAGGTACGGCAAACTTAAACATGTCAGCCAATTTCAAATGTGTGAAGCAACAGAGTGCTTCAGCAGCGCTAGCGGCTCATGGCCTTGGGCCTTGGGCTGTCTGAATCTGAAATTCACAGTTCAGAGCACACCCGGAGATGGAGCCGTAGAATCCTTGATGCCCTGCACAATGAGGCCATTTCATAGTAGATCACGGTAGTCTCTTGCTGGTGTTGAAGGGAGAGGAAAGGCATTTTGACAGCCCAATGAAGAATTTATTTGAAATGTCTCGTGGTGTTGAGGAGATTTGCGTGCTCTTCAAAAAAAGCTACGAGCGTAAAACATCGGAGGGCACCCAGATAGTTTATACAACCGCTCCCCCCCCCAGCCTGGGTTTGAGTACTTTATCAACATTTGCACCAACTAGTATTGAAGATGATCAGCCCTTTTATCCACAAAATCTTGTTGTATACTTTTTTTTGGGGGTGGAGATGTCTGAGCTGTCAGATTGATTCGGCAAATCACTCCTGACAGTGCGTCCACATCGCCTCACCCGACCACACAGACTCCATGGTATCCACTGTAGCTGCACGGCAGTTTGTATGGAAACATGCAACCAACAGAGAAAGAGTGAGACGGTGAACATGAGGGAGCATCATGGGAAGTGATTTAGGCTGACAAGAGAGTTATTTGCTTGATTTTTGTGGTGACAGGCTGTGATGGTTCTCAGAGTGTACAGGTAGGAAACAACAGTGCTTTGAGTATTCGAACAAAGAGCTACTTTTGATAAACTGAGAGGATTGTGCGACACTTGAAGGGACGAGTTCACCTAAATTATTCCGACAAAATATCACGTTTTTCTTGTCTAATGATGATTTTGCAAACTCTCTCCAGTAGCTCTTGGGCCCTTTTATTCCAGTTCAAGCCAAGACTCTTGGTGAACATCAACACACACTGCACATTGTCTAATTTTGTAATAAATACTGAACTATCTCTATTCCTTTTTAGCAATTATTCAAACCAGAGTCAATAATGTATTTGCCAGGAACTATTTTCATCCATGGCTGCAGTGCACTGGTAAATATTTATGTCACTAGGACAGTGTTTGTCAGATTGACTCATAATAAACTACAGTGTCCATGTTCGGCGTGATGAAGGAACATGTCATCCGGTTTAACAGCGTCACTCGCTCATGTGTTTTTAATAGCTTTACGCACGTAAGACGGCAGACGGGGACAAACTGGAACTGGCTTTTGGCCACGGCGGACATAACTTTTTTGTCAATTCACCAAAGATTTCAGTCTTTTGAAAATAAAAGATATGTATTATCACCCGACTTATTCTTTAACCTTTAGCGATTCCACTCATGCAGAGAGATTTGGCCTCCCTTCCCAAAGGTTCTGAAGGAAAGGTGAAGGACGCTCACTGTGTGAAGGTAAATGCTGCAGGATGTTACATGAATGTGAAATGCAAAGTTTGAATAGTCAAACCTCATACCTTTTGTATTCCCCAGAGAAAGTCTGTCTCCACAATAGACCGAGTGCATGGCCGAAACTTAATGCTTTATTGGATGTTCCTCAACACTGATAACTACTGGGGTTAAACTGAAGTGGAGAGGCTGTGAGGAAGAAATTGTGACAATTTCAATATAAAAAATAAACAATATATTTGAAAAGACAACAAGCTGAACAGGTGTAGCTCCATCATGGATTAGATGTGGATATACGTCTACCGTGTTGTAAATATGAAGCATTGGCTGCCTTATTGTTTTGGTTCTTGTGTAGTGATTTGTGAAGACTGCAGACCTGTGGCTGCCTGGGCTAGATGAATATCTGTGAAACAGGCAGTATGTACTAGCCAGAGGGCATGTGAAATAATTTACTTTTATGCTGTAGTCCTGTCTAACTGTCAGTGTCTTTTATTTCCAGTCAAGCGCAGATTATTATCTGCTAGATTGTTTTTTAGCACTGTGGGCTTTTAATATTTTAAAGCCGGTTTCCTTGCACTGGCTTTCCTGGTGGCAGACTGCGGGAACGTCGGGAATGGTTTTTTACCGAAGTGTGGAGAAGACAAGCGCTGTGGTGGGTGGGAGTGTTTTGATTTGTTGTGGCACACCTCCTGTCGGCGTCTGTCTCCTCTTATTTCACTCCATTTTCTTGAAGAATCTGCCGATTTATCCTTTTTGTCTGATCAATAAAAGTGCTTGTAGCAGTCAGTGAACCATTTGATTGGCGTAATTCATTGCTGAATGAATGTACTGGGTTAAGGGATGTTGAGCCCAGGTTGTGGTGCAGCAGTTTACTGTACACACAAGCTATTAATGTCTAATATCTTTCGTTGTTGACTGAATAGTTAAATGTGTTTCTTGTTGGGTTAAATGTTCAACATCCAAAGGAGCCGCTTTGTGTAGCGAGCTACTGCCTCACGTCCTGAGCTTCCTCTCCTTCGCCAATTCACACACCCAGACGCAGACACACAAAGGTTAATTAGGCGCAGGTGTGTGTCGCAGACCTGCTGGGTTGCTCGTGGCTCTTTGGGAAAGCTCAGCGTGAGCCCTGCCGGCCATACAGCTCCAACACATTGAGCTCACACGCTCCGAGCAAAGTCTGCGGCAGCCAATGAAATCGCTCCCTGCAAACATCAGCTTTTCTCCAGAAACACAAAGCAAACCAAACATCACAGATCCGGAGAATTAATGGCGTTCTAAAATAAAACGATATGGCGTGCGTGTGCTTTCACACTGTCACGCATGCCGCTGCGGACTAATCTATAGCTCTGGCTGGGATCATCGGGGGAAAGTGAAGCCAGGGGAAACAAACGTTATAACAACTATTCAATTTCTTGTCTGAAATGCCGGATAATTGCGATGGAATTTGAATGCATTATATATGGAAGTCAATAACCGTTCTTATGTCTGTGCGATTGATTGCTATGTCACGGCCACTCAACCTTTGAGCACCTATTGTTCTGTTAACTTCAAGAAGGAATTGACAAGTCTCAGTAGTAGGAAGCTGAAAGCCTCAGACTGAAGAAAGACAGTTTAAATATTAAAGTCGAAATCTGCCTGTACTCAAAACATAAAACAGATCTCCTTCTGTTCGCTGCCTCTGTGTGTGTTGAATATATTCATATGGGCTGGGTGACTGCGCTGATAGCAGGTGCATGAAAAAATGTTTAACTTTATAAATGATAGATTGGAGAGAAGGGAACTCTTCATATTTTTCCTTTTGTAAGGTGAAGAAAATTGGCTTCCGTGCTGATTATTGTTCTCTCCATAGAACTAGTGTCTACAGGGCTCAGCTTATGGTCAAGGACAAAACATCCTGCGATAGTCTATTCTTCTTCAATTAAATATTTATTCTGTTTTTCCGAGCAGGGTCATTTCATTTTGCTCTCGCAGACTCTTTTAGTGTTCCTATTGCGTAACTCACAATGGAAAAGCTAACAATAGTTCATTTCCTGCTCCTAAAGCACCCGAAATGTTCTCCGCTGCTACCTGGGTTTCTACATGAGGCTTGATCTCTTGCAGACTGACTGACCCCTGTTTGCTGCTGTCCACACCCTCCACTTCACTCCATGCCACGGCGACTGCTTTAACTCACACCCCAAAGGTACACATGGAGAACCGCATTACGCATTCAGCTTTGCTATTGCAAACAAATTGATTATGTGGAAGGAAAGAGAGAAAAATAAGTGATAGCACCGAAATGCAGAGCACATTTCTACTGCTTTTTTTTGCATTTCGTATACGTAAACGCGCCTGACGTTTAAAATAGGTTGTGGAAAACAAAAAACCCAAGCCTACCTACATTTTCAGATTTGTCTAACAGTGTGTTTCTGGCTCAAAAATTCAACATACTAATTAGCCCCTAGGAGATCCATCTAACAGTTTGTGATTTCTATCCTGATTTTTAATCAGTCTAATTTCTCTCTCCAACACACAGGCACGTTCGGCGCCATACACACAAAGCCTCTGTTTGCATAATGTGCTCACTGTCTGCTCCTCTGAGACTAAGCACTGTTTGTGCATCCCTGCATCTATGTGTATCTACTGCTGTGAGTATATGTGTGTGTGTGTATATATGCGTGTGTGTGCAAGCATGAGATTGTTCAAGTTCATTTCTACATATTTTGGGAAAAGAGTGCTGAACCTCCCACCCCCCAACCCCCCCTCTGCCAACCCCCATCTCCTCCTCTTTAGTTTGCTGCCCTGGCTGTGGCTCGACCATGATTGCTCTGACAATTCAACGGAAAAAAAAGGAAACACCTTCTGACAGACTGTTTTCCCTGTTCTGTTATGGAAATGAGATTTTCCATCTCACTTCATCTTCAGTACTTAAATACCTCTTTTCTGAGAATAGGACTGTCTAGGCTGTTAACAATTTTCCTCCCCTATAAGTGTTGTGTTGTTCTGCAAAGCTTAGTTGAATTTTAGCCTCTGTGCCTTCACAGAGAAATTAGATTTCCTACAAATTGTGTGAAATGTGAACTGTCCTATTAGGCACACTTTTATTGCTCTCTAAATCACAGTTTGTGCACGCGGGTTTGATAGGAGGACTACTGAATTTCCTGTTTGTATTATCCCCAAAGCCGTGTCTTATTCATTCACTTCTCCAGTCAGACATGCTACATCATGAGTAGGATTGTGATTCATGGTAAATATTTCCAATCCCAACAGCACATTACGCGATTATAGCCTTCATAATGCCCTTTTATGTATAGTGCACTTTTCAAATTGCATTTTAAAACGCTTCACTCGATAAATGGGGAAACGAAAAGACAATTGAGGACGTAAAAAATTGACAAAAACAAAATTAATAAAGAAGGAGTCATCCATCAGCGATTTGAACCCTGAAGTTTTAAGCATGCAGGATGTCGGGCACGCTGTCATAAATCTGCAGGGCCATCAGACAAGCAGCGCCATTCAGCAGCCTCCTGATCTAAAAGATTTACAGCTGAATGTGTGAGTAGAAGCATGTCAACGGTGTTATCAGGTAGGTGCCTCCTCTCTCCTGATGTTTTGTTGAGTTTGGCTCACACAACTCCTTAGAAAAGCAGGCTGTGCTTTCCAGCATCCTGGAACCAAACACAACCATGTCTAATGACCCTACTAAACCTCCACCAGCCATATTTGTGTGTGAGGGGAAGAAGGGAACTTGAATTGCAGAATCCGACCACCGTCCTAAGTTATCAACAGACTAACAAAGCTCTCGGATGAACCACTATGATAACCCATAAAAATTAGCCTAGTCCTCGACTAAAACAAAGGAGTGCCTATGTTGAAGAGGAGAAACTGATAACATACTAACCAATTTGTGCGAGCAGATGTCACTGACTCACAATATGAAGTGAATTTAATACTTAAATCAATTAGGCTAATCTGCCCTTAAAAGAGAAAGAAAGAAAAAAAAAACAACAAAGCCGACATGGGAAACATAGCTGCAGAGCCGGAAAGAGAATTTCTTAATCTCAGATAATTAATAACTAGGCCCGCATAAAACACTCATTTGGTTTTGCTCTGGAGGATGCAAATCTCTTCAAATGTACACCAACACTATTCTTTATCAGGCCTTGTTCTGTAAAAGCACAGTGCCCAGATTCATTTTTATGAGAGCTTACAGTATTCTATTCATAGAGCCCTTTAGAAATAGCAAGCATTCATAATGGAGCTGGGATCTGATTAACCTCCTCGCTTGCCGGCACAATTGCAGGCTACCCTGAGACTCAGCCCCGTAATGGAGTCCGCTATCACCAAGCACACTCCAAACATTCCTCGCACCGCAGGACTCGACGACCAGATTGGAATCCCTTAACTCCCCTCTGCACTCGGCACACAGTGGGGAAACAAAACATCCTCTAAGCTGATGCCCCTCAACATAAATCTATCTCCCTGCTCCACTCATGCACTTGCACGTGCGTGCACGCACGCACACACATATGCACACAAGCCATACACTGCAGGCATCCTCTCCAGTGCCTTTGTTGCAATTTTGCATTCCTAATTGTAAACTCTTAAAGGCAGAAGAGGAAGGGAGTGTTGTTTCTATGGAGAATTTTAACTACTTCTCTTGGACCAAGCTCTGGAATAGCAACTTATAGTCAGTATAAACAATGTATGTGCCAACGCACTGTCAAATATAATGCAATTAAATGTAATAGCCCTGCTATACAGGGCATATACTATATTTCTAATGTTTATAGGACTCTGTTTCACTGTCTTCAGGTGTTATTGTATCGTATTTTATGTTGTAATGTACATCCTTTTGTTTTGTTCTCCTTGTGAACACAATACGATATGATACACTATCATAAAGGCCCTTTAGCGGAAATACTTGACTGTTAAGTTTTATTAAACTGGATTATTTCATGAGGGCATTGTAAATCATCATGACTCTTTAATCTTTATTTGCTTTCCTTAGCCCCTTACATGATATGAAGCATTACAAGGTTGAAGTGTTTCAAATTTGTATCTCCCACCTCAATGTTGCCATCTCCTGGCCTAACAGGATTAAACAAGACACTCACACGGGCCTTTCTGTTGAGGAGCAAATGGATATCATGCGCCAAATATGTCAGAGGGAGTGATTACACCCCTGAGTGGCCAGTTGGCCCAACAGTCCGCCCCCAGTGCCCAGCCCTGTGGGGCTGTCAAGACCAGGCAGACTGGAGCTTGGTAAGGAGCCAGTCCTACGTTTAACAGCCAGCTCCTGCCCAGCCCAAGTGTCATCTGCACCTGCCAATGGGAAACAGTTCTTACCCATCAGATAATGGCTGAGAGGAAATTGCTTCAAGGAGGCGACATTCTAGGATGGCAATATGGAGATGTGAAATATATTCAAGCAGGAGGAGGAGGAGGAGGAGGAGGAGGAGGAGGAGGAGGAGGGAGACCTGGTCCTTGAAAAGGCACAAATTAGCATTGACATACACATGCACTCACTCACACACACATTGAGGCACATATAAATACACTTATGTGCACACATTTTTATATTTGCACGTACACACGCAAAAGGAGGCTATACTTAATCTTCCCTGCTTTGAATAATATAACCGTCCTAGAGAGAATCAAATTTATTCACAGCCTGCACTAGCAAGCAAATTTGTATTTACCTCACCTGATTTAGTAACAGCCAAGAAGCTATGGGAATATGGATTATACATCCTCGCCTGCAAAAACGTACTGAAACAAAGAGATTTTCAGTGTCGTAGTATCTGCGGTGACCAGTTCAGCGGTGACGTGGAAAATGAAAATCAAAGTGAAAGTCAAACAGGGATATGTCAAGTCAAATATGCTCCTGCGATCGTCACAGACAGAATATCACCGGAGGTTAACGTGCAGGCCTGCTGATCTTTTGGGGCCTTCATCCACGCAGCTTAAGGCGGCGAAA
The DNA here is from genome assembly GCA_030347415.2 of Decapterus maruadsi. Classification (NCBI taxonomy): domain Eukaryota; kingdom Metazoa; phylum Chordata; class Actinopteri; order Carangiformes; family Carangidae; genus Decapterus; species Decapterus maruadsi. The sequence goes on along the minus strand of CM064902.1, from coordinate 16,140,557 downwards.
TTCAATAAGAAGCATGAAATATGGACAAGTCGCCATAATTAGTATACTGGATCCTTTACCAATAGGAAAGAGTCAACACTACAGGTGCATCACGAGCTGATTCAAGTGGAGTCCAGTTGTATAGTGAAGTTGTGCGCTTGGGAGTCTCTGCTCTAATTAGCCTTGTCAGAATTGTCAGAACTCCATGTTTCCTCTAAGAGGTGCTTCAAATATTGATTTGTCATCTATTAAAGATAGAGCTAAAGATCTGTCTCTGAAACTCATGTGGAAACGTGCTTATGCTTTCAGGATTTGTTATTGCTTGCAAGTCATCCAGCGTTAACATGGCTGAGTTTCAACCTGTAGATGGCACTCTCATCCCTGGTTTTAATCCAAACCTTTAAGGTTGACTCCCCATTTTGAAATGACTGGCCTGGGTTTCCGAAACCTGTTTTGCTTTGTTTGTCATTATGATTCTTTGGCAGGCGTGTTGTTAGAGGAGGGGAGACGGGGTTTTGTGTGCGTATATGTGTTCTTTTTTCACTCGCTGCTTTGCTGAAATTGTAATGACAAATATTCTATGCAGCAGTGGCATACCTGTTTGTACATATGGTCAAAGCTTATTCAAAAAATGCTTATGCATAATGAAGTGCAGCTAGCAACTGTTGTTCCAATCGTTTTCAGGCAGCGAGCATTAGTTACACAGTGGGGAATGGTTGGAGTTGAGTGGGGGTAGAGGAACCTCAGCCAAACATGATTTGTCTCTGAATACTAATTCCTCTTTTGATCTGCCTCGGCTTTTAGGAGATTTAAACAACAAAATCTGTCTTTCCAAATTTCTTAATAGACTCAGCCTTTTGTGGCCAATGTGAAGAAATCCTAGATACATGTTTACACGGCATCCATATTAATATACTGGATTTGTTTAAAACATGTGGAGTCCACTGAGATCTAATTACAGGGAAACCCTGTATTATTCATGCTTGGCCCTAATAGACTAATTAATTTATCATAAAATAGTAAGGCATTTTCATGATTTTCTTATGTTATGCATTTATTTCCATAATTGATCTTTGTTTTACAAATATATCTTTTTAAGTTTCCCCTCACATGTCCTACATTGAGTAGCTGTGCAAAAGGGGATTTCATCCTTCCTGAAGTGATCTGAATGCATTAGTTACAGAGCTGAGGCGAAAACAAGAAACCAACAGGAAGGGAAGACAATTAAACCTAATAACATCAAGGCTACAAGTACCTATGTGATTTATATGGCCCTAAAAGCTATTTAGGAACATATTGTGACAGAATGTTAAGTGCGATTAGGGACAGTATGTTAAACATTTGGCCAGTTGTAATCATTTGGAAAGCTGTGAGGATGAGCTGTGGTTGGGGGGGTATCCGTGCCTGTAACGCCGCAGGAGGTGCCAAAAGCAACAGAGACCACCAGTCAGTCTGACTATTTGGCACCTCCACAGCTGCTGCTCACATGCTTCCACCCTCTCGTCTACACCAAGGGCCAGCACCAAGCACAGGATAATCTTGTTTTATCTGCCTTTCAGACAGCCCAAATGGCCCAGATTAAACCCTCCACATGACCCTCACGGCCAGAGCGCTGACATGTATACCCCCAGTTTATTAGAGCACCTAAGGTTAAAGTGAGATGAGGAAACTGATAAGGGGCCTGGCCTGGAAATGGCTGCTCGAGTTTCTAGCCTCAGTGAAAAAAAAAGAAGAAAAAAAAGCTTGTGCCCATCTAACAAGTTCATATTCTGTGTCATAAATACAAGTCTATCTCCTTTTTCAAGGCTGCATAATTTTCAGACAAAGCTATTTAGGTATTAGCAACAGGTCATTAGAGACCAGCATGCTGCTATAAGCAAATTTCAATCAAACACAGAACACACTAGTTAACAACTGAATTCTCTCACTATTAATATGCATGGGATTTTTTGAATGATTATATTCAGATTCCAAAAGTTTCTTGAAAAGAAAGTGTAATTTCATAAGATGAATAATCAAGCACATGCATTGTCTATGGCAACATGCAGCACCTGCTAGTTACTGCATCTGCATGTCATCATTGTGGTTTAAACTCAATGGTGTAGCAAACAGTCTAGCACAGCAGTCTGTGGTTGTTGTAAACTCCAGCTAGCGCAATGAAAACAAAATGGATTGGTGATTTTCATTTGTGCAACAAAATTTTTATTGCATGTTTTCTTTTATGTACTGTTTGTCCACTTTGTGTTTTGTCTACCTCTGTTGTTGTGGCGCTTTCACTGTTTCTGTCTTAATTTGTTCGGCTTTTAGTGTTCAATTTTTCATGATGGAATAAACCAAGTCACATCACAACTCATGCATAAAACCATAGCCTTCACCTGTTGATTGCTGCGACTGTATATTTTGACAGTGTAACCTCAGTCAGTTTGACAAAATTAGACTGTGGTACATACAGAGGGGAAAACAATAAACATATAAAAATAGATTTCTTAGAGGTATTGCACCGAGATATATAGGAACCTGGTTGACAATTTCCAAGCAGCGGCTGACATGGTGGCTGTTATCCAAAAGGTGGGCCTCTGAGACATTTGTTCCCAGTGGCATATGCCAGAATTACTGCTCCCAGTGTCAGCAAATGCTCTGCCTGCCTCCCTACCTGGTGGCGTGTGAGGTGGAGAAAACAATCTTCAAATGGCCCTCGAGATGATGTCAAAGGCTGATTTCTGACCATCATTGTGATCGGTGTGGCGTTGACTGCCAAAAGCGAGATTAACAATATTCTTACCAGTAATTAAAATCATCTTGGTGAGGGAACAGATGGCCAAAGCCATTAATCTGCTGTAATGCTCTTACTGTCACCACACACGTCTTAATCAAGTCGTGATCTGCATTAATCACCTTACTTAAGTGACAAACAAGTATCACTCCTGTGTTAGCCTGGCTTTGTTGTGGTGGGACCTCTGGTGACCTTGTAGTGATGTATTGATTAGAGAAATAGTTTGGACACGAGTATTAGGTAATGTTTTATATTGAGACATTCAGCTCCGACACAGCCGAGGTTGCGTGAATAAAATAGCAAAAGCAACTACTTATCGCTGCCTCTCCAGCTGCTGGTTTCATCATTATGTCTGTGCTTTAATTTTAGACAGAAAATATTTTCATCTACAGCTGCTCAGTTGTTACCTTGAAACCGTTGCAACACAAAGTGGTAAGTGCGTGAGACATTTGATAAGATTAAAGCGTAATCCTCTTAGTGGCAAACAACTAATTTGGCTAATAATTCTGCATTACCTTCTGACTCCTCATACCCATAAAATCCTGGATTTCAACACCCAGCCAGCATGGGACTATTGTGCTGAGGGCTTTGTGCGTCTGGTAATGGTAGAAAAGTATCTTATGTTTGATCCCCCTCTGGCGAGGCGTTCGTATGTTCAGCATGATCTTGTTTTTAATAAAGGGTAAAAAAACAGAGATAGTGAGTGAATAAACATAACCAAGAAGGAGTAGATTATGAGAGACAGACGCTTCATGCATCAGGTTTGCTCTCAACTTGATATCAGAATGTTTCCTGCTCGGTGGCGAGCGCTGCAAAGTGATGCTGTTGCACCTCTAAGATTAAAGATTTAAGTTAAGTTTTGCGTCGGTCTGCCTTAGCGTGCAGCCCAGGATACCACTTAAATTAATGATTGATGGTGTGGCGCAGGCTTCAGCGTTGGTGAAAGCCACTTGTTGACTGTAGCGCCTTTTTGGATTCGAGAGCAAACTCTAAACATTTACTTCTGCTGTTATGCAATCTGACTGAAGCACGTTCCAAGTCCAATATGTGAGTAAATACTGCAGCTTTTCAATAGCATATATACATTACACATGGGCTAACTAAGTGTTAAACAGTTTGCTGCTGTTGTTCTTAACACTGCCTGGTGTTCCTGCCAAAAATAGCAGGGACCATTATTTTTCAGAGGAAAATGAATTTTCACATTTGGCATATAAGCAAAAACTGGGCTTGTTTAACTCTTAGAAAATGGCAGCAGCGAGCTCCTTGTCACCTCTCACTGCACGGCATCACAAGTGTCTCTGACATGGCTCTTTATTGTGTGTGTTTTAACACCTTACTGTGTGTGCCCTTTGGGCAGGCTCAGACAAATTCAACCCCAACTTTTGTGAGGTGTCAAGAGCCCTTTGAAGGGCCATAGACGCCTTTTAATCAGCAGAGGCTAATCACCCATATGGTTGACAAAGGTCTGGTTGACTCATGCTCTTTTGTTATCACTATGGGAGCTGTTGTGTGTTTGTGTGTGAGGAGGGGGAAGGGGGAGCCTTTCAATGTTTGTTTCTTTTTTTTTTTCTTTCTCTTGTTTATTCTTATTAGCCATTGTTGAAAAGGGTCAGTTAAAAGCAATTGCATGTTTATTACAATACCAATGGTCCTGATTATACTATCTATCATCATCTAGCACGGCACCATAGAGATATTCACAGTGTAATTAACAATGTGGGTGTCTAAAACACAACGCTAATCAAATGACACTTGTCTGACGTTGTGGGTTTTCTTTAGCACATTACGCTCAAATTCCTCCTCCGCTCTTTGAAGGGATGAGACAGTGTCAGTGCCTTCTCGATGGAAACAGAGTTCTCTCATTATAATTTATGTTTGCTTGAGTAGATATGAGTGGGAGGACTGAAAAAATGTTATATTAACACATATTTATGGATGCATGGTTTGTGTGTTTTTAAGCCTGTCAGAATGAACACATAATATGTTTTTATATATCATATAAGTGCGTACAACTAACAATGAATACCATCATTCTCCATTCGTACCTGTTTTCTTGACTTCCCTATTTGCCTTTAATCTTTTTTTATCCACTGGGGCAAAGTAACTCTGAACATTAACATGAACCCTTAAGTACAGTTTTAGTACCTTTCTGTTTTATGCAACTCTGCCACATTTCAGGGGGAATTATTGCACTTTATACCCAGCTGAAATCACCTAACAGCTGCACTTTGTAGATTCAGATTCAACATGGAAAATATGATAATCCTATGAAATATGATGCATTGTTAAAAGATCCAGCAGATATAAAACAGCCCAAATTAGCATCACGTTGATGACCCATCACATTAAAATGCTGCTCACATTAAAATAGCAATGATACAATATATATTTTAAACTACTGTGAGAGCAGCGATGGTGCATTATTTATTATTTTGTTTTATTTTAATTAACTTGAATGAAATGTTTAATGCAAGGCTTGCAATGTGTGATGGGTAGCCTATTACTTCAGTGTGCTGGTCCTGTTGCAGCTCTAAAAAGTCTCACTGCTCTTTCCGCTATTTTCACCATCACATCTTTCAAAGGGTCAAAAGTACATTCAGTCTACCTATAGGGCTTGTCCTGGTTTCTGATGTTGTGGGCCTTTGTTAACTTTTGCAGCAATTCCCACTAGTTATTATTTCATTGAAGTGGATTTTTTCCTCGTGCATTATTTAGCTCTATCCAGCCCAGCTTCGGCATAATTTCCTCTAACCGCGAGACTAACTTTCACAATCAATCCTGCATGCTTTCAACAGGCAGACTTCAACTTCCTCTGATGGCTGCAGTCTTATTAAATCCAGTCCTCTAAGTGACTAGTTAATTAATTTCTATGTGCAGATTAATTCAAGCACCACTGTTATCAGCCTGATTAAAGCCCCACAATCACTTTATCTAATCAACCATTTGCACCCCAAAAGTGTGAACAGCAGCTTTCAACAGAGCCAGACATCTTCCTTTTGGTGAACCACTGGAAGGCCATTGGTCGAGGGGGCAGCCTATTTGCATAATGCCAGGGCTTATAGTCCCAGTGCAAAGTCAGAGTTGAGCAGTGTTGATTGGACCTGACATCAAGAGTGACTGCACCATTTATGACTCAGCCGGGCACTGTTTTCTAACCCCTCATCATGGGATTTTGCAAGATTGGAGGATTTGCTTCGTGCATTGTGTTTGGTTTATTTTTATGCACTGTTCAGTGCACAACTACAAAGTATTTCACCTATGAAGAGGATGCACCGGGGACGGAGATAGGCAATTTGTCCCAAGATTTAAAGATTGATCCAGCTGATGACCCCGACACGTCGTTCCGCTTCATGCAAGAAAACAACTCCTCTGTGATTCAGATGAGGGAGATCGACGGACTTCTGAGTGTGGCAGAGACGATTGATCGAGAGCAGCTCTGCCCCAGGTCCCCACGTTGCTTCATCGCCTTCGACATTGTGGCCTTCTCGAGAGAAAAGTTTCAGCTCATCCACGTCGAGATCGAGGTGAAAGACATCAACGACCACTCGCCCCGCTTCCTGCGCAACGAGACACATCTGGAGATAGTCGAGAACGTCCCACTGGACTCGAGGTTCCCGCTGCTCCTCGCCCTGGACCAGGACGTGGGTGAAAACTACATTCAGAGTTACAACATCTCCCCCTCCACTCACTTTGCCATCGAGGTGCGCGAGAGAGAGGACGGAGTGAAGTTTGCAGAACTGGTGCTGGAGAGGGAACTCGACAGGGAGGTGGAGGACTCCTACACCATCGAGGTGACTGCGTGTGACGGGGGAGTGCCTGCAATGTGCGGGTCAATGACTGTTTATATCGAAGTGCTGGACTTCAACGACAACAGCCCGACGTTTGAACACAGCTCTCTGAAAGTTGAGCTGAACGAGGACTCTCCCGTGGGGCACCGAGTTCTCAAAGTTCACGCGTTTGACCCGGACGACGGCATTAACGGAGAGGTGATTTACGCGTTCACGGACCGGCTGTCACCTGAGGCTGCTCGCCTCTTCCACGTCGACCCGTACTCCGGTGACGTGACCTTGAAGGCGCTGGTGGATTTCGAAAAGAGGAGGTCGTACGAGCTCCACATCATCGCGTCTGATCTGGGCGCCAACTCCGTCCCGTCCGGCTGCAAAGTTGTGGTGAACATCGTGGACGTGAACGACAACGCGCCCGAGATCAGCATCAAACCGATGACCTCCAGCAGTGACGGTCTCGCCTACATCACCGAGGCTGCAGCCCCGGACAGCTTCGTGGCTCTGATCAGCACCTCGGACAGGGACTCTGGCTCCAACGGGTACGTGCGCATCAGCCTTCTCGGGCACGAGCATTTCATCCTCCAGCAGGCGTACGGGGACACTTCTATGATAGTTACCACGACCACTTTAGACAGAGAGAGGATCCCTGAGTATAATCTGACCGTGGTCGCAGAAGACTTCGGGACCCCCCCTTTTAAAACTGTTAGACAGTACACCATCCGTGTGACAGATGAGAATGACAACCCCCCTCTCTTCAGCAAGTCACTTTATGAAGTTTCAGTCCTGGAAAATAACATCCCAGGTTCATATATAACCACTGTTGTTGCCCGTGATCCTGATGTGGGAAAAAATGCCAAAGTGACTTATAAACTGATGGATTCAGAGGTGTCAGGCTCCCCAATGTCCACTTATGTTTCCATAGATGCTCTCTCAGGGTCTTTGTTTACTTTAAGATCTTTTGATTATGAGACTCTTCAGCAGATTGAGCTGGTAATCCAAGCAGAGGACCGAGGTTCCCCCTCTCTTTCAAGCACATCAACAATCAGGATTAGAGTGGTGGATCAGAATGACAACTATCCATACTTCACCTTCCCCACCCTGCTGAATGACTCTGCTGATATCCCCTTGCCTTTTAATGCACCTTCTGGCTATCTTGCCCTTCGAGTGTCAGCTGAAGATGGGGATGAGGGGATGAACGGTGAGCTCTCCTACCAAATTGTACAAGGTGATTCAAAGCTTTTTACAATGAACAAAGACACCGGAGAGATTGCTTTGAAACAATGGCTGACGGCTGAAATAGGAGACGTGCTGGAAATGAAAATCGCAGTGAGTGACAATGGCAGGTCCCCGCTGTCTAGCAGCGCCACTATTAGGTTTGTTGTCTCAGACACAGAGCCCTCCGAAGACCAGGTCGTCATTGTGTTGCGGTCAAGTGGTGATGAAGAAGGCTCCGGTTTGGATGGCTCACTAATTATCATTATTATGCTCAGTGGGGGTTGTGCATTGTTGCTGATTGCAATAGTGGTTGTTGTTGTCACTTGCAAACTCAGCCGCGGGGGGAGAGGCCGCGGCACCAAGAGGGAAGTGTGTCACAGCCTGTTTGACAGCAGGCCCCTGCCCATGCTCGGCTCCGCAGAGCCGAACATATACACGGGTCAGCGGGGCTTCTTCCACGAGAGGACCTCATCATCTTTGGATGAATCCTCCCTGTACGAGCAGAGGAGTGGGGACTCGGAGACAAAGGTGAGTCAACTACAGGAATATTCTTTCATCTTTTATTTTCATATGCACATGATGTTCCCAAGTGCTGCCTTGATCTTTGTGCCAGAAATGGAAACTAAGCTCTCTGCTGTCATTTTGTTCGTTCTCTTAGATGTTCCTGCCCTCCAAACATTTCCAACCAACGTCTGTGTGGCAAGGTGACAAATACTGCTTGCAAGTGAGGTAAGACAACTAAATGTAATTTCTTTTCTCAGATAGGATATGTTTTATTCACAGTCAAATCTCACTTAACAGAGAGGGTAGTTAACATGTGCCATGCATACAATTTGCTGCTCGTGGCACTCTAGTGGAATGAGGTTAGATGGGTAACAGAGACTGGCAGGCTTTTCAAAAAAAAAAAAAAAAGAAAACATCAATAATCAAGCTAATGTGGTGCAGTGGTGGCTCATGCTGTATCTGTTGATTGTATTTGCAGTGTCATTGGCAACACTGACCAGCTGAGCGTGAAGGACAGCGGCAAAGGGGACAGTGACTTCAACGACAGCGACTCCGACATCAGTGGCGACGGAGGAAAGAAAAACTTCAGCACCTTCCAACCGAGACTAAAAAGTGAGTTCTCCATTCTGCGTTCTGACGTTTCGACGTCACACGCGGCTGAATAAAGCATAAGCATTCAAAACACTCGCCAGAAATGACATCAATGGTAAATGGCGGTCATGTAATGTCTATGCCAACGATTTCTCATCCTTATTTTCTCTCTATCTCATTGTTATCTCAGGTTCATCCAGTGCTGCCACCAGCTTATCTGGGGATTGCCAAGGCACCTACTGTGCAATACCATCACAGAGCTTCAGATCCCCCAGAGACAACGCCTACACCATAGGCTTCTCCCCTATGCCTGTCTTCAACAATCCTCACGGCTTTCCCCACTCATGGAAGGACTCTGCTTATGGCACAAACAGGCCAAAGTCTAGAAGCAGCATGCAGGCCTTCTCCAGGACCGGGACCCTCCCTTCCTACTTTCCTCAGCAGCAGCACGACTCTGATGTCGGCGGTCCAGAAATCATCAAGCAGACTCCAAATTTTGTAACTGTGGCGACAGCATCAGAGGTCGCAACTATCTTTTAAAAACGCGTTGATTGAGCTGATTACAGCGTTCCAGAAAGATGTAAATATTTGTAGAGCTGATTCTCATTATATGATTAACAGGTGTATATATATTTTCTGAGGAGCAGAGTATGTTTATTCATGTTATGTTATTTGACTTTCAGTGTAATGTATGTTATGATGCACCCTTTTGATTCTTTTTTCACATTAAAAAGGGTGATTGAAATAAACAAACTGTCATTTATTCCAAGATGTTCCCAAATATGATAATGTAGCCAATATAACGAAACAAAATAACGAATCATTTCAATTTAGAAACATCTGATTTTGAAGATAAAATATTATTCCCTTGCCATCAGAAATCCCGAGCTGAATATGTAAACATGTAGAACTCTTCACCCAGTTTGAGTCTACATGATCAAGACTGTAGTCAGTGATGATCAGATGTAAAATCTCAAGCTGCACGGTTACCTGGGAGACTGGCTTTGAAGACTCCTTGGTTGCTCAGTTGAGTTTCTTGCATGTAAATGAGAGAGTAGAGCTGGTACTCAAGTGGAAAATAAAGTATAAACCATTATTTCTACAAAATCATGCTGGCTGCTGTCACACCTGCTTCAGGTCTTCTGCATAATTTACAACACTGTACACAACACAACACATATTATGTTGCTTTGCAAATTCCCAACTGTCATTTGTTGCTATTAAGGGGGGGGGGTTGTTCTGCTTTTGTATAAAAATCCATCTATCTTAGCCTGAGAAAATGAGAACAAATATATGCAAGGTGAAGTACTGTTTAAATCTCCCTCTGAATACTGTGACATTGATAAGGAACTTGCTTGCTATGCCGTGCCGTCATATTTGTACAGCTGGTCACTATTATTGAGTTTTATTCAAGCATGAATATGTAGGGCAAGTGCAAACTGTCTCTGGCCGCGAATGATTTATTGATGAGACATTGATGAGTTTTAAAACCATCCCCAACACCAGCCTAAATACTGGTTATCAGTTCTTTATCTTTTGTGTGTAGTTGTGGCATACAAATTATACAGCGCCTGCACTATTTTCAAACCTAAAACACATGTTTTTTGCTTACATCTCCCAAAATAGAGCAGCAACAGGGCCGGATGAAAGTAAATCCAGGACACACAGTTGTGAGAAAACCAGAAAGTCTGTTACTGAATTATGCAAGAAAAAATCAATTAAATACATCTCTCAATCAAGGGACAATGTCCATAGGGAAGAGCAGGGGTTTTCATCAACAACTTCAAATGTGCAGGCCTGCTTTAATATTGCGTTTCATCAACATTTTAGAATTTTCTCCCAGGCTCAGTGACTGAAAGGCCAGCAAAAAAAAAATTCTTGTTTTAAACAATATTCAATATCTGCCGGTTTTCATCAGCTTGCATACAAGTTTGTCCTGTCCTCATTATTTTTAAGGTCACTTCAAATGAGCCTGTGATGTGTTGCGAGTAAATGAGACAAGAGTAAAGGGCTGTTACAAATTACATAATAGTCATCTAAGGGCCAGTCCTGAAGAGGAAATAAATACTTTCTAAATCTGCTGCCAAGGAAGAGCCATCAGTGGAAGCTGATGGCAGCATGAGCCGTTATTGTTTTGTTTTTTTTGGTTCATCTGCAGGAATGGGGCTAAGAGCTGTGCTCATTTGCATAAGCATAAATACCTGCTTTTGTGGTTTTTGATAGCAGTGATAAAAGAGGAAATTGAGAGGATTAGATGCCTTTTACATAACTATAAAGCATTAAATAGAGTCCTCACACGTTGCCACAATATGCCTCAGGAACAGAGGACGATGTTCAAAACTGATTCCATATTTACTCTGACCTGACCAGCAGTTTTATTTAATACTTCTATTTCGCAAAGTCACTGCAGTTTCAAAATTGTAAAGTTATTAACTTTATTTGAGGGACGGTCCACTGAGGATTCAGGGCCACACAGTACAAAAAGCAAGCAATAAGAATGAAGGTCATATTCGTGCCCCCCAGTGATGTGCACTGGTCTGACAGATAGCCAATTGTACACAGAGGGAAAATACATTTATCAATCAATACAATATAGCTCCCTTCATCATTGCTTTATATGCTCCTTGTAGGTCAAATAGTTGTGCAATGACCTGACAATTTGTGCCACGAGGTATATTCATTTGCCCCATCTCTGTGTTTCTGTTTGAGAAGCCATCGCTGATAGACACTGCGCTCATTCATATCCAAATGGACTTCACATTAATGTCCTGCAGCAGCTCTCACAGCACATTTGAAATCTCCCCAGGTAATAGAGGCGAGTGTTTTAGAGCTAGTTTTTTCAGCTCTTCAGCAGTCCACTGACAAATGAGTCAGAACAGCACACATCATTTCTATCCTCCACACCTGTTGGTGTTGGGTTTATTTGTGATAAATGGCTAACTGGATGACTGTGATTATGTTTTTATGGCCTCTTAGCATCACAACTTTGGGGCACAATTCCCCATTGTACGCAGCATGTAAAAGATGGAGCCTTTCTGAATCGATATCGCTTGACGCTTCAGGCCCATCCCACAATGCGGTGTTTTGTACTACTTGCACCTCATCTTCATCTTTGTCTCAAGTGCCAAGTGTAGATATTGACTTCTTCAGGCTTTGAATTGTGGGGCTGATGCAGAGAAGAAAAGAACAACAATAACACACAAAAAAAAACACAATTTGTTTCCACTTGACAGTTTTTCTAGAAGGAGGCGTTGAATCTATTCATTTACCATTAAGCTGCTGTTTGCATCATTTACAGGTTATATGAAACCAAGTTCACGGCCATATTGATTCCTCATACTTAGTTAAAACATGAAATGTGTGGAAGGAAAAAGGCAACAATTTTTAGTGCTCTGGAAGGAATCAATCCCCTGTTAGATGGCTGGATTTGTGCTTTAGTCTTTTTTGACAATGTGGAGTACAATAACAAACACAGGTTTAGAATTTGAGTTTTGAAACCTCACTTTAATCAATCTTTCACCAGACCAGTGCGAGATGGTGAGTTGTATAGAGAATATGTTTTCTTAGGTTTATTTTCCCAAAATGTGGGACTATTGCAGTAACCTATTATTCACCTATTAAGCTTTCTTCTGTTTTTCTTTCCGCTCAAATGACGCCAGTCTGATCTGAGAGCATCAATCTCTCTCTTTGCCAAATGATGCCATATGCTTCAGCCTTGGAAAGTAGCTACCAAGATTTTCAAGTGGGAATCGAGGTCCAGGGTTTGGACTGTAACCACCAAGCCGCCCACTGTGTTAGACCTGTCAGAGCCTCAGTCTGCAGTCACACGGTGCTGATTTCAGTACAAAACTCAAAGTGTTTTGTTTTTACTTAGCTATTGCGGTGATGCTGTTATTATATTAATGCACTGTGGCTTTTTTTTTTCAAACGCTGTAATGTGTTAATTGATACTCCATTATAGCAGGGCATTCGTAGAAGTGCCAAATGGAATTCAACTTTTCAAGATTGAACACGTCTGCCCACGAAATGTGAAAACAATTTTAGGTTTAAATTACAGTGACCCCAAGAAGGCAGCTCAAGAAAAACATCAATTTGACAACACAGAAACAGAAAAAGAAAACAGGGATTACAACACTTTCAAACAAACATGAATATAAATGTAAATGTAGACACATTTCTCCACTTAGGGAAAAACAATAGTATGCCTTTAAACATACAAACATAATTTAAGTAAAGATAGCAAATGAAGTGTTTTAAAAATGACATGTTAGATTTCTCTCATATTTCAGTAATCTGTTGTCAGATACCATATAAAAGGAGAGTAAGTTAAGTTTTAAGATACTAACATCAAAGATAGTAAAAAAAAAAGAAATAAAGAAAAAAAAAGAATCTAAAGGTTTGTCTCAAAGCAAATGTTGACAGATGATATGATGCAAAGGTCACATCCTAACTTTTTTGTTTTGTTTTAACAGATTTATTTCTACAGGTTCTTACCAGATTTGTTGATGTTCTATGCAGAGGAACAATTGTACGTTGTGCAGTGACGCTCTGGACACAAGGTAAAGAAACCTGTCCTGTTGAAAGTTAAGGTTGTTGTTCAGTACATATACATACTTTTGTGCAGGATAGCCTGCAAACTGCAGCGATCAAAGCTTCATACAGGTGGAGAAAACCTGCCGACAATCACAGCGGTATTTGAGAAAATATTACAGCCAGATTAATCAGAGAGGGCTGTACTGTATGCAGCCCATGGCAGCACAAAATGCCTGTTCTATTTTGGTTCTCATACCACTAGGGGGAAACATTATGCTATGCAACCTCAAAAAAAAAAATTACAGGCTATCCAAACATAATTTACACATACGGGACACAGTTGTGTGTATACAGAAAGATGACTAAGATGCAGCCTGAACAGTTTGGTTCAACGAAGTAAATGGCACATTCAGTTTATTGCTATTGGGAGTGGTTCATTAGAAGTAGAAAATCTTTCTCTTTCAAAGCAAGGACGTGTGATTCACGAGCCCTTGCCAACACCATTACAAAACATCAGTTTTTTAATGGAGTTCTGCAGGGTGTCAGAGGAGGCCTGTGTTCAATGAAAAGCATCAGGTAACACGGGAGGAATGTGTCAGTACTTTTACATACTCGTTTCTGTTCCAGACGCATCGCCTCTTTGTGTGGTCAGTGCATCCTGGGCCAGGTTCACCAGACAGCACCATTGTCCCTGTTTACATAATTTCATCTGAGTCAAGGGTGGCATCATCTGCAGGGTAAAGGATATGTTGCATTCATGTCTGGCGAACAAACAAAATATGAGTGCACTCTAATGGGCTCCGACAATCGGAGCATCAAGTGCTTATTTTCATCTGAAGCACATCTACGAGTAATTCAGTGCCATAAATCCCATACTCCCGCTCTTTTATCTTTATCTTACACAGAACCAAAAGCCCGACCCACACAGTATGAAGAAAGAAATTAATATTCTACTCTCTCTTTTTTCTTTTTTTTTTATCTTACTGCCATATTCACGATTCTATCAAAAAGGCTCGGGACAACTTATTCACGATCCTATTGAGCATATTTGCAATATTGTACAACGAGCCTCAAATCCTGATTGGGCTTGCTCAGGATGAGCTGTTAATATGCATCTTCATAAATAACAAATATCATCGCATGCACGACTGAACAGAGTATTCTTAATGTTACCTCAGTGACAGAAGAAGCAGCGCAAAAAAAAATAACAATAAACATAAATGATCTTCTTCTAAGCCTCTTTGCAATATGGCCTCTAAACCAAATTCAAAAAAAGAAAAAAAACAGAACGCTTCATCTCATCTGGGTGACAAGCAGAGGAATATTAATTTGGTTTATCACTGAATAAATGTAGGCGCGGAGTCAGCGTAGCTTTTCCACCTCACTAACAGCCTGGTCGACCTCTGTCTTAAACAGCAATGGCACTGCCTGCTGTTGTCTATCCGCTGAGTGTGTCAGCTCACACATAGAGCCTTGGTCCTGAGCTGATGATGATAAATCTCTGCCAGTTGTTCACCAGTTGATTGTGGTTTACTGCTGAGCAGGAAGAGTGTCTCATTGTGTCAGTGCGGGCCGTCATGGAGACAGCTGCCAAAGGAAACAGAGCCTTTATGCTGCTCTCTGCTATATGGAAGAGAAAATTAGGGAGAGGGAGTGGGAGAGAAAGAGAGAGAGAGGGAGCAGTGAATAATATGTTGCATCAATCAGTCTAAATGACTTGCTTATGTAATTAGCTAACAATGTTTTGTTTCTCGGGTTCCCTGAAGTTATTAGTGGTTCACAGTTAACCTTGAAGTAATTGGAAAGGCTTGGTTGTCATTCCCCTATCTGTATGGGACTGACAGTTTATTTTTCTTCTGTGGATGGCTTCCCTCCTCTTTCATGTTGCTACAGTATTTATGAATTAGTTTCCTGTCACTTTACAGTACAGCCTAATACTAATTGGTGGTGAGATATATGGGTTATTCACATCCCACTAGGTGGCATGCTGTTTTCCTTCCTTCCCGACATTAGCATGACTGAGAATTGTCGAAACTAATAACATGGTGTTGCTCCGGTAATACTGCTGCACAAATTACACCTTCCTTGAAAATGGCATAATCTCTAACATAAATTTAAACACCAGAGCTCTGCAGCCACTGCCTCTGCAACTAGTCCCTGACATTTTAATTTGATGCTTCATCTGCAATTAGACATGCACTGCATGGCCACTGGGATATTTTTATTTAGTGAGAATCAAACATTCACTTTGGACTAATTTAAAAAGAGAGACTGAGCCACACTTGGTGTAGAGGTTTCATCCTCAGCTCTTATTAAGCATCATAAGACAGTGTTGCGCTGGAAAACAAATTTAACTGTCATGGCCGTGATGACTGCTGTATCTGTGGCGTGCTATAGGACACAATCACCAGCAGGCTGCTGGTCTGATTGTCACTGGAAAGGCTGAATGTGTTGTCAGAGCAGAATTGATGAGTCCCGCATGTGAGAAAATGTCTGCTTCTCATGCTTTGAGTCTGTGAAAAGAAAAATATCCAAAGAGAAAAAAAACAAAACAAAACAAAACAAAAAAAACGGCAGTCTGTTGGGGAACATCTTGGGATGTTTGCATGGTTGATGCTTTGCTCAGTTTTGTTCTATTTCAATTTCACACAGAAAACCGTTATGTTCTTTTTAATTTTCTGATAGTCCCTTTCCTCTGACGGCCATTTTGCCGGATAGATATCTGCCTGAGAAGTTAATTCAAATGACTTTTTGAGCAGTGTGATTGATCCATTGCATACTAAATAACTTTCCAGGCCTGTGATAAAGTGCCACTGGAGAATGAATAAGGAAATTTCACGAGCTCTCCCAAATCACTCTGCTATTGTAACCATCTGTTATCACTGTTTCCATCTGATTATGTAAGCGCTGTTCTTTGAATGGCTCTCACCTTTCAGAAAATCCGACACAGATGACAGAAATTTAGTCAGCATCACAAATATTACAATAAATTCACTTCGCTGTTTTATTCAATTAATACCCTGAAATTGTCAAGTCGTTTTTTGAAGGGGCTTTAGACTAATGTGTAATAAAGCGTATGAAAAACCAAAAAAGAGAGTGCTTTGTTTGTTGTTTTCTCTGGGATTGTCAAGGATCGCTGAGGCTGAGGCAGGTTTTCTTTTGTTTACAGCAGAAGATCACAGCCTGGGTCATTTTAGAGATGTTTACTCCTCCTGTCAGAGGATAAGTTGTAAATTTTAGCTCACAGGAAATGAAAGCTGTAGTGGCATGCTGAGTACAGACACCAAAGTAATGTCACCTTGAGTGAGCATTTCTCTTGTCTGGACTGGCAGGTGATATCAGAGGATAAACTCCATTTTGACCTTGTGTTCACTCATCACAACGAAGACACAAGAACAGCTCGGAAAAAAAGAGAAGAGAGGAAAAAAAACAGCAGCCGTCACATTTCAAATGTTATTGCTTCAGTCAGCTGATATCAGACGGCACGTCACAGATAACCGCACTTCACTCTCTTCGGAGTAATGGATGGCTAGATTTGATGTTAACACTGCTATTAAAAATGCATAAAAAACAACTAAACATATCTTCATTAACATTCAGTGCCATGGAGGTGTGATTGATTCCATCATCAACCAAGTTATTTTCGTGGCCAGCACAGGAACATCAAACGCCATGACCTCCATTATTTCCCCTTTGAAATTGCATTCACTTTATTCGCCTCTCCGGTTCTCCAATACCCTGAATCATTTCTCCTGGGAGGTGGTTTTTTCTAACCTGCTGCTTCTCTGCCAGTCCTAAGAGCAGTGTAACCAGCAATTCTTTCACACTGTATGTGGGACACTTGAGCTGAGAGTGAGACGAGGCATCTGGCACAACCTCCACTGGATTCGGCTCAGTGAAATTTAGACAGAGGCCCCAAAAAATTAAAGTGGCACACATGTTATATTGATAATACCCAGATCATTTGTGGCACGAATCAAACGCAAATGAAAACAGATTTAATCATTCATAATGTTTGTTAAGTTTACTGTGAATGTGTCAACTCCCACAGTCCTAAACAGATCAGATTTAATAGATCAACGTCTTTGGGCATCTGTTACGTGTTTGATATTTGCTTCATGTATGGAGCTGACGCCAAGAGATAACTTATTGTAAACATGTAAGTCTGTCCAAAAGTATACATATACATCCGCATCCATCTGAACACAAACACAAATGCATTTGTGGAATTATAGGGAATTGCTTGTCATAACTTTTTCTTGGCTACTTTATTGTCACGTCAAGGTTGCCAGGCATTCCAAGAAGATACTGCACAAAACGCTGGGCGAACGGATGAAGAAACAGTTGCAACGTACAACTCCATCTAAGACCACTTTTGTTTGCAATTTTTTTTTTTACACGACTGTTTTGTGGTTAAATTAAACAAACGAGAGACCCAGTGAGCTTTAAAGGTTTATTTTACAAAGTCTTTATGCGAAGCTTATCGCCTCATTCACAATGCATAGGTTTGAGAGTGCAGCCAATCATTTTTGCCACCTCCAGTAAAGAAAGGGAATAAATGTCAGACTATTTCTTTTCAATCTTCGACAGTGACAAGGCAGGAAAGCAGGATGACTCATAAAATGTGAGGTGCCAAAATTAAAAGAGGTTCATAACTTGTTGCCTCCATCAAAGTGTTACACTTGAGGACATATTTATCATTAGCAGTACTTTCATCCTGGAGGTTCTCTGGTCCAGGATGCAGTTGGAGATTTTGACCTTTCCACAGCCTTCAGTCGGATGACCTTTGACCTTCTCCCGGTCCATGCTGTGTCTCTGGTTTTGGTCTGTTGTTCACCAGGAACCAATATTGTCTGTTTTGGGCTTTTTTGCTCCAGTCGTCAGCCTAGGGTATTTTCCATTTCATCAAAGTAATGGCAGCCACAGTTGTCACATGGGATGTCATACACCATTCCAGTTTTTCACCCCGGGGTGGGTGCTATCTTTAGGGTGAACCAGCACAGATGGTAAGGTGTTGAATGGCTGGTTGGTAAGCGCTGACTCCTTGTGAGTGAGGCTAGATGCTCTGATGTTATAATAGGCTTGTGAGATGGAAAAAAAAAATCACAAAAATGCCCTCAGCTGAATGGCTGGAAACCTGAACCAAAAATCCAGAGTTAAAAGTATTAGACAGTATTCCTATTATCATCAGACAAATATGCCTTTAGCGGTCATGGACATGTTTTGTAAGCTTGTGATATTTCAGCAGTAAATTGTTGCTCGAGTCTCTGGAGCTGCACGCTAAGTTTTAGAGTTCTGAAGTCTAACCAGTTAGGACATGAGGTCATTACCGAGATGAATAATCAATGCATCTCCAGGAGGGGTATGATTCTTCCTTACGGCTGCAATACTCAGGTCTTAGTAGCTCAGGCTATTTACAATTACATGACTAATTTGTAATACAAATTCCAGATTCCTTAATAAAACTTACTTGATTAAATGGTAAGTAGCTTGGATTTGCTGAAATATTTATAGTGCTTGGGTGTTTTATTTATTTACAGATGGCGTTTTAGTATTGTGTGCACGGGTCCAACTTAAACATCTACTTAAAAACAAAGGTTGCAGTTTGTGCTGTTGTTGAACAGGAGATGAAACCAGCAACCGTGACAAACTGAAGCCTTACTCTGCATCCCAATAATAATTATTTAACACATTTGGCCTTGTGTTTGGGCTCATTTAAAAGCAATTAGCAACTTGTCAGAAATGATTTAATGTAATTCTGACCCTTGATCATCACTATATGCTCAGACTCTGATTTTCAATCCTTCCCTCTGCAGAAACTCAGGGGATTGTTAATGCTTGGCAAGTTGTGTGGTTTGTTTTCTTGTTTCCCGTAATTATATTCATGATTCCAGTCTCAAATGTTTGATGCGAATTGAATGTGAATTTTGCTCCTGCAAATACCCGTTAGTTTTACAATCCTAATGTATTTTGTGTTTGGATCAGAGCAGTGTATTACACGGTTGTTTTCCAGACTGATTGATGAGCAGGTAATTTGTGAGTTTTTAGGTGCACATTTGCATAAACCCTTTAAAAGGCACATTCTCAGCAGACAGTCACACTCTTAGCTCCTTCCCCTCAAAATGCAGATTAGGTTCAGAATTTATTAAACCCATCTTACCGACCACCAACTGAAACTCCACTGGATGCTATAAAGAATCCAAAATGCTTTCAAGTTGGACTTTCAGTCTTTTTTTTTTTTTTTTTTTTTTAATTTGGCAGAGGGTCGTCTCAGCTCCTGGTGTACCAGAGAGTTTCTCCAAAAAAAAAAAAATCTAATGCAAAAACACCAACTCTGTAAAGCGTACACTCAGGAGAGCACGGCCTGGGTGAGTTTCGATTCAGAATAGAAATGTTGGAGAATTGGCACATTGACCCCTAGGATTTGCATTTACATGCACAACCACAGCTGGTGTGCAACAAAAATAATTTATTCGACATGTAACATGATAACAAGGCTTGTGAGATGTCTGTGGCTCCTTTTGTTGCATCTGCAGTCTGGCAAGCAGCTCTGCTTGTAAAGGTGAAATGTGTATATGAATGACGCACTGAAATGGAGAGGTGGTAACCATTAGTGACCAATGATAAATGGCAATGACAAGAATGAAGCAATAGGTGATACTGTGACATGATATTGTATAGTTGTATATTACTTGTTGTGTGAGCCAGGGACAATGTCACACAATGTAACCCTGTCAGCCCTATCCACTAGATTTAATGTACAACTTCAAACATGTGATGCCTTATTTCATTCATTCTTAAACACAATGAACTAGTTTAAAAGACAATGTGTTCATTTGCAGTTTTTTTTGTTTTTTTTTACCTCCCAACCTTTTGTTGCCTAAACTTAAGCCACCCCCAGACTGGATGCAAACCAGGTCTCCGGTATCACTGTTCTGGTGTCTTAGTAACTCCCATCCATTTATCAAAATAAGGTCATCGAGGAAAAAATATACAACTATATGAATGTATTGTCTGGGAGAGATGGCAGTGTAACTCATCAATTATTTTTTTTTATAAGTTTCTAGCCATCAGCTCCGTCTAGGCCCAGAGGAATAAACCATGTTGTCGATATTCAATTCATTGTTGATTTTGGGGAAGTTGGGGGATTTTGAGGAAGTTGCTGATGTTAAGAAACATTTGAAATAGCACCACATTTATCCTGTAATTTAAGTAAAAAAAAACACAATTTGCACCACATATACTGGCTAAATGAGGATAAGATATTACCGGACACATTACCGATCAGTTCACAAAATAACCACTTTCCCATTTGCCCTGAGTGATATTGAGTCATGCAGATAGTGTCAGTTTTATCTGCTGCATTTTCAAGAAGCCCTTCTCTGGCATTGCCCAAACAGAATGGAAGAAAACTGAGGTGTTTTTTTCTTTTTCTTTTTCTTTTTTTGGAGATGGTCAAACTATTGGAACATTAAGTGCAAGGACAACAACAATAATAGCAGCAAGTTTTTTTCTAGAAACAAATGTCCTTGGGGCTCTGGATAATTCATAGACCTCTGTGGTCAGTTTCCATCCAAACTACTTTTTATTGATGAAATATTCCTCGTGAAAAGTGTGGACAAGATGTTCTCTGGATTGCAGGGAGAGATTGTAACAGCAACTGGGAAACTGTTTCTGAAAAAAAAAAACTGCTGATGAGTTTTCAGAAGTGTTTTCTTCAAGTCTCTGAGCAGAAAAAACTGAAATTCCATTTATGTCTATTGTACAGCAGCAGTTTCAAGGGTGAATTTCTCATAACCGTGAGACATAAAACTAAAAACTCACTATGGTTTCATAGAAACCGGGCTTTATGTGTGAGTGTGTTAATTGAGTGAACTGACAGACTCTGCTGAGGAGTCATGATGTATGGATTGTTCAGGGTTATGGAAACATGTAATATAAGCTTTAAGAAACTGTATAGAAATATTGATTTACTGCAGTAGTGATGTTAGTAGTGGGATTGGTATTTAATTAAGTGTCTCATGTTTGCTTTGTCAATCCAAAGTTTGGTTATTGTTGTGTGCATTGAATGATTCATTTGAAGTTTTTTTTCCCCACTGTGACAAATGAGGAAGATGTTTATATAAACTCCTGTAGCAACCCTGGCTGTAAACATTTTTTAATCTATGTAATTAACATGTCTGCACAATGTGTCGTGGAGAACTTTCTTCCAAACAGACCGTGTTCTCTCATGCATTTTACTCTGCGGCAAAATTCAGTCGCTTGTGTTGATCATCATTCCCACTCACCACCATCAGTATTCCAGTGTGCAGCTTGAGGTGTGGTGCAACCGGCAACGGGCGCAAAAACAGAATGATAAACAACTTAATCTCACTTCTAATCATGCTTGTGCAGAGTGGTAAGTGAATCACATGAAAGAGATGCCAAGATATTGTGCGTATGCTTAAATGAGCATAGATACTGTTTGTCATTTCAGCCTCTGCAGAATTACAACAGGTATGATTTTACACCGTCAGAGTAATGCGCTTTCAAGTAAAAATCAATTCGTCATGAAACAACTGATGCATCCGTTTTGTTTTTACTGCCAACAAAGCAGCAGAAATTGCAGTTCATTCCGGGGCAGGTGCGGTGGCCTCATTAGAGAAAGTTATCCATGACAAAGTGGTCAGTTTGAACAAAAAACAAGGGAGCCAAAGCCTCACATTACGCCGTGGCCTATTTATTATGGATATGAACCACCCCTCTCATTGAGAGTTCAGATCATATTAAACGGTACGACTGTGACAATACAGACACAATTGTCAATAGCAGTCCTTTCCTGAGGTTTTAACATAGACTGAATGATAATTAGTTTCCCTTTGTTGTCCTTATCTCTTACCTGCAGAAATGGCCAATTTATGCAGGCTGCACTCTGGCCAGGCAAAGTTGATGCTCCCCAGAGGAGGAAAGCAGCCATGTTTCAGACAATGGGAATGAACTCAGGGACATCTCAAGGTTGATTTAGATCCTGAGCAACATGAAATTAAATGAGGAACTAGGCCACACTGATCTTGGCCTAATGTTGACACAGCTTCCTCTCTCCTAGGGTGCACTGGCATCGATGAGGAGCCTCGCGCGTCTCTGAGATCTGGTCAAGTGAGAATAAAAATGCAAATGCCAAATATATTGTTGGAATAGCGAGTGAACTAAATGTCAGTCCATCTTTTCAATATGAGATATGAGATTGACGTGAATAGGCTATTGAAGGCAGGTGTGAAAAGCTACAGAAGGCAGGTTATACCAACAGCTGTGATATTTGAGCTGTGAAATAAGCCTGTTTTTTTATATAAGAATAAGCAATTCTCTTATGTCCTGTGCAGAGATTATCATGACAACACCCACAGTCTGTCTTTTTCTTTTATCTCATGGTTTTCTCAAGACTAATGATAACGAGGTACAGCACACAAGACAGGTGGTGTTGTTTTCATTATTGATAAGAATCTTTGGTTCTGAATATCCAAAGAGGTCCATTGGTACTCAGAGCATATCACTCTGAGAGGAAGATCCCCGGTAATTCTTGAAACATTTTGCCAGCTTTAATGTAACATCTTTTTCTTTTTTTTCTCCACACCACAGTGCCCATCTGATCCACTTCTCTGACCACTTGTGTGCTCTTTACTACATCCCTGCCAAACACATTTCATCGATCTATTCATAATCCCTGCTTCACATCCACATGTATTAGGAGCAACATCCTCCAGCCACGTTTTCCCTCTGATGCTGCTATACTCTGTGCGCGCACATCAGTAAATGAATCACGTAGCACTAGAACAGCCCTTCTTCATGCGATCTTGCCAGACCTATTGGAGAACCCCCCCGAAGGCAAAGATCTGTCACTGTTCACTCATTTGCTGGAAGACGATCAGAAACTATGTTAAATGCAGCACGAAATACAGTGGAGTCTGCTTTAAAGAAGGCGTCGAGAGGATTCCGGTCAGATCTCACTGTGCAGGGAGCGGGTTTCAACAGTTGACGCGGAGAGAACTGAGCGCACGGAAAGCGATTAATTTTGATTATCTGAAATCTTCCAGCACCCTTTTCACGTTTTTTTTCTTCTCTTCCTCCCATCTTCTCTGGCAACGTTCGCGGGGGCAGTGCAGATGAGCATTGTCCGAATGAAGGATGCAGGAACACCGGGTCCAATTGGACTGGATTATGGGATTATTGGACTGATTATAGGACATTCATCGGGCAAAAGTCGCAGCCGTGCTATAGATGCTCTTGAATGACGGGAACACAAAAGGTTGGACAGGAGTGACAGCTCTATATCCTGCTTTTATTCCACTTTGTGTCATGGGCAGGCTGTATACGCTACGGCAGCAGAACCCATATGCAACAGTGTGCCGCACAGGAAAAAAGTAAATGCATTGTGAATGGTAACATCGGGCAATGCTGCATTTTGAACGGGCATGTCAGTATTTGCTGTAGCCTAGGTGTAAATGTCGCATGAGGGCAATGCGCTTTTGTAAGCCATGGTCTAACCTTCACCACAGAGATTCAAACCCTTTAACCTTGGATGCAGTGGGGAATATTAATACTTTATAGTCATCGATTATTCATTTAGTGTCCCCCCTGCGAGGGAAAACAAAGCATTTATCGCACACTATGTTGGATTTGATCTTTAATTCATGCATTATGTGTCGTCGGGCGGTCATCTTTGTTTACAGAAAGAGTTCATCCTAGCTGAACGGCATGTGAAAGAGGTTAAAATAGCGATTGAAAGGAGATAACGATTCACAGATTGGTTTTATACCTAATTAGTGTGAGATCGGCGTCAAGCACACGCTGGGTTCGGGTTTAGTCCTCTAGGTTTGCCGTAATCAACAGGTTGAAAGTCAACGAGGATTTTTTTTTTCTTTCCGTCTGCCACTACCGCATATCCAGTTGAAGGGATGCGTCTCTCTGTACCCATTTTCTTTCTGCTGTGGGTTAAAGCCCTGACATTGAAAAATCTCAATTATTCTGTCCCAGAGGAGCAAGGACCTGGCACTGTTATAGGCAATATAGCAAAAGATGCCGGATATGGGACCATGGAGAGAGGAAAAAAATCTAACTTCAGAGTGCTGGAGAATTCTGCACCACATCTGGTGGATGTTGACCCGGAGAGTGGACTTATCTTCACTAAACAAAGGATTGACAGGGAAACGTTATGCAGGCGCAACCCAAAGTGCCAGCTCTCCATGGAGGTGTTTGCCAACGATAAGGAAATATGTATGATCAAGATTGATATACAGGACATCAATGACAACTCGCCCAGTTTTCCCTCAGACCACGTTAATATTGATATTTCAGAAAACGCAGCTGCTGGCACGCGCTTCCCACTGACTATTGCACATGACTCAGATTCCGGGGAGAATGGAATAAAGACCTATCAGGTCACGAGAGATGATTACAATACATTTTCTTTGGATTTAAAAGTGAGGGGAGATGGGACTATATATCCAGAGCTCGTGGTCCAGAGACCTCTGGATAGAGAGGATCAGAGTCATCACACCCTCCTCCTCACTGCAATTGACGGTGGGGAGTATCCAAGATCAGGCTCCATGCAGATTAATGTCAGAGTGACTGATTCCAATGACAATAGCCCGGTTTTTGAAAAATCCTCCTATGTGATTGAGATCCCTGAGAATTCAGCTCAGGGGAAGGTGCTCATAGATTTGAACGCCACTGACCAAGATGAGGGCAGCAACGGACAGGTGGTTTATTCCTTCACTGGATATGCATCTGAGAGAATCCAAGATTTGTTCTCCATTGACCCCAATACTGGCGTCATCAAGGTCCAGGGAGAAATTGACTATGAAGAGAATCCAATCATAGAGTTTGACGTCCAGGCCAAGGATCTGGGGCCCAACCCAATACCGGGCCACTGTAAAATTACTGTGAAAGTGCTTGACAAAAATGACAACTCGCCAATAATAAGTTTTGTTTCTGTCCGGCAGGGAGCCATCAGTGAGGCAGCACCTCCTGAATCTGTCATAGCGCTGGTCAGAGTGACAGATAAAGATTCTGGCCGTAATGGTCAACTTCAGTGCCGGGTGCTGGGAAATGTACCCTTCAGACTGCAGGAAAACAATGACAATTTTTACACGCTGCTTACAGACAGACCTCTGGACAGGGAGATGAAAGATGAATACAATGTAACAATAGTGGCGAGAGACAATGGGATCCCTTCTTTGAACTACACTAAGTCGTTTACTGTGAAAATCTTGGATGAGAATGACAATGCGCCACGCTTTACAAAGACTATGTATCTGCTACAGGTGCCTGAGAACAACATCCCAGGGGAGTACTTGGGCTCTGTTCTGGCCCACGACCCAGATGTGGGTCGAAATGGAACAGTGTCGTACTCAATCCTGCCATCACATATAGGAGATGTTTCCGTGTACACCTATGTGTCTGTTAATCCCACAAATGGAGCCATATATGCCTCACGCTCTTTCAACTATGAGCAAACGAAATCCTTTGAGTTCAAGGTTCAGGCTAAAGATGGAGGATCTCCTCACATGGAGAGCACCTCCACAGTCAGGGTCAATGTTCTGGACGTCAACGACAATCTCCCCGTTATTATTTTGCCCCTCCTGCTGAATGATACAGCTGAAATCCCAGTGCCTAGAAATGTAGGTATCGGATACATCGTGGCCACGGTGAAGGCTGTGGACCACGACCACGGAGAAAGTGGCCATTTGACCTATGAAATCACGGAGGGAAACGAGGACCACCTGTTTGAGATGGATCCGGTGGGAGGGGAGGTCAGAACTGCCCATGCTCTTTGGGAAGAGGTTGCCCCAGTGGTTGAGCTGGTGGTGAAGGTAACTGACCATGGCAAGCCCCCTTTATCTGCCGTGGCTAAGCTGATCATTAGGGCGAACACAGAAACAGCACCGGGTGGGGGTTCCAGCGCGAGCGGGGAACAGCAGCACTGGGACGTATCCCTGCCCCTCATAGTTACCCTCTGCATTATCTCTGTCATGCTCTTAGCAGTCATGACCGCCATCGCTGTCAAGTCCAAGCATCAAGATAAGGAGACTGGGAATTATAACTGCCGCATGGCTGAGTACTCCAATCCTCCAGTGGGGAAGGGCAAAAAGAAAAGGATCAACAAGAGTGACATCATGCTGGTGCAGAGTGAGATGGAGGAGAGAGATTCTGCGAGCCGGATGAATGTGGTGAGCAGCCCGTCTCTCATCACTTCTCCAATATGTTTTGACTACCAGAGTCCTTTGCCGCTCACACTGCCCAGGTCAGAAGTCATGTACCTGAAAACCACCCCAAACAGCCTGACAGTCCCCAGGGCAGGTTGCCACTCCAGCTTTGCCGGGCTTAGCACAGACACTCCAGCGAATAGGATGTCAGTGATACAGGTAAGGAGGATGCTGCACCGTACTCTTTATCTGCCCTTTATTCTCGCTTATCTGCACCTGCTGCTTTACCACACAAATCTGACAAAAGAAAAGTAATCGACTGAAAAAGAGAAACTCTGTCACTGTGAACAGACATCATTATTATCTTTTTTTTTCTTCCTGTGTTATGACAGTATGAAGCTTTCTCTTTATATAAAGCATGATATGGCACCTTGGTGTCAGAATATATTTGTGTGTTGCAAATGGCATTTCTGTAAAGGGGGCACTCTGAAAGAAAAAAAAAAAAGAAGCTCCATCGCAAGTCTTCTTTTGCAAAATGGTACAGGTGGTCCGCATAATAAGAAAGTCTTCTCGGTTAGACATGCAAACAGTGTGAGTCTTGAACAAGGCTGCTGTGACCATGCCAGATCCACTGCTATAGAGTGAAAACAAAACCCTGCCTGAAATGTGGAATTGGACAGGTGTTTGAGCAGCTTGTCCGATCACATTACTGAACCAATGTGCACCAGGCAGCTAGATGCACACAGCATAACCTTACAATCGCATTTTTCGCTCCCCACAAATATGGGCCAGATCCACCCATCCGCATCCAAAGTTGGCACGATAAGGCCATTAATAGGGTGCAGCCTTGCCTTGTAGAGATGGCAGGGTTGAACACACAAGCCAGCTAACATGCTAATTTGACAGCATGGGCTTGTAGTCCTGTGTAGCACACCAGAATTATCTGTTGTAAACGATGTAAATATCTAGGACAGTCTCACAGACAGTCTCATTTGGAGATGATAACACAGATGACAAGGCCTGGCACTGTCACCAGTCACTAGGGTACGTGGGTGTGATCAACACAAACACATTATTCTCAAGATAGGGGAAAAAAAGGATGCTGATGACAGTGGCTAATGCTTTACTCCTTTGCCTTGCCAAGGAAGCACATATGGTCACAATGGAGATGTGCTCTTATCGTGCCGTTATCACTGGCAGGTGCTCTCTGGCTTTTATTGACATCTTCCAGGTGCCATAATAAATAATAAAAGACTATGGAAATATTTTAAAAACAGGCAGGAATCTTGCTTTTCCTGTCTTGAAACTCCTGTTTCTCGGGCTATTGTTGAAAATTGCATGACATTTTTAACATGATCAATGCAAAATATCATTCTTCTTTCCCTTCCAGACAGAAAATTTTCCCTCAGAGTCCAATTACGCTGGCAGCAGGCAACCATTTGTTCAAAGGTAAGAAGTCTATCCAGAGGCTTCCTTGCCATCGCATTTAGCTTCTTCATCTTTGTATCAAGGCAGCTGACTATGGCTATCAAATAGGAACACTCATTGAGAGGTGATGGCAAGTAATGTTTTTTTTTTCCCTCCTTCCATTCTGCTGCAGCTCAACATTTAAGGATGCAGAACGAGCAAGCCTCCGAGACAGTGGCCATGGTGATAGTGACCAGGCTGATAGTGACCAGGATACTAATAAAGGCTCACACTGCGACACGTCTGCCAGGGAGGCCCTCAAGATGAAAGCAACAGCAGTTAATGGCCAGCCTTTTGAGCAGGGTGAGTGGACGCACTCTGTTCCTGACATCTGGAAGATGCCTAACTGACTCTTGTACTAGACATTAATTATACTATATGCTCGGAGAACAGGCGCGCAAGCTCGCTGGTGTTTAAATGGCAGTCCACCCGCACCTGCGTACAGCTGACGGAGACATTTAACGTGGAAGCTGTAAATCTAGACTGTTATTAGATGCAGGTAGTGTTAGTTTGTAACGCTTTACATTGCAGACAGCCTGAGCTGTGTTGCAAAGATGACATGAAGGCACCCGAGTGGAAGGTAGATGGCAGTTCAAAAGGATAAAAGAGTCCATTGGCTGAAGGTAGAATGTTCAAACATCTTGTGTTTGATTTAGCCATCAAACAAACTCATATGCATGGTAAAGTGTGCCTCCGTCTGTATCTTTTTTGATCATGTCATTATTTGAGCACAGCTTCGCCGCATGCATGTCTTGAACAACACGACAGAGACGAGAAAGTATGATAGACACTTGCAGTGCAAAATGACAGGTATTTCTGGTGCAACATGACAGAGTGTTTCCACCTTTTGCTTGAGAAGATTTTCTCAGTCATTATCAGTTTTGCCATGGTTACACTGTTTTGAAAAGAGCTTTACTTTCTATCTGAAAATAGAAATGTTGAATGTTATTTTACAAATCTGAAATGATCCCGATTTCCAGGAGTATAATCATAGATGATTGTCAGTCCGTCGCAACCTTGGTTGACCCGATTGTGACTGATATATTTAGCTATTGTGAATATTAACTGAAAATGTGAGTGCAAGCCTCACTGGCGAGATAAAAGATAATGTGGGGACTTGAGTGAAGTGGTGATGTTTCTCATTTCCTTGTGCGAGCCTTGGAGGAGGACGGCTGTGGTCATCAGGTCCTTATGCAGCAGCACTTTCCACACCATTTACATTGCTATGAACTGTTTGTTTGTGGCTCGCTCAAGAGGGCAGAGATGGAAACGCTCTTGCCGCTGCCAGAGAGATGTGTAAGTCTCTCTCTCCCCCGTCTCTCTCCCAATCGCACTTTTGTGCATGTGTGAGAGTGCTCGCTTATGCGTGTGTACGGGCGAGTGTGTGTCTGTGTGTGTATGCATGTGCCATGAGGAATTATGGCGGACCAAACTTGACTCTGTGGGAGGTGTAAATTCAATCACATTTTTTTTTTTTTTTTTTTTTGCAGCACATTTCGGAGTCTGATTCAGTCCAAGTTCTGAGGCCAATCACATGCAGAGATATTGAAAGAGATGTTTTGTACATGCGAGACTGAATATTTACATGTGCGGCGCTGATGCCTGCCAGACAGGAATGTCAGTTAATTTATAGAGCTGCATTTGTAAGATAAGAGAACTGGAGAAATGCAAAGAAGTGAGGTAGTGCTTTTAATATTAATGGCTTTTGCTAATGCCGACCCTGTATGTGAGAAATTTAGTAAAAGAGCAAAACAAATGGCTTGATTTAAATTGTGCCCTCTCCGTCTCTCTTGTGGGATTGGACAGTCGAACATTAAATGGTGTCACTATCTGCTGACTGAGAGATGGAAGATCTACATTATGCATCGCACCTTAGACCTGATAACACGAAAACATCACCCTCCAACCCACGCACTCCTTCTGGCTGTAGCTCGCACACACTCACACTCACACAAACATACAGGTGCATTTATTGAACAACAAAGCCACTGTTTTGTAGATTTTGACAAGATAGAGCCATTATCCAAAATGGAGACACCACAGAATTTTAGTTCCAAATGCACCAACACAAAGGCTTGTGGGTTAAGTAGTATTGCTTTTATGTCTTTACCTTTACCATCCCTCTAGTCTCCTGGCTGCTTTGATACAGGTAATATATGCACCTGTGCAGCTTCCACTATCATGCACTCTGAATATTTATTCACTCTCACAGACGCCAGATGCACAGTGGGTATGTTGCTAGGCTTTCTCTGATTCTATTTATAATGGGCAGTCGGTTTTCTTTGTTTTTGAGCGTGTCATTGTTTTGTTCACAGTCAGCCATAGGATCACAGCGACTTTGTCACTTTTTTTTAACATATCCTTTATCCATATGCAGTGGACTATACTGCATAAAGACACTGTACACGTCTGCCATTTTAAGGCTGTTATTTAACAAATTTCCATTCACTGAAGAAATGGAAAAAATGGAAATGGAAAGCCAATGGCAGACACATAAGATGAAAGCCTCGTTATTTCTTCATTCTCAATTCCTTTAAATTTTTTTTTGTCATAAATAATGTAGATTATGCATCTTCTATGTGAATAACTTGTAGTTAATTGCTTGTTCGTTCAGTGTGTGCTTGAAAAACCATAGTGTGTGATCATGAAAGTGTAATCATAACAAGAAAAAGCATACAAATCTTTATCCCCTGGAAGCACTAATAGTAGCAGTTGATATATATAAAAAATAAATGGCTTCAAACTCTGGTGGAGTTAAGCAGATATAAGTGTTAAGTTGTGTTTTTGTTAACAGCTATAACTCCTCTTGTGGGGCCCCATAAGTGGAGGCAATAAACAGATAATTAATGTCAACTATTAATCATAAACAATAATAATAGGCCACATATGTTGTTATCTTTTTACAGCTGCATTACAGACTGTAGTAAATTCACCATTTATTGAGTATGCACAGGCTGCTAATAAATGCTAAACGGGGGATGTAAACTGTCATCGTATTAGGTATCACATTTTATGTAAACATGCAGACACAATCGTTCAATGGTTGTTGTGGTTATAAAGGGAGATACAATAACACTTACAACCCAGACCTTATAAGCACATACATCCCTTTGCATCAGCATCGTCCGCTAGCTCCTCTGCAGCAGTGAGAGGTACCATGAAAATGAATTCAGCATCTCCCCGCTTCGCCTCGCTTATGCTTACTGTCCTAGCCTCGGATGTTTGTGCCACAGAAAATACTTTTCTCTGTGGCGCTAGATGCACAGACCAAAGAACAAGTGCACAAGTGGATGGGGGTGGTGGTGGTGGTGGTGGTGGTGGTAGGGGGTGGGGGGTTGCTGGACGCAAACTGTGATCTGGAACGTGGATGCTTCAAAGTGCAGCACTTGTAATATGCAGAACCTGTGTTGCGGTTTTGCCAAATCAAAGCCATCATTTAGTTTCCCCCCTTTTGATGTAGAATGCATTTTGAACTCAAATGAGTATTTTCTCTTGATCTTAGTCCTGACAAAGATGGCATAATAATGGTTTATGCAAAGAATGGTGCATGTTTAAGTTCACATAACATGACAGAGTGCAGCCTGAAATCTGACAGTAAAATATGTAGTGGTGCACTGCTAACTTAAAACTGATCAATTATTAATGCACTTTACAATTCTGCTTAATTACATACTTTAATGGCTTAACTGCTTCTTAGCTAGCATCTTATCACCAAGTATCAGTTTGTAAGACCTTATTATAACTACTGTAATCGAACTTGTTTTGCAACTTTAAAACATTTTCATGTCATATCCATAGAAGAGATTCTTATATTTATATAATTTCGCTAAATGTCTCATTTAAACTTATATTGGAGACACAACTGTCCAAGAGAGCTGTGCACAAATCTTGCTGGAATGAGAAAAACAAACATCAGTTTAGATGCAGCAAAAGACTTCAGTCAATTTCCCATTAAGATACGTAAACAGGTATGATTTTCCATAATCGTTCATTCTAAAATTGACCTAAATCCCCCACAGTAATCAGCACAGACAATTTTAGAGTTGATTGCTGAAATGTATTATTTATCTTCCTCGTGTATAGTTGATATTTTACCTCTGTCATTTGAAAAAATAAACACAATCCACCTATCAATTTTTGCACTGTATTTTGAAACAGGATACAAATGAAAACTCGTCAGTATTATACAGAATTAGCATCAGCTCTGTGTGTCTTTCTGGCTAGAATGGATTAAATTGATTTTGTTGAGGAACAAACTGCATTTGTTTTCATGCAAACAGTGTTTATGTAAAGCAAATAAGGTGGATAGTGTGCTCACCCAGCTGTTTACAGCTGCAGAAGAAGAAAAAAAAATACAGCATACAAAGGAGAATGAGGGTTTCCCACATGACGGAATTTGCACTGTCCCCCCCCACATCCCCACACCCCCTCAGAAAAGAAAGACAAAAGATAGTTCAACATTTCCGCAGCATCTCTGTCAGGCAAGCATCTGTGTGAATAAAAAAGCCGTATACAGACAAAAAGTGACAGCTCCAATTACAATTAGGGGAGATCACATGACACAAAATGACAGCCATTATTCAAAAACATTTTACTGCACACATCAAAACACGCACACACAACATTTTTTTTCCTCAATAAATTCTTAAAAACAGCCTGAACCTGTTAGATTAAGAGCTTCAATCAATTTGCTCCATCTCAGTCCAGTCACAGCATAATTAACAGATCAATTTGGTCCTATGGCTTCAAGTGTATGAGTGGGTGTGTTTGTGTAGGTGTTCGTGGACTTGTGAATGAGCTTTTGCATTGTATGTGCGCTGCTGTTCACATCTCTTGAGGGTAGTGTCACAAAGATGGTTTCTTCTTTCTTTTATTTTCTTGTTTGTTTGAACTTCCTCTTCGGATTTCTGATGTAGCCTCCAGCAAACTGGGCAAGGCTAGTGTGCAAGGAAGGTGCTGTTGCCTTTGAACGTGAGGATCTCCCCACCTCTTCTAAGGAAGAGCCTCAACATGTAGAGCTTCCCCTTGTTCCAGGCTCCATCATCGCCAGAGCCGCGTTTCACAATGAGATCAAGTCTCTCATTCACAGTTAAACACTTGCTCGTGGTCTTTGATTTCATGGAATAGGATAACAGCAAGATAGAGAAGCCTTATTTATAGACCAAAGCTATGAGATGGGATCAGCGTAGTGTAAGGTTTTGACTGGATCTAATTTGTGGTTAAAAAAGAAACATGTTTGAAGCTTTGGTTGGAATATTTGGTTCCTATTAGACAAAGAGAAAGGATGTAAGTGTTAGTGTGTGGCAGACTTGAGGACATTAGCATTTTCTGTCATAATCTACCACCGGGGAGAGACATCAACCTCAAGGATTTTGATGTTACAGATGTGGCGGTGTTGTTTTGGATTGTACATTGTTTCTCTATGTGTGTTACATGATCACTCACCCATTACTTATAGTGGGGCACACGCCAAACCCAAGTAAATAGCCATAACTCTGATCAAATCAGCGATCATCTTTTCAACTTACACATGCCTCTCTAGCAAAAAGGGACGCCAATCAGAGCAAAGATAACACGTTTATTAAAGTTAAATCAGTTAACAGAGCAACTTGGAGATTAATTTCATACTTTTTCGAATGAAATTGCTGTTTCGCTTTCATGTATAACAAATGAAGGAAAACAATCATTTTCCACCAATTTACAAAGACACGTTTGACATTTTTGCTTCATGCCTCTACATGCAAAATACCTCGATGCATCAATGTCAAATTAATTTTAATAGCGAAGTGTAGTGGCTACAGAGTGGAAAAAAAGAAAGAAATGACACCTTCTACATCATAAGACCGTGGAAATTGGTTCATTCTATGTGTCGCTCTTTTATGCCTTCCAGGGTTAGATGTAGTATGAAATATAAAAGGCAGAGTCTTTTTTTCCCAACTACTAACACCAAGGTTCACGTATAAATGGTATATTCCTGGGGTGTTTGGCTTGGTGCACAGCATCAGTGATAGCAGCTGAAGCTCCTATAGTCATGGTCTAATCAGAGCTCCACTTCAATCACCGATACGTAAGGTCAAGAGTGGGAGAGACTGTGTGTTTTCTCTGCCTCAAATTATACAGAAAGTGCACTAGCAATATACTGCGACACTGTTATCCTTAGACCAAGCTCCATAGAAATTTATTTCAGTTTGACTTCTTTGTTGTTGCACATTTAACAGTGGTTATATGCAGTGAGAAGATCCCCGATGTGCTCTGGAGGCAAGGACAGGTCACAATACATGTCTACTAACAAGGAGTGAAATGAAAAATGGGCAGGAAATGCAAATGAGCTGCTGATTATGCAGCAGAGTCTCTCAAAGTAATTAGAAAAATTACTACAGGTCAAACTAATGAGTGTTTATGCTCCTAAAGTAATGGCGTTTCCAAAAAAAATCCAGTCTCATTTTGGGGCGCTTTATTCCAGATTTGATTGACTGAGTTTCACCCGTCCTCTGGAATAAAATTAACACCTATAAGTGACAATAATGAGCCCTGACAATATGCCTGCTAAAAACATCCTGACAACAGACTTTTTTTTTCAAAGTGGTGAATATGGCTGCTCATGCAAATGACACAGTTGTGTGTTTATTTTACACAAACCTTCTGCTGCAAATGAAACATGAAAAGCACATCTCTTCATCTGCGCCAGATGATATTCTCCAGGAAACACCCACACACGATGTTGTTGTTTAGAGTAGCATGAGGAAGATGTTTCATGAATCGGTTGACTCATTTGCTGCACTGACCGGCGGAAAAGCAAAGGAAATAACTTTTTTTTTGTAGTATATTGTTGTGTGTCATTACGTTGTGAGTCATGTCTAGGAAGAAGAAGATTGTGTTTACGTCGCTGAATCTAACTCTCCGTATCTGTAGCAATGTGCTGCAGGTTCATGTTTATTCTGCAATATTCTAGTGATGCATAGTAAATATCGTAGGATTACAAGAATACTGGAATTTGTGTTTGTTGCAGTGTTTATTGTCACTGCTCATCCTTCAAAATGCCATCAACATTTTCTTCTTGGTTGTTTATTCTTACCCCAGCAGGGTCCAATAACAAATGTTTAACTGTTTTTGCAGAGCAAGACAAATCAGTCCACTGCACGGATGAATGTCGTGCACTGGGACATTCTGACAGATGCTGGATGCCAAAGTTACGGGTAGGAAGCCAAGCAGACAGCGCCGATAATCGCACCAACCTTTTCATCCCTGTGGGAATGGATGCCATGGTAGAGACAGAGATTTATGGCACCATCAGCTGCAGCAGCAGAAAAACCCTCAGCACGTTTGGAAAGGAACAGCGAGACAGTACAATCCTTGTGGCCAATGTCAAACCTTACTTAAAATCGCAGCGTGCACTAAGCCCACCGCTACAGGAGAGTCCGTCCGCGTCCAGTAGTCCCAGCAAGAGCAGTATGCCCCTGGACTTGGCCAACCATGAGTCCAAAGAGGAGAGGGAGGGGGGTTCAGACAGCAGTGCCTATGGCCCTCCAGATGGCCAGTGCTCCCCACTGCACACCGAATTGGAGGAGCCCTCCTACCTGACCTGCGAGCTCAGGCCTAAGTCCCTGTCAAGCGGTCTCATTCACAGCTCTGTCATCAGCCAGGAGTGCGGGGGGTCAGATTATGTCCTCGACCCGCGGGAATCTGGCAACTGACAGGTCAGATGATCTCGCTCTCTCACTCTCACCTGCCAGGGGAGGGATGATGAAACCGCAGATTAATGAGCAAGAGGTGATTTTTTTTTTATTATTTGTTTGTTTGTTTGTTTTCTTTTTCTTTTCTTTTTTGACCTACAGAGGTGTCCAGACACGCATTGTATAACCAAAAACCATCTGCTTTGTATGTTTTTTGAGTTCGTGACTTGTTGGTGAAATGTGTGTCCTTGACTGCTGTGAAGGTTTTGGGGTGGGGGGGGATCAGTGCTTACCTGACTTCAAGTGTTTTCATGGTGTACTGTACCTGTCAATTTAGATGTCTGTATTTTACACATTTCAAGCTCCAATTTTGTGAGGCTATTGAACAAATTGCTACTGTTAAGCTATTGAGTCCTGTCTGCTTTTGTACAGTGAAGCTTTCTGTCTCCATTTAGTGTATAAGGAACATCTCTTTGAATATCACAGGCAACTGAAATACATATCAGTGACGTTAAATACAAAAGTGAAGTGTCTTATGAACTGTTAATGGTGGTGCAACAGGGAATGTCCCTTTTCATAAAACCATTTGAGGTTCCTACAAAAAAAAAACATTTTTTTAAGAATGTATTTGTAATTTTATTGTCGTCCTCTGCAGTTTATGTGAAAATAAGCTGAGCTTACACGTGAATGTGGGCTACTGTACTTGTTGTGTATTTTATTAAATTTCTATACACTGTGTGCATGGAAGGTAGTTATTTTTGAACAGTGACAACTTCTAAAGCTGTCGTGTTTCTGTTTGTTTTTTGTTTGTTTGTTTCTTTTTTTTTCTTATGTGCAAGAGGTGTATATATGTCTACGAGGTGCTTAAATGTGTTTAATGACAAAAAAAAAAAATCACTCCTCCAATCTGCCAACTTCAGCTCTATACTGTATACCAGCACATGTTATCTAGCAGTAGTCTAGATCCTAGTTAGGGAAACTTGAAAGAAAAAAATCACAATCAACATTTTTGCACAGCTATTTATTTTAAAAAAGCTCAAATAAAAACAGGCACTGTCTTTTAGTGCACCCAACAGAAGATGAGTTGACTTCCTCTGCTCAATGCCTATAATGTGCTACACTGCTGTAAGTACTGCATTAGGTCAAGATAGGAATCACACTCGTGCTCTTGCTCTCTTTCGCTGCAGACTATTCAAAGTCTTCAGTGCTGCTACCAGTTAATGTCTACTTGTGATTACATCTTTCTTTAAATATGAATGTGTCTGACAAAAATGACAAGACATGAATAAAAAAAAAAGGGAAAAAAAGCTTAAACATTCAGCTGCAACTAGCAGTTACAAGCAACGACGTTTTGCTACGAATACTTTGATTAGATAAAAATGAAATTTTAATGATCCCTGTGGGGGAAAGTGGGTCATTGCAGCAGCAAAAGATTGAACAAATAGTGCATTAAAGGTTATCACAAGTAAATATATTAAAGAGAGAAAGAGAGAGAGAGAGAGAATTATACTGTACAACAAATGAAAAAATACAGCATCTTTCATTGAAAAGTTTTCAAGGTTATATTGGAAATGTCTGAAATTTCATACCCATGTAATTGAGTGTACAAAATGTACTCTTCTTCGCTGTATTTGGAAAAGGGCATGTGCAAAATTCTTGTTTATGTGCATTTTATACTATTCACCATTGAATCAAATGGAGAAAGCAAAGCTACAGTGACAAGGCCGTGGTTCACAGCCATATTACAGGAGTCTAAATTTCTGAAAACCATCCACTGTGTCATTTCTTTCCTCACATAACCTGTTTTCTGCTCCTTTATTCCAGCAGAAGATACTGACAGAAATGTTGCTGTGGCCTATGTACTGTAATGCTATTTAGAAAACCCACCGTACCTGCATCTGCTCGATGTATTCAACATATTCAATTAAGTGTTAAACAAGGACGTATGTTCACCAAAACACATCACTAAATTTAGGAATCATGGCAATGTAGAAATGTTTTGTGTATTTCATCTGTAAAACAATCACACAAAAGCCCTTTTCCTTTTTAGTTGGTTAAGTTTAGTTTCTCCATCTGGAGACGCTGACTTCTGTACCCCAGCTCGGTGAGCGGTTTGAGAATGCCTTGTTTTTCATGAGCTCTGGATAACAGAATCCTGTCATCTACTGAGAGCTGACTATAAGTACGACTCAGTTTCTCCTCAGGGAAAACACATTAATTTGGATTTTGATTTGCATTTGTTTTGGTGCTGGTATTGACACAATTCCAGACCTAGATGTCTCATCTCAGCAGGCAGCTCTGATGAGCTCATCTGCATAAGTTGAAATACTCTTTGAGAGGGAGATTGCGTGGGTCACAGCAACTCATCCCATTGAAATACAGACAGAAACATCACATCATTTTATCTGTATCAGTCCCAGGGTTCTCAGAACACGGGGGATGAAGACAGGTGAGCAGAATGTCAAGTAGAAGGGGGTTGAACCATTCGCTGCGACACTTTTTTCTTTAAACACTGTAGCACTGAAGGATTTAAAACAGGTTAAACCTCCACTTTTGCCACAATTACACAGAATATGCTTTGAAGCAAAACCCTTTCTTAATTAACACAATGTTACAATACTGCGGCTTGACAAAAAAAAAGTGCTATGTTGTCGGAGGGAGCTGAATGCAGATTAAGGACTAGCATGCAGTGCTGGATGAATATGACTTGTCTCTCAGAATGATTACAGTCATAGTGAAAGGGAATTACAGACAATGAAACTGATCTGTGTAATACCTCCATTCTTCTACATTTTACATACACAAATGATCTATTCAGATGAAAATGGAATGAGCACTGTACCATTCAGTTGTGAAAAATTGACATGCTCACCCTGAGTACTTAAGCTTTTAATTCAATAATTCAATAACACAGCCGATTAAGAGCTTGTCTTCCACCTTCACCAAATGCTATGGGAGATGGTTCCACTTGGCTGGGAACTGGTGGTGGGGAAACAACAGCGAACACAACACATAAACAAAATTGAAAGTGTAGTTTTCATTTTAACCAGGAGACGTCACTGAACACAGCGTGAATGCCTCGAGGGCGAAAATATTAAAATGCTGCTTCTGGGTTTATTTGCATGTTTGTTTTAAAACATCGAAAACAAACTTGCACATCAATCAAACTGTGTGTGGTTAGGTCATTTAAATGTGCCGCCTCTGAATTCATTGTTAACGAGTTGTTTACTTTTTTATAATAAACGCTGTTAATGAACTAATTCAGTTATTCATTCGACACATGCATTCATTTTTAATGATATAATTGTTTGACTTGTTGAAAGCGTGATATATCAACATCCACTGGGGTGAATCTTTGTCACGCTACTTTTTAACCAAAATGCTAAAGTGACAAAAGCACTTTGGTGTGACAGAAGCTGAGAGATGACATGGAGTGGTGTGTGCTGCCATTGTTGTAGGATTAAAACAGTAGTTGCTAATTTTGGGCAAGTTTTCCTTTTTTTGCCAAGATTAGAAGATCAAAAGGAATACACTGTAAATGTGAAGCTACAGCTAGCAGCTTAGTAAGGACGCCCAGATTCACAAACATGCCAGTTTGTCTTAAAAACACTTACTGTAACAATGACATTTTGTTTTTTCAGGAGCAAACAAACAAAACAAAACAACAACAAAAAAGCCTCAATGCTAGCCTGTTAGTTTAGCTTAGCCAAGCTATAGCCCAGAATATTCTCTCCATCCATTTCACACTTGTAGACCATAGTGTTTTAAGGCTTTTTCACAAAGGTAACTTGACATGCTTGGACAGGCAAGAAATTACCCACTCAAGTACGACTAGAACCCAGTATTACGGTATATCCGCTGTGTGTGTGTCTACTTCTCCAGAGAAATTCAAGAAAAATACCAAGCATTGTGTTGCTCAGGGATGTGGAAATATGGCATATTCGCCCTCTTTATTGTAACATTTTTTATCCTCATGCTCACAAAAGCATCAACTTTCCATAGACAGAAACCCAAACTGCTGTGCTGATGAAACAGAGGGTTAGACTGGACAAAGGAGATGACTGAAGCCTAAACCTTCCCACAAACACGCTGAGGAAAAGAGCCAAATGGTTAACCAAATTGATTAATGTGTTGTTAAATTTCCACTGAACAGTGACATGGAAATAAATGTAAATGCCAACTTTGACTATTCAATAATGACTTACTTAATTTGGATTCAAAGTAGCACTGTAATAATATGCATGTGTTGAAGCAATTGCACTTTCACAATTTATTTTCCCTTTGTGACTGCAGACAGATTTGACAAGGCAGTCTGGGAGGCGTTTGCAAAATACTGTCCTTTATACATTGTTCTGCCCCGGTTCTTTGAGGGGTATGACACTGCTGACTGCATTCAGTTTTCATTCAGACCCACGGGAATTAACACCCCTTTTATTGACCTCGTCTGACAGAGAATTCCAGACTACACAACCATTTCATTTTGAGTGCTTGTGTAAAACGTGTTGCTCATAGACTTCTCCTCTGGGAGAAGTTCAAATGCATGCCAATATGTCAATCATGATTAATGTTTAAAGCCAAGAAAGGATATAGCATGAGGGAACGATCCGGCAGGACTTCACACAGGTTTTGCTATGTGTTACTGGGTCATGACACACTTTCTTTACTTTGAATTGGGCAAAAATAGTCCTCCACACGCCTTTTTAGTGACAAAGTGGGCCAATATCTGCATAAAGTGAAAAAGCTAATGCGCTCTGTCATATCCTCCAAAGTCCTGAGTCTAAAGAGCTTCACCCTTTAAGTGCTTTGTCTGCCATCACAAATAAGATGGAAAATTTAAAGGTAAAAGAAAGTGGGAGAAAGGAGGCACTAGACAGAGCGGGATGTTGTATGGAATCATGCCCAGCCTTTTAAAATCAATAGACAGTTTATTGAATCAATGCACAGTTTGGTGTAGAGCAAAACCTGTCTATC
Source organism: Decapterus maruadsi (assembly GCA_030347415.2). Lineage (NCBI taxonomy): Eukaryota > Metazoa > Chordata > Actinopteri > Carangiformes > Carangidae > Decapterus > Decapterus maruadsi. The sequence continues at coordinate 16,099,885 of CM064902.1, read as the reverse complement.
TGATTAAAGTGGTAGACACTGAACAGGATGGTACGATTAAGTGTCATGCAGGCATGACTGCTTCTCAGGCACAGCAAACCCCCACTTTGTTCAGCTGCTCAACGCTGTGAAGATAAGAGTAAAAGTAAGGATGTCACAAAGCCTCTCCATGCAGTGCATTTGTGTAGCTTTTATAACTGTTAACGAGGAGAGCTCTCATTAACATGTAGTCTGATTTAGTTAGCTCTACAGTTAGAGAGCTGACTGCTCTTGGAGGTACTTTTTTTGCATACATTTACATATTAAATACAACAGGCCTATGTATTTTTGATCCCCTCATGTTATGTGAAGCTACCGATTTCTAACTATTTCAAGTCATTTTCCAATTCACGACGCGAGAGATCTGCAGAGGCTCAGCGATAGGCGATCTACAGTGTCACAGTGCACGTTTGTTTACTTTGTGAGAGTTACTCATCAGTGTTGCTGCACTTGTGGATGGAGCTACAAAAACTCTCCTTTGTACACTCAAAAAACACTTTTAAAAGTCAGCTCGCAAAAAAAAAAAAAAAAGCAGAACATTGTGTGAAAATGCTGTCGGAAATCAAACCAAGAAGACAAAAAAAATAAGCAAACACAGATGCTATGTTAAGTCTTTTTTTGTTGTTTTTTTTCTCTCTCTGCATTTAAAACTTTGATGTTTTGCAGAAGTTCCACTGACATTAAAGCCCTCATACACCCATAGTCCACCCACACAGGTGTTATCACTTATTTTGGCTGATTAATGCTTTGCCTGAGGACTGTGTGGGTGTGTACGGACTAGTGCTCAAGTGACATCCCCCTCACTTTCCTGCTCATTTACACCTTTATGATTATTTGTACATAGAGCTTCTGGTAACTAATTCTCAGCATAGCTCACCCAAAAGAGGCCTGATCAGCCGGAGTAACTTAGAAGTTTTTATGTCAGAACATCATGCGCCACACATCTATATATAAAACAGGGGTAACAGTGCAGGAAAGTTCACTTGCATGCATCACCTCTCTGACATGTCTCATAATAAATACAGGCGGTATGTAGATGTGTTTGCACTCGTATAAATATATGTCTATATATATTCTTCATTTCCATCCTTGAATTTGCTCTGGAAATTAAATGATTCTTGAGTGGCTGCTTCTTCAGCTGTCTTCGTCATTACCAGAAAATGTTCTCTGCTTGGTGTGCAGCAATTGCAATAATTTGCCTATTTTGATTTCTTTATTGTTTGTTGGTTTAAACATGCAAAATATAGATTTTCCCATTCTGCTGATGTGCTACAGCCGATGCGCCATAATGCGCAGAAGTTTACAGTAGATTGATAGCTGGGGATGAGAAAGTCACACTGCACAGCTCAGTCAATAAAACATTAAACATGTCGCGCTGTGACTAAAATGAAGTTTTCTGGGTCATCTATTGGTTACAAATCAGCAAAGTAATCTAACGGCAACAGACTTTTAAGGTTCACTGGCTGCAATGAGGGATAGACTGAGAGATTCCAAGTAGAGCTCTGGAGATAGTCTCTCACACACCAGCAGGTCTTAATATGCAGATAATCTGGCTATTAACCATATTCGGGTAAGGGTACATAGGTTAAGCTGTTTTCATGCAACTTTGATACCCTCCTCAAATGAGAGGCACTGTCATCATAAATAAAGCATTTAAGAGAATATCCTTATCCACCTATCATGATGTCTCACCCGCAGATATATCAGTCCGCTGGCATAAAAGTATGAAAAGCAGCTGCCAGCTACCCCCTCCCTCTTTGAATGAGGAAAAGTAGGTTAACCATAATGCTGTGCAAGTCGGGTAAATATCACAGCAAGCCAAGCCTCTTAACCTCATAATGAGAACATTTGTCTATATGAAGTATTCTTAGCCAGTTATAGCATTTCCATACACTGAGTAACACAGTCAAAAATGAGATTCTTCATGGAAATGCATGTAGCAACCGCACACCAGTTTATCAGCACTGATCAACTGGATCCCATCACTGTAGAGCTCATGCTAATGTGGAACCTATTGAGTCATTACACACACCATGTACTTGGATTTATCCACGAGTGTTGCCGGTCTTTTCAGTTTCACCAGCAGCTGTTCGATGATGGAGCCCCGCAAAAACACACTCATCGACTACAATGGAATTTGGAGGCCTGCAGACTTGACACAGATGTCTCACGGTGCCCTTCTTCCACAAGCACAGATTATTTATAGTCTATAATATTTTTAAAAACGTGATGCCAAATCTAATAATTTTGGCAGCGGCAGAAATGCATGCAAATAGTGTGACCTTACGCCAGGATAAAAATATGATTTGTTTAAAGAAGTGCATGACAAGGTGCCATGGCACTTGAGTGGATTAGTACAACCCCCTGGGAAATCATCCATTTTCAGCTCTTGCATGGGTTTGAATCTAATTGCATGCAACGCTATTATATCTCTCTTCTCAATTCATCTGCATCTCTTCCCTGTTCATCCACACTGTAATTTCTCAACAAAAAAAAACAAAAAAAAAACAAGCCTGCATGTTGTTGGAAAATATTGATTAATGGACAACAATCAACAGTTTCTGCTTATTCCTGCCCTTTTCTTGGCGTTTCAAATCACACCTAGACTGTTGAGCACATGCAGGCACTGCTGACATATATAGAGAGAGATGTATTGCACTGGGCTTTAGCACATCCTGTTTCTTTGTTGCTTTTCTTTCTCCCCACACCTCAGACAGAGGATTAGCAAAAGAAGAAAGAACTATAGGGGTCAACTTGTAAAGATTCAGTGACCTCTGTTTACATCCTACAAAGATAATAATAGTTCATAATTGAAGTCAGGGATCTCAGTGCTTGCATATTGTCACAGCTATGCTGATTAGAGGTTAAAAAGGTCTCAACATTGACCTGAATCTTAAATGTGTGTCAGCAGGGGCAATGAAATGAAAGCAATAAAAGACGATCAAAGAACAAGTGCGACTGACAACATGTCAAATGCTTAGTCACTAGTCATTTGGAACGTCTTTTAACAGCATCCACCCGCGATGCAGAGCCCCACTTTGTCTTTTCAGGCAGTAACTGGAAATAAATTTGGATAAGTAAATGTTTGGATCGGTGGGAGCACTCGGATCAAAACTGTTTGTTTTGGAGTCGAAACACTGTTTGCAATATTGACCACAGAGCTGCGACTATACAGTGAGATCCAGCTTTGACAGTTGTGCTTCTTGCCCATGTGGCCGCTCTCCTCTCAGAATTTGTCACAGTAAAATGAAACCTTCATCAATTACGTTTTTGCAAATAGTCCTGTGGGGAATAATTATCCTGTCAAACATCCAAAGTCAAATCATTTGAGGGCTGTTTACTGTTTACTTAAAGCCTGCACAAAGCCAAGAAGAAGCCACTGACTGCCGGCTCAATCCCCATTTCAAACCTGCATGCTTTTAACAGGCACTGCAGACTCCACATTAGACCATTAGACTGATGCAATACCTCCTGTCCAATCCACTCTTCTTTCAGTTCTCATCATGGCCTGTAACAAGAATGTAGCATCTGACCCAGAAAAAAAACATGCCATCTCTGAATATTAGAGTTATGGGCATTAACTAAAGATCTGCCCAACACAACTTATTTTACTGCTGACAAAAGCATGATTTCACGACATCTATCAAAATCCTCACTGGCAAAATGTTTGAACCCTTATCTCCCAATCCTTGGCTGGCCGTAAAGCCAAATGTGCTTCTCCTTCATGCTCCCCTCTTCCTGAAGACTCCACATGTGTGGATGGAACTGGCAGCCAAAGTGAAGTTTCATTCTGGCTAAGATGAGGTGAGGGAGCATTTACATTCCCTTGATTCCCTATTTTTTCTCCCTTTAGTGTGAAATATGAAATGTAACCATCCGGCGTGACGTTCCAAAAAACCCACAGTCCATCAGCTCCAGTGAACGCTCCCGCTGATCTGAACAAACAAATCACATCACTGATTAAACCCAAATCAACTGAAATTAATGTACAATTAATTTAATGTAGAATTTGCCTCAATTAAGTGGAAATGGATGGCCTGTCACAGAGGTGGAAATTATTAACAGCCGTGGCAGAGGCAGCGGACCTGCTTCCAGGTTATTTGATTGGTCGACATGCTACCACAGCGCTCCAGTGGATATGCACCAAAGGTACAATAAATGAGAGGCTGAAAACATTTTGAGCTGCCTTGAACAAATTGAATGTTTATGAGGAGTTTCCTTTGGGGATTTAGTTCTTGCACCAGAGGGTGGAGTGATTGCGTGGGTTCTCGTCATTTTTTTTTTCTTTACCCAACAATCCATTATAAAGACTCTTCTGTCACATGTGATCTTTTTCCGTCGTCATCTCGAGAAAGGAGATTGGAGCTGGATCTGAATTCCGTTGTTTTCCTTTTTTTTCAGAACCACTTTTCTTCGACCTTGACGGAGACACGTCAAGAGGTCAAGAAATTGTGCGGCAGAGAAAACCCATAAGCTGGGGCAGACACAAGCTGAGTGCTGTAATAATCCAGCTAAAAGAAAACTTGGCATATAATGAAGTGACAGAGGTTTGAGATGACACCTGAATCGAGAGACATCTTAAAATATTGCTGGGGAGTGTACACGCGGGGACAGCAATATCTCCTTCCTTTCAGGACAGTGATGGTTTTTCTCAGGCTGAGGGAAATAAAAGTGAGCGCTCAAGGACCTCATATGGGAGTTTTACTATTGACTTCAGTGCAGCATCTGACAGCTACTTCAAGAACTTTATCTTAAGGCAGTTTTGCATAGAGCACAGAAGTCTCACCCCTTTTCTGAGATAGCCTTTGTTCTTCTGGCCTCAGCTCCACAATACACTCTCTCACACAGTGTGTCTTTTATAGCTTTTCTGAAAAGCTGTACTATGATAACGAGTGGGGTTTTTTTCTGCCCAGTATTCTAAGATAAATTTAGCCTTGTACTCGCTACAAAGAATTTGATCACCTCATCTTTTTAACACTAAAATAAAATAGCAATTATTTTGTCAGCGTTCTGCAAACTACTCCTCGCTTTGGGGATTTGATGGTAAGCATGCTGATCCATGAAACCAGTGGCTGTCCCCACTCTCCCCAGGCCAAGTACTGAGAGGAAGCAGCACCACAGCGAAGAAGGTAATTGGCCATTTCATTGGAAGAAAACTAATGCAATAGCAATGCATCTTGTGACAAACTATACAAAGCAGGAGGGGATTTTAGAGCTAATAAATAGGGTCGTCTGAATCATTTCTTGCTTTTGCGCTGACCAGTGTTTGTTCCAGTCACAGAATGGTTCAAACACACATTTACCCATGTGACAGACAAAACAAAAAACAACTTAAAAAAAATGCAAATTGATACAGAAAACACCTTCCCCTGCATGCTGTTCGCCCTCTCATCCACCCACACCACCTCGCTCATCACTCCTGCAGCTTTGCAAACTGTGAGGAGTTTCAACTTCACCATTTTCAACACACACACACACGCACACACACACGGTAACAGTAATTACATAATTCGCATACAATATAATATGCATCATTTCCATCAGATGTTCTCCTGGATTGTTGTGTGATGAATTAGTGCACTCATCATGATGGATGTTTGCGTTTCCTACCCCTTGCGGAGAAGAGGAAAAACAAGGAAACAAAGGAGAATAAATTATCTGTTGTTGTTTGAGAGACAGTTTCTGACTGAATTCTGCTTAATTTATCTGTCTCGGTTCATGTGGGAATTTTGGATATCCCCCCTAGCCAATTCAAAGGAGGACAGCATCCAGACAAAAGCGTTTTACATGAATGAAACACAGCTTCACTTGGAGAGTAACTTATCATTTGGAAAATTCATGTGACTGTGAAAAATCCGGAAAAAAATAATCCTTGAGTGTGAGATTTATTATGTTTAGAAGAGGGTGTTTCAGTGCTGGTCTTAAATGTGTCAAAGTTTTTCTGTATGACAGAGGCTAATGGGCCACCAAACAGTGTCAGTCAGGGTTTTCTTTATGTGCTTGTGAAATTATTACGTGTGACTAAAATGATTAAAGGTCCAAGCGTGCGGGATGTGTGTCCAACCCCCCGTCCGTGTGCCAACAAATACGCCTCAGCGTATGCAAGCATTGTTACTCAAAAAGTCAAAAGTTGACAAGCGTCATGGAGACCACATCTCCCGCATGTGACCTTGGTCTGTCAGAACAATCTCCACTGACAAACCTGATATGACATTTTGAGTGTCTTGGGTTATTCTGTGCATGAGAGTTCAATCATCACATCATTAATGGCTTTGGAGTGGGGCCAGTCACTCATGACATGGTGCTTTATGGCTTTGTTAGAAATCTTTGCGCTGACATGAGAGGGTTGTAGATATTTTCTATAGAACTATTTCCCATGGCCAAAAGGGGGCTTTTGATTAATGACTTTCCTCCTGCGAAGCCGTTTAGGTAATTCAAAAGAATAATCTTCTCATGTCTTTGAAACCTTAAAATGAGCAGACTGACCTGGGCTGGCCGTCTCTTCATGGTCAATTACTGTGCTAATTAGTATTTATGTTTTTTGTGTCAGGTTTTGTCATCCAGGATGATTTAAGTCAGTTGTCTTATGTTTTATTTTTTCTTCTTCTTTTTTTTTTTTTTTTGCTCATTATTTGTGTTGGTACACAAGTTATTCTATAACTACTCCGGCGACTATCTCTGCCACTGCATGAACAGACACATGTGTGAATAGGTTCTAGATAACCAATTGATCTAGAGAGGCTATTTTGCATGATTATATTTATTCAGTTCTGGTGGCACCTTATCCAACAAAAGCAATTTACAGCGATATTGATCATAGGCTCTGTTTTATTAGTCAACAAAATCAGTTTTTATCTGCTAAGGATTTCTTTTGCTCAGGAGAGCCCTGGTGTTGACTGATTCTGATCTGTGTGTACTCAAGTTATTGTTTTCTGTTTTATTTCTTTTTGAATTCCATGCCTCCCATCACTCTCCAGACTGTTGTGAGGCTTTATAACCCCCTCCCCACCCCCACCCCCACCCCCAACAAATCCAGTAAGTAAATATAACTGCTTCCCTTCAAAGCCTGTTGAGTGCTTCTCTTGACTTTCATTGACTGCCCATTGCCTGGGAGACTCAGCCTGCAAGCTCTATACAACAAGTGTTAACGCCAATTAAACCCCTGGCACCACCCTGTCATTCCCCACATTCTGTGACATATGAGTGATAACACATACCCTTACCTTCAGCTCTCATCTGACGCACATTAAATGGCACTGGACCCTAGCGTTTCCTGACATTTTGCAGAAATCGATTGCAATTTAATCAGCGTGAGCATGCTGCTATCAGCCATGCTTGCTCCAGCTGTTTTCTTTTCTTTCTTTTTTTATTCTGTGCGCGTGTTTGTGTTACCTGGGCTGAGCTCTCTATGCTAAAAGGCAATATATATATATGAAGCAATTTCAAACTCCAACAATATCAATTTTTTATTAAAGAAACAAAAAAAAAATCACAGCATCAAAGTTGATAATAATAATCAGAGATTTGATGTTCCTGTGGAAGCATATTTCCATTCAATTTGCACACTATTAGATTTATTGTCTATTTTGAACACTCATTACTCCCTTTCTCCCTCCCAGCCCCTCTCTCTCTCTCTGTCTCAGTGTCTGTTTCCCTTCTCTTTCCCTCTGGTGGTAAGTGCAATAATTATCCCATTATACTTTGAAGTCTTTGTAAAATCCAAGGCCCCAAAACAATCCCCAAAATATGTGAACACATGGTCCTTTTAAGTATTAGGGGTCCTATGAGGCAGCCCACAGCTGGAATATACTCTCTTTGAAATTCCAACAGGTCAAAATAAACCCCCAAAGAATATTGTTTTAAGGAAGGAAAAGCGTTGAGTGTGTAATTTCCAGGAGCTTAAATGATACACAAACCTTCCTCTTTGAAAAAAAAAGAGAGAAGGGTGTTCTGAGGCCAAATTAAGCTTCCAAAGATTATCTCTGAACTCATAGTAATGTGTGCCTATTTCATCCTCATAACACCTCTGTTGCTGACTGAGGGAGGTTTTCAAGAGACCACACAAACACACCCAGATGCCGCAAGGTAGCCATAAATAAAGTCTATAGAGCTCAGTGCTGAGATGAACAGACTGAGGTTTCATGTGAGATGCTCACTACCAATTTCCAAATGACTTAATAGGGTAATAATGTGTTAAAATGAAAATTTGTCTCTATTTTAGAGAGATCTTGACTTGTATTGGTGGCTGCAGATTCTCACATATTCACACGTGCGTGCAGACACAGAAGCAAGTTATTATCCTCTCATCCTTTGAATTTTCAATTAAGTATGCAGCGCAGACTGTCATCTTATACAGAGAATTCAGCCAAAATGAGGATACCGGCATATGTTCCTATTTCTATGCATATCCAGATGAAATATTGATTATGAATGGCAGCAAGAAACGTGGTCTATTAGGAGGAATAACATTTTACAAAATTGAGGAGAGACATTAATACGTCAGTGATGTACAACTATCTGAGTCCTGCCTGCCACCAGGTATTACTCTGGGTTACTGCCTAAGGCTATACAAATATGAGCTGAAAATGAAAGCAACTCCATAACTGTTTGGATGGTATGATAAACGTGATAGAAATACTCATGCTGTTTATGTCGTTTCGGTTGGTGCTCTTCCCTGCCTTATAACTAAATCCACATGGGAGTAGGGAGAGAGGTGATGGTCAGCCCAACGATCATCGCTGGTGCGGAACAGGGACACAACACCAGGCAACAGCAACACATGTTGATACATGCATGCAAAGGCACATATACTCTTAAATACACAGCGACACACTGTCAGACAGAGTGGCACAACATGCATGCAAATGCGCACACTGTGAGCTTGGTTGGCATGTGTAAACAAATGAGTGACACAATATGTTTCCCATTATAAAATGCATATTAAATGACTGATACATATGCATGTAACTGATATAAGACAGGGAATCAGTGCAATGCAAGTTGGATAATGCTATCATGCCTGCAAATGATCACTAAAAAGATGTGAGCAGAGGCTGTCATTAAAGGCACAATGTGCGTTACCGTGGCAACATCATAGAGGCCTCCATTTTTTTAATACTGTGGTTGCGAACAATCAACGTTGCACCCAATCCCCCCGTGAATTAAAAGCACACAGCTAAATAAAGCTCAAGTACTCTGTTGCCACACTTTTACAATCCACTGTTTGTCGCCTCTCTGTAGGGAATTCTGTAACAACCTGTTTCTGTGGGGAAAAGTAGGCAAAGTATCAACACTTCGACAATCAAAGTAGCTCCGTGTTAAGCAGATTTTAATTTTAAATCAATTACCCCAAAGACAAAAGTGAGAAAATTGTCGCATTTTTGATTGTCACACATGCAGGTGACAGTAATTGCAGGACACAAGAGCTGAGTGATCTGACACAATCCCCATGCTGATGCAGCTTACTCTTTCTTCTCCTGTCCTTGTGTCCATGCATGAGGTGATGTCCTTGGCTCCAGCCTGGTTAAAAGTAAGTAAGTTCAGCTCCCTGCACAGTTACTTTTCCATTATGTTCCACAACGACCTCTCTGACCAAGGTAATTACCTCAGCTCATGAGTCATCGGAGTCAAAGATAAAGCCTGCAGAGATCCTTCTACATCAGATTAGCGGTGTGGTTTTGGCAATCCTCAGAGAGCTACACTGCATTTGTTCTTTCTAGAGCTAGCATGGTGATTTTTTCCCTTGTTTGTTTATTCATTAGCATTTGATCTGTCAGCCAAAGAAAAGATGTCTTTAGTTTGCAGGAGAGTCTTGTCAGCATGAGGAACCGAGATAAGGTGAATGCAGTATTTAATTAAGAGGGTAGGAAGCCTTCCTGGTATCTGGGTACACACAGACACCACACAGCAATTGACCTTAGTGAACATGTCAAGACTTTATCTTGCTCCCATCAGCCCCAAGCAGGAGTTGTGAAGACAGTAAATAGCTGTGCTCTCAGACAGCCTTTTGATTTCCACACACAGACCTTGTACTGTTTTCAAGTGGTGGCTTACGGTGTTTTGGATATTATTTTTTCAGTCAAGTGAGGCGACATTATTTTATGCTTCTTGTCATAGTGTTTCTAAAGTACTTAAATGCCAGTTAATGCGTGTCTTGTTTTTTTCACCAAGAAACCAAATTAACTTCTTGCTATGTTCTCCTTCAAAATATGTGTGGCAGAACAAAATGAATTGCATAGAATTCATTATCAAATTAAGAGAAAATATTTTTTCCCTGGCTGTGCTGCAGCTTCATGACAGACTCAAAAGGGATATAAGGGATAAGGGATATAATATACATTGTGATTTTTCTGAACACTAAAGACATTGCATTCAAACAAAAGGCTGCAAATCATACAGTAGCATCAAGAATTGCATTAAGCCTTTAATCACATTACAGTTCTTAGAGCTGGTCCATACACAATACATTATTATTATTATCATTTGTCTCGACATAATCAGTCCACATTAGTTTCATATTTACTCCAGCTGTGAATCAGTAAATGTCCATATATCCTAATCCTAATGATGGCAAGGAATAACAAAGGAGGACTGAGGGTAAACAATTTCCTTTCCTAGGTCTGCAGTGACACCATGAGGTATAACTTAAAATTACATGTATTTTTTCCTCTCTCTTTTGGTTGCTTGGTCTGTTTTTTGTTTGTTTGTTTGTTTGTTTTAAATGCAATCAACCATATAATTGCAATTAGAAGGATAAATATAAGAATGAGAACAATAACACAACAAAATATGAGGAACAATTCAGCAGACACAAGGGAACACATGCATTTTCTATTTCACCCTCTCTTTCTTTTTGTTTTCTCAACAATTCCTCTTAGCTGTTAACAAGGTCAAGCGAGTTAAAAGACTCGGTTTTTCTTTTGTCAGTTTATAATCCTTCAAAATCTGATGAGCAATTTTATTTGACCTTATTTCTCTTTCTCACGAAGGAACGCTTAGAAAAAGCAGCACCACAGACTTAGTCATTCCTTTATTGAAAACTGCCATTTCCATGACAGAATAGAGGAAACTATAATGTGAGCAGGGCTGCAACAAAGTAAGTTTTGAAAATGCATTGAGGAATTCACTAAATTACAAAATCACCGCTTGAAACCAACTCTTCTTCTGCTCATGCTGAAAACTGCGCCTTCTATTTTTAATGGATGAATATGGATGTTATCATTATTATTCTCAGGTGCTGTCCCTATATTGTATCTTCTTTTATCCAGTAGTCTCAGTAACTCTTGTGTTTCTTATACCTTCAGAACTGAAGAAGTCTTTTGGATGAAATGTGAGACATTTTCAAGTATCTACAATCAAGGTCCCAGCTGCCCTCAATTCAGCATTGCTTGGATAACCATGACCTGGATGACTGAGACTCTTGACAGACTGTATTTGTTCAGTTTGACCAACAGGTGGTGCCATAGCAACCTGTAAAACCACAGGCTCTGATTTTGTTTCTTGTTTGGCATCCAAATGCATGTTCATGTCCTATAAGGAAACATTTGTGGAACATTTCATTCACAGGATCAAACACAACATTACCACTCTCATCACAAAGAGACCACACAATATAGAAAGCATCAAAAGACTAAGTGATCATCACACAGATGAGTATCAATATATTGGCCCTGTAAAAATGTTGTCATCTTGTGTATGTGGAATTACAGTAACTATGATATAAAGGGGATAATCATGAATAATCTATGAAAAAAGGCTGGTTAGGGTTGCAAAAAAAATATTAGGTCACGAAACTCATTTAGCTACACCGAAAGTATTGTCACAGTATAAAAATTCAACATGAATGGAAAGAATATAAAAAGAAGTACACATGTGACAACATCAGCTTATAATAGATAAATTCAACATCTATTGAATCACAAGGAAACACGTCTAACAAAGAACAATTTGGCCATTAGTAAACCACATGGACAATCAGAGACCCTCCTCTCTCACATGGCTATTACGAGCTCTAATTATGAAAATGGCTGTTATAAAAACAAAACAAAACAACAGGAAGTCCACTGAAGGTCAAATGGAATGAGCCCAGGAGTCCAGCTTAATATCAGTCGAGGATGCCAGGTTGGTGATGTTAGGGGATATGTCATGTGTCAGGCCAGATGAGGTAGAGTAATTGGTGGAGTCATGCTGGGTGGAGTGGAGGGAGATAGACGGGGGTGGGTAACCTGGAAGATGCAGAATCGCCATCCCTTTCAAAACAACCACGATGAAGACAGCGGATATACATGCAAAATAAAAGGTCATGCCAACACAATGCATACAGTGTGTGAGGAAAAATTGGCACACACAGGGAAACTGCATACAAAGGCCTACATGTATGTGAAAACTAAAGATGTATGGCAGCACAAAGCAAAAAATGACAAAGTGCTCACAGAGAAAATACTGCATTGGATCAAAGATGTCTAATGAATAGAAATTGAGCTGTGGCGTACGCGTTTGAGCAGATACGCTTGATAATTATAACAGTGGATATTAATGCTTCAAAAACAGCTATTATGTAGAATTATGTCTCATTGTCTAAGGATTAATACAGCCTGCTGAGAACAGCGCTGATTGCAGAACCTCATGGCAGCAGAGATGAAAAATGTGCTGTGGAGTGTTGTTATTTATGGAGATGCAGTACAGAAGGGGCTGCCCTGCGCGCGGAGGGATCCACGCGAAGGGTGAGAGGTGCCATCCATGATGGCCGACAATGTGGTCATCCTCCTCCTCACCCCCACCTTTTTCAAAGAGAGACCAGATATACCCTAGGAGGCATGTTCTCAGACTGCCTGCTGTTAGATTTCTTGTATCCAGTGCTGTTTTTCATGCCCCAACAAACTCACTCACATTCTTCTGCTGCATTCTATCCTCACTCCTCCTCCTGTAACAGTTCCTCTTCTTTTTATTTCCACTCTAGCCACCCCAGGTCTTCTTTGTCCCTGACATGAAAGACACAGTGTTTTCAAGGATTATCCAGTCCATGATGCAGTGTGTCAGGCTGTCTGCAGCGTCCTGCCCTTGCAGCCCACAGTTGCCCGTCACTTGCTTTGAAGAGGCCTCTCAGAGCCTCACTGTGGTCAGAGGTTGCTTCAGCACTAGAAGCCTCTATACATGTCCTCAAGCACAGTTTTAGTAGGGGCAGGGTACAAATACAGGAAATTCTGATCAAAAGGTTTTGGTTTTTTTCCGTTTTCCGTTAGGCTACAAGAGATCACTTGTTTAAATTACAGACATTAAAGATAAATTACAGTAGAATTTTGTCAAGGCTCATTATGCTAAGATTAACCTGCAGCACTGATGGTCATATATAAGAATGTGATGTCCCCTGGGCTATGTGTGTGCTGTGTTGTGTGTCCCTTGTGCTCATGTTGCAGGTTTGCCGTTAGGTGCAGCTTGAGTTTATCAAGGAGGTGGAGGCAGATGATCGCCATCCTCCACATGGATTATAGAAGATATACCCATCCAGGCACTCAAAGGAGGCTCCCCCTCATTTGCGCCATGTTGTCAGTGTTGATTTCTGTTCAGTTCATTTGGTAAGTCTTGTGTTTGCTGGGTGTAAATCCCTCCTGCAAACCTTGTTTGTTAAATGCCGTTTTTATGATCTCAGTAAAGTAAAAAGCTACATCCATGCGCATCTTACTGTATTTGCTATGCTCAGAGCTGTTCAGTGATATAGTAGCAACTGTGAAATACCTTACACCACTGCGCTTCAGGTTATGCAGATTATCAGTGTTGTTAACATCATTTTTTTCTGAAGTTCAGTTTTTTTCTGTTACTGTACCATGTTTCTTACAATGGCATAGAGATCTCAGTGCATCGCAGCTTGAGAAAACACATGCAATACACAAGTGTTGCAAATTCACTCAAAACAACAGAAATCACCATATTTCTCCCCACATAGGAAATACCCAGTTGTCACTTCCCCTTATTTCTAAACATTCTTTAATAACTACTGAAGGTATTTTATCTGGGACTATCTCAGACTGTATTATGAAGCGTAACCCACAACTTAGACCCTTACATAACGTGCTGACAGACCAAAAGCAGTGCTGTACTTGTTTGCTGTGTCACATCACTCCTAATGCAACAGAGGCTTGAGAGAGCCCCGACAGTAATGCTCCTGCCAGACAATGGCAGAACAGTTCAGTGGGATGCCGATTGTTCCTGTGTGCTCCAGCTGGACACAGATGACAAAGTCCTTACCATCTGTAAGGAACATAGATCAGAGACACTATCCGTCAACCCCTGTGGCATGGTTCCAACTCCATTTGTGTATTTCTGACCTTGGAGCGCATAATTGGGAGACGTCATCATTTTCTTCCAGTCATTTGCTATGGTGATTCCTTTCGTGTGTATGTGTGTGTGCAGAGTGCCTTCTTCTGCTCCCAGTTGGTGAAGATTATGTTCAGTGTCATGGAAAACTTGGAGAGACATTAAATGAGGCTCGTATCATGCATAGTGTGTGTGTGTGTGCCACATTTTCCCTGAGCACATTGTGACCATGGATAAACATGAGTATCATAATGCCAAGAAAGGACATGTAAACAAATTGCAAATACACACAAAAAAAGAAAAACAAAAGAAGAAAAATTGTAAGAATCTTGAATTATTCAATAAAAATTATATAAATCTTTTAGATGTTTGGAATGAGAGGTTTTCAATGAAAGATCCAGTCGAAACATTTTGTTTATCATACTGAAGCAAACCTAAATGCTATACAGACAAAGTGATGCAATTATGGGGTTTAGCTTATGCTGAGGGTGTAGCCCAGCATGCAATACAAATGAAGGCAGAGCAAAACAGAGACACAAATGAATTGCATGCAGGCTGGATGCAGCCTTCATACTCATATGAGCCACAGGCAGTGTCCCTGATGTGCCTGCTCCCGTCCCCTGTGAGCAAGAGCCAAGTGGAGAGAATGATGGATATAGCTCCATGAGGACACGGCAATATACAACGATACTTGGCATGTTTCCACATGAGCGCCACTACATCAGCTTGAGAAGGAAGGGCATGGCAGGTTTCCTTCTTTACCTCTCCCTCCGTCGCTCAGCTGATGTGTTATTTTCGCGTGCAACATGTGCCACCAGTTCAGATGCTCTACTACGTCTGATAAATTAAAAAGAGAGAAGTGAATAATTAACTTTGATGATGCTCTTGTGAGAAGACCTGCCAGAACTGTGTGCTTTTCATTAAAGCAGGTGGGAAAAAAACACAATGATTCACAGTCACAGTGTGTGACTCATACTTTATTCAATCTTCATAAACCAACAGTCAAACATTGCACCATTTCTTCTCATTTTCAAGCTCTCTGCTACCACAGTGGACCTAATCAATACACACACCACATCCCATGGCTAAGTCACAGTCACATGAAATGGGATGACATGATATTAAAATTTAATAATCATAGGTTCTGCTCAAGCCATATACCTTTAAGTACTTTAGAGCTGCTTGTGATGATTTGAGATGGGATTGGTGTGACGGTTCACAGAGGGGCTTTCAGTCGCCTGGATATTGACAGCATGCTCTAAGTGAACTGTAAACCAACAACCTGTGATCTTTGGTTGGCAGAAGTTGAAGTTCAGAAAGGGGTGGGGGGGTCAGTCAATAGCATGTTGGATAGACCCAGCTCCTGTCAGGTGAAAGTAACAACTTTGCAACATTATTGTTTTAGCCTATATCTCCCCCTCCCCCAGATGCTTGCTTCTAGGAGATTGGCATATAATGAAAAGCTGATGTAACGCTTTGTTTTTAGAATGAATGACAGATAAGCCGTTTAACAGACCGTTTGAGCGCAGGAACGTGCCTTTGCTCGGTAAATTTTTGATGTGTTTTTTGTTGTTGTTGTTGTTTTTTATTTTTGGGGGGGGTTGAAGGTGGAAGGGGTTGAGGGGGCATCTTTCCCGTAGGTAGGTCAACATCTTTTGGGGAATGTATCTTTGTATGATGCTCGAGTGAGCTGATTCCTTGTGCATGAAATGACTTGACATCCTCTCGACCACCGAGTGAGCGTGCGCGCGTGCGTGCGCGAGAGTCCAGAGAGGAAAGATGGGGGAGAGAGAGAGAGAGAGGGAGATGGAGAGGGAGAGAGAAAGAGAGAGAGAGAGAGAATAAGCAACTTTGTTACCAGGCATAGCTGTGTCTCCTCCGGCACAGCGTGCTAAAAGAGAAGCATTTGGCAGTTATGGTTGATCAGCGTTTCTTTCATCCTCTCAAGTGCATTAGAGACGACGGACGTGCTCGCGCTGAATAGATCCCGCTTCCTCTTTCGTTTTGTCGGATTAAAGATAAAAGATGCGCTGAAATACCTAAACGAGCCTACATCTTCATCAATGTGCGTGAGGTATGTATGTCTACCAGGAGTTCCACACAAATTATGCAGGCTGCTTCATGTCTAACAAGGCGTGCACTGTGATGCAGGATGTCAGCAAACCTGTCATTTACATAGCTTTCAATTCAAAACCAGTATTTAATTGCGTTTTGAATGTCTTTAGCAATAAGCAAATGCGATGTGGCTTCCCCTCACGGCGGACCCAGACAATTGTTTTGTGCTTATGTCTCGCTTTGACCTTGCTTTTTTTTTTGTGTGTGTGTTATTTACATAGCTCGCAGGAGTTGCTCTCTGTCCTGCTTTGTTTGAGCCATTTTAGATCAGCAGCCACACAGCCAGAAGTTACCTCTGGGTAACAGCAAAAATTATGCTTTGACTTTTCTTTTTTTTCATGCAGGCTACAGCTTGTTGTGAGGAAGTTGCTTTCATTTTTTTACATCACCGTCTATGTCTTTTATTTCTAGATGACATTGAGGATACCTAAATAGCAGGACTGTGAGCTCGGCCATCATTTGCAGGAAAATGCATCTTTGGATTTCTTGTGTTTTGCTGAGTGCAACGTCAGTGTGCACGGCTGAAATGTTTGGCAGTTATGGGGAAATATGTCAAAGACTGTGTGCCTGTGAGGAGAGAGAGGGGATACTTACAGTGAGCTGTGAAAACAGAGGAATTGTAAGTCTCTCAGACATAAGCCCAGTCTACTTTTCCCAGTATCATCTGCTGCTTACGGGGAATCTTTTGAGAAAGCTGTCTGCCAATGATTTTGTTGAGTACAAAGGACTTACAATATTACATCTGGGGAATAATGACATATCTGAGGTTGAAGAAGGAGCTTTTAATGGACTTCAAGGATTAAAACGGTTACATCTCAACAATAACAAAATTGATGCCTTGAAGGAAGAGTTTTTCTTTGGCCTTGAAAGTCTGGAATATCTACAGATTGATTATAATTACATCACTCATGTGGCGCCAAATGCCTTCAGCAGGCTTCGACATCTGGAGGTCCTGATTCTAAATGACAACTTAATATCTACCCTCCCTGTGAACATTTTCCAGTATGTGCCACTGACTCATTTGGACTTAAGGGGGAATCAGCTCAAAGTGCTGCCCTACTCAGGTCTGCTGGAGCACATGAACAGCGTTGTGGAGTTACAGCTGGAGGAGAACCCGTGGAACTGCTCCTGTGAACTGATAGCTCTCAAAACCTGGCTGGAGAGCATATCATACACAGCTCTGGTCGGCGATGTTGTTTGTGAGTTCCCGTTTCGGCTTCACGGGAGAGATCTTGATGAGGTTTCAAAACAGGAGTTGTGCCCGAGGAGAGCCATAGCTGAATATGAGATGCCGCCCCTGCCACATTTGAGCAGTGATGCATACTACAAGACCACGCCAGCTCTAGTTACAGCCTCCTTCACCTCATCTGGGATTGCGCGGTCCTCATCAAGACCCACCAAGGCACCTCGACAGTCAGGCAAATTAAAATCAAGACCCACTGCTCGTGTCCCATCTAATAAACCACAAAATTATGGCCAAATTGTATCATATCAGACCAAATCCCCCGTGCCTTTAGATTGCCCGACTGCCTGCACCTGCAATCTTCAAATTTCAGACCTGGGCCTGAATGTGAATTGCCAGGAGCGAAAGATTGAGCATATCTCTGACTTAAATCCCAAACCTTACAATCCCAAAAAGATGTATCTAACAGGGAATTACATCCCTGTGGTGCGTCGATCAGATTTCATTGAGGCAACCGGATTAGACTTGCTTCATCTTGGTAACAATCGAATTGCTCGCATACATGACAGAGCATTTGGCGATTTGACACATCTAAGAAGGCTCTACCTTAATGGTAATTTGATAGACCACCTCACAGCTGACGTGTTCTACGGACTGGAGAGCCTACAGTACTTATATTTAGAATACAATGTAATTAAAGAGGTTACTGCTGATACCTTCCAGCATGTACCCAAACTTCAGCTTCTTTTTCTCAACAATAACCTGCTGAAAACTTTACCAGTGGGAACTTTCAATGGCCTGACGTTAGCCAGACTAAATCTCCGCAGCAACCATCTGCGATATCTGCCAGTGAGTGGTGTGCTGGATCAGCTTACAGCGCTGGTGCAAGTTGATTTGTTTGAGAATCCCTGGGATTGCTCGTGTAGCATACTGGAGCTGAAGATGTGGCTGGAGCAGCTCAGCACAGGCACAGTTGTAAACAATGTCATCTGTGGCTCGCCCAAGAGACTAGCTGGGGAGGATATGAGATACATTAAGACGGCTAATTTCTGCCCTAATAACTCTGATATACTTGCTTCTGTGATCCCACCCTCAGAAGAATCTTTCCCTGGCAGCACTATCACCATAGAAACCTCCTTGGACTCTGACACACAATATGGCGCGATTCCTTTATCTGTGATGATCCTTGCCCTTCTCCTCTTATTCATTGTATCTGTGTTTGTGACTGCAGGATTGTTTGTGGCGATGAAAAAGAGGCGTCAAAAGAATCAAAACGAGCATAATAACTCCATGAATGCTTGCATTAGCTCTCTCAACATGGAGTATGGCCTTTACAAAAAAGGGTCCATCCCCAAAGTCAGAACGTCTGCAGGACACGTGTATGAGTACATCCCACCTCCCACAGAATCGACATGCAGAACTACAGCCCACACCCCGACGGACAGCAAGTCAGTGGATGGATTTAGAGACTTTGATGAGTTGAGCGGCGCTTTTCTGGGTAACTCAGATGAAGAAGCAGCAAGTAATGTAATAAGCTCAGAATACAGTGCCACTACTCCCGAGCCGCTTAACAAGCCCTCCACCCCTCACCAAGATGATCCGTGCTACTACAGAGACGTACATGAGCCTGACAAGCACACACGCTACAGCAATACGTTACCATGCAGGCACACAGCACATTCATCCAGTCAGTATACCTCAGACTTTGATGCACGGCATCAATACATGCACCCAGAGAGGATACAACAGACAATACTCTATTGTACAGCACCAAGTACTGTCTATGTGGAGCCCAACAGGAGCGAGTACTGGGAACTTAAAGCAAAGCTTCACATTGATCCTGATTATCTTGAGGTTCTTGAAAAACGAACCACATTTACACAGTTTTAAAAGACTCAGACTCCTGCACGATCAGAGAGGATGCATTGGTGCAATGTGTCCATTTGAATCAGGAATCAGAACATGTTCAAACTTGTTTCTCACCTTTATTAGTACAGTGCATTGTGAATATCAGTAGACGTTCATGTGAATCATGCTTTACAGAATTGACTTATAAAGGGGAACGCTACTCATTTCAAAATATCACTTCACACTTTATCCCCGTGGTGTTAAACAGTCTGGTTAAAATGTGTAAATATGAACGAGCAACCACAGATTCCAGGCTCTTATGACTCAACCCATTATAAAATACATCCCGGAGCTGTTTCTCTGACAATAATGTGAGACTCAGCTTTTACTCTCAAATTAGCTGCATTGCATAAGTGTCAATGAAGCGTGCAGATGATATGTTCTTATCCCAAAATAAACCAGGTTTTTGGATATGTATGACTCCCAGTTCTGTCTTTTCAAATTTATTCAAAGTGAAACTCACACGAGACTAAATCATATTTATTCCGCAAGTAAATCTCACCTGTGTGTAGGTGTAGATGAAAGTCACATAGCCTACACATCTGTGAGGAATATTGTGCTCCAGTGAAATATGGAGCTATTGAGAGAGGTAGTTATAGTCCTCCAGGGTGTACAGCTCTGGGATGATAATATTAAAAGCATGAGCTCATAAAATAAATTTGAATGTAATGTCTCAAATCACAGATTATAAAGTCAGTAAATCTCTGGTCTTGTGTTTGCAGATTTGGAAGAGAATAATTAAAGTAACCTAAAAATGTACTGAACCAACTGACTACTGGGAGATCTGTGAAAATCTGTGGTGTTTCCCCAAATGCTTTCCCATCTCAATACCTAGTTGCATACTGAAGTATTGTAACTGTGCTTGGAAATGATGTAACGGAAATGTTATAATCTCAGTTGTATTCAGATGTATTGTAACCGAAAGAATTAGCTTTAACTTTTGTGTATAACATTTGTCAAAATGTGTACAAATGCACACAGCTTCACAGCAAAATGATAGTCATAAATGATCCAGTTTAATCAGTGTCTTCACTTTAACTACGACCAAAGCACTTCAGAAATCATCTGATTATATATGCAAACTTTGACACCCATGTGGTATACGTGAAAACACAATCCTGTCTTATACCACACACTTAGCCTACAACCTGTTCTCTTTATCATATGTCTGAATGCATCTATGAGTATTTTCTGGTTGTAATACATCTGAGTATACTTACAGTACAGTAAGAGCCAAATACATCTCCATATTTCTCTGTTTGAAATTCACCTGAAAATCGCTAAAAAAAATTTATATGGGCCATATTAGGACCATATAAACATATTTTAAATGACGGCATATTTTTACACAAACAAATATGGGTATTAGGATTTTTTTGTGTTCTTTTAATTGTTTTTCTTTTAGAAAAAAATGCACTAATGACTTCTACAGGTCAACAATGATGTCACTTTCTGAAATGCACAATATGGTAATGTGCATATAGCCATAGAGGTAGGTTTGATAACTGCATACATACAAGTAATACATGTAAAAGAAAATGTTGCACTATGCATAGATATAGATTATATGTAGACAATCTGTAAAAAAAAAAAAAAAAAAATAGAAAAAGAAAAAGAAAAAGAAAAAAAAGAAGAAAGAAAGATAGAAAAAGGCCCACAGCTCTTCATTTTTCTAAAGCTTCAGATAATTTTAATTACATGAGTTTTCATGGGAATACTGAGTGGATTTGTACGTACTGCATTATAATGGAAAAACACACTCTCATTACTTGGCATTGTTTGTTTTGTCTCTTTGGTACAGGGTTGTATGCTCCCTCTGTTTCTCTCTCCATTTTTGTAAAGGGGAATGGGGTACTTTTCCACATGTGTGAAGGGGTGCAAGAGCTTTAGTTATTAGATTGAAAAGCACAACAAATGAATGCAGCAACTGAATGGATGGAGTCATCTTTATGCATGAAAATGTTCTATGCTCTAAAGGAAAGTAAGCACATCATCCAGTCATAATGCAGTCTAACCAATTTCTGGGTCAATAGTGTAAGCCAAGAAATGTGACTTTCCCTGAGAGTTTAATACACAGAGTAAATTCACATCATATGCAGTAATATGCACTGAACCTGTCATCTTAACTCAACTAATTAGAGGGCATGGTGTATCTGGACCCTGTCAGCATGTCACCAAGTATTACACTGCAGCATTAGTCATGCTGTTTATCAAGAATACAGTCTTGGTTTGTTTCCTTTCACGTGTTAGAGTCATTCTGTGATTCTTTTGTCACCTGAGCTGTCTCTGCTTATTGGAAATTCCCCAGAACAAATGAAATCCACACAGTGATGCATGATGTAAGCCTGCACAGGTTTGTACATTGAAACGTGTAGGATTCCTTTTTGTATCAATGTGTTGCTGTGAAGTTAGTGGTAAAAAACAAAACAAAACACTATAAAATCTACAAATATGCTGAGACAGATAGATATGACATTTTGTTTTTATTGTGAACAGTAACTGGCAGTGAGTTTGTAGTTTCAGTTCCACAATCTTTTTTTTTTTCTTAATGTCTGTAGAATTTTGTACAAACAAACTAATGCAACAGGGGAGTATAGCACATTAATGCAGGGCAAATAAGAGTTAAGAGGAAAGATCAATTTTAACATTTTTATTTAAGTAAAAAATCTCGCTAAGGTAACTGTGATGAAAACACAGCATTTACTGTATATAACAGCAATTTGTAATGATGTCTTTTTGTAATCAACAATCAAATGCATTATTTTTTGTCACGCAAAACACTGATAATCCAAAAATTTGTTAAATTATAATATGGCTATCATGTGTACATGTGCAAATGCTTAAGTTTGCTGAGAAGAAGCGGTCCAGTCAGTGTCTTATTTGTATTCCTGTTGTTATGTTTGCTTTTGTTTGTTTGGTTTTCATATGAAAACGGTGATTTTCTATGTCAGCCTCTAATTTGTAAATAGAACACTTCATCAGCATTTCCATGCAAACTTCAGCTCTGAAAAGCAAAAACCTGGTCTCGTATTGCAGAAACACAGTCCAACTAAGAATATGTGGGGTAAATATATCTACAATGTGCTGTTTCTTTAGTTGTTAGCTGATGAATAAAAGATATGCATTCATTTGATATACCCTTGTTTCTGTGTTCCCTTTACCCTATTGTTGTTAATGTCATAGTGCATAATGGAGGATAGATATGAAAGTTTT
Source organism: Decapterus maruadsi (assembly GCA_030347415.2). Lineage (NCBI taxonomy): Eukaryota > Metazoa > Chordata > Actinopteri > Carangiformes > Carangidae > Decapterus > Decapterus maruadsi. Next base: position 16,077,135 of record CM064902.1, on the reverse strand, counting down.
ACACAAAACCCCGATGGCAGTCTTTAGAGCATTATAGAAATTGCAATATCCACTTCAAGTGTTCATAGTCATACTTTAAATTCGGCATAGGGGGAATAAAGAGAACGGCCCTCAAATGATCAGCTCTGTTCACATAGCTCTTTTTTCTGGATGTCTTAGCTTTCCTCAACATCACCCCAATTTTAACTAACATCAGCTTAAATGATCAATTCTCTCATGTATAAACGAAATAATCATCTAATGCCCAGAGTGTTCAAACAGCTGCACAAATAGCAGGAGCAGAACATGCCCAGGGCTGTATCACAAAATGTGCATATACCACATTTGAGGTTCTTGAACAAGTCAGAATTCAAAACGTTTAATCTTTAGTTTCTTATAGCAACAAAGGGTGGATCTCTGGTGTTAAATGGGATGTGTTTAAAGCCAAAGTGAGAACATTTGAAATGGGAGTAAATGTGCAGTGTGACTGCATCTGCATGTGTGCAAGCAGAAACTCACACAGGAACCATATTCTTAGCAGACATAGCTTGCAGGAGGCCCAGTATCCATGGAAACGTCCAATTACCTGACACAGAAAAACAATTTTAGAGCAAGAGGTACTATGCCGACACGTATATGAACTAATTTGTAACTTGGCTTTTTGACAGGTATGTAATTACTGTAGGTCCCATCCTGCTAAATGATTCACTTTACATATCAAAGACTGGAGATGACTTGCATGAAATGCATCTTGTTTTGGATGCGGGATCTGTGTCTAAAAAGTGTCAGTTTCAATAAGACGCCCTAACCCCCGTGGATGACCTTTGACTCAGATTGATGGTGTTATGTTGCTGCTTAGCTTGGTGAAGACCCCAGAGGAGGCTAGGAAGAGGGAAATTAGGGCAGATCTGCATTATGTAAGCTTGAAGAGATGTGTCAGGCAGTGTGAAGATGGCATATGACTGTAAGCATTCACCAAAAGGAAAACCTTTACTACTTGGTTACATCAGACAAGCAAACACAGTAGAAATACCACTGACTCCAGCCGCTCTGATACGCATCTATTTTTCTCACAGTGGAGGGGAAAATAGAATCTCCCATCTGGCGACATATGTATGGCTTCCAGTTGTTGGTCTCAGACTGTGTTTCTGTCCCTGAAGCTTTTCAGTCTTCTGTTTCCCTATGCTGCTCTGCACCGTTTCTCTTGCTCTCACTTTGGATGTGTGAGTGTTTGAAAGTGTGTGTCTGGATGCATAAATTATTGACTCAGAGTGTATTCATGCTTCCCTCAAGGACTTCAGCCAACCAACGTGGAAATACCTTTATCCACTCTTTTCCTCTTTCAACATTTTTTGTTTCAAAAACCCTCACAAAACCCACAAGCAAAGAAAGGTCTTCAGTAATAATTAATGTGTTACATCTTGAACATAAACTGCCATTTATCTATGTCCAGTGTTCCTGTAAATAATGTATGTCAGGGTAGCCCTTTGTTTTAGATTCATCTGAAGAGAAATTACACTCTGCTGGGATGGAGTGGTATTTACAATCCTAGAGAGGAGGATTTGGAATTTGGATGTGCTAAACTTTGCCAGAATATCTGCAACAACTGGAAACAGTATGCGTGAGACGCACTAATATTTATGAGGGCTTATCCAGGCTTATGACTGCCAACCTGAGAAAAGTGACAAAATCCTTCTTCATCCTCCCATTTAGCACTCTACACTAAACATGAGAATGATATTTCACATCAAGCAAAGAGAAAAGCCCTGGCAAAAAGCAAAATAAAATGTTGTGTTGTGAATACAGTGAATTAATGTTTATAAGAAGCTTTCATTCACTCCTGAGTGCTCTTTATTACAATACTAGACAGTTGGCTGTACGCATTATATCACTGTCTGATATTCCCTGACTGTATCCAGACAGAATTACTAATATTCCCCAGTTCTGAATATCATGTTTTCCCTCCCTCAGTCACAAGCATACTGTGCAGCTCACGGTGCCCTGCAGAGTCGCTCATCCCACATTAACCTCTGTCCATGCCCAATATCCATACTCTTTTTATCAGCCCCGTTTTCCTCATGGCTCTTCGGCACATCAAGGGCATGTCCTTCTCTGTATCTTGGCCCGAAGTGTCACTATAGCTGCTAGAACAGGCCGACACGCTTGTTGGCCTGTAATTTATAGTGACAACAAACAGGCCCAGATGGACAACATACTGCATTTGTGTATATGTTACAAAATAAGTCTATATCAAAACATGGTCTCATGGTGGATTTATTTAGAAACACACCGCACCAGCGGGATCCACTACAGCAGTGTCTCCTGCTGATTTGAAAAAGATGTGACCTGAAAGGGCCCTGTTTGTGTTTCCTCATTCAGTTGAGAGAGGGGAGAGACACAAATCTCACTATGAAAAAGCAGCTCTGCCTGAACAATAATGGTATACTCAAGACAAGAGACAGTCACAAAGAGCATGCGAAGCAATGGCAACTGACAATTTGAACAAAAGTGCAGGAGAAGATTACACATTTGTATTGAAATTCCAGTCTAGTTTAATATATTTTCACAGCAAAAACAAATTCTGATCCTATTTCGTATGATTTCACATAGACATTTTTTTCTATCTTAGATGTCTCATAATTCCATAATGTCACACAGGATAAATCTAACTTGACCATAAAGCTGTTGAATCAAGTGCTGCAGTATTTGAGTGGACTATTACAGATTGTCCGTGTACTGTGGCGGAATTTAAATGCAGCTTCTGCTGCACTATTGCACATTTCCTTCTTCTGGCCATTGCATAAAACCTACTGACAAGTGGAGGATGGCAGCTAACAACTCGCCTGCTAATGTTCAACTGCTTAGTTTGTTCTGACAAGAAGCTGTTATAATGATCTTTCTATAGTGGGAGAGGGAAATTATACCAATTATTCCCCTTTCACATTGAGTGTTTCTTCAAGGGTAACACAGTGACATTACAAATAACTAATTGGTAATATTCAGTCCATTCCATCTGATAACCAACATTCAATGACAGTGGAGGTGACAACTGCTGAAAAAGGTACTGTAGCAAGCAAGCAAACCTATATAATATTTGACATTTCTTTCCAGTTACAAGCAAAGTATGGTGCAAAAAGCACAGAGCTATAGCATGTGAGTTCTTGATCATGTGGATTATGTAAGTACCAAACATTCAGATATGAATTAAAACAAACTTAGAGAGTAAAATGAGACCTACAACTGAACTGACCAGTGAAAACTTGTTTTAAAAAGGCATGAAAACCTTTTAATTTCTGAGGTTGGACAACATCATTACAGGTGTAATATGATCTGTAAAAGAAATTAACCCACTTAGCAATATAATTGTGCATTCTAATTGCCTGTATCAGATCATTGGGCAAAATAATTCTGTTTCATCTGCAAAGAAATGACATACAAATCGAGCAATAATGGGCCTATTAGTGAACCCTGGGGAACACCAGATGTTTTGTGGAGCTAAAACTATAGCAGACAAACATCAGTTGTATTTTATGTTTCTGAACAATCCATCATGAGACCATAATTGTAGAGATCATAATTTCCATATTTTCAAAATCACTTTTTACAGTGTATTGTCATCACTGAAATTCCTGTGAACAGACTGAAAAAGACTTTGACTGCAGTACTGTGCGCTTGCATGGTAATATTATCTGAAAACCTAAATCATAACCCTCTAAAAGGAGGCAGCCACACTGCAGCAAATACCAGCTGGAGCCAAGGCCTCTTATCTAACCATTGTGCTCAAAGGTACAGTACATGAAGCTGTAGAAGTGTGCTCAAAAGTTAATGGATTGTGAGTGCAGTGCACCTTTGCTGTGAGGAACTGATTCATTTTTGCTGTCTTCCTTTGGTATCAGTTTTCCAATGTAATTTCAATATAGCAACACTGTCTTTTTTACTAGTTTGTTGATATGCTCATGAAGTCTTGTCATGTTTGAATGCAACAAACAACAAATCCAAACCACATCAGTGAGAGCCATACACACGTTAAACTGAAATGTAATATTTTCACCCGGGTGAAGTGTCAGATAAATGATGCAACACATACTGAACTGATAAGGACTTGGTATCTTGCTCAAGGACGCTGCAGTATACACTTGAGGTGACAGGAAAACCTCCTGTGACCCTCATTGGCACGCATGCTGTTGGCGTCTGGTTCGGTAACTTAGCAGCACAGGATACAGTTGGCATTACAACATAGCTGGATACAGGCTATTGTCCACTTAAATTATTGTTATCTTTAAGATGTCTCATAGAAAAATGCAAATACCTGCTAGTTATCCAGCATTTTTACATCTTTTCTTATTCATGTGTTGGGGTTCATAAACCCCTCTTACTTGAGTTCACTTGGGACAAATTATAAAGTAACATCAGCACCATTATAAAATCCAGTCTGATAGCAGTTTTATTGGTCATCCTATCTCTCAGTGCATTGTAAAACACTCAGAGAGATTTATATGTGCATTGTCCACAAACACTTAAAGAGAAACTTTCTGCTCTGTCACCTTGTAGATAGCCGGGCACTGTAATATTTAAAGTTGAAGATAACTTTTTAAGCAGTGTATAGTTCAAGGCAGAACAGAACTCTCATGTCATCAACTCTCGTGACAGGCTCATGGTGTGCCGTGGTTCCTGAAAGCACTTTTCCGTGTTTCTGTCTCTCTTCACTATGAGTATGCTTGTGGGATTTACGGCAAGCTACAATGGATCCAGACAGATGGCAAGGTGGGGGTGTTGGGTAACCATCTTCTGAACCCCAGGGAGCACTGCCATATACAAGCTGTCAGACAAATGTCTTCACCCAGACTTTTTTGGTTATAATATAATGAGACTTGGACTTTGACATTCATTTTCACAATTGTTCAGACATCCAGAAGAACTGTGAGTACAGTGTTAATGGCAAATTGTTGGGCCTTGTTAAGAAGTTTATGCACACACTCCCCTATTAATTATATTGTTGCTGTGCCAACAGCATCTTCATATCATCTATAAATGCATCAGGGTAACAAGGCCATCAGGAATTTCCATAAAATGAAGTAGCAAATAGGTCATGAATATCATTAATATTCAAAAAGCAGCACATCAAAGACTGGTAAGCCAATGCCTCAGCATTAACTACATTTGACCATTCATATCTTTCCTCATTAACCACTCTAGGAAGCGTTATTTGCTGATGGCTGTGCACTGTACACTGGTGGCAAGTGCATCAAAACAGTTCTTTCAAGTTCCTCAAGTATCATGCAGCTATACAACTCCTAACAAGCCAAACGACTGAGATGTCTCACTGTCAGAGCACTGTATGTGTCAACTCTGGTAATACTGATTAAGTTCATCGCAATTTATGTAAGACACTTCTTCAGTTGTTCTCAGTTGAGTGGATAATTGACAGCCTATTGTTGGGTGACTGCCTAGATTTCACAGATTTCCCTAAAGACATGTCAAAATTGTCCAGCCAACCACTAAAAGACTTCAGCACTTTTGACAAGGATTGTTTCATTCCTCTACAAACAAAAACTTATGCCTTAAGAGTAATTTGAGAGATGCCAAAACATCATAAAAAAATCAACAAATAGTAGCTTACATATGCCCTCAGTTCTTTTTGAATTCTGAACCTTCTTTCATACTGTGCCTAGTGCCTACGCTTAAACCTTATTTTAGTTGTCTACTAACTGTCATGTCATTGTGAATCTTGCAGGACTACATGAAAATAAGGATACATAAAGCTGACACAAACAGGACAATTTACTGAACATTTGATATGCAGGAGATAAGCTGCTGAAGTATTAGACAGGTTGAATACTTGAAATGTGTCAACGGCTTTTCAATAAAACAAAGTCTGAATTTTGCAGACTGTGCATCAGTCTACATTCCTGCTGAAATACAGAAACCCTAATTACATTACAGGCTAAAATCAAACCTAGCATATAAATTACAGTAAATGTAACATTTAGCTAACCCTCTCTCTCTTCTCTCCATAAATGTAGCTGAGGTTAGCACTAAAAAGCATCAGAATTCATTTCGATCCCTGATGAGTCCTGGACACAGCTGTATATGCCTCTGCAGCATCAGCTACAACAACTCAGGTGACTGCAGGCCTGACACACTCCATTCAGATCACTTAACACAACACAATGTTTAGCCGTGCCTATTTAGAAAACAATTAGATTTATATTATTAAAAACATTCCTTTCTTGTCTGTATAGTGTCCATGTATCTGATGGCTCAACTGTGTGCCTATATGACACAGAGAAATCAAGACACACACCCATATTTTGTTTGTCATAGAGGAATTTGAGCTTAGCACCACAGGCATATGCCTCTGAAAATTCAGTTTACACTTGTTGTGGCGACATGCTCAGGTGTAAAGCAAGTGATCGCCCCTGTGGAAAGCATGAAAGCAGATATTTCTCATCTTGTTTGAAAAAGCAGAGCCACCTGCTGCAGCTGAGCTCACCGCTTGAGTGAAAAACCACCTCAGAGTTGTTTTATCATAACACTGAATGCCGCTCCTCCGCATCGCTACTATACTAATTGTAATACAGTGAAAGTGATGCTCAAATTAATACAAACTCCCTAAAATCGCAGTGAAGAATCAATCTGCAGACTGCTTTTCGATATGAAACTCATAAGAATGAAAAATGAATTATTCAAAGACACTATTTTAGATTTCACAATGTCTGTTAATAATTTATCACATACCCCCTGCATATTTGAAAATACCTGAGTTTGTGTGGAGGTTTACATGCATATTTATAGTATCGTCTAATCCGAATTCCTTCTCTCTTTTTGGGGGAGATGCGGTGAGGTAGGGTAGAGCGGTGTCCTGTTAAATGTCATGCATTGAAATAGTCCAGACCTTTCAAAGATGGAAACCTAGAGGATTATAAACTCATATGAACAGATTACATCAGATTCCGTCCTCTTTAATCTGAGTTTTGATTTCAATCTTGATGGCTTTTTTTTCTTCCCCCACAGGGGGAATCTTCCCACCGGTTATAACACAGTTAAACTCCTCACCTAGCCACTGGCTACTAGATCAAAGCAACATCCACTCACAGGAAAACAGTTAAGCAGGGAAAAAGCAGGTTGCTATAGCAACTTGTACCACTTCTTGTATGGCATCACACTACAATTTTATTATTAGGACAGGAGCAATATTAACTACATTAATCAACGTAAGCTCTTGCTCATACAACAACACCTGCTGTGATGAGTGCAGATGGCGGCAGCAGCTTTTGTTTATGGACTCTTATTTACAGATAGCACAGAGAGTGGATTAAATTCAAATATACAACAATAACAATACCTTTTTTTCCTTTACATTATAGCAAAAATAATTCCACCTGGCTGTATGTAAAGTATGGTTCAGACCATTGATGTTTGAACATGAAATTCTATCATGCATGTATGTATAAATCACATTCACTGTGCATATATGCCCTCCTGCCCTTCCCAGGAGACTGAATTTCTATGGCACAGGAAGATGGCAACATCAAATATTCACACTTGGATTTACCACACTCAGAATAAGAGCGTCCTTGGAAGTCTGACATCTCCTGTATAATTAAGTTGTCCGGATTAAAGTAGGAACGGAGTCTAATCAGCAGCAGGATATGTTGATAAGCATTAAGCCACAAAGACAGAAATTATTAAAACTCCCTCTGATCAGAAGGTGCCATAATGCATCAATTCTCAAGAATGAGGTCAACCACTTTGGGTTTCCATCATTGTCAAATCCATTAAATATGTGGGTTTGACAGCAGCTGTGGAAACCTGCATTGGCTTCGAGTCTGCATACACAGTATAGTGAGGGAACAAAACAATAAAAAACGTCCTTCATCCTCACAGAATGTCATTCATTCACTGATTTATTATATCTGGGAATAAGACTACGTCCATGCACTGCAAAACAGCTCTGGAATCTCAATTTCTAAAACTTGACATTTCTGGGCATCTTAAAATAGCTCTTATTTTTTAATTTTTTTTTCAATGTGTGCATTCCCCTCTGTTTTAGTTGTTGTTCCCTGATATTTGTCTTTTCTCCTGTGGTACGTTCCTTATGTAGCCTACTTAGTGTATTGCCCACTTTGCCCTTTTCATAACTGTGATGCCAAATCTAAAGGTTTCTTTCAATCTGACAGCAGCAGTTTTGCACCTACTGCAGCCAAGGAAAAAGAAATATCCTCTTTTCACCTCAATCAAACATAGCCGATAGCTTTATTTGTCAAGGTTGCTATGACTAAGAAAATACAGTCATTCTGTTTAACTGGACTACTCTGTAAAGGAATAACACAGACATTACACATACACACATATCCCCCACCCCCACTGCCATGGTCATGAAATGGAAATGTTCTGCATTAATGTGCAGCAGAGCACAATGTTTTGCAGTGTCAAGGCAATGTGAATGTACTGTAAAACTCATCAATGATTTAGAAATAGAAGTTGTAACATTGGAAAGATTTTAGATTTCTCCATCTCTTTCATCAACTGATGACTCCCAACATCTGCATGTCTTTTTTATCATATAATGAAGTTAGGACAGAACACAAACAGCGTTGGGTATAGTGTTTTCAGACATGTGCACGTGCATGTGCGTTTGGCAGTGTGCTGACTGTGTGTGTCTGCCTCTGTTAACTACTCCCCCTTCATGTTTCAATACCTGATCCCCGCGTATGCGAGATAATGTAATTAATCATTATGCAATCGTTAACACATCACTCTACATTTGTCTACTGGGGTAACTGAGGTTTAATTACAGACTAAAATATGAATCCCCATTAAGCAGAGGGTGGTTTCCATGTGCACGAAAGCCAGAAGACTGTCTGTTGTACACTGTATAATACACCGCTTAATTTTATGGGGCACATCTTTATTATGCTTTTGTAGCATTTAGTAACTCTATTTTACAGCAAATCCAAGTTTGAGTCCAACCGCTCAAGCTGAGTCTGTAAAATAGAAAAACTGGTTTTACATCAGAGCATCAGAGGCATGTAGGATTAAACTTTCATGGTTCAATGTTTGTTCCAGTTCCTGGTGTCACAACTGCTGCGTCATCTCTTTGTGACATTTCGTCTGTTATTTATGATAGCTCTAACAATTATCCTCTGCTGACATGAATACACTGTTATTTTGTGGAACAGAAGAACCACATGCCCCAAAGTCTAGAGCTCAGTTGCCAAGATGATCCGATCAGCTATGACATTAAATAAGGTTTTATGTAATGGCAAATAGGTCACAGATACACCAATCAACCATAACAATACAACACTTACCTGTTTAATGTTTAGATGGATTGGTATAGTTGCATACTGATATATACTTTTAATTTTTTTAACCATTATTGTTGCCTATCGCTTCCATACATTTTTCAATATTGTAAATATCAGTATACATAAAGCTCAAAAGTTGTTGCAGTCTTATTATTGCAATAGCCTAACATGCTGAAAACACTAGCCTAGATATCTTTGAAAGTTCATGTGGAGGTTAACTGAATTGCAGTAGATCACCTGAATGTTTAATTCATCATTATTAATATTCCTAAATATGATATTTTCTTTCATGATATCTGTTTTTCTTGCACATTAACTTACCAAGCTTGAAAACAGATCCTACATCCTAATTAATAAATTGTTAATCAGTGTGCTGTTTAATTAGGTCTTCTGCATGTTTAAAGGGCCATCATGCCATCTGTATCTTTGAGGCAGTGACCCAGTGCTCTTGAATAGACTTGCAAATTAATTTGAAACTCTGCAAGTGCTCTGTGTCCTTACATAAGAAATTTTAGCACACTGAGCTTTTGCTAAATATGTCCAAAATTAGAATATTATTGATCCAAGACAAAAATTGCAACTCCTCTTCTGACTGATCTCACCAATCCTGCAAACCAAGCATTTTAAAACCTGATACAGACTGTGACTCAGGTGTTATTGACAATTTGGGGGCTTTTTGAGAATAATTAAAAGAGAACAAGTGAAGCTCTAAACTTGAAGATCTTCTGGAGTGGTTTCACTGTTCAAAGCAACACATTTTGCTTGTGTGTCCATATTTTGTATCTAAACAAACAAATATTTTGTAATTCAGTCAACTTTATACAATGATTCTATACATAAAATGGTAGATTTTAGTTCTACTTGATTTAGCTGCAGCCTGTCCATCATTGTTTTAATACCACATAGAATTACCTTGTTATCTTCTTTAATGACGTCTCTAAAGTCTGCCACATGCTGTCCGAACTGTACATCCATAATTCCCTGTGAATCTCCTGTGTGTTGGCAGCCAGCTTGAATCCTGCAGCAAGGCGACCCCATCAGTGACAATTAAGTAAAAATACTTTGGCAATTACAGTGAATGGAATTGGTTTCACCGGGGGAACAAAAAAAATCCGGCCTGGAAATAGCATGGAAATGGGTTTTCATATAAGAAAAAATATAGAAATATCATACCTTTATGGCATTCGCCATATAGTCATGTAAAAAAAAAACTGACCTTCGTACATTTTCTTATATGCCAACTGGAATATGGTTAATGGAGTATTATCATGGTCTGACCTCTCTGTGGATGCCACAGTGGAGCTGTATTACACTGTCACACACTGTATTACACTGTACATACATGAATCCTGCCATGAGCTGTGATGATCCGTGTGACCAAAATGATGAGTTTAGAGGGATGGTGACGCAGTTATGCAACACAATGCTGTTTGTGCAAGCGTAATCTTGAACTTTTCACACAGGAAGAGAGCAGGACATTTAATGTTAATTAGCTTGAAAACATGGAACTGCCGTTTCCCATACCTGCATTATTTACAGCCTTGTTGAAAATAGCCCCTGTACTGTACTGTTTAATTACAACAGCACATGCTTTAATTACTGGGATTTCTCTTTTGCAAATGTTTATTTCTGTTGAACTTTCGAACTGAGTTGCCAAGCTGCATATTATCATCATTATTGTTCTTTGTGTTCAACTCTCTCTCATTAGTGTGCCATGAGCCAGTTGCTAATGTTTCTATGGATATTATGAATTCCTCACGCCCATCCTATATCTTTAGCATCCTCCTACTACATTGGTGCCCCTGGTCAAATGGAGAAAAACTGTATTTCTTATCGTCCACAAGAAATTCGATTGAATAAATGCATTAGATTTCTCCAAAGTATTTATATATTTTTTTAATAACAGGCACCATACTATATAGCAGTGGTAATAAAAAACATTGTGTTCTGGGGGTGAAAAGGTTTTATCTTCTGATAAATGAGAAAGCAAATCTTGAACTTGGTTAAGTTAATAAAGGTCTATCAATAGCAGCTAAGACAAGTGCTGAATGCAAACGCTCCCTATCAGCCGTGTCCCTGCAGCAGTTGGTTTAGCAGAGCGTGTGTGTGTGGAATCTTAAAGGCAGGGATCCAGACACATTATTGAATGCCACTGAAGGGGTCAAAAAGGAAGTGGCACTGAGAGAGAGTGATAAAGAAACCTTGAGGAGACTGGCAGCGGTTACTGCCACCGCGCTGCAAGATGTGTGATGGGGAGAGAGAATCACTTGCATATATGTGGTTTAATCCATACCTGTTTTTTAACCTCACTTGTGACTGCCAGGGATCCAAGTGCCACAAGTCCATGAAGTGGGTTTTTTGCTGTGACAAGTAGTAGTATGGGTGTTGCATCAGTGCTTAAAGAATATGTGACATTAGGATTTGTCTGTTTCATACAATAAGCTAAATTAAGGAATTATGGCAGACAGACAGTAGTATCTCTGCGTCGAGATAACTTAAGAAATGTAGATGCAAGCTTAGGCTACATTCAGACGGCGCTGGATTAGCTTCCAGGCTGAGAAAAGCAAAAGAATTGAAATGCAAATAAGACAGGGATTACTGAGAGAGCATTCACTCTACAAGAGCCTCTTCTATTAACTGGTGAAACACTGGTCACATCTGAGAAAAAAAAAAACTGTATCCAAGCCTAATGATTAGATTATTCTCTCCGCTTACTTTTGTTGTTGTTGTTGTTGTTTATAGCAAGGTAATAACTCAATAAATGTCTTGTCATCAGTGAGACGTGAACAAACAGGAGGACGTTTAGCACCTGCTTGGCAGATTACTCAGACTACAATATAACAACAGCATAATGATTCAATCTAAGCCGATAATCATTCCCATTACTCCACACGCTCTAATAAACTAGTGCGCTGCGGCAGGCAGTCCCTATTCCCTATTCTCTAAACATGTTTGCCCTTGTTAGCATCAACCTGGAAACATAATAGAGCTGACACAACATCAGTGAGCGGAGTAACGTCTTCTCCCCATGTGGATAAGGGATTTCTTTGGCGATCCAATGAGTTGCTTTTGAATCCCAAGAAAATGGTGCTAAATGAGAAAGTGAATCATCTTAACTTCAAAAGCATGCTTCCTGCACAGTCAGAAGTGTGAAATTTGTAGCTGCAGGCATGGCACTGACTTGAAAGTGCCAAAATATGAATTCTTCTTTATAGTTTTTCTGATCTGTGTGGAGAAGGAGAGGTATTTATTGACTCTTCCCCAGCTCATTAAAATGCACTTACTGTCCTTGAACGTGTCTGTGCCTCTTTTGTTGCATATTCATTATATTGATGGGAATATGAAGTACTAAATTGACAACATGTAAAATGAATTTCCCTCGACTCTAACCTTGTTTTAACATTTCATCTAGGCTACTGTTCATCTGAACAGGGAGATGTACTCCATGTATTCAAATTAATATGAGTCACATGCAAATATTCAACATAAATATCAAGGAGTCATGCTGGGACTAACAGTGTCTCATCATTGACATTCAGATAGGGATTGTAGTTTCCTAAGGTGCACACTGCCCTCTGCTGACACTATTTAAACACTGCACAACATTCCTCTACCTCCTCTGACAGCAGACTTCTTTTTTCCTGCAGCTCCTCCTTGGGGATCATTGAGCGCTCCCCCACATGCTGACACATAGTGCTGATTGAATATGTCTTCCCTGCTTTTCTCCTTTACTCCCTTTTTCCACTTGTCTCCCAATCAGGAGCTAGCTGAGTATAAGTGAGGGAAGAAGTTTTTGTGCGTGTCTGTAGTAAATAAATATAGTCCGCTTAATCAACAGGAAATTATCTGGCAATAGGTTGGGTTACATATTACATTACATATGGCTATTTGCTGGTTTTCTACATTTCTTCAAAGCCAAGCAAACATTTGAAATAAATTGACTGTCTTCTGGGAGGATTAAGTGATTAGCAAAGAAAGAAATTGGCAGATTGATCAATAACAAATCATTATACAAAGCCCGTCTTGTGTTTCGTCTACACTGTGTCAATGAAGACGCATAAGGTCCATGGTTATATATCAGCCATACAACTGGTAGGATTTTCTTGACTTTTCTTCAGGCAGTGTTTCCTTGTAGGGGGCCTTGAAGCTGCTTGTGTTTCCTGCCGTATCGGGACAGCTGGCGAGATCAAAGCGCTAACACTATCAGTTTCTGGGTCACAAAGGAAAAAAGGGCCTAGGGAGGGGAAAGAGAAACACTTTAAGGCGAACATAACACACCTGTAGGCTCCCCAGTGTGTCTTTACCCCAAGCTCTCATCCCAGCATTCTTTTCATAGAGTAATAAGGATATCCTGCTTAGAGATGTTCCTGAACCTGAATATTATAATTAAGCAAAACACAAGAGACTTCTTTTTTTTTTTCAAAGTCTTTCCTTTCTTCAAATTTGGTCCATTGTTATGCATTTGAAAGCCTAAGATTGAGAGAAGAACAACATGTTTTTCATTGGTTGTTGTCAGACAACACAAAAAACAGGTGAGCAGTGTAGTTAGTGGTGTTAAAAGAAGCTATTTTACATTCTATTTTTTAAGCCGTTAACATTTATTCTTTTAGGCTGTAGCGGGGCACGGTGTTTACACAGAATTAGCATTATAAATACTTGCAGTTAGTAAAAAGGATTGAGTTTCAGAACCATACATGGTGCAGTGGTGTATTTTATTTTATTGTATCTTTAAACATAGAACCATAAACCTGTAATGTTGTTTTATAGGTTATTCAGCTTCAAAGTTATCAATTACAGCTTTGAAATAGGCCTGCCATTAAACCTCCTAGGATTGTGGAATGGCTTTTTTATTCTATAAAGTAAAAATTTGAATAAGGTTTCAAATGTATGAACACCTTTGTTGCCCATAAAACACGCACACACACACAATGAAGGCACTGTGGAACAAAAGCCATTTGCCTTAACAGGGGTGGGAATTTAACTCCCCATTTCAAATAAAGCCTGGGAGCAAACAGTGATGACTTGAGTGTTGTGATAGGCAAGTTCCATATTGTGAACACATGCTGCACTAAAATGATGATCTCTACTGTGGATACTTCCCTTTGATATGAAATTGTGACAGATGATTTTAATCCTTCCTTTGTAAAATTATGTAACCGATTTTTACCGTTCAGGAGCAGTCACAATGCTGGAAAGCAGATGCTTCATTCAACTGCATATCATTTGAAATGTTTGTGACTTTGATGTACAAAGCAGGAGAGTTCTCTGATAACATTTGAAAGAGGTTCACTGACCTCTAAAGAGGACATCACATAGTTATAAAATAGCTATATTTGTTTAAAAAAATTAAGAAAAAAAGTTAAACTTCCACTATTCTTCTTCCTGAAAGGTAAAAGCTAACTGTGGCAGGAAGTTTAACTGTAAATAAATGCATAAAAAGAAACTCAAATTGTCTACTTTATCATCAAGACCCTTAACCAGAACAATGTGGTGTAATCTTTTTTTAATTTGCATTCTTCAAAAACAAATACCTTGAAATGTCACACATTTATACAAAAATACTGAACAAGTACAAAATGTCAGTGGTGATTGTAAATAAAAGAGCATCTGTCCTACTTCTCATCAAACATTCTTCTGTGCTTTGCATATACTCATATACAAAATAAATATTGCCCAGAAGCTAAAGTGCCTCCATTCCTTTACAGACAGTCAAAGACTTTGCAGTGCAAGTAAGCCAGTTTCTCAGTCTTACTTTTCCTCAGCATGGGAAACCAGTCATGATAGCCAAGATCTACAACTTTGTAGCCCATTAACTTCAACTGCCTTCTCTTCATGGCATGCAAGCCTAACAACTGCTGTGAATGGCAGCAGTAGTGGTTCCTGCTGGGGACCTGGATTGCTAGTTTAACTATTCCTTTGGCATCTTGCGTGGCTGAACATGGGCTACTGTGTTTGGTAAGAGTTTTTATGAAGTCACTTGTAAGGTCGAGCCCCGTGTCAAACAGTCTCCCTTCATCAGGCTCTACTCTGCGAAGAGATGTAGATTTAGGAGGCGGGGTTAAAGGTTCTGCAGTATTTTTACTCCCTACTAGCTGAGCTAAAAGACCATCGGTTATAGGTACTCCTATATTTATTCTGTCCCATCCTTGGTTTGAAGAAAATTTGGACGGGCTGCTCTCAGGAGATAATGTGGTTTCGTGGGATGTTGGGTTGACAGGTATCGGCTGCCCTGTGGAGTCAAAATGTACTTCCAGGTCAATGGAGCGAGTGTGGGGCAGAATCATTCTCTTACATACAAATTTCTCTCCTCCGAGCAAATCTTTCAAAGAAGATTCCGCCTCCTTAACCTCAGGTTTCTGACACACATCTGATTGAGCAAACTTCCACAGCATGTCTGCGATCTCCTCTCTGAGTTCACAGCTTAGCCTCGGGCCAGACCACTGAGGCAACTCCAGAGACACAACTCCGTCTAATGTGAGTAAGTCTTTTTTAAGCTCTAGCTCTTTTGATTTCAGTGCTAATTTCACAAAGTCGGGGCTCAAGGCCAGTGCAAGCAGGTCCTCTGGGAACTGAGAGACAAAGGCCAAGCCTAGAAGACCAGTAAGAAGATGCTCTGGATATCGTTGGAACTCAGCTTTCCTCTGTCTCAGGGCTTCTGTAAGGCTTGCATAGAAACTTGGACTCTGAACTGGGAGAAACCTTAAAGTACCGAAGGCCCACAGTAGTTTGCTTGAGTCTTTGCTCCTGCAGTGTGGCGCAAGCGCAGGTACTCTTTCAGCAAGTGCAACGAGGATGTCATCATTGCGGTAGTGCAGAGCAGAACAAGTCAGTGCCACATGCATCAGGCCTGAGACACCCATCCTCGGGGCCCGTCGTGGAACTTCCTTAGTCATTTCTTCCATCCACACTCTGTGATACAGGTAACTGAAACGCAAGTACTTCATGACATT
The DNA here is from genome assembly GCA_030347415.2 of Decapterus maruadsi. Taxonomy (NCBI): domain Eukaryota; kingdom Metazoa; phylum Chordata; class Actinopteri; order Carangiformes; family Carangidae; genus Decapterus; species Decapterus maruadsi. Next base: position 16,060,895 of record CM064902.1, on the reverse strand, counting down.
CACCATGGCAAAGTCACTCATCTCCGTCACAGAAGAATGTGCCTTATCAACAATCTGAGTCACTGCACTCTCAGATATTGAGGTTTGGGATTTAAAGAGCCCCAAACATACGATGCCAACCTCCTCAGGGTACAACTGCTGTAAATTGCACATGAGAAGCCGCTGTAAAGGGCGGATCAAGCTCGTTGGGCAATGCCTACCTTCTCCGATTATATACAACAGCTGGACTAGTTCAGGAACCCCCAGCTGTTCCAGGTGTAAACTGACTGAGTCATAAAGTTGCTGCAAGAACTGGGGGACCTGCCTCCCAATACAGCGCCATAAATCTGCAGCAAACAGTAACTGGTGTAAGGTCATCTGGTGGGCCCGGCGGCACAGCTCAGTCTCGTACAGCCCCAGTAGAGTGTGGGTAGAGGGTAAATCCAGCCACACAAAGGACAGCAGCACCTCCAGCAGCTGCTGATCAGAAAACAGGCGGAGGTTTTCCACAGAATATCGGAGAAGCATAGTGAAGCGTTGGTTATTCATCAGTAATGAAATCTTGTCTGGGCGCAAGCAGCTGAGCTCCACAAGAAACTGAGACACATCGTATGGCTTCATGCTACCCTTTAAAACAGCCACTTTTTGGAGCAGCTGGTGGGCGTCTTCCCACTCTATTGGGTGAGGCCGCTGGGCGAGATCAAGGGTTATGGAGGTGTACTCAGGACGGCATTTGTGGAAGGCACGTGTGTCTACTTTAACATCCGGTGGTATGGGTTTTCTCTGGTACGGTGACACTGATGGAGTCTTGGGTTCAGGATCTTTGTTGAAAGCCAAGTCGAGAAGTGTGTTTTTCGAGCTGGAAAGGTGCCGCGAGCAACTTACACTGTAGCGATTGCTTTGCTGCCAGAAGGAAGGTGCCAGAGTGGACAGACTCCGCTCGTCTTCATCATTATCTGTCTGGCTCCAGGAGGCTGCAGAGTTCCACACAGAGTGATGATAGGAAGATGGGTTGTAATACAGCCTGTAGCCTTCGTGCAGAGAGGATTCCTGCTGTTGAAATGTCCCCTTCTTCCTCTCCTGCTCATCTGTCTCATCCTCTGGTTTGCCATAGATGTGTTGAGCCTGGGTAAAATCCCTTCTCAAGCCTTGGAGACAGCGGACCCTGGACACCCGTCGACACAGCACACAGGCAGCCATTGATCTGCCACACTGAAGAGACAAAAAACATGATTTTAAGTGGTTATCCTCTAACAAAAGTATTCAGTGTCACGGACATGCAATTTCCTCAGTTACAAGTGATCTATCTATCTATCTAGTCCGAGGAAATACACTGCACACAGCAAGAAACAGTTTTTTTATTTTTTGAAATGCCTTATGGAGTTAATTTTAAATACAGCCAGAGATGCATAGATACATTTAAAATAATCAACTCCAGGTAAATGCAATTAACTAATAGGCTAGCAGTTTAAGAACACTCGGGTAATGCATAATTAATCTATATCTCGTTGTAACTGTCAAAAAGAATATTTACTTAGCATTTAACAAATATGGAGACCATAAGCTGAAGGGAGCTTTACATTCAGTTCACCTTACCACTTACACCTTAAACCTAAAATAGCAGTTGACTCCCAGAAAGCACCAGCCTGTTGTCCTTTTGACTTTTCAGAAGCCATTCATATGAATTATTTATGCTAATACTGGCCGCTCACACGCTCAGCTATTTAAAAGCACAATCTTGTAGTAGCTACACTGCTGCAGGACTCTCTGCAACGAGAACAGTTGCTCCTAAAAACACAGTTTCTCTCCAAGAAGGCGACTGTCGGCACATTAGAGGACAGTTAGTTATTAATATTAAAATTACGTTTATCTCACCTTATCTCCCCAACATTGACACGGGCCTGTTGTTAACAGTTTGCGCAGCACAAACACGTAAAAACCCTCATGGGGTAAAGAGACGAGGAAGTGTTGCTATACACGCGAGTATTACGCCGGAAGTCAGGTAGGATAACTTTCAAAATAAAATATATTACCCATTGTTTGCGGGATAATGTAGTCAACGATGTACAAAACACAGGTAAGAAAATCGATCCGTGTTGTACATAATTACAATAATTCGTGAGAATGTCCAATATTATAATTAGAATCTATATACGACTGAAATGTTTTGTGTGACTTATTTTATTGTGGCGGGTTGATGTATCTTCCGTGGACAGCAACCATGACTGGAACAGAATATGACCTACGGCAGCTGGGTGGGTTCAAACAACGGTATCAGTGTAAACTGTAAAACCATGATCCGCCCTTTACCCGTATGGTAAAATCCGCTATGAAAGTCTATTCATCTCCCCTTTTTTCGGTGCCTTCTTTCCTTATCGAAGTTTTAAAGCGTATGCCAAACAAATAGTTAATATTGTTGAGATCAAAACACTTCCTTTTAGAAGCATTCCTGTCCAGATATAACAACATTTTAGAGTATGGGGTAGTTTATCAGATGAGAGCATTTTATGGTTTATGTAGGCTATATTTCTAAAGGTGAGTATTTGAAAATGACCCAACTGTAAAGGACATTTGAATTATTATTGAATATCTATTGCCATTTACCACTTGTAAACACTTGCAAATGAAATTATGTTAAGTTGTAAAAAATGATTAGAACTTGAAAGTGATAAGTAAACACTTAAGAGAATGTTTTCACATCAGTGTGTATGACCTGATAGGCTACCAACTCAAATTGCATCAAAACTTGGATGCTAACAACAACAATAAAAAAAGAAGAAGAAAATCAATGCTGGTTCAATTCCATTTAGCTTCATGTAATTTTCCTGGTTCAGTTCATGCTGATTTTGTTCACTGCCTCATGGTCATGGCTTAATGGGACACTTTAATAGAAAGGAGCCAATGTTAATGTTTTTAGCACTACCTGTGTATTTCCTGTGGTAAAAATATTTTCTGTGAAAAGGGCCTGTTGCTGTGAATTAAAAGGTTGTTGTTGGTATTTTTAAGTTAAAATACCAGAGGCAAAGGCTAAAGTATCGTAACTGCACTGTAAATAATATAACAAAGTGTCTGTACTATTAATTTTTTTCATCATAACTTCTTACTTTTGTATGTGTGCTGATAACATTTCTCTTAACTGTTTTCAACAGCACTGGGAAGAAACAGTTTAATAGTTAAAACTAGGCCGTTGCTTTTCTTTCTTTCTATCTTTTCCTTTTCAAAATAATGAGGATAGAAACAGAAATCTTATTTCAGATCTGACTATTGCATCCCATTTAGACTAAACTAATCTTATTAGGTTGGACATTAAACTACCTTTTTTGTTTTACCATCTGTCCCCTTGAATTATATTTCAACTGTAATTTCCTTCCTAGTGTCCTGTGGCCCTCTAGATTTAAAATAAGAAACTATTTCTGGCTACACAAAATCTAGATCATCACATATGATTGTCTAGATTTTAGATGAACAGCATTTTGTGTTTCTCAACTGATTTATGATAAAAATGTAGGATATAATAAAATAAATCATTTTCAACAAATATGTCTCTACCGCCTCTGTAATGTCTGGAAAATGCATCACACTTTTATTTAGAAAAGCTCCTATTTGTAATAATGGTTTAATTCGATGTTGATTTTTTAATTTAGCCTATTGTTTATTATTTTGCAGTCACCTTATATTAACAAATCTTAGCAGAACAGATAAAAACAACTCATACATTTCAATTGCAACACTTTTTGTTACCCTACATCTGTTAGACCAGGAGGATGATTTCAGATTCTGAGCTTCCATTGTGTGACTTCACACATGAATGAATTTAGGGGTTAAAGGTGAACTAGACCGACCTATGGTCATAAGACAGTTCCCTACGTTTCTTTGAGAGGGAACACTTGTGCAACACAAGTGGGAGGAGCATGGGGAGAAGATAGCAAAATTTAAGCAATTGATTTTTATTTAAAAGTCTTTGTTAACATCAGTTCCCATTTTTAACTAGGCTACACCTTCATCAAGATGTTAACTGAAATAAAACTGCAGTCAGCAAACTTCATAGGCCTACTTCCAACTGCATTTTTTGTTTAATTAAAAATACCCAGAACTCAAATGTGTGTGGCATCATGTTAGATAGTAATTTGTGGTTTTGGTGGTTGTGGTTTCAAAAACCCATCACAGCAAACCACAACACTGCCTTTGTAATTATGACTTCATTATTGCAGAATTTGTTTTTGTCAAATTACTGCTCCTGCTTTTATTACAAAAGCATGCGATCATAGTTTTGTGTCTGTCACATTGAAATACACACTATTTTCTTTCAATTGCAGAAATTGCAGAAAAGATTTTATATTTATGTAGCTGAAACTTAATATTCCGCATAATCAAATGACAAAACTTTTCAGCAGAAGGAAGCAAAACTACAACATTAATTCTCTTATTTAGGTCTATAATCATTCATTCCAATCATACCTATCAAAGTCAATACCAGTTTTGGAGAGTACGCCTTGGGCAGGTCACCCGTCTATTATTTATGGAGACAAACACACTCACATTTACACCTATGGGTACTTTAGAAGCACCAGTCAATTGAATGGGCACGTCTCTGGTTTAAGGGAGAGCATGAGAACCCACATACCTCCAAACTCCACATAGAAATGCCCAGGCCTTTTCAAGAACCCTCTCGCTGTGATCAGTTATCAGGCAAAAAGACAATGATTTTGTATAATTTGTGCAATTATCAACTCATGAAAATGCTGTATCTTTTCATAATAAAGGATTAAATGTTACTTGTTGTTGCCATCTTAAAAACTTGTGCAGCTACAAACTTAAGAAATAATTACTGGAAAACAGCAACTAATAATTAAATAATAATAACTTTACTTTAGTGAACAGCAATAAGTAGGCTAATCCACTATCTTGGAAACTGAGTTGATAGGCTATAACAATTTCTTATGCAAGACATCTGCCTCAACTTCTGCAATTATTTAACAAGAAGGGATTCAGTTAAATTAAACTTGTGCAGCAACAACTACTCCAATATCATAAATCATGACTTGAAATCCTATAAAACTTTTAGCAAGTTTGATTTGCTAAACAGAATGGGCTACATTATTTTTTGTTCTTTAAACTAATTTTGAAGTAAAAAAATTCTATCCTAATGATTAGAGGTTATGGCTCTATATTTTTCCACATTTTTTTTGTCATATTAGCAAGAAAACAACAACACAAGCAGGCTATGTAAACTTTATGGGCATTGACTTATATAAACTTGCTGTTTGAGCTGATGTCTTCTGTAAAAGGCCAGTAGCATATTTGTTTCCGTTATTTATTTATTTTACTACTATTTTTTCATCGTATACAATTGCGTTATAATTTCGTGATTTAGGTATTTCTCCACCGCTGCGTGTTAATCCACAGCCTGAATCAAGTGGTGAAACTTGAGAGCGGTACTTGGAGAGGAAGTAGTTGATTTATGCTAATGAAGGAGTTGGGGTTTAGCTACGCTGGCTGGGAGCCGCCCTTCATTCACCACATGGTTAAACCTCGACTCTACTCGCGCCACTTTCGCAATCTTACTACGATTCCCAAACTCCTAGCAAATCACAATAGCAGCACATGGTTGTGTTTTTTGGATTATATATCATAGCTGTTATTCAATTTGTTAAGTCTTTTTTCTTTTCTCAGTTTTCCAGATATCCCCGAAAGAGTGTGAGTAAACGGTAAGTCTGCACAAGTGAGTGAAGATGGTGGATTTTTTAGAAGCTAGTGTCTTATTACGCGCATGTTATTGGCAAGAAACCTGTTGTTAGCCTTGTCGAGAGACACGTTAAACGTTAGGAAAGTGAAATGCTCAGGACTATACGCGACACCGGAGCCGCACTTTTGCGTTTATATTAGGGGGGGAAATGTTTTAATCGTCAGTTTCCGCATTTGAAAACAATGTTGTAAGTGGCGCATGGCAACCTCTCCTCCATGGTTTGAGAATGTGGGAGATTTGAAAAGGTTGTCTTGCTGCTGCTGCCGCTGCTGCTGCTCCTCAAGTCGGTGCCTTGGAGAAGTGAGACACACTCGTGAAAATTACGCGTTGCACACTTACACTGTAGCTGCAAGTTGTAGACTCGTGTGACCCTGTTGTCGGCCACATGCGGGCAGAATTACGAAGTTTTCCCGTAATTTGTGCGCAGTGGTGTACAGTTGGAAGTGGCTCCAGAACAAAGCACAGCAGCACATGGGGGGTTCCTGCAGGCCGCGCGCCTTTCAGTTAGCCGCTAACGCTAACGCACCGACGAGTAGATAACGTTAAGTTACATTATTGACATTGGCTCGGCTAGCGATATTATGTGTGTTTTAACTGGAAACGTCTGTATCTGCAAGCACCCGGGAACACACACACTGATATGTATTAATCTGTGTTAGCTAAAGTGAGTAGGCTATACCAGTGTGTAGCTAAGTTGGCTAAGATAAGAGAAAGCATTGCTTTGAAGTGGATGGAGAGTTAACGTTAGCATGCTGCTGACTCCGTGTGTCTTTTTTAAAGCTATTTCCCTCAGATGTTATGATCCAACATGACCCGATGTGTGTGGTAGTATTTCAAATCTTCGCGGATAACACTCTTTTGTGAACGCGCAGCACACTCGCAGGCTGCACGCGTTAGCCTGTTTGGCTAACACATGCTCGCCTCGGTGTGTTTTGATGAAGCTCTCGGTACTACTAGCTTGTTGTGTGATGGATTCTGTCTTAAGTTTGCAGTAGCTCGTATCATACGCTTGGTGCGCCTACTCGTAATGAGCGCGCATTTCACGTGTACCTGATTTACAGCGGATAGTGCATAAGCACCTTAACACAGCGTTCAGTTCAGTTATGCCCATGTTGTGTTACCCAGTACATATATTAAACGCTCAAAATGCAGACTCCTGGGCGCCATGTTAGTGCGTGGGGGAGGGGTACAGCATTGAGACTGGAGCACAAGTGTTGCTATCCCCAACAGTCCTGGTTCAGTCTCAAGCTTCTTATTGAACTTTGATAATATTAATAGTTTGATACGTGGTCATTCCCCTCTCTGTTTCATGAATGCGCCAGTGTTTTGCCATAAAGATGTTTCTGGATTGTTATCTGGACCCCTGTGTGTGCACCTAGATGCACTGTAATGGCCAATTAGGCGGGTTATTGGGAGTACTTCAATGCACAGTATACACAGGGCTTTGCGCAAGGATGGATATGCAAAACACTTAACGGATAAACCTCCAGATCACTGATATGACTATAGCATTTTTTTTCATATGTCCGTCGCGCCACTTTCAAGTGATTCACAGTATCTCTTCAGCATTTAGCTATCCAGATGTTGCAAATGTAACGTGGAGGAGTCAGAAGTTTTGCAGAAAAATAAAGATGATAACTGAGTCAAAGTTTAAGTATTTACAAGCAGAAAGACTGAGGGCTTCATAAATGTGCTTTGTGATGCTGTGTGGATCAATTTTTTAAATCACCACTCTTATTATTTAACTTCATTTGAAATTACATTACACATTAGGCTACAGTTTGAGTTGTTTTTTTTTTTTTTTGGAGGGGGGGGTGGTGTAAGCGTCTAATAATAGTGTAAACAAAACCTCTGGAGGCCACAATACAGGCCTCACAGGTCATAAAAGTCTTAACTGATATTTAAAGTCAGATTTACTCATTGCTAAGGTAATGGCCACTTAAAGTAGTGCAAAACTTTATAAGAGATGATACTTCTATTGTAATTTCATGATTTATTTGTCTTGAACACATACAACATTCATTGGTTTTAATTTGTCAAATGTGAGGATGTTTTTTCTGGCTCACGCTTATTTAATATTTACACAGACATGTCTTTTTCACTGTACTGTGGCATTTTATGAAACTGTTATTAACCAAACATGATTGACTCTCTGCTTAATAATGAGAATCAGTGATTCTAGCCTTTAAGTGAAGTTGCTGACATTCTCTTTGTGTCTCTTTTTTGTTACAGAACCCTGTGCACATCTGCATCTCCACTGCATCCACTTTTTGGATATGTAGGCATCAAAATTCATTCTGTAAATAAAAGCTGCATGACCAGTGTGAAGTCACTCTAGTGTCAAAGTGCTTACAGTGCAGGTAGTCTTTATAAAATCTACTGCAGTGAAGGCACTTTCAGCACTATTCTGATTATGTTGACTAAAGGATCTGGCTTATTTGCAGGCATGACCTGTTTTTATGCCAGTCCTGGACAGACTGAATCCAAATACACATCTGGCAGGTCCTCCTGCTGGGAGCTTCAGCGCCCTGCTGATTCTGAGTGAAGCAACCGTGTCTGGAGCAGGTCCCCTCTTACAAAACATGCTTGACATTTGTGAGGCGTCATGCAACTTGTTACTATGAATAATGGTATTCAGTATTCAGCAATGTATGACATCTGTAAAACCTACTGTGTGTTAGTGTAGTTTTGTCGTTTACTACCATGCAGATCAAATTATGTGTAGTAAACATTTTTCGTTATTGAAATCCTCTTGTGGCAATTTTCAAAATTAGTTTTCAGGCAAACTCACTTGTTTGTTTCTCTAGTTCTTATGCTAAGGTGCATCTAGTGCAGATAGTGAAGTAGACTAGCACCTACTGCCCTAAGTGCTCCTTCTGGCATAAGGTGCTGGAACTCTCATCTACTGTGTATCTTCTGGGGGATCCTTATCTGTGTATGTATCCACACACTTTTAATTGTAGCAGTTCTCTGTTAGTTTTGCATAGTTGCGCTGCAAGAAGAAATAAGTTGTGCAAATCTATGCAAAACTGATGGTGGCCTGTGTTTCCATCTGGGATCTTTTTTTTCCCCCTCCATGGAGGTTTCCACTACTGCTTGAAATAAAAGTAAAGACAGGTTTCAGTAGTATTAAAGTGCTTATAGTGCAGGTAGTTTTATGAAATTCTACTGCAGTGTGAGCACTTAAAGTACTTCTAGACACGTGTCTCTTCTTGGGGAAAGTTCCTGCGGTATCTCGTGCACATGGGTCTCTGGTTAGTTTTGCTGGTTTGCTTTCAGCTTTTCATTAGACCGCTGTGCAAATCCATGCAAAACTGATCATAGAACTGAAATGAATCTATCAGAAGTGATCCCTTTCTGTGCAGGTTGGGAGAGGTAGCAATGCTCTGTTCTTGTGTGGTATTGCACTTGTCCCGGCCTGTTGAGGACATTGGGAATTGATCTGCACCGTTTTCCAGTTGGACCTTTTATCACCCTGTTGTCGTCACCATCTAAATCTTGTTTGGTTTGGAGTTATGTGTACTAAATGTAGGATGCTTAATTTTTGCTATAGTGAAGGCATTTTACTATCTGACGGCTGAATATAACAAATATTTACCTTAATGTGACAACAGTGTATAAATTGTTTGTGGTTCTATTTGCTTATTATTTTTGAAAATAAAATATTTCCAATGCCTCACTTGAAATACTATTTGTTTTCTCACTAGATGGTGTAATTTCCCAGCTTGGGATCAATAAAGTTTATCTATTTTACATGACCTGGTTAAATGTTGAAGACTTACCAAAGATGCTTTACTATGAAGAATATAATTGTATTGAAAGGAGCTTGGTATTTACTCTTGGTGTGTGTCTGTTTCTTGATAATATAAAAAAAAATGCTTTTCTTTCAAAGTAAATAACCTGTGAAATTGGATGTAAAACCACGCTGAAGTTAACATCATTAGTTCACTTACTCACAATTTTATCTTCAAATTATCATCTTAAAATAATAATTTAAAAATTATTTTGTAGCCATATTCTTTTGTCATTCTATACCACACCTCATTACTGCTATGCTAATAGAGGGCTCAAGTTGGCATTTAAATGCCTTTTAAACATTTTGTAGAGTGCATGGTTGGTTGAGTTGAAATGCATGGTGGCAGAAATTATGGAAACACCTGTCAGTACATCTTTTGTCACAGCCCTCATTTGCATACATTGAGATAATTTTTACATTGTCCTTGAAGGAAAACGTTTTTGGAATCAAGTCAGCACAGATGCCCTACATAATTTATAAAGGTCCTAAACTTCAAAACACAAGTTAACATGATGTTACAAGCTGTGTAAGAGTAAAATGTAGCTTTCAAACTGAAAGAAATATAGTAATAATAAGAATTTATTGGTCAAACATTTGTTCAACACTAATAACAAACATTTAAGTTAATGAACAACTTTGGGAGCTACAAGAGACAGAGATGTAGCTACTGTATAAGCTGGTGTTACACTTTGTCTTACTATAAGTCTTGTTAGTGTGTTGAGTTATGACAAGCTCCAATGCTATGTTTTACATTTTGGTAGTGAGGACAAATTTCCAGTTCATGAGAATTATTTCTTTAAAGTGCAAATCCACAGTCTCTCCAGCAGAGGGAGGTATCTGTATACTTAATAAAGTGTCTACTTATTTCAGGTTAAGTGGCCAATTTACTGTGCTGGGGATGAAACAAACTGAATGAAGCAATGTGCAATGTTAACGATTCCACCTGAAGACTCAATGTCATATCAATGATGTCGGCACCTCAAGCTTTCTGCTTTGAGTATGTGACTACAAGATTTTTCAAATTTTATAACCTTTTAAAAAATCAAGACAATATTCTCAGTGGATAGTTTTTTATTATTATTATTAATTGTAAACCAATGTTAATTGGAAGGATGCTTTCTATTAGCCTACTCCTCACCTAAATGCCACCATCACAAACAGGCAGTAGCTATGTGTTACAGATATTAACAAATTGATTGCTTCACCCATCCAATGCATTCCACATGCATGCACACAAACATACTTCTGTCCAGTGAGCAGAGTTTTCATTATTTGCCATTGTATGGTAGGCTACCAGAGAGAGCCATTCACTCAAGTGTTCACCTTTCATTATCATGTCCCCTTTACTTGACAGACATGATAAATGGGAAGCATCCAGAGAGGACATGAACTCAAAGATGCATTTCTGCTTGTCGGCCCATGCTGATTGCTCTAGCAACCTCTATTTACTTTGATGCCTTGAAAATCTTATGCCTTTATTAGACATTAGAATGCTGCACAATTGGGGGTTGTCAGGTAGATGGCAGCTGGTGTTTTCAAGTTGTTGCGCCAATGTGGCCTAAACTGTGTCAGGGATTAAGTACTGCAGTCTAGTTTGTTTCAAATTCAGAATATTTAAATAAAAAAGCTGAAAAGACCACTAATAGTAGACAGTTTTAGGCTAATTAATTTTGAAAATAGATGTAAAAAAACAAACAAAAAAACAAAACTAGTTTATATGCTAGAAGCTCTGGGCCGAGGGATGGAAATATCAGCCTTTCTGACAACTGTCAGATAGGCCATGTCTTTGTTCCAGACTGAATTCTAATAACGGCTAAATGTTTTTCACACAAGCATTATTCCTTCCCAGAAGATGAATTCTAATGACTTTGTTGATCTCCTGACTTCTCTTTCATTGTTTGTCTAGAATAGATGATGCCAATGGCATTCCCATCAGCAGCTGTAGGCTACTTGATGTGCAGTGTTAATTAGCCAGAGAGTTAGTGCTATGTGAGCATGCTAACACGCTAAAACAAGATGGTGAACGTTATGTCACTGCTCAACTTCTGCATAGCGACATCATGTTCACACTCCACTGTGCTGCCTCTGCTACTTGCATGGTTGTAGACCGTTGGTCTTGTTCCATCGAGTACAATTTAATGAAATAAATGTTCTATTAAAAAAAAAAGAATTAATGGCAGTCACTTCAATAAATACACAGTGAATTGTAAAACTGTCCAATTTTAGTGACAAACGGTCTTACTTAATTATCTTTGTCAGCCCTATTAGAGTAGAAATCAAGAGCAAGTGCTGCACAAAAAGGGAATTATTTTAAACAGATGAAAACGACACACTGAGGATATTAAATATTTCAACATGTTGTTTAGGACATGTCATCATATTACGTTTGCAATGAGATGGTGAGAGGAGAATATTTGTTGGTGAGCTATTAGTTGTAGCCATGGGAAATGAACGCCTGTCTTTGCAGATGCAAATTGTCTAAAGTCGTTCAAAGGCGGACTCTAATTAAGACGCAATCCTCTCAGCACAAAAGTGCTCTTCACTAGATGTGTTGTGCTTTCTACCTTTCTGCTTGATTATGTTGTTCATCTCATGGACCCGGCCTTTCCTAATCTGTATTCAGAGTTCAATCTCTCTCTCTACTCATCCTTGGATAGAAATAATTTTACCAGCCCCTTAACCTGTTACTTAAGGCTTATGCAAAACTGACTTTTTTATTTTATTGCCCTCAGTCACTGTCCCTCGGTTTAGTGACGATCATATGGGACACAACAAAAAACTGGTAATTCATTATTTGGATGCATTATACACTGTTTTCCACTGAGTGGCAAACCAAAATCAAACATGAAAAAAAAAAATCAATATGCTTGTTCCCTGAGGATCCCACTGATGGGAGTCTGTTTGTGCATGCTTAAATTAGTTGAGATCCGTGGTGCAATTATTGTTGTGAATTTGTCAAGGATTACAGAGAAAGAGGGTGTATGAGTATGAGTCATTCTTCTTGGAGGTTGGCTGTTGTTGGTTTCATCAACATTTAATAGCGCCCAATTGTCTGCAGATGGCCTCAGACACTTAATCAACACAAGTCCTTAACACAGACTCTTGTCCTGATGGTAATTACCCAAACCCCAACTGTGTCGATAACGTCGGTAACACCCACAATGGTAATGATTTATCAGATATAATTTTATTCTTAAGAGTATTAGGCCAAGAGACCTCTGTACTTTTAACATCAGGCTGAGACTGAAGTCAGAGAAACCAGGTTTCCTCCTCTCTGTGCTTGTAGGGCTAATTGAATATTCAGATGGGACCTTGTGTGTGTTGATGTTATGTCTTAGGGGATTGTTTAATTCTGCTAACAGACACAAAAAAGCCCGTGTCAGCCGTGCTGCTGAGGCTGCAGTTCACTGCTGGCATTCGCTCTGATGGGGGTCTGTTCCTTCAGCTGACCTCTGTGAGTTAACCTTGGCTCTGTCTCCAGGATCCTGCCCGACCGGTGAATGAACTCTAGCTTTAGGTATGCATATGGCACACCGCAGCTGTCAATTTATGCTGATGCACTTTTGAATTAGCCATGAAAAACAATTAATTTTCTGAGCAGGTTGATCAGGAGTTTTCACAAGGAGCTTAATCACAATCTTTTGTGGAGGAGCACTTGCTGACTGTGTGGCTTGTGAAGCAATACATGGGCAGAATTCAAAGAATGTCCACTTGAGATTAGGAAACAATCTCTTGCCTGCTTGATATACTGTACACACACTTTGTCTGTCAGCTAGTAATAATTCTATCAGTCGCTCTAACTTCCTAACTCTTGCCAGTAGAGATTTACACATCCTTCAAAATAAGAGCTTTTATGAATTGCACTAGACAAGGTTGAGATCATTAGCGACAGCAGCGTCACACATCACACATACTAAACAGTTCTAACTGCTTTTAGATATTTCATGAGCTCAGGCAATACGTATGGTTTAATATTTATTAAGATTTACAAACCAGACAAATGTTTTCATGAATGCCACCATTATGTTTGATACACACGATTCATGTTTTGGACAAGAAATACAGTGTCATTTCTCTTAGCACATGAATGTGTGATTAAAGAGTCGCTTGTAACATACGGATAGATATTCAAAAAACGTCCTTGTAAAATATAGGCCAGTTTGGGAATGACAGTGAAAAGCTGCAGTCTCGAGTACAGAGCCCCAAAGGCACTGTGTGCAAGACAGAGTACTGCTGTGGTTATATATTGGGCTACTAAATCACAGAAAATGTCTTTAACCACACTACCTCACAGCTACCAATCTGTGTCCTATTTTTCACTAACCCTCTCTGTCACCTGTCTCTCATTCCCTGTCCAAAGGGAGTCAAAGTTCCCTTTGGCTTGGAAACCTCTCCAATCTTTTTTCATCTGCTCAACTAATTTCCAGTGGGCTGGTCAGTACAGACAGAGGACTCAGCAGTGCAGATGTTCAAGCACCGGCTGTTCTGCAGTTTTTCTCGGCCTTGCAGCCTTAGAGACAATTTCAGGGTTGTTAACTGAAGAGGCAGTGGTATCTACTCTCTACAGTGTTTTACTATATTTGTGATTGTGTAGCTTTCTTTTGCAGTCTTTTGTCATCCACATCCAATGATACTGTTAAGGACATTCCTGTACCATAGCTGTTTCTTCTGAGGCTTTTCTACCAAAAGTATAGTTACAGCAAATATGTTTCAAGATATATATTTTAAAGTTTTGAGATGTTGGGGGGGCAATTAAATATACTGTTATAATTGACTATTATCTCCACACAGAACAAATGGTGGTGACACATCTGTGAGTACTCAATCAGCATTATGTGGTGTGAACAATCCAAAACATACCATCTGGGCCTGGGACTGTGGCACTACAATACTAACTTCCCACATTTGTATTTTTCCAATGTTTTTTGTAGAATATCCCAGCAAAACCATTTCTCTGTTCTTTGTTTTGCTATACCTGGTCTGACGCCAAGTGCGTGTTAGTGCCTGTATGTTTCAAAGTCACATGTAACTCTGCTGCTAAATCAGTAAAAGATCATGACATCATTTTAGTTGCAGTTTTATTGTCCCGGATGGGCAATGGTCATGTGTCATTTTAAAAGGCAATGACAAATATTCAACACATTGTGTCATATATGGAGGACTTGTTGGATTCAACTTGTTCAAATTTCCACTTTGATGAAACCAACATTAGAATATATACTCCATAGCTGGTTTATCAACAGTTCCAGGTTCCACAGCCATTTATGTGATACTGAGTTGTACAAAACTCTCAGTGTTAACCTGCAGTGTGTGGAACTAACATCAAGAAATAAATGACCACACAACATGTTTGCACTATTCTTCCAACAGACTGGGTTTTGTGGATTACTAGGCAACACAAAACAGGAAGTGGGCTGTTTCCAGAACAAATACATCAAACGCTTTCAGAAGGTTTCTGAGTGGCAGATGGTGGATCAAGCGAAAGCTAATGCATAAATCTTCCCGGCGTATTTCCTCCTGAAAAAAAAAGGACAATTACTTAGAGGTTAAGATCCAAAACTGAAATTAAATAGATTTTGTAAATATAGTCTTGAATTTGCTAAACTAACACAACAATGAGATGGAGACATTCTTCCTCCTCCATCACTGCCTCACATTTATATAGCTGAAACTTAAGCTTGTTAAAGTAGTTCTTTTTTTAATGTTTACTGAAAATCACATTCACACTAACTAGCAGAGGTTAACACATCCTCAAACATGGTGTCTCACTGTTCCTCTCATCATACTCTTTGTCCTCAGTCACACTCCAAGTAATGGCCAACAATATTAAAACAGTGGATAAATTACAAAATATTATGTGCCACTGTGGTATTGTCTGCAACACAAAAAGCAAGCAAGTAAGGGGAAATGTGTGTTTATTTCTCAGCAGACAAAAAGAGAAAAGATTGCAGCTAAGTCATTTCAGCTCACTCTTATGTTTAGTAATGGCAACATGAAACATAGGCTTAGCCTTATCTCACTTAAGGCATTTCACTGCTCGAGTTATGTTCAGTCGAGGAGAGGCAAAGCTTTCTTTTCTGTTCTGAGAATAACTCATATCCCTCAAAAGACCCATTCTTCCTTTATATGTCCTCCTCTTGAGGAAAAACTCGCTTGCAATTAAATCTTTTTTAAGTTTTGCATTCACTAATGATAATAATGTTAACATTATAGGAATGTAAACTGGTCAACTCTCTGAACGCCCCACTGATTTTGCTGCCTGTGGTGATAATTAAATTGGGAAAATTTAGAGGTCAACATGCTGAGCACTGTACAATGAGGACTTGGGGGAGAGTTATGAAGGCAGGTCATCCAAGGCAACACTCATTAACATAAGTTTTTGTCATGCCATTGTCAGTCTGGGGAACTTGTGATTGGTTGCCCTAGCAACTTACAGGTTTCACACCGTGCATCATGATTTTTACTTAGCCTACACACCATCAAGGACACAATGTAAAATGAAAGTGTGTTATTCCTTTAAGCATAAAAAATAAATACTTTTTGGACACATGTGCCCTGATCTGCGCACAGACGCTATCCCATCATACGCTTTCCTTTGCCTCCACACAACAGACCTTTGCCGAAAATGAGACCTTGTGACAGGGAGTTTATTGACAGCTCAAATTACACATTGATTACCTCTGAGGAACCCAACCGAGAGGAGAGAGATACAAGCCTCTTAGCAGCATCTCATTAATTAATAAATTGTCTCAAAGGGGAAAAGAAGAGGTCTTGTAACACTGCATCTCATGTACAGTTGTGGGTTGTGTGGGTGAGAAACAGAACACTTACCGCAGCCCTCAGCCTGTTTGTCAGTTGCAATTAGGTAACATTTTTATAATAGGATATTACTGAACCCATTTTTAGACTTCTGCTGCACTGCTTATAAATGTAAATTCATGCCTCTCATGTAGTGAAAGGCAATAATTGACACCATTTTCGTGTACTTTGCCTCTTGAAATAAACTAAAATTGTCACTCATGTGGAGCCACACAGCGGTTCAGTCGTTAAGCACTGACACCTTCCAGCAAGTAGGATTGGATTTGGACGTCATATTCTCTTACTCCGGTTTCTTCCCACAAAGGCATACATCGTGATAGACTGTAGCGACCCCCTTACCCCGTAACTTCTACATACAGAGACATTTTTTCAATGATCCCCCTGTTTGACTTGCAGTGAAAAGGCTACATTTACAGTCCCACTGTGGCCAATGAATCATATAATTTTGTAATCACAGAGTGATTCTCCTCTGAGCTGCTATTAGATTACTATGTCTCCTAATTACTCAGTCTGAATTTGCATAATATTTCAGCTCCATCCTCTGAAAGTTTGCAACGTAAAGCTGAAAGCAATTATCTGTCACCGACTTCAGTCAGGAGAATTGATGGTCTGACCCCACTTGTCTGAAAATCACGCTTGACACTCGTACTCCTGCAGGCAATGTCAAACGAGACAGCTGGGGCTAATTCTGGATGACACACGTCAGTGAGTGCGCTAAAGATGTACCATTTGTCAGAAATAAACTAATATTTCCTCACAGCAACAGCTCTCTGTTTCTCTGTGTTTCATAATTGCTGCGAGGCAGCTCTGAATGTATACTAGACTGAGAAGATCTCCTGTGGTGCACACACACAAAGCTATGATACTGACATGCCCTTTGTCAATGATGGAAGAGGCCATTTTTCTCTTAATATGCCTTTGAGAGTTCTCATAAAGTCTGTTTGGGATTTACTGGTAATTCTGTAAGGACTTGAGTGACTTGCCCACCTGAGCGACAGTCATCCCAGTACATTGAAGACAGAGCTTGTCATAGCATGCCTCAACATCAGAGTCCTGAACTCCTGCTTTTATTTAAAAAATGTTATACCCTTGAGTGGAGTCCACCCCTTAATTGCACATTAATGTAGACATATGGACTGCTTTGTGCATGCATTCCATTACAAAAGAGGAGGGGATATCAAAGAAGAATTCCAACTATAAAGATGTGTGGGATTACATGAAAGCAAGAGGCTTGAGAATTTATTGATAAATTAGTGGGTGGTTTGTACTCCAGGAATATCTAAACCTGCGTAAGTGCATCTATAGCATTTCGTTTCAGGGTGACTGGGTTTCTCATTTGAAAACAAATATATTTCAGTACATCAAAGGAGATTTTTTTTCACCTGAAGTTAATAGCAGCTAATTCAACAGATGAGTATCATTTTAGTGTAATTTCAGCTATTTTTAAGAGCTGTACACAATAATGCAATCCATCTGAAGGTTATAACATCTCTTAGGAGTCCTATCTGTTCTTCCGCAAATGAGGATCTTAACCTCCATCGTCCCAGTACGCGTAATACTGGCGTTGAATTAATGAGGTGTGACAGTGTCATCTCAGTAGTGGAGCGTGGACTGAACAAGTTCACGTCATCTGCCTCAGAGAAACCAGGTTAGTTTGCAAATGAACACAGAGGTATGATTTCAGTTTTGGATGGATAAATGTTGTGTTAGCTGTGTAACTGCCCCCTCTGGTTACACACAAGCCCTGGGTTGAGCACATCCTGGTTCATTAATCAGGGTTGTTACAGTTATGAACACACTGTTGGATTGTTCAGTCTCGGTCAAAGGGACTCATTCATCTGTATTTTGATTGATTGGTCAGCAGACATATTCTTTTTGTCTGGCTTTTAGCTGTATTCAGATTTCTTGATGCAAATATCTACAAATCAACAAAATAGAACAAGGTTAGACCAATCAATTATAGTTCCAAGTCAAACAAAATGCCTGCAAACCGACCAGTTATGATACAGCAGTGAAAACCAGCCAGTCAAGCAGCTGGGGAATCAATTTATTGGAATATGCCAACAAATCCACCAATCAGAAAAAAGCAAGAAGTCAACAAACCAGAATGCCACTACTCACCAGCTCATCAGAATGA
Organism: Decapterus maruadsi; assembly: GCA_030347415.2. Lineage (NCBI taxonomy): Eukaryota > Metazoa > Chordata > Actinopteri > Carangiformes > Carangidae > Decapterus > Decapterus maruadsi. The sequence continues at coordinate 16,042,418 of CM064902.1, read as the reverse complement.
GGATGCCAACCAACTATTCAGAAAATTTCTACAAAGCAACTAACTAACAAGAGCACAGCTACAAACCCTGCTGATCTATTCTCATGAACACAATATCTCAGTAACACTGTGATGGTATTTCTTCAAAAACTGGACTAGTTATCTTATTTATCTTATATTAATTAGCCGAAATGCCATGTTTTGAATACAATAAACCAATTTACTTATTCAAATAAGTTTAAAGATATTTTTTGGTCATTTGCTTTTAATCAAACAGCAATGTTCCTGCTTTTAATAGAATTAAATATAAGCACTTCATTCCATTTAATACATATTTTCATCTTACCATTAAGTATTCACGAAGGATCCTCTGTGAAATGTGCACATGTTTTAGTGAGAGTGGGAAAATATATAATTTAATAAACTTCAAACATTTCTCTCAGTGGCCACTGTGCCAACCAAACACTGCAATGCTGATCTTTTATGTTCTCACCAATAGGCAGTGTTTGCAGGTAAAGCAATTAGACCATAAGGAGCTTGGCTTTCAGCCCTGTCACAAAACTACGTACCGGTATTTGCTGAAAAATAATTTCTTATCAGCTATAGGCTACTCAACAAGCGTTCTTCACAACCTCAGGTTAAGGATATGATAGGTAAGGTTGTTCCTGCCCTTGCCACCACCTCATCACCTTAATGCTGATATCCTTGGATGCAAACCTCAGACTCTACAATGGGCATGATATTGGTAGAAATTTCCATCCAGATGTACATGGCTTCTTCATTAGATGTCTGGTCTGATCCATTGATTCTCTTTTTTAATTAGCTGGTTTACTGGCTGTCTTATTTATTTCAATTACAGGCCACTGTAAAGTGCCAGAAATCTGTCGATTGCTGATGCAATATCTTGGCTACAGACAGTCAATTAATGTACCATTTACGTTTTAATTCCATTATCTTCTTGCCCTTGAGTCACATCATTTTTCGTCTTTGATTGTGCCAGCATTGATTTCACCTGCAGTGTAGAATGATTCAGCCCTTTACCCTGCCAGTTGTGTCCATTTACAACTAAATTACAAAGGCGTGGTTGCAAATGGATGTGAGAAAAAACTGCCCTTGACTTTTTTTTAAATGAGTAATACCACAGTAACTTGACCAAGTGGTTTAGTCGCCTAACCTTTCCCTGACTTTGTACATAGTCATAGGCAATTAGTATTGCTGATAAATTCTGCTGTGCAATTGCTCTGAACAACATAACATTGCTGCCAACACTTGCAAGAACTTTTTCAATGCCTCTTTCCAATTATTGTTGGGCTCAGCCTAGTGTATGGTTTAACTTATATAATCATTAAGCCTACACTGTATTTACAGAAACTCACATTTTTGCTGGCATGAGTTCAAAATGTAGAGATGTGTTGACAATGAACAATGTGCAAATATGTTGGAGATGGAAAAAATCTGATTTACAACTTGCTGCTCCGTGTCGCAGCCTGAGCAAGTTTGGGACTTTCAAATAAAAAATCACCCTCTTAAATTCACTTTCTACGAAGACAAAGAAATATTTCTTGCACTTACAGTCTAATTAAAGTTTTGGGCGATACATAAGCTCAGAACATCAAGGCTGATAATGTTTCAAACTTGTCAAATGTATCAAGGATTCCTTTAGGTTTTCACCCCACATCCAACATTCAGTCATTCAAAGGGTTTTTCATTTTCAAGCAGTTTGATGTTTGAAATTGAATGTATTCCTGATGAGGGAAGCTGGGAATTGGCTGGCTGTCAGATCAGCACTATTATCTGCCTTTTAGGTTTGAAGCAAATTAGACTCAGGGTCCCCAAGGTGCCTGGACCCTTGCATACTGGTGGTGTTGAATTCTCAGAGCGTGTCACTTCCTTGATGGAAATTCACTTTAATCAGAAGGAGATTCACATCCCCCGTGGACTTGTTCACAGCTTCTGATTTGTTTTCAGGGCGTGTCAGATAACACATTTTTACCCATAACCACGAAATGTTCAAGTGTTAATTGCCCTATGACATTTTTGGCCATGATGCAGGTGCACATGAAATCAATTATTATTTAGTTGATACACCCTACCTCATCATATGATAGGCCCATGAGTGATGCTTTGATGTTCCAACATGTACCAAGATTATAAGATTATGACCGAAAAGTTAGAAAAAGAAAAAAAAAGAAGATTTTTTTTTTTAATCATGTAAAGTAAAGGTAACTGATAACAGTCTGGGTTAGTCCGCATTTGAAAATAATTTAGCACAATTAATAGTCTACAGTAAAGCTAATTTAACACTAGGAACACCAAAGACAGTTAATTCAATCCATACTGTTTAGTGGAATATTGAGCATTGAAACGGTTTCTGTCTCTGTTGTGCTTATCTTGAGAGGTATACCAAAACAGTTTGGTGCAGCCTAGGTGGGCATTGTTAAGGTCCACAAAGGGGGATATACTTGTATTTCTGATATTTCTTCCAGAGGAACGAGAGAGGCTGTTGGCTCACAAAATACAGTGGGGTCCTGGTAGGAGGGCTTTGAAAATGTAAACACATTTTATAAGCCAAATTTACTCTGGTACTGAAGCATATGCTTTCATTTGATGTGATAATAAAAGCAGACTCGGTCATGCAATCATGCTTGTACTACACACAATGGTTTTAGTCTGGACTATAGTTGTGGTCCAGCTGACCTACCAACAAGACCACCCCAAGAGCAATGCCACTAGCTTAAATATAAAAACTATATATACAACATTGTCAACAGAAAAAAACAACAACTTTGGAATGTGTTTGTTCAGATGATTTAGTTTCAATTTCAGGAGTTGTGGAGTCTCCCCGGGGGGTTGAGTATTGTTCTGAAAGAAGCAGCTGGTTCAATTTCCCACAATGCCGGTGGGAGGCTGACCTTGGTTGTTGTACTGCCTTAGTGTAAAATTCCCTAATTTAAGTGGAGTTAAGTGATTTTTGTTTTGAAATCTGTCTCTCAGACCTTGATGGCAAGAATGAACCCCAATCCCTTCAGCACACTCAAACACATACTTACATGACAACATGCACAAGTACATCTTTTTTCTTTTGCAAAAACATGTATGTGCACACAACGTGTTCACTTGGACATTTCCATAACAGCACAATTTGGATCTGGGTGCTTCTTCTCTGCCTCTCATTCATCTTGTCTTATCTGTGGTTATAAGCCATCAGGTGTGTTGTGTCTCACTGATTCCCACAGGTAATTTGACTTGCAATATATTTTCGGAGCATCTTCCAGGCGCCCGAATAGTCCAAATCATTATGGCTTCTGGCAGATACAGAGCTAGCAAAGGATTAAAGCAGAGAGGAGCCAAGGAGTGTCAGGATTTGGTTTGTTTGTCCCAGCTGTGTTGTTTACAACCCCCCGTGCTATAGTCAGCTCAGCCCGACACAACAGACCGCAGACAGCAGAGAGGCGTCAAACTCCAGGAGCTTTATCTCCCCTCAAACTCATCTGTAGGCGCTGTGTGTCCACCACTGGAGAGTGATTGACCACTAGCGTTAGATTGAAATTGATTGCATAAGGGCTATAACAATGAAAGGCTGTTGATATGCTGGCAGGGGCATTGGAGGAGTGTCAAAGGATGGGATACTGCTGTCACTAGAACAACTGGGTTCTATATTAACGCATTGTCTCATAGTCAGATTTCTAAGAACCGAGTAGGCCTTTGATCCAAGAGATACTGTGTCTCTAATTGGGTTCTATTGATCCGTCCTGCTCCTGTTCATGATGGCAAAGTCTTGATGAATGTCAGTCTGCTGCATTGAATGAAAAGCTGAAGTAACAGCCAAATGTTGCTTCAAACCCAGTCGGGTTGTACCACGTTCAAGAAATTTAGAGAAAGAATGAGTGGACGAAAAAACATCCATACCAATCTGCTTTAAAAATTAGATCCAACATTTTAGATCAATTTAAACCAGTTCAAGATTCAATGTTGTCCAGGAAATCCTGAAAATGCCCCCCCTATCTTTATTATTCTTATTAAAATAAAATGCTGCAGCATGCCTTCTAACCAACACCCCCCGTTACAGTCACATCACTCCCGTTCTTCATTCACTACATTGGCTCCCGGTTAAATTCAGGATCATTTTTAAACTGATAATGTTTGTTTTTAAAGCTATCCACGGTCTTGCTCCAGAGTATTTGTCTGATTGTATAAAGCTTAGACGACACTGTAGAGCCCTCCGGTCCTCAGAACAGCCCCTGTTGGAGGTTCCTTTTTCTAATTTTAAACAGTGGTGGGATCGTGCCTTTTTGATAGCGGCCCCAAAATTGTGTGAACTCCCTACCCCCTGAATTACATTTTATTAATGACTTTTTAAATCACATCTTAAAACTCATTTATTTAGACTGGCTTTTAATATTGAGTAACGTTTACCTTTTTACTTTCGTAAACTTGCAATGTAATTTCTTTCTGTAAAGCACTTTGATCATCTTTCTTCAAGTTAACTTGAATTTAAAGTGAATATTATTGATCTGCCCATATTGGTCATCAAAAACACTGTTGGCAGTGAGCAAATTCTGCTGCTGTGGCTTGTTGTTTAAGGTATTTTAAAGCCCATATTTTTAGGGTGAATGCCACCATGGCTAATAACAATGTTAAACTGTTTTATGCAAATAAATACAATAGCACAACCAAAATCATAACTTTTATCTGCACTTCAAGAGATAAAGGAGAGAAGAGAGTTCTTACCACTCTAAGTATGAATGAGGCGAGGAGGATGAACCAAATCTTGCCCCGAAGCCTATAGAGTTTACGTTGCATTGATCATTTTGACATTTGTATGCGTTACACAACCATCACTTTAGATATGTTACATGGCATTCATTTCAGTTGCTCTGAGCGACTGACATTAACTAATTTGTCAGCTCAGTGCATTCTTTAAAAATTCATCTGACATTTAGAACAAGCATTGCAGTAGTGTACAGATGCATTGCATGTTTTGGATCATTTATGAAAGTTTCCTGGATCCATTCCATTGACGTTGACACAGGCTTTATCTAAGAGTATCTGCCACTGATTCATTACGCTGCATTAGCTGCCCTGGGAGGAGGAAAGGGACAAAGCTTGAAGGATTGTGCTGCATATTAAATCCGTCTTGCATCAGCAGAATGGGAAAAAAAAAACCCAAAAAACCATGAAGATCCAAATGCAGATATAAAATAGCAACTCGCTGCTTGAAAACAAATTTAACTCACATGCAATCCGAGGAAATGGAGTGTGGCATAAATTGCAGGAGGCAATATGGAAGTTAAGAAAAAAAAATAGGTTAATGTAATGCCAGTCACTGTATGAATAGGTGATTTCATTGATGGATTTGTGCTGCTTTGTTGTCTCCAGTATTTGGAAACACCTGCTTGTGGCCATCTGCAGTCTCTGGATGACTCAAAGCATAATCCAAAGTAAAGTATGACAAAAAATTAAGGAGAATTAAGTTATTTACATCATCATTAGAATCTAATTGTGGATTTAGTGGGCAGTCTTCTGATATTTGCAAAACCTACAGCAGCATAATTGACACTTTTCGATTATAGCCAGCTAAGTATTTGTACTTGTATCAAACCGCAGCCCGTAAACTCCACCACCATAAAAGAATCCAGACTAGAGTGGAGCTGCCAAGGCCGTCAGATTAAATATACATCATCCAAATGTTCAGGTTTAATGATACACACTTATCTTTATGTGCTAATCTACCCAGCTTTATTGCTTTACCCGGGCTGTTTGCTGGTGTTTGCAGGTTGTGTCAGATGGAATTCCTCCCCTCATGATAGTCCACAACTGCAATCCAATGTTACCAGAATGCTAATTAATTTTCAATGGACTCATAGGAAGAAAAGAGTTTGGCCTTTACTTTGTTTAAGACCACTCTGTAAATGCATAGGTGGGTTGTTCTCAAATGGTTTCACTTTTGCTTTGACATTTGACTATGACAACTATTGCATGTTTGGGTTTGGTTTGATGGTCAAATGATTATGCAAATAGATGAAATGGAGCAAACTCATCATAACATCCTGATAAATAGAAAATAATCAAAATATATGTTACAACATATATGGCATATGTTCACACAACCAAATAGACACATGGGCTATAAATACACACAACACAACAGACCAAATATAGAAACAACCTGCAAATAGCACAAACAACGACTAATGTGTTTTCAGGGGACACAAAGACAGTGCTGAACCCACCTGGGACACAATTTATATCCAGTGTCTTGGGACCTTTTAAGTTAGTGAGGTTGGGTACCATTGAAAATTACCATCATTAGCCTATAGCCGTAGCCTTTTACTTATCATTAGACATCTTATTCAAATATGTCTAACTTCTAAAACTGACAACAATAACTTTAAAATGTGCTAAATAGTGAGTGTAGTCCAGGCAGGTTCACTGTTTTTTTTTTTGTTTCTTTTTTGGGGGGGGGGGTTGTTCCCTGGAGACAGCACATGTGCTGTCAAACTGATGAAGATGCTTAATTTGATTTTTCTATTTGCATGTGTTTCATAATTTGCTTTATATTGACTTTTCTCGGCCACTGTAGTTTGAATGGTGCGGGACAAGGCTCCAGTTGACTGTAGCAGAAATGGGATTTATCATGGAGAAAATTTGTTTTGTTGTTTGCTGTATTTGCATACTTTAACTGTTGATCATTCTTCATTATGTAATGGATTCATTTCTCATAGTCAGTCCAAGACGTGCCCCCAAGACATGTTTGTTTCGAGTGCAATGAACAATTGCTGAGATGATGAAGAATGAGTAATGAAAATATATTCAGTCTTCCCTTGCCCCAGGCCTGTGTAGAATGTGTGGGACCTCTCTGGCCATACTTTACAAAAGCTTCATGGTGAACCACATGGCGAGAGCAGCGCTGATACTGTCAGAGACACAGATTTTTTATCACACAGTGCCTTTTATCATACCTGCCTTTGTACCATTTGTACCTGAAAGATGTTATATTCACAAATGTGACATTTAATTAATGTCACGAGGAGTCTGAATATAACTGACTCCATGAGAAGAAATCAAACAGTGCACAAGTGTCATGTATCTCCATATATAACTAATTCTGCATGCCTTTATATCTTATATCTTTGCATAACAGATACTTCTAAAGTATTGTGTGACTGGAATGTTAATATAGAACTGTTGCAAGCTCTTGGAAAGCACTTTGATTCCAATCATGAAGGTAATGATGATATAGCAAAGATGGATGAATCTTCATGGCTAATTAAAACGTATATGGTATTGGTTATATTGGATGTTTCTCTCAGTAAGTATTTGATAAGCCATAAATGAGGACTGTGTAACACCTGATAGCTTTCATGAGTGATGACATTAGGTGATTTTCATATTCATTAGCAGAGTGTGCACAATGCTAATAGCATCATGCTTTACAGTAATTCCTGGGCTCTTTAGGTGCTGGGCTGTGTAGGTTTTGTGCCTTTTTTAAGACTCCGTACATAATTATGATTAAAGGTTCATATTACCACAAAGCCCAGAGAAAATGAAGACTGGCTCCCATAATCAGCATATTTGTAAAGAGCAGAGGTTTCATCTTTGTACAGCCACTCACCCTTCCTTGTTTTGGTCTGTAAAATATCAGATTTTGCCTCCTACCTGAACCTTCTTGAAATTAAATAATAAACATTATAGCTAATACATGACAATAGTGTTACTCTTGCTCATTTAATTAGAATTGCTTGGCTTGATTTCAGGTGATGTTAACTGGCTTAATATAATATAATATACACATTGGGGGAAGTGTGTGTGCCAGTATGTCGAACTTTCTTTCCGGCAGCCGTTGCTGTTATTTCATTGTCATGTTTGATATGTGTTAAATTACGTTTCCACCGCGTGCGTAGGAGCATTTTATAATTTTAACAGAATGACATGATGATTTTTCTCTCCAAAAACTGATAATAAATTTCATGTTATTGAGAATAATAATTAAATGTTCGTTACATGTCTTGAAAATGAATGGTTCAATGGCTGTTTGCTCTTTTAACTGTTTAAACTCATTTTCTTCATTTGACATTTAGGACTGCAACTGCAGTTTTATTATGACAGTAGGATTTGTGAGCCATGCTTTCTTGAGCCTCAAGCTCATGCAACTCAAGGTGGAGTGGTCTCAGGTGGAAGTCCACACAAAAGCAATTAACAAAAGCTCTGCAAGTGATTTAATAAAACCTAGTGAACCTCACCTGGGGTGCCGGCTCCAGGGTGGTGCACAAAGTCAAGGGTTTGGTTACTAGGTAACCCCATACAGCTAAAGAAGTGACTGATTTTTTAAATTGCTAATTCAGCACCAGAGAAGCCCATGTTTGTTTATTCTTCTCCCGATGGTTCTTCTGCCGCCCAGCTTGTTTCACTGGTAGTGGATTAAGAGTCGATGTCCCTCTGAGCATCTGTTCAATGCAGCAGGAAATGTTATGTCTCCCCACAGCTGCAGACTACTCATGCAAACCTGTGGGGTTTCACATCTCATAGAAATGTGAATGAGGGCACAGTTGCTGTATATATAGCCTACACTCTCTCACACACAGACACAGACACAGACACACACACACACACACACACACACACACAATGATGCAGACTATTCCTCTAAGGCTGGATTTCAATGCCACAAAAAACACACAACTAAAAAATAGATATCAAATAGACAGTAGGATTTTTTAAGAGTCCAATAGAAAAAGAGTGAAACTTTTTTATATGCACGTATTTCCCACTTTCTAAGCGTTCAAATACTCCCAGTGAGGGGTGAAGTGGTTTGGCTGTTTGAGATGTTCACTGCATAAAATAGTTGAAAGAAAAATGATTTAGTATCTGACTGTTTGAAATAGGTTGGTTTGTGATGGGTTCCTTCAACCTGAGGTGCTTCATAGTAGAAATAAAAAGTAGACACTTTTTCAAAAATTATATTTTAATATTTCTGTCAAAAAGAATTATTATGGGGTGGTGTTTAGCTCAGTTGGTAGAGAACCTGCCCCATGTGTTGAGACTATAGTCCTCACTGCAGGCGGCCCTGGTTCGAATCCCGTGCTGTTGAGCGGCCATATACTCCAATTTCCTGTCTCTCCTGTCATTCAACAATAATTATGTTTAGTATAATTATAGTTCATGATGTTTATGGCTTAGTTTTGGCTTTTATCACTTACAAATTGTCCCTGTGACATTGGAATATCTCCAGAGATACATTATCTCTTTATCTTATGAGACACCTTACAAGAAAGGAGCTATGTATTTTCCAATTTAAAAACTAACCATGAAACACTTTTGACAGAGGTGTTAGTATGGATTTAAGGAGTATATCTTGACAGAAAGTCTGACTTTGAAATGTAATGTGAAGTAGAAGCCTAATCACACAATGCACAAACTAGAATAACCCACTCACGGTTTTATGACTCCGCCACTCAAACTAGTTCCAGACGTTTATCCAGTGTGGAAATGGTTTTCATAATTTCAGTGAGAAGTCTTGGCCAAAAAGGGTCTTGTGAGGTCACACAGATTTGACCACCACTGACCACTGAAACCTAATAAGTCAAGTCCAAGTGAACATTTGTTTCAAGTTTGAAGAAAGGCCATAACCACATTTGTAAGGTCACATGTGACCCTGAGTCCAAGTCGACATTTGTGCCTAATTCTAAGGGACTCCCTTGAGTGGGCAGAGTTTTATGTTCACATGGCCAAAATCATGTTTTGTGAAACCGCGAGAGTACTGACCTTTGATTTTTAGCCACTACTGTAAAATGGAATCCATTCAGTCAGTTTGTTGTGTGCAAGTATTTTTTTTCTTTTCTTTTTTTTTAACCAGATTTGATGAGGATCCTTTAAGGTGATACTGATATAAACCCACTACCCAGGCAACCCTGAACTTTGACCATGCTAAATCTAGCCTTGAATGCAGGTCAAGGTTGGTGTCAGATTTTAAGCAGTTCTGAAACATATATAATTGATGTAATAATTAAAAATAATTGATCTCACATCGTGTTTAAATCTCGTGTCCATAGACAGACAAATCCAGGTTGTCACTGGTACAGACGCATAAAAAAACATGAGTCCAAGATTACTAATTGGACTTTCCCATTAGTATTACTCATATAAACATCTTCATTGGACTAATACTTTGATCTGATTGCTGCTGCTGATAATTTATGTTATTATCTGCACCACTCACTCTGGTGGGAAATGGTTGTTTACTTCCATCATGACCATCAATCAAACTACGCCTGTAATTCTGAGTAGCGATGGCAAAGATTACACATGGGGGAAAAAACCTGCAAAGACAAATTAGAGGAATTGTAAGAGTCATATTAAGATGTCTTTGGTGACCAATTACCAATTATGTACTGTAACAACTCTCAGTCAGAGGCAATCAGTTGATGGAAGAGGTCAGTTGCTTCTTTGTCCTGAGTAAACATTTAAAATGGAATAATGCCTCTAACGATTCATCTCATGTCAAGCTCAATGCCATGACACTTACTGTAACAGTAGTGGTAATGTGGATTGCCAGACAGAGAGAGGGTTGCCACTGTAGGACTCTGTAATACATGAAGTCTCTGTAGTTGAGATATGAAAAGGCTTAATCCACCAGGGAGAGAAAGACTGTGACTGACAGTGGCTAAATTGAAAGTAGAAAACAGACGCAATATGACTTGTCTCCTTGGAATAATGCTTTACCTGCACACAGTAATAATTAGATTTGAGTGTCAGTGACAAGACATATTATAAGCAATCACAACCAATGAGAATTAAAATAAAAAAATCTTTGTAAATATTACAACTTTGACCCACTGACCAAACACAAATATATACAGTGCCAGCTACACATCAAGAACCTGGCAACAACTGGGACACTTACATTAGATGTGCTCGTGAAGGTGTGGTTGCTCTGTTGTCTGAGTCACGGAAAACAAACACCAACTGTCTACACTGTACATGCTGCCAGATCAGTGTAGGATGTGTGTCAGTTATCTGTTTTGTGTTTTATTTAGTCAGATCTGAGAGCATATTTATTAGACCTTCTGGCTTGCAGGGGAAACTGAGCCATCATTTGCTCTGATGATGAGACTGAGGCTGTCTTCAAAGGAATAAAATAAAGCAACTAAATGTTTTTTTTAACACAACTTTAACAAACTGCAGGGGATTTCTATATATGATACAATATGACACAAAATACTAATAAATATTTTAGGGTTGTGAAATGTCTCTTCAGTGTTGAGACGATACATAGAAACAATATACCTGGAATAGACACTGCACAGTCTTGTGCCAGAGGTGTATTAAAGGAGATTCATGCTGCTGCTTGAACCTTAGATTCAAGAGTAATATCAGATTGTGGAGTAGGGTGCACTGCTTTCGCTCCAACAAAGATAATTAAAGGATCACAGGGATGTACTTGTGCCTTCTACATGTTTTGAGGATTTGCTGAAAATATACTGTGCATGTTTATTGTGGCAGGAGCCATGAGTAAACTACTCCCCAAGCACAATGGTAGAGATATCAGGTCAGACACATTCTGCACTTGCCACAAGTATAACATGAGTTACGTATAAGCCTCATGCTTCACAGTCTTTCTTATTTATTATATTCACAGACACAGGGCCCTAGATTGGCAGACCGATCGGAGTCAACTCGCAGCGCACCTGCGCCACGTCAACTGGGTGTGTCCAGGCGCGTTTTGCAAGAATCGTGAGCCGCGAAGTCCGGTATAGACCGGCGCACCCACGCCCCTTGTCCCTCCTCCAGGCGCAAATGCCGAGGAGGGAGGAGTCGGGGGCGTGAGGCAGGCAGGAGGAGGAGAGAAAGGCTGAAGTGGGATTAACACAGCCGATTCCGATTTTCACCAATCAAATGAGCTCCTCTCCTCACCTTTAACTGAGCCGCGGTGATGTCATTTCCTACTTTGACATGGACGGAGGAGAGGAGGAGACAGCGACGCCACAGGCCGAACCTCTCCCAGGAGGAAACAGCTGTTTTGGTCCGGAGGTCCGAGCTCAGAGTGGCTGAATAATGAGTTTAATATCCTTAAACAGGTTTGATCTGATACACTGAGAACCGCTGGCCAGTGTAAAAAAAACAACTAATAAACTAATAAAGAAACTCACATTTATTCAAACCCTGTGTAGAGATGAGAGGTGAATTGAGTTAACCTTATATTCCTGTGAATGTTAATGTAAACCCAGCGCGAGGCAGCAGTTAAAAGAAAAAGATGACGTAGAGGGAGACCCCCCAGGAAAGAGACTTACAAAAACGTTACAGTGTGTCAGTTGTTTTGTTTTCCTGCCTGTTATTTTGTTGCTGGGCTTTTCCGCTGGTAAATAAACTTTTTTTTATAAACTACACAAGATCCGCTCAAGATTCTTGGATCCGAGTGTAACATGTACACTAATCACAATATAAACAAACACCGTAACAGGGATGGAATCCGCGTAAAGGACGCTCTCGCTCTCTCCCCCCTCCCTCCCTCCCTCTCTCTGTCTGTCTGTTTGTCCTTTTCCTTTTTTCTGTTATGAGAGAAACTATAAGTATATAGTTTGACTATCTGACACTGAGGCTGTTGTGGTTGAGAGATGTTTGTTTTTTGTTTTTCATTACAGCTGCCTGACGTAGCTGGCCCGTTGATAAATTAATAAGTAAATAAAAAAAATAACGCGGATGATCACATCTCAACATGGTAGTGACATGCAGTCATCCACGCTCACACAACCCGCAGCTGCTTTTCAGTACGAGTTCGTCCCTGCTGTGTTAATTCAGGTGGAGGGTTTCATTTTTTTTTTTTTTTTTTTTTATGGTGGAGGGTTTCATTACGCATGCCAATAGCCTTTGATCTGATGGGGCAAACGACAAACCAGGCTTTATTATTATTTATTATTATTATTATTATTATTTATTATTTCTCAAACCAGGATTTATACCCCTCCAAATAAAATAGTTAAATATGGTTAATGAAATTGCTTGTCCGTCCAGCCTGTCAGTTGCGTCTGCACACACCCCCCTCCCTCTCTCACTCTCTCTGTCCGTCGTCTCTTTTATTTCTGTGATGAGACATACTGACTGACACCGAGGCTGTTGAGAGATGTAATAAGTAAAATAAGTAAATAAATGAATAAATAAATAAAAAACGCGGATCATCACATCTCAACACGGCAGTGACATGCAGTCCCTCAGTCCGCAATCCACAGCTCCAGTGCCAGTTCGTCCCTGCTGAGTTAATTCAGGTGGAGTTTTCATTACGCTGCCAACAGCCTTTGATCTGACGTCAGATGTGACGGGACACTCTTTATAGATATAAATTCAGTGTTGATTCCATTAGTTGCATTAAATAGCGGTTATTGTGGTTATTTATTGCATCTAAATGCGTCTGGAACAGTGGAAACCTGTCTGTGAGGTTTTGCTGACGTGTGTGGACTGTTCGCCGGTCAACCAATCTCCCTCTCCGCCAGCTCCGCTTCGCCTTGCGCCGAGATAGACCTGCTTTGAGGTGGTCTGCTTTAGGCGCAGAGTCGGCGGGACATTTTCTCACGAAACTTCCGCTTCACCAAGCTGAATCTGTGACACCGCCTCCTGCTGCGCCGCCACACCCATATTGGCGGAGCGCGATCTGCCAATCTCCCGACTAGACTTTGAGCCAGTCTGCGCTGCTTCAAACTTGCAATAGACGGGCTGCGATACCTTGCGCCACCTGCGCCGCGCCAGCAAACTAGAGGCCACAGTGTCAAACCACAATAGGACTTTTGAGTTGGTCTGTTATTCGAAGATGACTCTGATTTCATTAGATCACAGCGTCAGCTCCGGGTCCAATTCTGACACCTTGCTTGCTGCTTAGAATAAACATGAATCTTCTCATCCATATGAGGGGTGCACAGCTGCCCCAAGAACAGACATTCAGTATAGGGGTGAAATCAAAGCCCATTAGGATGCCAGTCAGGGACAACACTTTGACTCATATTCAAATATTTAGTCATTCCTTGTTTCTGTTTTCATGAAGGGCAGAAATGAGGTCATTTGGGTTTGACAGGTTATCAGCATTCTCTATATCAAAAGTCATTTTTGTACCCTAAAATAGAAACAGCCTCTGAGATTTTCTGAGACCCCTCATCTGTTTCTCCACTTCTTTTCCATCAACATTTTACTAAGCTGTCCGTCCTCTTAACTGACATTCATTCTTTTACTCTTCTCATCTAGCATGTACTGAACATGAACATTAACCTATAGTCAAAACTGAGTGGGTTAATGATAAACAGAACACACTAAGTCAGTTCACAGACCAGTAGAATAACAAAATGACTGAACTCAGCTATTCACAATCCATTCAGCATTTGGCAGATTGAAGCAGACACTGCATAAAATATAATAAAACACATATGTCAAAACCTCCTACACAAGCTCACATAAAACAAGGTATATGGATTAGATCTCTGAAAGACTGATAATCTGTTGACTCCTCCTGAGCATCAAACAGTTTGCGGTCTCATCTTAAGTGGTACAAGCTGGACTGTGTGAAGACAGTCGCACCACCACTCAATTTAACTAGATCACCACATATGAAAACAAGCATGTGGCTGATGGCCAAAACGATGATATTCCAAACATGAGCAGCCAAAATGAAAGGTGCTTGGTTTCCCTCTGAGATATAGTGAATTTTTCACTTGTCTCAGGGGATCTCTGTGCTGTGCTACTGCCTTTCCACATTAGAGGAAACCAGATGAGGTGATTCGTGTACCTGGTTGTAGGATATGGAGCTCTCCAGGGTGCTGATCACACTGCTGTCAATGGCAAATGAACTGTCTCCGCCGGCACTCAGTCCGGTTTTTACCAGGGGTAATGGCACCATGCCAGCAGGAGGTTACAAGGCAACGGCCACGCTGCAAAAAAGTGAACTGGCTGGTTGATGTGGTTGCGTGTGTTGTGTCTACTGATTTAAGGTGTTCTCCTATTAGTGTATGCACTCGATAATGTGTTCATTGTGAGTACAATTAGTGAGACAGCTCAGCTCATTTTCTGTCCACGCTATATGTGTTGCCTTCTGCACCGTTAGTGAGACAGTTGCCAAAGTTATAGCTACCTTGATGGTGACAGTGTTTACTGTTTTTCCCAAGTAGCATTTGTGGTTTTGCCAAGATAATAAAACTCAGTTTTTACCACATCCGCAGTCTCCCGCCTTTTAACTGCATTTGAGTTTGTGGCCGACTATTTTTCACACCTTTAGAGGAGTACTGGATAGGACCAGCTGGAAGGAGACCCCAAGATAAACTGAGAACACACAGGAGGGACTACATATCGAGCTGGTCTGGATGTGCCAGGGAATTCCAAAAGAGCTACAGTAAATTGCTTGAGAAAAGAAAAGGAGAATACACATATTGCTTTACAAGTGGCACACATAAGGACAGCTCATATTTCTGCACACATATACATACATAAAGACACCAACCCTGCAGTGCTTTATAGTCTAGTTAGGCAACTTAACAGCTATCTTTGCTGAGAATTCCCCATGAAATTAATTTTTCATTGTATTAAAATTTTCCATTTGGATGAAATGAAACTGTTCCCTGAGTTTCAAAGTTGGATACATTAATTAAGTGTGACATGTCCAGGTCAAAAAGTCTCTCTACAAAAGTGAGCAGAGAAACCGCGTGAAGGGAGCTCATCATCCTTTAATTCAATGGTATATTTCAAAGACTGCATTTGAACTCTAACAATAAAGTTTGAGCTGTTTAGGTTTTTTTGTGTGTTTGCAGGTACATCATACACATGTGAGGTTTCACTTGGTATAAGATTCATGTTTTCTCAGTCTCTAGATCCCTCTTGACATCACACACCAATGGCTGACAAGTTGTTGCGACCTGTGGCTCAGGAGGTAGCGCGGGTCGACCATTAACCAGAAGGTCGGTGGTTCGATTCCCAGCTCCCCCAGTCCGCATGTCGAAGTGTCCTTGGGCAAGACACTGAACCCACAATTAATGAATTATTGAATGATTAGCTTCCAAAGCCTGTCTGCGAACAGCGCTGTATAAATGTGTGTGAAAGGGTGAATGCAGCCATTACATTGTAAAGCGCTTTGAGTGGTCCAAGTGAATAGAAAAGCGCTAAATAAGTGCAAGTCCATTTACCATTTACTTATGATAGACACACAGAACCTGTCAAAGAAACCTTGAACCAACATGAACATAATACATTCATAATGGACTAATGACTTTTTTTTCAAGGTAATCCAGTGTGACCTCATTAACGGAGATTCTTTCACCACACAAAAAGGAGAGCCTGCCCCCGCTCTCCCCCTCTAAACCTGAACGACATCTAATCCACAATCTTCCACTGCAGCACCACCCTCTAATGCAAGCCAATGTCACTTTAAAGCACCTTTCAAAATGTGGTATCCCATACCAATAGGGTTCTTGCACAGTGATGGCAGCCATGTTAATCCACTGTTGATCTACCCAAAGATCAAGCTGTTCCAAAATCAATAAAGCCATGAAAGCTTCCCTTCTGGTCTTTGTCACATCCTTTTACATCGTCTAGTTAAAATAATCTGATGTGGTTCTACTGATACACTATCTGAAGGCTGTAAAATCAACATCACATCATCATATGGCCCAATTATCAAATATTGGAAAGTATTTTAACCACAGTTCACATTAGACAAACATCCTCTGAAAACAACTGGAATACAACCACAATAAGTATTTTACTGTAACAAGAACATTGACATGCATTAAAGACAACATCCTCAGCATGGCCTGTTACCACCAACATGAGGCAGATGCACTTCCAGGACACTTAGAAACTAGCATGGCTAAACTGAACACCAAAACCAATATGCTGAGAAAGTCAGTGCTGCACAGGACTGTGAGGCTTTATTTACACCTAGGCTGTCTAAACATCATCTGCTTCTTATTTGTTTGTACTGCCTGCTGTATGCTACTGATTGATTGCTTGTTGCCTTGCCCACTGTCTTGAAATGGTGAAGTGTAAAGTTTTCAACTGATATGTAAAATTCTCAAAATATCTTTAGTGGTTCTTTTTGGTAGGCTACCACTGCGAGCATGAATTAGGCCTATTAAATCAAATTAAAATAAATAAAATCAATCAATCAAAATCCCCCAATTATGCAGTATATTCTAAGAAACTATTAACTCTGTATAAAATGTATCCAATGAGCAGTTTAAACTTTGCAAAAAAATATTCTAAACAATTTCACACTCCCACTGATATCAGATTTCCTGTGACTCACTTACCTCCATTTCATTTCCGGTGATAGGTGCCGACCTGCAGCCAGGCCAACCCGTCCAACACCCACCACCACCTCCTCCACCGCGGAAATGGATGAGGCTGGAGTCCACTCCATATTTTGTGTTCCGCTTTGCCTTGCCAGTGCATCTGATCTGAACACAGCGCGCTCCCCTCCACACAGCATTTCCACTCCAACACAGCGACCGGGGGCTTCGTCTGCTCTGCGAAGTTGAGTCAACACGCCGGGAGAACGCGCTGCCTGGATTCATGAGGCACCTCCATACTCGCAGTCCTCTTTTCTGCGGGCGCCGGGGGACTTTTCACCATTCTCGGCTGCACATGAGCCCCGTTTAGCTTTGGGAAATGTGTTGGTAGACACTAAGAGTTTAGTTGCAACCATTAAACACCCACTCACTAAGTACCTGCGGACCTGCTGCAGGGGGAGTTTTGCCAGCAAGCGGGATATCTAGCCTGCTGCAGACAACCTCAAACAATAAAGGATCTAAACAGAAGTGAACAATGCTCAGACTAGAGACCATCATTTGCACTTTTTCCGTGCTGTCGGTCGCAGCAAGAGCAGATTTTAAAGCGCGGAACTGCAGCGAGGTGAGGGAGGCTTGTATCGGGAGAGGCTTCAGCTTCGCACATGTTCCTCTTCAGGAGATCACAGGTAAGGTTGGACACGGAGCGTCCTGTCTGTGTGTCTGTCTGTTAGGCTCACCCTACATTGTTAAACACAGCACTATTTAAATTAACACAAGCCTGTGATAGATAGCTAATGTTTAAATCCGGATTTTAAAGTTGAAAAAAAAATCTCTAACACATCACACTGCATCTCATTTATGATGCAAAGAAGACGAGATCTGTGAATCCTGCAAGGAATTGCATGCCACTATAAAACAGCACCTCAACCACCTGTCACTCACTAAGTTCCTGCAAGTCTCACTGAACAAAGTGGTTTTTTATTTCCAGTAAGACTACGACAAGCTATCAAAAATACTCCTAATTGACCAAATATAGGCAGGTGAGCAACAGCTGGAGCAGCCTCGTGCACTCTGCAGCCTGCACCAGTGAAAAGTGACAGCTAGGCCTCCCTGCGATTTAAACCCCCCTGAACACACAGCACTAAGACTTAACGCGAGGTTTTAATGATTGTATATTCGTGCTGTGATAACAGTATCCACATCAGCCAGCATCACTACTAATTATGAAAAGAAAAAGAGCCCCTCCAGACAGCTGTGGTTAGATGTGTCCAGTAGAGGTCTCCCACAGTGTTAACCAAGCAGAGATAATGAATGGTCAACTCTGCAGATTAACTCGGATTCCTGCGAAAATGGGGTGATGAGGTGATGTGGAACTGCTGCCTCTTGTACTGCTTCAGTACTTGTGTAGTCCATTACCACGAGTCACTCATTCTGCATAATTTCAGCCACTACCAGAGACGTTCTATCCAGGCAATTACCCCATGGAGTGAATGACACATTTAGACCTGTTTGCATTTGGGTCCTGTGACAGTAAAATCGCATATATAAAATTGACAGATAATGCAATACATGTTTAAAATCTATTGATTCCCACAACTTAGAAACTTAAAAGCACCAGTTTTTATTTTCATAAATATACTTTTCTAAATACATGCTTGATTGATTTCTAGCTGTTCATATTCATATATAAAATTTATCCCTAAAATGCCCATAAACAAATTATCTAAAGGTACATGTGAATACAGTAAGTCTGCATCGAAGAGAAGAAATTATGGATAGGTGTCTTTCTTTCGTTTCTTTTCTTTTTTTGCCCCACATTCTCCCAGCTGAGTTATCTCTGCAGGTTGTCATTGTTATGCTCCGGGGCCGGTGATTTTTTCTATAAGGCAGAAAATCTGGCTCAAGTAAAAGACTGCATATTTGATAACTGGCAGCGATGAGTTGAATAACAAACTGATTAAATCCTTTGGATCCAGGTCCCTGACATCACAACTAATCTCCCAAATGAGTGAAAAATTCAATCTCTCTCATCTCCGATTGATGTCACCCTGAATAAACGCCTTTTGATCTGGCCTTTGAATGAGTCATAACCTTACATGTCTGCTGGAGAGACAACGCATTATCAACACCTCAGCAAATTCAGACAGTGATGGGCTCTTCCTTCCTGCTTCCGACTTGTTCCCTTTCACTCCCTTTCACTTTGCGAGCTAAACCAAAGCTTGACTTAAATAAGAAGGGAAATTCTTTTTTATGTAAGGATCGAAACGGGCATCTGCCAAATGTTTTTCAAGAGCCTGTTCTTCACGTGGTTCATCTTCTCTGTGGTTAATTGTCATATAATTAGACTGGTGACACTTTAGCTGACTTGAGTTCATTGTAGAGTAATTGCTTGTTTTTTTTTCATAAATAAGGCAATTATACTCTATATGTAAAGTACACCGAAGTACACAATTGTAGAAGAATCTCTGTTTGGTTAAAGGCTCTTTAGGACAAATGAATACCGAGCATTGCAGTGGTTTGAGATCTTACCTACCAACATAAAAAAAAACGCATGCACACATTTGAGTGACTCAATAATTGTGTTTTTCATATTGCAAAATTGTAATATTAGCTGTTTTTTTGTGGCATTGACACCCTGGGGAGTGTGCTCTGTAACGGTGTTAGTTTGGAGTTAATATTCCAGCACTTGTGCATTAGTTTTGTCATTGTAGGACTCTGACTGTGGAGCAGCTATTAAAGCTTCTCCTATACCCTTTTCTGTTTGTTTTATACTCTATTAACTCACAGACGACTTGAGAGAAATACCAACCTTCGTTTTGCCAGTACACCTATATAAATGGTGCTTTCACTGCCTCTCCATACCGTACACTTATGTTAAATGACAGCTCTTTGCTGTCAGATCCCTTGAAATCAGTGTTATGTGATAGACAGAGCCTTTTTCATCAAATTGCATAGTGACAGATGGATGTGTGAGCTCATGTTTATGATATAGGTTGCCATCACAAGCCATGTTATGCATCAAAGAAGTGAGAAAATGAAACATTTCATATGATACATGTGCCACATTTTTAACCTCACATTAGACTCGGGATACATTTTTTGTCACACCAATAGAAGATTTTGGAAAATATTAGCCAAATGTATTATATTTGTAATGACTGAACCAGTACAAGAGCACCCAGTTGCAGCTACTGTATGTTTTTATAGAGTTAAAATGAAAATTCTAAACTCAGAGATTTTTTTTTTTTTTTGCTGTTCTGTTTGGTCAAACAGAAGGAAGCAGGTCAGGTGGAATGACAAGTGGAGTCCAAGTGTTATTGACAGAAATGCTGTTATGATCCAGAGCCTAAAGGCTCAGTTGGTGCAGTAATTCCACAATACCTAGCCGATGCTTACGTCTGCTGAGCAGGCTAGGCTGGAGGCTGTCAGCCGCAACATGGTGGGGGCATTTTGAACCATGGGGGCATGAACTTTCAGATTGCTCTAAAGGTCTTTCGAGTGTTTACACGTCTAAAAAGAATGCCCAGAGCATCTCCCTTTCCTCAGCATATTTAACGCGTTTAATGTTTTCGTTTAATTTGACTGTTAACAAATAAGAAGTACATGTCTTTAAGTAAAAAAAAAAAAACACATCTCAAATTGTCCTATTTATTCTTCTATGCTCAGATTAAAGATCAAACCTGCTCTGAGTCTTGAACCTACTGTCTCAGTTTCCCCTTTACCCAACGTGTGAGACGCAAGGGGAAGATATGGAAAGTGAGTCATCCAGCATACTGCTGGATTCAATGGAACTTCTTAGCATGTCATATTCTGTCATGCGGTCATTTGACAACCAGCTCTGTTTACTCCCAGCCAGGAGATGGAGATGGGACAGAAATAACGCTGCTGATATTTTATGTGATCCTGGCTGCCTGCACAACGAGGCAAATGAGCTCTGCTGAAGCGTGTAATGTGCACAGGTTCTCTACTGTCATGTAATGGGATGGAGAGGATTAAAAAGGGGCTAAATGGGAGTGCCTGCAGAGGGAATGGCCAGGTGACTTTGTTAGCCCCTGCAGCATCCGTCAGTATTGCTGTGATGTATTGTCAGATTAATGTGACCTTCCTGTCAGTCACGCATATAGCTAGATCTGGGTGTGAAGTCCTGAGGAGGACCACAGTGTTTTGGTGGAATTTATGGTCTGTTTTTGCAGGCTTTTTTTAATTTCACCCTGCAAACATCATGATATTTACGATGGAATTTGCAGATAATTGGACTTTTGGTTTTGGCAGTTGTTGTGCGAGCTCGTATATAGCACCAGCATTTGAGGCTGCGTTCTGCTATATAATGCATTGTGAAAGTGTCCTACTGAGAAGCAGAGGGGGATGCTATCAGGGAAGAAGAATCCAAACAATCATCATTTTTCCCACAGCAGAGGGGATTTCTCAAATGCTGCCTCCATCCCTGTGTCATCAATCATGCTCATGAATGCCAAAATGGCCTCATGATGGCCTCTCTCTGCGGGTGTTCCCTTCCGAGAGCTGCAGGAAACATTTTGTCCTGCAAGTGTCTCAGGGTTGGAGAGCGTTGGAAGCAGAACAACACAACTCTCAAAGCATGTCAAAAAGCTGTAGGGAAATGTTTGATCATTTTCCTTATTGTCTTTTTCTTTTCTCTTTTTTCTATTTTTATTTACGGGTTTCAATTGAAATTGATTTGATACAACTGGCTTTACTTCTGAATAAAGGTATTTTTTGACACTGCAGCAGCACAGCAGCAGAGTATCAAGTACAGTGAGCCTGTACGGTTTGATTCAACCATGCACAATGGCCCTTTGAATTAGCTGAATGGAGAAAGCGTAAGCCTCGGACAAGCACTATGAATATCACAGTATCTGAAAATCTTACAGACTCATTTGAAGTTGTTTGCTGGTGTTTCATTGAAATCTTATCAAACCACATCCACATAGTCCTGATGAGGCAGATTAGTGGAGCTTTTTTTTTTGGTGTAAAGTAGAAAATTATCTCTCTTAACTTTGATTATCGCTTAATTAGTCATGAATATTTAATGATACAAAGAAATATGAAACTAAGTGTTCAGAGGCTTTATGCTAGAGCTGAACGATTAGTTGTTTAATTGATAGGCCGATTTTGACAAATCCTTTAATTTTTTCAGTCATTTTTTTGTGCAAAATTGTGAGACTGCAGACCAAAGACTTATTGATAAATCAAAACTTGGAAAAATTATTTAATTATCCTCAACCCCGTTTCAAAGTCATTTTAAGTTTTAGATGTGTGCTTTTTGTTGCCTGTCATCAGTTTTTGTGGTTGTGTTACAGTTGAACTCTTCATACTCCATTGGACATGTGTGCCGATATAAATAATCTTTATGTACATGCAGTTTCTATACTTTACTTAGGTGTTGCATCAGTAGCTGCTGTGTCTGTCACAGTTAGAGACACAATATTTCCCCAGTACAGTTTAATTTGTGCATTTGCAGTACTGACATTGAACGCCCCCATGTTTGTCTCCATACAGCCACGCAACATTTCTGGCTAAATGATTTTATTCTACAACTCTGGAACTTGCAGTTTATGTAACAATGCTCCTCTGCAGCTCCCCAAAGGAAGATATCCTCAGCTGTGAATTTTGATGTGTTTGAGTTTGTTTAGGAAGGAGGGAAAGTCATGTCTTCAGGGTTACTGTGTGTGTGTGTGTTTTTTTTTTTTTAACACCAAAAAATACTTTCTGGATAAAATTTCCAAACCCTAATCCTGTCTGTGACCCAAGCCTTCTGTTTATTTTGTTTGTGGCCTTCAGCAGGGTTTATGTCCAACTTTCTGTTGCTCATAACTCTGGTTGCTGAAATTTTAATACGGCCTACACATTTTTAAACCAGGAGGGATTTTAGTTGGCGGTTGGGCAGTTGATAACAATTCTCCATTTTTGTGTATCTTATAGTGCAAATTATGTGGAATCATTACTTAGCTGTTTTCAGTTGCATTTTACTCGTACCAACAAAGCTTCTTTCTTTTTTTTCTGCAAACGGTAATTTCTGAATACATTTAGAACGGAGACTGAAACACATGAAAGAAACGCAGGGTTATTGAAGCTTGGCCAAATACTATCAGGCTGAAGTGCCATGTTTATCTCTTGATAAGCAGCAGTTGTCACATAGGTTTCCGGAGGAATGGTGGTGTGAACACAGCCATGGAGAATTAATGCTTGTCAAACTCATTTGAGATAAATCTAGTGTGAAAATCAAGGAAATGGATTGAAGTTGTTCTCCTGAGACGGTATCGCAATAGCTGTTTAATGGTTTAAGAATCATTTGAAATGTGAGGGATTGTGCGCTTCTGTTGTCAACAAGAGATTGAATGGATGCTATTTTGATCTATTACTTCCTGTCAACAACTGCCCAATTAAACTCTAACTTGGAGCCACTGAGAATTTAAGAAGTTGGCATAAACACATTTAAACCAAGCATTGATCCTATACACTGGAGACAGCTGAGGCCGAAGGCAGACGGTTGTTTTTGAGATTGTCCATCCTTCATCATCTCCACAACGCCCCAAGGGAATTTCTTCAAATTTGAAAGAAACACTTTATCTCGGGGGATGAACTTATTAGAATTTGGTGGTCAAAGGTCATTTTGACCTCACAAAACATGTTTTCACACACTAATAAGGACAACAGTTGACATCAGTGTCGACTGGAATAAAATGATGAGGTGATGACAGTTTATACCCAAGAGGTAAAAGTCATCCTCACTGTGACATCATAATGTTCTGTAAAAAGCACTAGTTCAACCATGACTGTGGCCACATTCCACAATTGATAGGATATTGAGTCTGTGACACTGATCTTCATACCCACACTCAAATCCTGGTGGTTTTATAGTTCCTTTGTATTACTGGCAGTCAGGTTGTGTGTGAAGCATCCACCTTTTCACTCTATACTATATGTGTCTGGACAGGCTTGGATGGAAACTGTAACTTGAGTGGTTGCCAGAGGCAACAAGAGACAACCATGAGGAGATAGTTGAAGTCCTTTATTTCCAGATTTATCATAAACATAGAAGCTTGTTCTTCAAATTGTTTTGTTAGATTTTATGATTATAATAATCTCTCTTAATTTAATTCCATCGATATGATGAAGTTCTCTTATACTGAAGTCTAGAATTAAACGTTTCTCAAACTGAAATGGAAGGAAGATGTGTAAGATTATGAGAACGATGGAGTTACTGTTCAGACATTTTTAGTACATGTGTCTCATGTGATTCATGACTATCTCATCCGATAGTGTTTATTTTTTTATTTTTAAGAATTGTTTACACAGTTTCCGGGAGATGACAAAATGTTGCCATCTCTTTTGGAGCTGTCCACGGATCAGGAAATCACCCTCTGGATCAATGTGTTGTTTCTTCATTGACATGAGAATCAAAATTCTGGCTTTTGGCTGTGACGTATAGCTGGTACTTTTCCCCCAACACCTCATCTGCCTGTCAAAACCTAGCCATCATGAAATACAGCCCCTTCGAATGCCTCGTTGCTGTCGTTGGATCTATCTTTAGCCACGCGTCTGCCACTCCTGTCTTGTTGACGTCTGACTAGACCTGATGTGCAACTGGAGAGGATGTTTGCCTTTACACTGCTCCTGAGGACGGTTCAGTGCGGTGCGTCGTGCTGTGGGGAGCGCCGCGCCGTGTGGCCGAGTTGTGTCCTCCTCGTCGTGGTTAGGCAGACTAGGGGCCATTTGCTCTATAACAAGCTATCAGAGCCGATAATGGCAGGGGTTTGGTAAACTAAGCTGTAAATGCTGACTGAAAGGTAATGATCAGCGCGGCTCTCAGGCTCCTGTAGGTCTCCGAACAGCCACCAGCTGTTACCTGTGGTGTAGTTCTCTGCCATGCTCCACTTAGCAAGGTGAAGCAGAAGAGAGTGGCTTGCCTGCTCAGGTCTAATTCTCAGGGGCTTGTAGGCATGCTGCCCACGTGGATCGAATATCCACACTGGTCTTGTTGTGCCTACACTAGGCTTTTTAGTACATACTTCTCAATAGATATCAAAGGCAGACATACAGTGCTGCATATGCTGATTATGCTGTGCCTGACATTCCTAAATGTGCTGCACATGGTGTTAAGGCAATCCATGCATTAATCTTCACTGTAATGATATTGGTGCACCTTGCAGAAGCACATGAATATTCCATAGCTATTACCCTCGAGGTCAAACATATTGTACTTTTTGGTCGTATATTTATCTTCTCGACAAATATTTATAGAAGAATAAATCTAGTATTTGTACGTATTTGCTGCATGTTCATTTGCCAGTCGAAAGAGAGAATATTTCTTTTCAGTGATTCATGTGAAGTTTTGAGAAGATAGGAGAAAAACAGCATGTCACATTTTGCCAGGGCCTAAAGTGACATATTAAAATCATGTGCTGTATCTGTCCAAAACTAAAAATAAGTCGGTTCCCAATCCTTATATGGTGAAGAAAAGGGGCAGATCCTCACACTGGACAATATGTAGGTGGGTAATAAAAACACTATGATCTGCTACTAAAATTGGAAATAATTAATCTATCCAGCCCAAGAGGATTGCAAACACTTTTAACTTGCATGGTCATCATCTCATCCAGAATTTCTGCCTTTGAACCAAGAAGATTAGGCATCAGCTGCAGCCTCAGAGACAGTTCTGTGTGTAAATGTCACAGTCAAGCCCAGTATTGGGAATGATCAGCATGAAAAGTAAATATATTGTCTAGCAAACCTATTTCTCCACAACACTTTCTTCAAAGCCTCTTAAAAATGGTTCTTCTGCAGTGACAGAGGACAGTTATGCATTTATATTTTTCATTAAAAAGGTTTTTTTTATATAGTACACTTAAAAACATTCCAATATGAAACGCCATACAGTTGAGTCAACACTGTTTTATCGCGCACACAGCCTTACACATGGCATGTTGCAGTGGAATATCTTCACATATTCAAAAAAAAAAAAAGACTGATACATTTGCTAGGAGTATGAAACTGTTCCAACATCTTTATTCCTGTCCTTTTTCCCTTCACGCTGACTCTCCTGAGGATGAAGAATACCATCATACCATTGTACTGCGCTGCTTTTATTGTAGACTGTTTTATGTCAGTGAGATTTCATTTCCTCTTGAACCTGTCCTCATTCACCCAAGGACATACACTCCTCTCTATCAGCATCCCCCAGTTATTTAAAACATGAGCAAGCCTTTCATTATGACTTCTGACATGACCCAAAATGTGATAGGAATAATGTCATTCAGTTTTGATTGATGCAAGTTCTAACTTGAGTGAGAAACTTGGCGATTCTGTACACAAAACCCTCTTGAGACATTATTAAAAGTGCAAAGGAAAGACTGTGTGGAATAGCTACTAGTGGTTTATAAATCTATGCTAATGCTCATATGCATTGAATTTCATTTTCGTGTGTACTATCGTTTCTGGGGATATGATCAGACTTTTATCAGAGTCTGGTTATCCACCAGTGAGGGGGCAGGTGTTTAAGTGTGCTCAGCCTCAGTCTATGTGCATTACATATCTTGCATGTCTGAAAGCATTTGACATGAAGCGAATGTGATGAGCTGTGGATAGACCCGCAAGTTACAGCAACCCCTGGCTAACCTCTTGATTTATTATTGACAAGAAAGTGGAACAAGTGAGCGAACTTAGTTTGTATAGGTCAGCTATAATGAGCCCCTATCATGTGGAGACGTGATGCTCACGGATCCAGAAAATAACCTGTATATCTGTTCATATATCCATCCACTTAGCCGACTAACGCATAAAGTGATATATTAATTTATTTGTTCTCTCAGTTAAAGTTAGCCTGTTGATGTCAGAGATATAAATTAGCCAGGACTACTGTAAGGCGTGCAAGAGTGTATGCAGCTTTGTGTTAAAATCCCCGTATTCGTGTGGCTACAACAACCTCAGTTAACCTCATCTTGAATCAAATTAGCTCAGATGTGGAAACAGAAAAAATGAATTAAACTACTGAACTCCACTGGTCTGCATGTGGCTTTACCTGTTCTGAGAACGTTCTTCGATCAAGTGAGTCTTTGCTGGATTCTTGCAGATGATTGATGACATGCATGTTTGCAAATGATTATCTGAATCCCCAGTAAATAAGGACATTTTCAGAGCTTGGCTGCTCTTAGAAGATGGCAAATAAAACTGAAGGGAAAAGAACGGGCTGATACTTAACTCCACTATATTTAGAATATTCTCTAAAGAGAGAATGAGTGTGTTACTGAATTGGGATGCAAGCTCTGTTTAAGCCCAGACTAAAATTGTTTGATTGATTATTAATGACTAAAATAATGTTGCGCTGCCCAGAGTTTTTGTACACTAAGAACCAAAAATATGACAGAATTGGAAAAAATCCAAATAAGACACGTATGCTCTCGATCTCAGAGCCATCAGCTTCTTACGAGCCACCAAAATAAAGACTGCTTTACATCTGTCTTTTAAGGATAAAGCGATGTGACGAGGAAAAAGGAGACTTCACTGGCTTTGGGAGCGTTGATCTCATTAGGACAGAGTGCAGCTTCAAGTGTGAATGCATAAAAAGTTTGTCAGTGGGAGCCACGGGACGCAGCAGATGGCAGAGCACATATGCTGTGGGTCTCTTTGGCCAGGTACACTGATGAATGCTTCTGAGAGTTGGCCTACCTTCGCTGCTATACACAGGAACTCGGACACTTTATTCTCTAAGCTGTCTCGCTCATTAAGTTGCGGCCCATTACTCTGCGAACACCATACATATTTTTATATAAACTCAAATAAATAATAGAAAAAACCTTGTCCTTGAGTGAGTACAGACCATTCCTTTAAAAGAGACATCAAAGAGTTGACTCATTTGGCAATTTCATCTTCCCTATAGTCATCAATTTGTCACATTTCACTTTATACCTTTATATCAATGGTGGATGGTGTACACAGTTGAATTGTGGGACTTGTATTGTAAGCTTTTAAGCTGATCTGTAAGAGGACAGTATGTGTAAACAAATGACATTTTAACAAATATGTGGTAGCTGAAGAATGAAGGCAACATGCAGTAATCTGTGCTTCTTAAACCATCCGCTTAAAGCTTTGTCTAAAAGTTAGTCGATCCCCAGAGAGTCCAATATTAGAATGCACAACTTTACAACAGAAATTAAAAGTTTACAGTCTGTGTAAAACTGTTCTCTCTGGAGCTGATTTCCTCCTTTACTGAGAACTGTATGGAGGGTGAATATTTAGTTCACTCCAACATTCCATGTATACCTAGAACCGCCAAGAGGTCATTTTGACCTCCATTCACTCTAATGCAAAAATGGTAAATGGACTGCATTTTTGTAGCCATATATATTATAAACCCAGCCAGACACACAGTTCAAAACACTTTATAGTAATGCTTCACATTCATATACATACACATATTTTACAAAAAATAACAAAAGTGGTTGCTAGGCAACCAATATAGACGACTCTTTATTTTTCTATTTTCGAACAGTGTGTGTATGTAAAAATTTTCAAAATTGTTTCAAATTTTTGAATTCATGTCCATTTCTCATGAGAGCAAGGGATTGTCATTGTTATGTTCAATGTTTATGAGTAATATTGGTTTTTTATCTGTTTGACCTGTTTTAACTGTTTGACAACTTTCTAGTATCTGAACTGGTGTTGTGTTGTGGGATGAGGTCAAAATGACTAACTAACTAAATAACTAACTATAACTAACTAACTGGCAAACTGAGTGACTAAATGGACATTATTTAGCCCAGATTGCAATGATGGAAAATCAATTTTATACATGTTTATATAAACACACTATTCGAACAGTAGAAAAATGAAGAGTCATCTATATTGGTTGCCTAGCAACAACTATTGTTATTTTTGGTAAAGTATGTGTGTGTATATGAATGTCAAGTATTACCATGAAATGTTTTGAACTGTGTGTCTGGCTGGGTTTATAATATATATGGCAACATAAATGCAGTCCATTTAGCATTTTTGCATTAGAATGAATGGAGGTCAAAATGACCTCTTGGCGGTTCTAGGTAAAACCTCTCTTTTCTTCGCTCTCTTTTATATCAGAATCACGAAAACGCATAAGATGATGTAGAACACACTTTTAGGAAAAGTCACCGACTGGGAGACCTAGGGTTTTTACGCAAACAGAGTTATGCGCATTTTAAGAAGCTAGAGAGGTCAAAATGACCTCACGGCGGTTCTAGTGTTAAAATTCTGCACAATTGAGGGTGTGCTGTTACAAGTGACAGATGTGTGAACGTAAGCCATGCCACAAGCTGACATGCCCCTTGATTTTGTTGGTTTTTGTATTGATTTGGCTAATTCAGGCAGGAGTAGGATTTCAACAGTAGCGCTTCAAAACACACACTCAATAAATCTATTAGTGACATCATAGAGGTTACATTAGTCTTTATACAGTATATGGTGTTCAAAGAAAATGACTTCACCTTGCTTAAAGACAGGGAAGGGGTCCATGCTTAGAAATAAAGGGCAACATTATAAGCAGTTCACATAGTCTGAAGTCCTACTGTTAAATGGCAGGCACGCTGAATGTAAGTATAGCTCAGCAAGAACAAGGTTGCACAGAGCTACTAAGCTCCATTAGCAGAGATAATAACCTCTGATTGACACTTCATTTGATTACAAACATGCAGTAATTGCAATTTATTATTATATACAGTATATTTAGAGGTAGGAATAAATTACTGAGTGCATGCATGAACCTGTCATTAAAAGTCAACGTTTCAACATTTTCCTCTGAGTTGGAGCAGGGTTAATGGTAGCAGCACAACATTTGTGTGTATTGAATATGAATTGCTGCTTTTTGTTGTTATATTAATGTGCTAATGTGAGTAATATCTGCCGCCTTCTGTGCACGGTAAACATGATGTGGTGCTCAACACCAAGTGTTATGTACCATCCTGTTGAAGATATCAGCCCTGCACAAATGGAGGACAAGGACCAGGAGAGTAGAATGAGGTTAGGTTGGGACAAGTCCCTTTGTCTCACCCTCACGGTCCTGTTAATACTGAATGACTCAGCGTAAGCCTTGCTTTGATATGAGGCTATTAGTGAGAAATAATTCCCCTTCAGCTTCTAAAGTGTGGCTTTCTCAGGATCACAGACAGCTTGAGGTGGAAATCATACTTAGTACCATACTAACCAAAAGCAAACAAAAACCCCATCTGCATAAGACTTGGCTCAGTGCAGGCCCAGAGAAACAAAGAGGACTATCCCAAAGCTGCGCTGAGACGTTTACTTGAAGAAGACTTTTGTTTTCGCAAGTGTTTCCAAAAAACCCTCTGCAAGTCTCGTGGGTCTGCGCCTCACATCGTTGTGTTTTTTTTCTGTCAGAAAGACGGGACGTGGGGTTGATAGAAAAGCTGACGAGAGCTTGAAATGGTGGTAAACTTCATCATGGTAAAGTGCTGTGATATTGTGGGGAAAAAACGTGGATGAGGGGATGTGATGGATCTCTGCATGCCTTTGTGTGTGTGTGAAAGTGCCACAGGGACAGACAAACATCACTTAGACAATGCCAACAAACTACAATGTCTCACCTCTGCGTAAAGGTGTAGCTATAACAGTAGAATAGGTGTTGTAATTGAATATTTATGCAGTGCCAATATGCATTTTATTTTGGGAAACTTGCTGAGTTCCATAGAAATGATAATAATGGAGCTGCATTCAGCCAATAAAGTCTGGCTGTAGACTTGAGGTCACCACCAACTCCCATCTCCAACTGCTCACAGCACAGCAGATTTTTTTTTTTATCCCCTTCCTAAAGCTGTGAACCAGCAGCACAAATGTACATTGTTTTCATTATAGAAGAACAGAGTTAGTGCTCAAAGGTGTGACCTATGACTTGTAGCCACTTTTTCTTATTGATAGGAACAACCTGGACATATGGATCAATGGCAGAGAACTGTGTTATGCTACAGATCAGGACTGTGAACTACCTGAGCCGTTATATTATTTGATTCGTAGGGGGTGATATAAGATAATTGCAGTGAGAAGGAAAAAAAAGATCATTAAATGAGTCACTGTGGGAGATCAACTGTTAGAGAATCAGGGTGATGAACTGTGGTGCTGGAAAAGTGAAGAAGCAGCAGAAGTATCCAACAGTTCCTAACTTCCTCCATTTTATACGACCATACGGGGTCGCTTGTCCCTATCCTCGGCCACGCCATATCGTCTTGGTAGCAGTAACAGAAACACATGGTTAAGGTTGTGGAATGGTCACGGTTTGGTTTAGTTTAGGCACAAAAACAACTTAGTTATGTTTCACGGTTTGGGTTGAAATATGTACTCGAGTTTTGAAGTTCTTTGTTGTTATGGTTACAACAATAAACATGTGGTTCAAGCTGTGGGATGGTCATAGATAGAGTCGCGGAGTCCTCTGTCATGTCATTTGTTTTCTTGAGCTGTCATCCACCTTGGCCGCCGTCTGACGGGGATTTGTTGCTACATCACCTGACTTCCTACAACTCTACGCCCGTTAGAGGTCGCCCAACAATAAAACATAACTATGGGTTGTAAAGGCTGCGCCACAGATGACCTACGGTTAACCTGCTTTTATTTTATTTTTATTTTTTTCACTCTCAAAGTAGCATAAACAGTAAAAGGCATAAGATCAAAGAAGTTACAATTAGTATAAGTGAATGTGATGATAGGTTGCCAATGTGTATATGTGCACTTGTGCACTGAAATTGGTATAAAGAGTTGAAGTAGCAGATGACCCAGGTTACTTCTTGTGTGATGTACGCTGGTCAAAATTGTTTTTTTACTATATGAAGTTGACCCATTCTATCCAAATACATAGAGAATCTATAGAAACATGTTTTATTATTATTTTATAGGAGCTACAGTAACAGTATGCAACATCAGATGGTAACTGTAGTAAATGAAAATATAGAAACTTTTACTTGACACTAGCAAACTTTGTGTTTTTCTTTACTGTAGAATAACGATCTGGTCCACACTTTCTCACTGTCTGTTGCTCATGTGTGGCCCGTACTCCAGTAGATAGGTTATCTGTGAGGTACAGTGCTGTTTTAACCTTGGCTAGGAAGGTCGTGTCACTTTGCTGAGTGGTGAAGTCCCTTGAAAGCTCCTTCTCATACATTGATGTACAACAGGCTTATTTTTAAGTGATGTTTTGCTCTGTTGAGACTGCTGGAGCACACAGTAGGGTCGTCGTGTCAAGATGGATTTTTTTTTCTCTTCTTGACATTTCTGAAGCGTGCACTCAAAATTTGTAGCCTTGGGGACTTAGCAGTAACATGTCTCATACTCAGGCCACTTAAGTTTTGTTTTTGAATAAATATCTCACCTGCTTTTAAGTCGGGATAAACCTAAAGAGTGATGCTGGGATTGTGAGCATCATGTGTCATATTTAACAAAACATTTGTCCACCTGAATACTCCAGTGACATATTTAAACAGAAATCCTCCTTCCCTAGATGATCAAAGCTTACTTTGAGCAGAGATTTACTGTGACTAGCTGTTTCTATATTTTCACAGTGTCTGTTCCGTTCTCACACAATGTTCTTGATTCATCAAAACCATGAAAATACCATTTTCTCGGGAAATAAACTATAATATTATAAATACATTGAAATTACATTTAATTTATTCAGCAATATGATCATGATTATGTCTCGGAAAGCTGTTTATGCATCTGTAGCATGTGCTTTGTCTATCGAATACATTTTGCCATCAGGAGGTTCAGGGCTGCTTACCCATTTTATTGAAAAAAACTGAACAAAAACAGCAAAGCAGTTATAGTATTTAAACTCACACAGTGAAAATGCAGAATCCTTTCAAATTACACATTTAAATTCTATGTAAATATAATAAGTTATTTTGATGGAAAATAAGCACCCACAGTGAAAATAATGAAACATTTCAAAATTGTACAGACGATGTGTTGTTGGAATACAGCTTTCTTTGCCACCCTTTGCATACAAACACAGGCAAAGATGTTCCCTCACCACAAGCCATTTTTTATGAGAGTTCATCCGTCTGTTGAAAAGTAAGATTTATGTTCACTTTAAGGAGCAGGAACAGATTTTAACTGCACAGTTTTTGTTTTACACACCCCTCTGTTACTGTCGCCAGCAAATAAAGCCTTATTTACCATGCTACATGCATATACTCTCAGAACACCATATGAAATTATTGGCACTGTGCACAGGTTTGTTTTTTTTACTGTGTTTTGTCAGCCAATATTAAGCTTATTAAAGTGCCAGTATAAATCAGCTAGTCCTGTTTTATATTGAAAAAAATACCTGCTAAATAAAGTTTGAAGATAAAACTTAATTTCCCATAAAATACAATAATAGCTCAATACAATGTTATCTTTAATATGGAAGTTCATTCTAAATCTGGGGAATGTGTGACTCATAATCTCAAGTCAAAGATCATTTTCAGCGCTTTCAGCCTTTTCAGCCATCAGCGATTGGAAGTGGCTCAGGTATTACAGCGACTTGCCATCACATACTTAACTTCCATTTGACAACAGCTCTGGAAGTGTTGAATGTGTTTAGTTGATTTTACTTGTCACACACTGTAGTCACCACTCTGCTGTGTCACCTGGTCCGCTTTGATCTTCAAGAACCAGGCAACACGTTCTTTCTTCTTCTTTTTTTTAAGTCGTCAATAGGGCAACAGACTGCAGTTGTGAATTCAGAATCTTTTATACTGTAGGTGGGAGCATAGTCATAACAAATGCATTTAATAATGCATGCCAGCCTTATTAAACATGCACATCTGTGTAAAGCACATTTCACATTATTATCTGTAATGAAACTGACAGTTTTACATCACCAACATGTGTAATTTTGTAGTATGGGCAGCTGTAATTAGTGAAAATGACTAAATGAGAAATAGAAAGAATGCAATGTCCCCCTGTCTCTTCCTGTAGTGTAGACCATTATTCAGTGGGAAGTTGGTCTGGATGTAAACCTGATGTTTATTTATGAGCTACTATAAACATTAAATTCTAAATGTCTAAAAGTTTCATGCCTTGTCTTGTAGGCTATCTCATAATGTATTTTTTTTCTTCTTCACACCAATGTGCAAAAATGCTCGTATCATGTTGTTGCTCACTCAGTGGTGCTCCATGGTGTAAAATCCGTTTCTTCTTCTATTGCTGTGCAATCTGCTGAGACTTTTACAGCTGCCATCTGCATGCAGCTGCTTTACTGATTAAAAGCTCGTGGCCACTGTGGATAATGTACATAAGAGCCTGCATCTTTTAAGGTTTTTTATTTACTGAAATCTTACTTCATTGTGCTTTGTGGAGAAAGACAAATAGTTGTAAAGGTAACTTCAACTCAGTGCATAGCTGACTTCCATTTGAAGTCTTCACTATCAATTGACAGTCATCATGATGTGGCAGTCATTATAACCACGCCATTGTGTTTCCATTTCATTTCCTGTTGCTCTCACCCTCCCACGGTGATATTAGGTTTTAGACTGTGAAATGAGTCTGCATTATGTGGGAACAATGGAAAGACACAGATGTAGAACTTGTCATTCTAAAATGATGTAATGTGCAGGAGAATATTTTAAAAGAATGTGTTTCCTATTTCCTTATGAATTACAGTAGATAGCACCTAGCTCAAGCCATTGTCGCTCTGTCAAATTCTGAAATTAGGAATTTATTTCTGTACAATGAAAATTACTGAGAAAGTGCACAGCTGGTTCCATGTGGGTTTAATGGCCATTGACGAGGAGTTCATTTTGGCCTTATGACACTTTAAATGTTATTTGATTTGTGAGTAAAAGTTATGATAAAACAAGGGTAACTATAATTAATTAAAAGTAAATAAGCAAGTAAATCATAGGAAAAAATAAAGTGTACACACCAACAACAGCTCCAGAGCAATAATTTATTGTCATGAAAAAAGGGAGTGTCGGGTCAGAAACCCTTCCTCAGACTGAAGACAGGTGTGAAAGCAAGCCTCTAATTATACCCGTTGATGGTTGATTGATCATGTGACAAAATCTGTTTTTTCATTATTTTTTCATAACTACAGTATAATTAATTGGCATGGGTTTCTGTGCACTGCAACTCTGTCGCTAAAATAGGTTATAACCATTGACACCCTGATGTAGCTCAAATATCGTATTGCTGTTAATGAAGTAATTCATTACTGGCTCTTTTTTCGTGCCAATTGCCAAGACAGTGTTCGTCGGTTTTTTAGTGGACCAAACAAGATCAAAACTCAATAAAAACTGCAATATGTCTATGACAGTAACAAAATGCAAAAGCATTAATGTAAAAAGTCTGAATGGATTATTTAATGCATTATAGCTGGTTGGCTTTCTTAACCCAGCAATATATGCCAGGGCTAGCATAGCTAGCAGCTAGCTTACCAAACTGCATGATTTTGGGTTTGTTACAGGTCACACAAATACTGTACATATACTCAGCTCTCACATTCAACACACTCCCGCACCACCCTCTACTCAGAAATGCACAACACCAGTACTTCTGCTACCACAACTGCTACAAAGGTTAGTGCCATCAGTCAAATTGCACACTCTCCTCCCCCTGCTGCAGTGACTTCTGCGTGTGCCAGTAGTGACAAAAAAAAAAAAAAACAGCTTGGGCGAATATCACTTCTCCCATCTCTGCAGTAGACCTCTCTTGACCCTCTTTGGTTTTGTTGAATTGTTTCAGGCCAGTATGGAAAACTGTGTCACTTGCAACACCCTCCCCTTGATATTATCCCAATAAAAATAGCTTAGATTTGGTCTCTTCTGCTCTGCTCTCCATCATGAATAGATTTCTCTCCTGTGGATGTGAAGTCTTTAAAACTACTCATATTAAGCCATTGCTGAGAAGACCAGGTCTTAAAGACTCCTAGCCAATTTACCAACTGCCACAAAAAAGGCCATATAAATTTCTACCTGAATTGTCCAAATGCAGCAATGAAGCAGGTATTTTTAACGGCTGCATGGCCTCAGTGTAGCGTTTGGTTGTATTGCTCGTTCCAGCCAAATGGACTTAAACAAGACACCTTGTTCCATATGCAGATGATACAGTTCTATCTCTAATTTAAACCTCTTGACATTAGCAAAGCAGTTCCTTTAGACTGTATTTCTCAATCAAATCATGATTGGTTGAAAACTACACAATCAAAATTCAGTTGAATTTGAATTGCTTTATTGGCAAGAGCAAAAACATGTTTCTGACATGATTCAAATATCACATTCTATAAATGTATCACATACTGATGCTGATGTATTGATACACTCCATTTATTTCTATACACGGTTATTCATAGTTCAGTTTTGTGTGTATTTTCTGTATGGTGAAATAACCATTTAGTTCAACTTGGATTTTGGTTTTGTTTTGTTTTTCCAATGTTCTCCAGCCTGTACAGCCATCCCTGGCTCCCTACACTCCTAACATAACTATGGATGTGGCTTGAAAATGTCGCAAGATGTAAAGGAAATTGGCCAGTTGGGTTTTATAAACTGAGGAGTATTTCCAAAGTGGATCTTTTTTTTTCTTTTAGAAACACAGAGAAAGAGATACATGCTTTTATATCATCTCGCCTCTATCACTGTAATACCTCTTTTGCTTGTCTGAACAGTCGAGCTATGAAGCCACTCCAGATTGATCAAAATTCAGCAGCTAGACTGACCAGAGCAAAGCATTTGTCTTTCCACATATCACACCAAAGCTGGCTCCATAGTTTCCTTGCAAATTCATTTTAAAAAACTATAAATCCCAGATGGTTTGACACCATAGTAAGTAAATAGTGCAGTTCAAGTGTAAAACAAAGGTCCTCTGTTCTTTTATATTTAGATTAGATTAGATTTGTTTTAGATATAGATTGTTATGTTTTCATTATATCACTGAATAACTTTATGCCTAATTTTTGGCATATTTTTAGAAATGTTATTATTTCATACTGAAGTGGTGTGGACACACAACTTTCTTTACTTTTCTTATTTTCAGGTGAACATCTTCGAGTATGTCCTCAGGGAAACACATGTTGCACGCAGGAAATGGAGGACAAATTTGGTCAACAGAGTAAACAGGACTTTGAGAATCTCGTTGACGAAGTGAGTCATGAATTGAGAAGCACCTTTGTTTCCAGACATCAAAGATTTGATGGTAAGTTTTAAGTCTTTTTTTCATAACTTGAGCTCTGTGCCGATCAATGCTCATACTTTGCTTCCTTGTTTTATTCTATTGTGTTACTGGCCAGTCACAGCAGAGCAAATTTCTACAAAAAGGAAAATCAAAGAATGTGTTAGTTTGAAAAGATTTGCTGTTTGTACCTGGCCTCCCTCAAGAGGAGATGAAATGTGAATTTCTCATTAATATGCCTTGAAGTGGACAAGCCTCTTGTTGGATTAGACAAACATGGCCTCTTGCACAGCAGTTTGACAGATTGAACAGCGAGTACAGAGCCAAACTCTGCATTATTAAGGTTGTTTGGTGGTCTTGTGCTGTGTGTGATCTTGTCCTGGCCCCATGGTGGCTGTCTTGCTATGGGAGCGGATGCACTCATTACTGAACCAAGCTCACTCCACCTCTCTGTTTCTCCCTCTTGGTATCCTTTCTCTGTGGAGTCAGCTCCTTGTAGTTACAGTTTAATGAGAAATAATAATCCCTCTAGCTCTCAAGATTAGACTGTGTGCGGAGCAGCAGTTTATCAGTGTGGGACAATGGTGAAGGGTGGTGGAGGTGAAAATTGTCAAGCACAGTCACCTGTCAGTATTGTCAACCAGTTTATTAGGAATGCAGCATGTAACCCTTTAATGAGTTATCACTCAAAAACCTTTTAAAGATGACTGTTTGAATTCTCTTTGTCTCCAGGTGAATGACAGGACAGAACTGATCTCTTTCAGAAAAATAGACCATAGTGGTTTCTTTTCTAAAAATTAATTTGCATCATTATGGGTTAAAGTAGCTTACTAATGAGGCATATATAATACAAAATGCAAATTATTATTGTTACGACTATTTAATCCTAGCCTATTCTGTGTACAAACATGTTTATATGTAACAAACACTTACACACTCCTAATTTCAGGGAGTAATTGTGAAGAAAAGGCAAAGCTGTCTGCAACCATCAAACATCAGCAACCTTTGCTGAAATAATGGGTAATACATCAGTGCCAGCATAAGCAAACATTATTTATTAATACACTGCATAACAGTAACAAGGTTTCTTATGGGAAAAAGAAACGTGACATGTTTTGAAACCACAAAATATAAAATTATGAAATCTAGAAAAAGCTGAAGGAAACAAGAGAGTTAAATGTTTAAAGAGCTTTTTAAAAGTGCGCTGAGACTTTTGCTTGAAGCTGAACAGCAACAACTGCAAAAAGCTAACTCACAATAATAAGATAACATCCTGCTGTCTACAAAACACTTTGGCTGATGCAAGTTTGTATTTGTTAAAAAAAACTGAGGAAGCTAGTTTAGTCTGTATTATATTGATCTCATTCAGCATGATTGTTGCCTGTGGCATGATTCATATTCAGTAGCCCTCAAACAAGCTTCTTGTTTTAATGTAGGAACATGTGTCCAAAAACAACACATAACCAAGTGAATTTTGAGTGTTATTAGCAAATCAAACATCTTCCAACTGCACTTTTGTTCATGTTTCTGCTCTTTGCTGTAAGTCTGTTTGCCACCACCGTCATCTACTGTATGGCACTGACATTGCAAAACAACAATCTCTGAAAACGGAGGAGTCTAGGGGCGATGAATCTTCAATTGTCTCTGAATTCAAAATTGATATCGAGTTGTAATTGCGCCACCAGTGCAGAACTGAGACGACTGAACCGATGGCACTCAACAGCTGCCTGTGTTCAGGGCAATCACATGTGCTCAAACAACAGAAGGTAATCAGACAAGAAAAAAAACAAAAGTGCCAATATTGACATTATGCAACACCGACAGTTAACATGCTTTTACAGATGTCTCACTTCAATCAAGGGTCCTTGTTTTTTTTCCTTCTTGAGTGGCTGTAGTTCAACAGTGAACCTCACTATCTTTGACGTCATGGTCTTCTATTTTAATGTTTATCATATGCCATAGTCAATTGTATCTTCTATGGCTCCACCCCATTTATGTTCGATAGGATCTGTCAGCGACTCTGCACCTTTTCATCATTTAGTCCTTGTCTTATGATCTGTTAATGTCATAGATATACATTAGGATATGACATGTCAGCATGAATTTTACTTCTCCCCATGGATCTCAGGATTGAAGAACAATACTGGCCGGCTGATTATTAGTAACCTTTGTCTAAAAGCAAGAGGTCAGAGCTTAGATTTTCACATTGGACTATCTAAATACATCCTCTGTTACACCTAAATAATGTTTGAGTGATTAATAGCACAATTTAATACCCAGCAGTCAATGTCTTGCCTTTCCGTGCTTGTGCTTTTCAAACTATTCAACATATTATATGAAACAAATGCTATTGAGTTACAGTATGCAACTCTCGGATGATTGCACATTGCCCAGAAACTCAATGTCACGATGCCTGCGTGATGTCTGTCTGATTTTTTTTCCAGGAATATAGACTTCTTTAGCCTGCATGTGATTCCTGGAAGCGTGCATAAATAAATAAGTGTTATTTTGATCAGCTGCTGTCAGGATAGTGAATGTCATAAGGGAGGACTCCAGTGAGGGAGGAAATGAGGTTTGTCCAGCAGCACTTAGATGCATGACTCGAGGCTCCCCGGTTCCTCTTGGGGTTTGCTGCCACTCTCCATAATTTCATCAGGGTCAAAGCAGAAGCTATATGCAGGTTTCAGCTCCACACAACCTCTGCCTTCTGGAGACTGCGTGTCTGCTGAGGGTGCTGACTGACCACCCGCTCTGGAAATATGACATATCGATTGCTAGATTTGAATTTCACCCTTATCTTTATTTGTCATTAATTGAGTTTGAGTGTTTGGGCTTGTGTGGTTGTTTAGTGAGCTGAGAATTAACAATAGTTCTAGTTCTCAGGTATTATTAAATTCATTCAATCTGTATTTTTTCTTTTACAGTACTTTTTCATATCCCAATTTACCAAAAATAATTGCATTGGTTTTAATACAGAGCCAGGACGCATAGCTAAAAATCCAAACAATACAGTGCTGTTAGTTCATTTAGATGCTCTTTACCGTCTATTTAGCACCTGGCTCTGTTGTCCCACCTACACACAGTCAGTGTATGTGTATATTTTCTTCTCTTTATGCAGAGTTTGTGATGAGTGTTACTGTAGCTGACAGTAGCTGGCCAGCCCACGCATACCTGACACCACAGCCTATGTGTCACAGCGAGAGGGCACAGTCTCGACTATGCCAAGACCATGTGAGCAAGAAATACAAGAATATCTACAACAGCCGAGCTCCAGAGTACAGCTGTATAAAATCCAAGACAGAAACAGCATCATCTGCTAAATCAATGCCAACATACTGCCACGTTTGCTGTAATTTAAATGTGCAGATTTACATCACTGGCATGTCTGAATATCGTCATTGTTTTCACATGTAAAACCACAGACAATGGTGTTTCGTAAAATTTAGACAACACACTGGTTGGCACAGATGATTATTTTCTATCTTGCTTATTAAAGACTGAATCAGGAATCTTAATTGCTAATCAATGGCTGGCCCTTCTGACCGTGAACACCATGTTGCTGGGTAGCCATACAGAATATTAATGTGGTGCACCCTCTACAATTGATCTTTATTTCAAGGCTTGCACACTGTTGTAATTGTTGGAAGGTTGTAGAATACTTTCTCGCACATTTAGTACGAGAATATAAAAGGTGAATAATCTCCTCCCTCATCAGCCGTTGTTCGAGGTGCCCTTGAGCACTGCACTTAACCCAGAATTACCCCAAGGAAGCTGCCAACTGTAGATGGCTGCACCACGCTGGCCAGCTACCAGGCGTGGATGTGTTGTGTAGATGAATGTGAGGCTGCACGGTGCTGAAAAGGACATGCTTGTTCAGCGAAACCATTCTTTAGTTAAGAAGTCCGATCAAACCATCCAGTTAGAGTGTGTACGGTTCAGGTAGAAATTCCACAGTGTGCATCTCTGCGCGCTGTAGAGACTTCTTCGCAGCAAGGTTTCTGATGGACAAGCTCTGATGTTTTTGAAGATTTCAGTCAAAATTTTTAAAACTCTGTCTTAAGTTTTGGAAACTTGGCAGGACTATTTTTGTTGGAGGACAGAATATCAAGTCTCAGTTAGCACTTAGATATTCCTGTAGGAAACAGACCTTTATTAAAACCAGCCCTTCTAATTCATAATTCCCTCTATTGGCATAATTGGTCATGTTTTGAGCATAAACACAAGAGGCCTCATGTTGATCTGCTCCCATTTGCCCCATTAAAGTTGCTGCATTAATATTTTCATACAAATTCAACTTCAATGCCCTCAAGCGCTTCTTTGCTGAGGAACCCTCAATTTATTATTGTGAAACATTCCAACAACAGGGGACAGAGCAAAGTGGATCAGAAAAGAAAAGAAAGAGTCAAACAGTGGGCTACTTTATATGAGTCATCCAGGATAACAAGCAACAATCATACTTATACCTACATGTGATATACGTCATAAGATACCTTGTATATAATCTCTTGAAACTTTAATTTGACTATCTGGTTCTGGATTCTATTTGAGGAAATAGTACATTACATTAATTTGTTAATTATATATGCAATTAGTTGTAAGATATAGCTTGTGGTTTGAGGAAATGGAAATCAACAATAAAGCCAGCTAGTAGTAGTAGCAAGGAGGATAAGTAAATAATCATACAATTAATCACCATTGTTTAAGGCAGAAAAATAAATAAATGAACACAGGAAGCAGCACCGCTGTCACTAATGAGCCTGCCGGACTTGTGAATTGCAAGTCAGCAGGCCATGTTCCCAATAATGGAAGCAAGTACCTGACAAATGAATTACAGTCTTCACAATGAAGATAAGGACTGAAAACTGAATGATGGAAAGTTGTAACTCTGACTGTCTTACTTGGCCTTTAAAACTCTCAGTTTCCAGAGTGGCCACAGCTGCGGACGGGCAGGAACATCAGCCATGGCAATAGGTGACATCAGGTCCAACCAATCCCAAAGCAGGGCCCATGCAGCCTGTTTGGCATACAAACAACAGGGTTAAGCACACGTTGGGGTGCAGACTGTGGCTGAAACAGTATCTATATCTGGACTCACTAACAACCATATCCTTTTTAGCTGTAATTTTACATTGAAAGCCTCTGCTTTTAACTGTCACTTTGTGACTCACAATAGGCAAGTCACAGCAATTAACACCAGTAATGGAAAAGTCAACATGTCATTCTAGAGCTGAAGAGCACTCAAAGTAGCCTCTATAAACTAGAACTTGAGATTGTTAGTGACAATCAGAGACACAACCGATGACATACATGTGGAATTCAAAATGTTCCTTTTGGCAGCAAAATGGTCAGTTTCATGCACAAACACGAGACGTCAAAGAAACTGCAAACCTTCCCGTGCACTTTATATTATGCTGTTACAGTAATGACAAAGTGAGACATGGGCGCTCTCTTTGACCGGCTGTGGTCCTGTAGGAGAAGACACTTACTGCTGAAGACAAGAGGCTGTTTACTCTGCTGCACAAATCATGTCACAGCTGCAGTTTACACAGGGTACCTGCACTAATGAATTACGCTTAGATCCGATGATGTGTGGCTTGCAGGGATGTGTTTTACAAAGGAGACATCTGAGAAATTACCAGATTTCATTTAACTCTCTTTCTGTGTATTTGGCTCTTTTCACACCTTTCATTTGTGTGTCGCCCTGAAATCAAATGCTGCACATCAAGGGATTTTGATATTGTGAAATTGCTGTCTTGTCCTGATTTTTATATATTTACAAGGATTAATACATATAAACCAGCGTGCAACTTGTATTCACAGTCACAGTATTTCAGCAAGAAGTGCTTACAATGTTTTCCCAACTGGTTGTGGGTTTTCTGTATAAAATTATTCAATTCTGTGCCCATTTTACAACCCAAGGTGAAACACATTCCCTTCTCCACCCCAGCAGTATTTTCACTCAACTATCTGTAGTGGTCCATAAGCACTTTCTGGGCCAGAGTTTACCTCCAGATTGTGGATTGCCCCCATGAAGTTTCACCAAATGATCTCCACTTGCCTTTTTTTCATCGTCTAGCTCAAAGATTTAAAGTAGGAGCAGTTTGTTTAAAGATTGCTGAAATAGAGATTGCTGACATCTCTGACATCCAGGAGAGCATCCGTCAGTGGGTTTCTGTGAGAGCAAGCAGCTGTGGAAGCAGAGAGACGCAGGCTTTCTCCTCATCATGGAGAGAAGGGCACTATGTAACCCTCCCTGAATGTGTGGAAGGTGAAGAATAGGAGCCAAACTGAGCTTTATCAGCGAAATGTAATGAACTCTCTGCAAGTAGGATGCATTAGAATCACTCCTGCCCAGCGTTTCAGCATTGTTAGGCTCTGTTTGCAGCTCTTGCAGTCTTTTATTTGACAGACGTCTGAATTACTACCATGAATAAAGGTTTAATGTCAGTCTTGCCTGTTCATTCTTAGCCTCTGACATTTCAATAAATTTACCATTGTAGAATATGATCCCTCTTGTGAATTTTTAACAATGAGATTAAGTTGTTTTTTGAACAAAATATTGTAGTCACTGAGGTCATATTGTAATGATCAATTATAATCACTAGCTTGAAACTCCATCAACAATACTGTCCTTATTAGCAATAAATTTTGCCATTGGTTATATCTGATTAATATCTCAGCTGGCCCTTTTTTAAAGCAAAATGCGCCTTTTTAAATGAAATTAGTTTGAAAGCTGTCATTAATCAGTGTGCATATCACTCAACACCACTGATTGTATTTTCACCACCAAAAATGAATCACTGAAGCACAAATCATGCTCTGAACTTTGAATATTTAAGCAACTGCACTCTGTAGTCTTTCATTCACCGTGTAGTCTAGAGAATGCTCAGAAATAACCATACCTTGGCCAACACCACAAGTCCACAAGTGAGCACTAATGACCACTTCAAATCCATTACGGTTTTGTCAGGGCCATTCTGATGAGTGCATGTAATGTGCATGGCTCAGTGGTGCCAGATGAATGTCTCTCAGTAGATATGTGTTCAGAGTATATCATCTGACCTAACTGCTTCACAGCTGCTTTACACATGGTAATTCTGACAGCCGTAGTAATTATGAATGGATCAAAGGAGGAAATTGGGTGGTGAGTGAAAAGCCAAGGGCGGGAGGGATGGGTGGATATTTGTTTCCTACAGTTTATGAAAGCAATAGTCAGTGGTGTTTCTTTTATCTGTGACTCTTCTTTAATGTTAGCTGTTGTAATTATAACAACAACAACAACCCTCAAACCTTAAAGAAGTATTTATTTTAATCAAAGTCAACCATGCAGCTTATTGGTTTATGTGCTTAGACCCAACCAGACAATGGCGGTCCACCTTATCATTTTCATTGTGACAATAAACATCAGGCACACTTGCTAGTGGTACATATTGGTAT
This sequence comes from Decapterus maruadsi, assembly GCA_030347415.2. NCBI lineage: Eukaryota > Metazoa > Chordata > Actinopteri > Carangiformes > Carangidae > Decapterus > Decapterus maruadsi. The sequence goes on along the minus strand of CM064902.1, from coordinate 15,997,605 downwards.
TGGTTGTTTCTGTTATTTGGTTAGGACTGGTTATTGTAGGCTGCAGTTATTGTAAAACAAAGATCTGCATTGTCTCTATAATCCACAACTGTAATGTCCAAGAAAGAAAAAAAAACAGTAGTAGTAAGTAGCTACTGTAATGTGGTTTGGTGTATTAATAACTAACATGGTTTTACAGCTCATTAGTTTTAATTATCCCTACCTTTTTAATGTCTAATCGCTAGCTTTGTCCACAACAGTCTCTCCATTCCCCACTAGCCCATACCATTAAGGAACTCAAGACTTTAATAGTGCATTGATCAACATTTTGTTCATATCATCAATGAATGAAATGACTGTGTAGCATAAAAAGTGTAGCTCTTGGTGACTAATCCACAGGGATGTATCTAAAAGAACCAGATTTACCATCAGGAGTTTGCATAGACCAAACCATAACTAAACGGTATTTAAAAGCGAATATTGGGTGAATGGTCAAATATTAACCAGCTGCATGACATGATGATATGAATGTTGTGTTAACAGGTCTTTCCAAGACCTTGAGGTGGCCAAAACATCAGTTAATCCTGCTGCAAAACTGTGGTTTGAACATACAGTAAACCACAATCATTTAGGAATATAGAAGACTTTCTATAAATCTCCACTGTCCTGTATAAGATTGGAGTTTTCTCTGACTAGCCTTGAAATATTTTACTTTGCAGTTTTGAAGCCTATTTAAATTTTAATCTTGGTCCCTGAAAGCCAGCACTATCATTGTGAATAACAGATGGTCAGAAATGTTATCATCTAATTTTCTGGTGAGCCATAGAAGTCATGAGGCAAACAACACAGTGTCTGAAAGGAGAAAGCTGCAAACCCTACAGACAAACTGTATTGTGGAATCATCATAATATTGAAGGATAATTTATTACACTTCATCTGACAGCCTTATGTTTCCAGCATATGGAGCAATAGTGCAGTCAGAATCTGTACACAGGAAATGATTCACCAGAATATATCAAGGCACATTAATGTATTTTGGGGTTTCAAGGTAAGATATGGACAATACAGACCCCATGCACTGCAAACAGAGGACTTATTGCTTTCAAAAAATATATGAGGATGGCTCCTACTGCAGTATGAGAAGTCTTTTAGTGCAGATTTGACAAAAATTGACAAAGTTGTATCTTCAAAATGAAGTCAGCATCAGACACCCTAATGGATTAGCTATTTTTGTACATTTGGATTGTTTTTACATTTTGTTGTGTCCATGCAACATTCTAGCGTGCAATCAGATGCATTGAGTGCATTGATTGTGCTGTATTTCTATTTCAGTCAAATCAATTGCATCTTCTTGCATCTTATTAAGACACATGTATGTATTCCACCTACATGTGCCTACAGATACAGAATTATCTACGTATGTTATGTTATGCATGTGAAAATCAGACCATGAGTAACACTTCTTCATTTCTTCTTTACCCAGAGTTCTTCCTGGAGCTGCTGGAGAACACAGAGCGGTCTCTGAATGAGATGTTTGTGAGGACTTACGGCAAGCCTTACATGCAGAACTCAGAGGTCTTTGAGAATCTGTTTGCCGAGCTGAAGCGCTATTACACAGGAGGGAATGTTAACCTGGAGGAAATGCTTAATGACTTTTGGTCGCGGCTACTGGAGCGCATGTTCACGCTGCTCAACTCGCAGTACGTCATCACTGAGGACTATCTGGAGTGTATCAGTAAGTACACTGACCAACTCAAGCCCTTTGGAGACGTGCCCAGGAAGCTCAAGGCTCAGGTTACCCGGGCATTCATCGCTGCACGCACATTCGTCCAAGGGCTCTCTGTCGGCCGGGAGGTGGCCCAGAGAGTGTCTAAGGTAAAAGTTCAACTACATTATATATAAAAACACCCGTTCAACTGCTTGTTTCTCTCAATTGCAATCCTGCAAGTGTATTTTTATTTCACTGATGGAAAATAACAGTACTTGACTTCAGCTGAAATTAAGACATGCTCTGTATCCTACATATATTTTAACAGGCCCAAGGTCTTCTCTGGTCTTTCTGCAGTGAGCACACATTTCCCCCCTGTTTTTTTTCTTTCTCACACGAAGAAGTTCCTGCCAGATACCTCTCTGACTAATGCAGGCTCTCTTGCTGTGTGTCTTCGGGAAGTTTAAGCTCAAGGCTGCTTGTTGAGATGCTGTGGAGAAATGCCCAGACAATGAAAAAGGAAGAATGAAATTTCCATCACTGTTTATTTCTCTCTTGCCTAATATTTGCTCACCTGGTATATAGAAGCCATTATTAATGTTGTAGCCTTAGTAATAAGTTTGTTGCGATGTAACATTAACGCAGCTTCTGCAGTATATCACACTGTTCTGGGAGTGGGTGTACTGTAGTTCATACACAAAGTAAGATTTAAGAGAAGCAAACAGCTACATAAGCTTAGATTTAGTCACACTCAACAACTGGCCTTCTTGAGAAGCTCGACACTGAAAATTCCCATCCCTGGTTTTCCTTTACCACTGTATAGATATCAGTTAGATTGGATAATCAACACTATTCTACACATTTATGGGCCTGCTCTTAAGTGTAGAGGCAAACGCCAATGAACTCTCAGTCATCAGAGACAAAGCGCTAAGGTGTAAGTCCCAGTGCACTTGTTGAACTTTAAACACGTTCCTGTGACAGCCTGTATCAGTTCCCCCCTCACCAGTAGTAAGTGAGGCTCATTTAGAAGCAGCCGCAGAGGATGTGTTGTTAGTATGCGTTTACTGAGTTACACTCCGCGTTTATTACAAGCAGGCATGTCCCAGCTTCACCCCTTGACATTTCGGTGGGACCTGAGATCCAGGTCATGTGTCTGGGACTGCAGCCCTTTGATCCCCAGGGTATAAACTCATCATGAGGGATTGGGTGTAAGCATAATGGAATAAGACACCCTGCAAGAGGTGTCTCCAATACAGTGCCTTCAAGATGTGTCGTCCCATGCTTATTGCTGCTAGAATATATTGAATTAAAGCAGATAATGCAGTACTTTATTTCTTTTCATGGCTTAAGAGACAAAATACAAAACCCAGCGGAGCTTTGAGGGAGCAGAAACTCGTGTCTGAACACTGCGTGGCACAAACACGGCTCAAACTCTTTCCAGATCATTACCCAAACAGTGCATCTGCCTCTGTTTATCTGAGGTGATTAAAGTCTTCTAATTATTGGTTGGGTTGTTGACGCATTTAAACATTTAAATCCTATGGGTAACAAAAAAAAAGAACACATTTATTAATCAGTGTGAACTCATTATAATAATATACAGATAAGTATAGGCAATATGTCAAATGAATGCAAAGAGATGAGTTAATATGTACATACACGTACTGGTTAATAGCATTTGATATTACTAGAGGTATGACATGACAATTTATATTATTATATAATCTAAAATTCCACAATATTGCTAATTAGTGTGATGATTGTTGTCGTAGATGACAATTTCTTTTTTTGTTTGTTTGTTTTTTCAGTTAGATCATTGTTCTTTCTTCTGCAAATAAGTTTCTAAAATTATCATTTTGATGATTTCATTTTACTTTCCATATTTTAATGAAACCTTGTTTTCACATAATATTAGTATTAACTTTAAAAACTAGATGGTGGTGAAGCTGAAGATCTGTGATTTTCAGCTTCATTAAAGTTGACATAATCCATGATCAGCTACTTGTTGTGCGACACACGATGCCGCTTTACAACAGTGACAGTATATTTGGCAGTAGATAAATCGTATGAACTTATCTAGGCAGCACAGACAATACTGCAGATGGCATGGTCACGTGACCACAGGCAGAGATTCCCAGGTTGAAGAAGTCATGTCTCACAAAAAAAAAAAAACACATTTCCTGTCACTACACTGTACCACAAAACTCGACTGCTCTGTTCTTGGGGCTGCTGAGTATTCCAGGTCCCCGATGGTCCCGGTGTGTCAGCGGCCTCTGCCTCTTAACAAGGAGGGGGCCATGACACCCAATAGCCCCTGTGGATTAACGTCTTTGCCATGCCGTCTAATACAGAGTTTTGTCTAGGAAATGGCCCAAAGTTTTGTTGCAGACAATGCAGCCCCTGAGCTAGTTCTACAGACAGAGCCATCAAGGAAAAACCTCAGAGCCTGATTCTTCTGCCACTAGCTGTGAAGCCACGGCCAAGACAGAAGAGAAAGCGGAGTCAGACTCTCAGGGTGGCATGATGGTGCAGTGGTTAGCACTGTGTGCCTCTGTGCTGCTGTCAGAAGATTATACAGGGCCACAAGGGGGGCTCTAACCAGTTTCTCCCTGTGTTGGCCTAGGTTTACTCCAGGTGCTTGGTTTCTTCCCATACATAAAGGTTTTCAATTATATTTTTGATTTGTTTTTATTATTATTTCTGGATTAATTTCCCCTTAAAGGAGACATTTCCACAAATTGAAATAGTTCCCAGGTGTCGTAAAGACTGTATCTGTGACATGCTTTGGTGAAAATACTCCAAGAATCAAACATCACAGCTCTTTTCATCCTCTCAAAACAGCCCTGTTCAGAACGGCTGGTTTTAGTGCCTGTCCCTTTAAATGAAAATGTACCACTGCTTGCCCCGCCCCACCCCTTCTACCGGTCCCAGGTAGGGGTGGTATTATGTAAATTCAAAACCTAGTTACATCACTGGAAGACAACTGAGGGAACAGCTGGTAAAACCACGTGGATTTCAACCGAGAGAGCCTGCGCAGTACAGATTTTTTTTTTTTTTGTCAATTCTCACATTTTGGGGGTCAGAAGGCAAGACAAACACCCACGAGCCTTCAAAAAATGCTATTTCCATAATAGGTCCCCTTTAAATTACAGCTATTACAGAAGATAGAAGTTGACTTGAATATAATAATGATTAGTTTTTGTAATCATATTTTTTATGCTGAATATTGATATCACGGTATGAATCAAACTTATTTGAAGTCTTAATATGCAATTTTTTTTTTACTAATTTTGAATTGAAAAATATAATAGCATAAAACTGCTTTCTTCTGAACAACATAGTAGCCATAAAATGTAGCTTAATTACAATATTCTTAAATCTGTAACAAAACATTAATAATCAAGAGTGGTTTTTAGATTTACAGGTATATAACAACATATTAACAGTATTTCTAGAAGGCAGCAGGGGTTGTTTCCACATATCCAGGTGCCCTTTTCCAATTGTGATTGAACAGACAGTTTGCTTTTTAGGCCTAGCTCTTATTTTGGCAAGCCTGACAACTGTAACCCTGACAAACTGTGAACAATACTTGTGTAACCAGGCTGTATTTATTATTTTCAGTCTTGGTCTATAACCTCCATGCCACCTGTGTCACCTCCCTCAGGAATTGTTCTTGAGTTCATTTGATTGTTTTTCGTTTTGTGCCTCCCCCCAGTAGTGGAATAAAATCCCCTCCCATGCAGATGTCATGCCTGCAAAGGAGATGCAGAGCAACTAAAGCCTGATTAAATAATGTTCAGAGGGAGTTAATTATCAACTTTAATTGCTTAGCAACAGTGCTTCAACAATACTGTTGTTCTGCTTTGGTACAGGAACAATCTACAGATTTTTTCAACCCTGCTGAGTATATATAAGGGCTATATATAATATAAGTTTTCCAATTTTAAATGAAGAGGGAACTTGTATGAATTCAGTGTTATAATTGTATTGATCATAAAATTATTTTGATCATGTCAGGGTTTTTAATCATTTGCTATAGGTAAAGCCCTTGTTGCAGAACATAACTATGCTTTTGGGAATGGTTTAATGGCACTGATTTCACATTGACTGTGTTATTGGTACTTATCCTATATATATATACATGCAGCTGAGCTGAGAGGCAAAGGTAAAGGAGCTGTCTCAAAGGCAAAGAGAAGAAATGACTTCATTTCAAAAAGTCAGCGGTTACAAAAAGATTTCCAAGACGTTTCAAGTTGCAAGAAATATGGTTGGCAGAATCACACACCAGTTAAAAACCTCATGGTACAGCATGATGTGGAAGAAAGAGAAGAGTAACATTTTTCGAGAGAGAGTCAGACAGCTGAACAACAGCTAAGAAAAGAAGTCCAATTACTGCCAAAGACTTGCAGGAGGACATGATGAAGGCAGGAGCAAAAGTAGTCCATCAGTACCAGACTCTGAGGAAGACGAGCAAGTACTTCATACACAGAAACTTGTCTTGTTGCATTCTTGACCAAAAAGCACATAAAACTCCTCTTGAATACGAAAGGGAAAAAAAACAGAGATAGAGAGATCCAAGAGTCTGTTTTATGAAGTGATGAGACGAAACTGTAGCTGTGTGGACCCACGGGTCAGTAGAACGTCAGGAATCAGCAGGCAAAGGGCAAAAAGAACATCTCAGCAGTTGAGCAGACGGTCCTGCTGCAGGAACTTCTTAACCTGACTATGAAGAAGGATGTGCCGCCTTTATCCATAAGCTTGACGTATAGTAGGCCATGTCTAAGATGCAAAATTTTGGATCGGGAATAGTTTCTCGAAAGTCCTTGACTGGCCATCTCAGTGTCTGCATTCAAACCCCATACAAAATCTTTGGTGGGAAGAAAGCACGGAAACCAGGGAATATGAGTGAACCAGTTTAAAGCTTTTACACATGGGCTAAAATCCTTAAAGAGAGGTGTCAGGAGTTTGTGAGAAATTATCAGAGACATTTATGGGAGGTCATGAAGATCGAGGGACACTCAACAAAGTATTCTAATAACAATAATTTTGCTAATGGGCCTTTATGTAGAAAATTGGAGACTGTCCTCGGTATAAAAAGGGCAGCCCCACAGGTCATCTGTGCAAGTCACATATTATGACCCACAGTTAATGTATTATTATTAGGCAACCTCTATTATGTCTGGTGCAAGGAAGGAATCAGGATGGAGTGTGTAGGGCGTTAAGTTCTGTTACTTTAAATCCTCTAACAGGAGACCACAGTTGTCAATGTTGTTTGGCAATTATCACTGTAACCACGATGATGGAAGGTCCTCTAACATTGACAAAGTACTTATTTAAAAGCGCACCACATTTTTTCTACCAAATAAAGAGAAATCCTGTACTCCCTTAAATGTCATGTTCAAGCATTCAGGCAACTGCCCTGTCTGGAGGACTTGTTGCAAAATCAAATTTACCATTAGTAAGCTGAATATTATGTTCGCTAAAATCACTCAAATGCATTATTAAAATATCCTTGACAATCTCACAAGGTCTTAGTTGCTATGTTTTTATTAAATTTTAAATATATCACTAGAACATCTTGCAGGTCAAGGGGGAGGAATAACTTTGATTCAGACTGTACAATAACACAGTTTTCGTGTAGAAGACTAAAAAATACTTTCCTCACCCTGCAGTTACAACAAGACTTGATTATCGTGTGCAAGATATAAGGAAATAAAATATGTTAGGAATTCCTCCTCCTGACAGTCATAATATTGCTTCAATTTAGTACAGCCTCTTGTCCAAGTCCACCCATCCTCTATAGAATACTTGCTATTAGAAATCATCAGTACAACAGTTACTTAAAATGTTTTGGGTTTTTTTAAGGAAATGAGACATTAATAAGTGCCTTGTGCATGTCTAAGTGTAGTGTTAGGAAGATTTAAAGCATGAAAGATGCTTAACAAGATGCTTGTTGGGCTTCATGCAATACAGAAAAAAAAATCCATTAGCTGTGACCCAGGAGATTTCATTTCAAACATCTTGACAGGGTGTCAGAGTGCAAGCATTTGAGTGCAAGGAGTAAGAATGTTGAGTGCTGCGTGCTCTTCAGAAATCATGTAATAAAATCAGTTTTAGTAGGTCATGCAGTCAAGTTTGTATTTGCTATCTCAAATGCCACTATACTAGCTTACACAAGGCAAAACACTGATAAGATTCTGAGCCTTGGATATAATACAGCAGAACAGCTGATGCAGCAAGCGGTCAGCTTAGTCCAGTAGTTTGTTCTGTGGGTACTTTTTCATCATAACATTGGCTCCTGAATTAAGGCATACAAATAAATACTGTTTATTAAAGTGGCCAGCAATCTACTCAAGTCACACCAGAGTAGTGACGTCACTTTTATTACTAACAGTAAACAAGCTAAAGTCACAATTATGTCTAAAATACTTTTTCATCTTTCAACACAGATTCATCCACTATAACTGAGTTCTTTTTTCAAGCAAAGAACCTGAATAAACCGGATACTAATTAGCACCCTCCATTTGAATGTGCCGCACTGTGGTTCCCATTAGGCTGCAAATTCTCCTAATTCAAAAAGGCAAAACTGTATCTACACATTGTATTTAGGGTTATTAGTCTCCCTGAAATGAGTCTGTCTCTGTAGAAAAATATTGAAAAGCATCATGTTCGGCAATTAAGAGCCAGCTTTTGGATTAAGAAAAACAACACTGAAACACTCAATTAATGCTACAGTTGATTGCCGAACTTAATAACTATGCACTGTAATTGTTTTTCACCCCTTTCAAATGCATTATGAATTTAATTGTGGATAATGGATTCATTTAACTTCCACCCACTAAGATAATCTTCAAGTGGCTCTGACCTACAAAAAAAAAGAAAAACATTTAGATATGTCACCAGTTGTGTTTATGATTTTTATTTTAGCAGAGATACTGGAATGAGATGGAGACTTCTAAAGATAGATCTAAAGATCTTGAGATGCCAGTGGTAATTAATTTAGAATCATTTTCTGGTTATTTACTGTATACACACCTGTGATGATCTGATTTGAATGCTTGTGATTTGCTATGTGTTTTTTTTTCTTCCTATTTTAAGTTTTGAGATTTTAGTGGTCAGAAAATTTAGAACCCAAAGTTGGTGTGAGGAAAAGGTGAACAAAGCTGCCTCTTACAGCTCCCTTCTGCTCCATTACCATTAAGAGACAACAATGAAATTATATATCCATACCAATAGATTCAGTGTGCAGCTTTTAAAGGCCTATTGTCTGCAACTGATAGCCTATTACTTATACTATGTGCTCCCTGTCCTATCAGTCTTGGCTGGGGGGTTACTGTAGCTGTCACACACTTTGATTGACAGTCATTTCATTAAAAGTTGTTGTGCTGCAGAAACACTCCAGACTCTGAATTTACGTGCTAACCAAAGACTTTTTTCTTACCTAATAACACAGTGACTGTAATCTGCTAGAACTTTAGGGTACATTAAGGCAAAGTAAGACAAATAAAACAGAAATTAAATACGAGTGACAGAATATGATTAAAATAATCATGGCTTTCATGGGTGCTGTCCAGATGCTAATGTCACATTCCCTGTGTCCCTGCAGGTAAGCAGCACTCCAGCATGCATGCGAGCATTGACAAAGATGATGTACTGCCCTTTTTGCCAGGGCATGCCTGCAGTTAAACCCTGTAAGAACTACTGCCTGAATGTCATGAAGGGCTGCCTGGCCAATCAAGCTGACCTGGATCCAGAGTGGAACCAGTACATTGGTAAGTACTTCTACATTCTTACGTTCTTTTATCTTTATATCTATTACTGTGTGTGTTTGCTTCTCATGAATGTGATGGGTAATGAACACAGAAGGTTAAATCACATTAACACTCACAACAATTAGACATTTAGATTTTTTCACCTTCAGAATAACCTTACCAATTCTTCTATAGCTTTACACTTGCTTGCTGCAGACTGTGTTGGTGTTGGACGGTGTTGATGTGGTGTGATTGGTAATAGCTACAAGACTTAGTAAACATTTGAAGTAAAGACAGGCTGTGATTTTGATTTTTTTTTTTTTAATTTAATGCTTCAAATACATGTTCTGAATGTATATGGTTTGAAATGTCCTTCCTGTAATATCCATAATTTCCATAATTTCAAAATTAAGTATTTTCAATACATTTTATTTGTTATGTCAGATTATTATAGTATGGTGGGGGGTTTTTTCCAAAACTTCAACCAAACTGGTAGCTGTCAAAATGCTACCTTTTTTAGTATGCAGGATAACATGCATTTGTTTGTTTTTTGAAGTAAATTCTTTGGGCAATAGTATAGAGAGACAGGAAATGGGAAGGCAGAGAGGGGGAGGGGGCGACATCCAGTAAAGGGCCGCCCAATGTGGGATTCGAACTGGGGCTGACTGCAGAGAGGACTGTAGCCTCTGTATATGGGGCGCCTGTTCTACCAACGACGCCCCAGGGTAACATAAATTTGTGTCTTACATTTGACTTTCTATTTTAAGAGAGGTTCCGACTCAGGTTGTGTTGTCACATTTTCACAAAATCAGTTTCATTGACACATGTTGGGCCCCCAGATAAGAAGGTGCTTTATTTGTTGTTGCTCCATCAACATTTTCCTGCATGAAAAGGTTTTATTCATGGGATTCTAGTCTCCTGCTGGGCTAAATGGGGAGTCGTAATAGGGCAGAAGTGCACAGCGGGGAGCGTCAAGTTTTGTGAAGCAAAGTTCAATGGGAACTTGTTCAGCTCAGAGACAAAGAATACAAACATGAATGTAATATTTATATATTTATGTAATGTTTCGTCGAATGCGTTACACAGATGATTCCTGCTGTCAGTTAGATAGGCCCATCGTGTAGGACTGAACTAGAGCAGTGACAATGAAAATGTGATGGGGCTGCTGTTAGAAATAGAAGAAGAAGCTGTAGCTGTTCAAAGCTTTGTGGCATTTTTATATTTCTTTTCTCTTCCCATAAGGGAAATATTTGTGATGACTAATTTTGCACTCTGACTGGTTATATTTGTAAATGCACATCAAATGTGTGTCATTTAATGGGGTTTAGGGTTAGGGGTTAGTTAGTTTACAAATAAGGTGCACACAAATGACACGTCATGAAAAGCAAAAAAAAAAAGATTTTTACAAAAACAATGATAACATGCTAAATGACTTGGGGAAAAAAATGCTGTTTCCGCTAACATGAGTGATTTTAGGGTCATGAGGTTTGCATTTAACTTTGTATTCCCAACCATGATGGTGAGATTTCTCCAGATTGTTGCTTTCAAGTCAACACGTCTTCAAGTCTTACCAAGCACCTGTTTACACTGGCAGCTGATTGAGTGAAACATAGGCGACACGTTGCCCTTGTCTTGCCTCAAAGTCTTTCCGATATTCAACTCCCTTTTTAGCTCCCATTTGGCCTGCTTGATGTTCAGCGCTTCTCATAAGTCCCTTGTCGGCATTGGCACTTGTCCATTTTATGCTGGGCATGTAGTGTACATCAGGCTTGTGTAAGCTTGACCTTGATAGAGCTGCACAAAGTTTTGTGCCAGTCTTTGTTAGAACCACTGGGACTATATGGACCAGCGAACCAAAACAATGAGCAGCTCAAAGAAGGTGAAAGCTGCAAAGAGCTTCAGGGTGGAGTGTTGATTCTCAGTGGGATCTGCAGCACCACCAGCACTTTTTTGTACACTATTAGTTTTTTTGATTCATTGTTTTCAGCAAAACTTATGGGGCTTTAAAAACATAATTGATTAACATATACAATAGTAAGGAGTTTTATCAGCAGTGGTCTCAATAGAGATGTGTATATATAAAAAAGAGCTGCATACTGGGGTTTACTGTACTGTATATATTGTATAAAAAAAACCTTCTGTGAGTTGTGTTAATAATTTAATGGCGAGGGATAGTGTTGCTTATTTAGCAAAACAATAGAAAACAACCAGTTACAGGATATAAGGATACATGCTGTTGAACCAAAGCATTATTCATGGTGGCCTGAACGGCTCTATGTGTTCAACAGGAGCAGGGCAGAGCAGCTGCAGTGCGGCAGGAGAAACGACAAGACTGACAGATGCGGGCTTGTGTCATGTCAGGGGAACTTTTCCCTAAAAGCTAGAGTGTAGTGCAGTGTAAACCCACATTAGTGAACTCAACAAACCCTTAAAAACTGAAAGACCTCATATGCAAATTCCAGTATGCTCTTGTATTTATTTATTTTATTTTTTAAAACTCTTTTGTATACTCTGGGGTCAGTCGATCTGTCTTCCAGTACATCATGGTGTTCTCAGACAAAGTAAAGCACCACACACAAGTGGAAATGAAAGCAAAACACTTCTCTGAGCTGAACAGAGCAGAAGCATTGACTGCTGCAGATTCCAAGGGACGCACAAGACATCTGTGGTCCGGATGGACATCTGATAGCGTTTAAGCATGCTCTGGAAGTTTGGTAAATGTACTTTGTGGTTAGACATCCCTGCAGTTTAAACCTAACTGATGCATGCACACAGAGGGAGGACCAGCTGCTTGATTCAGGTTTAGCTTTAAAGCCAACTTTATATCCCTCAACGTTTTATGAAATAATAACTTTGATTTATGAGGAGGATGTAAATGACAAATTAAGTCATTTGTACAACCTCATCGCAAAACATTACATTCGTTTTGTTCCTCGAGTCGCTTCATCTTTCTTGACACCAAAGGGCACGCCGAAAATTTGTGTTGTTATTTGTCGCCACTAGGATGCCTGATAGTTGTATTAATTATGTTAAGTCAAACTAATTCAGCCAGAAAATGATAAAACTGCATGTTACAGTCAAAGTGAAAGGGCCCATATTATGGTCTCTGTGGTCTTTCTGTGACACCTTTAATTGAGTGATTCACTTTTTGAGATTATGTGACCAAATGGGCAAGTTGGAAATGTGTCTGATCCTGACGTCAAGAGGCGCTAACTCCACCTCACGGTACTTCATTATACTCTTTCTGTGACACCTGAGATTTTTAATTGACTGAGTTTCACTTGTTTTTTATTTGACAGAGTTTCACGTGTGTTTTAAGAAAAGAAAAAAAAAAGCTCGACTGAGCACTGCAAAAGGGAAGGGTGATGGTCACAGAGGGAGATGCATCATGCATAAACCGATTTATAACTTTGTATTCAGGCCGTCGGCCGGTTTAAGATACATTGAGACTGATTAATTTGTCTGTGTGCCGATGCACTCACATCTTTTAAATCAGAACCGGTTTTCAGATTCAAATCGGTAATTTGTTACACCTCTACTGCACATCAGTAATTTTATAGACGGAGCATCTTGTGATGTGCCAACAGTACATATGGCCTGTTTGGTGCGGATTGATTATTTGTAAAAGTGTAATGCCTCAACAGGAAGTATGATGGTGGTAGCCGCCCCTGTATATCTCCTCTGTTGATCGGGCAGATAGAAATCCCCCTTTTTTATTTACTAATCTATCAAATAAAGCTGTGCCATCTGTACAGTTGTTGTTTAGTGACTGCTACTGCAACATTAGCTCATTGCATTGAATTTGCAGAGTGGTAGATGGAATATGATTTATCTAGATGTTGACCAGTGATAGAAACAAAATCAAACACAATTGACCGATAACACTCTATTTAGATGGACACATTGACCGATAACTCATGATCTGATCTCAATAAATCTTACAGGTTGGAAGAATTAACATCACAACCTCTGTATACACAAATTAAAAAAAAAAAAAAGAAATAAAACTTTTTTGCATTTATATATATGTTAGCATTTTCTGATAATCACTTAAAACCAAGAAAAAAAAACTATGCAGTTGTGCTACTGCTGTAGCCTCTGATGTTTCTAAAACCCACTAATGTCCAAATTTGGTTGCTAAGAAACACCTGTCAGCGCTTACATTGAGCAGTCAACAAAGTAAGGGCTGTAACCAAACTGTAACAGCATGTCTGTTAATTACATTTTCAACAGGCTGAGCAGCATATTAATCTTACCAGTCTGCAAGTTTGTCTGTAGATATTGCAATATTAATTTCCATCCATCTGTTTTCAAAGCCACTTGTCCTGCTATGCAGACAAGCATGAGTCCCCATTTCTTTCTTGGGGCTGCATGAGAAAACCCACGCAGCAGACTGAAACACTGTCTGTCTCTGCTAATGCATTACAGTACATTGTATACAGTGAAGGGTCCATAGGAGAGATGTCTGCTTGCTGATTCAGCCCTTGTCTTTCAGTCAACATGTCCCTCATTAACACAGAATCAAATTTTGGACATGACTTCACTTAAATTTAATAATTTAACATTTCTGCCATTAATCCTGGAGCAATGTTCATTCTGTCTTTATCAGAACTCTTGTCAATAGGATTATTGTTCTTGGGTGTAGATTAAATGCCAGTTCTATATCTTTTGGCGCTGACATTTCATGCTCATTATAGGATGAAAGATTTTCAATTAGCTTAAGGTCTAACCACGAATAAGGTATTGACTTTGCTCTTTGTGTTAAATTGTCAGCGACCGCTCTTTTATGTTACGGACAGACAGACAGATTAGTGTAATGTGGAATGTCATATGCAGGAGCAGTATAATATAATATAAATCATACGGTATAAATTGATTGTTCTATCTCCGATGTGGTAGGCAGTCATCTTGCCTTTATGCGCGTATAACGGTCAAATAAACCGGTTCATACCAGCCCTCTGAGAAGGATAAGATTTGCCCTGAGACACACTGGGGGGAAAAAAGAGTCCCTCGGAGCCGACACAGACTCGGGGCTAAGATATTCATCTTGATTCCTGTGGCATCCATTCAGACCAACATCATATACCTGCTCCACTGACCAGAGGAGACAAGATATTGGGGAGGGGGGAAACTAATCCAACCAAAGAGTAAGAAATCCTTTAAACCTGGAAGCTGTGCCCCTGATAGCAATGATTTTTCCCTACAACACCTTCTCTCTGCACGACTCCACTTGGAGGAAATAACACCCTCTGATTAAATAGATCCCAACTTGTGACAGAACTTGAACTAATTTTTTTTAAAATCACGCACCAGTTCACTTTAACTAAGTCCTCACCTTCATTTATCCATTATATAAGTGTGAAACGAAAAGGGACTGTCAGACTGCTGTGGCAGTGCCAGAGGCAAACTGAAACAGATGTGTATATGAAGAGCAGCTGTACTGCTATATATTCCCCAGAAATGTGAAACATTTCCGGATTTATTTGCCAGTTTTCTGTTTTCTGTTCTGAACTTCCACAGTAGAAAAATAATAATGGTTTAAGAATCTCATTTTTTCTTGGTCGTTTTATTTTGTTGTTCTACTTTCCCAGCAATTAATTATTTGTTGTCGAAGCCAGTGTACAATAAATGATGGAAAAACTGCCATCCTTAATCTCATCACTCCTCTGCATTTATATTCATATGATATACTGTATGCATCTCAGTGAGGACATCATGTAAGTTTGCCTTACCAACAACCTCAGATCAAAAGGCACTGTCCGCATTTTAGACAAGCAAATGTACTATTACCATTATTTGGGATGGTTCTGTTCATAGGGCTAATATCTTAAGTTGTTTTAGTACAAATTTGTTCATCCAGCTGCTATAATGAACATTACATGAACATCAGCTATAATCTGTATTTCTTCCCCACTGTTAGACTGAAACAAATCCAAAATAAATCATACACTAGATTACATGGGCTCTGCTGAATAGCCAGTCTCTAATCCATTCTCTCCCACTGGAGAACAAATCCTTACTGACCTCTCCCTGTTCTGCTCCAAATCACAAGACTCGCCCAGCGCATTAATGCTGGAAACAGATTCTAACTATATAAATGGTAACACTTTATGATATACACACACTATTAAGCATTCGTTAAATAAATGGTAACACTTAATAAGAAATACACACTATTAAGCATTAGTTAAGCATTAATTACTGAATTAATAACACATGAATACTCATCAGTTAAAAAATCATTGATAAGCGGTATAAACTACATACTAATGCTTAATAATGTGCACTTTTTTATAAATATACATGTATATGGATTTTGGAGCTCATTTGGTGCAAGCATGAGAATTGTATTTAGATATGTTTTTCTGACACTATATCCTTAAAGAATGTGCAATTTGATCACTTAGGGTTTGTTTTTTTGTTAAGCGTGGAGCTGCTGATGAACAGCTGTCAGTTTGTTCGCTGCACCTGAGAACTCCACACTGAGCACAATCAAGGACCCACACGCCAAATCCTCCGGGATATATGGAGCATTACGCTCTCTGTATAAATCACCGGGTATCTGTTTAAAGATGATCACTTTGACAGTGTTTACTTGTCTTCACGTTGTTAAAAACAACTTCTCTGGTTGGTTGTTCTTTTTGTTGAGGACTGTTCTGAAGCGGGCTGTTTTTAACCATTTTTGATGTTATTTATCAAGCTGTCTGCATAAATTGATGTCTTCCTCCTCTCGGGTCATTTGAATATCAGTCACATGCTATGGTGATGAATATTGTCCTCTGCAGTTTGCACCCCATATCTCATTATCATTATTTCTTTGCGCTGACACATAGTTGATACCTGTGATGGAACTTCCTCCTGCACTTTCACTGTATTCGCACTGAGACTTTGCTGCTTGCGTAAAGTAGTTTTTAAAAGTGAACGCATTGAGTGTGCCGCAGTTTTACTTGCAATCTTGTTGGGTTGGTGTTTACAGGCTGTTACTGTTCTCTCAGGAGAGATGTGCCACCGCACTGGAAGTGATCTGCATCGATTCTATCTGCTCATTTCTTTTTAATTAGGTGATTTGTTTCACTTGGTAATTGGAGCCAGCCACAACCTCGCTGTTTATGAAAATTCAAGCCAGCAACATATCATTTCCTTTGTGAAAAATCCCTCATGAATAAAATATTGACTGGAGAATTTTTTTTTTCCCTCACATGCTGTGAGTGGACAAGCTATGGCTGAAAGTCAGACCACACAAAGACCAAAATACATTCTGCTAATACAGATACTTTGAGTTTTGTGTTTTTTTCCCAGCATGGATTCAGACATCAATTTAGCTCACTCACATTTTATGTTTTGTTATAATTAAAGCCATGTAAAATTCCTTTTACCCCGACAGGGTGATGTAAGTTAACATGCGCTCAGCAGCCACTCTGAATGGGCCAGAACAAATCATCCAACCTCATCAAAAAGAGAGTCAAATGTCATTCAGAAAATACTTGAGTCGAGAGGCATTTCTATTAAGGATACAGTAGGAGTTTAAGTCAGTGTTATTAATGTTTAAAATAGATTTAATCGACTCTGCAGCTGATCTGACAAAGGAAGAGAGAGACAGAGAGCACATGAGTGGGCGAGTGAAGGAGTGCAAGTGTATGGGAAGAGAACCAGCGTATCTCTATCTGGCACTTATGTAATGTAATTGCGTATGGAACTGCAGTTGCAGACTTCAGTCGCTGTGAAAGGTGAGAGCTGCAGATTAACCTGTGACAGCAGTCGCCTATGAGATAATCAGTTCTGGAGGAAGTAGTCAGATACTTTACTTAAGTAAAATCGACTAAGTGAAAGTCCTGTATATTATAGGATTAGATTATTATTACAAATACCTGAACTGAAAGTAGTACTTTAAGGTTCCAGTAAATTTAATGGTCAATTGCCTTATTTAAACTCAAGTTGGAGTAGTTTAATTTTTAGTATATTTTTTTGGCTTTTTATGCCTTTATTAGATAGGACAGTAGAGAGTGTGACAGGAAATGGGAGGCAGAGATGGGGGGGAATGACATGCAGAACAGGGCCGTCCGATGCGGGACTCGAACGGGGCCGTCTGCAGCGAGGACTAAAGCCTCTCCACATGGGGCGGGTGCTCTACCAACTGAGCTAAACACTGCACCGGAGTAGTTTAATTTTTAACAAAACTTTATCCTTCATAAATATTTAATGTATTATTATTATTATGTAAGCAAAAATTGTAATATTTAGATTTTTGGGGAGGGAGGGGTATGTTAAAATGTTTGTACTGTTGATAATATTTGACCTTGTTGTGTGAAATGATGAAAACAAAAAATATCCAAATTTTAGCGACTTGTTACGAGTGGGAATGCAGCCTCTCTGCCTTACACCTGGCATCTTGTGACTGAAAACCAACCTTAAAGGGAGGTAGACACCAGGTGCTCCAAAATGTGATCAAGAAGAGAGAAATAGACTCGTGACACTGTAACTGTTCCCAATGAAAATTTGACTTTATTCTATCATAATATAAAGGAGACAACATTTCGAGCCTACCGGCTCTCCATCAGGTGTACTTGTGTCCCAGCTCTTATCTCTGTGGCACTGCGACACAAACGCGTTCGTAACCCATAATCTTTTGTTTATGACAGTTAAGACTACACAGATATACACATTGTTTTTGCCGGCTTTGTTAAAAACAAATGCACATGGCCGAGAGGAGGGTTAGAAAAACAGCAGAAAAGCAACCAGACTTGCATAGTTCCTCTTCAAATCAGTATGTCAACACAGACATATCTGAAGGCATAGAGTTGTATTGAATAAGACTTTTCAACACATTAAATGTTGCCCAATTTATAACGTAATGTCAAAAGAAAATCAGCAACTCAGTGGTGTCTTCTGTTCCGTTCATGTTTTTCCATGCTGTGAGAAGTCTTACTTCCTATCCAGAGGATACATGATTTAGAACAGCGATGGTTTAGAACAGTGCTGCCTAAAAGCCATTTTATCCCCACCTCTGGAGCTAAATGGATTTCTAATGGTTGTTTGCACTGTCTAATCTCTGCGGCCTGTTACACCACCCATGGGCAAAAGGTTAAGTAAATCCGAAGCACCGCTGTAAAAGAAGAAAATATCCCCTCTTTTAGCAATCAGCATATTGTTTGTCAGTATTGCATAAAAAGTCAGACAGTTATGAAGGAAAATTGTTGTAAAAAGTCAGCTGTTGTCACATAAGGAAAGAAACTTCACCAGAATGATTTACAATGAAATGGTTGCACTTTGTAGTGAACAGTAAACCACTTAATCATGTGTCCTTCTGAAAAAAAAAAAGCAGTGACAGTGGACTGATGATTTGATCAGTTTTCATCTTCAGTATGATGACATTTAATGTCCCTGACAACCTCTACAGTTTCATTTAGCCACATGTTAGCAACATATGAGAAGTCAGTCATGTCACCAAATAGAAATAATTCCTGCAGCATTCTGGTTTCTCTCATTACTACTGGACGCATAGACTAAATTGTTATTCACTGTGGTTTTTGTATAACAAACACAATGTAGCATGTTGATTAGTGAATGTTGTGTTGCTGGCATGAAGATTTTATTATAGTTGGACAGATCGCTGTACCATTGGTTACCAGTGTTTTGTGCTAACAGTGTTTTGTGCCTGAGCGATGTTGAGATTTTAATTTAAATCTCCACAGGGAATTACAGATTTCCAAAATTGACTGATTATAATTTTATGTTCTGAATGTTTTTTTGTGTTTTACACTCTGATTTGTTCAGACTTGTTGAAGATCGTCATAGTGACCATTGTAATTTATTTTTTTCAGATTTTGTATCTCCTTAACTGTATAAACATATTCAGTGAACATTATGTATTTTCGGTGAGCGTCGAACTGAACTTGAGCTCCAGTCACGTTTCATGACAGTTTTGTGGCATGCCACATGACAACTTGATAGGCATGGCCCAGCATCAATATGCTGCTGCAGTATCGACAGTACAGACACATCCACCACCGCTGAAGACAGACTGTTTGAGCGTTTAAAGCAGTTTTATGAACAAACAAGTGAAGACAGGCAGAAAAAAACATGTTTTTATGCAAATTGTGCCCACCAGGTATTTCCATATACAAAATGCCTCAGCTTCACCTCATTTTGTTTTTCACTTTAAGCAAAATATATTCTCAACCTCAATATTGCTCTTTAGTTTGGGAGTGGCAATAATTTGGGGCTGGTGATGGATAGTAAAACCAGGCTCTATTGAAAAAGAATAGCAGCCTATTTATTAAAAAAAAAAAAAAAAAAAGAACACACAAATATGAACCATTTCAGTTTTAGAGCTGTGAATTTATTCAAAAAAAAACTAAACTATGAACTGAAACTGACCCATGAGCATGAACTAGTTCATTTTCATCTGTGTAAACTGAACTTTGAACCAATTAGTGAACTCGTGCAACATTGCTTCTGCCTTATCTCTCAGTGGAAAAGCACATTGTGCAGACAAAGAGGCTTTTGTGCAATATAACCAAACTATTGGCAACTTTTCACATCAAGGTCACTGAATTATTAAGATGATTCAGCTTCTGCAGTGAAGACTGTGCCTTAAACCATTTTAACAAAATCAACATTTGAGTGTTGTTTTTGTCTTGCTCTGTTTGATCTGACTCTTGGAATAAGGCAAATTTGTTTTTCTCAATATTGTTAAAATGTGTTGTCGTTGACAAAATCAAAACAATTTACCTTGAAATAAGCTTCAAACGGTGGTGGAGGTTTACTGATCTTGCATATGAATAAGATTGTATTGAATAAACATTGAATGAAATATTGTTTTATTTGCTTTTTCCGCAGTACATTTGAAATGTAGAAACAACCACCACAAGTGCAAGTCATTTTCCAATTTATTGCCGACATTGTTGAAAAAGTGAATACACCAGTGGCCATGAGTGCATTTATCACATTGTTGGCACATTGCTATCTTGAGGCAGCAGAAAGCAAGCGCACAATTGACCAATGAAAAAGACTTTTGAGGTCAATTGCACAATGTTTCACTGTTTTTAAGGCTCATCAAGATGCAAATATACACTCTGCACATGTGTTCACCACAGTGCTTTGCTGACATCACCTGTGGACTAAATTTTTCCCATCATCATTTCATATTTTATCAGAAACTTGTCATAGTATAACAAAAGATTACCAATTCTGTGATTTGTGCTGTTGCTTATACAGTTATGTGTACGGTGCACATTTGTTCGGCCCTTTCTTGCTGCTCTGAGTGCACAGAGGGTTCACTGGCCAGTCATCATACGTAATTAAGTCACCACAAATAGAACCTCATGCTATAGGAAACATAGCAATGCACCAAGGTGCAAACACGTCAATTTTGAACCATGTGCCTGGAGCAGCAACACTTTTTTCATCCATTGAAATAACAAAAGTGGATATGGACCCGCCCTAAGTGCACTAGAATCGTACACTTAACACCATGCACTTTGGGTTGTTAAAATAGAGCCATGAGTCACTGATGCTCCCATCTGAGAGAAAACAAATAACTTGAGACCTGCGGGGCTGAGGAACTATATGCTTTCAAACAGGAGTTATTACTGGCATATTATAGACCCAGCCTGTATTACCCAGTTACGTCATCTGTCCCAAGAAGTCAAACGAACATTGTGGAATATAGTGTGCTCACTGACAAGGCAGCAGCGGGTGAACATTGTGCCCTCACTCTGTTTAATGTGCGAGAGCATCTGTAGCGACAACATTAATTTCCATTTTGTTTTAGACTTTCTTTGCTTGCCTAATCACTCACAGTTACATGAAGATGTGGTTGAGCAGATCTAATTACAGATTCTCTTCCCACCTGTGCAATTACGAATTTGTAGAAAGAGAGAAATTTCTGTGAAGGGAGAGAAAGAGAGAATTTTTTCTCTGTAGTGTGTGTTTGTGAGCAGCAAGACCTATCATTGTCTTTGCTCGGAGCTGTTCGGCTCTTGAGCCCGTTCACGTCACATCTGAGCGCTGCGGTGGTGATATGCTTCATAACATGTGGCTTTTCAGAAGTGCAAACAAGGACGCCGACTGCAGTGGGTGGGTGGTGGTGGTGGTGGTGGTGATGAGGGGTGGTGGTTTGTTTCTTCAAATTCCATGACATCCCCAACTCCATTAGTAACACGATCTGCTCATGAATGGCTCATTATTGGATTATGCTGCTTAGTTTCATTAGCAGTGCAGCGCAGTATCAGTGTTGCTCCAGTTTGGCTCTTGCATTATGCTTTGTTTAGTGTGCTGTTTTCCCCTCCATTATAACTTTGTACATGAATAATGGGAAAAGAATGATGATGGATGTTTCATGCTTTGATTTTTGAATAAGAACAGACGTTTTACAGCCACATTTTGGTCCAATCCATATCTATAGATGTGGAGATATTTAGCAAGGCTATAGGCTGGTGCTTATAATGCCACATGCCTGTCATCAGAAGACAGTGGCGTGTAAGCACATTTTTGATGCAGATGCACCACGTGTTAAATAGGCTTTCAGACAGTTTCAGACAGTCCTGTGAGATTGTGACACTTCACATGAAGCTACCGTAGTCTGTCGCTTGAAATACCTGCATCTTTCTTTGTTTACTCCCACCGTGTCATTGAACAGCTGGGAATTGACATAAAACATGATGGCAACTCACATTTATCTGGCAAAGAACTGTTTCCATCAACATTTGTCCCGTTAACTTTGTATCGATCAAGAGAAAATCCGATGATAGATAGATATATACTCTATTGTCCCCCTGGGTGGAAATTTGGCCTAGATTCAATGCTGCCAGACCCATCAACCACATACATATGCACATAAAGCTACAATAGAGAGCACACAATAAGAATTATTTAAAAAAAAACACAGTAAGATCCTAAAAAAATGTATTGCTCTTTTACTATAAGCTCCTATTCAGAACACCAGCTGACAGAGGCACAAAGGAGTTCTTGTGTCGGTTTAATCTTGACCGCTGGGCTCGCTATCGCCTGCCTGAGTGTAGAATATTGGATGGCTCCTCCAGGATGCTCTTCACCTGTTACAGCGCACACCTTTCGAACAGAGATATCGACCGTATCGATATTCATGACATTTCATCAAATTTTACTGTCTCCATAGCGCATTTTTATTTCAATAATTGGAATAAAAACATGTGGATGGAAACATGGAGATAGTTATTTAGATTCATCATGTGGGGACAATGAATGCTTGTACAAAATATAACAGCCATCCATCAAATAGATTTTTAGATATTTCAGTGCAGAATCATGGGCAACAGACAGATTTCCATCCAAAGGTGAGACTACAGTCCTTCTCAAAGCAGGTTTTTCAACAGTCAAGTACATGTTGCAGAAGAGCCCTTGATATGTGTTGTTATAGACAACGTGCCCTTTGCCATCCTTGTATCAGCAGAGGATACTTTTGATATCCAGTATTTTGCTTCTCTACAACTGTCCCTAAAAGTCACTGAAGGTTGACGAAGATGATCACCACATTCACCAGCTTGTCTGTGGTAGCCTTGCAAAAACACACATATTATGTAAAAAAAAAAAGCATCTGTGTCCCTGTGTCTGTGTACATATACAGTATATTTAAGGACTTTTTCTTTCTGACCGCTGCAAAGTGTGACCACCAAATGACAACATGCAGTTTTTCCCTTTCCATTTTCACACCGTTTCATATAGCACCATTAGTTGGTTGACTGACCCACAGATGAGCTATGCTTTACAGAATCCAAATTACACTAGAGCCATTTTTCATCCTGTGGAGTTCTTCACAGGCAAAGAGCCATACAGTAGATGGGCTTGTTCACTTTCCTTATTTGTCCTTGTCTGCTGGAGGCTTGCCGCTGGCTGACATAGCCTGAATTTAAGTGGACATCAATCTCGATAAAGAGGCAGAGCCCAGAGCAATATTACCTCCACAGATTTTTTTTTTTTTTTTTTTAGCCGTTTAGCAAGACAGCACAAATAAGCATGTTTCACACCACAAACTGAAATATTAACCTCCAATGTGAAACAAAATAGTTGGATCGCAATGTGGCTGTGTAGCATGAGTGTCTTTTTAGTTTAACATGTCTTTATCCAGTAAGGCACAATCGCAGTTGTTTTTTTAGAAAACCTTAGCTAAGAATAGGACAAGATGCGTGTATTTGCATGGCTGTGTCGTGATGATAACAAGATTTCCTCAGGCTGGCCACAGGCCTATCTCAGTACTGCAAAAGTGATGCAGGGAAAATTTGGCTCAGAGTGGCAGCCAGGCCACTGCGGACTGGACTTCATGCACTCTTCATAAATGAGAGTCATTAATTCTCCATGTAGGTAGAATTTTTCAAATGCAGCACAGCAGCCCACTCTTCCTCTGGGAAAAAGCCATAGCCTGGCCCGACTCAACCCAATCATCACCACTTCTCATTCCCCCGCTCTCGTCTCCTCTTTTGTCTCTGCCTGCTCTCCCACTGTTAGGTATGAAGACAAAGTTCCCAGCTCCCTCTGTTTGTCAAGCCCATCTGATAAGTTGCAGATAAGTCGCCATTGTTGGAAAAGATTGCCATCGCTTCTGATGCTGGAGGCTCTCTTCTTTTCTCTTATTATGAAATATGAGTTGTTCCCACTTGGCTCCCTTGACCTAAATATTCAGTATTTGCACTTGACAGTTTTTAAGCTTTTGCTTGAATTTAGATTTTTTTTTTTTAAATGTGTGTTTGTCATAAAATAAGCAGACGTACCTGAGGCAGCTGAATGAATTTACATCATAATCAGCTAAACAGTGCGCAATTTTCAAGAACTACAAAACTGAAAGAAAACATCCAACCTTAATTGAAGTTTGGTGTCAAGAAACATGACAAGTGATCTGCATCGATGTTAACAGACAAACTTAATTTTTCATTTGATTTCTCTGCTGGTGCGGGTGTCATCTACACTTCCATCACAGAGATGCAATTGGAGTGCTACTGTAGAAAAGCCATTTGGCACTGACATACAGTAGACTGTATATTAAAATCTCAGCCAGCATCACAGGCTATTTGCAATCCACAGTGTAAACAAACACAAGAGCTCTTCAAAGGCTCAGACTTTGACATAATTGGAAAGGAAATGGAGCCAGAGCTGAGCTAATGTTTCCCGGCTCTTTTCCTCTGCCATCACTGATCTGAGGTCCCAGTAGAATGAAAAGCTGGACAGGTCTGCTATCAAAGAACTGCACCGTTATTTGTTTGTTTTTTCCACACATACAGTACTTGTCTCCTATTTCATCTGTAAATCTTTGGCCACCCGAGCACCATAATGCTTCATGACAACTCCTTCTTCGCGTATATGTTATTTACACATGTCACTGTCCTTCATGCTCCTCTCTGTCTTCACACGTTATACCATTGTCTTTGCGATGGGTGGGGTCATGGAAGCAGCAAGCCTAATGAAATATATTGTTTCAAAGAGCAACAAGCTGCAGATTGCTTGAACAGTTAAACGCACAAGCATATGAGTTGTCATTGTTTCTGTAGTCTCTAAATGACAGGATGACCTTATTTAGTAAGGAGGTAATTGCAGAGTGAGTATGACAGCCTGCTACTGAGGTCGGATCCTGGGAGGTCTGTGGATGGAGAAAACTCTCCTGACAGACTGTCTAAGTACCATCTCCAGGTCTGGAAGTTGAACAGTTATGAGTTAGTGGTTTGTTGATGTCCACCCTCACCCCTCACCCCACCCACCCCAATTCAAATGCAGGACCGATTACAAAGGCGTTGGCATGCAGACATGTCATATAGACCCTGTGGGGTTTGGAGGTCTTTAGCTCTATTTCATGGAACTAATTAACCCACTCAATGTAGCCTCTAAATGTTTGCTCGAGTACAATCTGCACCATCACAATTGTAAATACATATTAATTGGGTACTTTGAATGTACTTTTATTCCTTCTTCTTCTTTTTAACAATCTGAGGTGTTAATTGAAAGCGATGAAACCAAATGCACTCTGTGGATATGATAATAGAAAGTGTCTTGTGTTCAACAAGGCTTCCTGGCTTGTGTCCACACAGTGATATTAATGAGCCATTGACCTTTTAGTATTCATTGCCCACAGCCGAGCCAATGTAAATAAGTGCTTGGCTTTCAAAAGTTCTATTGAATCTGTGACTCATCAGCGCTATTTGTTGCATGCAGCTAGCGTTAAAAAAAAAAAAAAAAATCCTTGACTTGATTAAATTGATCTGCATAAAAATTTAATTTGCCCCAAGAAAGATCCATGCTTCATAAGTTTGTGTTGCTGGACTGATGGTGCAAAGGCAGCGGTAATTGACAAAACTGTCAAGTAATCAGAAGCCGAGACACAATAGTTTGTTGTTTAAATGACCTCCAGTGAAAGGTTGTGTAAAAATGATAAGTATCTTTATTATGGTTTGTATTAATTGAGTAATTGTTTGTCCTTTTTTAAACATCAGAACATTGTGATGTCTTCAGGGTTTTCTTTATTTTATCCAACCAAGAGTGCAAAGCAGGGGTGGAGCCAGTCTTGGTAAACATTCAACACTTAGCCCACACAAAAGTGAAACCATCACATATTTTGCATAACGCCCAAAGGCTGAGCAAGTTCAATCAAGGGAGACTTAATTTGTGTTAACAAATGAGGTTCATTAGAAAACAAGAGAGGAGAATGGAGGATGCGAGAGTCTTTGCAGATTAGACTTCATTGTGATGCCACATTATGTGATCTGATTGAAATTGGGATGTGGCTGTGCAATATATAGATGAGTGGTATACAAGTATTGGGAGGGTCACAGTCAGGCAGATCTGATTGGTCACTGGCCATTTCTATTAGACAGACTGAAAGGAAATAACACCAAATTGAAGTTATATAATGAACTTTGTAAAGCTTGGTATTCTGTAATATGCTATCGCAACACATTTTTTGTGCAGTCAACAACATCTTTCTCTTAATCTTTTGTTCTCACTTTCTGTGCAAGCTGACAGAGCCTGACACACTGTAACTTGAGAAAACAGTAAGAAATGCAACAAGACAAGGTCAAAACCTATGGCCACACACTTATCTGTTTGCTTTTTTTCCTACTCTTTGTGCTCAGATACACAATATTTGAATGCAGTCGAATTCCCATTAAGCTGTTGCTTGTTTTCACTTCTGTTTCTGTTTGTCAGAAATGGTGACTGAAACGTGTCCCATTAAATCTACATGTTAACTTCCAAGCCATTTCCCAGCTGTTGCTCTGCTAAAACCCTGATCTTATAACATCTGACAAAATCACCAACACACAGTTGTCAACACCACTTGTTCACACCAAATCATCTCTAAAGAGCAACAACCGCATGGGAAACACTTGGGCTTCCAACCAGCAGTGTAACCACTTTGACAACTTATGCATAGCATTTTGGAAGGCCTTCAAATCCAGAAAACATAGACACAGCAAATGTACAAGAATAATTTAGTCGTGACACATTTCAGTGCGTGAATGAGTGAGTGAGTGAATAAATAACACAGACATAAGCGCCATCCTGTTTTGCTTGTTTTTCTGACTGTGTGTTCCACTTTCCCAGTGAATATCGAAATGTGTAATCAGGCTAGTTAATGTGGTTTCCCCATTTACTTGTGTTTTCTTAGGTTGCAGTGCACTGTGTTCTCTCCAGTGTTACTAATATTGGATGCTGCCACATCAGACATGACAGGAATGCATCACTGAGCATTTGAAGGGGACCACATAGTACATCTTACTAAAAATATTGACTGAAAATGGAGATGGTCAGTCGCATTCCAATCCACTTTTCCAAATAGATTAAAATCACTGCGTGGAGTGCTTTTAAAAGAACATTCAAGGTTACGTTTTGTATGTGATTGCTTGACCATTTACAGTAGATACCAGGAAAAGCTGTTTCTTCAACTGAATGTGTCTCTGTTTGCACCTCCTCCACCCGACATCACCCTACCTCTTTTTTTTTTTTTTTTCCCCCACCACTGTTATGACAGATGCCATGCTGCTGGTGGCGCAGAGGCTGGGGGGACCTTTCAACATTGAATCTGTCATGGAGCCTATTGATGTCAAGATTTCAGAGGCCATCATGAATATGCAAGATAACAGTGCCCAGGTCTCCTACAGGGTATGTCAATTAGTTTTATTCCCCAGAGAAGTAAAGTAACACCTCAGACAGATTGTTGAAGTCTAACTTCGCACACCAAAGCGCGAGTGAGTGGGGAGCTGGCTGTAAGTCATACTGGGCTGTGTCTAAGGTGTGTAGTACAACACATTCTAATTATGTCCAAGTTTAGGTCTTGTATTTGAATTATATGTTTGAGTTTGGTCAGAAAATCTTAGTTCAACTAACAGTAGTTAATGTGTTTCCTGTGTTTTACTGCATTTTTTCTTCGCCCACAAAATTGTAGTCAGAAAGAAAAAAAAAATTTAGGGTGGTTGTGAAGATTTTTTTCTGCCCACACAGTTTTGAATGCCAGTTTTCATTCAAAGCTAAATGCACTGTTGGCTTTCCCATGCACAGATGCAGTTGTGTTTATGGTTTAAGTATATGTGGTGTTTTCCCAAAAGCCTGTAAAAACTTAACTCTATCATCTGAAATAGCATTGGTCACAGTTCCTAGTTGAATCACCTATCAACATGGTTACCTCAACTTGACGTAGAGTAACTGTCACGGCGGTAATTCAGGGTGAATGCTTCACAAGACCTTAACAAAACAGCATGTTTTCCCTATTTTCCGCATCCAAAGTAATTTAAAGCCCTGACAATTGGGTGCCCATGTTTTTGTAATTGCAGGTTTTTCAAGGCTGTGGCCAGCCAAAACCCGCAGGAATGACTAGGTCTGCCCGTGGTGTTTCGGATGTGTTCAACGCCCGCTTCAGGCCGTACAGCCCAGAGGAGCGGCCTACCACTGCAGCTGGCACAAGCCTAGACAGACTGGTAAGGAGACAGAGCCAAATGTTGCTATTTTCAGGCAAGACACTGCTTGAGTGTAAACATCATTTGTCTTTCTGACTTGACACTGTTGATTAAAGCGGGTGATTTGCCATCCTAAGCCCCTGGAGCCGGAAATTAATTCTTTGTACTTGTCCTCCATTCAGGCCCCTTTATTGATTTGTGTTTGTTAACGAATCAACAGTGTTACCCCAAGAGGGCAGTGGAAGGTGCGGTGCACTGCATTGAGCCCCCTTCTCATCTCTGTTTGCTTGGACAACAGAAAGGAAGGGGATGAAAGAAGATAGATGGATAGATTTTGCGAGGCTGACCGTATCAATTGTTTGCTGTAAAGCACACCTTTATTTTCTATCAGATTAGTCGTATGTTTGCTGGATTGGATCGTGATACATGGATTTCCATCTCAAACAACCTTGAAACCTAAAATGCTGCATCAGGCTAAAGGTTAACATGGAGCTGACAGTCCAATTCAGCTGAGAGACAGTTCTCATCACGGATTACCTTTGCAGCCACACTGCCCTTCCTTTCTCCCCTCTAGCCCTTTTCAAAGTGAATCTTTTCAAATTGTGTCTCAGTTATGTTGGTATTTAGAGCTGTTCATACCAGAAAACACAGCAGCACAAGTACATTTTTTTTTTCATTATTGACCCTTGAAATGATTAGATCCGTTTTAGTAGCATGGCATTCTCTCCCACAGTGCTTAAAACAGGCTTAATGTCTTACTGCTTTCTGTCAGGTTAATAATAGGTTATTTAGTTAATGAATACATAATTAGCAAAGCAGCATTTTTTCCCCCATCTGGTCTTTTGGAATCCCACAACAATAAATGAGTTATTTGTTTTATTCAATACTAATTATGTTTTTGCACAATCTAATTGGTTCTCCACACATTTTTTGATGCCTTATATACAGCAGTTGCCTTTTAAGCTTTGTGTGTCCATCAATGATTTCATCCACCTACACTGAATTAATTAAGACTTTCTGTTTCCCTGCTTTTATGCTGCAAACCAGAGGATTGTTTGGAATGCGATGCAACACAGTGTAAGGTTTTAAGATTTTATACTCATTTATTTTTTTGTGTCCTTGGACTATTGTCTGGTGCTGTTTAATGTATTATGGCTGGAAGTGAAAATGCCCATGTGGATGGAGGATCGTGTTCCAAGCATTACAGAGGCTTACAGTAAACAAGCAGTGCGACCTGTTAATCCCAGTGGTATGCGTGAGCAAGTGTCAGTTCTAGTCTCATTTTCATCTCACATGGGATTCAGTGTCACATACTATCTGCTCCTTGCCACGAAGGAGCACTTTTCCATTTATTTATCTGCCGGTCCGATACAGGAAGTGTTCACTGGTCGATAATGGCCACTGTGGTGTATTATGGCGTTGGAGTATCAGTTATTAAATGTGGAATTTTACAGAGGAGGTGCTAACTCCAAAGGGATTGTTGAACACATGCCACAGTGTCCTCAGCTAGTTAGGATTTCTCCCTGGAGATCTAACATAAACCCTCTTCAACCACCATATCTATTCCAGACACAGTCCAGTCCAAGATCCGCAATGCCATAGTTAATAGAGTCAACTCCTTGAGGAAACCAAGCAATCAGCTAGTGACCTGTGCCGTCAGAGGATGGGACTGTGAAGAGATGGTGGGAAGAGTGTTGGAGGCAGGATTTGCTCTAATAGTACAGTCATGTCGGGGCTCCAGACTGTTCATGAATAACGGAAGCAATTAGCATGCTTAGAGACTCCTACAAAATGAAGCTTGGTGACAGGTGCTTCCGTCCGATGGACGATAACTAGACCAGTGTACCTGAGTAGAACATTTCATTATCAACATCCAAGTTCAGGGTTCAGATATCTTTATTGTCCCTCAAGGGGGGATTTGCTGTACAGTAGCGGGTAGCACGCACACACAACATACGGGAAGACATTGGACATGAATCACAGCACTAATGGCAAACAACCGAATAAAAAAGATGTATCTGTTACTTAAAGGTGTCAAACCGTCAGAGTGGTAGCTGCAATAAAGTTTTGCTGTGCAGTGTCGTCAAGGTTTAGTGTTAAGTGTGCCCGAGGAATCCATGCGGATTTGATCAGACCCATGGAAGCTGCAAATTGTGAAAGGTGTTTAAGAAGAAAAAGAACACGTTTTGCTTGTCTCTTACGCGGTCAGGCTCACATCTATCACTTCATAAGGTTCCACCTATAACTGAAGAAATGTAGAAGGAGGCATATTCATGCTTTTTGGAATAGGACAACAAAATGTATAATAAAATAACAGCAAATATCTGAATTAAATTGTTTGTGGCTTCTTTAGGAAACCAAAACTGCCTGCAAACTCAACACTGTAAGTAGTGACATCTGCCTCTGTTCATAGTGGAAACTGGAAATAAAGCATTGATTTGCAAGGAAATCTCTGTATTATCAATATAGTTCATAACAACTTTACTCTTGCTGTCTTGCCATCTGTGTTGTCAAACAGCAGCTAACAAGGTTATAGCAGAGCGAGGTCAGGTTTCTGATAATGAGTTGTGAAGAAAATTGTTATACAGTACCGTAGAGCCTGACACTTACTGATCCTACCTTAAGTTGTTACTTTATGATGAAAGGATTAACACAGGGATGTACTGGAGGTTGTGTGGTTAATAAGCACACAACTGCAGTATTTCCCTGTTTGATTTCAGTTGTGAACCTTTAAATAACATAATCTCCTTTTCCTGTGTCCTGCCTCTTTTATAATGTTGAATTACAATTGAATGTAGAAATGCAATTGTGAGGAGGTGATCATTTCTGGGAAAGTTTAACAAACAAATTACAAAGGCAAACAAAGCAATGAATATTGTGTAAAAGGGAAATGACAAGATTTCTTCATCATCGCATCCTGTTACCTTTTAATAACCTTTACAGTATAGATTTTGGCAAGCACTTGTTCCACTGTGGCCTGATACAATGTAAAGGTCCCATTCCCTGTTATTTTTTATAAAGGTCTTATATATACTGTACTGTATATACTATGGCAAGGCAATAACATTTTATTTGTATAGCCCATTTTTACAAACAGTTTGTCTCAAAGGGTTTTACATGCATCATAACAGCATCCTCTGCCCTTAGACCCTCACACCGACTGAGCAAAAACTCCTGGAAACCCTTTTAACAGGGGAAATTGG
This sequence comes from Decapterus maruadsi, assembly GCA_030347415.2. NCBI lineage: Eukaryota > Metazoa > Chordata > Actinopteri > Carangiformes > Carangidae > Decapterus > Decapterus maruadsi. The sequence goes on along the minus strand of CM064902.1, from coordinate 15,966,050 downwards.
AGAAACCTCAAGGCACACGGAGAAATGCATACAGCAAGGAGTCAGAAACTTTATCTTGTAATGAGCCATGATGACATTTCTGTAACTTTGTGATGTCACAATAAAGCAGTCGTACCTCAAGCCCAGCCCACCTGGACCCACCATCTACACTAGCCAAGTTGCTAAGGCTAAGCGCCTCTCTTCCGATTGGCTCACCAATGCTAGAGCCCTTGAGAGAAGCTTGAGAAAGGAGATGTAAAACTACACTGAGATGGTTTTGGGTACATGAAACCAGTGTAAAATTTGGTATGTGACCTTTAGAAGATCAAGATTTAATTCCAACAATTATCCTGCATCATTCATTTCTGCTTGTAAAAAGATGGTTTATAAAGTGATTATTGTGTTTGAATACCGTTAAAGCTTCTATTGTCTGAAGAATGAAAACTCACTATGAGTGTTTATGTAGTTGTGGATTATACAATGAATAAATCAGCCACAGTAAGATGGCAAAAGTTGCCCAGCAAGCCCCGAATGATCTCGGTTGAGGTCATGTGTTCCAAATATCAAACACATCTGCTGTGTCCTGCAGCTTATCGCAGGCTGTCAAACATCTAACAGTAGGCAAAGGCGTGGCAAGGACACAGAAAACTGCCCTAAAAATGCATGTGTGCCCTTGTCACAACCTTACATTTGTACATTTGTTACTTTTAAACATTTGCATACATTTCTGTCAAGGTGGTGCCGTTGACACCGGAAAAAAAAACAGAATTTTATGCTATCCTCAATCTTGAAGATTATTGCTGTGTTAGTGACCACTGAGGTCACTAGACCACATGAGATAATCCAGTTACAGGAAATTCCCATGATGCAAAACATACAAAGAAAAAGAAAACGGCATTTGGATTTGTTAAAGGTGTTGTACAAAAACTCAGGAACCAAATGGAATGAGTCAGGGTTTATTACATATTAGACTCACACCACATGAAGCATGCAGGATGTGGCCTTCACCATACGCTGTATTTCTTTTCATTATCGGGACATGCTGTTACTGTATTTGTTTGGCATATAAATAATGGAGTCGTAGCAATAGGTGTCACATGTGTTTCAAACTTACCTTTGTTGCCCTGTGGTTTCTTAGAGCTTAGATGAGCCAGGTGGTCAGAGGGAGGACGCCAACTTAATGCAGTAACTGATTTATGAAAAGAAGCTAATCAGCCATTGTTTTTTAATCTGGTTCTTGCCTCATCCCTTCATCATCATACTGCCCCAGTAGGTTGCTGGTAATCTCTTCAAACTGGTGTTAGTCTTTATTTCTCAGGTGTGCATGAGGAATGAAAAAAAACCCAGTAACACAGTGCCTGTGGTTTTACCTGAAGCTTTCTGTCGTGCTGCATGTCGTAACTAAAACTGTTCCCTGATATTTATTTTTCATGCCTCTGTGCTGTACATTAGGAATATTTGTAAAGGTGTCAGTCTTGTCTTGCGGCCGCCTCGTACCATCATTAATGTGACAGCGTTTATGTGTTTATCCTCCAGCAGGGACATGACTGAGTTCCTTGTGAGAACACATCTTTGTTGTCCCACACATATCCTGGTTTACATTCTGGCACAGGATAATTACCTGTGACAGTGACACTGCTCAGCCTTGCGAAAGTTGACAACAGTTAAAAGTGTCCTTTGATAAGAACTTCTTGTCTGGATTTACCGCTGGGTTGGTGAGTCAAAGAATGAGCAAGGGATGGCAGGGAGTGCCTGCATTCATTTCTTCTGTTGCCTATAGAGGAGCCTGGAGGAGCGGGCCCACCTCCAGCTCAATGAGCCATGACTGTTTAATTGCCTGACATTCTGTCAGAGCACACACCCTCAAAGCTCTGGGAGAAATGGAGATTTTAAAGTCCAAAGAGGGGATAAAGGCACAACAGACTGTCAGGCTCAGAGGCACATTAAAGATAAGAGGTGGTGCTTTTAATTTGACATTTGTAACAAGTTTTGTGCAGTTCAATTTAGAGGAGTTTTATTGACCCTTTTTGTCGCCTCATGTAATACATGGCTCATATTTTATCTGTATGGCACTATAAACAATGAGAGCCAGACACAAACAAGACTATACAGCAGCAAGACCCTGTAGGGAGCAATATTTGTCCAGACTTAACCCTCTGATCCATGACTTTGTGTCGGTTAGCAGTAATGGCGCGGAATACTTATAGCGATCAATCAGATGTATCAGATACTTGTAATGTAAATCATTAAGGCATCATTAGCAACTTGAAGGTTATTCACGTACACACTTTTATGACTATTAACATCACCATTGGCTTTCTCTACCAACCTGGATGAATTCAGAATACTCACAAAAAAGGCAAGGTCAGTTAATCTAAATTTGATTTAGACTGAATCTCACTTTCCAATTACAGGACATCTTCCTGCAGCTTTCTTGAACAAAATGCCAGAAAAGAGACAAAAGGGAAGAAAATGGAGTTTTATTATTGATTAAGCTCAATGGCTCCTGTTTGCATTTTCTCCCATCTAATTTTCCCCTCTTTCTTAAAATCTGAAATCAGCCATGACATTTTTGATTCTCTGTGCACAGAATATTGAATAACGCACATCGAAGGGAAAAGCTATAATTGCAAACAAATTACAGCTCCGCTTTCATGTGTGCAAACATAATTCACTCCCGACTCCCCTCTCACTGTCTCTCTGGCTGTCACACCCTCGTTTTTTTTTTTTAACATTGGATAAAGTAAACAGTTCCTAAAACCAAAGTCAACAATCAACAGTGGCTATCCAGGATGTATTTATGCATACAACCCCAAGGTTAGACTAAACTTGCATCAGCAATTCCAGACTCTTGCTAGAAACCTTCACAAAATATTGTGGAAAATGCTCATCAGGCAAACTGCCGGACACTTTCTGAAAACACTCACAGTGGTTTCTAACCTTGAGTCACAAGATAAATATGAGGGATTGCATGTGGATTAACTAGATAAACAGAAAACTTATTTTCCAACCTTGGTTAACCTTTTTTTCTTTTTGTTTTGGTGAAACACTGCAAACCCCACCTTTTCAAACCTCTGGTATTTATTCAAATGAAATGACCAGGATTTTTTGAAGACACTCCTGGTTACTTTGTTTAAATCCTAAAATTATATCTACCACACAAAAAACTTCATATCAAACCTGTCGCATGCCGTCACCAGATCCAGATTTGCACGTATTAGCTTAAAGTTGCAGTGTGGAACTTTTGTCTCCCTCCTCTGGCAGTCAGAGTAATTACACAAGCAGAGTTTTTATATATACTGTAATTATACATTGTTTAGTTAGAATAAATGTACTTTAACAGTCACTAATCTAGCGTCATGGTGGATTGATGCTTGGAATTGCTGCTTCGTAGCAATAAGGTTTTCCAATTAAGTCTCAGTTTTCCCCATGTTTGTGATTTTGCTCTTCTGTAGGTACTCTAGTTTCCGAACCACTACAGCACACAGTTCAATAAACTGCTCTGCCAAACTGCTACTGAGAGACCGTCACTGTTATAGCTTTGTGACAGTGATCTGCCAAGGGTTTCCCCTCGCTTTTAGCAATTGCATTGTCTTCCATGACTTAGGAGTGACAGAGCTTTGGCATGTGGGGAAAACTTGAATTCTCTTCTCACATTCATGTAAGGATTAATTATTCTTTCAAACAGTTTGAACAACTTACAATCTAAAGAGAAGTGTGAATGATATCAGCCAATTAAAATTACTTAGCTAAACTGTAACTTTAAGGCAAATGTTAGAAATCAACTCTTGATCCATAGATATGTGACATAGTCTTAATCATGAACTGAAAACAGTTAAGTATATCGGACAACATAATAAGGTACTGCAACTAGATTTGCCCACAGGGCCAGCAGAATGCACAGGAGCTCAGATCTGGGCGCCTGTGGCCCAGGGGGTAGAGAGGGTTATCCACTAATTAAAGGGTTTGAGGTTTGATCCCTGGTTCCTCCAGTCCAGAATCTCTTTACTTAACCCCAAAGTGCCCCCGATGTATCACTGGTGTATGGTAGAAAAATGCATTGTATGTGTAGTACTCAATGTATGTTCTGTAAGAATGTGTGAGTGTGACTGGTGTAAAAAGGCACTTTGAGTGGCTCTTTCCGTTGCACATGAAGTTGGGATCATTTTGTTTTCAGACACATTCCTCTTTTTGTTCCTATTATAAAGGTTAGCTGTGGTTAAATTTTTACAATAATATGTTTGGAAATGAGTTTTGAGATAGATATGCACTTTATCTATCAGGAATAAATCACATTGTCACAATATTTTCTTTTTCTTTTTCACTCCTTCTCATTTCATGAGAAGAGGTATAAAAAAAAGAAAAAGAAAAACTATATATACACATACACGCTGTACTGTAAGTAAGCTATACATAGATGGGAGGTTCTGTCAAGGCTAAGAAATTGTATAGTTCAATGTAGTGGTGTCTGAAAGTTGTTTCACAGGATTCTTACAGGAAGGAATATTGGAAATATAACATTTACAATTACAAGAAAAAATGTAAACCTTGGTGTTTTTTCACCTGTCATGAGGTGGATCCAAGTCTTAATAACTGAGGTGAGATGCCCCCAATCCCCCACCACAATTCAAACCCCACTTGTAATAACATAACATTAGGTAAACTGAATATTTGTGCACACAAACCCTTTTTCTCTGTTTTTTGCAATGTCCACTTGGAAACACTGAGTGAAACATCCGTGTGTGGTTTCTGAAGTCAGTTGTCAGGAAAAAGGCACAACCACTCCTTTCCCAAAATTTTGACCCTGGCATTATGTGTCTGCAGTCCATGAACATGTCAAGCCACTAAAACATTCTTGTTTTGGACACAGCTTAATGGAAGTAAAGTGGGCCTATCCACAGCTCCATTCTCTGAGTTGTTGTACGTATTGACTCTGGCCCATGCCATGCAATTATGGAGATTCCACAGATTCTAACATAACTCCTACTTTTCCAAAGACCACACAAAAATAAATAGACATGTGGCATGATGCTTCAGGGCATTGTTTGGCATATACCTTTAACTGTTCTATGCTACTTAAACAGATCTGGTGTGACTAGCCTTATACAGTATGCAACCCAGAAGAAGCATTATTTATTTATTATCAGAGAAACAGCACAGACCTCTGAACGTTCAAATCGTGATCACTTCCCTTCTCAAACTTACCACCTGTGCATTAGTCACCAGACAGGCTGCTGTGTTTTTTTCTATTTGTTAAACAACAACAACAAAAAAGAAAACCTAGAAAGCTCGCCAAAGCAGACATGATAGAAAGGCAACATTTTCTCAGTTTAAAAGTCTCAAATTACAAGTCTGAGAATACACAGAGATATCCTCCGTTTTACCTTGGACAGGGACCTAAAGATGCCGGTATATGTGCATCTGTATTGCATGTTCCAACACTGCAGTGACAATACTGTATGTTTTCCTTTTTAAGGGTTAACAGTCATATCTAGAAAGATTGGCAACATGTAGAAGCATTATTTACTTGGTTTACTGCTTGGGTGGAGTTGAGATGGAATAGGGTTACCAAGAATACCAGGGGTTGAGAGCCTGGGATTTCTCTGTAAGATCTCGTCCTGTATCCTGGGAAAATACTACTGCATCTAGAAAGTGCAGAAACACTCTCAATGTGTTCATATATATTTTTAATTGAAGACAAAATGAAACTCCAGGTTTCATGTGGCACAGTAAAACCATGTAAGCTTGTATGTATGACTTTTATGACTACACTATTTATTTGTATACGAACAGTAATGAAAAACAACCATACTGTATATGCAGCAACAATGTCCACATTTCTCCTACAGCCAGTATCAGGCTTTCTGCAATGATGGCTCCCTTGTGTGATTCTAACAGGGCAAGTTTACAATGCATAGCCACCTCCCAGTTGCCCCTCATAATGTGCACCGTTATTGTGAGTAGCCACCTGTCTGTTGTTAGTGACTTTATAGTTTTTAGTTTTTATAGTGACTGCATCACTAAAAAAGTGATTTCTGAAGACAACTTAATGTTTTTGGCTCCAGCCACTGCAAGCGGCAGTTTAAAGCCTTCCAGCCACAGTGAATGCCTGTAGGTTGGTTTCAGTGATGTTGCCAGTTATTTCTTCAGCTGGTACAAGTTTGTGGAAGAACAGTAAAAACTGATTTGAGTAGTCTTGTTTGTTCCTACAGTATACAGTTGTCTTGGTGTCCTTTTCTTTATGTTGGCTCATGTCGGTTGTGTCATCTGTTTATTATATTCCGGAACAACTTGTGCATATATTTTTTTTTCTTGTCAGCAGCTCTTTCATTATTTCGTTTTTTGACATAGCCCCCAAGAGACTGTTTAGCACAATAAAAGCAGCCATAGTAGAAAGTGTAGAGAAGGAGGGGAAAAGTGTGAATGGTTGTCAGTAGAGGAGTTGATCTGAGAGATGGTCTGTTGTCATAATGGTTGGTGAACTGAACGTAATCTTCTAATGAATTTCATGACATTTTTTAACGCAATATATGTAATGATAATATACTTTACTAAATTTTGTGAAAATGAACAAAATGTTTACTATAGAACTATACCACTGATAAGCTAATGTATGTAAACCCTCTAGTCTCAAGTCAGAAGAAGACTCTTCATGATTAATGTTGTCATTAAGCGATTTGAGCCTAGAGATCTGTTTGGTATGATAATGACTGCACTACATCAATAAAATCAGTCTTATTTTAAAGATAATGTAGAAATAACTACTTAGATCAAATCATCTTCAGACCTGCATTAAGTGTCAATCCTGATCCTCAAAACCTTTTTTTTTTCTTCTTGAAGGCATAGCTAGTCCAACTGCAACACACAGACATGTCTGTGTGCTCATGTTCTGTAATGATCTGTATGCAAAGCAGAGCACGGGTATGTAGGCAGTGATGAAAGCATGCACAGTGTCATGTGCATGTCTGCATTTACAATTTAGATGTGGAGAAGCGTTCGTTTTTAGTGCCTATACAGCTCGCTTGGCATGGAAGTGGCAGGTTTTTTTGTTATTGTTCACTTTGAGAAAGACTGCTATTGCAAGTTTTTCAAAATAAAACACTTACTGTGTTCTCCGTCACTGGTTAGATTCCCCGACAGTGTAGCTCTGCACGGGGGAGGCACAACTTGGAGAGGTAACATACTTCTGTTAACTACCCAGTTCACCAAGGGAACTGTCTACCTTGAAAGAACGGCAGCACAGGTCATGTGTACGCACAGCATAGGCTACTTAATTTCTATTGTCTGGAAAGCTTTAGATGAAGCAATTATGACAGGAGTTAGGTGACAGCATAAGAGACAAAATCCACATTGGAAGAAGGAGGTTGGGTTTGATAGAATACTGTACAATTACAAATTAATGCTGATAATTTCCAGTGTACGACGGTGAATCTGTAAACAATCTGTGTTTCTTTTATTCACGACCACTCTACACCTGCTGCTTGTTCCTTTGGTTCATATCCAGATGTATGGACAAGTATGGTCCTTCCTTGGGGAATGTCCAAGGTTCAAGGCTTCTCCAGTCCTACTTGTGTGAGTGGAGAACCATGCTTTCCTTTAAATGAGCATTCACCATTATTCTATCTAAAGAAGGCATGGTTGTGTGGTTGTGTAAACATGTGGTGCTATACAGTCACTGCTGTGCACACTTTTCTTACTGTAATTGACCCCTAAGATCTTCAGGATCTGTTCCAGACAGACAACAACAACAACAAGACAGCTAGCTTTGTCTGTGAGCGTGGTTCGAAAAATTAGTTGTTTCTAAGTATAAGAAGCCTCATCTTTTGAAAGGAAGGAAATGTGTATGTAAATGAATGGGAGGCAGAGACCGTCGGAGTTCATCAACACTTTTCCATCACTTTGTCAGGCCAAACACAGTTAGCTGGATGTGAAGTCAGCAATGCTTTTTATTTATCAAATTTATAGAGACACATCTCAATCAGGCTATCAGAGAATTGGGGTTACAGCTATACAGCACACCAAAGCTCCATGACCTTGGTCCTGCAGTGAGATAAAGACATCAAATCAAAAGGTGCAACAACCATAGAATACTTATCTTCCTCCACTGTTGTCAGTCACAACGCGACTAATGTTGTCAAGGAGATACAGGAGGCGGAGTAAGAGAAGCTTTACTGCTAACTGGGTTGGAAACAGCTCACAGGCTTAAAGTGGCAATTTTGATGATTTCAGCCATGGTCAACATCTTTAGTTACTAGTGGGAAGAAGCAAATGGGAATTAATATTACAGGGTGGCTTACATTTACTGCTGTGAAGTAGTCAGGCAGTAATTGGCTTTTTTCCATTATTCTGTGGGCATCCGTGAGTGAAAGAAGTTGGTTACCTGGCTGTCTGATTCTTGGAGATGTGAAGCCTCATCTTTTGAAAGGCGGAAATGCTCTAATCTAACAGCTCTGTGCCTGCTCCTTCTTGTTCCATTACTCCCTGCAATATTTCAAACTGATCCACTGTCAAAAAAAATGTCTTGTTTCATATGAACTATAGCAGGAAACGCCAGGCTCACTCATAAACACATTGGGTTTCCTGTGATTCTTTCTTTATGTAAGTCAACTGGTGTTTTACAATGTGTTTAAAGAATCAAATCAAAAGGTGCAACAACCATAGAATACTTATCTTCCTCCACTGTTGTCAGTCCAGGCAGGCTAATTTGAAAGGAAATCACAGCTTCAAGTCACAACTTACTGCTAACTGGGTTGGAAACAGCTCACAGGCTTAAAGTGGCAATTTTGATGATTTCAGCCATGGTCAACATCTTTAGTTACTAGTGGGAAGAAGCAAATGGGAATTAATATTACAGGACATAGGCTTGTCGATTTAGTGAAGTAGTCAGGCAGTAATTGGCTTTTTTCCATTATTCTGTGGGCATCCGTGAGTGAAAGAAGTTGGTTACCTGGCTGTAAAGTTGGAGATGTGCAGCCTGTCGCCTGCGGCTGCTCTAATCTAACAGCTCTGTGCCTGCTCCTTCTTGTTCCATCATTGGATAAAAACTGATCCACTGTCAAAAAAAATGTCTTTTTCGGCTCAGAGCAGAGCAGAGTGAACAGACCCGTGTTTTGGTCCAAAACTCATTGTGATTTTCGGAAGATTCTATTTAAGACTTTATTAAGTCAACTGGTGTTTTACTTCTGCTTTAATGTATAGCTGCACCAGTAGCAAAGGTTTGGTCTTCATCAGCAAGTCGCCACAAACACCTTGTTTAAAAGAATGCAAATATTGTCATCAGTGGGCCATACTGGCTCAATTACTATTGTTTCACCTTATTAATTAATTAACACTGGCTTAACATAAATGTATTTAAAGCAAGTAATTGTCTTCTCTCTGTTATACAAGAAGGAGAAGTAAAAATGACAAGAATTCATTAACTCTCTGAAAACCTCAGAACAATTGCAGTGCATTCACATGTGTGTGTCTATGTGGTGTAAAACAAAAGGTACAACTTACAAAGCTACATTTGACATTTTTCAAAAAAGTTGAGTTCAAGACAGTTCAAAATAAACTTCAAAAAGAACAAGTTGAGTCTGTAAAGAAAAAGTGAGTTATCAAAAGAAATGCATTTAAGAGAACTCAGACTTCTGCGCCTAAGGTGAACAATAAGACATAATTATGAACCAATCCAGACTAATCTTTAAGCAGCTCTTAACTAATCACATGATTAATCACATTTGAACTCCTGTATGGATTAGTTCTTATCTGATCAACTTTCTTTGTGATTCAAATTAATTCAACTAGGATGAATTTATATATAGCTAGACACAAAACCAAAATGAAAAGTCTGCAGAGGTACAACAGAGAAGCAAACACAAATTTGGGGGAAAAAAATCTAAAAACTTGTCAAACCCATCTTACAAAAAAGCAGCAATTGCAACCCGCAAGATAAGAATAACCATATTCCGGTTTATACTGCATGTACAGTACTGTATTACAATCCTGACCAGAGCTATACAGAATAGTAGTACAGGAGAAAAAATATGAATTCAAAGGTCAAATAATCTCTTCTGAGTATCTCGGAGCTGCGTGCTCGCCTCTTTTGCTGTTCTGCCGTTAGATAAATATGTGCCCTGCCCCTGAGTTACCTGCAGCTACAGTACTGGTTCACAAAGTCATATCGTGTTGACCTCAGTCCCGCTCAGAGTGAAAAGCCTGCTACAATTAACACATCACAAATTCTGTCCATATGTTGTACAGTATGTCTATAATATGTTGTAAAAGTCATTCTGTGGTCAGTTATGTGCCGTCATCTGATGATCCTGCTGCTTTGTTGCTGTACATATACAAGATTTATATATCTGACCTTTAATTCAGTGAGGAATCATGTAATGTATGTAAACCTTTGCTTTCAGTGTGTGATGTGTGCAGCACATACAGTATCGGCTTTCAGGAATTTCATCCCATTCCTCTGTAGAGAACAGCGTCAGCCCAGGAATGCTGTTTTCTTTAGGACAAAACTTTAAATTCTAAAACATCAACTGGAAGGATTCATGTTCTCGTGGTGGTTATCTTGCTGCTTGACCCACCCTCAATTGAGATTCAGTTCACAGACAAATGTCCTGGCATTTTCCTTCAGCATTCACTGGTACAGTATACTTCAGAATTCTTCAGAATTCTGATGCAGAAAGACCAGCCCGAACCATGAATCTCCCACCACCATGTTTCAGAGATTGGATAAGGGATTTGCGCTGGAATGCACTGTTTTCCCTGTTCTAAACATAACGCTTCTCATTTAAACCAAAATGTTCTATCTTGGTCTCATCCGTCCACAAAACATGTTCCCAGTGGCCCTCTGGTCCGTCCTCGTGGTGAGCAAACTGCAGTGTTCTTTTCAGAGAGCAGTGGCTTTCTCCTTGCAACCCTGCATCTCACACCATTGTAATTCAGTGTTTCCCTGATGGCAGACTCATGAACATTAACAGAAGCCTGTGTGAGTGTTAGAGGCCTCTAACTTGCTTAGAAGTTGCCTCAGGGTTCCTCACTCCTCTTGGAGTTATCTTTGGTCGACCAATCCCGGAGACGTTAACAGTGGTCCTGAATTTTCTCCACTTGAAACAGTGTTTCTCACTGTGGATTGGTGGAGTTCAAACCTTTTCCGCCCTTAAAAAGCATCAACCCCTTCACAAATGAGTATTTTGAAAATGTGCCTATCCCAGGCCACTCACACCTAGTTATCATCTCATTGATAGAAAACACTATATTCCAATTAACTGCTATCCTGGTGGTGCACATGCATTTTCCACTCACAGGTGTGTGATATGAATCATTTTTTACAATAAATAAATTATCGGGTTCAACTTTTTTGTTTAATTTACACTTCAACTCTTTTTGGAACTCATGTGAAATCTGATAGTTGGAGGCTCCAACCTTGGAGCAAACCAAGGCCACAATTCTTACTCTTCATTAATAGGTTTAACCACTCCACAGTTAAAGATCAGTTTGATAAGTTAATTAGGTGATTCATTCAACAGTCTAATTTCAATGGTAACATTGGCCCTCTGGCCATGACAGGGCTTATTTAAGTGACAATCAAATACAAATAGACGGATATGCACACTAAGTGTATTGGTGACTCTACTAAAGTGCCCATAGGTGTGAATGTGAGCAGGATTGCTTGTCAACCCTGATGTGGCGATCTGTTTACAAAGTTTATAGTAGCATTTCAGTTAATAATTGTCAAGTACAGAAAGTTCCCAAAGCCCTCAATTGTTTTTTTCCCCATGGGATTTTTATAGTCGCACCCACCATTTCTCATCTGCGCTAAACTTCATTGGCAAGTGCTACTGAAGTGTTAATTTATTTTAACACCCTGATGGATGTTTTTGCAGAGTGAGGGGTGTCAGCATTGCATTATTAAAGATCTTCTATTATAAGACTCAGGGTGACATGTAATTCTCTTTTGGTTCAAAGTTAAACATTTCTAACCACTCGGAGCGACACAGAGTTAAAGGCTTGAAGAGATTTTGACAGTATCAGAGCAGTTTTTAGATCTGTTGAATTAGTATAATATTTAAGCTACTTCTAATGACCCATTTACACCTATTATTATGATTCTGTATTTTTAATATGTCACATAAATGTATGAATGCGGATTTTTTATGGAGATTACAAAATGCATACCGTATAGGAGTTGCAGATGCAGTATATGAAGGCTGTAGCTGTTGTAGCTCTTGTGGGTGTCTTTACAGTGTGAAGAATTCATAAAACATTGTTAATTAAATGAGGACAAACAGAGAGGGGGAGGTGAGGAGAGATGGTGGAAAAAAATTATTAATCACTGTGATGAAATGGTCAGGGTTTTTATCTGTTTTTCATACAATTGTGAAAACCATAACAATAACCACCTCAACTTGTGAATTTTATTTTATTAATTTTTTGTTTTTTGTTTTTTTTATTTCTCAGACGCCTAGTCAACCAAGCAGCCACAGCGCTAATACCACAGTCACACCATACGTCGTCCCTTCTTTCACAGCGACTAATGCCGGTGCCATAAAGGCTCTGCTACTTTTCATATCTGTCAATGCATTAATGAGGCACATTGGCCCCATTACACTCTAGGCTGCTTGCCTCTCAGGGGAACAAGGGCAGCAGGGAGAGCCCATGCCTGCCGATGATTGCTCTGTTCTCCACAGAGCATAGCTTCCCTTTAATCATCTCCCTTTTTCAAACTTCTCCTGTCGTAGCCTTGGGCGAAATCACAAGCGCAAACTCACCACTGTTTCATCAATATTCTGTCATTTTTCCCCAACACGGGGTCATTGTGTGATAAATTTTGCTCGCCACGATAAACCATATTGCCTAACTATGTAGTTGCTGTGGGACTGAGTAAATGGTTTGAGGCAATATTATGTAAAACGGGCCATTGAATATGACCCACTGTGTTCCACGTAAATACAACAAGAGCCCCAGCAAAATGCACCGATTTGTCATTTCTAAGATAAAAGACTTGCTCATATTGTGTCAAATATGGACAAAAATCCAAACTGTACGCGGCCAGGTTGAGTTCTACCAGCAATTCACTATCATTTGTGAGGAATAAAGTGTCACAAATAGCCCTAAAATCAAAACTGATTGAAAAGAAATGTCTCTTTTTAAATATATCAGAGATGAAATGCACATTAAATATATATACAGTAAATGTATCTAAAAGTGATCAAACCTGATGAAGTTTGGTTGAAGACACCAAAGTTGCTGGCTTGTATCTCCTCTAACGACACAGTTTCTGCTATTTTTGGAACCGTTTTCCCTTTTTTGTGTTGTTTTCTTCAAGGTACACAGAGATTCACCGTCACATTAAATTAAAGGCATGATGAATTATTTCTCCTACAACAGTTATGAAGACTATAAGTTGAAAATAAAGTTATGCCTCCAGGGCGTCACAGACGGAACAGAGCGATTTAACTTTCTCTCACTGAAGTGTGGTATCAAAGCTGAATTTGACAACACAGACAGTATGGCAGCAAACCAGGTATAATGTATTGTGCAATTACATCCACACACTGCAGTGTACTGTTTTTAAGGAGCCAGTTTCAAATCTTTAACAATGTGCAGCACTGATAAGTGATAAATATGCATTGCTTTTGTTTATTGCCTCAATGGTACATTCTCCCCAGTTTCTGTCAGTTACACTATTAAGATGGATCTCACAGCATTTCCACTACACTGTGTGAAAACCCGGGCTGCGATATCAAAACAAATGCAAAATAATAGCCAGTTTTGAATAGCAATGGATTTTCACTTTATGTCAAGTATCTATTCCCAGACACCGGCATAATAACAATCCCACGGTGTTGTCACTGACAGTGCTGTCACCGGGAGATGTAAGAGAGATTTACACGCTGGCCCGGCTGAGGCTTTGTCGAGATGTCAGTGTAAAAACGATGCTGTAATATTCTCCTATGGCAGATTTATCGCAAAGACATAATCAGTTGTAATCAAGGGAAATAAGGAGGGTGGCTTTGGCTGAGAGTTGAGGAAAAGTGCAATGTCCAAGGAAAATGCTTAAAAAGAGCATTTTATCATGAGCGAATGGCACGAAGCCCGGCAGTGGAGGACACAAACCAGCGCTGCGCTGTCATATCAAACCTCGTTTAGTTTGCAAGTGGTTTGTGTGCTGTTTTCTAACCGCGATTTGCTTTTCCATTTCCATCTGTGTGAGCACTGCAAGACAAACAGCTGAGGGACGTCTTTCCAGTCTCATCTATTGTGAAATCACAGAGGGGAAACATATTTGCTTTTTGCCCTCTGTTGATGGATATTGATTGGACGAAGACAGCCCCCCATCTATATGAGCTCTTGTAGTTACCTGCTCTAAGCAATACGGCCAGTCACCTTTTGCCCAGTTTCCAGACAAGGGCAGAGCAGACAGAGTGGAGGCAACTGCCACTCAAAACATTATCACAAAGGACATTTGCTCTGTATGCTTCGGGCCGGCCAATATTATTTCTACACTACTGATTTTTTTAATATGCTAAAAGTGCTTCTGAGCCAGATGGCAGGTCTTGGTTGAGAGAATCTGCTGTTTATGGATAGACCTGAACCAGTGAGGAGGGCTTTATGACGTGTTAGACACCAAGATTAAATAGCCATGTCCGGGGACATACACCCACAGGGCCTCAGCCCCCGCTGATACTCGACACTGTAGCAGTTGATCTGTTGGCTAGGTTACCGACACACTGCCCCCCCCCCCACCCCCAGACTTAGACAGGACGGTGTATTAGCGTTTGAGGACTGGCTCAGTCAACAATATAACTCCAACAAGAATGTGATGAAGGGGCAGAATTATTCTTACTTCGGCCATCCTGCCTGTGAGAAACTATTCCGACTTGTCCCCGAAGTGGTCACTGGTCAGGGAGAGACTGAAGGCAGGGCCAAGGTCTCGGCATGAGCAGAAGTGACTCACTGACCTCTGTAATTGAGATGCAGGAAGAATACTGCATTCGTATCAAATGAAAAACTATTTTAACGCAGACAGGAGGAGCAGTTGCCAGGGAAAATAAGTTGATCGAGGAGTTGTCTGCTCCTTGTGGTTTGGTGGCAAGACCTGCTGCCGGGTCTATGATTAGATCGAGCATGCACTAGTTTAGCTGCAGACTCGCACCAGAGGGATACGCTCCGTGTCAGAGGAGTGATCACATCCCAAGATAGGTGCGTGAAAAATGATAATTGTTAAGTTAACAAGATAGAGGTGTTTTAAGTGTTGGGGACAGAATGCCCAATAAGCTGTTTTTATTGCTGGCGCGAGGGAGAGGAAGGGAGATTTAGCAGCAGACAGATCAGCCAGGGGAGACACTGAACACTGTAGCTCAGCATTGGCAGCGCTGTGAGCATGATTTGTGTGTGCTTTAGAGAGAAAAAGTTAAAGAGAGTCAGTCACTACTCCCTTTATATATATATATTTTATTGAAAGGCAGATAGCACGTCCAGGCATTATCCCACAGCCAGATAAGAGCTCAGGCCCCTGACATTGTGCCGTTGCCAGGAGTGTGACTACAGCTTCAAAGCCAGTGACGCGTCAGCTTTTGATCTGAGAATAGGCAAGGGCATCTGAAAACCACTGGTCAAAGTACAGATCACTCACATTTGTATGCTGAGCCGAAAGGTGGCACGCAGCTGCCACCCTGCCTCTGTGCATGCAGGGAAAAAAAAAAAAGAAAAGGAACCCCTGACCTGTCAGCTCCATTCAAACAGAAACAAGGCAGGATGATAAATATTGCAAGAAATATTCTGAGTGTCTGTAAACACGCAGATTTGAAGCGTGATAAATGACATTAGCTTGGCAACTCATGCTGCTGTTTTTGGAAATATTTATTTCCTGCAAACATCACACTTCATGTTTGTTCGTTGAAGCATGGCAGTTACCTTAAACTGTGAGTAAACAGTGCGCTGTATGCCCAACATGTTTGGTTAGATTTCATTTTCATCGTGGCAAGCTAAGCTATGTGAGCTGTAATACATTACAGGCTACTTGCAGTGCTGTTTACTGCTGAATTAATCTCCTGCATTGTGGTTTATTGCTGTTTGGTAAACTTCCTGTTTAGGAAACAAGCAAAGAGGCATGGAAGGAGAAAACAGAACATTTGATTAAATATCAAATTAAATTCATATTCATGGAACATTTAAAGTGGCGTAAACATCAGCAGCAGCTACAATCACAGCCTACGATTCATTTCATTTCAGTTCTCAGGACATATAAAATGAAGATATAGAGGACAGCTGTAGGAGCAGTCCAGGCATACACTGTTTATCGCAGTGGAAAGAGAGAGCGGCCGCAGGCTTTATTCACAAAGCTCCTCAGAATAGGACTCTGGTCTAGGAAACCTTCACTTTCATTTAGGACGAAGGAAAAGACCAAAATGGAGATGAGACGAGAGTCATAGGGAGGAGGCAAAACGAGAGGGAGAAACACAATGAAGTAATATATGGTTCTTGACAGGAAGCTCGGAGACAGAGGGCAAAAGAGGAAAAAAGTATGGCAAAGAAGAGAGCAGGAGAAGCTGCACCTCACTGCGGCTTCCCCTCTTCAAGGTTTAAAGTGATGATACTTATTCATGAATAACTTTAATATCTGCTTGTTTAAGCCCAAACTCAACCATCTCTAAAACAAAACAACCTGTGATATTTGTTACTGTCATCACATCCCAAACCAACAATGAATTGACTCAACTAACAAGTGGTGTTTTATGTAGCCACAGCCTGACAAAGCTTATTCTTTTGTACCAGAGAGCCCTGTTGTTTAAAAAAACACAACACACACACTACTCGGCCACACTGTTGCACTGGGTGACAACCTCTTTATTACAATAAACCTGTTCAGTGTAGTTTATTTTAAGTAAATTCCACATACACCGCCATGCTGCTGTAAATACTAATTAGAGAACCAAATGTACCGAACACTACTCCTGTTTGTGTCCAGATGTTACAACCAACTGTTAAGTCTTTCTGAACAAAAATCAGCTTTATAACATGAAAGGCATTTATAAAGTTTGGCATCTGCATTTCTTTTTTCCAATGGTGTATTAAATATTGTAGAAAGTGTGAGACAATTAAATAAAAAAGTTATTTCTTAAAACTTTACAACTGAACGGAACTAAATCAAAGACGGCTGTATTTTCTCTTTTATAATAAATACAAAAAAGCTTTCTAAACGTCCTACAACCTGTATGACTGAGGACCTTCACAGTCGGTAATGTGAAGCAGAATAATCCATTATAGTCCTTTCTTAAGCAACCCCAGGCACACGTTTTTCACAGAAGTGTACAGAACATTATAGACAGCATGCCTTGAAGAAACATAGAATATAGATGATGTGATGCATAAAACAGAATGGGAGCAAGGCCACGTATGGCTGTGTCAGATGAGCCTTCATCGCTGAGACCTTGGAAAAGTAGAAAACATTAAATTCTTCTGTTCTTACTTTCAGTGCAAACCAAGATGTGACACAAAATTTAACTTTGATGTCACAAAAAACTGATTATTATCATCTGATTATATGATGTCAAAATAATTACCACGTAATTACTTGTAATTAGCTGAACAGAGAGTGGAGTTTGAAGAAAAAAGAAATCAGGCTTTATTAAAGAAACACTAACACATGCATTATGTCAAGTTGGGGTGAGGGTAGAATTATCTAATGATCTAATTAAATCCAAAGCCTCCTTTTTCTTCATTGTGTCAAGTCATTTTATGTATCTATCAATTACCACTATACATGCTTAATAAATATTTAATAAAGCACTGTTATCTTCCAAATGTAATTGGAAGATCTGTCTGGATGCCCCTCATAAATGCTACACAAGAAGACTTGAGGTGAATTTTTTGGCTTCCTGACAAAATATATTTTTCAATCTATTCATTGAGCTTATAAATGGTTCATTAAGTTGAAGAAATTTAGTTTTATCATCCCACGAGGGAACACTGAATCTTTTAGTCTATCTCAACAATTAAAGATCACCAAATCTAGAACTATGTAGTTTTTATTGGGGCAGTGATAAGCACTGTCAAGTATGTGTGTGCGTGCGTGTGGCAGTATGTCAGCGTGATGGGAGAGAAAGAAAACACAACGTGTATTTTCCCTACGTGTTAGCGTGTTGTTGAGCTCCTGTGAAAGGAAGACTGATAATGGTGCTGGTTTGCACATCCAGTGAGTAAACGCCTCTGTAATTGGTCTTGTTAGCCCTTATTATTGAACCATAGGTATCATATACGCTAATGTTACCTTTACTGTTGCCAGGAATTAGAGAAACTGCCATGCATCATATTATGTGTCATCTGTTAATATGTCAGCGGAAACAAATTATACAATATAATATCCTGATGTGAGGCGATGGGGAAGTGTTATTGTTTCCTCATGGTGAGTTTTTATAGAATATCAATCTTGACAGTAACGGGCAGTTGTTTATAATGCTGAGCTTCTATTCGTGCGCGCGCACACGCACACAAATACACACTAATCTCTGCTTCTTTGTATAAAATCATTCCATCACCACTGGAGTGATACAGTAACATGCCTTTCCTGTTTGTCCTTGCAACTTACACCTGTTTCACATCACATGTGGTCATTCAACATGGGACCATGAAGATTCATGTAAAAATGTAAACATCATTAAACAATTATTTTCCATCTGAAATCTATTTCCCACCTTCATTTACCTCCCAGTTGCTTTCATCTCGTCATTTCCCAACGTCGTAGTGCCATCTAGTGTGCGCTGCAGCTGCTTGCATGCCAGGGCAGCTTGTTGCAGTCATATTATTTATTCATGGGCAATGCGCAATGAAGTGAGACTTTTTTTTTTCCCAGAGGCACATTTATTATTGTGTGAAAGGGCCTTTCAACGTTTCCTCTTCTTTTGAAACTTAGCTCCTTTAAGCATCAGACATTTGAGGTATTTTAGGTTCATGGAGGACTTTTTATTTTATTCCCAGTGGAGGTCTTTTAGCGTTCTGTGTCTCAGTGGGGAGTTTTATACAACTGCCAAGACTATTTGTTTGTTCTGCTTGGTTGGGGAAAAAAAAACATTCCACATTAGTTCACTCTTGATGGAAATATTGCTTCATCCAGCTGTATTTCTTATTATGGAATATTTATGTGCTAAAATAATGCCGAAGCTATCTTAAGATATGTGAAATATGGCATTGCCATGTTTATTGGATGTGCTCATTCAATATCTACCTCATGAAAATGTGAGTTTGTCAGCAGTGTAATTCACCTATTTGCACAGACCTGGTTTTGCTGGCACATCCCGAGAAAAACTGTGAATCTCTCACTAAACTTAATGTGTGAGGTTTAGTCAAACATTGCCAGTCAATCTCTTGCATTGAGTGCAGCCTTGACCCTCTGGGCAGTATCAGAGCTGCTGAAGTGCTTTGGCATCAGTGTGACAGGATTAACACATCAAAAGCAGTGTCGGGGCCTACAGCAGCGTCACACAGTCAGTACAGCACCTTTCATGTTCTGCTCAGGTTCACTACAATTTCACGTAAGCCAACAGCAAGTCAGACGGAAAAAGATAATGGGCCAACCTGCTGCTATCAGGCTTTCCCTCAGCTTCAGTGAAATATGTCAAATTCTGTGTGTTTGATGAAAGATTGGAGTTCAACAGGCTCAAGTCAGGAAAGCGATATCTGACTGTGTCACATGGCTGGGATGCAAAGGATCATTTAAGTCTGACATTCAAGCTGAAATTATTGCTGCAAGCCTGCGTGGTCTCACTTTTCATGATGCAAACCTTCAATAGTCACCATGAAAGGAAAATTAAATCCAAATCATTTTTATTTTTTTTATTTTTTTTCAGAAGTCGGGGGTTGAGATGTCTCAGGAATCCCTTTAAGATAAGATAAGATAAAATGTGGGCGGGACAGGTTTATAATGAATTTACAAATGAACTGCATCATGACAAACAGGTGTTAAAGAAGAGTAAAGCTCAGTGAGGACATGCGACTAAATGCATTTTGAACCATAAATGCTTTTACAAGGATATATGGTAATGACTGATTTTGTTGCATGGCCTTGGGGTCTACAGGAACTTATCAACTTATAAAAGCATTGGTTATAGCTTTTTCTGGCTGAGGAACAATAATATTACACAAAACAAACTTCAAATCTTTGCATTCAGTTCATATTTGACCATGTTTTTTTTTCTTCTTCTTCTTTTCAGCTGTGCTAACTTTAAGACTTCTTTACTGGAACACAAAGTTGACTTGTTTACACAAGGGTTTAGTTTTTGTTGTTTTCTTTGTTTCACCCCTGTAACAACCTCTGTCTTTGCTAAGGTGGTTGACATAAAAGAGAAGCTGAAGCTGT
Source organism: Decapterus maruadsi (assembly GCA_030347415.2). NCBI lineage: Eukaryota > Metazoa > Chordata > Actinopteri > Carangiformes > Carangidae > Decapterus > Decapterus maruadsi. The sequence goes on along the minus strand of CM064902.1, from coordinate 15,945,724 downwards.
CCAAGAAATTTTGGTCCAACCTGCCCGAGGCGATGTGTGTGGAGGACAGAGTGACCGCTGGAAATGCCAGTGATGAGGAGTGCTGGAATGGACACACCAAGGGCAGGTAAGGGGCGCCAGGGCCCGGGGCTCTAACGCAGGCCAGGACAAAAGGTTATTTAGAATTCCAAAGTCTGCTCAACTCGCCTAATCAGTCTAATCCTAGAATTAAGGACCAGATTATTTACTTTCACTGTTTTAAACCCACACTAAATTCAGAGCCTGGCATACTTTGACTAATTCATAAAGAAGTATGGAAATGGGATAAGGCCCCTGAACATCCAATATGAATCATTACAGTCCATGAATGCACTTTTTTAAATGTAGGATCATCATTGGCACTATTTACTGTACAGTTTGCTGGTGTTTTGTTTAGTTTTTCAACTTCATTTTTATTCATCTTTGAAATATAATACGAGCATGATCTTTCAGTTTCCTCTATTAATCTGATCTCATTTTCCATTCAGATGTTTGTATAAAAACTCCAAATGCCCTCAACAGTCACTGAGCTTACACTTAAGTGATGAGCACTACTTTTATGCATAATGGAAAATATGCAATGACAGGTATTCAGCATTCATATTTTACATCCTTTGAAGAAGCCATACAACTAATAGTTGTGAAATGTGTAGGTGACCGTTTCAAAAATTAGAATGAGGATGTCAAATGTTGTCTTTACATATACACTGCGACCTAGGCGAAACAAACACTGTTGTGTCAGACGATTTGTGGAGTGCCCTCACGTGATATCCCACAGCTTATTCATAAACAAGAATGCAGGCAGCTGACTTGTTTTCCCTGGAGAAATCACTCACATGTATGTCAGAATGTTACCCGACATGATTAGGTCAGATGTTCAGTTTACCAGCGCTGCTTTGTCCTCAAAGAGCAATTGTCAAGTACTGCATGAGAATGAGGCTCACATCTCAACACAGTCAAATGTTTGTGTATTCAGTCCACTCTTAATCTCCATGTCTTTCTTCTTAAACATAGGAGTTTGGATATAGGCTGATATGTGAAGGGATACAGGTTTCCTTTTGTCCCTATACTGCAATGTTTGTTAAATAGTGGAAAGTATTTTTACTGTTGTCTGGAGACAGCTTATTTCCACAGAATGTTTATCTGACTTCTGCACTTCCACCTTAATGCTTAATAAAACTCTGGCCATGATGAGATGTTGTTTGTTGGTCAATAAGTATTAAGGGAAAATAAGGTTACTTTGATTTGGACTTTGCCCTTTAATAATGAAAATGTATTGCACATCAGACAGCTCAGATAATAGGTTACCTTGTGTGGTGAAAGAAGACTAATGAAAAATTGCTTTTGTTTCATCTTGTCAAAACCAATACTGCCATTTTGTGCATTTAATTTTGTTTTGTTGTTTTGTTTTTTTGATAAAAAAAAAAAAAGATACTTCCCTGAAGTCCAAAAGGATGGATTGACCAACCAGGTGAATAACCCTGAGGTGGGCGTGGACATCACCCGCCCAGACACTTTCATCCGCCAGCAGATCATGGCTCTGAGGGTGATGACCAACAAGCTGAGAAATGCCTACAATGGCAATGATATCTACTTTCAAGATTCAAGTAAGCCATTGCCGTGCAGACACACGTGACAACATTCAAGTGTTGTTGTTTTTTCTTTAGGCAGGAAATGTATTTTTAGACCTGCCATCTCTGCCCAGCTCGGTCAAGTTCAAGCTCCAGCTTGTCAGTATCAATAAAGCCACAAGACACAATGGAGCAGATAAACAACAAGTGCAGTCTGCAGTAACAAAAAAAACAAAAACAAACAATGCCAACAATAGTCTTTATCGAGGTGTGTGAAACAAGTTGGAGCTAGTTTAAGTGAACTGTTTGATCATACAACAACATTAAATTACATTAAGACAGACATGTTTTTTGCTTTTGTTTCTTGTTTTTTCTTTAGTTCAATCTCAATCAAAAGTATTTCACGTATTAAGTAGATTGTGTAGCAATATTAACATTAATTTGTTGTTTTCTACCTAGTGGAGTCACTGCTTTTTGCTCTATTTGGGGTCACCACCACCTCTTGAAAGAAACAGCAGGCTGAATGCTCCACTATGTTTTCTTTTTAGTAACTTTATCTTTCCTCCATATTGTGAGGCTCACCGGATAAAATGCTAGTTGTAAAACCAAAATAATGAGCTAAAGGGTGCTAAAATGCTTCGTAGAGCTACTGGAGACTCTGATCTTTATTATCCACAGTTTTATGCCTATAAAATCTTTAAATTTAATGCGACAAAGCTTACTGCAGCTTTAATGTGACAGTTTAGGTTTGTAAAATATGGTTGAATTGTTGACTTATGCCACTCTGCTATGTCCGTGATGTGCTCAGCCTGGCGTGTGTTTTGTCATGGCGTTGCAGGCGATGAAGGCAGTGGCTCAGGCAGTGGCAGCGGCTGCACAGAGGACTGCCCCACAGACATGGACGCTGCTGCTCCCGAAGTCCCAGTGGTGGAAGCCGACCGAAGCGGGCCTGTGGGTGACTCTGCCCCGCTCCACACACCCTCTGTAGCCCTGCCAACCATGCTAGCCCTCTCAGCCCTGGCACTCCACCGACAATGGAGATAATGCTGGAGGAATGGGCCAAACATGGACAGCAGGGTTTGTTTGTTTTGTTTTTTCCGTTTTCCTTTTTTTTTTTTTTTTTTTTTGCAGTTTTTGTATTCAGGCAGATTGGAGCTACAGTCAAGCAGACAGTATTCAGGCTGCCAGCCTTGAGGCTAGAGGAGTCTGCTCTGAAAAAGAGAGCAGTCATGCATCATGATTTCCCACTTTCCCAAAGATCGTGCAGTGCCATCCTTAGACTTGATATTTTACGGCATCACTTCACCATCTAACACAGATGCCGACCCAACTCAACAAACTCTGCTTCAGAGATTGGAGAAAAAAAAGTATTTCTTGCACATATGGCAGGTATTAATGTAGGTAATGTGGAAAAATATAACACGCACTTTGATTGTTTTGATTTTTTTTTAAATGCAAAAATTGTTTGTGTGTTGAAAACTGTTGAGAATGTGGTTATTTGATTGCACCTAAAAGAGGCACAATAAGTTTCATATGTTTAATATTATATTTTAGAACAAAAACAAATGATAATGTTTTAAATTACATGAAATTCAGGAACATTTTCACCTAAAGTTTAATTGAAACTTTGTTCCACTGTAATTCACTCATGTGCCAATTATTGATTTTTGAAGGAAAATTCATAAAAATGTCACGTTTTCATGCTTTTTTTTTTTTTTTTTTTTTTTAGATAAATGCAGCCACTTAATTGTGTTACTTCATCTCATCTGTTACAATAATTTCAGTGGAATTTCTTGGGATTTGTCAATTCACTTTATCATGTGTTGGTCATGGATCTGCCCTGCTCTTAGCTACTGTATCTATGAACCTGTTCAACAGCTGCCTTGTGCTAAAACTCACATTATGTTAAAAGGGATACGACTGACATCTTTATGTACTCATTTGCCTTGCGACAAATTTATTATCTGCAAAATGTTCTCATAATTGTTGGTTTCTTGGGCTCAGCTTCAAGAGTAGACAGCCTAGACAGAATTATTGTGGAGCATTTATTATAGTACAGAGGCGACATACAGTATGACGCCATCAGTGAGATGCCGGTTCTGTAGTGTTGTGGTGTGCGTAATATCAATCATTCATGTCAGAGTGGGGTGGACAAATTCTAATCCGCTCTTATATGTAATGATTGTTTAATAATATATTTCTGCTTTGTATGTCTCCATTAAGTAACTGCTTGCACAGTGTGTTTCCATCTAACCACTGTAAAGCTCCAGTGACTTCAGTATTGAGCTACTCAATAAGGAGCTACAGCCTTCAAAAGGAAGCCTTATAAAAGAAGTGCAACATAATAATAGAAAATCTCGACTTTGTCATGTGTGCTTTGTATAAATGGACATTGCACATCAATTCAATACAGAATTACCATCACTGAAGGAGGTCTTGTGCGGCTGTAATCTTTGTATTAATTTACAGTAATTGGGGCCTATGAAAGTTTTTCTGCTGCATCCTCAAAATGCTGTAAGTTTTTTCCAGAAGAAGTGTTTGACAAATGCATATGTGATTTAATAGCCAAAGCTTATTCTGTAACTGCTGTACAGTAACAATTAAGATAAAATAGTCATTAAAATGTGCATTGTAGCAACAGAAGTAAAATACTTTCAGACAGTATTAAAAAGTCAAGTTGTAAATCACAAAATTAAAAAAAAAAAAAGAAGATTGCTGCAGTTATGTAAAAGGTGAGGGAATTATTAAGAGAGGAAATAGCAAACAGCACACAGTGGGTACTGGAAATGCAAAGAAAGGGTCCCTAAATTTATCTGCAAAGCTTGAATGGTTATGTCTGCAGCACAGACAGGCTTGAGGCCGACCACAGTCACCTGTGAAATGAGAATCTGTGGAGACTGGACAGGGCTGAATGCTTCAGTGAAGCTCCTCAGTAGAGCATACTTACAGAGAATGTGAGAGGCCTGGCACTGCTGAGGGGGCGGACAAAACCAGACTGTATGTACATCCACTGTTCTCTGAGAGCCCGTCAGCTCCATAACCACCAGGCCAGCTAAGCTTACATATCCACAGAATTAGCCTGTGTTATACCCTTTGCAGTATATCAATGAATATTTGTTGAGCTTTTCTTTGTCGCATTTAAGTCAGCATTTGCATCCACATTGCAAGAACAAAAAATATATATATAAAGAAAATCTGTCAAATGTGTCATTCAAAAGAATTCTTTATTATGAATATTGACCTTACAGGATGCCCTTTTTATGTTTTGTATCATTGAACTTTTAATGGTAATATTTTTGCAATAAAATATTGAAAACAGTTGTCTGGTCAGACAAATTATCTGAAAAATAGAATTAGCTGGAAATGCTACGAGTCAACATTTTTTTTACAATCAATGCATTGCTGTATGAATTCAAATCCCGTTGAGGTGATGTCTGTCTGGAGTTTGAATATAATTTCAACTGAGAGGGGTTAAAGAACTAGATGAGCAAAAATGCCTTACTGTTTTTCAGTGCAATTAAGATGATTGCATTTGTGTTTTGTTACTGTTCTTGAGAATAAATATTTATTAAAAACATTCCAATAGATTTTTATTCATGGCGACCGACGAGCGGAAATTGTCAAAGGCTCGTATTGTGGAAAGAAAGTGCTGAAAATGAGGTCAGACTTTGGTAAACTGACTGAAAACATTGTACACCAGTTAAATTATGAGGACATTTATTTTTATTGGCTTCACTTGAAACTTTTTTTTTTAGGTGATAGTACAATTCACATTATTGTTCATGTGACATTAGTCTTAAAATCGAAAAAGTTTTTAATTCATTCACACGATTAGTATGTTCCTCTCTCTTCAGAGTCGAGCTCACAGAACACTGTGGGTTCTCTGCTCCGTCTCTCCTAGGTGGGTGTGAGTACTGCAGTGCATTTCAGAACAACAGGTGAAATCTAGGCCTCCTCTGTGTACTTTCTATTTGTGAAGTCTGCTTTTATCAGAGGTTCAAAGCCACTGTTTCTTCGCTGACGCAGGTAGAGCACAAAGATAAGGAGAAGCACCAAGAGACCGATGAAGACTCCCCCCAGAGTGGAGCCTAGCACAAACACAGTGGGCCCTCCGTCTGCCTCTGTAAAGATGAAGCACAGGTGGAGATAAACATGGAAACCCGTTTTTTTTTTTCCAGCAGCAAAACAACATTTAAATATCATCCATTATGTTAATAGTATGGTCAAATGTTTTTTTCCTATACAACAAAAAGAGACATGGTAGATGTCGTGACCAGTAACAGCTACCTTGGGTTTTGTATAAAATGTCCGTTGTCAATTAAAAACACAACAATAGAAGGAGTTTCCATAAGTGCCTACTGTTGAGCTAAAAAACGGGATGACAATAGTATTTTCTGCTTTCATGTAATGCATTTGCAGCCCTTGTGTCCCTGGTGCATAATAACTATTATCTTATATAGGGTATATTGTTAAAAATAAATAAATAAATAAAGACCTTCGTTGGGAGAACTACAGGCTGCCATCACTTGTGTTTATTATTAGTTTGCTTTATAGGTCTTGGTAGGTGGGTATCCTTACCCTATGGCAGAGCCAGGCTAACACTAGGCTAATCGTTGCCATTCAGATATTGTCCCAATAACAAAATGTTCCTAATGCTAAAAATGTCAAACTATTCCTTTAAAGTTGTTCTTTTAGCAATTTCTTACCATCCAGGGCAATGGAGTAGGAATATCCCAGCTGATCGGATGGAATGTAAAGCTCCTCATTAGTGATCGGAGGGAAAAAGGGAACCATGTTGAAGTTCCTGTTGTGGCCAATGGGAGCCATCTCATCTGGATATGTGGCATTGGATGAAGGAAACCTCCTCATCCACTCGTCGAAAATAGCATCAGTGAAAGTGTGAAGCACCTGCAAGGTAAACCACCAACAAATACCAGAGGGATTCTGTTAATGCCGACTCTACAACATCGTTCAAGCAGCACAAGCCATTGAAATTAAGACTCTGACCAGAAAGATGGGGTCGTTGGCTGCAGAGTGGGACAAAGAGCTGGTTCCATTGAGCAAGGAGTGGACGAGGTTATGAAGGTTGGTTACTGATTCATCCAGTTCTCCATCTGGCTTTTCATACCCCTCAAGAGCATTTCTGTGAGTTTCAAAACAAGTTTTTTCAATTAACTGTTACTGTAAAACATCACCTAAATCTATCATTGAACCCGTATCTGAAAATGATTATTGATGCTCATCAGTAAGAAACTTACCTAAAACTGAAGGAGGAGTTGGTGAAGTAGGGAGGACTGTCAAAGTCCCTAATCCCAAGACAGCTTCTGACATCAGTCATGGTCGGCAGAGACATGTTGCTTTGCTCCATTATCCCTCTCTGAATGAAACCCTCACTAGTGCCGTTACAAAGTGTCACCAGGCGATTGTAGTCATCCAAACTGAGAGGGAAAACAATTCAGGCATTAACATGTGTTTCACCATAATCCAGCCATTTTTTTGTTCTCTCCCTCACTTTACTGCTTTTAATATTTTGTGCAGACCTGTCACACACTATCCCCCATCTGGAAAACCTGGACTGGTTACTGATGAGAGAGGGGTTGTCAGGGTTTCGGGCACCCAGCAGAGAGTCGGTGCAGACGTCACAGTCACTCTGCCCTGTGGCAAAGTTCCAGAAAGGGATCGCAAAGTTTTCATTGCCGCTTAGTCTCTGCAGGGGACACATATTTTATTTGTATTAAAAATAGAATAAAAATCTTTATTTTGATTGGACACATGAGAATTCCAAGTATCATGCAGTATATTGGATTTTAAGTTCACTGTGTCCTTATTGGAAGGACTTGGTAAAGGTCGCTGCCAGTATAAATAACATTTCTCTTGCATTTCTCTTGGGCAGGTTATCTGCTCCTCAAGGCAGCATAAACTCCAGATATCAGACCAAGACCATATGGTAATAGTCAAACAGAGGATTTGAAAACTAGCTGCAAAACCATGTATTATATACAAACTGACAATATAATGAAAAGATGTTGGAGATGATACATACCTGCAGCTCCCTCTCCAAAGTCATTAGGTGATACCTGTGCCAGGTAATGAATGCTGGGCCTTTATGTGAGAAGTCGATGGCTTTGAATGGGCGACCTGGACCTGCGGGGAAGTAATGTGTTTGTAATGTTCATGTCAAATTAATATTATTGCTTTTTGATTCATGAGAAAACAAATGACTTCTCATTTGACAACATTAGCAGCACAGTGTTGTGCAAACAGAGTTAAAAATTGATATTTTCAAATATAAACTGAGAATTAGCAGAACATTTTCAGATGAAAGTAAACTTTTATGAATTTGAATAGGCCATTTGTAAAATGTAGCTTTGCATAATATAGAGAAAAAGGTACTCATATCATTTTATCTAGACACATCTGGACTCATCAGTGCTAATTTGAAGAAATGAGGAATTTACAATTAACATATCCTCATTTTATATTCCCCATGTATCTTTTGTTATCTACCCATGAAACTGATTCAGCCATATCATATAAAGTATTGTTTAGAAACATGACCATGCTTATTTACCAAGGAGAGTGTCTCGGACTGAGTAGTAATGTTGCCACACAAAGAAGTCATAGATGGAGATGTTGGCAAACTGAGGCTCTGTTCCATTTGGTCCCAGGAGTCCCAACCAGTGCTGGGTGGCAATAACATAGTCAGGGTGGATGGTGGTCTTGGACAGCTCCAGAACATTCAGGAACTCCTCCAGCTCTGCAGGGGTCAGGGAGTGGATGTTCTTCCGCACCACAGGGGCTTTCCTCTGGTCACAGTTTGGTCCAGTCCAGCCAAATTTACACTGGCCGCAGTCGAAACCTGCAAAGTTACCTGTAACACAGAGGAGCAAAATAAACATCAAATCGCAGGCAATATTAAAGTTGATGTTAAAGATTAACATGCCTCTCCCCTAACTGCTCACTTTAGTATCTTAGTAAAAATCTACAGCACTCACCAACACATCTGCAAGTCTGGTTGAAGAATTTGGTCGGCCACCTCTCTCTGTCATCAACATTTCTCAGTCTGTACGGTCCTCCCCAGGGTTTGTCGTCGACTCGAACTGCAGAGCAGATTCCTCTCCCGGACAGAGAGCCACACACATTGGCAGGATCTGGGCCTAGAGCAGGGCAGCACTGCTTGGACAGGACGCCTTCCACTGTGCAGCACACTCGAGGAAACTGAGCTTCTGCAGGCTCAGGCCAGACGAGTAAACAAAGAAGAGCAAACCCCAGAGCATTCATCATATTTCACCTGTCGGTTTCCTCCTGGTGACTAATCAGTTTGCAGATCAACCTTGAGCAGCTCTACAGTCAATTAGTTTCCCCAGAGGAGCGTAGAATCTCACTTTGCCACGGTCCCCCGTTGTGTATCTTCAAATTAGATCCAGTGATAGTTTCAACATCAGTGGAAACAACACTTAGACCCAGATCATGTTGTGTTCCAGTTGGTTACATGCACATTAAGACAGTCTGTAATTTCTCTTCTTGCTTTTGTAGAGCTGAAGGGGGGATTAGACCATCGGTCTTGTGATGATCACCTGACAACAGAGCTGTGAGCTGGGCTACAATCTGGACGCCTGCCTGCTTGAAGCTACTGCCCAAGGGGACTGTAGCAAGTGTGGTACAGCTGCTCGGTCCCAAAAGACTGAATTGTGTATTAATGAGTATCAAATAAAATAAATCCCTCAAAAAGAAAAGGAAAACAAGCAAATGTGTTCCCTCATACAGAGCAGATTATAGTGCAATGCAAACATTTACTCAAATATGAAACACAATAAGTTTCAATGTGTGGGGAATATAATAACATCTAAATAATTCAAATGAGAAAACTGAAACAGAATCATCAATTGATTTGTTGAGTCACTCTGCTCTACAGCATAACTCTTTACTCTTTGCAATGATTTTCACCACTTGACCTCAGGGTGAGTAGACACTGCAGAACTGATGTATAAACTATGATTAATCAGTTTCTTGGATGGGTCTGTATGAGCTTCCTGTGGGAACTGTTCAGCTGACACACTTTGCTGTGCATGTGCGGTTAGAAAAGAGCAGCTGACGTAATATCAGGCCTCAACGTTCTGGCTAAAAACATTATGTTCTTATCTTTCACACACTGACAGCCCCCTAATGCAGCTGAGCTGTTTTCTTATTGAAACAAAAGCAGCAATGCCACAATGTAGAAACATGTTGTTACACTTTGTTGGAAGTTGGAAAAGGTGAGATTAATTTTAATTCTTGTGAAGAAGGTTATACTTTCAATGAGGTCTTATTTTGACCAATAATATTATATCATAATCTATTTGTTGATTCAATTTTGTGTGATTAAGACTTGGTATAACCAATATATACATAGTCTATTTCAGTAAAAAGTTAAAGTTTTTATGTCTATTTTATCTGCACTATTGTAAAGTACGGAAATACACTTCTCCCTGCTGAAGTACAGGTGTGAATAGTTTCCATCACTGTCGATTACATTTCAAACTCTAGTGTGACTTACAACCTAGTCTGCATTGATTTTCAGTGCAACTTTTGTGAAAATTTCACAGCAGTTAAAGCAGACAAGATTGACAGAAGTTTGAGAGAAATTAGTCCCCTCAAAAGAGCCTGAACAACAGAAATGCCCCAGAGGCAGAGGAGCCCTCCTGTGTTAACGACGAATCATGAGTCCAACAGCATCAAAGACTTGACTGATGCTGAGGCTGAATGGTTGGACGAATGACTGGATTTCCTGTGACCCATTGTCTCATTCATCACTGGCAGCAACAGAGGTTAGAGAGTGAATTTAAGGCGGTATCAATGTGAGACGCACATTATTTCTATGGGTCATTTTATATTTGGTGGGTTTTATTTTGTAATTTTTGCAGGCCTTATGAACTTCCTTTGTGACAATAAAATTGAGCTTGACTCTAACAGCAACCACACAGACAGGAGGAGAAATCAAGAGGCTTTTTTTTCTTTCTCATTCCTTCCCACACACTGACACTTGAGCATCCACGGGGCTGCACTTGTGACTGGAAACAAGACAATCACTGGCTGTTGTGTTCTCCTCAGACGTCATTGCAGATGATGACTATACCATGCACTTATCATCTCTTCCCCATTTAGATATAGAAATAAAAAAAACATACAGCCAGACGTTTCTAAAGCTGCCTTTGTTCTGAGGCAGGAACTTTACTGCCGTCAAAAACCATTCACAATGAGAGAACCCCTTGATGTTTAGCTTTGTCTTTCTGACCCACACTCCTGACACATTCCAGTGGCCTGGCATGTGACTGCTGACCGTTAAGCACATGTAGTATTCACGGTTAGAGGAGTCTGTATTCCCCCCACTCTAATGAGAATGCTTTTAAGTGTTTCCCAGAGTTACAGTAGGAAATAAAACTGTAAAAAATATCATCCTAATTTATCAGACAGCATGCTGCATGCTTCTTATCGCAGGATGACACCTGAATATGAAATACCAGCATTATATTCAAGACCAAAATAATCAATAATAAGTCAAGGGTGTGGAGGTGGTTACATCCCTGAGAAAGTGACAGATTTTAAATCAGTGTAAGTCCAACCTGAGGTGGTAAAGTATCAGATAAACATGAGTCCGGACTTGAAGCAGACATAAACATGGCTCCTATGAGAAAATCCATGTGTGACCACTGAGTCCTTTACACAACAGGGCCTGTTAGGTTCACTGCACCCAACAGGATTAGCAGAATTCCTGGAAGTCAAATGGAATGTCCTATAGAAAGTATTTCACATTTATTTCAGTAAATAAGTTTGCAACAATATAAGTACGTGAGAGAAAGAGAGAGAGAGAGCGAGAACAACAACTTGGTGCCGATGCTGAATGTAACTGCTAATTTCATTGTTGTTCTCTGTAGTCAAGGCTTGTCATGTGAGGCATAATTTGCCATTTTGCATGCAAAGAACTTAATCCTTTTCGCAACAGCACATAAACGCAAATGAAATCAAAGACGAGATCAAAATCAAGTGAAAAACAGACCTACTTACAGACGACAGAGGAAAAGAAAAATACAACAAAATATACAAAGAGCGCTTTCAGCATGAGCTCACACATGCAGTATAGTTTTGTGTTTGAGGTATTTCATGTTCAGTATTTTTTGACGCTTTATGATTCTACAGTACTTTTTCCAGCTACACTGAAATGAACTATGCAGCCGTCAAACTGAAATGTAAACACAAACATCAGTGCCTTGTTGAATTCTCTCAACAACATTATGTTTTCTTTTTATTATCTTTGACTCTGTCGTTTGTAATACCTCCTAAAAACAGCCTTTCACTCTTCACTGAATGCAGGAATGTGTAAATAAACCAAATCCATTATTCCTACTGAAACACAGGATGGTGCCAGAGAGCCATGGAGGTATAAGTGAGTGTGTATACTGCCATGGAAGATATTGCGTATGAGACTGAGAAATGTCTAATAAAAAGATATTATATCTTTCCATTTAAAAATGTTTTATCTGAAACCTCCTTGAGATCTGTTTCAGAAAATCCCACTCATAATAAGATCATAGCCAAGGAGATGCTGTGGTGACACCATGGAAATATATTTATTGTACAAAGAAGGGAGAAGTGGCAAGAATGAATTACAATTTGCATATCACTTAGTGGTGACAAAGCTTATTCCTTTTATTCACTGTTATTTCTTTTCATACGTTCCTCTTCTCAGGCTCAACATAAGGATGTGCATAATGGTCCGTAATGCATCTTTGAAGCAGGACAAATGAATCCATTCTGTAAATGGTCTTTCAACACAGGTGGGGGTGATATTATCCACTTGTTACCATGTGGATGGGGAAATGCATCCACTATCTTGTCAGTGTTGTGAATATCGCACTTAACAACACCTAACCCACTATGCATAAGTTTGATTAGAAGATGAATTGGACAAACAATAGAGGGCCTTTTAAATTTTTAATTCACACCACTTCAGTTGCATTTATAGACAATAGTGCTCTAATGTAGAAACAGGTGAAAAGCAACCAATTTAAAAGTTTATGCCTGTTTATGTTTTGTAGTTTATTAATGAAATGTACTGACACGAGCCACTTGACAATCCCAGCTGGGCTTACTTATGGGTTTTCTCTTCCATATTCACAGCAGTCTTAAATAAGAAAACCTCTAAGTATTCTTATTCTTAAAGCAAATATACTTAAACCCTGCAAATGGCTGGGCACAGGACGTGTAAACCTCACTTTGGTTCAGTTATTTCTCAACATGAGTACAAACATTAATGAACATTAATAAACCAAAACAAGGAGGATGGATGAAAATGAAAACAATCTTATCAATTATCAAATTAACAGTGCCCCAAAGTTCATTATAGGTCAAATGATCACCTCTAAATATTATGTCTTACACCTACATCAAAACAAATCCATCAATTTCATTAACGCACCTCTATTATTCAAATATTGAGGTAATATTTAAACTTTTTTTTAAGTCTGATGCAAAATAGTACAAATCCACATCCCTCTCCTCTGTAATTCTGTTAGAAAATATCATTTTCACCTGATTAACCTCACGAGAAATACTGAATTACCAACCAGTATATTCACATTTATTTTTTGACTGTCTTGTTTATTTTTTTCTATTGTTTATCCTGCTATGATACAGATGTTTCTACTTGTGGCAGCTGTTAAACCTTAACTTTTTATCAATTTTGCACACAAAGAAGCTGCAAATGCAAACAAAACACACACAAAAATTGTATAGTAGTATTTCTCCATGACAGTGTATAGAAGTCTGAGAGACAGAGTGATCCTGTGTAAGGTAGATGCAGTGTGTGTAGACAGTAGCAGGGGGGCAGTGTTGCTGTTCCTGGTGGCCTCACTTCAGTGGTATGACTGGCCTTTACAGTTTGCATTTCCTTCAGGATGCTCCAACCAAATATGCCATGAAATAGTGTAGGATTGGACATCTTTGTACTTTAACTGTCACCATTTCAAATCTCAACCATGCCAAGCAGTGACTGACAGTATATACAGTGGACTGGGTGGTATGCAGTCTTGTGAAATGAGTAGCCTGTATAGAGTTTTAATCCTCTTTAAGACTCCTATCCATCTCCAAATTAATATCTAGGGGCCACATATCCCTCTGCACTAGTTTGTACTCGTATAACCCACTTCTCTAGCAAACTGATGAAATTATTCACTGGAAAATAAGATTAATAGTTATGCTGTGAAACATGCTTCAGGTCAATTATTTAGGAGATTCCAGTGATATACTCATTACACTATAAAGCCAATTCAGGGACAAGCAGCATGAAGAGCTGTGTTGTAGATTAATCACCATTAAAGGTCAACATGCATTCAAATTGCTGAAGATGCTATCCATTTTCATCAGTATGAAGTGCACAGTATATGTGAAACCTATAATGCTCATTACATGCATTTAAATGGGTCTGTCCTAATTACTAATCAGTCTCTTGTACCATTAGAGATGGAAATTAGAAATACAAAACAGACCCCTGGGCATCGTTCACTCAGAATATATTAGAGTTTCCTTTTATAATAGTGTTGGCATTTTGAAAATGAAAAGAAAAAAACCTACAACTCTCGAGACTTTGTCAAATATTGTGATATTTCACAGGCAGGGTTTTACTTTTTATGACTTAAACGAAAACCTCTGGAAGTGTGTACCACTAAAGGACAATTGTTTGTGAATAAACAAAGCAGTGTGATACATTTTTGTTCAGCTGGCTTCTAAAAAACAAAACTATACTGTTTATTTTGCTATGCCCCAATCAGAATATTGGCTAGACCCTTCAGTGATTCTTTCTTCAGTGATTCCCGCCCACCTCTCTGGCAGCTTACCGATTTACATTTGAGCATAATGCAAGCATTAGAGGAGGCACAAGGCAGCCCTGATAAGTTACAAAGTGCTCCAGGGGTAAACCTCGTAAGAGAGGGTTTGGAGTTATTTACAGCGTTCAAATCCTTCAAAAATTCATGTCTGGAGGATGAGATTGGTTTTGCAGTTGATGCTTTGCACACAAAGCAAACACAATACATATGGAGGGTGTTTAGCTGTAAATGACCAGATGACATTAATTCTAATTGACTGATCTCATCCCATGCTTAGGACCAGCGTGTGTGATACTGCTCAGGACACAAGGGTCCTGTCAAGGCACAGTGTTAGACACAAAGCAGCAAAACAGAAACACTAAGACTGGCTTTATAAATGTGGAACACAGGAGACTAAAAATGATTTTTTAAATGCAATTTAATTTTCAATGAAGCAATACTTAAGTTGTATGGCATTTTCTATTCAAAGATATGTTTTGATTGTGCAGTTCTCATAATAAGAGTGTTCAAAAATTGCAAAGCCATTACAAAGGAGGTTAAAGGCAATGGAATTCCTTCTTATCAGAAATGCTTTCTGTACAGTTGTTCCATTTGAAATGCATTTAATTGCAAATAGAAAAGAAGAGAGAGAAAGCCAACAATGCAAGGGGCTGAAGCATTTTTCTCGTCCGCTTTGAGTGAGCGTATTCAAATCTAAGCGGGCAGACAATGAAGGAAAGGAATCGTGCTCTGAATAGCCTCTCTCTCTCCTTTTCATTCCCAGGCCAATCCACAGCCGTCTTCTTCTCTGCTGTTAGGGGCGGGCTTTCCACACGCAAGCTCAAACTTCCTCGCCACTGTAGAACAACACATCCACCTGATAGCACAGGAAACAGCAGACATGTAAGCACTATTCATCATGTCACTGTGAGGGACCCGCTGTGTGGGAGGCTGGAGCCCTCTGTAAATACTGTCTATGACAATCTTCATGACATACTTGGGAGTCCGTGTTGTGCCTGCACACGGCTATTCAGCCACTTGTTTGACAAGGATGACGCTCCTTACTTGAGTCAGGCTTTGTCAGGCCCTTCCTCTAAAGCCACGGCCAAGTCTTGACCCGGGATCCCTCTCCCCACTTATTCCAATGAGGGGAGGAGTATCTGGGGATCATGGGGCACAACGTGCCTGAAGCCTGTGCCATTGTTGGGACAAGCTGGGGGAGAGCACCCCCAGCAGATATGCTGACAGTCTCATGGGAGCAAGAGAAGAAGTTGAAGCAAGAAAGTGCACCCTTCAAACTTTCCAGTGCAGTGCTAGGAATTCTATTTCTTCTCAACAAAGATTTATACATATTTATACAAGCCCAAATACTGATAGGAAGGTGGTAGAAAAAAAATCTTGGAATTGCAGAGGTAAACTATATGTAAATGCCATAAAGTAATAGACTTGTAGTGCAAATCACACCATTTTATCTTTAATTTTGCTTTCGTACCCTCCCCACTCCCCCCCCATCCTCTTTCCTCTGGCTTAAAGGTGCATCAGAGATATGCATTTAAGCATATTCAGAACACGGGGCGTGAAATTAAATGTGTGGCAGAGTGAGAAAAATATACAGACGCTGGAGATGCCTTAAAAATAGTCATTTATGCAGATGGAGAGGAGTGAAATCATTTGCAATGGGATGACCCTCTCTCCAAGCATTTCTCCCCTCACTGTTCTTCCCTAATCTTGCACTGTATCTTCATTTTTCATTGAACTCGCCAGTTTGCTGCTAAGCAGCCTTGTAGATAAGGCAAAGTGCTAAAAGGAGACGACAGAAGGAGCTCAGTGGGCCCGTTTCTATTGCACTTTCACCCAAGGCAATGGGCAGAATTTAACGGATTCCTTCCAACATATGTTTTTGCCAGATAAGTAAACAGTGTGTGTCGGAAATGAAAAAAAAGCATTTGCAATTTAATGACATTACAGCTCCCAGCTTAGCCCGCCGTGCTGCGAGGCGAGGAGCAGAGAAAGGGGAGAGCGGAAGAATGGAACCGGGTGTCATCAATGTTTTTTTTTCTTTTCCCTTGCAAGAAGCAGCACTGAATTCTTCTTATTCTTTTCAAACCCCTTTCCTTCTCCATCCCTTCCTGCTATTTTGTTCTCTTGCCCATAGTTTCCTCGCCTTTGTCGGAATGAAATTATCTATTATTTTATTCAGAAAACTTGCCATCCCCTGCCATTCTACCCTCTCCTAACATCTGATTCTTTCAGATTTTCTGAGCTAAAAACACATCTTCCCTGGCCATGGTGCTCTCTCTCTCTCTCACACACACACACACTCTCTCTCTCCCTCTCGTACACTCTCTGCCTCTCACCCCTCATACCCCCGACCCCCCCACCCTTTAGCATCTTTTGTCTGGCTTCATCAAAGTGCAATAGATGCTTGGCACAATAAAGAAGAGCAAACCTCTATTTTTGTCATAACATTCAGACCTAATGTGAGGACCAGTAGTAGGTGATGAGATGGAGAGAGAATCACCCCAGAGTCTATATTTCAGAGGCAGTAAACGATCCATCCATCCTATGTGAAACTCAGTGATTTTCCTCTTTTCTCCCTGGCGGCTGTCAGGCAGCTGCCTTATTATAGAAGGCTAATTGTGCAGGAAAGCAGATTATGAGAGTGGTAGGATGTACTCCTTGACCATGTGCTAATGTGATGACAAGTTTGGGGACCCTCTAAGCAAAAGGCGTCGCACGCCAGGGCACTTTTGGCACTGGCTATAATCTGCCTTTGGTATTAACTCAGCAAACCGGCTTGTTTGAGTATGGATCAATCGCTCGCTCATTATTTTTACAAGAAAGCTTTATATTCAAGGCGCTTTCCTGGTGTTGATCTCTCATTAACCATGCTATGTAAATGCACTGCCAATCCCTGTGTAAGGGATACGTCACCCCGGGGCCCAGGCTTGCAGAAGCATGTTAAGGGGGGAAGAAGGGGCAGGAAATTTGGGTCAGTTGCCTTCGCCAAAAGTTGAATTTCAGGTTCTGCTTAAAGCCCCCTGCTCAGCTTTTCTCTTTTAATGTGTTTTTGTTTGGTGATGTTATGTTTTAAATGTCAGCCCTGGAGCTGTCCAGCAATTTAGGAGACAAAAAAAAAAAAAAAGCCCCGTCTTAGTATCGCTTCCAAGTGTTCATGTTACCTCTGTAATCACTGCTGGCTGCAACATTACACACACTCCATTCACTCATGGTCTTTTATCACCTCTGAGTGTATTGACTGTACAGGTAAAAGGTTAGATAGGGTCAGACAGAGCTGATAATATTACAGGACAAACAGAAACGCCTGATTCTAGGAGTCGAGTGGCGATACGGTGCGTTATTAGCTACCTGCCACTAAACCGACTGATTTACCCGAGCAGAAGGGACCTGACATGTGACGCTGGGTCTTGAATCAGCTGTGAACTGAATTAGCTGTCAAGATGCATTGTACATCAAATTAAGAGGGGAAATATTGCAACTTGTTTACTCATTTCTTACATAGACATACAAACATCCAACAATTCGTCGGTGCTCAGACATCTGTTTGCCTGACAAGAGCTCACGAGGCATGTGTGTATGTGAAATAGAGGATCCTGCCATATTTGGCTTCACTGTGCGCTGGCATGGTGAATGACGCAACAGGAAAGTGAACCTGACAGCACCAGGCATCGGCTTGGCATTTCCTTTGCGCCCTACATACATAAATCTCTTATTATTGCTCTGTGTTAGCGATGTATATTTTTACACCTGTCTGCACTAATATCAAAGTGTAGAGGTTTGCTTTTAGAAATTCAAGTTCATTTGTGTCTCCTGTAAGAGTTTGTATGGGTGCCATCGCTCTGAGGAGGGAAAAATAAAATAAAAAAACATAAAAAATAAAAAAAATATGGTGCTATTCCCAGGTTTCACTCTGCTTTTGAAAAGGACTGTCAAAGGGCACTGTTCACACTTGACCCATTTTATTTTTTCCCACACAAACAACTTCAATGTGTTTTGAATTAACACATTGAAAGTTCTGCACTTCTCCATGGATATGTCATAGACAGTTCAATGTAATACGCTTCTGTTCTTTATTTGTGCCACACTTATAATTGCTATTGGTAACTAAGACCGCTTTTTTACTTTGCAGCAGTGGGGGCTGAATAAAACCATGTCCCTTACATGTGGAATGATTAAAAATATTTAGAGATGAGCACCTGTCAGTGGCTCAGAGGAGAGAGCGCGAGAGGGAGAGAGAAAGAGACAGATGTCTCTGTGTCTGCAGGTACTTCAGCAGCTTCTAGCCTTGTAACATTTTTGTTAGCAGCGCAGTGAGAGCGAAGGCCAGACTTTTGATTGCTTTCGCAGCCTCACATCCTTTTATAGATCCCCTTTCTTCCTACACACAAGCAAACAAATCAAGTATAAATACTATGTTCAAAAGCCATTACCTTCAATGTAACCCTATTTGTGGTAACAAAGAACATGGAAAATTTCAGCCAACACAATGTGACTAGGCGCAGCGTGATGATGTGGCTAAAGTGCATGGGATGTCTGAAGGACCCCTGCATGTGATATCTGGTAGGACCATTAATAATAGATTTGTTCTGAGTACCTTCACATTACTTCCCAATTAAGGTATGAAGTCATGCTCCTTCATCAGTATAACTAATGGGACATTTCATGAAGCAGCCATGTTTTTGAGATTAAAGACGTGTTTTGCAAGTGTTGGATTTTCTGCTGAATATGATAAGGTGCTCGCACAAATTATTGCTTTGCTGTCATCCAGGTACATACATCCCAGTTCTTTATATTGTCATTACTAAGGCATCTATATGGTTGTTCCAGAGCATTACACCATGGCTGCAGAACAGAACAGTGTGTGTGTGGATGAGCAGGGGGGTGGGAGGGTAGGTGTGTGTTTTCTGGGGGGGGGGTAGGAGGGGGGCTATAATAAATAAAATAAAATCTGACAGCTACAGACAGGAGATAAGTGTCAGCTCTATTAAACAAACACTTCTACACCTGACATTTTAAAACTTAATAACATTATAGCTATATAGACATCACCTCTTTTTTGCGGTTTATACTTTAACAGAAAAGTAGTGCGAGCAGAATGACAAGCCGTCCTCCACTGATAGAGACAAAATCCAAGTTCCCGTCCACTGAATTCATTCTGCGGGATTCCGACATTTGAGTGTGCGCAAAGATTAGTTATGGAGTGACATATCATTTGGCAATGATCTATTTTGCCACTGTTAATTACAACAAGTCTGCAGAATCTGACTGCTAAACCTCGATATCACAATGCAGGGTGTGAATCCCAAATCAAGCTTTTGCACACCATAATCCTGTTAAAATGTAATAAATAATCCCTGTGAATTAATGTTGGCAATATTTCATTTTAATAAGTTCTTGTAAAATGGAGAGAGAGAGGGAGAGAGGGCGAGCGGAGTGAGGGGGAAATTGATGGCATTACAGCTCACTCACTTCAAGTGTGATTGTGAGTGTGCATGAGGAAATCATTCCTTCTCATTAAAGGTGCAATCTTCGAGCCCCCCAGATCTTTGTTGTAATAACTGGAGAAAATAATCTCTTTTATTGATAGGCACATGTAGCAGAGAGTATGCCAGCTGACAGGTACTTATCTTTTGCCTCTGTCCTGTGTTATAGAAAGATATAATTCTTTGTGACTGCTCCTCGGGGCATCAGCTCTTCAACTTCATTATTTCTACTTATGATAGATATATTTTTTTTCCTTGAAAACCTGAGAATTAATACGAGAGCCAGCAATCTCTGCCAGCGGTCATTTGGAAATGGAACAAAAAATGTCATGTCAGTTTAAAGAACATTTTTTAAGGCTGCTCGCTGACATTATTCAAATTTATTGATGGATTCATAGAATAATCCTATGCCTCGTGTTTTAGGTTATTAACTTAATGATTTCAGTGACTACCTGGCAGCTATAGGATCCTTTTTGAAAATATCTAATCTTGTCATCCCACAACATCTCCACTTGAAGTTTCTGTATTTATACTGTTCTCAAATTGTATATTTCCAAACCAGCCTTTGTAATGTCTGAGCATGGCTTGTGAAGTAATAATCCTCCAAAATAATACTGACTGTGAATGTAAAGTTATTAGTGCAGTGAGTTCCTTTAGACAGCAGTGGGAGCTTTAGAGTTAGACAGCCTGGCTCAGCACACTGAGGAGTGGGTTTCTCACTTTGCAGCTTCCCCTCTGTTTCTAAGTGACTCGGACACAACTGGCATCCTCAGGTTGATGTCCAGGAGAGATGTCAGTGCACTCAGCTGCTCTGACGGACTTCATCGTGTTTGGAGAGGTTAAAATCTACCTTTTATTTATTTATTTATTTTAATTTTGGTGGTTGTGAACATGTTTTGTTTTTTTAGTTACTTCACATCAGTGATGTGATGAGAAAGCTTATTTGTTGTATTCTGTTGGCATTGGTTTTACTTCCTCATGCACACCCGTAAGTCCCATCGCTTTGTGTGTGAAAAAAACAAACAAAAAACTGAAGAAAAAAATCAATCAACTATTTTATTTCTTTTTTTCATGACCTTGTGTGTGCGTGTGTGTCTGGTGTGTGTAAAAGTATTGATTTAGTAACCTTTCACTTTAACTGTGCTTCCACAGATCAGGACAAAAAAAATGGAAATTGCCATCAATCATACTGTACCTACACGGAGAACAGGAATTGTTTTATGTTTTATGAGTTTTATATGCTTAGAAGAAATACAGATTTCATGTGTTTGTCAAAATTCATAACAGACATATATTTAGAGAAGACCCCACTCTCCATCTGTTTGAGATCCAAAATAAAACTTATTTGTGATTTTTCTTCAATGGACATTGTGGCAAGTAGTGTCCAAAAGCAGATCTCTGAAATAGGGAAAAATTCATAAAGAATTAAACAAGTATTATGTACTGTATGTTATTAAGGGCTTTGGATGCCAAAAGGGTTAAGAAATCTGTTGTATAAGCAAGACGATGTATTCTCATATCAGCAACGCCGAGATGTATCAGTGTAGAAATGTCACCAGGTTTCAGCCAGGCTATAAAATTTAACGACATCTTCTTTTGATATAAAAAAAATGCTTTAACAAGTTGGCATGCTGCGATGAATAACAGTGGGTTTATGATATTGTTGTTGGAATGCCAGACGATCTGGTAGACGGTGTGAGCGCAGAGCACTGGACTCACCTGAAAAACTCATGATTTACCTCAACTACCCCAGCCCTCCCCCTCCCCACCCCACCAACCCATCACCTCCACCCACCTGCCCCCAACCTAATTCAAGCGTTCCCTCTCTGAACTCCAGCAGGGGTCCATCCACTTATTGCATTATGTACTATTAAACAAACTTGGACTTCTTAAAAGCAGAGTCAGACTTCAGAGGCTGTGTGGCATGTTTATAGGGATGGACTGTACAGTACACAGAGATTTCTCATTTCTCTTGGTGACCTTGGGCACAGTGACATGTATGGTTTTGAGGCTTTGATTTGCCACGTTCAGGTGTTGCGGAAAAGGTGCAATGCAAGATAATTTTGGCATTTTTTCCCTCCTGGGAGCATAGAGAAGTAAGAAATACAACACTTCATACTCTGGAGATTACAGGTAATATGGCACACAGCCTTCATAAACATTCTTGACCCAACCTGATCATACAGATATTGCTTCAGGAGAGACTTTTCACACTTTGATTTGCCTAAAATGAGATGGAGAAGTCAGTGATCAGACTCTTTGAGGTTCCTCACAGAGAAGCCAGCACAGGCTGTATATCTCCCAGCGTTGGACACAGCACACACATGCTATGACAACCAGGTGAGCAAGAGGCAGACTCCTGCAAACAAATAAGAGGAAAATATCCTCAAAGAGATGATATTGATGTATAATTCATGTCAGAAAAAATACTAAAACGATCCATCTCGAGCCATTGAAGCCAGGTGATAATCCACATGCTTGTGGGGCAGCCCGGGGCGAATTAGGGATGAGGAAACCATTGTACATCCCTCTAAGGTCAACATGGTTGAACCGGTGATACATATGTATGTTAATTTGCCTAATCTCACTTCTACAAATGTCTTACAGGCACATAACGGGTTTAACACTAAGACATAATGATATCAGGGCATCAGATGGGGGGAGCTTAGGAAAACATAAGGCTTTGAATCTTATGTAGACACCATTGTATGGACTGTCAGTTATAGCGCCAACAAAACAGAAAAGCAAGCATTATTTTTAATTTCTTATTTAAAAATTTACCAATTCCTATTTTATGTAGTTTTTTTGCTAGCAATAATATTTTTTAAAATATTCAATAAATTGTTTGAATGTGAATCACTGTCATATATTTATTTCCTTGTATATACTGTATTATTTTAGCAACATGAATAAATGAATAGAATAAAAGTAGTTAACGGTAATTGTTTACAGCCTTATTTATTCCTGAACTAAAGCAGCATCAGTGTGTCTGTGCATAATATTAATAAAGAGGCTGTCATTGCAGGAGGAGCAGGCTTTATCTCGCATCCGCTCACTAAATCTATTTTTTCCACCAATAACACTCTCCCAATACCTGCTGCAGGACTCCTGCTGCACCTTAACTATCTTTTAAATGAACGTGTTCAATTGCATTGAAGTCTTCATTTAATCCAAACAACCACTTGAGTTTATTCACTGTTTTTCTTTTCTTTTTTTTCAAGTGCTCCTCATAGTTCAGCACCTTCACTGCTTTTTACATCAGGGACAGATGCTTATCACACACATACACATGCACACACCAACTATTCAGCCACATAAGTCTGACTTTCATTAGAGTCAATGTGTAGTAGGAGAATATTTAGATTAGTGGGCCAGTGTTTTCATTCATATCTTAATCAACATACTCCATGATTATGTTATTGATCTTATTTTATGGGCTGTTGATAAAAGTCAGGAAAGGTTAGCAAATGCTGAAACCCAGAGACATGACTTCTTCTGGGAGGGGGATTTATTTGATTTTCTTTTAAAAAGAAACACTATTTTACAAGAATTACAAAATTATTTCACCTTTAAAACGTATCTATGGCAATCAGATTTATTATTATTATCATCATCATTACTATTCCCCCTGGTGCTCTGAGGGTCCTGGAATCAAGAGTGGAAAAAACATTTTATAAGAAAGTTTTCTCCCACTTATTTCCATAGTTGCATCTCCACCTTTCCCCCATTCAGCTCCGTCTAAGAAAGAAAAAAAACATAGGCTATCTATTCAAAAGGCATTTAGTCCATTTCTTTCTTGGCCGGTAAACCTATTCATCAATTGTTCTGGCTTGTAGATTGCATTCTAATGCTAATCTAGCGTGTTAAATATCTTTTTGTTCCCCTTTCACCGTTTTGTCATTCAGTTTATCCAGTTTTGGCCACCCATTTTATTTATTTATGCGCCTGCTTCTATTCATGCGCTCATGTATTTTTTATTATGTTGTTTCACTGTCATGCAGTGTCAACTCACTCTATTCAATGTGGGCTACTTGAAGGGCTTGGAGGGACAAAGCGTGTACACATTGCAGTGCTATTCACTCCGGCCAGCTGGATCGGCTGAAAAAAACCTTGTGAAAAGAAATCCTCCACAATGGACACAGAAGAAGTGCACAATGCTAACAGTTTTCCAAATACCACTGATTGCTTTCATCACAATGAGGGAAAGCAGCCGCTTTTGCTGAGCTCCACTTCAACAAACAACACTCTCACAAAACCTCCCAACCCACGTTTTGTTCCCAGACAAAACCTCCTCGACCATCTAAACGCTCCCAGAGTTGAAAAAAAGTTCTTTCAGCTTTCTTCCCCATTTTCCTCAAGAAAAAAAAATATAATAAAAAGGGCAAAAGAAAGAGAAAGAAATAGCCACAGAACTTGTAATGCAAGTTCTTTCACAGACTTGACGACCTTCTGTGTTTTGATCAGACAGCAACAGGATTTGACCTTTATATCATAAAAATCAATTAGATTTTCTCTCTCTCCCCGTTTGTTTACACCATACATTGTTCAAATCTATTCCAATTTTCTTAGCATAACAAAAAAATAAACCGTAATCTTTTTTAAAAAATTATAATAATAACTGAACAAATTCAATAAAATGTACTCGCCTAAAAGTGAGGGTAACAGATAACCAATAAATTATTTTGTTTAATAATAATAATCATTTGGAATATTTTCAGTATGGTGGTTTAAATGCCACCAGTTGTGACTGGTCTTTTTTTTTCAGGCTGTAAATAAAACACAAGGTCACTTGCGCGTCATTTTCCGGGGGGCCAAGAAGGAAGTTCCGTGGAGAGAAGTGATCGGGGAGGGGGTCACAATAGAGAACATAGTGGTGAAAGGGTTTAATTAACCGTGACGGAGATAATTATCCCTGGACTGTCCAAATTAGTTTTGCATAATCGCTCTGATCCTTATGAATTAATCTCTCAGTGTAATCTAGGAGGGGCACCCCGCTTGAATAACCTACATTACACCTCAGAGATCTAATAGGGATGGCAACCATATAATACACGTATTTACACCTGCTACACACACATACACACACACTTGATCACCGGTGCATTAGGACACACACACACACTTCTAAGGATTTTTTTTCAAGGCTGCCACTTTTTTTGAATTAGGCTAGGCTATATTAAATGTACTTTTTTTTTCCCTTTCCAGACTTTGGAGCGCACACACTCAGCTCAGGTTGTTTTAAAGCCTCAAAGACGAGCTTGTTCTGCAGCTCGCTCTCTCTCTGTGTCTCTCTACATCTCTCTCCTGTGTCCCTGGGAAAAGAAAGCTCAGAGTTTTATCTTCCTTTCTATTCACGATTAAAATTGTGATAAATAAGGTTTTGGCTCTTGATTACAATGGGCTGATTTAGATATCCCCCCTTCTCTCCAGTATAAAGCCATTGAAAGCGCGGACAAAAGCGGCCTTTGGAGGATACCTTACACTTTACCTGGACTGAGGAAGCAGGAGCAGGAAAAAAGAAAAGATAACAATCTTGTTCATCTCATCAAGAACTACAGCCGCTGATTCCCTTCCGTGTTTTTTAATCCGAATACGCTTTATTGTAGTCCTATTTGCTCAACAAGTGAACAGTAGCAATAGGTTGAAGTACATAACGGAGGTTAAAGAAAACACAAAAAACATACAAATTCCATAAGAGTTAGTTAAAAACTTTTTTTTCTGCTGCACATGATAACGAGGAGTAGGGGGTGGTGGTGGTGGTGGTGATGGGGAGGTTGAAGGATCAAGAAAATGATAGAAATCCTTGAATAAACTTCCATTTGCATTAAAATTTGAACTTTTTTCTTTACTGATTAGGAAAAAAAGGTCTGTTGCAATGCACTGAAATTGAAAATAAATTACATCCTCTAACGTTTCATGTGCAAATATTACAGAACTAGTCTTGTCCTTTTTAAAATTGTCCTGGGGGAGTCACCATAGATTCCACTAAACAATAAATATTACAGACATCTATAAAACGGTTTAAAAACTCAAAATATAGTACACCGGATTTCTAGTGAAATACAGTAGGTTTCCTGGGCCTATCTCAAACACTAAGCCTATAACGGCAAATAAACTAGAGTCATTTTTATCTGTACACATTTACAGTCATTCAAGAGGGAGAGGGGGGAGGTGGGGGTGGGGGCAGTAGTAGTAGAGGTGGTGGTAGGGGGAGTGGGGTTGGGGGTGGAGGGGTGTTGTGACAATCCTCCCTGATCCATGAATTAGAACCCAACAACATGTTAGACCTATCTGAAAGGAAATGCTCCTGTGATCTGAATGTGGCCATTGTCTGCCGCCATTGATTCCAACAGGTTAGTCAAGCAGGTGCAACTTGCAAAAAAAAAAAAAAGAAAAGAAAAAAAGACGAAAGAAAGAAAAAAGATAGGAATCGAACAGGGTACCTTTAAAAATTAGTTTTCACAAACTGTTCTGATACCCTTTTCTTCTAAAATGTGTGCATGTCTGTGTGCCATCCTTGAGTCCTTTTCCCTCTGTGCTGAGAGGAGATGATGGCTGGGTAATAATAGATTAGAGGGTTCTCTAAATAAGCAGTACCTTAGATAAAGGCATTAATCAATATACATACACATGTGATATCTGAGACGACGAGCACTTCATCACATGTACAAGTTTGTGCATGCATAATAAAACTCTTGCATGAATAGCTTTTTTTTTTGTCTTGTTTTCACATTTCATTTTCTTAGAAGTCCAAAAAAAAAATTGGGCCTATCATAACGCCGCAGCGTATGCAGGGTACGGTTCAAGTTGAGGTTTCCCCATCCCGGGCAGCAGAATGTAGGCTAAGGGCGGCTGGAGTCCTGCTGAGGGCCAGCCCGTACAGTTACAAGGGATCATGTAGCCTGGGTTTCCAGGGGACGGATGTGAGTGAGTGTGGGTGTGTGTCCCGCCACCTACACCGCCAGTCCCGGTGAAAGCCGTGGCGCCTCCCGGCGGGTAGCCCAACGGAGACGCGTACGGAAACGAAGGTGGGGAAAGCTCGGTCATCTTGGATCCCAGGTCGAAAAAGGAATAGGGGTTCGTGGTCATGGACGGGTTGAAGAAAACCCTCGCCGCCGCGGCCGCGGCAGCCGCTGCCGCCTTATCAGGGTTCCCAATGACGGAGTCGGAAAGTGCTCCAGTGGAAAGCCCGCTAACTTTGAGTGCGTCGTGCTCCCCGAGATTGTAGGGCACCGGGAAAGAAAACTTATCTTTTTTCATCAGAGTCTTGGGCTTCCGCCTCGGTCTGTATTTATAGTCTGGGTGTTCCTTCATGTGCATCGCTCGCAGTCGCTTAGCTTCGTCGATGAATGGCCTTTTCTCAGACTCGGTGAGAAGTTTCCACTCCGCTCCCAGCCTCTTGCTGATCTCGGAGTTGTGCATTTTTGGGTTCTCCTGAGCCATTTTTCTGCGCTGGGCTCTGGACCAAACCATGAAAGCATTCATCGGGCGTTTGACGTGATCCATTGGTTTAGACATTTTTTGGCACAAACGCACTCTGGATGGGGGAAAGAAAACGCATTTTTAAAGAGGGAAGACTAAACACATCTAAAAACAACTCAAAATCAAGAACAAGGCAGATTCAAAAAAGTTTAAACACCCATTTAAATCCAGCCTACACCCACAACAACCACAGCTCATGCTTTGCCTACTTACTTTAGAATTCAGTTCTTCATCCCAACGTGGATTATCTTCTCGGGAAAATAAAAGTACAAGTGGCTGCGTCCTTGTGAGAGCTCAACTTGTGTTCCTCTGCTTCATGGTGGCATCCATCAGTGATACGCCTTCAGCAAGCCGGAGAAAGAGAGAGGGGGAGAGAGAGGGAGAGAGAGGGTGGAGGAAGGAAAAAAAACACGCCGGGCTCGTCTGTCGTCTGAGACTGTCAACCACCACTCAGCAGCAGCAGCATCTGCGCAAGTGGATGAAAACTCCCGCTTGCCCCATGTGAAATACAGGACCGTGTGGCAGGTAGTGAAAGTGCCGCTGGCGCATGCGCAGCAGCGCTAAACACGCATCCGAGAGCGCGGAGCTTTTTTTTTTTTTTTTTTAAATGCCACCTTGAGTTTGAAGGGGAAACGCTTCTCGTAGCCTTTTATACATGTGTTTTTTTTATTGTGTGATACAGTGTTTTTAGCGGTGAGAGTGGTGACCTCGACTTGGCGATGGCCCCATTAGTTTCACGTATTTATTCTAATGAGCAAGTTGAAAGTGTTTAGTTGTGTGTATAGTCATTAACTTCCGCACTGAGACAACTGATGCACCTGGAACGCTCGAGGATGGATGGATGAAGGGATGGATGGAAGGAGGGCAGCAGCATGTTTGACCCCTCTGATCGTGTTAGACTTTGCTGCAGCAGTTGCATTATTGTTGTTCAGAATGAGTGTGAAAACTGAGCAATCACTTTTTCTTTCTTCCCTTCTTTTTTTTTCTTTTTTACAATTTAAAAAAAAAGCAGACAGAAGCTCTTCCCCCCTCCACAAACATTTGTCATTACACGCCTAATCGCCTCTTCCTCTCTGTTTCATTTGTTTAATTGACAATCGAAGCAGCTTGAATCTGCTGGTGTCAGTCCTCTCTCACCTTTCATGTCAGTCGCGTCTCCCTTTGCGCGCGACCCTGCCCCATCCCCTTCCCCATGGGTGGCGACTGCTGCCATTGAAAAGTAAGTGTTGTTAAGACGACAAGAAAAGGTAAATGAATGTCTTCTTTAATTTTCTGATATTGTGGCATTTGTCGTAAATACGCAAATGCTGAGGAGGGTCTGAAGTGTTTCTAATCGCGCCTGGTGAAATTAATTACTTTCCTGAAATCCCCCCTTTTCACTTTCACTTCAAAGGACTTTCCCAAGGGCAGCGAATCGACAACTGAAATTAGGTTGTCGAATATTCAACTAAGCAATTACAGTTATCTGCAGGACTTGTTGAGTAAATTGTAGGTTTAAGTGGTTTGTTCTCGCACCTTCCCCGTTGTACATAATTATATATGTACAAAAAAAGGGGGGAAATGGAGCAGGGGCTGTATCGAACAATATTATAAATGACGAATTAGGCTGTGGGTCGATATGAATGGGTGTCAAATTCAATTCATGTTCTGTTGCACTTTTCAACGGTTTAGTTTAATCAAAGGTTTACAGCTTACACAATATGTAATATGGAATGGTATTATTATTATTATTGTTATTATTATTATTATTATTATTATTATTATTATTATTATTATATGCAGGTATTGGAGAAATAATAACCAAACCCACTTTGAATAGGGTGAAAATGGAGTGATGACACTGTCCTATGCCAAATTGATGTGCATTTTATGAGGGACAGCGTCTTTATTGAGACTGATATATCTGATTGTGTTTGATTGTTGTGTTGTTTTATTGAGTGGTGGCTCTTTTGTTTCAGGTATAGGAAAATCTGACAAGGTGAGGGTGAATATACTATATTCTATATATACACATATATATATATAAAGGACCAGATGAGACCAAAAAATAAAACCTGCAGCCTGAACTCAGTCGCAGCATCTCTTAACACCGTGCGCCCCAGGTTTTTTTTTTTTTCCATTCTCTCTTTTTTTTTGTCGGCTTGTCATTCACCTCGATAACATTCCGGCAATGAAGCGCTCCACTCACTCCGCAGGAGCATCCTTCTCTCATGACACAAACGGGTTATAAAAAAAGAACAAAAACAGAACGAGTAAAAAAAAAAAAAAATGCTATGAATTATATGAATAAGTTGCGGTGGAAAGTTCTTATCAGGAGTTGACAGTCATAGAGGTGAGCAGCTCAGTGTGCACGCTCTTCACCTGGCCTCTTTGGAGATTTCCTAATTTGCCATTACACCTCCCTGCAATATGAAGCCATTGTATTAGTTATTAGTGTTTTTATTAGCTGAATACTGTCTGTCAATGTAAAGCAACACCTGCCCTCACTGACTTGTGCGCGTGTTTCTTTCTTTTCAGTGACACGTGTTTGAAGGATTTCAGATGGAGCCTGGGCCTAGTTGTGAGCCTGCATTAACAGGAGCAGGTGCAGCCATGCAGTATGTTTTCTACTCATCATAATGTCAAGATTTGTTGTATCTATTCCACAAAACAGCTTATTATTTTTTGCAGACTGAGAAAACATTAATTTATTCAATTTGGTAATTTAATTGAGATCAGATTTGAGGACAAAAAAAAAACACTGACAACACTCCAGTCTGTGTTTTTTTTTCTTCCTCTTCCTTTTTTTTTTTTTTTTTTACTTCTGCCTGGGTTCTGGAAATAACACTTAAATAATTCAAGATGAGTTAGTGAGAGTGGGAGAATTACCTGCCGATAAAGCCCGGGTCCAGCCTCTGAGACGGAGCCAGCACTCCCACCTCACAGCACACTGACGATAAGACTGAATAGAAAAATATCATGCAAATAGAAGGCAGACAGCAGCAACAACAAGCCCATGGGGACATTTTCCTACCCGGAGAGATCGCACACAGTTCACTCCAAAGTGCTAAAGCCATCACTCTGAAATAGGAGCCCCTGGAGGTGCAAGAATCTTCATGATAGCACCAAACAGTTTATTCTGCTCAACACTCCACATAACTCTGGGATAAAGCAAAAAGCAAATTATAGAGAGACTTGATGAGGATCCCTGGATAATCCCAGTTTGCATAAAAACCCTCATCTTTAAAGAATGCTGTAGTGATGTGTACTTTTACCTCTCCTTTCTTTTCAAGGTGTTCACTGTTATTCTCCCACTGGAGGAGCAGGGAGGGGAATCAAGGCTTAAAATAAATTGATTTCAAGGGAACACAAGTTGACCTCTCGCTATCAGATGGCTCTTGTTCGACTGGTGAAGAAGAAGAAGGAAAAAAAAGTGAGCAGGGTAAACAACAATATCTTCTGTTTGCCACTTCAAACCCCACAGAGTGCAGAGAGTATTTACTGCCACATGAAAGTTTGCTCATTATCGAGGAGGTCTGAAGAAAGGAGGAGGAGGGAGGGGTCCCTGATTGTGTACCTGATGTGGTTTTTCTTTCAGCTTGTCTGATCACAGCTCTGCCTGGATCACCCCCCACCCCCACCACCACCACCACCACCCATCCACCCCACCACCCCCCACCACCTTCTTTCAGCTCAGCTGCTTCTCACGCAGGCCGGGGCCAAGGCAGAAAGCAGGAAAAAGGTAGCTCTCTCATTTTCATCTGATGATGTTTTTTTTTTTTGTTTTTTTTTCATTAATCCCTACATGCTTCTGCCAAATGCTCCACTTTTTACAGCTGATTTTCTGATTAAGGATTTATTCTGCAGATAAGCGGCACAAACGTGGACCAAAACATTTCATTAATTTAGCTAAAAACATATTTCAAAGCATGACTGATATTATAATGCTGCAGATTTAAGTGGGGAGGAATATAATATAGTTTCAAACGTAATTACTTTATATTTTCAGTTAACTCCTTTCATCATGTTGCTTATTTTATTTTTATTTTCTCCACAAATCACTGGATGAATTAAATTCCAATTGCAGAAGATTTAAGCAGAGGTATTCATATCAAATACAAGGAAACAAAATAAAAAAAAACTAAAAAAAAAAAACTGCAAATACATTTCCCAGCAAAGCAAACATGTAACACACGGAGGAACAAAAGTCTCCACTGCTTGATGTATGTGGAGAGTATTGAAAGTCAATTTGTCACCATCACACGCCATTAGCTGCAGAATCTTATCTTAAGTGAGCCTTTGATAAAGTGCTAATGACAAACAGTTTAGTGTTGTAAGGGATTCAATTGATTACTATTTAAAGATGATTGCATTTAGATTAGAAGTCATTCCGTCTAATGAGGTTTCTTTACAGCTCCTACAATACGGAGAAAATATGCTTAAGTGCAAGGCAGTATAATGATCGGATTGGTAAAGAGACAATGCCGACTTCAGCATCACTTCAAATGAGTCACGCGAAATGTCTGAATAAATACATAATTAATGTGAATAAAGTTAATATTTTTTGTGGTTTAAATATGTGACCTATTTTGAACGTTGTGTTCTCTAAATATATTCAATAAGTGCCAAATTAGTTGTGCAGTTCTTTAATCATTCTAATTATACAGTCTTTATTGCTCCTTAGGGCAGACTTTCACGTCTTTGTCTCAGTGGGAATTATTTTGGTGAAGAACCAAAATATTTACTCAACCACAACCTAAATATTACGCATATCAAGAGGAATTGAGAAATAATCCTCTCATAGAGCACAGTATTAACTTAATCACATTAGTGAAAATACTATTGATAGTGGTCATGATCCCTGGTGAGGGAATCTGTAATTCACAATGAAACAGCCATACAAGATAGAACACACTGGAGTTTGTATTAAAGACTGGGGACTGGAACAGGCAAATGGCCCTGAGGATTGTGTGTCTGTGTGTGTGTGTGTCTGTGTGCGTATGTGTGTATGCTTGAATGATGGTAAAGAGGGAGGGAGAGTGGAGATTGTCAGTTCAATCTTGGAGGACCTGAACTGACAGATACAACAAACTTTGAAAGCACATTATGGAAGGAGAATGGCTACACAGAAGGGAAGTGGAGTCCGCTAGGTTGATAAGACCTTCATCTTTAAACCGCCGCTTGTCAAAGTATTTTTTATGTAATCTCACACTGCAGAATATCTCTGCACCCTGAGGGGCAAACAAAACAGCAGCGGCAATCAAACGACTTCCTGGATCATTAAAAAAAAAAGAAGAAGAAGAAGAAGCGGCCTATCCTACCCCTTTGTGAAAAGTCAGATTTTTTGAACCCTGACTACTGCTATACCCCCCCCACGGGGCGTGTGTTTAGCTTAAACCTTCCACCATGTTCTGTGTCTCAGAGTCCTGTGGTTCAAATCCACAGATACTTGTTTACCTCCAGGCGCTGAGATGACTTTTCCCATGATAGACTATTTTGAACCATTTAGCGGATACATTATCGCCGGCCTTTCTTCCTCATTATATTCCCCCCTCTTATCGCTGCAGCATCACTGCAAAGCCCCAAATAGAGAGTTGTAATTACCCAGACTGCCACCTGATAGCAGCCCCTTCTATCAGCTTTATCACTCCAGGTCCTGCTAACTCATCACAGGGACAGAGGGAAGAAAAGACCTGCTTGTGGCACAGCCCGCAACAGATAGCTCATCTCTCAGATACATTTATAGTTGCAGTTGGGATCAGAGAAAACTGATGCACCAAGGCAATTTTTTTATCCACCCCTTCCCTTCAACCCCACAAAGACTGCTCTCTCTCAGTCCTCTCCTAGTCTCTCACTCTTTATGTGGAAGCTGAATTGATGCCGCTCCGCAAACAAAAACTGATCCAATCTCCTTGAACCCGTGGCAGGGCAGTAACATGCTATTTGGGCTTTCATAGTGTGCCATCGTCCTTCAGAGTAAAAAAAA
Source organism: Decapterus maruadsi (assembly GCA_030347415.2). Lineage (NCBI taxonomy): Eukaryota > Metazoa > Chordata > Actinopteri > Carangiformes > Carangidae > Decapterus > Decapterus maruadsi. The sequence goes on along the minus strand of CM064902.1, from coordinate 15,912,342 downwards.
AAAAGGAAAAAAATCCAGTAGGTGACAGTTTTTCTTTCACATTGCACACAACGTCAAAAGCACTTGCATAAAAGTTGACAGTATAGTGCTGGCAGCTTATTATTCACCTTTGACCCCAATTGCAAATTTCCGTGATGCTGTGAATAGGAAGTGAAGAACTGAAGCTATGGATTTGTGTTCATCTGGATTGAATGGGCGGAAGGTGAAAAGCACTGTGAAAAGTTGAGATTAAAGGTCGAGATTTATGGTCTTTCTTATGTGCACGCCCACAAAACTGAAAATTGAAAGCTAAATATCATGAAATCAAACGGCAAAATTATTCACAGGTCCACCATTAAAGATAACCTTTTTTATTCAGTTTTATTATGTGAATCATTGTTGATTATCTGTCAGAGCTAAAAGTAAAGAAAAAAAGTAATTGAAGAGCCTCTTCTCTTTCAAAGACGTGCTATGAAGAGTTTGACGCAGTTACAATGACTCCAATCACATTTATATGAAACAACATTTAAGTTTTATTGAAAAAAAAATCATTCATTTGTGTATTTCTGTTGCTTTTAAGTCCAATTCCTGCCTGTCATTACCTGACTGTGTCTACTAATTCAGGGTGTGCGCGTTTGAATTTCTACGACACAATTGTGGTCCTGCATCTTTTACTGTCATGCATTGTGCGCGTAGCCGTGCTCTTCTCGATCACTTGTAACAATGAAAGAGCCTTTGTGCGTCTACTCATCAGTGTGTCAAAGAAACAGCCTTAGTGACTGTGACCTCCATCAAATGGGAAAATTGTGAGGATGCATTGGAACTCTATGGTTCCCATGGCCCGAGCGCCTTCTGACAGAGGCACTCTAACGCAGCCTGAAAAGAGAAATCAATCTTATTTGAGGAGATTAAGTGACCAAGATAATAACCATGTAATTGAGAGAAAAAAAAACACAGTCCTACTTTTCTAAGGAGTGAATTAACCGAGTTCCTGCAGATGGTTCATTGTTGCGTTTGAGTGTCATGTCTCTCGAGGTGAGCCCTTTATAGCAGTGTTGTCTTACATACCTCAGGGACAAAACATGTGGCCATACCCGCCTCCCCCAAAGAAAAAAAAAATGTGTATGAGCTCATCTTGCAGACGCAGGGAAAAATTAGTGATATCTGCACTGCATTCTGTATCCAAACGCTCGTGTGTGTGTGGCAGTGTGTGTGTGTGAATGTGTGTTCTCTGCTAAGCACTGGCTTGAGTGACAATATGATCAATGGGAGGGCAAGTGTCCTGTCAGCACGTCCTGTTCAGTGTGTTGGTGTGGAGGGAAGGAGGGGGGGGAGGTAGAGGCGGTGGGTGAGGGTGAGGGTGGCGGTGTTGACGGTGGCTGTCTCAGGTGATCTCATTATTTGATGGACACAGAGCGGTGAAGGAGGGGGGGGGCTGCATTCATACTTGCCTCTCTCATGTTGCCCACTTAATCAGACCATTACTCATGCACAGCGGTGGAGGCACTTATAGGAAATATTGATCACGTTTTGACAGAGTATTCTCCCCTCTCCATAATCAGCAATGCATTACTGCCACACAACGCTCATCCCGAGCGCACACAGGGGCACGCGACGACACCGTTTAGATGCCATTGCAGAGGGGTTGCACTTATCAGCATTCCAAAGCAGGCAGCCTGTGTTTGTGTGTTAAGATGTTTGCCTAATGATTTTAACTAATCTGTTTACTTCCAATGTTTATCTAAACAGCCTGTGAGGGGAGGGATAGTAGAGCAAGGAACATAGCTTTTCAAAATCAAAGACTTCAAAGCACTAATCGCCTGCGTGAAGATTAATGAATTACTCTTACGAATGCTCCTCTCAGTTTTTCACTCCTGCAGTGTTTTTTTTTTTTTTTTTTTTTGTAAATGTCTGGCTAAAGTCGATACCTATGCAGAGCTCCACTGTGAATAGATGGGCCATAACCTCAAAGGCCGGGACCCCGCAAGAGTCAGATCATCATCCCATGGGACATTTTGCTAAAGACGCTGTGACACGCCTAAAGAGCAGAGCTCCAGCAGCGCCCCCCCCCCCCTCCCCCTCCCGCCCCCAGGGTCTGTTTGCATTTGGCAGCACAAGCCAAAAGTATCTCCTCTGTCCAAATTAAGCCTTGCCAAGGGTCGAGTGAAATCAATATGTTAATCCATAAATTGTCCTGTGTGATAATTACTAAGAGGAACAGTAATTACAAAAGACATTAATTTACTTCTTAGATTTTGTGCCAGGAGAAGAGTCTCACACAGACCTTAATTCATCTGGAGGCAAATAATTCACAGAGGAAGCGTCCCCCTTTTTTTTTTCTTTAAAGCAGTGGTCGATTTTTTTTTTTAAGGAACAGTAGGCTCTCGGTCAAAGCACTTTTGGATAGGGTAAGGGATTGTTTGAGGGTTTTTGAACCCCTGTGTAGTCGACTCCAGGGTTCTTACATCGGTCAGGGATGACAAAGGTTTCACAAAATGCACACTTTTGTTCCCGGTGACAATGTGCCTTGGGCATTAGCATAATAATAATATAAGAAAAAACCTATATGGGCTATTAAGGGATAAAACGTTGATGTCCTCAGCTAAAGACACATGGAGTGCCATACAAATACCACACAGCTTTAATAGGGCGACAACCTGTACACATTTTGATCTTTTTTTCTTCCCAGCCACTTTGAGGCATGGCACAAACGTTGTAGAGGCATTCTTCTCTAAACCCCAGGTTGCAGCTGGTCTGCCACTCGCTGTGCACTGTCAAGTGCAAGAAATGAGTCTCTTTTATCAGGATGGAGCAAATCTGGGCTAATGTGTCTGGTAGAGGGTGTCCCAGGGAGCCTCGCTCTCCCATTCTTTGGCCATTCTTTCCACTTTTCTCCTCTCCTGCACTTGGGATAATTGCAGTTTAATTGGGTGACAAGAAATGAAAACTGTGTCCACATTATCTAGGAGTATCTCTTTTTCCTCCAGCCTGCCATCAATTCAAAGAAGCCCATTTATCAGCACAGGGAAGCTGATGCTTGGTCAGCGGAGGAGAAGCTTTGAGCACCAGTTAGCAAAATGAAGAGAGAAAGGGGCCGGGAGCGATAGGAGGGGACTTGACAGCTAAGAAAAATGCTCTTTGTATCTTATGGTAACCATACATTCATCTTGAAGATGCATATCATTTAAGCCCTCTGAATCAATGAAAATACAATAATATTATTCTAAAGAGTTATTTCCTCCAGAGAAGAAAAAAAATCTGTATCACGTCTGCACGGTATCGGTTCTCCAACTCAAACGCAACAATAGTTTTCTGCTTTGACTACATGGGTTTAATTATCCAGGAACATTTCACAAAACCTACAACACATCACATCACCTCAGCAACCCAGACAAAACGTGCTGAAGAATACCAGTGCGTCTCCCAGATTCGTGGCTTGGATGTGCTTCATAGCCGGATTCATTCATTTCCTCGGCATTCTTAAATTCTGCATGGCAAGGTTATAAACATTGAGTCATACTCAGGCCAGCCGTAGCTCACCCTCTTTGTTTGAGCTGTACTCAACCTTAAAAGCCTCTTTCAGGATGCATGAATGCACTTCATTTTCTCTCTAAGAACTTTGCTCTGATAGCTGAAAAAGGAAGGTTGTTTAGAGAAGGAGGAGAGACAATGAGGGGAAAAAAATGAAAGCTTTTATATTCCATTATGAGCATTGCCCGCTACTCTGTTGTAGGCTGTTTATACTGTACATTTTCTTCACAATGATTCCTTTTTGCCTTGTTTGTGAGTCGCTCAGCATAATTCTAAAGGAGGCTTGCATCAGGGTTATGGTAATACAGTAAATACTACAAAAATGATGGAGAGGCATTCTGAGGGAGGATCGGGGTAAAGATAGCAGAAAACGGCTTCATTAGTACTTTGCTAGCCTTTGCACGGAGGTAGATGAAAGAAAAGAGACCTTGTCAGTGAACTATACCTATTCAGTCTCAGGTGCATTGGCTTTGTGTGCCACCTAAGTATGAAAATCGGTTGTACAATGACCGAGCTGGAGTGCCTTCCACTCTGAATGCAACAGGGGACCTTCTCTCAACACAATACTTTTGAAGGTTAAAGGATATATTGTCTGTTCCTAGGGAGTGTGTACATCTGTGTGTGTGTCTGTGTGCTGTGTTTATGTGAATGCAGAGGCCTGGGTTGCATATAGGAGGTAGACAAAATAAAATATGAACTGGAAAAAAAATATAGACTTAAATGTATGGAAAAGTCTACTTACACTTTAAAATGACTTGAGATGCAACAGAATGAAAAACATTGCTAGAAAGTTGGGTCATATTAGCAATATCAATACCATTATGCTTAGCATTGTCAACGCTAAGCATGTTAAGTGCTAATTAAATACTGGCAGGGGGTTTGTCCTAGTCATTCACGTACAGGTTGTTTTGAAGGCCATAAGTGCTACTTGTCACCGTCAACCGCTATTCTAGTAGATACATTTTGCAAATTGGCTTTTAATGCGATATAACCCCCCCATACGGTTGCCTTTAGTCTCTTCATATCAGGGGTCACATTTAAGAAGGTGAGTGCGCTACGCAGCGTGACTTTCATGCAGTATCCTGGATTTTTTTTTTGTAATTTTAAAATTATGAGGGGGAATTTATGGGAGAATCAGTGAAGATAGGGTAAAATTCAAAGGAAGAGTTTTAATTCATACACTGATCTTTTTTTTCTCTAATTATTATTATTATTAATCTTTATTTCAGACACAACAAGTGGTCCATATCGTCAACAAAGGACATGATAAAAAACTGAGTGATAAGATCAAGCTGTCAGACAAACTGTGTGTGTGTGTGGGGGGGGGGTTGCTGATTCAGCTTGCCATATATAATCAAATACACACTGACACAAGTGTCTCTTTGCTTGCTCTGTTGTGACCGACTGCTGAAACAGTGCAGCTTCTGTGATTATTTCCACAAGGTTTTTTGATGAACATTTAATACGTTTTCATGGTTATGATCATGACAATGAACTGAGAGCAGCAGAACTGATACCTGTTTCAGAGTGTCAGTGCTGGGCGGGAATATGGCTGCCACATTCATCCAGGCGGTGTTAATCATTTTTACGCGGGGCAGCAGTATAAAATTGCTAAAGGAGAATTGCTTCAGCCTGGTCAGTGCAAGGAGCAGTTTGTCTAATCAGAGTGCAAATAAGGTTTGATCACTGTCCAGCGTAATCTGGCCCACAAGCAGCATTTACAGCTCTAAATCAAGCGTCGGGGAAGCTGCAGGTGCTGCCTCGCAGACAGGCCTCCCCCTGGGGGCCCTGTGCTGGGGAATAAACAGCAAATAAATGGCAGTGCTGGGAGAGCGATGAGCTGATTAACTCACTGCGGGGCAGTTTCTCATTATCCCGTTAACCCAGACGGAGACCTACCCAATCTTACACCCTGTCTCACTTACAGTAGGTCGCTGTCCTGCGGTAGCCAGGCTGACATTGTCTGGGTTATACCTTCAGTGAGATAGAGTCTGTGTAGATGATGTATGAAAAAAAAAGAAAAAAAAAAAGAAGAAAATGTGTATGTGTGTTTGGATGCTCACACCAATGTGTGTGTGCGCTGTGTGGTCCATCTCTAGGGAGACTGCTAATGTGTCAGCTCCATGGCTCATTTCTTTCAATTACAGCGGCTGGACTAGGAGAGCCCACCAGCGGTCCACTGACAGCTCCATATGGGTCCCATCACCGCTTATCACGGGCCACTCGTGGATAATTCATTTACCCTTCATTGAATATGATATATTGCCTCCAACAAAAGCAGTTATATATCACACAATTCACCCCTTGTTCATTAAGAGCAACTTATCATGACAGTCATTTTTGATGCGAAATTATTCTATTCAGTGAGAGGTGGGACTATTTATCTGAGCTGAAGAGGGTTCTTTTATAATTTACTACAATTTTTTTTTTTTTTAAAGGGACTAACGGTAAATGAATAATTCTGAAATGATTACTTTCTTGGATAAAGTTTACTTTATGTAAAATCTTACTTTTTTGAAAATGAAAAAAAAAGAGCCTGTGCTCAAATAATGAAAAGTCACTTTTTGACCGACTCTGGCGCTCTAGAGAAAAAAATTCTATTGTAAAATGTTGATTTAGCACGTCACCTGAATATAAAGCATCCTCTGACATACTTTGAAATGAGCTGCACTGTTTTCCATTGTGCCTCTCCCCGTGGTTTCAAAGCGAATTAATTAACATGATACAGAAATAGGTAGAATGCAAATGTTGGAGCCCTCACTTTATGCCTGGGTATCCTTTTGTTCCCCGTTATTGTACCAAATTATTTAATTGGGTCTCTCTGATTGTGCACAGACACAGGAAGGAACACAGGCCATTGTTAGCTTCCATACAAGCCACAATACGGTATCAAATTCAATTCCCATCAAAACGGCAGGCTGCTGTAGAGCCCACAGTGGCCCTGGAGATTAATGAAGATCTGCATCAAGGCAAAGCGCTGGTTTGAGATGGGAGATTTCTCCCAAATAAAAGACCCCTTCACCAAGAACAAAGGGGGCCCTGAAAAGCAACGGGATGTTCTGTGAGGATGAAATAAACCAAAACAAAGACGAGAGTTTGGGGTGAGGAAGGGAGAGGGGAGGGGGGGTGCGAATCTCTGAAATAAACCAATTTCTTTTCTTGTCATTTGATTCAACTAATTCAGTCAATAAGTTGGAACTCACAACAGAGGCCTGACATCAGATATCAATATCTCAATATACTGTAAATCAATTCCATATGCACAAGCATCATGTACGGAGAGAACAAAAACAAATATTTAAGCGGACAATCATCTCTGTGAAACTGTAGCTCAGCTTTCAGTGACACCGTGCAGGTAGGTTGTCAAGAACAATGTGTTACTCACCGCCTTAAAAGACACAAACAAGTCATGGCGTTCAGTTTGATTGTCGCTTGCTCATCAAAGCGTGAGCGAAGTGAAAGCAATGACTGACAGGGGTCTGAAGTGAATTAATATGAAGCCTTTCTCCTTTTTTGTCCTTTCAAATAACAGTCAGAGGAGAGACACACTTCAACTGTATTCAGAGTGTGTGAATGGATTTCTTCTCTTCACTCGCTTTGTATGAACTGCAACAACTGGATGACTTGTTCTCTGAAAGCAGCGTGTCGACAGGTGGGCCTCTTTCAACTAAACTCAACACAACACTTGTTTTGTTTTTGCCTGACAGATTCCAGGCTCCACGTGGGACTTTGAGTCGTTTGATAACCACAAATCGGTGACATTATTCGTGCAATATCTTCCGCTTTACTTCACCGACGACGCGTCTGATTTTTGTCTACGGGAGGATATGTGCATTAAAAGGACTGGGTGCTTTTTAAAAAAACCTCAATTCGTAAACATGCAATCATTCCAGTCACAATGAAACAATCGGTGCCAGAGAAGGACTTTTAGTTTTTGGCCGGTCTCACCTTAAACACAGCCCTCTGCTCGTTCCCATTCAGCACATGGTGTGTCCCAGCCCGCCATATTTACTTCATTTCCCCCGATTCATAGATGCTGCTCACTGGACCAGAACATTCCAGCTGCCACCTCAACATCTCATTATTTTTTTGAAATATCAAGCTTGTATCTTCTTGATAAATAATTCGCAGTAGTATAATGTATCAGACTAAAACATATTTTGAGGGGGGCACAGAGGTTAAAGTGCCAATCTCACCTTTTTAATTTTTTTTCGCCCTGAAGACAGAGATTTCCATATATAGAGTGACCATGGTTTGTGTTCAACATGAGCAATCGGGATGAAGCACACGGCGACACATATTTCTGTCAGAGATTGGAAATGAGGCCTGCTAACCTGTAGGCATCCTCCCCAGACCAATCAGCTTTACACATTGCCAATGCATTTGCCGCCTCTAAACAGAATTGTGACTGTGAAGTTTTTATCGGAGTAGTTGACAAACATTACTCTTTAATGCAGTTTTGTAGAAATGCATTCTTATCCCTCTTGGAAGGCATTTATCTACTTGAAACCTGCAAAACGGTTGCCACAGGGAAGGATTTCTTTTAATAGACTACAATAGGCTCAGTATAGGACACATTCTGATTTTTGTGATAGATAGGGGGCCCAGCCATATATTCATGGGAAATTGTTTATCTTCAAGCCAAAGGAGAGAAAGGCCATTCTACAAAAGCATTTCAACTTTCATCTGAAATGATTCTTTTCACTCATAGCGATTGTTGTGTGGAATTTCAGAAAGGTGCCTTTCACAGAAAATATCAATCTGCAAAGGGAGATGTCACAAAACATGAATAGAAGCCACCCTGACAGATACAAGAGAGAGAAATGGATGTATACACACACAAAAATACATAAGTCGAATATCTATGTATGTGTGTATATGTATATATATATGTGTACTGTACGTACATATACACACATACTTTATATTACGTATAATAATCTAATCATCAATTATAGGCCATCTCTAAATATAGACACTTTTCACAGTTTATGAAAAACTGAATATTGAGTACACTTACCGCTTATATTATGATTAAATTGATGTATCATCAGGTCTAAAGACCTCAGTTTCACTGAAACACACACACACACACACACACACACACCGAGCTGAAAAAAAGCCCTCTGTGGGAGGCAAATGTCCCACGGCGTCTGCTATTCAGACCGAACTACATTGTGCTGCGGCGCTGTCTCTTAGGCCTTCGTATGGTTGAGGCTTTTTTCTTGTGAGGTCCTTGTGATGCTTGGGCAGGGCCTTTCCTTGGCCTGTCTCTGTAACAGAAGCCAGCAACCAGGCGACACAATGTGAGAGCAAGGCCTGAGGATGGGGGGGCCTTGTGCGCTCTTAACGCCACTCTCAGGAAGCGGGGGACAATAAATCAATAGACTGTCCCTCTCCAGTAGGGGCCAAATGTAAACAAATTGAAAAGGACGGAGAACAAAACATATTGGTGAGTGAAACAGACATACTCAATGGGGGAACTGCGGCAAATGAAATGCCATTGTGGCCGTTTCCTCCCAGCCTTCACTATGATGTGTGCCACTCTCAGCAACCTGACATGCGATAACAAGTGTAACCTACATCAAATTTTTGACTATAAAAAAAACATCAGGTGCAAAGAGTCTTGCGATATTCTTTACATTTAACCTGTTCTCGCCTCACGCTGGTGCTTTTAAATTGAACATCTGTGGCGCAATGAGACGTTTTCAATGTCGCAGGTAGGCTAATTTGTCAGTGCACTTCTTCTCCGAGACCTATGCCGATGAGTGCTGTATGTTACACGGTGCAAGATGTTGTGGCTCAAGGGCACAAGCACAGAACCTCTGTGCATGTCAGAGCTGCATGCCACAAGTTAAATTAATGAATCTTTAAAAAGGTTTAGGTTTTTTTAATGAGAGAATCTGTTGTAGCTTTTTTATCAAACCTCTTCATATTTCACTGAGGTGGAATGGTGCACCACATTTGCGAGGCAGAACTAATGCTATATAAATCTCAAGTAATAAGCAGGCCCTGGGGACATCATCTAAATGAAGATTTTACACCAATTTAAACCTGCCTGCAATTTGATTCCTGCCTAAAGTGCATTTGTTTAACAGGTGCTGGAGATGCAAGCGTTTCCCTCTAACGTGTCGCTATGTCTCCTTTATTAATTTCTGGATTGCAAGTGGGCGGGGGAGTATGAAGAGAAAGGGGAGTTGACAAACACTAATCAAAGGTTCGGAGTGGGCTGATTCTACCATAGAACCAATGTACTTTCGCTTCATTTGCAAACTAATGATTTTAAACCCCCACAATCTGTTTGAGGTCAGCTCCTGTGTATTTTGGATACGCTTGGCTATTAGCATCACTGAAAGCTTCAGATGTGTCAAGCCTGCTCCCCCTCCAGTGATAGTCACCTACTTTAATTTCCCTGCAGGCCTCAGAGGGGGATGAATTCAACTAAAATCACAAGCTGTTTTGTTGGCAATCCTTTGTGGCCTATAATGAATCTAATGAATATAAAGAGAGGAGAGGGGAGGGAGGGGGGGAAAGGGATAGAGGCGAATACATTTCAACCACACTGTGTTGCTTTTACTCGACGATTTGTGACCCTCAACAATGGGACAATGGCGAGTGTTTTTGTACCCTTAATTTGCCTTTGTGTTTCAGCTTCATCTCTTTCACCGCCGAGCATTGAAAGTTGTCAGTTGTAGAATAACTGCTGACTCCACGGTCCGTCAGACAAAGGGGGGGTTTTAAGATGAATCCCTAACTATCAGCCGGCCCAGAGGAGCAGAAAGGGAAAGGGGCTCAAGCACAACAACGGGCAAGTCAAAAGGTAGAATTAGCCGGGGTTCCCGAACAGGCCTGAAGCACTTCCTCTCTCTAGTCACAACAAAAACTGCACTTCCACTTCTTAAAAGCTGCTGAACATTTGTTTCCCCCCCTCCTCAGAGAGGTGTTGGGCACATTCTTTAAAGTGGCTCATCTGATAAGAGCGGAGGCCAGCGAAGGTAGAGGTTGCTGTTAAAGCTGCCATGTTTCTGAATTCACAGGCCCCTCAGGTGGCAGGATCGTATTAACAGCCCTGTTGTTCCCAAGTCTGACCCACATTCACGTCAGGACTTAAGGAGTCAGACACAGGCTGCCAAAATGACCACTATACAATCAATGGCATACATAAACATTTCTAGACGTTAACTTTTTAGTGCTCTGGCGCGCGCTGGGAGATGATATTAAAAAAAAAAGTTCTATGTCACTGGTTCATGCCGGTATGCTCCCCAGTCCCTGTAATGATTTCTATTCATAAACATGCAGTGTGCTATCCTCCACCTGGCAGCTGCCTCTGTGCATATGAGATTACTATTATGCATCTTCCAATCCCAAGGATAAACATCTCTCCACTTTTGAAGTTTGCAAGCATGAGGCATATTTTAGTGCCATACGACTTAAGCATCCCTTCAGGTATCACTTGCAATCTTTCTTCATTCTATATACATTGTTCAACTTTAATGGGTATCTAATTTGTGTTATCAGCTTACAGGGCAGTAAGTAATAATTTGCATGGCTGCCCTAAGCAAATATGCTTCCATAAGCATCCCATAGTATAGAAACTAGAATGGATTAACCTCCATATTGGCTATGCCCCAACAGTCAATGCTCTTTTAGAAATAAGTAGAACAGATAGTTTAGTTTGGTGGCAATCGTGCTGTAGAAAAGAAAAAAAATAAACTGTCTGGATTTAATACAAAACCAGGCTACCTTCAGATTCCGATGCCGTGTTGGATAAAAGCCTCAAACCCACTGACACTGTGGATATGTATGTACAACAATGGTTAACACAGTGGAGCAAACATAACATGTGTTTGTACTTTATTTTCCTCCATCTCTGCCTACATACAACGTGTACTGACATATGTGGCCTCTTATTCTCTTGTACACCCAGTATTCTTCTATGAGCAGTGTAAGTAGAAAGAAGGTTAGCGTGAGCTGAGCAACAACAGCAGAGAGGCCGTCATCACTGTTGACAATTTAAGCACATTCACAGCTAACAGTCCTTAAAAGACAAGAAAAACCTCAGAGATGCAGAGTTCTTTGTCTGAGACTTCTTCTCCCAGTGACAAGGTCTCACTAGTCCCTCATGCGGATGACAACTCTCTCAATCTCCGGTGGCTTTCAAATGCCAGTTGCACTCCAAACACAACTCCCCCCCCCACCATATCGATCCAAGTGAGAGTAAAGCTCCTCAGTCCAGAGCCCCGAGTTAATTAACATTTGAAACGAATTAGCCCGGCGCATGTGTACTGCGTGTTCACAGCGGATCTACAGGGTAAACGGGGATACATCTTGGAGAGTAGCTTGATATTCTACTGGCTTGCATCAGGCATGTGTGTTACGCTTGTTAGCTTAGTAGACAGTTAATTGCCATGGTGGGTGGTTAGAGTGCTAGGAGCCTGATCTTAGGAATATGTCATATTTGTTAATCGGACATGCAGATGCAAATAATGTGTGACAGACTGTGACCAACACTACCGGAACATAAATACTGTTAACTTCAGAAATGTTCTTGGCTCAGAAATACTACTGCATAAAGGCTATAAAGACAACCCACTGTTTATCTATTTATTTATTTTGTTTAGCTATTTCTGTTCATGAGCCAATATGACAAAAGACGTGCGATAACAAAAAAAATCCTACTGAAATAGTAGCGTGCCAGATTATGCTTTGTTGAGGGTTCTGTGTACTACAATCCCACGCTAGTTTGGGATTGTTGGCCTGATTACATTAGCTGGTACTAGGAATTCATGTAAACCAAGTGAAATCTAAACACCATGAATGGAAGGAACACTCGGCTTGCACAACCTAATTCATATTCCTTGAAGGATTTGTAATTTGCAAAACACCATCGGGTATCTGACAGGAGGGCACAGCCTCTTTAAAAACTACGCTATTCAAACTTGCATATACAGTTTGAAAAGCTTGTCCATAAAGATTGATTAAAGTTGTAAAGATTTTGCATCAAAAAGAGGAAGAGGAGGAGGAGGGGGGGCTCTGATTAAAGCCATACCGCCACACACCGATGCTGCTCTTTTGCATCAGCCCTGTAATCTCCCTCACTTGGTGAAATTGTTGTTAATGCAGAAATAATATCAATGCAAACTTTATTAATAACCATGGTGAGAGAAGCTGCAGAAATGTCACTTAATCAATGAAAACAAATCATGCACACCTATGCTGTGATTACATGGAAGCGTGTGAATATTAATGTGTCGCTCTGAATCAATGTTGGGGTTGCATACATTGCCTCCTGTGTTTACTCATAGTTAAGACATTTCTTTCTTTTATATTTCTGCTGCATCCCTGAGAGCGATCAATGAAATACTAAATAGAGATATGATACCAGCTATTATAGTAATTCAACAACAGTAACAAAACACTAGCAATTGCATTATTGTAAACCAGAAAGATGGGATGTTCAAATTTCAATTAACTTTGGTTTGTGTTTGCTGATATTAATTAAGAGGGCTTGCAAAAGGACACAAAAGAGACAGGTTTATTGTCTCAGATTATTCTCATGAAAGTAGCATTAGTATGTAGGACAACGCTGCCTAATTAACTAGCATGGGAGGCAAGACATTATACAGGAAACCTTTTGATTTGTGGGAGGTAATGGCATTGGGCAAGAAACAGATTCTTTATTTCATTATTTGATAAGAATGCCTTTAATGAAAATATCAGCCCAGGAGCAACGCAAGTCAACATCACTACTTTGGTGTTAAAAAAAAAAAAAAAGAAGAGAGAGAGCTTCAAGGAGTATTGTTGCAATCAACGAATTACCTCATGACTACAGTCCATTAAATAAAATGTGAAATACACCTGGTGGGCTAAAGGGAGGTCAAACGTATAAACGGCACCGACGTAAGGTGATGTGGCAATCAGAGACAAGGCAGCATCTAGTGTCTCTCTGACAGGTTAATGAAATGCCCGCTGCTGCTGCTGCTGTGTGTGTGTGGATACATGGTGTGTGTGTGTGTTGGTGTAGTGAGACTCGGCTCTGTCACAGCGAAGCTTCTCTTGGAGTCTGCAGTGTGACAGTGTTGTATCAGTGTCACTGAAAGCAATCATAACATTCCTTTCCTCCGAGTTCGGGGCTTGTTTGAAATTCCCTTGGCAGCAGAATGCTTTAGGGGGTCAAACACACCAAATCTCCCCAACAATAATGGGCCAACTATCAGTTACATCTCTCACCTGTAATCATTGGCCAGCATTAAAAGCAACTTTTTTCCTCCCTTTCTCTCTCACTTCTTTTTTTTTTGCTCTTGCGCATACTTGACTGTGAATGCTTTTGAAATGAGTATAATGTAATCTGTGCCGCAGATATCTTCTGCTTTTGTGCATCTATCCGAGCTGTGAATGGTCAGGCCTATCAGTTACTCTCTGGAGGTGATGTATACGCTCTCTAGAACAATGCTACAAACAGATGAAGGCTATAATATGTTGCTCATTCCTAATCTCATTTTTCAGGGTTATTTTGTTTTCTTTTAGTTACAAAAAAAGAAAACATTTCAGGTGCCGCCAACTTTTTTCTTTCCAAAAGAAAGAGGCATTAGGCTCCTCTTTGACTCAAACTTTAGGAATAAGAAATAAGTGCCTGCTCTGGCAGCATCCCCAAACTGTTGTCAGAGAGATGTTAGCCAGTAAATGACAGGTACTATTTTGTTTTGAAATGTGACACCAGAAAATATAGCTGGTACAAAGTAAAATCCGATCCATCTGCAGAATTTCTATGGCTTTTCTTTTTTTTTTCTTAATCTTTTCACAAATCAGCCTAATCAATGAAGTCATGGTACAAACTCATGTGTGTAACAACAGAAATCCATGTTAAAGCAACCGATGGGAGTCATGAGACATAAAATTTCCATTACGGGACATATCACTTTGACATTATCTTCCGAGATATAAAAGTTTTTTTATTCTTTGACTGTGATGAGTCAGATTATCCACCGAGCTGTCTATCTGTATTACCCTTTAATTTTCACACTGACGGTTTGAAGAATAAAGACAGAGGGTTTAAATGCATCTCCCCACTGAATAGACATTCTTCACCGGATGTGCGACAGATACTGTCAGTTTAATCTTTGAAAGCAACAGCATCAACTTTACTGTGAATTTACTGAAAAAAAGAAGGATCTTCATAGAAATTTGATTTAAAATCGGCTCTGACGTTCGGTTTAACTCTCTTTTCTAAACTTTCTTTTAATTGTTGCATTTTGTAGGGACGCAAAATACACAAAAAAAGTTGTCGCGTTTAAATTAAAGAGGATTTCCTGACTAAAATAAAATCTTTAAATATGATGAAACTACAAAGTTCAGAACAGATATGTAGCAAGCAGAGGAAGAAGCCATTTGAGTAATTACAGCAGGACATGTCCAACTTTATCAGGCATCTCCAGCATTGTCCATAGGGAGTTAACTTTTAGACTGTTTACTGGCTCAAAGGCCAGGCATGCATCTGAAGCCACATAAGCAAGATAATGTGTCCCAGGCTACAAAAGCAGGCAAATCACTGTGCATTAAGACTGGACACACAATAGACAACAATGGCTTGCATAAACACTATTTAGAACTATTCACATGGCATTGAAGAGATGGGCGTCGACTCACTATTGCTGCAAAGCCGGCGCATTGTGCGGAGGTGAAAAGAAGTCTAATGAACAGGAAGCCTTATTTGAGAGAGCTGACAGTAACCATACAACAGCCGCATTGTGCGCTTGCCACCAACCCCGTGGGTCTCTACATTAGGAGAAATGATGAGAAAGTAACCCGAAAAGACACAGTGGGCCCTTGGACCCACGTAAATGCAACCAGACAATAATGGGGGACACAAGCTGTCCCCACCTTTACCCAAAGCTGCACGTTTACATGCACAGAACATCAACCGCTCTCATGGCCAAGGATAAAAGCCCCCTGGCCAGATGGAACTTTGAAGTACATTTGGGTTAGTTTACCACCAAAGACTGCAATTTTAGGGCAGCAGCAGTTAAAATATATGTCATACATTTTAAATTCTATCAAACTCTGCTGAGGAAAGTTAGAAACTCTCGAATTTGGTGCACCAGGCGCCTCCTCCTCCTCCTTCTCCACACTCACACACATTCACACTCACATTATGCCCCCTGCCTCAAGCTTCATCAATCTTCCACAAAGGCATGACATCACCAATAAGCATAGCCTTTTATAGCTTTAAGCAATAAGCCTTATTTACTGATGAGATAAGCCCTCTTCTATTGTCTAGCCCTCCACTTTGCTTCTTTCTCTCGCAGTTGAAGAATCAAACGGCACTTTTGGAAGGTGACAGAGCATGCCCGGGATTTAAGGCTAAAGCATGCAAAGAGGTTTCCTATTTGGTGGCTTTTCAAAGGGCCACATTAGCCAGTTTAGTTCAAAGTAACAGGGACAGGTACAATTGCAAAAAAAAAAAAAAAAATCAGGCTTCTTTGTGAACGCTTCTTCTGTTTCTTTAAGTTTTCTTTTTCCAAAATAAAAAGAGTATTCTGTATAAATGTTATGCATATAAACACCTGTTAAATCTGACTAAAATAACCCACTGAATTTCAAATCTCCTCACACTCGAGAAACAAACCACAGCCTGGGGAGTTTACAAAGCCTCACCCATTACACGTCTAACCTATAATTATTGTTTGCAGCAGCATTCAGGCGGCCAGTCAGTCAGGCCGGGCCGGGGTGGTCACTAAACTGCTGAGGCACCATGATACATTGCGGCTTATTAAACCTCTCGTGTGTACAGGGAGGAACTACTTGCAGATAATGTTTGTGTTTGTTTGTGATGCCTCTCCAAAAGAGGAACTACAAGTTCCAAGTTGGAAATCAACACTCGGTACTTCTCTTTGAGAAAGTCTTGTCACAGGAAAACCTGGAGTCTAACTAGGTTGTTGCACAGGAAACATAGCATCCACATATTCCAAATTGAGCGCCTATTTTTAACAAGATAAAAAGCCATTTTCTAACACACTACATCCAGTGTCACCTCATGTATCTTAAAAAGTTGCCATTTGTTGTTTGTTTTTCTTAGCGCCACACAGAGCCATGTCAGGGCCTTGGGAACTTGTCAGATATTCAGTTTGTAGTCACGTTAGAAAGGCTGCGCGCAGAGTCTCTGGGGAATCACTCCAGTACCCCCCCTCCTCCCCATCCCCCCCCACCCCATGTCACCAGCCAGGAACAAAGCCGCCATAGTCAATTCTCCTAATTTCACTGCAGCCTGTCGAAATCCTGTTCTCCTTTTCTCCTTCTCTTCAACAAGTACTTTATGCTGGGATCAGTCAGGTCTGAGTCGCCCACAAAAACCTGAGGCTCTCGCTTCATCGTCTTTCAGCACCGGGTTTGACACTCCCCATCTCCCTGCCATTCAGACGCCTGCACCATGCAATTTGTTTCCATTTGTCAAACAGCAGTATCCATCACAAAAGAAAATGCTGGCACAACAGAAAGTTTGTGAAAAACATTGTTTCCTCAACCAAAAAAATAAAAAAAAATGGCCCCAAGACTACTTATTTATTGGCCTGCAACAAAACAACCTTAAACAGTTTATACCACTTTCAGTTGTTATAGATACTTGTTACATTGTTCTTCTCTCAACTGACTGAATAAAACATCTTTAACTGAATAGAGCACGTTATCACGTCCTCAAATCAGCACCAACGTATCACTTTTCTCTTAAAGTGTGGATGCTACAGCAGAAATTCATCATTTCATTCACAGCCTCCACATTGTGCTGACTCTTATTTTGTGTTTTTATTTCTTTGGGATTAAACTTCATTGTGTCGACAGCCAGGTTTCTCAGACATGTATTTATTAAAGCTATATCAGCACTATGTTGACAGCATTGCTATTTGCACACCTATTCAGATATGTCTTAAAATGGCAGTATTATTGGGCAACGTAGGAAGGTATCTGGTTAATAATACTTATTGTGTAAACTTTGTTGTCACCATTCTTGTGCTGGCTGTTATCAAGGGGAGAGCAGAGAGGATATGTGCTGACTCTGATGTAGATAGTGCCATGAGTATTCCTATTGTGGCAGCTGCCGTGTGGTGCAGTGCCTGATAGGGTTTCGGATGCTGTCAATGCTGTGTCAGGTGCATTAGCACCTCAGAGACCCATGATGCTCCAGCTGCTATGTGCCTGTGTCTCCCCGGGACCTGGCCGCCAGCCTGACACCCGACACAAAGTAATCACAGATCACAGCGTTTAATCACTGAAACAAGCACTCCAGAGGACCCTACTGTCAATATCCCACTCTCTCATTATCTGTTTGGATTGCACATCCACACTGTCAGATAAACAGAGTGGAAAATTAAGATTAAAAATATGGTAATTTCATTTCAGGCGGCAGGCTCCTCTCACTGGCCCATTATGCTATTGATTACCTCTGAATTCAATTTCTCTTTTCAATGTAAACTTTAATCTATTCGCAAGCCAACAATTCAACTCCCAAGGGGCTATTTGAGAGTAAGTAACCATTTAATATGACGCTGGCTGAAGATTCACTGGCTTTAATGAATTGTGTAAATCACTCAGCTTTTAAAGGAACTGATGTCCCGCAGTTCACGGCCCAAATCTGGGTCTGGTTAAATACTGCCTTTTATACTAAGCTAAGTGTTTACTGACAGCCATCTCTGAATGCGTAATCACCTGCTCTGCTCTGCTCTTGTCTGTGTGAAGGCGAATTAAACAGCTCTTTTCTAATTGAGCGGGTGATGAAAAAATTACATTAGAATTAGGATTTAATCGTCATATTGCAGTACCAGCGCGTTAAAATAATGGAGTAAATAACTGCGTCACCGTGAAACAAGATTTAAAAAATCACTTGACTCAACACGGTAATCACTAGGTTGTCTTCCTAACCACTTACCAATTTGTAGCATCGTGGTCAAGACCAGTTGTAATCACTGACCTGAGACAAACACACCATTCAGACAACTGGATATAGGATGAGCAACAGCGCGAGGAAATGGTTAGTGAGTCAGTGTCAGACAGGAGACGACCACATTTTAAAAGTAAAATGAAGACAGCACTGAAAACAAAATTGAAATAGGTGTTTTATTTTGTGCAATTTGGATTCCATCTACTGTTAATGATAAGTGACCATCTGTATCACTTATCTATGACTACAAAGTGCAAACTGACTGGAATATAACCTTTAAAAAAAACATACACAAAATGAATACACAGCTATAAATACTACAGTGTTAACCAATCTTATGTAATTTCCCAAAGTGAAAAGTTAAGTGCCATGTCTGCAAAGCAACAACAGCACATTTATCAAAAGAGTAAAGAGAGAAAGTAGATCTTACACTGGAGATTTTGCAGTTTATCTGCAATAAACGTAAAACGTTTGTCGCACGTTCATTGGTGTCAGTGTCGTTGCCATTAAATGATATGTTCCATTTCAACTTTACTATTTGTTCCTGACAAGAGCTGAGGTAGACATAAAACCACAGTGGTTAAAATGTGGGAAGACCATTCAATAAAAACAGTGCAATTACAAAAACAATCAATAGTCTGATTAAGGCACAATAATTACTGAAAACATTTGTGTCTCCTCTCAGTTTCTCCTTGTCTTGTCAGGCATTTCACTAAATAGATTTTTCCAAAAGACCTTAGTCCTGCAAAACAATGTCTGCTTTAAAAGAATAATTTAGGCCACTACTAATTTATTGCACGCCCACTATCTGCTCTCTTGTCTGCACCGGTGCAGGATTGAAGCTACCCAGGAGGCCAAAGCACCCATACATAAACATAGCAGAGTGTAATCAATAAACAGCCATGCAGTAAAATGCTGTCAATAAAGCTCTGCCTCGGATGCTTGCCTCTTTTCTGTTGCAGACCAAAAGACTATGACAATCAAATGCAGCACATTATGCACTACATCTACTGAGGGAGTCTAAACACCTTTTAATGGTAAAGGAAGTGTAACAGGTAAAGGGTTTGGTCAACGGTAGCCACAGCGACTCTCCAAAGTGTCAAAGAGACGTCTCAAAGATGACACAGATGTCCTTGGCACAGCGCACGTCTGTCACTCGCTTTTTGTTCGTGTAAACCTGGAAGTGTATCAGGGAAGCAGTGTCACAGAATACAAGCACACAGTCCAATCTAAGCTACGATCTGTTAGGGTGTGTGTGTGTTTTTTTTATACTGTATATATATATTTTTATGACAGATCCAGTCAGAGGCGGGTGAAGGGATTTGTCACCCGTTGAAGCATGCAAAAGTGGCTTACTTAGCCTCATAAACAGCTGTGAAATTCAAGCGGGGAAATATCGGAAGATAATCACTGAAATTATTTGTTTTATTTGAGTTAATTTTCTCCAACAGTGACTTCTAAGCTGAGCTGTGAGATTGTGTTTGAAAAACTGTCTCGGAGGATATCAATGCTTGCTTTAAAGTGTCTACAAAATGCTTGATTTATTTATACAAAAGAAAGGTCTGGCAGATGGAAAAATTCATTGACAGGAAGTATGTGGAAAAAAGAGGCAAAACCTGTAACAAAATGAAAAAATAGAAAATAAAAAAAAACAGGTTAGCCACTGCTATACAGATACACTGTCTACTCTGAGATTCTCTTTCAATGTGGACAAAGGAGCTAGAGGTTGATATCAGATTATTGAATGTATTTAAACCTTGACTGACGACTATAGAAACTTGACACACAACATGTGGACCATCTCAGTATTTAATAAGTGGTGCTAGACAGTTATGGATGCTACAGTAATCTGATCTAAGGAGAGCACCCCACAATAAAGAAAGGAAAACGTAAGGGCTTGAACAATGTCACTACCAATCCGCCAGTGTGCAGGGTAAGATGATACCAAATAATACCACAGTGTGCTGAGTCTTTGAAATCAGTATTTTACTCATTTCACTCCTCTGGCTGAGAAGATACAGTTCCGCTGATAAATTTGTGCGAGGGACAGAGAGAAAATGAAATGATGCCTACTTTTTCTTATTTCACAAAGACCTGTTTGAAGTTGCAATATGGTATCTGTAGTCCCAGACAGATGCACATAAAATGGAATTGAACAATGAATAGCCGCCTCTTATCTGTTCAGTGTCTGAAGGGGAAATACATCACAAATGAATTTCACAGGGAAAAAATATGGACATTCTCTATTACAGTAATCCCCATAGAAAGTTTATCCCAAATCGCGATGAAGTTAAACCCAATATTTCAAAAAAGATATAGTGCAAAGAAAGCTGCTTTTCTGGAATCATCTCGAAAATGATCTCGAAATTACATTATGAGGAAAAAGATTATACGGAGAGTTTCTGGGATAAAAATCAGAGGATGTCAATCTACAAAGGGACAATTTCACTCTTAAAATTAATGTTATGGCATCGCAATGCTCCAAGTAGGCACTTTAAATTAAAATGGTAATCAAGTGTCTTTGCATTGTCAGGGTTATGCACATCTTCTGTTGCTTAACTGTATTATTTTGGAGGTGAGCAATGAAGTCTGGAGTTAAAGGGAGAGCCAGGGATTAGTGTGCCACGACTGGACTCTTATTTAGCCACAGCAGCCCTGTCCTGGGACAAAGGTGGGTGTGGTTACCTGTTTGGCTGTGTGCAGCAGCGAGGCGGCCTCGGCTCTGCCTGTCTGTTGGACCATCTGGTAAAAGAGCCCATCCTGGTTCTGGAGGAGCACATATGGCTCGTCATACTCCCGGATCCTGCCAGCATCCAGAACCTGCAATCACACATACAATGCTGGGTGTGTTTGCCTGTATACTTTACTTTGGAGAAAACAGACATTTCAGCTGTTTCACTGCTGAGTGATGCATGCAGACGGTGCAAGATGAACGGGGGGTGGGGGGGGGGGACAGCAGCTCTTTGCGCCTCTGAACCATCCATTTTACGTGACTCATGCAACAGCAAACACCGGTGCCTCTTTCTGCTCGACAGGGTCCAAGGACAATGAGCGTAACCTGTTGGCAGTGTGAAAGTCTACTACGCTGACGCTGACAGACTGAAGATCAGTGATTGAACCGTGTATTTAACCTGGCATTTCAGCGGCTCAGGGGTGGTCCCCATTCAAATCCAACAATCACACCTTTAAGACGCGCTAGAAAATTACCATCATTTCTATGTCATCACATACTATGTAAACCACACAAAGAATAGTGCCAAAACAAGCAGTTTGGAAAAGACTGCAATTATATCACAGACAAATTTTAACAAGCTCCATCTCCTTGCAGCAGTAATGAGCAGTTTGTTATCGCTAAAGCACAGTTTCAGGGTGTGTTTAGTATGAAAAGGGAGACTTGCGCAGCTGCCGTCATAATCGACAGTTTAGACGCAGGATGCTAGGAGATAAAGTTTATATCTTGGAAAACAGTCTGTGTCTAAATATGGCGCAGCTTTAAATTTGGAATTCAGGTGTGTCCCAATTCAGTTCTCCAGGGGAGTGTGTGACAATCTGGGGGCATTTAACACGAGCGGTGTGAAGCGATCCCCACTGTGAGATATTTGACTTTTCTCAGCGACCCTCTCAAGTGACCGCGCAGCCACCAAGTCGCGCACCGTCCTCCACAGACGCTTAACAAATGCTGCCACAAATGGCACTAATTGGCACCTCGGCAGGCAGTAGCAGGAAAGGGCCAAAGATCAAGTGGCACGAGCGTGGGCTCAATGAGAGGCAAATGCTGTGAGGGAGAAATCAGCCCAGCTGTTGCAAAAATACTCCAAGTGAATTAAAACTTTGTTCACTGGACAGTTTTTTTTTAAAGAAAAAGCTGTTTATATGTTCCAAATTTCAGGTGTGTTAAACATATGGCAGTGAATCCGAGACATATTTTTACAAGCTAATCTGCATCAAACCACAAATTCTTGGGACGCACAAGCAGCTTAGTTTGTCATACTTGATGGCAGTTTATGAAAAGACTATCACAGAATATCAGGAAGTAATTGGAGAAGTTATTGTATGAATGAATGAGTATGAATACCATAGGGAAGCAGTTTTGTGTTATAAATCTGACTGAAGTGCTGGGTAGTGGAAATTTCCTTCCTTCCTTACCAGTATTCTGTCGCAGTCAATGATAGTGTTGAGCCTGTGAGCAATGGTGAGGACGGTACACTCTTCAAACTTGTCCCGGATAGTCTGCTGGATGAGGCCGTCAGTTCTGAAAGAGAGGGGAACACGACACCTCAGCACAGAAAAAAAAGAAAAACACTCTCTTCCTATAGACCCTTGGGCAGGGATTTTACTCAACACGGAACAATGGCTCATCAGCAGAGAGGTATGCGCAGTAGTAGGCATTAAAATAAAGAATATGACAGCAAGTTTACAAAGGTAGATCAAGTTTATCTTGATGGTTTTGTCTAATATGACTTGTTATGACTATTTCTGATTACACTATACTTCACAAATATATATTATATATATATTCCCATATTTCACTTTTTCAACGAGTATTGATTTACTAGTGATCAGTTTTTTTAGTGCTGTCAAAGTTAATGCATTAATTTTGGCGATTAATTTGACAATGAGGAGTTTTGGAAAGCAAAGTGTTTTCACACTATGTTTCTCATGAGCCTCCGTGCACTGCGCACAGTGAAATTCTTGGACCGGCGCAAGACGGACAAAAGCAAAAACAATACTGAAGTATTGATCAATCCGTTGGTGAAGGGTAAGACTGGCACTGGCATACACTGACAACACATCCACTGGGACTGGTCTGCTCCAGCTATCCAATCTGCCATCATTACGTTAACATAATTCTTTCAAACACCAAATTAACCATCAAATGTTCATTACAGTTGATACACACTTGCATCGTTCCATTGTAGACAGTCGTTTTTTAAGAATAATCTGTGCAGTTGTTGTGCTGTTAGGGTTTTATTCAATCCATCTTGTAAACAAGCTACATGTGCAACTGAATCTTCTGTTATGTTTTTCTTATCGACTCATGTGTCCTCTCACCTTGGGTCCACGTTTGCTGTGGCCTCATCGATAATGAGGATGCGGTTTTTGCGGAGGATGGCCCTGGCCAAACACACGAGCTGTCTCTGGCCTACACTGAAGTTAGAACCTGACTCAGTCAACACGGTCTCCAGCTTATTGGGCAGCTCCTCCACCACGGCCTTCATCTGCACCTGTGGAGAGGGAGAGCAGAGCCCCAACCCTTCATTACTCCTGTATAAAGGCTTCCTGTGGGGATGTCTTTAAAGAGCCATCCAAACACACCCATTAACCGCCTGGCACAAAGCAGGGCCAGGTCCACTGATGACCTTGGCCAGTGCTCTCTTGTGGCCAGCCTCTAGCTTTAATCCAGGCCACCAAACCCATTCAGAGGCAGGACCAGGAGCTGAAGCCCTTCACTGTGGGGGGAGCCTTCATCCTGGTTGGCCTGACTGCCCAAACACATCTCCCCCAGCACTTTCAATGGTTCCCAGTTACAAGCTGCACATTGAGCTGGGCCCCATGGCCCTAATGGGATTTCCCCCCATGACTTGTGGCGAGCAGGGAGGCTGAATGGCAGCATTGTACGGGGGGACAGAGGGATCCCCCCCTGGGCTTGTGAGGGGGAATCATTCAGAGCCACGCTGGAGTACCTCTTGGAGTGCATTCCACAGGTCCTCATCTGTGTGCTGCCTGAAAGGGTCCAGATTCTTCCTCATGGTACCCGTGAAGAGAACTGGGTCCTGTGGATAGATGGATATAGAAAGAGAAGGCCGTGGCCAGTTAAGATAATGACAAGGGGGAAGATGTATGAAAGGGTTAAGACAGGCTTTATGGAGCGCCGCTAGGCAATGTGTGAGGGGAAGATGTTCATAAAGGGCTTGCTACACTCAGGAGCTCCATTCAATGCTCTTAGCAACTATTCTTCAATAAGTTGATCTTTTTACTTGGAAAACCAGAGCTTGTGCACTGGTGTCAGTGGAGAATAGCTGTGCGAAGTCGCCTGAATATATGACACAGAAAGTGCCATCTAGTCAACTGTTAGCGCACAAAGAATTTCATACAGTCGCTTTATTAGAAACGATAATCTGAAGATGTCACTGGAAATGTGTCCATCAACGGGGGTTAGCGCATCAGCTGGCTCCCCTCATGAAAGGCCGAGCCCCTGATCTCACAACAGCTAAGATATGTGTTTATGGCGAGCCACACACCTGTATCAAGGTCCAGCCGCACAGCCTCCCTTAGGAGAGTGAATAAAGCTCTTTATTACAGTGCGGAGGAACAGAGCTCGCACAGGCGCAGGCACTGTTGCAGCGTGTCACTCTGTTTGTGGTTAACCTGATAAAACAGGAGCAAGCCGACATCTCCTTGTCAGGTCGGATATTTACCCATAAATCCTGCTCAAACGTTTAAGTGATTTAATGAACGCTTGCTAGGACACTCTTAGGTTGTTGTCAAGCCTCTCAGTGCAGAACTAAAGCAGATAAGGTTTTCATGCGGCATCATTTACCGTAGCTTTTTATCAGTGAACACATACAGCCGGACAGGTCGGAATTTACTGCACGTAAATGGGTGTAATGACCATCTGAAAAAAATATATCACAGCCACCGAGGTGACGCAAAGCGGTGAGCAATGCGCCTTAAGAAAGCGTGATAGGCTTCCACTGTATCCTCATCACGGCAAAGCCAATGTTGTAACTCCAGCTTCCTCAAGATATGGATCTGACCTCAAATCAAGATAGGAAATGTTCACCTGGCAACTGTGAGATTACACCAGGAGGAAAAGTAAAGTACACAATGGGTCTAAAAGGCTCAGTGTCCTGCATTAAGATTACAGAACTACCAGCCTGAGTGTGACTCACTATCCACACCTTCATCTCTGCTCTCTGGGTCAGCTCAAAGCCGGCACTGTGACAGCGACACAGTGCAGAAGCGCCACATGCATTCATGTGTGTAGGAACAGGAGATTCATACAGAGCGCACACCTCAAATACAAAAATTCACGTCTCAACAAAACCTTCATGTAGGTCAGAGGACTCAGGACTAACTGCTCAATTTCTATCCAGACAAAAAAAAAAAACACCTCAGCTTTCAGGACTTCATCCCTGCTACCTGTGTCTTCGAAAATGTTCCACCTCTTTACTTCCAATGAGCTTTTTCCTCTGTCACCGAAATACAGCCTTGTCATTAAGCCAGCTGAAGTCCCAATTCAAACTAGTTTTGTGACATACTTTAATTGAGGATTCAATGTTAGGTCGGGAAAAACTGCTTTCAAGCACAGCTTTCCATAGACCGATTATGTGCTCCACCAATTCTAAGCCCTCTGTTTGCTACAGAATTCATTTTTAGTGAGTCATTCCTGAGAATTCAATGGAAACGGAAATGGATCCTTTTTTAATGCCATATGCTAATACAAGCTTATCATAATCAAAATCTGTGGGTGGCAAATAATGAAACTCCTCACGGTCAATGTATAGTATACATATCACACTCAAAATTCCACATGAAAAAGTAAAGCGACTGGCAATTTATATCAAGATTCTTTCCATGTGAAAGGCCGAGTGAATATCACTTTATCTCTGACGTCTAGCGGGAGAATAAAAGGCTTTCAGATGAATTTGTATAAATGCAAGAGACTTCTCTCTATATACTGTATAAGTTTGTAAAACTAACAGCACAGAAACTCGACTCTTCTGAATACTCCTTAGACTTTATGTCATGAGAATGCCATCCAATACGCGATACAGATGGGCACGCACTTTAAGTTCTGAGTCGTAACCTGCCACTTTGTGCACGTCTCTCCCTCTAGGAGGAGACGGAGTAAACAAAATCACATCAAACACACATCACATCCATCTCAAACTAGTTTGGACTTGGAAGTAAAACTTTATCTGCAGCAGTAGCAATGCCAGGAACCTATCAAATCCACAGAAAAAGCATTAATGAAACTGTTTTTGGGCATCTTGGCGTCACCCTAGAAATGTTTGAGACTTGGGCTAAGTGACGGTGTACAAGGGGACTCTGACTGTGAGGATGGGGGAGACTTCGTCTAAGCAGCTTTCCCATGTTTGGGGGGTAGAGGGCTTAATCCTCTGTCAGGGATGGGGAACTGCTCTCTTCACAGTACAGGCCGTGGGAGTCTTCTCCCCTCCCTCCACTCTGCTGACACTCACCCGCAGGCTGGCATTTTCTTAATGCCGTATCAGTTTCAACAAGCGGAAATAAAGTTAAACTGTCTCAAGGCATCCGTTTGTCTCACTTTCAGAAATCCCCTGAGTGACGACTGTAATTCTCCTCACTTGTTTTAGCTTTTTAAAAGCCAGGCGTATAAAAAGGGCCAAAGCATGAAGGTTTCTGTTACCACTGTTCATCTGACGTCTCTGACATTTCTCAATCACGGGAAATAACACAAACTTGGGAGCAAACGAAGGAACGCTGTATTTAACTTCTAATAATTATTTTTTTCACTATGGCATAGTGAAACAGTGATTAAAAAAAGAAAAAAGAAAAGATAATATACAGTATTTATTTGGCACCTGAGGGATGATGGACATTTTCTGGCGCAGGGTGTGTAGACCAATTGCAGAAGTCAGAAAGCCGTCAATCACTATTCTTCCCTCGGGTTCTGCAAGCCGGAACAAGGCGGACATCAGGGAGCTTTTCCCAGCACCAGTGCGTCCAACGATGCCAACCTGCAGTGTAGGGATGAGAGATAATTTTAAAGCTGTTAAAAATACACCAATTTACAGAAAAAAATATATATTATTGGGCTACTTTAGATTACTTATTTCATTTTGTGTTTCATTTAGATGAGGAGATAAATGAAGCTAATGCAAAATGTTCTATTTTGTAAAAGGCAGAGGTTACAAACCAGGTTTTATATTTCAGCAGCCACTGAACATTTACAATAAAAACTTTAATTATACAATATATTTACAGTCTAGTCCTCCCTGACTCATTTTGTTTGTCTAGTCGAACTTTACTCTGCTGTCACCGCCAACAATCTGCGCACGGACTCAGATCCAATCTGCCCGTAGGTACCAATGAACAGGGAATGGTGCAAGCACTGGCACCGCAAGGCGAATTGTGGCTTGTTCCATTGAACTGAACTGCTGATGCCACACACTGCAGCCTGCCAACCTATAGGCCTGTTATATGCCACCACACAGCCAATGGGCAACCCTTTGTTTAGACAGGGGGATTACCAATAACACTGCTTGAATGACAAAGACCTGCTGTGCACGTAACATGCCAACACATAGAGAAGATGCAACTATAATGTTTTGCCTCCCCTTTTTTGCCCAGTTAGGGAGGAAGGATCAAGATGTAATCATCCAAACTGACATCAAACTGAGACCAGACTGCAGAGTGGGGCAACACTGTTCCTTTCAGAGGGCTTTGGGAAACACAGGTGATTATCCCCTGAGTGACAGAGGAACAAATCACTGGTCCTTGTAGGAAAAATCATCTTTTTCCAAATGGACCCGAAAAACAGTGTGACAGTAGAATATGACAAATCTCTGTCCTGCTGAAGCTGCACCAACAGGACAATAACATCACTAAAGAGATATGCCTGAATCTCAGCTACTGGCACATCATGTGGCTAAGAAAGTTCCCATGTTTATTCCAAACAAAGATTTCTCACTGAATGAGGTTGGAGAACAGGCCCTGCCTCCACACAATGAGTCATACCCTTTCCTGAGAAGTCACCCAGCTCTACACAAGTCAACAAGTTGTTTTATTGTATAGTAGCTCTGTAAACTATTACTTGCATTCAGAACATGTACTGTATTCAGTCTTTTATGTTTTTGTCTGACTATAAAGCACTTTGTGAAAAGTCCAACAGAAAAGAAATGTTCTAGGCCGTAAGTATACACTTTGCACCCAGTAACCTAATGTTCAAGGATGGAAGAGGAGGGGACCTTGTATACAGTAACATGAATTACAACTGGACTTGTGTTGGATCCTTTCATGTCCCATCATTACAAACCTGCATGGCACATTTCAAATCCAGAAATAATGATAACTCTCTTAGGAAGTATTACTGTAAGGAAACCTTCAAATCACATGTTTTCTGTTTTCAGAGTGCTGGTATGTTGCACAAAGCACAATAAATACAAGGCCTCGAGACAGCAAAGCATGTCCGCTGTAGGTGCCTTTAAAAGCCATCTATGTGGGAATTTCAAAAATGACTTATACAGTACAAGTGTTTTGTTATCTGATCTGAACAGGAAAAAAGAATAAACCTTGACGGTGAGTAGGAAAAAAGATGTGAACACGGAGGCTTTGTACAGCTGTGTGCCTCTCACCTGAACATGCAATATAATAACTCACACAATTTCCAGATTGGCAGTGAATGCAAACAAAGGCTTAAGCCATTTCAACAAATCATAATTATGTGAAACAGTATTTGGCACAGGTGAGTCACATCTTCCTGGGTTTTCATTTCACTCCAATATATTTAATCACATTTTTACCTTTTCATCTTATTTCAGACAAACACATAAGAATGTCTAAGTTATCCAACGGTTTGGTAAATTTAGCAAGGTTGTAAGACTTTCAACATCAGTAGCACTTTTTCTCTTCGTTTACGTACCATTTTGCCTGATTCATTTACCTAATACTTTTTTTCCATGTAATTTTATTTGCCACCTCATTCAGTATCCCTTACTGCAACTACTTGTTTGTATGTAGGCCTACTGTATGTCTGTGTGTATTACTATATGTGTTGCCCAAGTTATGCGAGAAAGTATGTACATACTCCTTCTAGTAGATGTTGAATGTTTATTCATTTTCTTGTGGTAAATGTTGAATGTATTTTTAATTTACTTCATGTGCATACTTTTTAGAGGCTGGTTATCCTTCCTATATTCTGCTGACCTTTTGTGTTGTTCAGTGTTTTAACATTTTTGGCTGCTACTGTGCTGTTGAATGTATAATGATGCCTTTCAAATTCCAATGAAACATTTGATGAAAAAAAGAACGTCAAAGTTCACATGACATTTCATGCTGTTCTAACAGTTTATCTACAACATAAGGAATGTAAAGGCAAATGCTGATCTTGATTTTCTGAGTACTGGAGATAAGAATTTTGCCCTTTCAAAGCCATTTCTATCCAAACAAATGGAAGCTGAGGTGCTTTGGTGAGTTGTGTGCTTTTATATGCTTATGTAGAGTATATGACTTTAGTTAAGTGGCAGAGTGAATGTGTCTTGTACTGTAGGTGGTAGGTGCAGGTTTCCTTGTGAAAGGGTGTCAGGGGAACTGTCAGGATGCACAAAGCCTTTCACCCCCATGGCATGCAGCAAAGATCCCTCCCATGGGCTGTCAGAGCCAGGGGCTCTGCACTTATCAACCCATCCATTGTGAAATCAGCCGCCCTGGCCAACCATAGCCATGCAAAATACACCCCCAGCATTAAACACAATTTCAATCATCCTCAACCATCTCCCTCTGCCTTCCTCTCTCTCTCTTCCTTCGCCCCTCTACCTTGGCCTCTTCTCTCTATATAGTGAATAAACAGTTGTCACCGTCAGGTAGCTCAAAATGCAAATTGGGAACAAATGGATCCACTTGAACAGTCTTAATTACATGATATGTATTCCATGAATCACAAATGGTATAGTCCTCAAGATGCAGAAGCACATATGCTGTCCTTTTAATAATTGATTTCAAAATAATGCCACATAAAAAAAGAACCACACCACACCCTCTACACTAGCTGCATATCAACCCAAGTCATGGGCTGTGCACACCAGTAAGCATGCACAGGTGGGAATAAAGACAAGAACCTTTTCTCTGGAAGTGAAGACAACACTAAGGTTCTTTAGGACCAAAGGCTCACTGGCACTGTAAGAGAAGTTGACTCTGTCAAAGGTGATGGAGCCTGTCTTCGGCCAGTCATGCGGAGGCTGTTTGTCCGTTTCCCAAGGTGCTTCACTCTCCAGCTCTGCATACTCAACCACTCTCTCCACTGATGTCATCTGTAAAAACAAGACAAGCATTTTTTTGTGGATTTTTTGCTTGTTGAGGTCAATTTAGAATTTAATGAAATTATATAAATGAATGTAGTACTGTATGTATAATTCTACCATCTCAAGGAGAATGATATTTAAGCTGAAGATCTTTGTTGGAAAGGAGTTCTCCAGTGATTTAGCACTTAACTTCCATAAAGGTGAAGAACATACATTTCAAAAATAGACTGCCCAAAATCAAAGCAACAGCGGGAAGGACATCCTGAATTTGAGCCTCCAGTGCATGTCAAGCTCCAAAAACGCTGCAACCTACAATTCCCACCTGCAACTTGATTTCTTTCGAGAATTTGGGGATCAAATAAAGCAACAGATTAACTGAAATTATTTATACGTGTTGGAGAATAAATCACAAAACTGGATTAAATGAGTACATAAATAATGTGTTCAGTAGTTCATTAACGTTCAAATTGCAGTTGCACTGTTCACATGTAAATGTTCTCACCATGTTCTCGATCTCAGCGCTCTGTCTGACGCCCCACTGGAACATGCCAGTGAGTGTAATGGCATAAGACAGAGCCAGACCCACAGCACCTGGCTCCAAACCTGTAACATTAGAGCAAATGTCAACATGCAGTCACACAATAATGAGTTTATCATCATGGTTCCACTAAAACACATACGGTACCATCCCTGAAGTAAAGGCAGCCGAAAGCGGTAATGGTGACAAAAATGGAACAAATTCCATCCAGACGCACAGCAAACCAGCGAGAAGTCGTCAGGAATAGGAACCAGGCCTCTGTTAACACAACACAACCACAGACATTAGATTATACACTGCACCGTAATGTAAACGTGATCCTGCTTCAGTAATGATGTAAAAGGCTGTCCGTGGTTACAAAAGTCTCTTGACATAATCAAACAAAGAAAACTATGGACTGAGGATGTTTGAATGGTCAAAATACCGAAGTTATCATGACGTGAAAAATGTTGCGATTTAAAAAAAAAAAAATACTACTAATAAAATTATACACATATCCTCTATGACCTAGATCAAAAAAAGAGCATTACTTTGAATAAAATGTAAGTTCCTTTCACCTGAGTGAAGATCTTGAAATTCATCAAACATCTGCTGAAACCTCTGCTGAACCTTGAAGGCACGGATGGTGCTCAGGCCTTGGAGGGAGGAAGAGAGGTGGGAGAAGACGGGACTCCGAGCTAAAAAAAAAAGCATATGAAACATGTCTTACATTTGTACAAAAAATGTATCATAAATCCATTATGATAACACCTAAGCCAAGGTTTTTAATCCAAATGTTTCTTTCTGTTACACTAAGGACATTGTAAAGAGTTTAATACATATTAAGTGTGCACATGGTTTAATAATACATGAGCTACTGTCATATTATATCCGATGACTTGTACACTGTTTCAGTATATATTCAAGTAACCAAGATATTGCAATCTACTACTGAGACCTGCCATGTTGCTTCCTGACATATTGTCTATCAGAAAGTGTATACAAAGAAACAATGATGTGGTAATAAATAGCCATACGTGAGATGTGTACAGCATCGTGCAAGCATGAGACGTTCCCTGTCAGTTTTGATTTAGGTGAAGGTTGCCATTGAGTGGTCTTTTGTTTCTATTTGTTAGTTTTACAAAGCCAAAGACAAAACCTAAATGTTTCCATCCAAGCTTTTTGATAGAACTTTTATTCTTTAAGACGATGGGGCCTGTTGGTCAATGTGCATTTGGGCTCTCAGCCCAAAGTAAAATAGATAAGCTAAAGCCGGCAATGGCCTAGTCATGCCCACTTGGCATTTTTCCCATTGTATGTGATGTCATGAACTCCCGTCCCTTGAGGAAACTGCGTGTGGCCGAGCCATAGGCTACCGCCACCTTTAGCCTTTATGCTAATGCCAATGGCTTTCTTCAATGGTCTATTAGCATTCCTGTGGTCTGCTTTTGTCTTTTTGCACAAATGGACATGTCCACACCCCCACACACAAAAAACTGAAAAAAATTACTGGTAGACTCGAGGCGCTTGATGTCCCTGGAGGTCTTCAGGAAGTAGGATCTCAGAAACAGGAAGACAATGAGCAGAGGAACAACGGGAATAAGGATCCAAGGGATGATGACTGCAGCTACTGCGACCACTCCAATGACCTGGAGAAAAACCTGGGACCGAGGGAAAGATGTGTGCAAAACATTAATCAAACAGCAAAACAGTCAAAAGCTCCACTGCTGCTGTGTGGCCTACCACTGGGGCACTGAGGCCTATTTTCTGAGGCTGAACAAGAGAAACTCTTTCAGCTCTATTTGTGTGAGACCATCATGGACATACAGTAAGGTGACAGCAGGTTGTGGGACTGAGCTTATGTGACTCACAGTGTGAAAGGAAAACGATCACGGTGCTAATTCTCACTTAGTAGCAAGTGAGAATTTACCACTTGGCCACTGCAGCTCATATCCCCGTCTCCCTCAGGCTTTCCCTTCAACACTTCTGGCCTGTAAGCCTCCCTGGCAGAGCAGCCAGCCAACAGGCATGGCCACAGTGACTGGCAGAGAGCTCTGGGAACCACACTGTGGGTGTCTGATACATCACACTCAAACCACACAGCCCTCAACAACACAGTGACTCATCACCCGTGTTAATGGCTCGGTGACACATCTAGACCAGGATACCAGAGCTGCCTAAACAGGATTGGAGGCAATGAGGGCTGACGACACCAAAGCACTCACACCTGTAGTGTGTAGAAAACTGACCTCTGATCAGTATCAGATGTAATGAAATGTATATAGTGTGATTTTCTAGTAGCCTATATTTGGTGGTAATATACAGTGACTTGTACTTTAACACACTAAAATTTAAAAAGATACTGCTAGAATAGTAGAATAATTAGATTTTATGTAAATTAATGTGTGCATCATTTCATTTCTGAGAAAATACAGTGTTTATACACACGTATACATACACACACAGTATATACATACTGCACATGACAGGGAAGTACTTTCACTTCCGATTATTAAAGTACATGGACCCGATAATACTTACACACTTTTACTTAAGTGGAACTTTGAATGCCGCACTTGTACTGGAGTGTGTTTACCATGTGGTATTAATATTTTTATCCATGTGAGGCGACGGAATACTTCTTCCACCACTGAATATGGGTACGAGCGTTTCTTCTTAACTGAAAGATATACTGTGTTACATATTTCATATTCGATTGGTAGATGATAAAATTGAAACCTCACACCCTGAAATTAGACACATCCTAAGAGATGAATCATAAGACGTGGAGATTAGGATCGTGCGGTTACCTTCAGTGGTCTCAGACTAGCCCAGAGAGATGAAAATTTAATTTAGCACCTTAATTACGGATGTTATCTGCCACTTAAGCACACATTTAAGCATGATCACTTTCAGTGTAGTTTTATGATGAAAAGCCACTCAATCCCATTTGCAGTTCAGATAAGAGGGTATTACTAGTCTAACCATTGCCATAGTGGAGCCCACACAATCAAACAGTAAGTGGAAGCTACTGAGCACAACTGATCCCAAGAATTTCACAGTACATAAGTTTCAATCTTAGCCTTGATGGAAGGCTACCAGACTGCAAAGTGAGATGGTGGCACATGGGCCATTACTGCGTGTTATCCAGCCTTCCCTTGAGGGATCAAATATTAACTGAACAAACGTCTTATCATATATACTGTTTTTTCTTTCACTCTCCCGCTGCTGGTTAGTGACACATTGACACCGCTCGTTTTTGTTTGCTGGTTGGTTAATTTGAATTCTAATTGGGCCCATTTCAGCAGGGGGCCACGGAGGTCCGAGGCCAGGCCGGCTTATCTGACGGCGGGGTCGTCTGAGGGGACGGAGGAGAAACAGGAACCATTAGATAGGAGTCTAGCCTCCTCCTGCTCCCCAAGGGCCTCTGCCGCCAAGCGCCCCGCGTTTGATGTGATCCATTTGCGTGGTCTGCCGCTTATCATGTCAGCATCGGGAACACCGTGGCCCCCACCCACACTACACACAGATGACTCCGATAAGCCATCCTACAAGTGTACACCTCACCCCCTCAGACCACATCCATATCTCCTATGAAACCACACAGGAAAAGAAAACTCCCAAAGCCACATCCCGCTGCACATAAAAGTGGATAAAAGGATGAAAGGTTCTGTATACAAACAGTTTAAATAAAGAATTACCGCTAATTGCTCTTTAGCAAGAAAAGAAAGCTACCGCACGCATGTGATTCAGTCATTCAAGCAAACTGGGCACACTGCTGTGTCCAAAGACCATTCAGATCTCTGCTGACCCTAATTGCTTTATTTTCTCAATGATTCTATCAGCTCTTTGATGTCCAAATAAATGTAGAAAATTGAAGTTAATTGCTATATTTGTGTTCGGCAATGATAGCGACTGTTGTTCCGCAGCAGAAAATAAACACTTCCCTTTAATTAAACATCCCTCTGGACACAAAGAATCAGTATGCTTTTTACAACCCCTTTTTCATCCTCCCTTTATTTACTGTCAGTGTGCAATATTTGCCACTGGGAAAGATGTGCAAACAAAACAGGAAATGAGAAGAACACATGGCGAAGAAAATTCCTCAAAAGAAGTCCTCTGTCATCGTTGGAATTTTTCCTTTTTTCTGTTTTTTTCCTTCACTCCACACTTTACGTGACAGAGCCGCACAATAAGTTGCAAGGGTCAGTGGTACTGAAACAAAACAGGGCTGTTCCACTTGGGCTCTGGAACAATGCGAGTGACCCAATCCATTCTACTCTGTCTTTGGGCTTTATTTTAGCATTAAATGC
This sequence comes from Decapterus maruadsi, assembly GCA_030347415.2. NCBI lineage: Eukaryota > Metazoa > Chordata > Actinopteri > Carangiformes > Carangidae > Decapterus > Decapterus maruadsi. The sequence continues at coordinate 15,877,068 of CM064902.1, read as the reverse complement.
CCAGATGCTGTGGCTTTTATTTGGGAGAAATGACTGTGGACACCTCCTTCACATTTTCCCTTTCTGGGCCATTTTCACTTCATAAAGCTGCAGTCAATGTGTTTTGTGTGTGGTGAGGAGGGTCTGACACATACTGTGGTGGTCTCAGTCGCTGTCTACATTGGTGGCTCAAGTAGTCCTAGGATTAGGCCTTTGTGTGCTGTGAAAAGGTAAAAAGAAGTCACTTATTTGGGCTCAGTCAAGCTGCTGATTTCCAACCCCATTTTGGAAATAAGAGAAAGGCTTTGAAATGCAGTCTCACTCTCTCTCCCTCTCTCTCTCTCTACTATAAATCACTAGTGTCCAGCAAATTCATTCATTCAGTCATTGCTCCTTTCTTTCGCTCTCTTCCTCTTGATAACAACACAAAAAACTTTTTCAAACACGCAAGAAAACAGCAATTCACACATCACAAAAGTCACTGGCAGAAAGCATAGAATCCATTATCTCCATCATATTGACATGAGGTGAGATCCTAGATGAGATTGAGACTTTGTTATGTAAGTTCCCAGGGCTCAAAACAACCCCAGCCCTCTAGGTCTGAGTCAGAGCAGCTGAGGTGCTGGACCGCAGCATCATGGGAGACCACACACACATATACACACACATGCTGGGAGCTTTTGCCGGCCAATGTTCGCCATCAAATGACCATGTGTGGTATTGCTGAGTGGCCAGCTATGCTCGCACACATATACACTGGTGTTTTCTTGTGTTCTGGTTTATATTCGGACTCATTTGACAAAACAACAAACTTCCATCTTTAGGCTTCTAACCTCTCTGTGTCACTTTTTTTCACCTTGTGCAAGGGAACACAATGGCACTGTCATAAAACAATGGTCCGAGGGGATTTATGGCCACAGCCTATATATTTCTCCACACAGGTCCGTCCCCTGTGTTTCTCAGGTTAATCTGTGTAACGCCTGGAGCCGGTGCATTCTTCACCTCTTCTGTCACAAGCGTGGTGAAAGAAAGAGAGAAAGCCGGTGAAATCCCATCCTACAGCACTCACGGTTACGTCAGCAGTTCTCATATCCCACAAAGCCACTGAAGAGGCCTGACACACAATGTGCCACAATATAACAGACTCACACACACAACGATCCACCCGCCAGTGTTTTTTAGATAATAGCCATCTTTGCTCTGTGTTTGTGTGCTTCTGCAAAACTCGTGCACGCCCTCTCTCCCTCACACACGCAAACTGCTCTCCCTCTCCGGCAGGTTTTTTGCTGTAATTGACGTGTGTGATTTGTGAGCAAATATTCATAGATGTTTTTTGTGACTTTTTTTTGTGAGTGATGCGAGCAGATGAAGTGCTGCTTAGATGAAAGCAATCGTCAGTTTGTGTCGAAGCATAAACATCCTGACAAACTGAATTTGCATGGGCGGCTGAGAAGACCTACTATGAATGTAGCTATGGACCCCACAGTTAGTGGTGTGACTTGGTCAAGAGCCTTCACACAAAATCCTCCACTGAAAGACCCCTGTACTCACCCCTTATTGTCTTTCCCTCCTCCTCTGCCCCCTCTGTGAAAATAGAGGCAACCCAGGATTTAAAGGTCAAGTCCAAACAAAAGCTGACAGTCCCAAAAGCCTGAGGTGTTTTTAATTGACATTTCTGTCTTTGTCCTCTGACCATAAAGAGAGGAGAGAAAGAGCCTTTTTCCCCCAATATACTAAATTACTACTAAATGAGACCTGCGGAAAAAAATAGGGCTCTGGGGTGTAACCAGGTTCCCCCAGCTTGAGGGAATCCCCTTGTTAGGCGGGTATGGGGGCAGTGCTGAGGGGCTGTGAAGTGCTTACTCCACCATAAAGGAGGAGGCTCTGGTGTAAATCCCCGCACAGAAGCGGTCACTCCCCATAGAGAGAGATAAACCAGTTAGGGCATTGTTTATGAAGTTTCACTTTATTCCCCACTGACAACCATTTAAACAATGACTATGGGGAAATGTCCTTCCACGAATGAGCAACAATGGTCGGGATCAGCAGCTTTTCTGCGCGGCTAATACGTTGATAAAAAAAGAGGGAAAATCTTCCTTCCTGAAAGCATTAAAGGCTGCTCAGGGGGAAAGACACCTGCAAACAAGAGCAGAAAGCAGCACAAACAAAAGTGTTTTCTCCAAAAGGATGCCACCGATGTCAGCCATCACAGTCACCTCCCACTTTCTGCTGCAGCAAAACGCCAGCACAAACACACACGATGTATGTTAGTCTTACTTTAACAGTTCGCTTGTCATTTGTTATTTTTCACGCCCACATAGAAACCTGCATTCTTTAATAATATGATGGTGGACTGGGTAAGTCATACATGAAATACAGTGATGGTGTATGTGCAACACAAGTCATGACCTAGTCTACTTTCACCGTTTTTGGATGGACCTTAGAGGCCTTCGACAAAAGTTATTATTTTACTCCAGCCATTATTCACCTTATTATCAAAATGAGGGGAACTATAGCAGACAAAAAGCTTTTGTGCAAATGATCTTTTGTGCTTTCAGCATTTAAGATGGCTTTTGTCTACTGTGAGATGGGTATCTGCCACAAACATCACTCAGGCATTGTGGAGGGGGGATTCGTTTTCAGCGCGCCTTTGTTCTATTCTTTGGCCCTAACCAAGGAGCCACGCCTGCTCCTCTACCTCGAATTGTGCAGCGAACATTCCCTTCTTTGTGGCGCTAGGTGCATGAGCTGGCTCATCTCCTCGGGCTTTCGTGGGAGATGGCTGTCGTGGTGGCAGGGTGGCATTTGGTAACCTAACCTGGTTATGCAGCAGGGTGGCCCTTGGCTACCCGGGCCTGTAAGACTGTAGAACATTAGGGTGAATTGCACTAAGAGTCCTGTTCTGGATCTGCTCCAACTGACCTGTCCCCCTCCCCCCCCCCCCATCCTCTACCACGCTCCTAGCTCCACTCCTACAAACACATCGTACGCCTGCTGATCACACTTTTTCCCTTTTGCCACTCAACACATCATCCTTGTCACCCCCCTCCTCGCCTCCCCACTGTTTTCCTCCGCATCTGACCCATCATCCTGTGGGCTTTATTTCCTCTTTGGTTCCTTTCTCTCCCCCAATCACTTGCTTAGTCTCCATACACATTCTCTGAGGATGCCGTTTCTGTTGTGTCACACTGGGGGAGCCACGCCCTCAGCCTATGTGCACACTTTTATTAAATCTGTGCAGGCGCTGGGCCGCGCTGGCGGGTAATCCTACAGTAATTGTTTCCAGATTAGGAGACCCAGACCACAAAGCAGGTTTAGCCAGGCATGAAATGGCCTCCCCATGCTGCAGCGCCAGCGACCAAACCTGCCGAGGTGAGACTCACCTGGATAAAGTCCACAAACGTCCATGGGAGCAGTGAGTCCAGGTAACCAATGTCCTTCGAAAACCTGTTGAGGATTCTTCCTGGGAAACAACACACACACACACACACACACACACAAATGAACAGATTAGAAGAAATCAGATGTGAGATGTATAGACATTATATTGCTCATAAATTTTATTAAAATGTATAACTTGCTGAATTAATTCAAGAAATCAACATGAATTGGTTGGGGTATTTATCATGCTTTGTAATTTACAGGCATAAAAATAATCCTCTATGACAAGTCAAATAGAGATATTCTTTATCCTTAAGCTTCTCTGCACCCACAAAAAGGAACATTTTTGTTTGTTTTAATTTCCTTCTGTCTCACTCGACTATTGAGCAACTGTTACCGAAGAACTGTACCTTCCAATTTAATAGAACAGAGCTTATACGTTGAGAGTGATAACAGATGAAAAACACAGGCCTATCTAGATTAAACAATGAATCATTATTTGTCTAGCATTTCATAAAGACTGCCCTACTCTTGGCTGAATACGTGAGGGAACCTTTTGTTTGGAAACAAAAGGGCAACAGAAGCTGCGTACCTGCCTTTATGCTCTGACTGGCAGTGTCAGTGACGTTAATTGAGTTGCCTCCAATCTGCTCAGGTGTTCATTATTTTGGCTGGTACTCTGCAGGTGCTGTGGCAGCCCTTTATTGTCGCTCCTTTAGTAACTTTGCTCCCCTATTCTGATCCCACAGCACATAAGATTACACTCCAGCTGCGTTCACACACTATTTACTGCAGGGTCAGTGATAGCCAATCCCCACACTAGACTACCCAAAGGCAGGCAAGACAGAAAGCTTTCTCTATCTCTGTCCCTGAAGGAAGCCCCCAGACTCTCAGCGGCAGACAACAACAAAAAAAAAGTACCAGAGCAGTGACAGCATTGCCACAGTAAGAGCTGGGCTCAAGTTAAAAGACAAGACTAAGCTGTGGATGTGTTGTGTTGTGTGTCCTCTATGGTTTATATTCCCTGTCAATGCGTTTCTAAAATAGCGTCATAATGTTTTGTGCTATACTTAAGACCTATTGTCTCTCACAGTGACACATTACCAAACAAACAATAATATCTGTCGAAGGAGAATGTAAATAAAGCAGCACTCACACATTTAGGGTTTTAACCCCCAATAAAAGGGAAACCAACCAACCAACACACAAGCATGTCAATGAGTTTATCTAGGCTGACAGAAGAGGCCCCGAAATACACGGAAGGACTTGGTAAAAGGCCGCGAGGCACTTTGGCACAGTGTGGTGGTATGGCGCTCTGGTGGAGCCATGGCACCACTGACCTAAAAGTTGCCTCCCAGCCTCCCAGTCAGTCCTACAGAGTTGGGCCCTGTAATCACCTCTCTCCACGGCCGTAAGCAGCTTACAGCTTTATCCAAAAATGCCGCTCCCGCCTAAAAACATGCATGCAGACGAGGCCGGGCTCCCCATAACAGCCATTGCATAAACGCAGCCAGAGCATTATTCCCCGCAACAACCCAGCAATGCTCCAAATCAGTACTGATTCAAAGTCAAGTGGCGTAAGCATGTTGTACACTTGGAGGCAGACTAATCTTATTCACAGTGTGAGTGCCCCTTTAGCATACAGACATCCCGAGGGGAAGGTTCAAGCAAGGGGGTAGAGCTGCTACTATACCAGTGAAGAATATCACAGCTTTAGTCTGGGAATGGGGGGGGGAGTACTTGTCAAACTGTGTTTGTGGAAGATCCAATAATATTTTATGTAATTTTACTGTCTAAGCCATAGATGACCCAAATTCATGCATATCTGGCAAACAATGCCAATAAGAAAAGGATAGGTTTCTCTGGGTTACATCATACCATGGTTGGAGGGTGTTCGAGCAGAGAACATCAGTCAGCTATCAGCTGTTTGACAAGCGGCTCAGTTAACACAGAGTTTCAGATGGGATGAAGTAAAGACCCTTCTCCATCCTGCGCAGACTATAGAGGGGATACATTACAGTGATGCAGTTACACAAAGACATTCACTGCATGGAAATGCCTATGAGGTAAGATCGGAGTGGGACAATGGCTTCAATCACTATGGGTGGTTGTCAACAATATCACCTATTGTGTAGAGAGGGGTATAGACGTTTCAGGATATCAGCAGCATTAGTATCAAACAATTTCTCATGGTTTAAGACTCCAGGGGTGATTTGCACCACTTTTTCAGGCTCAGGAAATATCAAGCCCTCCCAACTAAGGCGGCCCCTTAGGTGGAGATATTAGTTGAGCAGGGCCCCCAATCACACTTAAAGAAGTGGAACAGTGGGGTCCGGCTAGAGCGGGGCGTGTGGCAAATCGCTGTTCCCTGTAAACATCAAGATAAGGGGACAACTCAGAGCCGCTCCATGTGTGGGCCCCTGTGCAGTTGGAGGGGCCTTTCAGTGAGGCAAGTGCGATAATGAAGGAATACTGGGGAGGGGGCTGCCAAGGCTGGAGGTGGCACAGCTCACCTGCACTTCCATGAAGGGCCCGGGAGCCTGGGGCAGCCTCCCACCGCCGGCACCTTGCTGCCAATACTAATACATTCTAAATCCATTCTCTTCGCTCACACCGCCAGGCTCCTGCAATCTCCTCTCCTTCCCTTTCATGCAATTAAATAGTGGAAGTGCCGAGCGAGGGGGAGCCCTATCAGCCATACTGCACACACACACACGGCTCCATCTCCACATTCAATTTACACACTTCGATATCATCATCCTCTCTGCAGTACTTCCTCCACTTTGCTCTTAACACTCTTGCAACTCAGACCTGAAATACAGACATTAAAAACATTGCTTCTGTAGACACAATTAGAATCTCACATCACTGACTACAGAAGATCTAAAGTTCCCTGCGTCAACAGCAACTGAGTGACACCCAGCACCGAGATGGCCCACTATGCTGGATGTGAAAGGGGGACAGCAGTGGCGTGTGTGAATGTGTGTGTGTTGCCTGAAACGCCACTCCTTGACTGTGCTGATGAGCTGAAGCCCTGGCCTGCAGTCTCTGAGGGGATTAGCCAACTCAATGACACTAAATTACAGGGATCAACATCAGCTCAACACATCCACCGCTGTCTATGCTGCTCTAACTGGATCAAATTAGGATGAACAGCTGTAATAAGACTGTGCATATTACAGAAATTGAGAGACATGAATATATTAAGTTTTATAAATCTATTTAAAAATAGAGGAAGTAACAGCCCGTCGTGTTATCGACATCATCTCGCTATCTCTGAACTTATCAAATAGTATTGTTGCAAAACATAAAGGTTTTAATCACCAAAAGCTCCAACTTGGAAATCAACTATCTCAACACAGCACAAAAGATAACACGGAGTCATGACTCGAATGGCGCAGAGGCATTCAGTGGCTGATACAGAAGAGCCACAATGCCTCTCCATCAATCATAATTCACCGCTGCTGTACTCTATTGTTATAAACCGCATTCACAGAATAACAACCAAGACCTTTGTGCAGTGACGCTTGAAATGGTAACCTTTAACTCTGAGGACGGCTATCAAATACTGGGCCTGTTCAACGGCAGCGCACCTATCACTTAACACATGTAAACAGCTGTCAAATCCTTAGCATGTAGGCACACACGGTTACAAATTGCTCGCACTTATGGCAACACACTAGTGGATGTGGAAGCAGCTGTGATGGAGGTGACAGTTAATTATATAAAAGAGCTGAAAAAAAAAACCTTTTTTGACAGAGAAGGAGGAAGTAAGAGAAGGCAATAAGAGAAACCAGCACAGTTGACAACAACTGTCTTTGTGCTGTTTTTTTTCCCCCTAGGTTTCACTTAAGTGAATGAGTCACTTCAAAATAATTCATAGCAGCAGGGAAAAAAAACAGCATTATTAAATAAAACTTATTCATACTGCACGGGTAAAAGTAAGGTCAGGTTCATGCCTAATCTACTGTTGACTGGAGAAAGGACAAAAGAAACTGTCTCTGAGACAGTTTTCTATAAATCCAGTCAAACACACAGTGTTGTTTGCAAGCCTGGAGGCCAAGCTGTAATGACTGGACTGGTCATACAATGGTTACTGATAGCAGCACAACAGCAATCAGATAAGCAGTGTCTGTTAAGCCTCTCCTTTACTGCACTATTAAACAGATTATTACATTATTCAAAGTGTTTGTTCTTCTCCTGTGTGCAGATTACCAAGAAAAGGCACACCCAGATAAGCCGTCAGGTAGTCCAATATGTAACACCGCAGCAGCACTAAAAACAAAAGCCCAAAGATTACGGACCTGTGGTGTTTGCTCCAAATACGGCTTTGCAAAAGAAAGCTTTGTCGCTACACCCACTTGTAATGCCAGTAGAAACCACAAGCTCCTGAACACCCTCAAATCATATTTAGACTTGTGTTAGCAGCTTATTATGACTCATTATACAGACACAAGTTCCCTTCTTGTTGAGAATTCCCACCCGAGCTGATTGTGTCGTACATGCATGTCACTATGAAGAGATTAGACTGAGTAATTATCTGCTGACAGGTGAACAATGCTCCAGAAAAATTAAAGTTATCAAAGTGGGCCACTTGACAGTTGACTTTGGATATGAATGACAGATTGTAGTGACATTATTTCACCTGATTAAAAGAGGTCTTTAATTAATGCCCCCAAGTCCCAGACACCGAATAACAAGAAGAGCAAAACGTTCAAGCAAACGATTCTCAAATTAATCTTTAATTATTTTCAGTTTTATTGGTTTCTATATGGGGAAAAACAAATGGTGCAAAACACACCTGGAGACAAACCAGCAACCCTCCTTGAGTAACATCAGACAAGTGTTTGCTCACTTTTAAAATCATGTCCATCTGCTCACTCCATTGACCCAGCAGCTAACAGCCTACAAAGCTAATGAAATAATCAAAGATTTCTGATACAGCGTGCAAGACAAATACATCTGTGTTTAAACAGCACTCTAGTCCAAACACAACACTGTCCAAGATCTACTGCAAACACTATTTATTCAATATGATTGTTTGCTTTTTTGTTTGGGCTCACAAAAAAAAGAAAGATAGTACTCTCTTTGCTGATTTTAAATAACATTATTGCCAAATATTAAGGCGTATTACAAGGTTTTTTGACGGATTTGGCCTCTTGGTTACACAGGCATTACTTCTCAGCAGCGACTTGTATGATACCAGTTCAGTCACTGTGAAATTTAACACCCAATAAACTGTTTATGTCTTTAAGCTTGTTTGGCTAAATTTTAAATTATTATGGATATTAAATTTTCTAATTAACATTTATCACTTATTAATTCTATTTATGGACATATTAACATGCATTTTGATATGATGATATTTATATAAAATCTTTTGATTATTATTTGTTTATAATGAGTTTTGTGTGAAAAATGTAACATTTGAACGTGTGAATTATTATATCACACGCAACTTGATAGCAATGACAAACTATGGAGTTAGAGGGGAGGCATTTGGATGTTTGTGAAGAGGATCAGACACATGACAAAGTAACAGTCTGCTCTCTAGTGGTGAGATGTTACAACAATTTCCACAGAAACTATATGTTCTCATCTCAAAATCAGCTCATCATCCCTGAATAACCTTGACCACTTTAGACACAAGTTACCAGTCATCAGTTATTCAAAAAACCTGACACTGAGGTGAGCCACTTACCAATTGGATTGATATCGAAAAAGCGTACTGGGGTCCTGAGGATGGCATTGAACATGCTGTTGTGCAGGGTTTGGGCTGAGCTCACCAGGACATTAAAGAAGAGCAAGCTGCGCAGGAAGCCAAACACAACCGAAGTGGCTGTTAAACCTGAGAGAGGCAGAGAGAAAAATAATTCATCAGAATACACATGCTGTCCTTATGCTTGTTCTGAGATTAGCTATGCATTTTAGATGGCATTATTGAGCAAAAACATGTGTCTTCCGCTTTATGTTTTCCTTCAATTATGTTTTTCCTTTTTTTTTTTGTCTTGAATGCTGATCTCTCACTGTGGATACAAAGCCTGAGAGAGTGAAAAGGGTTGGAGTCACAGGGAGATAATCAGAGCAATCCAACAGCAGCGAACAAGAAAGGCACTGCTATCTCCCCGTACAGCTGAGGCCCATGTACACATACACTGGGCCTTGAAGGCCTTGGGCCACAGCCAAAGAACTGTGGGTCTGTTCATTGAATTGCTGCGTATTGAGAGCCTCACAGTACATAAAAAGCTATGTGCGCTCGGTGAGCTTCACCTGCGTAAACACCTAGGTACAGGTCAAGGTCCAGCTGCTGGGGGAAGCTGCCATTGAGGTGCTCTGTCACATTGATGTGCTTCTGTTCAGAGGCCCTGCAAGTCAGCCACAAAAGAAACAAAAATCCACAAGGACAAGTAAACACAAAGAAGAAAGAAAGCTGCAACATGAAGGTACTAGACAAACACATTCCTTCTATCTTGAAGCACAAGGTCAGTTTCAACAAGTGACAGATAATACCAAGAAAAACAGTTTGGTTCAGTAGTCTTCTATTAAATTATCAACCACTTCAAGTCTTTAAAAAAAAATGTTGCTTTGGCTGAAAAAAAGAAGTATTTTTTTCTTTTTGAAAACAAGCCTTGTGTTTTTCACAGGATGTAAAAGAAACAAAAATCTCACCAGCAAGCAAGCCACCAGTCCTGTAGAACAAATGTAACCTAAAAGAAACATGAAAACAAGCCCATAGAAAAAAATTACGCATCTTTTTTTTTCATATCATATTACACATGAAAACTGCAACAAAAACACAAAACAACAGCAACAAACAAATACATAAACATATAATACAACAGCTTATTTTGACTATAAATTATTAGATCAGTTTGTTTTGCATAAAGTTCACCCACAAGTGAAGGAATATGTGCTGTATTTTTCCAGAACTGACAGAAAACACAAACCGAAATAATCAAAGAAATAAACTCACATGTGCAAAAGCATTGAGTAAAAGGAGGACCAAGAGAACCAGGAAGTTAGCACCTGCCATGAAATATTTCATGTACATACGCAGGCCGACATTTCCTTCCGAGCGCTTTTCCTCTTCTGTTGGTTGCCCACCTACCTACAAATAGACACTCGTGTCAATACCAGTCACTCAGCATCACTTCAACTCAAGCCATAGTGAAGAAGGAAAGGTGAGTATCTTCTGCTCCCTAGTGGCTAAAAGGATGAACAACAGGCACTTTCCTTGCTATACTTTTTGGACATGCCACCACTCAAGACTGCTGCTTGTGTAACAAATGTATGCCTACCACTGCAAGTGGCTCTCCTGGCTCAATCAAAGAGCACCGTGAGGACGACATGGACGAGATGGAGGACATGGAGTTGTCAGATAGTGTATGGTTAAGGCGAGAGAGAGTCGGAGTTGTGCTTTGCCTGTCTTCCTCCTGGGCCTCTTCCTCCTTAAGCAGGGTCGTAAAGTCAAGTCCTGAACCCTGCAATTCATTGTAGGTCCCTTGTGCCACCAAATGGCCCTGACACAAAGGGAAAAGAGGCACAGTTACAGCACAACAATTGATAAACACTCATACACAGGGGAGTCTACGGGTGTTTTGCTTAATGTCTATACATGTAACTTTTAAACTCTTATCATAGACTGTGCATTTATGGTAGCCTCCATGATCACACTTTGGAAGGAGAGCTGTACAAAAATTGTGGAAAGCATTAATATATTATTCATATTTAAAAAATATAGTCAAGGTAACCAATTGGTGTCACATTTACTTATGTTATACAGGCAAGTACAAGCTCAGTAAATGGATTCTGTAGCTCTGTAAGGAATGTTGTTGTGTTTTAATTATTGTTAACTTAACAAATACCAGTATTCAAAATCTGTAATTCAATATCATATACTATTCCTATTTATATAGTCATTTTATTCTTTCCAAACTAAAATATGTGCTGTGGTGCTTTAAACCCACAGGCCATGTTTCTTTTTTTCCTTTTTCTGCATAGAAAAATAATAAAAGCTTGCACAACATGCACGCAGTTATAGTTATGCCAAGAATCAAACAACACTAAAGCAAATATCTACAGAGCCAAATATCACGATATTTTTCTCAGAAGTCAAAGAAAAGCCAACTAGAACTAAAACATCAGTGAGTATTGGACTGAACAAACTCAACACAGTTCCAGTGGGTAATAATGAGCTGGAAGTCTCACTTCAGTACTTAAGACAACTGGTTGCCAACATATTAGCAATGTCATCCAACAGTTAGTGGTGTTTTTTAGATCCTCTGACACCCAGTCGTCAGAAACCAGTTATTGAACTGAATTTACAGAGATCAGTCAGTTCGAGTCCTGTGCAAAACAACCAATAAGGCATCTAGAAACTGGCACATTTGATTCTTTTCTGTGGTTTGAATCTGGGTCAGCACTTCCACTATACAGTAATAGCTGTGTACCCAAACAAACTGCAGCTGACGTTCTTGGGTAAACATAAACTTTTTCAAGCTGCCTGCAAGTCTATACAACAGAGGGGCATTTGATACTCAAAAGATAGTTTCTGAATGCAGAGACACTGAAAAACTATTGAGCTATTGTAGAATTAGACATTAGTGATGCTCTAAAGCAGATACTGTTGAGAATGGTAGAATTATACACTAAATACTAACTCATGATGAAAGTATTTCAGTAGCAATTTGTTTTTTGCATGAAATCACACACAGATAAACACATGCTCATACCTCCTTTAAAACTACTATTCGATCTGCAGACTTCAGATACTGTAGCTGGTGAGTTACCAAGATGCGAGGTTTCTTTCTCAAAAGTCCACAAATGCACCTGAGTATAACAAATATTTTTGTGAAAATTTTAATTTTTAATCAATTATGATGAATACCTTAAAATGTGCTTTACACTTGATTTCTCCAAGGAAAATATCAGAAAGAAAACTCACTCTTCAAAGAGGTGGCGGCCAACCTCAGCATCCACAGCACTGAGCGGGTCATCCAGCAGGTAGATATCCGCATCCTGGTATACTGCTCTGAAATACACACATATTCAGGTCATCCTTGTCACCACCATCAAAGACATAATGCATCACTCTGTAGTGGCTCAACACACCTGGCTAAGCTGATCCTTGCCTTCTGTCCTCCACTGAGGTTGGCCCCTCTGTCCCCTACAATTGCCAAGTCACCACCTGGCAGCAGCTCCATGTCCTGACCAAAGGCCAGAGGCAACTTTACCAATCATTCACATTTACACTGAGATCACTACAAGTTACTACAGTGTACTAGACTAAAATAACACACTGGTCTACACAGTACAAGAATACAACAGAGCATATGACATGATCAAGAACATGACTTGAAGTGATTCTCACTCTCTTGAGGGCGCAGGCTCTCAGAACTCTAGCATACTTCTTGGGGTTCAGCTCTTTGCCAAAAAGGATGTTGCTTCGAATCGTACCGGGTAAAATCCAGGGCTGCTGAGAAGTGTAGGTCAGCTCTCCTTTCACTTTGACCACACCACTTTCCTGACTCAGCTCTCCCAGGATGGCACTGAGGAGTGAAGACTGACATGCACAGACACAGACAACAATTTTTGACATTTTGCGAAATACTCTTAAAATCACTCTCTTGCTAAGAGATCGAAAGGAAAGACACTCTCACACCTCTCTGGTTAGTATGAAACTGAGACGAGAAGGTAATGAGGTTAGCCTACATTGGTGTTCATATAAGTGATGGAAAAATAGTTATAAAAAAACTTCCAGTCAAACTGCATATTACATTTCTGTTCATGAACGGCAGTAATTAAAAACAAGGCTGCACTGTACCTACTGTATGATATTGTTGCTTACATACAAGCTAATCTAACTCTACAGCATCTTTCTAACTACCTGCTCATTGGCTTTATTTATTTATTTCATTTATCAGTTTATTTGAAATGGGACTCTGCATATTCATGTACAGACAAAAAACATTATTTAATGTAATATGCCAGATTTAGCTAGAGGGCTAATTTTCATCCGTAGTCCCACTGTCCACAAACAAATAAAATTACATTTACTGTATACAAAGACCAAACAAATGGTAAACATAGTATAGTATATCACATAATTGTTGCATTAGTCAGGAGGATAGGAAATTATCCTACCATAGTTGTCGTAAAGTGCTACTGGAGATTCATTAAAGTGTGTCAACAGGTTGTAAATAAAAGATAAGAGTATCTGGTTTTTACTGACCATTGTTTTTAGCTGTTTCTTAAATGTTACGTGGTATTGTTGAGCTTTCTCTTATTACTTGTGTTCCAGGTTGAGCAACCATAAGACGATAAAACCTTTTGTGCAAATGCTGTTCTCCTGAACATTTACCTCAGTCGCCCCTGGTAGCTGACCTAGTTATTGTCACACTGTTTTTCTTTTTGAGAAAATCTCCCAAATAAAATCTCTTCAGTGGGAAAAGCTTTACCTTCATACCACTGCAGAGTATTGGAGTAATTTTTCAAAATAAAAGAATCTTGGTATCATATACAGTACATCAAAATAGTCAGTCCTTATACTGTATCAGTCCTCAGGAACACTGTGGATGGCATTGAAGTGCTGGAATAAAAAACAACAACCTTGCCACTAACAGCACACCTGCTGAAACCGAAACTATTGCTGAATAAAGACGGTTTCAATAAATTAATGATATAAACTTTATCAATATGTCTCAGGTTTATCGTCGTGTGTGCATGACTATAAATCTGACAGTAGTGAAAAAAGCTCACCTTTCCAGCCCCAACAGGTCCAATTACTGCCAAGAGCTGCTCGTGCCTCACGGTGAAGGACACGTTCTGTAAAGTCGGAGCATCTAGCATCTGTAACAAAAATCAATTGAACTGAAACATGGCCATCTACGAATGTGAACTCAGTCACTTAAAGTCAAGTTTACTGTATATAGCCTAGATAAAAATCAATGTTCCCTGGAGAACATTGATTTGCGATGTGTACAGCACATGGCAATATCTAAGCCAAGACATCCAGGGGTCTTGTCAGGATTGCGGCATATGATTCATATTCAAGATAACTGTGATGGTAAGAGGAACACATCCTCACCTTATTCCAGTAGCATATCAAATCCTGAATCTTCACCATACAGTCCTTCTTCTCTGCCACAGGGAGTCCCAGATGCTGAGGAGCAACTTCATCCAGCAGAAGAAATTTCTTGAGGAAGGAATCACAGTTAAAGCTTCAATTTTAATGGATACTAACCAACACACTCTTGGTATAAATATGGCGCCTGTCTGCGGTATATTTACTTTAATCCTACGGATGCTGATGAGAGATTCAGAGACCTTCTCTATGGCAAAGGGAAAGAAGAGCGTAATGGTGAGTCTGACTGCCCCGTAGAGGGAAACAGCCATAAACACTCTGCTAGCGGACAACTCGTTTCCATTTAGTACATAAACGCACACTGTGACGAAGATGATGATCTTGCTGGCCACAAAGAAAGATGCCATGTTCAAGCCACGCAGGTAGGAGCTTTTCATGATCTTGGAGATTTCCATTCTGTGCAATGACAGAGCATCATACATGACTAGTTGTAAGGCAAGGTGCAAACAAAAGAAATGTTTGTTTACTTATTTTCACATTAATGTGACTTTTAAAAAAACATAAATGTCATACATCATTATAATACTTAATGACTGAACAGGCACAGAAATTAGACAAAGATATTAAGACAAACTGATCTACTGTACCGTCTGATCTCATCCACCAATGCAGAAAAAGGCATCTCCCATCCATACATCTTAATGACACGGATCCCAGAGATGACTTCATTCATTGTACGTATTCTTTCATCTGTTAACATTGCTGTTTCAGCCCTAAAATGATACAAAGCAACAGTAATGGCACCAGTGCAATAGAGTTTTTTTCAGTGCTCAAAGGAAATCAACAAACTACCAACCTGAGTGTAGAGAACAGACGTCCAAACATGGTCTGTATTGGCATCAAGATAAAGAAGACAACCATTCCCGCGAGGCATGATGGGCCAATTGCATACATCAACAATACTATCACAGTTGCTGCTTGCAAAGGGCCAATCCACAAAAAGTGTAAGTATAACGTTACCTGTGAGAAAATATTGAAAAACATATCAAAGTTAGAGTGTGGATAAATGACCTGATACATCAAATGGAAAATTCACATAAAAGACACTTTCAACTAATCACCTCATCAAATTTGTTGACATCATTAGATAAGAGGTTGACAATTTGTCCTGTGGTTGTTGTGGCCAGAGCTGTGCTGTTAAGACAGAGAGCCTTTGCAGAACAAAAGTGTCACATCAAGTTATAAAGACCACAAGAATGTGACAGAGGACGACAGTCATACATAGATATGTCATTACTGACTGACCTTCCGATAGATCATGTGGCACATGGCAACACGGATCTTCATGCCCATTCGCTGAACATGGTAGAAATAAAGATGATGAAGGACAGCCAGGGCAATGGTTGACAGGGCGATGCCTGCAGCAGAGCTGTAGGCTTCATAGACTGCTGCAGCGCTGTTAGGGTCATCACTCTCAAAGTACTCAATAAGCTTCCCGAGCAGCAATGGTTGAATGATTTTGACAACTTCCTGGTAGGAAAGGAGACATAAGGCAAGTGAGTAAGTAATGGAAAGTGTTGATTTAAGAATTGAGATTTATTTTAATATGCTCAGTGATAATGTGTGGCTATAATGTGTGTGACTGCACTCTACCTCGATGAAGATGTATATCCCAATGAATAAATATGATCTCCAAAAGCATTGGATGAGAGCTTTGGCAAGATTTGGTGGGCGTGTTTCTTTCGCTGCCCGTTGAACTTCTCGATCCCAGTACCTAATAAAAGCATTAGAAAATGAAAAAGAAAAACTATGGTTACCTACTGTCACAAATTTCTAACCAAGAGAACTTGATCAAAAATACAGCATCGGTGGCAATACCCAGGAAAGTATAGGGAACTGGTGAATGTTTCTCAAATGAAATCAGAGGAAACATTTCTTTCTGTATGTTTCAAGTTGCATAATACACACATTATTTTGTGGATGTTCATTAAGTGCATATTTTGAGGCACTACTACTGTAAATCAACTCTCGCTGCTACAGTTTTACACAATGCAACTATGTTAAGCATTAGTGTCATTAATATTTATGGTTAGTTTTAGTAATTAACTATTCTTGGTGTTGATCAGCCCTCAAGCCCCAGTCTTACAATTCACACAATAAAGCTTCTGTGCCTAAAAAACCTTTTGAGTCCACCGTACAATCGACTTGAACACTTATATTGAACAATTTTGCCATAGTGCCAGGCAAGGAAGCAAAGTTCTCACCGCAAAGGGCTCCAAAGAGCAGTACCCCTGAGTTATACTGTGTTCACCCAGACAGATACACTGTAGTTGTCGGTGTAGTATCTGCCCTCTCATGAATCTCTAGTATGATCAGTGTGGGGGAGAAGCCCTCTCTCATGTGACAGTGTGAGAGGTACGATCTATAAATAACCATGTTCACCTCCAGACTGAAAAACAACTCTGATGCTAAACTCCCTCAGAGGGGGTGGTCTCTTCTCTTCAGGGAGGATCAAGGCTAAGAGGTGTCAGGAAGTGCTGGGTCACTCTAAATCACTGGTTGTCTATAGAGATCGTCTCCTAATGCAGATACGTGGTCATTATATGACTTCTATATTATCAGAGTAAAGCTCCCACTATTGTTTGCACAACAGTTTGTGCACTTAAGTTGTTCTGGTAGAGGCACCAGGTCAGAGAGAATCCATATCCACTTGCCGTTATCTTTCAGAGGTACTTAAAGTTCAAGCAAGCAATTAGTAAAAGCCTTGACGTGACGGTGGATGTCAAAAACAGGCTCAGTGATCTAAATCAGAGACACATGTCACCTGACACTTGTACTGGTCATATATCCAGAACTCGTGCTTAGCAGGTAGAGAGATTTTATTATAAGTTTACTATAAGGTTTTCCCTTGTCAAAAGCACTATGATGTAGATAAATGCTGAGAATAGCCCGGGGTGGTTTTGTGTGTTTCCCCCAAAAACCTATGAACTGGAAGTGAACACCAGCAATAAAGTGGGGTTGTTAAGGCAACATGGTCCCAAGAGCCTGGCTGGTACTATCATGCCTACAAGGCTGCATCTGCAAGGGCTGCAGACTGGTATTCTTAGTGTGGGAGTTGTTCAAAGAGGACAAGCATAGTAGCTCACTTTCTGTGTAATCTGTAATGAAATATGAAACAAGTGAATCGGTGATAGTGGATATTATGAGTTGAGTTCAAAATCCTGCTGCTGACTAGGTTTGGACAGTGAATTGTTCTGCTCAGCATCATGTTAAAGATTGTTGTTCTGTAAAACACAGATTGCTGTGATGTCTGAATTTACAAGAATCTGAGACTATTCAGTCGCTGCTTTATATGGAATAGACTCTGAGAAAAAGAAAATTGAAAATTAGTTTGCCTTGAAATACTTAGAGATCTCATCTTATTTTTGTTTGATATTTAGGCTAATTGCCTGAATTTTAATGTTGTACCATTGCAGTTCCTCTCCGATCCTATCCGATGCATCCTCTGGTAGAACTTCGTACATGTCATCTTCCTCCAATTTCCTCTTGTATCCGATTCTGAACAAGGGATTGAGCCACCTAGAAATAAAGCACATAAAGAGATACTTGCAGTAGCTATTACTGAAATAACTGACATTCACATTCATGTAAGTGAAGGAGAGTGGTGCATTTATTAAGTAAACAGATGCAGTTGTCATTACTTTTCACCATTGTAATTCCAAGGTTAAATACTGTATCAATAGCTACTGGACAAGTACCACTTAATGAAACATGAAAATAAAATCTTTTACTAGAAACGCACATTTACAAGCTACATGCAACATTTAACTTCAAATTGAAGGACTACTTAAATGTGTCTTGTTCCATTGTAGCTAATCATACTTGACAGCACTATCACAATTTCTACAGAGAATGTTTTAAAACGACGTTAAACAAAGTTCTTGAGAATAACTGTGAGAAGTTTCAGTCATTGATGAAACTTCGTCATAGCTGCTCTAAAACGACCAGAAGTTTGCCTGCTCTGCTTTCAGACTGCTGGGGTTTAAAATAAAACCAACAAAGAAAAAGAACAGCCTGAGCTCTCTGCTCCATGCGCTAGTAGTGCATGGACGGATGCGCAGCATCTACCTGCTATCACACCCAGGGACAGCCTCTCTCGAGTGGCCACAGACTGTCACACAGGAGAGCTCTCCATTCAATTAATGTCAAACACGGCTGTCACTGTGAGGCCGGTTTTCTCTTACCAGAAGAAAATCTTGGAGAGAAGATTAGCTGAAGCCGACGGATTATCCTTCGCCTCCTTCCGCAGAGGTTCCATGCCCCCCAGCAGTAACCTGAAGACTTTCTCTGCAGGCTGTGTGGCCGGTGGCTATCGATTAAGACTTGGGGAAGAAAACACTAAGAGGACGGCTGCTGTAAACTCCTATGTCTGTCAATATTTACACCTGCCAACATCCAGGACAGGATTACTACGGGGGACGCACAGCCGGTCTGGCTGTCAGGTGAGCCGGACGCCGCGTAGCCCCGCCCACTGAGCGCGTATTGGCCGAGACAGGTCTCCATCACTACCCACACGAACTCCATCCTCTTCATTGAAAGTCAAAATGAAAATGTCTCAATTGAAAAGCAAACACCGCACAATGAAGATAGTTATGTAACAGATAACAGCAACTTTAATATTAACAAATAAGTAAGTAGTAGACCACCACTGGCTACACCATTGTTGTTAGGTTTAAAATATTTGTACAGTACACAGTAAAATCTAATTCACTCACTCAACTTAGCCTACATTAAAACTGGAGTGTGCTAAAACACTACAACCAGGCTACACTTCTTTCAGTGTCTGATATCATTTATCATCATAGTATTGCACAAGACTGAATTTCTAAACTTGGTTTATTTTTACAGCTTCACAAAGGTTTCCAATTGACATTGATTGTGGCATTTAGCCCAACAGTTTATTGGTCTGCTTTGCCCAATTTCTTTTTAGAATCTTGGTTCCACAAAAAAAAAAAAACTTTTAAAATAAGAAATTAGTTAGGCTATTTTTTCCTCAATCGATGGTCTTTGCCCACTTTGCTACTCACTCACTTTGGAAAAAACACAGACACAAACTTTACTGATATAAATTCACATAGAGCATATAAAACTATAGCTTGCCTAACGTACAATAAAACAAGGCCACCCTACCTTAGATAGGTTATCTACCTTGAAATATAGCCTACAAACCACAGTCTATGCTATAAACATATTAGCATGCATGTTGTAGGAAAGGTCACTAGAAACAAGAGAACTTCTCAAATCAAAAACGTTTTCGCTCAAAGTACTTTGCTGAACTGAACCTCAATTTACCTTCCAGTCCAGTCGTGGACTTCTTGAAGACTCGCTGTGCAGATAGTGGAAAACAGAGTGAGGCATGGTGAAGAGTAACTTGGATTATTAGCTGAAACACGGTAGGCTACACCGTTTACAGGCGTTTGTTTACTTCCGCCATCGTGATTTCTGATCGTCGAAATTTGAAATTAAAATGGCGGGCTTATCTGATGGCTCTGTCCAATCAAAGCACACAGGTAGCCAGGTAGCTGTCTGTCACACACGTATCGTTACCTGTTCACCTGATCCGACATAGGCTGGTAAGGTACAACCAGAGAGACAGCGTGGTGTGGGCGTCTATGGCGGTTTTTCTCTTGCTGTTGGCAAAGCCTCGGCGGCCGACTCCAGGGCCGAGATAACCAGGTGGTGGTCTGACGTCACAACCCAACCGGTAAGAAACAATCTAATTTCCTGTCATTTTCCATTATAATATTTGAAGTCTAATGTAGCAATGATAAATGGATAAATAAAAATGGAGGTCAGTGGTGAATGCAAACCGTAGTAGGCTATTGGCTGAACTTACCAGTCTGCTAATATGGGCTTGTAAAAAAAAACAAAAAAAAAACAGATGACGCCACCTACAGGTAGTTGTAGGCTACTTTGTTTCTCTTAGAGGCCTAAACTAAAAATTCATTCATTCAATGTTAAGAGACTTATGAAGGCCTCATTGTCATAAACACTTTACTTTATCAAGTGTCAATGTCAACTAGTTGGTAGGTTGATTTACTAGCCTAGGCCTATTGGTGCCAGCTCATCTGTTTTTATTTTCCTGATTTAGATGGAAACAACTGACACACACTCAGTGGCTATGACAAACAACATGTTAACATATAATCTGGCAATCATTCATCCTGTTGCCAGACTCTTTGGGCAGAAATAGATTAACCAGTGAGTGGACTTTGCCACATTGCTTCCTGTTTTTAGGATTACTGATTCCTTCTGTATTGTTTTTAATGTTAATATGACACCTGGTCTTATTTTTGGACCAAAACGTGCACACACAAAAGGACCATTTCAAATAGGCCTCCTGCTTGCTGAAACGTAATGACTAACTGCCAGCTCACACTTTCTTTTACTGTGTCACTCTCAGGCACCTAGGCTTTGCCTCACCAATAGAGATGAAGGCGAAGCATCCTCTCTGTAAATCATCTCAGTGAAACACATGTCCACAGTGTAATTTGCCTGCCTCAGGCGATTTTATTTCTTCTCTTTTACTTGAATCTACCAATAGACAATATACATATCTTAGCCCACCAAATGTCAGGTTTGCAGATTCTGGCTTTTCTCAGTGGCTTAGCTGGGCTTGGCGCCACTATTGGTGCCACAGTGTCCAATGAATGGAAGGTCACCAGCCGGGCGTCCTCAGTCATCACAGCAACCTGGGTGCTTCAGGGTCTGTGGAACAACTGTGGTGGAAACGCCATCGGAGCTTTGCATTGCCGACCACATCATACTATCCTTCAGCTGGATGGTAAGTTCAGAGGGTCAAAACTACCACAAAAACAATCTCACACCTGTGCATGACGCTATTGTCTTTGTTACTAACTTTAAATAAGGAGTAGATGTACCCATGATGAATCAAGTTTGTGAACATATAACAAAGTTGTGATAAGACTCTATGTATTGGAGATGCTTTGTGATATTTTCCTCATGTGGAATAATGCAGGGGCATTAGAAACGAGTGTATCTCCTTGGTTTGAAAGATGTCGATGATGCATCACAGTCCATTCGAGTTCGCGAAAATTCTTTGAAAACTTAAACTTTGCCTAGTAAATTGTAATAGGCTACAAGTGACCACTTCTGCAATCATGTGAAATAATAGATTATCTTAAAAACAATTAAACTTTAATTGTCTTTTTTCTTGAAAAAGATAACCAATTGCGTCTTTTCTAACCCTTTTGGAAGGTCACACTGTGTATATCAATATTTCTTACAAGTAAAAAAAAAAACACATCTGATCAAGTTACGCCTGTTCTTATAGTGACATAGTTATCATTGTCTTTTTATGATCAGATATACTCAGTTATAATGGAATTTGTAAATGCACATTGGGAAAAGAAACTCAGTTATCAAAGCAGTTGATAATTTCAGTTCCAGATTATGTATCACACGTTAACTATAGCAAATGTGTAATCTTTAGTTGGAAATGTCAAACTGAGAGTCTCTGAGTCACTGAAGTTTCTGCAGAGGCCAAGTAAACAAAGATTATGGGGGCAGTCATGGGCTGATAAAAAAGAAATGCATTCTGATCCATAAAACAACACTTTTTTATTAATATATTGAGCGGCTCTATTTATCAGTTAGACATGTAAGTGGCTACTTGTTGTTCTCATTGATTGCTTTTTGGTCACTTTATTGTTTTGTTTAATTTGTTGAAAGTATTCCAGTTCAAATTGGCGCACAATGGGAATCTTCAGTATAAGTGATGAAACAGCCATTAAATTAGTTTACAATTAACATATTTTAATGCTAATTTTGTGTGACAAAATGCTTTGGGATTCTCAGCTCCATCTGATGGTGGCGGCAGAAAAATAGCTGAAACTTTCTCCACATCATTTACAGCCACCAGATGGGGCTGTAATCCACATAATAAAAACTGCTGTTTGCCCATAACATTCTTTGAAATAGCAATGCTTTGCAGTTAACAGTGTTAACACACTTAACAGTTTATCTAAACATTATTTGAGTTTGAACATATTTAGCCTACATGTGGCAGTGAGGTAGGGGTTGGGATGGGTGTGGGGGGCAGATTCTGTACTTCATCTTAAATCAAAAGTCAAAAAGTCCCAATTCAATTTATCATAAGCCCAACTGTGCCCAGGATACTATTTGAACTTCTGGTTTAATCTACCCCATTACCACTGACAACATAATATTTACAATTGAAGACATTTCTAACACACCCCAGAATTAATGGTGTGTGTTTACCCCATAGTGCTTTTAATTTTACTTTCGGAGGTTTGAATGCAAAACTCCTGCTTTTATTGAAATGTTTTTTTCATCTTTTACTTATAAATGAAATAATCAAAGTGGCGGTCACAGTACCCACTGCTGGCCACAATACTCTACAGATGCTCTACATTTTACGTGCGTATGGTGGTCACTCATGACTTTCCTGACGTCATCACACTTTTCTACATCCGGAAGTTTCACCTGCCCCAGTCCCTGTCATCTCTCTCTGTGAGTCACAGTGACGTGTACTGTGTTGGTGGGGTGGGGGTGGGGGGGACACTATAATAGACCACTGGCCACTTGTTGAAGTCCAGGACCAAACTCCTCCCTGCAGAATTTAACAGTCCGCAACACATTAACTATCAATCACAGCCTATCCATTGAACCCACTAGTGCAGAGCCAAGCTACATTTTCAGGAAACTTCACAAGCCAAGGCAACTTTGGTCAATTTTTGGCCCCACCAACTTCCTTACCAGCCTCAGTCGTGTGGAGGAGTCTTCTCTGAAGTGTGGCCAGCATGTTTCAGGAGATCTTGGCCTTTGTACTGTCCACCTCAGGGTGGGTGCTGGTGTCTTCCACCCTGCCAACGGACTACTGGAAGGTGTCCTCACTTGATGGAACAGTCATCACCACAGCTACTTACTGGTCCAATCTGTGGAAGGCTTGTGTCACAGATTCAACAGGAGTCTCCAACTGCAAAGACTTTCCCTCGATGCTTGCGCTGGACGGTCAGCTCTTTCTTCATTCTGCTTTAATGCTTGGATTTCCTGCCATCCACTGTGTTTGTCTCTTGAACTTTTTAATAGTGTGGCTTGACCTTTTAAATGGCTTAGCTCAACTTTGACACAAGTTTCCATCTATGTCCCTCGGTTTAAGAGCACAAGGTAGTATCTGTAGTTTTTCTTTCAGCTAATTCATCTTCATTGTCTTAGTGCCTCAGAAAAGGTCAAAATCACCTTTTTTCTCATTAAGTTTTGCTAGAAAATACAAGTTGCAATTTGAGGTTCATTACGAATAAGGACTAATAGATTCACTTAAGTCTAATGCAAATCTCCAAGGAACAACTCATTTACCTCCAAATATGTCAATGTTTAGCCTTGGTTCTCAGAGCCTGAAAGCTATAAAGGAGATTTACTGGGACCCTCAGGCAATTTCTACTATGGCTGACTAGTTTCAGGGGTTGACCTCTAAGGTATTATTTGGCCCAAAATCACATCTGAATGAGACGTTTCAAGGCAGTCACCGCTCAAGGTGCTCGAAAACAATTATGGTCACTCGTGACAAATTGTATTTCTTGCTTAATGTGTAAATTGGCCAAAAGGTCAATAACTCATTGACCTTGCGATGTGCAGATTCAAAGGGGAGGTAAAAACCACAGAATGGAGTAACAGCACAGCAAGTTACTTTGACTATTGACAATGAACTTGACAAGTTGACCTCTGTTTTATGTCTGCAGGTTACATCCAGGCGTGCAGGGGACTGATGATTGCAGCAGTCTGTCTGGGGTTTTTCGGTTCCATATTTGCCCTTGTTGGAATGAAATGCACCAAAATCGGTGGAACTGACAAGAGCAAAGCCAAGATTGCCTGTTTTGCTGGTGTTAATTTCATTCTTAGTGGTAAGTATAGTGAATCTGTTGAGTTATTACTTTTCTAATAGCATTTGCTGTTGATCTTCATCGCCCTTTGTTTGTTGTTCTCAGGCCTCTGCTCATTGTCGGCGTGCTCCCTGTATGCTCATCGGATAACATCAGAGTTCTTTGACCCAATGTTTGTTGCACAGAAGTAAGCACCTTGTGACTCTATAAAGTTCAAAATATTTAAATGTTGCTTCACCAATTAACAAATATTGGTTGCACTCATGCTTTGTCTGCAGGTATGAACTGGGCGCTGCTCTCTTTATTGGCTGGGCAGGTTCTATCCTTTGTATCCTTGGAGGCAGCATGCTCTGTTTCTCCATTACAGACTCTTTTTCCAAAAGGTCTGTACAAGTAAAACATACTGTTTACATTGTGAAGAATATACATGCTATGAATAACTGTGTGTTTCAATTTTCTCAAGGTATTTGATTTGTGCACATGACTCTGTGTTCTGTATCTTCACAGCCACAGTCAGGCAAACTATATCTACAAAGGCACTGCCTCGCATTCTCATATCTCCACCTACCCAAGAGGGCAGACGAAGTCTGTAAACCAGAGGCCGCCTCCAGACTACAGCAACTCCTCCAGGATTCAGCACTTTGATAAGAATGTATATGTTTGAGGGATGTGAATACATAACACTTTCGGTCAAAGCCACTGGTGAGTCTTAAGAGATATCCTATGTCTAAAAGATACAGACCAGTGTAAAAAACCTGGAGGTTTCTGTCAGACTTGGAATTCAGTTTAAAATACTGTTTCTTTCAGGGGTATGAATTTGAACGTGTATGATACAGTTTACTCTCTGATATCAGAGAATTTATATTTTCTACACTGGACACAAATTTTGCATTTAACAGTTACATTTCACAGTGCATTGAATATCTTTATAATCTTAAAAACATTTGGTCCAGAATGGGTCTTTGTAATCAAATGTCTACATCGTTTTCTGTATCCATAGTATGCCAATAAAGTTTGTGATATTTTGTAAGACGTTTCCTTTGTTGGTTGTATCTTTAACTGTAAGTAACCCACGCATGCTGTTAATCTGTAATGACAACACTTAAAGCTGTGTCAGACACAGGTTTTTTGTTTAACATGACATAACCATTAACTGTGATTTTAAAAATCGAAAGTTGAAGAGGTGGGTGGGCTGCACCTTGTCATTGTGCGTCATTGTGTGATTAGGCGAATGTGTAGTGAATGATAGGATCACTGTTTTGGAGTCGAATGTGAATAGAAAATAAACACATTTTAAAAAGATGAATCTCAATTGCAGCAAATTTTATTCTGTGTCTTGTGTTGTTTTGTCAGATGATGATGTCGTACCTGCTCCTGTCTGCAGAGGGCAGTACCACTATAGGTACTCTGAAGAAGACCAGTGAGAGTTTAGTGTCTTTACTTAGGGACTTTCATTAGGGTAACCATTTATAGGTCGTCACAAGATGTTTATCAAATGTGTTGTTGCGAGGGTGCAAATAGGGACAAGAACCAAAAAAGGAAGGTAAAAGTGATGTGAGATATCTGAAGCAGCAGGCACACACTTTGCAGTTTACAGTAAACAGGTGACCCAATGGCACAGCGCCCTCATCAACACTATGGCACACAGCACACAGTGTCAAACACAGTGTCTCCTGCTCGTGTCTAATGCTTCTGTTTTGAGCTGTTAGCCAACTCAGTGGACAGAGGCTGCTTCAGACATGGATAAACGTCTGCTACAAATATTAGGCTTTTTGACTTCATCACTGGGATGGGTGTTTGTGCTGTGCACCATGGCCATGGATTACTGGAGGATCACCCAGCTGGGAGGACAAGGAGGCTCCTTCATCATTAGGGTGGCCTGGTACTGGTCCAACCTGTGGAAGGATTGTTTCACTGATTCTACAGCTGTCACCAATTGTAGAGACTTCCCAGTGCTGTGGACAGTCACCCGTAAGTGTCTTCAGAGGTTGTATATAACTCAGCAAACATGTTTCTATCATCTGTCTTTTCATTGTGTGAGTAGACCAGCATGGATAATGACATTATCCTCATTCCCTACTACAGTGGCCACTGTTCACAAAAGTTAAGCATCTTTTGCAATGTTAGCTATTCAACTTGACTGTCCTTTTTAATCTGCAGTTCTAATAAAATCTTTACTAATGTTTGTGCAGAAACTAAGTGATGGTTTGAGAAAACCATCACAATCTTTGTAACGTTGGTATTTGTTGACTACCTTTTTAAAATGTGGATTCACATGACTTGGCATAAACATCATCTTCTTTTCTGTGTGAGAGAAACTCAAACATTTCTTTTAAACCTTTCAAACCTGAACTCTTCCCATTTCTCTCAGCTTTCGTCCAGGGTGTGCGAGGACTGCTGATGTGTGGGATAACTCTTGGATTCTTTGCCGTTCTCCTTTGCTTTCTTGGGATGGAGTGCACTTACATCGGTGGAGCTGATAAAACCAAGGACAAAATGCTTTTCGCTGGAGCAGTCTTTCACATTGTTGGTTGTAAGTACAGAACATACATATATGTGTTTGTCTTTGGAAATGATACTGTTTTGCCCTCATTATTTCTTGGTATCAACGAAACCTCTGCACACAGGTGTGTCAGATCTCGCTGGCTACTGCTTATACATCAACAGGATCGCCAGGACAACCTTTGCTGAAAGTATAGGGCCAGGAGTCTTGCGGTACACTTTTACTTATAGTTTAAATATATTTCCATCTTTATCCTCACAATAAATATATAAAAACAGACTGTTATTTGCATACAGTATTCACACTCTAAAATGATCTCTTTTCTCACACCTACAATATTCCAGGTATGACCTAGGACCTCCCATATTTCTTGGATTGGTTGGATGTTTCTTAATCCTGTTGGGGGCTTTGTTTTATGCTGTGACAGTCTACAGAGTGATCTGCCCTGAAAGGTATACAGTAGATCATCCATCCTCATCCCTCTTCTCTGTGGTAACCAATGTCATACTGGTTTATTCATTCCAATGTTTTGGTCTTACAGTAAAGTGGTATATGCGTATGGAGGACACACATACATGAGCCCTCGCACCAGGGGACGAACGTTCACCGGGTACTACCAACCCTCGTGGCAGTATTATCAAGGCTCAGGACGAACCAGCAGCTCCAAGATCTCAAAACTCTCTCAAACGACACCCACAAAAATATCAGAAAGAGATGCATTTGTGTAGTATCTCAAATTCCTCTTCTTCTTTTTTTTTATTCCAACAGCAGCAAATACACAAAAACATAGTAACTAGCACATAGAAAATAACCTCAGCTTCTGTTGTTCTCATTCCCTCTGTGTCATTTTTTGTTTTTGTAAAACAGGCCACAGTTGATATTTTGTTGTGATTTAATTAAAACATGTCTTACAAGTTATGAATCACTAGAATATTTGTGAATTGATATATAATAATGAAAAATAAAAACTTTGTATGAGTGCTGTCTTTCCAGTCTTTTTCATCAATGCATTGTGTTATGTCAAGGTATTACTTATATTACAATACTTGAATTTGTCTCAGTAGCCTCACTTTTATAAAAAAAAAAAAAAAATAGATGTCATCAAATTACAATATTCTTCTGTCAGCTTCAGAATTGTGTTATAGAATTTTTTGTTTTGCTTTTTTATATCTTTTACAATTCAGGCACCTGATTCACTTTGTTTTTTTTGTTTGTTTGTAGCATGGCACACGCCATCTGAGTTAAGATTACATGGCAGACGGAAACTGAAGCCATGCTGGCAGGCTTCTGAGGGACCAACAACAAACATCACCACCAAAGTGACCTTCACAAAAGGCATCAAACACAAGGCAAAACATGTGATGATGTACACAAACCACTCATGTGTGTGCATGTGTGTGTCACTGTTTCCATCTGCATGCAGCAGCTGAGGAGGGACTTTGAGGCAGACAGTGCCAGACACACAGGTGTCCCACAGTTTGTGATCCCGAGCTTTGTAACTTCTCTTTGTCTAGTGGCTGAACGCCAGGGGAAAAAAGATGGGATATAGGACTGTGGTGATGTACATGGAGATTGGATGCTTCGTTGTTTGTGTGTCTGGGTGGATCCTGGTCTGTTCCACGATGCCAACAGAGATCTGGACTTGGTCTGAAGTCGACAGCATCGTCCTGACCACTTCAAACTACTTCTCCAACCTGTGGAAGGATTGTATATCTGATTCCACTGGAGTATCCGACTGCAAGGGCATTCCATCAATGCTTGCACTGAACTGTAAGTAAAAATGTGTTTCAGCACAAGGCAAGATGGTGACTAATAGAATTTAGGGCTTTGCTGAACATTGTTTTTGCGCCTCTTGGACAGGGGACATTCACATGTGTCGAGCCCTCATCATCATCTCCATCATCTTGTCTTTCTTTGGATCAATTCTGGTCTTGGTGGGAATGAAGTGCACTAAGATTGGGGGATCGGAGATTGCTAATGCAAGAGTAACGTTTGCAGGGGGGATGAACTACCTAATTGGAGGTACTGTAAGACTCGCACTGAGAGTTATTTGAAAGACATCACACTGAAACGAACTGTATGAACCTTGAACTAAATGCATGTGTATTGTTTCAGGGATGTGTTCTATGGTTGCTTTCTCTTACTATGGAAACAAAATTAGAGCAGAATTTCAAGACCCTAACTTCAGAGCTCAAAAGTATGTACAACTAGCCATGCTATTGCCTAAGAATTAATCACACTATTCTGTCAGGGAAGAGCTGTAGCCTGATGACCTTTTCTTGCATCTACTGCCAGATTTGAAATAGGTGTTGGTGTCTTTATCGGCTGGGGAGGATCCACCTTACTGGTTTTCGGAGGCCTTATTTACAGTATATTTGCAGGCTGTGAAGGGTTCAATTCAAGGTGAAGTATACAGTTGGATTGTTGTAATTTCTTTTATATTTTTCCTCCCTTTACAGAAAATTAACCATACATTTCTTGAATTTCAACCCTCACAGCTCCGAACACAACCCCACTTACCAGTTCCCTGATCCCTATGCAATCATCCCAGCGAAAAAGAGCATTGTTTCTCTGCCACGTTCGGAGAGGACTGACAGCAGGAAATCCAAGAACAGCAGTAACATCAGTGACACCAGTTTTGCCAGTGACAGCAGCATCTCTGGGGTCACCAGTATCACCAGGACAACAGCTTCTAATGCTTATGTGTGATTTATCATCACATGAGGAAAATAATTATTTGCAGTCATTCAATGTTGTTAGTAAAAACTGCTTTGTAAAAACTGTGCATGTTTTCTCACCATGTATAATTTCCCTTATATGTCAAGACCTTAGCTCTTGCTCTGATCCGATGTACAAATCACTGTGTTATTACATGAATGGAGAATGTAAACATTTTTGAAAATTGTAAAATGTTGAAATTTGCAATAAAACAATTTTTTATAGGCCTATTGATAGTGGTTTGAAATGACCATGACAATCATTCATGCTTATTAACCATGCAAGGGGCGACTCATTTGGAATCTGTCACTAGCCTACAAGTGGCAGCCCAATGTGTGTGAGGATCATGACTGAAAAAGAAAGGTGAAAACTTTCTGCTTGCACCCCTAAAATTTTAAGTTAGGACCACTGTGCTCAAAATGTTGGTCCGGAGCTCTGTTTCTGGCTCCAACTTACCCAAATAACCCTTTATTCCTGTAAATGAGCTCGGAGACTGATATTTGTCTATGACACACACGCACACGCATACGCACACGGACACACACACACTCGCAGTCAAACCAAAGATAACACACACTGCACACTTTGCTGCCGTGGCTGCTCTCTGTTGAACCAACGGGGGTGGGCGTGGCTTCCCGCAGCGTCCAGCCAATCAGCGTCACCCACGACCTGTCGGTTGCGTGTTTCTGCTCCGCTGTGACTGGGACAAGAGGAGCAATATGCTAAACAAGGCTCAACTCATGGGACCGAGCTGAATTAAAAGCGAAACATTAGTTTAATACGACCTCTGGTGAAGTTTGCAGGACCTTACGAGGCAGAGAGAGGATACAGATGTAATCATGGTTTCCATTGACCATGTAGCTCATAAAATACTGACTTACATCCCTTATGTTCTTGTTTTGATTGACATGAGATATGAAGGTAAGGAGCTGACTAACTTGTGTTTTTTTTATTTCGTAGACAAGGTTGCTTATACAGAGTTACTTATTTAACGTTACCTGAACTTCGGTCACGGTTCAGACGAGGCTGCTCTGAGCTAAAGTAACGTTAACGTCGCTGCTGTCAGTGTCAACATGAATACAACAGTGGTGGCTAAAGTGGAGCTAGCTAGCTGCTATCCGTCCAAGTGTCCACTTTGTTTTAGCTCTTTGGCTTTTTGATCATGTAGTTGACAAGTTAATTTGCAGCAGCACGAGTGGAAACATGGCTCATTGTGTTGTGTGTGCGTGTTTCAGGAGTGAAATGCGGTAGGGATGGGAGTGTGGACAATCACATGGAGATGGGGAAGAAGCTGCTCGCTGCGGGACAGCTAGCCGATGCCCTTTCTCATTTCCATGCCGCCGTAGGTAAGTGTCAGAAACATGGACAGAGTTTACCTTATTGTTGGCTATATCCGGAAACGTAACCCGTAACTTTTGACATGTTTTTTTCCATCTTCTCTTGTCAGACGGGGATCCTAAGAACTACATGGCCTACTACAGGAGAGCTACAGTGTTTCTAGCAATGGGGAAGTCAAAGTCTGCACTGCCAGATTTGAGCAGGGTCATTGAGCTCAAACCAGACTTCACATCTGTAAGTTCCAGTTATTTGGTTATTTGCATACTGCACCCACACCACATACATATACAGAACAATGCAGGTCAATGATGGCATAGGTGTCAGCTGAAGGGACTAACGTTGGGAAACTGGTCAGCATTGACAGCTGTGTTGATAAGAGTTTTTGCATGTCATGTATGTCTTCGCTTCTTGCTCAACAGGCACGGCTGCAGAGAGGAAATCTCCTACTGAAGCAGGGGAAGCTGGACGAGGCAGAGAGTGACTTCAAGAAGGTGGTGAGTGTAACAGAGGAAGGCCCAGTTTAAAGTCTACAGCAGCAAGATTTGAATGGCAGTCATTATTATTGTCAGACAAGCAGAGTTCACCAGAAGGTGTCAGTGTTGATCATCACACCTAGCGTGGAGGTAAACTTAGGTCAAGGCTTGATATTGTTTCATTATGATGTTTCAAAAGATTTTATGAAGAATAGTTGTTGAACTTATGATGTACCCTTGATTTATTCCACTGCGCTGTGCAGAATTTTTATTTTCAATAATAATAATAATGAATTTTTTGGTTTGGATTTGGATAAAACTTTTTGAAATTGTCATAGAGTTAGGTAATAGATAGAAATAGAAGCTACTACTTAGTATCATGTGAAACAGATGCATCCTGCATTCATAAGGCATCTTACAAGATGCTGATAATAATTAAGTTGGTTGTGAGCTCACATTTGGGCCTTCAGGGATCATTTATACGTAGGTGCTTGTTAAGGATTAAGACCGAAACTTGCTAATGCATTTTCCATTAGAATTACCAAATTAGACTGAAGTTTCACAACACCCCCAGAGGACACGCATGCCCTTGTAATATCTGCTATTAATTTGTAAAGTCCATTTAAAGCTGCAGTATTCTCAGGTGAGGTTATCATGCAGAGGTAAATTAAGTTCTTCTTCTGTCAGATAATGTCACAGTGTGCCAAGGGCATGTGGCTGCCCTGCTGCCCTCCTCCTCATGTTCTGATCATTAGCATTTTGCTCTCTTATTCCATTTCTTTTATCGAACAAACAGTAAACCAGACGATGTTTGATAAACTTTCTCATACTGTAGGTTGAATCTCAGTGGTTTATTCTGTGTGATCCTGTTTGGCAGGCCGTGATATGAAACCTAGTTGTGCAGTTTGTTACAGAGCGCCCCAAATCTGTGATTAATACAGGTGCAAAGTCACACTTCAAAGCACAGAAACTTTTACAGCTTGCAATCAGCTGCGATGGCTTCTTCTGCAGGAGAACAATGAGTTACAATCCCAGCAAAGGCCTGTAGGCATCTGGGCTCACACAGTTTTTCACGGACAATATCCTGCTGGTTTAATGTCAAGGTGTCTGGCCAGAGGTGCATGCTGTCCTGCTGCTTCAGCAGTCCACAACATTGGCCCAGCATAATGCATCACATTTATGCATTTAGGCTCATCCCCGAGCTGAGCTAGCAGGACACATTTAAAGGGTAGCGAGGTCTGTTTGCAAAGGTTGGGTCATTAGCTGAGGTGGCTCTCATGAATATGATGACCTCTATGATGAGGATTATTATAACATAATGAGTGCAGGGAATGGTAAGGACTGATGTGGTGCTTTCACAAAGCAAGGTTGGCAGAAGAATCTCTTCAGAAATGTTAACGGCTCAGTAGTGACTGAATAGTATTTTCTCAAACACACAGTTCAGGGCTATACCATCTACTTATATTCCACACTTCAGTTTCTGTTTTGTCAGTTTAGCTTTTCTCATGTTAGACTTTTTTAATCATGACTGTAAGTACTTGATATAATGTCTCGCTTTGCAATCCTCCAGCTGAAGTCCAACCCCAGCGACAAAGAAGAGAAAGAAGCCCAGAGTCAGCTGACGAAGTCGGATGAAATTCAGCGGCTGGTGGCTCAGGCCCGCAGCAGCTTCAGCAGCCAGGATTATATGACAGCTGCTGCCCAGCTTGACACTGTCATTGAAGTAAGAGTCCCACCTCGTCAGCATAGCCTAATTTCCCTGCAAGCAAGACATTGTTGTTGTTGTTGTTTTTTTTATCATGGCTGCGCAGTGTGTACAGATTATTTGTGCAGTTATCGGTGCTGCAGTTTGTTAAGAGTTCCTCTCCACCTGTGACAGACCTGCGTTTGGGATGTGACTTCACGTGAGATGCGAGCTGAGTGTTTTATCCAAATGGGAGAGATGGGGAAGGCCATCAGCGACCTTAAAGCTGCTTCCAAGTTAAAGAACGACAATACCCAGGCTTTCTACAAACTCAGCACCATCTACTATAACCTTGGAGACCATGAGATGTCCCTCAAGTAAGACCCACTTTGCAAATTGAGAGAAGATACATTATATCGCAGGTGCTTCTGTAAATTGTTATTACCAGTCTAAAGGCTTGTTTTCCTGTAAAACTAATGGATTAAGTCACAAGTGTTGCATTGCACGTTTCTGTAAATACATACAGTATATATTTTATCCACCTGCCATATGTCAGATATTTACATAATAATGTGTAATATTAATCCATAAATCCAATCATGTCCTCTTAATGCAATGTGGCAGGCAAAACTCACCTGCAGTGCAAACACAGAAAATCCAATGGCAAAAGGGAGGCAAGGATGATAAATATACCCCCAGCAGCACGGAGTTCAATGACGCACAACAGTCTATTGTTTAACAATGACACAAAATATAGGTTTGAAAATATCCTCAAAGCTGAACTCAGCCAAAGCGGACTTTCTGCTAGTCTGCTGCGGGTGCTTGTTATTTCAGTTCACTTCCTGTGAGTTGGCAATAAATCGTACAGTATAGAGTGCATCATTTAACATGGAGGATAAATTTGCCTGCTGTAAACGCTCTCTCGCTCCGACTTTTCTTCCCCCCTCGTTTCCGATCGGCAGTGAAGTACGCGAGTGCCTGAAGCTGGATCCTGATCACAAGCAGTGTTACAGCCATTACAAGCAGGTCAAGAAACTCAACAAACAGATCCAGTCTGCAGAGGAACTCATCCAACAGCAGAGGTAGGTGTGTGTGTATGTGTATGTGTATGTGTGTGTGTTCAGGTTATTGTGTATTTGTGTAAATATACAATAATACCCCCCTCTGAATCCCAGGAATTGCATCATCTGTGACCGCTTCCTTATCCTTAAGCACTCCTGACTTTCTGCCCGTACAAACAGCCATGCAAATCCCCCTCTGAATATGAATGGATGTCACATCAAATTTGACATACACAGCATACCGTATTCACAAGACTATACCGAGGGAATAACAGAGTGGCATGATGTTTTTGGGTGCAATCATCCCCCTGTTATATTATTCCTTCCCAGTGCTGCAGTGTTGTTGAAACACCTCCCCTGCCTCCCTGCTCTTTCAGGTACGAAGAGGCCGTGAGCAAATACGAGGCGGTGATGAAGACTGAACCCAACGTGCATCACTTCTCTCTCCTTGCCAAGGAGCGCATCTGCCACGCACTCACGCAGGTAAGACCCCCTCAACCGCAGCCAGCATGAGAAGTGTATTATCTCGCTCTGTGCTGTGTGTATGTGTGTGTGTGTATCTGATCACTGTCATTTCCTCTGCATTGAATCCAGAGCCAGCAGGGCAGCAGGGCTGTCTTGGTGTGTAGCGAAGTGCTCCAGTCGGACCCGGAGAACGTGAACGTGCTGAAGGACAGAGCTGAGGCCTACGTCCTAGAGGAGCAGTATGAGGAAGGTAAGCCTGGCAGTCACTATTCAGTTTAGTTGAGTCAGTGTCCTCTAGGAATTCATTATATTACAATAGAGAAAGCTAACAGCCGTTGAAGATGGCTTCAGCCGTGACATGTGCTGTGGAGATGATTTTTTTTGTCAGGAGTGTTCTTAGTGATATTTTTGTGTGTGTGATGAGAACACAGTCTCAGATTCATTAATTGTCCCATGAGAGAAACTTACAGGGCCTACGAATAAAAAAGACAATTAAGAAATGACACATAGTGCAACAATGTGCAAAAAAAAAACACATGCAATTACAATTAAATTAAATAGGTAAAGTCTGCAGACCCTTGACTTTTCATAATGCAACCCACAACTCATAATATAATGACCAGTTCTTATTAAAACAATGGTGTTCATTCAGTTATTTTTACTATTGAAGTGGTAGTGGCTGGTGGTATTGTGCTGGGCAAAGTGTTTCCTATTCTACCCCAACATATTTTCAGCCAGTGTGTGTGTGTTGGGGAGTGTGTGCTGAAATAACCCAAGCTAAGAGGCCAACTAACTGATGTCATGGCTGTAGCTTAACACAAGGGGTCCTTGTAACACTACATGGGAAACACATTGAGATAAAGCAGAAACATCAAAGCTGCATCTCTCAACACCTGATCATTCAATCCCGTCTCATTTAACACAACATCTCTCGGTTCAACTCTCATTTTGAACATGAATTTGAATAAGTGCAATAAATAAAGGGGGGGAAAAAATCAAAGGTTCCTTTATCTAATTTGGTCGAAGCATAGAACTCCGGTGTCTAAAAGCCTGAAAAAGACAAACATCAGCTGTCAGTTAGAATTAGGTGTGGCCTACAGGATGTAGAGCTCGTCCTGTACTGCCGGCTGAGATCACGCAGCACGTACTGTATCCGTGAAGCCCGGGGAGGCAGAGGCAGGATTAGTCTCGGAAACGGCGCTCCCCCGTTTCTTCCTCTAAGTCCAATGATGGCAGATGGCGACGTCCCCAGGAACAGTCGGCCTCCCAGCCATCGTCCTCGCTGTCACCTGATATTCTGCCACCACCGCGCAAACAACCAGTGGATGATTCAGTTAGAATCCCTGCCTTCATTTTTTAGGTTTATTTGACAACTTTTAAGTTTAATTCTCGATTTAAGTCGGTGCGTTTGTGTTAACAATCTAAACCCATGAGCAGCTGCTCAGCTCATGACAGTAATGTAAAGGCATAGAAAGGTGGAATGAGTCACTTGAATGTTGAATGAGTGACATTGTAGAATACTTGAAGTACATGATCTATACACAGTGGTTTTTGAAAAGAGGAAAATAAAGGGCCAATACTTTCATAACAGTGAATATCAGTGAGACAGCGCACTCAAAACCCATGCACAGTTCCTTCATTATCTAGTGCATCAGACACTCCAACACTGCTATTGATTTGCACACAGCA
Organism: Decapterus maruadsi; assembly: GCA_030347415.2. NCBI lineage: Eukaryota > Metazoa > Chordata > Actinopteri > Carangiformes > Carangidae > Decapterus > Decapterus maruadsi. Next base: position 15,840,771 of record CM064902.1, on the reverse strand, counting down.
TAAACAAAATAAACACAAAGTAATGATTCATAACTCACCAGAGCGATGCACTCAAGAGGAGAGATTTTCTGCGTTTGTTTTCAGCAGACCGCTGCTGGTCAAAGCTCGATTCGAAACCCGGGGCTACGGAGGCTCTGTTGACAGCGTGCGTCATTCAAATTAGAGACTGCAGATGGAAAAGTTTACCGGCTCGCACCCGACACCGTAAGACAGCGTGTCAGGCAGTTGTTCTGCTGAAAGGAAAGGTGGCCGCAGTGCAGACGGGCCGCCGCGGATAGGACATCGTGGTGAAAGAATCAGCACAAAAGCTTTTGAATTCCACTTGTTGGAGAGGTTTTTGGTGGTGGCTTAAAGAAAGAGATGAAAAGGAATAAATAGACAGAGACAGAGAGAGAAAGATGGAGGCAGGGGGTCCCTGGATGGATTTGAACAAGAGGCATTATAATTACATAGCCCTCGTTTTAGATATGTATGCCACCACGGCATCCCTGGGGAAAAAGAATATTCTGTGCAACTTACGTCTAATAGTTCAGCAATGCACAATAAAAGTGAATCAGGTTAGCAAAAGATGAATAAAGGTAGCTCGGGTGACGTTAAAGATTACTATGTGCCTCAACTAATTACAGTGACAGGATGATCATAAAATGGGAGCCTGAGTGAGTCTCCCTGCTAGGCCTTTCTTCCCATTGTCACCAAAATAGAAAAGAAAAAACGAACGGAACTGGCGAGGAAAGTACCTCAGCACTCTGGGCCAGAGCTACAAAAGCCCCCCCTCTTGTCTGATGAGGGAAATGTTCCACCACCGTTTTTTAAAGAGGAAAATAAGTGATTCATCTAGTTATAAAATTCTCAAAAGCCAAAGCCACGAGCTGTATGGCTGAGAACTAAAGATACACTTGGGGTTAGTGTGACACAGTGATGTTATTTAGCTTTATCTCGGCGAACAGCCCGCAGAAGTGTTAAATGCAAAATGTCAGCACACGCACAAAGAAAATGGCAGCTATAAAAAGAGATAAAGGAGTCACACTGAGGCTCCGTGTCAGTTTTCATTTGCTCTGTGTAATTGATTCATAAGGGTCCCATATGTAGTGAAACGTCCAGAAATATGGTGCTAACTTCTATTTTAGATGAAGGTTCGACAAGTATCTAACATGTTGTATTTAAGAAATGGAGAGAAAAAAAAAAAACCCACACACGCTCAATTAAACGGACAATTAGCAGCACCAGCCCTCCAGGCAGGTAATAACATCCTTCACCGAGACTCCATCAGCTCCGCAACCGCAGGAGATGCCGGCTGAGCATGAGCACATCAGCAGGTGGGAATAGCAGACCTCATGTGGGCTTTTAAAGTGTCAGAACCCATGGGTGTTAAAATTCACCTCGGTACACCTCACAGGGTAAACAAGGCTTAAAGCGCCCAAACAGCCCGGAGCCGCCGCAACATGATCTGAGAGTGGTGGGGGCTTAGTGAATGGATGAAGTGCGTTAACAAGGCTACAGTACAGGATCGAGCACTTCCAGAGGTTCGCAGAAGTGATGCAGAGCTGAAGAGGTCAACAATACCGAATGTTTTTTTTGTTTGTTTGTTTGGGGGTTTTTTTGACGACAATGGCGCTTTGATGAAACCCATCCGGCGAGGTTGGGAGACACTCTTGACAAAGTCGCCGCTCTGAGACTTGTAAACTAAATCCTAACAGAGAATTATTATCAACTTATCCTTGTGAGTCTGTGTTTCTTGTTTGTTCGGTTCATCGTCTGAGTGGAGGCTCAGGCATTATGTGACAAAACCAGATGACATGGAAAGGATTCAGTTCATTACTGAGAGACACTTCATCAGGGAGGATGCTTGTCACAAGGCCTTTGAAAAAAGAAAAAAAAAAAGCCTGTGCTTCACTTCCATTTACTGATTCTATTGTGCATGTTTTTCTTTTAACCGCCAGCCATTAAGGACTACGAGACAGCCGGCAAACACAGCGAGAACGACCGTCAGATAAAAGAAGGCTTGGAGAAAGCTCAGCGACTTCTCAAACAGTCTCAGAAGAGGGACTATTATAAGATTCTTGGGGTGAAGAGGTAGGCAACTGATCTTTGGATTTGAGAAACTTGTTAGGATATTTGTGTGGGCTATTCCAGACAAATTGTCATAGATTCCTGAGGGGAAATGAGGGTGTTTACGTCAGAAAAGTTTATTTTGTAGTCACATTGTGGTTTTTACACACTGAATAACTAATGTGCCTCAAAGCCCTGTTGAACTTATCCCCATTGAACATTTAATTTCAAAAAAAGCACTGATAGCAAATTTAAGGCACTTGTAGTTATAAAAAAAGTGATGGTTTATCACATAAGAGATACTTAAGGGTATTATTAGGACCAGCTTATGTCGAAAATACGGAGACAGGCTGCTCTTATCATAAGTAAATGTGCTGATAACACTCTCCGTGATCACAGGACTGCCCAGAAAAAGGAGATTATCAAAGCCTACAGGAAGCTGGCACAACAGTGGCATCCAGACAATTTCCAAGATCCAGAGGAGAAGAAGAAGGCTGAGAAGAAGTTCATAGACATAGCTCAGGCTAAAGAGGTTCTCACTGACCCAGGTAAATGTGTGTCTGTGTGTTTCACCAAGTCTGGGGGAAAGTTGTAACTACCAGTCTGCTAGTAAATGTCAGGCCTCTGAGGAGGAGCTGCAGTGAACAGCTCACTACGTACTGCTGTCTTCTTTCTCCACTCTACTGGGAGTCATTACTGCTCCAGTAAAATCAGCTCACAGAAACACATTGTAGCATACGGGTACATACAGTACATATAGGTGTTTTGTTTTCCAGTATCTCCCACAACTGATTTCTTATTGGACATTATCATGTTAGTGTTTGATTAGTCAAAAAACTGGGCTATCACCTTGCATTTTTACATGTCTCGAGTTCATACATTAAATCAAGCACAATGTCTAGCTCATGTCTAGAGCGCAATCATTACTACTTTGGGGAGATTTACATTTTGTTTTTCTCCTGCTATACAGTACATAATCAAACAGAACACTTAAAGATTTCATAATGCCCACATTTTTTACATTGATCAAATTAAAAATGTCTGTTAGATTGACAGGTGAAGTACAGTATACTGAGCCTGACACCTTTTGCATAAGCATTGCATAGAGGGACAAACAACCTCCTCTAAATTGCACCTAAATTATGTCTACACTGAACTCAACTCAATCAACTATGTAACAACTATTGATTTCATGCATATTAGGTGATAGATAAGCAATTCTCTACTGACCTGTCAATGTGCATGTTTTCTAGAGATGAGAACCAAGTTTGACCACGGTGAAGACCCCATGGACCCGGAGAGCCAGCAGGGTCACCATCACCATCAGCACTTCCACGGAGGCTTCCACGGCTTCCAGGGATTCAATCCGTTTGGTGGTTCTGGACCCTTTAACTTCAAGTTCGGCTTCAACTGAGGCGCATCTCTCATCCAGCACTGCTGGAGTGGATTTTAGTGTTTTTTTCCTCTCTATTTTTAAAAGGGAGACTGTGACATAACGAATGTCAGCACATAACACTAAGTCTCACACAAAAACGTGGACTTAGATTCTGTGACCTTAATTAAAGACGCATCTTTGCTGAATAAAACAACCTTCAGATTCCTTTTGGGGGAAAGGACTGTTGCTATGCAAACAAAAAAATTGCCACACGTGAAGCAGCTTTTATCAGGAAAGTGGTTCATTGTTCAGCTTTTCCATGTATTGAACACTCGACAATTCACATCCATTCAAAAGATTCAGTTTGTACAAAGGTACAGTACTATTTTTATATGAATGGAGTTTTTCTGAAGTGTAAATAAAGAGATATTTATGTACAATAAAATCAACTCAGGGTCGTGTCGTGTGTATTGTGGATTGGATAGTAGGAGAGTAATTTGCTGCATTTGTGGACTGAAGCTACTGTTTGAGAAATGGCACACAGCAGTGGTACTTCATTACATCTAACCTTTCCCTAATTACGACTATCTGCACAGCTTTTCTTCCCCATAAATGAGTTTTCACATGGAGCAAATTGCACAATCACAAAATCCCTTCACTGTGTAGACATTTCAACACATTCACTTACAAGGCAATTCACAAAAAGATTTCATTAATGAATTTTGTAGCAAAGATTTATTCTTCCCACCAGACAGTAATATAAACATTTCTATTTGACACAGCGCAGTGGAAGACGGGATGTCCTGAGAGCAGACTTCCTGCACCCATTTTCAGAACTGCTATCCGCTCCAGTCAAGCAGTTCTGCCCATCTTATTCCTGAGACAAAACACTGGTTCATTGAGGAATTAAAATATTGAAAAACATTTCCAAAAATGTAATACAATGAAAGATAGACATACTGAAATAAGTTAAAATCCTATATTTTACACATAAACCATGACCTGTAGTGTGCAAATGAGGATTCTTCGTCCCATAACTTGGCAATAACAGAGGCCTGGTCTGACAAGTCCTATATGATATAGTGTTGTGTAATTTGCAGGTAAACAGATCGGTGACCGTTCACTAGGTTGCGCTTCCTCGTAGTTGCTGCTGCTGTGTTCTTGCAAGCTTTCCAATGCAGCGTGGTGCATCTCAAGCTCCAATATTAGCTGTATGATAAGACAGAAATGCTAAAAAAAAAAGAACATTGGAAAAATCTATGTTCTGTATTCACCAAGTGAGGATTAAGGCAGTAGACAGGGACATTAAGAAGAGATGCTGGTGGTTTGAGCCAGTATGATATGATATGATATAAAATGTTATTATTCATTGTACCATAACCCAAGGTTGGCTCAGCTGCTAACAAGAAGAAACGTGTAGTTATAGTTGTACAATATCATGTAATTCCACAGAAAGTTGGCTGGTTTACATTTGGTTCCATAAACACAAAAAAGGGACACAACTGTTTTCTGACAACACAACAGTTTAACAGGTGGAGAAATCCAAAGACTCGATAGGTTGTCCATTTTTTAGTTTCAGGTTTCAAGCTGTAATTGGATAATAGCTGTTCAGGGACGGGGTTTAGTGAGCAGTAAATTGTTGGTGCTAACTGCTGTAATCATGTAACTTCAAGGTGTAATTTCAAAAATAAAAGTAGCTTTAAGTCAGTAACAACTTTGGTTTGGGCATTTCAGACAGAACATAGTCATGTTGTTTACACAGTCAGATTAAGAACATAATAGAGATAAACATAAACAAACATTAACATATAATGAAAGATTTTTAGACGTGTGCCATCTCCATTTGATTCTTGATTCTGCGTACATTATCAGTGCAGTATATTCCAGCTTGATTTCCTCATAGACCAAAAAGAGTGGTTTGACTGACCCTTTAATGTGGTCACTTCATTTTCCGGGTAACCACGTAGTAACCAGACCTGACTGTGGTGCTGATGGTTGCACCAGGAGTTCACAGCTGGAAGTTGACACATCACATGTTGATTTTGTAAGACGTATTGACTGCAGAAGCAGCTATGGCATCTCTGAGAGACATGACATTCACTTCCGGCTGTGCGGCTGTGGATGTTCACACTCCATGGCTATGTTTAGATGGAATTCTCTGTCTTCAAGCTTAACAGGTGGCCTGCGTGCAAAAGGTGCTGCCTCCTTCGTCTTCAGCATGGTGCTTTGGCAGACGCTAAAGTTCATCACGCACGCTGTCTGCTGCGGAAAGAAGGGGGGGAAATGTGAATACAGAAATTGCACAGAAAAAAGAGCAGAGACGTAAGAAAGAAACTGAAGAATAGAATGCATATTCAGTTTTCTTAATTAACCTTTGTTATGTTGTGAGGGGGTGGGAGTCTCTTTATCCTTTGGATCTCCCTCCTCCTGGACCTGCTTCAGCAGCTCTTTAATCTCGTTGTCATATTCAACCCACTCAGGCACTATCCTTACTGCGGCCGTTAGCTTGGGCTCCTTGGTCTTGGGGTTATTGCACTGCAACAGAAGAGCAGAGAAAACATCACTCACGTCACCATGGCCACCACCACCCCTCCCCCAACAAGTCAGACTGTCATGGTCAGCACAGTCCGTGGCAGGCATCTGAACCTAATTTGATTTCCAATTCTGTTAAAAGCATGTTAGCCCACGTCTAGTGTCTAGTGAATCGCCGAGTGGTGTCCTATACCACAATGAGACAATGCTTCCTATTTCAGTCTACCGGAGCCTGACCACTAAATTCTCTAAATTAGTTAAGGAGACTACGAGATTGCTCCTTAGTTGTCTCCTAAATGCCAAGTGCCTCATGGACATTAGTGGCTGGGAATAAGCTTCAGCTTTTCAGCGCTGCAGCAGCTACAGTTCACTGCTAGAACCATCGTGGCTGAATTGTTCTGCCTCAGCCAAAAAAAACTTGATCTTTGACCACCAAAAATATATCAGTTCATCCTTTAGCTTAAGTGGACATTTGTGCCAACATCGAGAAAGTTCTTTAACGGTATTACTCTGATAAGAGGACAGACGGATGAACAACCTGAAAAAAGAGCAATAAATAAATAAATAAAGGGGAAAAAAATCTGCCTGTGATTCTGGCTGTCAGTCAAAAGATCAGTCTCATCAGCATGTTTCCACAGGCAGGAGTAAATAATACATTAGGATTTCACTATCTTAATAAAAGACACAATTAGATTTGATGGTGAATTATTTAGTAGCCTCCAAGTTTTCTGATTAGCTTCCACACATTACACAGATAGATCTAACTCCTCTGACACTCACCAGGTCTATAGTCTTTGCAGTGACTTTGGAGGCATTGTCACACCATGTCTCACACCACAGCCACTCCTGAGGAAGAGACTTGATGGCCACCTGGTGGATCATGTTGTTGGGAAGGTCCTGGAAAACACAACAAAACATTGCGGCGTCTCAAGATATTTCATACGAACAAAGTGTAGTCATGGGTGCTACTGTATAAGAATGAACTCTGCAGCGATGTGAGCTCTGAGTGACGGGTACCTGGTCCAGGTTGGACAGACTGTTGGGGTCTTGGCTCAAGGCCTGGTACTGGCCTCGTAATCTGTCCCCCGCTGCAATCTTTCGGAATTTCTTTAAATCTACTACATATAGAGCGCTGGTTGAAAGAAGAGAGAGAAGAGAGAGGGGACGGGTGTGAGAAAACTATTTCCTGGAAGAGAAAGCCTGTAGGAGTGACTTCATAAAAAAGAAAAGAAAAAAATGATTAAGATCAATACCTCAGGCACATGCAGGTAGTTGTACCTAACATGGCATATTAATAAACCAAAAGGTGTAGACTATGTAATTTCACTCATCCCTTATTAGATTCAAGTCTGCTGGAGGACATTTCCCCACCTAATATTTTCCCTGGGCTCACAGATACGGATCCTTTACCCTTGCTGATGTTGTCCAACACCACAGAGCTGACAGGCTCACCAGCAACCTATCAAATCAATATGGTGTTCGTGGCTTGTCTTTTTTTTTTTTTGTTCCTGTTATCATCAGCCCAGTGCAGTGGTGAAAAAGTGAAACAGAAAATAACCCTGGCAGGTCTGTGTTCAGCTACACAGCTCAACAGCTGCCACCTGATCAGCCATCACACTGACAGATGTAGAACTCCATACCCCCAGCAAAGAGCTCAACGTCTTACTTCAGACCACCTGCTTGATTTAATGTACCATGGCTGTATAAAATAAATCAGATGCTAAAATATATGTCTATATTTATAGTGTATAATCCAATATGGTAGAATTCAATATTTCAACTTGTGTAGGGAAAATCAAGAGATGTTTATAGTTTCTAACTTCAGGTGGATTGATCGTAAATTCTGTGGCCTGAAAGGTGAAAAATTACGCTGAAGAATAATAAAGTATCTGAATCCGTGCCAGACTTTTCAAGGCAGTGGAATGCATTTCACAGTCTGCCATGGAAATATACCTGATGTGGTATTTCCTGTGTCCCAGATGTGAAGCCCAATAGCCGGTTTTCCAAAAGCGATAGCCTTCCATTTCTCGGCGGCTATCACAAAACGGGGTGTAGCCATAAGGAGCGCCCTCCAGGTTTAAATCCCTCAACTCCTTCAAATCAGCCCGAACTATCTGAGAGAGAGAGAGTGAGAACATTGGTTAGGACAGAGAGGATTGACGACTCTGCAGTGATGTTCAAAACCTCATCCAATTTTCACACCAGCGCCAAGGCAGATCCAGACAAGTCTCGCACTTTCAGCCTTACAGATTGCTCTTCCTGTCAGTCCGATTTGATCCCTACCTGGTCGGCGTCCACAAAGATGATCTTGTCCACAGCCAAGGGGAACAGAACATCCAGGAACAGGATTTTGTATCCCCAGATAATGCGCTGCTTCTCGGTCTGCTGGTGGAGCCAGCGGGGCCACTTGTACTGCACCAGCTCGTACTGGAAGCCGTACGATTCTGCCATGTGAGAGATGGTCTCCTAATTGGAAAACAAAACACAACATCAGAGGTCGAAGCAATACAATACAAGAACGTCTATTTTTGTAGTACCTTCAAAAGTCACAACTGGGCATTGAACAAGTCCCAGTCCCAAGTTCATCACTCTTAAGTGTCCCCAGGACACGCTTCCTTTGTGTTGAGTGAATTTGTAGTGCGCGTGTTGTCAAATTGATGAAGATGTTTTCTGCATTTGCAGCACATTTGTGTATTTGCAGAAGGCCGCGGTGCGCTGAGCTCTCAGGGCCACTGTACAATTAAGAATTGCATTTATGTTTATCTTGCACAGAAGAAAACAGATGATGTTGGTTAGTTATATATAAGTATTCCTTTGGCATAAGGAAACACTGCACAATCATGATGCATGGCTTGAATTAAGGGTGGTGTTATATACAGTTAAAGACATTTGAAGATAATTAAAGGTAAGGTAATTAAAGTTAAACTTTCATTCACATGAAAATTTTGACTTGTTTGGTCTCACCTCCATCAGGCAATTTTGTTTGATAGTTTTGCAACTTAAAGTGTCACAGGGGGCGATGAACCCCCCACCCCCCCACCCCCACATCAAAAACCTGAGATTAAACACACATCACCAAAAAGGAGCGAACAACCCACAGACATTTTCTTTACTTAGATAAGTAAATCTCTGAAGAGGTGTGATAACGTTATTTTTGAAACGGCAAGAAGAAGCGAGATGCTTGTCTGTAGTGGTGAAGTCAGGGAGGTACCTTGAACGACGGGGAGAGGTAATTCTTGAGGAACCAGAACTTGACAGGTGTTTTGGTATGCCGGAGGACAGACAGCATCATTATTCTGAAATCGAGACAGAAAGATTGAGAGGTGAGTCTCAGGATCGGGACTAAAAAGGGATGTAATGTGTAGGACCTGGAAAGTCAGCGTGTGACTGTGTGTGTTTGTGAACTGAATGCGACTCACCTCAGAAAGCGCTCATACAGATGGCCCGAGGCCACAGAAAATATATTTAGAACATCTTCTTTCTTCTTCTCCCCATCATCCTTCTTGGAGCCGCCACCTGTGATGCTGTAAATCAGACCATAATACATGAGTCTGCCGTGTTTTGATTGATGCCTGTTTTTCACATAGTGACAGTAAATCAGCACTAAGCCAGTAGCCACCATGCTTTCATAAAGGCAGCAGTAATAATAGTTATTTCACCCAAGCAGAAAACATTTTCAAACAAACCATGCATCACTGCACAGCAAACTGAAATGCTTTAAATATGAAGCAATTACAACAACTCATTTTATTTATAGGCATCTTTCAAGGCACTGAAGGACACCTCACCATCAAAAACAAAAGGTAAGTATGAGGCATAAATACAAAATGAATTAGAATAAATGTACTGTATTTGTATACAAATAAATATGATTAAGCATTAGTGTATATGAGTTAAACGGAGAAGGCAAGTTTGAAGAGGTGTGTTTTGAGGTGGGATATGAAAACAGAAATAGAATCAATATTACAGATGTCCTGTGGAAGTGAGATCCAGAGTTACAAGTCTGACAGGATTTCAACAGCAGTTCAGTTGTCCTCCTGGCAACTATAATCAATGCATTACATTAGAGACAGTGAAGGAGGCAGGAATCTACATCGCCTTATACTTACACACCTGCACAGCCACCTGAGTTCATTGTACAAGATAAACTATCCTATATCTCAGATCACGCTCAGAGTAGTTGCACATTTTTTAATATTTTGGTATCAATAAAAATTAAAATAATCACATTTTGTGAGGCTGCACGGCATTAACTCAACAACATGCAACCTTATGGCTGTGTGTACATGTCACAGCAAAAAGGCACTTACAGATATTATGGATAATTGTTCCAGGGGTTTGTAGCAACAATGGCCAACAACAACATCAGCTCCTCTTATCTGTTTTAAAAACAGCGTTCCCATGATGTGCTGACAGTTCTATAATGGTGTGAAAAGAGAAGAAGCTTTTTTCCTGAGAGGAGACTGACATCCTCTTGTGGGTTTTGAGTTGTATGTAAATGTACAGCACCCTATTCTGCTGAATGATGAAAGCTGTTATGATTTTTTTTTTTTCATAATTCATGGTATAAGCATGTAAACTTGTTATTCATTTGGAATTCTTATATTCCTACACTTAAAAAGCCACTACCAGGGCAGTCCTGATGAGTCTGGGAGCAGTTTGGGAGACTGGATCTCTAAACCCCTAAACTCCCTGAATATTTGCAATTTCTCCTCCAGTTGTCATGGAGGGGTGAACTGGGGTTAAATTGGTCTTAGACTCTGAAGTCTGAATCTGAATTTAGAGAGAAATTGCTGTTGCCCTGGTAATTTGGTGATGTAGGATGGGAATGAAGAGAAAGAAATGTGAAAGTGGAAGGTCCTGCGGGAATTAAGTGATTAAAAGAGAGACAGAACTTTAAATTGTCTACATGGAGCTGAATAAGCTGTGTTTGTCCTCGGGATGTTAACATCTCCAACACTGTTAATTCGCATCACAGTGCTGCAGTGACTAGTCAATCGTGTGATTAGCAGATAATCACAAAATGTATCAGCAATCATTACAAATTATGGTTTAAATAATTTACCACATAAAACCATCTTTTAATATAAAAGTTAGCTCTGGTCCATGATCAAGATTTAAAATGCTCTGGAAACACACCCCTGCATCACCGTGCCAAACAAACTGTTACGTTGTTGTGAATTTTCATGTTTTAGCAACATGTGGAAAGTAATGCAAAGGACAGGATAGACAAGGAATCCTGCAATCTTACTGGTTCCCAAACTAAGCAACATCCACTGTTTATAATAGCACTGCGCAATTACAACACAACTCCCCATGCACCTCGGTACCAGCAACTAGGAGTGCTAACACAATGGAACACTAATTCAGCATCTGCACGTTTAACGGTGTTATCCAGATATACGTTTATTATCACCCCAATCTTTAAATGAGCTTTCCACCAGGTCTGTGTCAGTGCACCTGTAGTGTTGCTTGGCAACAATGCTGTTAAATGTTGAAGAGCTACTTGTACATTGCTTAGTGAAAGAATTATCCATCCATTAGCTATACCACTTATACTTATGGCATTGCGGGGGAAAGAATGGTTACTTGTAAAAAATGTTTATTTCATGAGACCTTTCCAGGTATAGTGACCATTATAAAAAAGCAATAATCCTGTGATAAAGCTCAATGTAATTCTTTAACACCTCATGTGTTTCTTAGGTTTCTAGACCGAGAATAGTGTTCTAACTTAAAAGTCAAGATAGGAGAAAAAGATGAAAATGAAGAGCTGTGTGATTTTGACAACTGTGACAAAGGTGCAGAGCGAAGTATTTACCTCAGGGTTATCTGTGGTAAACGCAATGCCACCTCAATACCAAACCACCAAGCAAGGAAAAACACTGGCCGTGCCTTAGGGAGAGAATTGCACACAAAGTGTGCCCAAATAAAGATATTGTCCATCAAGTCACTCCTTTCCCTTTAAGACTGAATTGGACTTTTAATTCATTTAAAAAAAATAGTAGTTATAGATGAGCACGAAGCAACATCCCTCAACTGCTATTAAAGAGCAGTGGCTCATGATGCAAGGCACATTTAGCGGACAGAAGTAAGGACTTGTGCTGGAGGGTAGATGTGTCTGCAGTCAAACTGTGTGTCCTTGTCTGAAACAGACTGCTGATGAGGGAAGGAGTGTCTCTCCCACATTCAATCACAACCGCAGCTACGGCCCTGAGGCTCCAGGAAGACACCAGTGAGTGAGAGGGAGGTGTGAAGGGAGGGGAGGAAGCATAATGTTTGTCTCCACATGTCCTCTAAAACCAACTCCCTGGCACACATGCAAAAGTCGGTGAGCAAGTCGCAAACCATACACAACTCATTTTTGTTTTACCATTAAATTGTAATTCCCTCTGTCCTTCTGAAAACAGTGTGCATTCTTGCACTTTTACAAACATCCTCCACAAACTGAGGCATTGCTTTCTCTCATTGATGAGTTGGTCATCTGGGGAGTCACCACACATCTGTAGGGTCTGCTGATTATACTGAATGTCTATCATGAATAACTGCAACAGTGGAGGCCCTGATCAGATGAGAATATTTTCATGGTTAGGGCTTTCGTTAATATTTCAGAAGCAAAGCTTTTAATTATGAAGAACTAATAAAACACCCGTATACATTTTACCCTCGTGTCACAGCAGCACAGATGAAACCACAATGATATTCTGCACCCCTTCCTATTTTCTAGTTTATCATTATGTGCATATGAATTAGTGTGTTATTGCTAAAAATGCATTTTGCAAGGTCACAGTGGCTATGACCTTTGACCTCCTCCCTCTAATTTACACTCTAGTTCATCCCTGGGCACAAGTGGATGTTTGTGCCTGATATAATGACATGGACAATTCCTGATACATCACATTCACAAGAATGTGTCGTTACTCTGACCTTAAACTTTGACCTTTGCCCAGTGAAATCTAATTATTTCATCTTTGAGTCCAATAAATGTTTGTGCTATATTTGAATAAATTCCCTCAAGGAGTTAATAAGTCGACTGGAAGAACGGGAAGCGAAAAAAACAACAACATAATGTCCCCAGTCTTGGCTGTTGTTAGCAAGGATGGCACGGGCCCCATTTAACACTCTCCATCGAAAAGATCCTATGACTAGTTGGGGAGAGGTGGCTTTTACGGTACCCTGCACCTGAAGCTTAAATAAGTCCCTCAGGTTACATAGCTACTGACAGTCTTTCATACCCTGTGTGGCCATGATGCTTCTGAGCTCGAAGAGCAGCATAAAGGAGATTAAACTCTATGAGTTCCCCAGGCTGAAGGCAGCGAGAGGAGAAACTTACCTTCATCTTACTCAGAACCAACAACAAAGAAGAGAACAAGAGAGACAGCACAAAAGGAAAATAAAAAAACATAAAGCAAATGGTTATGGGAAGAACAAAGATAAAAGAAGCTATTTTATCTATCTATTCTATTTTCTATTTTAGCTCCATTTAAACATGAGAATTCTGTTCTTCAGACTTTCTGATACTTGCTGACGGATCCGCCCTCACTAATTCTTCAGAGGTGTTAGATTAATACACAGCCTTCAGTTCCGCCCTTTACAACAAATCGCTTGAAGCGTAGAGGTTACAAATGTGGTAACAGGTATTAAGGACACCTAACCCTAACAGTGTTTTGTGAGAGCACAGACAATGTCGACACAGTGTCTTTGCTGAAATATTCAGACCCTTTCACCTTCACAAACCTCAAACCTCACATCATTATCATGCTACGTAGCCTTTTCAATGTGGGTTTTTCTAGAACAGTCATTCCAGCTCCTGTGAAATCCAGTCTATTCCACTGATGAAAAAAAGATTTTCTAGTGAAGGTTGTACTGTCAAATGAGTACGTACTGTTTTCACATTTTGTGTCACTTGTTACTCAGACTAAATTGTACAGTACTTGGTGGTTTTTCAACAATGCTTTGATGCATCTTTTAATTAGTCGTCATTCCAACTTAAGTTGACAGTAGCTGCCACTTGATATTTAAGAGGAGAGAGTTTCCAGAGCATTTTTATTAATACTGGACCAGATAGACAGATAGTGTATAAACAGTAAGTACAGCAGAGGATATATGGCTACAGTTTTTTGCACGACATGATGAGCGGCTTCAATGTCGATTTATGAACTTGTGTTTTGAAAGGAGGGGACACTGGAATCACGCCAGATGAAAGTACTTTCCTCTCTCCAAATGCAGTCAAATGTAAGTTAATTTTAGATTCATGCATCACAGGCACTTAAGGAGCAATTATGTCTCTTGAAACCATCTTATTCAGCCTTTCGTTTAACCTTTTAATGTTATGAGTATTTTTATAACACAAATGCAAGCATACCATGGGAAAAGGTCTTAAGATTAGATTCAATTAGAAATCTATTCATCCATCTATCTATCCTCTTTCGGCTTCTTATCTGACCCTGGTCAAAGCAGAAGCAAGCTATATGAAGTAGCTCGAATGTTGTTCTCCCCAACGACATCCTAGAGTTCCTAATTAGCAGATGCCAAGGCCAGGAGGGATTTATAATCTCTTCAGCTCGTTCTGGGTCTGCCTCGGGGTACGCTCCCAGTTGGACAAGCCTAGAATACCTCTACAGGACGTGTCCAGGAAGTGCCCTGATCAGACAGCCCAACTACCTGAATTAGCTTCGATCAACAAGATGGGAGCAGTGAATTCTACTTGGAGGTCCTCAGCTGGTCCCCCAGGGATGAGCGCACCAAGAATGTGTTTGAATGCACATACAGCTCTAACTCCAATTACCCATCAGCCAGATGTCTCACAGCAACAGCAAGATATTTGCAAACAACCCAATATATATGGTCACAGTCCTTTTGATGTCCACATACGACATATAGACCGGCAAACTCCACTATTGAAAAGGAGAAAAGAGCTGGCGCACAGCTCCATGACAAGGACAGTCTTTACTGCTCAGACTCAGAATCAGTCAGTTTGCAGCATCCTGGTACTGCTAGGAAGTTTCCTTTGCCAGCAAAGCCCAAAAGACTTCTTCCTTTCAATTCATGTCTCCCTGCAGTGCTGGTGCCCTCTCTTCATTGTCAAAGACATCTGGCAGCAGCTGCCAACTGAACTCCCATCTAAGCCGCTTCAGGTGTTATCAGTATGAGAGCTCTGGAATTCATGGGTGGTGCCATCTCCAGACCTCGAACTCTAGCAAGGGTGCTCTAAGGCTCTTCAGCAATTGGCACTGACTTCATTAATGGTCCTCCTGTTCACCAGCTGCCTAACCAGGTCCTTAAAAGTTTCCCCGAATACAGCTAGTTCAATTCAACTTTGTCAACTCCAGGAAGAGAAACACACTAAAGCTAAGATTTGTCTAATTGATTGATACTGCTCTACGTACTGCCCTCGTTCTGGCTCCTTTTCCAAGTTCCCAGAACTTAGGGAGCCATTTTTAGCTGCAGTCTGATCAGTAACACAAGATAGTTGATGATAAATCCAAGAGCACAGATTTCACTTCACTACACAGCTTAAGCCTAGTGTGCACAGTTAACTATGTTTATGTGTATCTACTATATGCACAAACACAAACATAAATACAGGCTACAACATGACCTGTACTGTTGAAATGACCACATGAAAAAAATAATAAACACAAAATGCAAAAAATATATGAACATGGACATGTAAAAATATTTCAACACATCTCTACAATCTTACCATATCCATTTAGACAATTACATTAAGTCATTCTGATTCATTACACCACTCAAAGCAGCATCGCAGTTGAAAGCAACCAATAAACACTGCATGCTAATGAGTATGACAAAGAAGTTTTAGGTGTTAAATGGGTTGCAGCAACACTGCCTACCTTTTCTCAAAAGTGCTCCAAACACTTCATACAGCAAGCATTAAGTGAGGAGACAGGATCACACAGTTAGGAAGTGTTGAGGGGGAAAAAACACACACAAATGCACACACACACATACCTACAGAAGCACATATTTTTTGCAAGACTAGATCTTACAGCATAATATCGCAGTCTGGATCCTGTGGAGGAGTAAGATCTCCTGAAACCGCAATGTATAATTGACAAACAGAAGGCAGATCAACGAACCCACCAATCAATGAGCTGCAGCTTACTGCCAGTCAGATGCAGGAGGATTTTAAACCTACTAAAACCAACCAGATGTTGGCTGTATGTGAGGAAAGATTACGCACCTTGCTATGGAGTCCCATATGCCTTTGCTCTCGCTAGCTTCGCTTAAAAGATCTTCATTGATTTTATCTGCCTTTTTCTGCACCTACGATGAGAGAGGAGATGCAAGACAATGATGCTCTTACAGATTTTTCTCACAGACTGTGTAAAATCACTTCAACATCCTCAATTTGTGACCTGTGAACGAGATGCACATCATAGAAAACCGCACAAGAGCATTTTACTATAAATTCAATAATGTTCAGGGCCATGAAGCGTTTAATGTACATTTGAATAATACTCACTCTGACTTTGATGATCTTACTGTGGAAACTGTTCAGCACAACTCTAACATCCCCCACATCTGCAGGGGAATCAGTTCCGTCGTGCCTGAAAAAGGGTGAAAAAGCGATTACCATTACTGAGAGTAAGAATCAATCATTATGAAATCTCAATAATGCATCTGTAGTTGGTTAGTCTAACATGTGTGAAGCTCCACCTAGAAACTGAAATGTATCAACACTGGTAAATGACATCATCAATGAATTTATAAGATAACGTCAATTCAATACAATGAATGTATATGATCGTTCTCAGCCCCTACACATGCCAAGATGATTTATCCCTAGCCACAGACTTCTGAACAAGAAATCAGTAATAGATTAAATCTGGCAAGCAACTTATTTGGCCGTGGATAGGGACGAGTGCTGTAATTTCTCTTCAGTGTATGTGCTTGATTGACAGATGAGCCAGCAGTTGCACAGAGCCACAGTGTAAACAAACCTGAGCTGGTAACTGTAATGTACAAGCTGAGCACAGACACCACTTACTGTAGGAGTGGAAGAGACAAACTGAAGAATAAGAACAAGAGTATTTAGCAGCGTAAAACCTAAAATTCCGTTCTGTTATAGAACTAGTCCACCAATCAGTCCGACTAATAAATGCTTAATTATGTGCTAATGTCCACAACTGAAATTAATTACATATTTGTGTTAGTGACTGTGGTTGAATCATGTGCACTGGACATAGCAAGAGCACAAGAAAATCCACAGTGTAGACTGCTCTATGAAGGAGACAACAGCAACTAATGGACGGAGCACTGACAGAGAGTGAGAGCGCGCACTTAAAAGCGGATACTGGGACAGCTGCCAGGGTCACACTACGACCTTATTCATTACCCTCCATCACCATTAGGAATCACCTTACCATTATTTTATCCATCACTATTTCCCAGCCATGCCGTATATACGGGGAGATTTAATGAGACAGTCTGTACAGTATTGACTGTGTAACACTGGCCTTTCACTGTAATTGTTTTAGGACTGATTTGTGCAGTGGCAAATGTGTTTTGGCAGGCAGGATCTGCAGGGTCTGATGGTGAAACACCAGAGAGCCAACTCCAGGCAGAAATGAGCAATAGGCTATGATGCGCATTATGACCCCAATGCTTACTAAAGGCAAAAAAAACAACCTTGATAAATGCCCCCTCCTCATTTGGCCCAAAGTGCATCCTCCCCACGTTCAAGTGCTGCTTGTTCTTTGCCCCCGCCGCTGTCACCGGTGCAACTCAGCCTTTAGGGCTTGTGTTAGAAAGCACCAGAGATCAATCTGTATCCCTGCTCTGAGGAGAGGAGAGCTGGCCATCTCATTCATCGCTGTCAGGGCGAGACGCAGCAGCAGCACGGAGGAAAACGCAGGCGCTGGGACCAGAACGCAGAGACACTCCCACTAGGCTCTGATCGGCCACCTAACCAGAGCAGAGTGCCGCTAACCACAAGAATAATGACACTGCCAAGGTGAAAAATGACATCACCTCTTAGCTTCACCAGGAGGATTGGGGAATAAATCTTGGTTGTCTGATATGATTCCAGGGGAACCAAAGGCTGTACGTGTCCTAAATCTTATGTGAGGATAGCCAGGGAGAACAATATCTGTGGTTGTAGGGACATCTAGTATGGTGCACTACAGCTGCAAATGCAGACTCGTGTACATGGTTGGGATAATTGCAACTTGGATATAAGGTATTATTGTTTTCTGGTATGTTACACAGAATAATGTAAAAGTTCATCTGATAAGAATTTTATTCGTTTTCCATGAGATTAGAAAGTGCCACAGTACACTTTGATCTGAGTAAAACTGCAGAAAAAAAGACAGTGGTACAGGCAGATAAGATGCATACCACATAACTGTAAAAGCAGTGGTTCGACTGGCAGGGGAACCTTATTTGCATGCCATACAGCGCACTCTCTCCCTATGTTTCATGTTTATCTCTGCATTGACTGTAAAACAAAGGCAACATGCCAAAAATAATCTTTAAAAAAACACAACAAAAGCATTGAATCTTTTTTTTTTTTGTATCAAATGTATCAAACCCAACCAAAGCACAGCACTGTTCTATTCATCCAGGGAAATTAGACGACGCCAACGCACTCCGTCTAGTATATGCAGCCTCTGACACCTACGCCGTCCTAACTAAAACACATTCTGCTGCTGATATTCTGCAGTCTGAGGTGGATGGCATGGCAGGTGACCAGCTGAATCATCCCTCCACTCCGTCTTCTCTTTAATAGCACCCCCTTCCTCCTACCTGTCTCTCTCCCCTCTGCGCTGAGCAGAACTCCCTGCACTCATCAAAACCTTGAGCTGCTACAGTGTCAGCAGCCCTCCACGTTACCATAGTGATGAGCTTCATAGCCACCGGTATAAAATGAAGAGGTAACTGAGAACAACCTTGATGCTGAGCTGCTGATGAAGTCACCTAATTACCATCATTATCTCTGTTTTTTCCAGTATCTGTAGGGGAAATGATAAGGAAGAACTACAATGGCATAAAAGAAAGACGACCCCGGATAAATACTCACGTGAGGACCTGATAGATATCCTCTGATCTTCCTTCACGTAATCTTAGGATCCAGGCACCAGGATTAGCTTTCAACTGGAAATATCCCTGTTATAAAAAAAAGTATTTATGGGACACAATCCACACTTGTCTTGTCATCTATTTCACACAGTGCAAGATCATTATCTTTGTAACTCTGGTATGGAAGAGAGAGGCTTCTGACCAGGTTAGCCATGACGATGGTGTCATACATGAGAAGGTCCCGACTCATGCCCAGAGTAAACTGTAGTCCACGGGGGGGTTGGCCGGTTGACAGATCAAAGCAGTGGCCTTCCAGCAAAAGGTGCTCCAGTTCGTACTCTGCTGTCACAACCCCACTCACCTGCAGCAAAACCACAGTTAACAAAGGAGAAATCAATGGGGGGAATGATTAATACAGGCTATCACAACTCTGTGTAAGGGCTGAAGATGATAAGACCGACTGAGGAGCAGGGTACCTCCTGCAGATGGATGTTATCCAAGTCATGGGGGCTGCGCACAGCCTGCACCATCCAGCTCTCTGGTGTGATCATATTCAGGGTGAGGAGTGGAGACTCTGGAAGCTCCACGAAGCGGGCCAGCGGTCCTGGAGACACTGTGTCATTGGCCATGAAAGCCACATCAGACTCCAAGACAAAGCGGTAAAAGCTGAGAAGACAGATGAAGAGAGATGATCAAAATCTGAATGCTCGCCAAGTAACAGTGAATTAACATTATATCTAACAACAGAATGCATTCATTGAATGCCCAAAAATGTTGGATATGTTGCGTGATGTTTTGGTACCAGTCTGAAACAACAAATCCATCCAACAAATGCTCAGTGCTCTTCAGGAAGCACTAAAATGATGACATGTTGTGCAATACACTCTTTTCTAGGGCATGAGAGATGGGCTCTATTGTGACAGTTGGGTATATACAATCTCTTCAAAGTGAGGAATCTAATACTATTATTGCCAGTGTTCCTCCTCAGCCAATAACAGAAATATGTGCAGCAGTCTGTACAGTGTAACAGCGTTTCTCCCTTTCTCCATTATTACCCAGAGTTGTTGTAGTGGCCAACTTCAGGCTAATCTTAATGTTAATGGCTTTTCTTGTGCGTGTCCTCTGACACCACAGAGTCATAATGAAAGCAGATAACATGGCAGATGATAAACATTACCAATTCATATTCCTTCATTTAGAGTGCCTTCTCATCCCTTTTTTTTTATTCACGGGGGAAGAGTTCACAAAATTTAATTCCTGCCACGGCAGCCGTATATGTGTAGACCACAGCAGACTACTGTAGTTAAACAAGGGCTGCTGACCCAGGGTGAGATGGGAGCTCCTACAACAGCACCAGGTGGAGGTGAGGGAACGGTCATATTTGAGGAAGAGGAATCCAGTTCACCGGGGGAAACACACCGTCTTCATTTGATTGGTTTCTATTTTGTGAGATGAGCAATTCTCCACAAGAAGAAACATAAGAGAAAGAAAATGAGCAGCCCCGTGGCCTTGGTCTCACCGCGCAGAGAGGTAGAACAGTGAGTAAAATGAACCCAGTGACACAGAACAGGATTCATGTGCACCTGCTGACAGCGGTATCTCCAAGGATGAGCTATAGGAGTATCAAGCTTATGGTTCTACAGGGGACATGAAACAGGGAAGATGACACCTGACTAGAACACTCATTTGTTGTTCTAAACTAGATATCACTATTGGGATGTTCATGATGACATCCAAAAAACTGACCTTCAGTGTTTGTTTTTCTTTTATACCATTTTGGCATTTAAAAGGTCATTAATTCCCCTTAGCAGAAGTTTTACATGGCTGGGCAGGTGTTTGGATTTGCAGCTTTACAAGTCTCTAATCTGTTCAGGTACTCACATTTTTCAATGGCTGAACATGAGAGTGGTGCTTTTAAGAAGTCAAGCAGAAAAACAAATATATTTGATTTCCAAAGGTTTATGATATGAAATGCATCCGTACTATACTTGACTAGTGGGCACGCTGGTGGCAGCTTGACTGCAGAAATACAGCTCATTTCTCTCACATGTGAATATGTCATGTGGCCATTTGTGTCAATTACAGGCAGTTGTCACTCAGGGGGACAGGAAGAATGACGGGTTGAGAGCAGACAATGGAGTGATTTGCGGGGGAAGAGTTATTTCCATCAATTCCATTCCTGCTGATATCTAACAGAGGTTAATAAAGGTTGTACTGTAAATTGTCCTTCCAACATGAGCGTACTTTGCTACTGAAAGAAAAAAGCTATTTTAGTCCACTACCTCTGCAAATGGCTCAAGCTTTTATGGAACAAATTAACAAGAGAAAACATCACCAAATTACATAATAACTAACATCCGCACGCTGGTGTAAATGTTAATGGACAATTTCAACCTTTCATTTGTTGTTGTTTATTTTCTATTTTGTTGTTTTTATGGCATGGCTTGAGCTGCAACTGTGCAAGCTGTAAGCAATTTAACCAGAGATGCACGGGGAGGCCCAAAGCAATAAGGTGGTGTTATTAAGCAGATTGCATCTGTGCAGTATAATCTTACAAAGGGAAGGAGCAAGGCAGAGATGCTAAGTCTGCAGTGGTCAGAGGATACACAAACAAGCCAAACAGGAAAATTTAATTACTGTTGGAGCCAGAGCTTACCTCTTGAGGGGCATCTCGGACAACTTGGACCGACAATTCATAAACACCTGCAGTCTCACATTGACCACTTGACTGAGCACCTGCAAGAGTCACAGAAGATGAGACTGAGCTAGAAATCAGGAGCAAAGTAGGATAAAAACCGGCAGAGGGGCCACGAGTACAAGACAGAGCATATGAGCCATGCACTGACCCAAAGGACTGAAGGCAGCTTATAGTTTCACTGCCCATTACTTTTACAACACTGGGTTTAAGAGGTTTCTAAAATGGAAAAAGCATAGACCTTCTTACATAACATCTTTCATGCTATAACGGTGGTCCAAAAAAATAATGAGCTAGTGGTTATAGGAGTGAGCTGTCGTCTTTGTGACCAGCTGTGATGGTGATATGCCGGCATCATACTTTTCTACTGCCTACTGTAGTACACACTACTGAAAAGTGCACACTGCAAACAACAGCTACAGACGATGCCTCTCGCGCTGGCTGTGTGTTAAGGTATGGTGAATCATATTCACCCGAGTCAAATTCTTCACCACAGAAAGCCTCCAGCAAAATGCTGCAGACTAGTGGGATTCAGTCAAACTAAGTCCACTGAGGGAAATGTTTAAAAAAAAGAAAAAAAGAAAAAACCCTTTCTGGTCAAAGAGAAACTCATTTTAGCGCATAGAGAACAGCCACACTGTCATCCAAAGGCACGGTATCTTGCAGAATCAATAAAGCGCATAAAAGACAACCATGGAAAATTTAACCATATGAGAATGTGTGTGTGTGGGACAGGGGGGGGTTGTGTTTCTGTACCCTTCCTTTCAGAGCAAGTGATTTTAGTCTGTCCTTGTTGTGTTGGAATCGATGGCGTATAAGAGCAGAAAAATAAAATAAAAGAATACAACTTACAATCAGCAGAGAAGACATCTTCTGTGCCTCCCTCGTGAGCGGGTCAACGATGGCCACCACATCGTAGAACACCTCGTTTTCACGCGGGGAGAGGGAGAGAATACTGAGGGGGAGAACAGCACACCAAAGCAAATTCAGCCACACAAGGTTACACAACACTTATTCAGCAGAACGGCAAATCAGGAGATTCGCCTTTCTGTGCTGCTTGAAATGATGGCGCGGCAATTTTCAGATCCATTATAACATAAGCAGGGTGAGACTGCAGAGCCAACAGGACAGCAGTTACAGGGAGGAAAAAAAAATGTTGGTCACCTGTGGCTGTCTTTGATGAAGTGGACATCCCTCCTGACCTCTCCTTTGGGGGCTGCAGCTAAGAGGGCATCAACTTTCATGACTAAGTCACTGGCGCTGAGGGAAAAGAGATGTAGCAGGGTCAGTGCATCATTTATTAATGATACAAGTTGGGAGAGATGTCAGACAGAGCTTACATAATGTGATCTCCAGCTGGTAACAAGGTATCCTCATAAATCAGTCAATGCCACCTTCAACCTGAGAAAATGATACTGTCGCCTCTGCAGAATTTTTCACATTCAGAGAGTATCTGAACTTTTCCACTCTTTATTGTTTTGCCAATCTACTATATAAAATTATCTAAATGACCCAATTTGACAAAGTGAGCATGTTTTTAGTATTTTTTTGCAGGTACATTAAAATCAAAAAACTGGAATCTCTCATTTACAGAAGTCCTCAGACCTCTAATTCACTACTTTGCAGGTTGCCCTTTGGCTGCAATTACAGCTTGGAAGTCTTGTTGGGTAAGTCTCTACAAGCTCGGCACACCTGGATTTGTGCAGTTTATCCCATTCTTCTGGCAGATTCTCTCACTCTCCTGACTAGATGGGAAGCATCTGCAAACTGCCACATTTGGGTCTCTTCTCAGATGTTCTGTGGTGTTTAAGTCTGGGCTTTGGCTGCAGCTCTCAAGGACAGTCAGAGACTTGTCCCTAAGCCACTCCAGTACCGTCATGGCTGTATGCTTCAGGGCAATGTTGTGCCGAGTTTCAGATCACTTTCACTCTGGAGCAGGTTTTCTTTAAGTACCTCCACCTGCGTTTGTCTGCTTTCATCCTTTCTCTCAATTCTGAGCAGACTCCCCATATGTCCCACTGAGAGAAGTACTTCAGTACTGGAGTTCTAGACACATTTTGCAGAATTTAAAAACAAAGGGAAAGCACCAGACCATTCAGACGGTCAAGACATTTTAGTGTTTGATTTTATAAAATTTGCAAAATTTCTGAAGGGGCTATAAGAATTCATGGGTGTCCTTTAGAGAGAACTGAGGCCTGTTTCAGAAAACAGGTTTAGTGAAAACGGACCCCTGAAAGACAATTTTGTGCAAAATAAACAAACACAAACATACTGCTTTGATTTCATCCCCATCTCTTTAACTCTGGCTTTGACTTTCGCTGCAGAACCACTCAGTGTAATCTTCTCCAGCAAATGGAAATCCTCCACAGTGAATTCCTCCTGCTCTTCAAATGGACCAAGGATCTAACATGGAGAAAATAATGCAGTCAGAACATGACTTTTCCAATTCATATCTCAGCATGTATTATTTACTCCTTGCCAGGGGGGTGTTAAATTTAATGTGATTGTAACACAGTGTTTTATCCACTTAAAGTCATGGTATTCTGTGATGTGTTTTTCGTCCTTTCTATTTCAGGAGTAGCGCCCTGCCACTGCAGCAGAGGAATGTAAAATGATATTAATTGTTACTGCCATCTCAGAGGCTGGCCTCTTCATCCGTAACTGTCAGCATCGCTGCTGCTGAGACATCAGTCATCAGCTCTGTGCACACATACAGTCAGCAGATACACAGACACTCACACAGACACACACGCGCTGTGCCATTGGTGCCACCTGTGACCTTTAAGAAACAGACATCATGCTGATTTGACAGTACTAAGGAAGCACTCTGAAAACACTGGAGGGAAAAACCCAAAGTGCAGCAGCTTAGAGGATCCTACTGCACCGCAGCAAACAATACCACCAACTTTCAACCAATGCTTTTCCTCGCTGACAATATATGGCAATTATTTGCACTTCTCGTACTGAAATCTGCGAATTAATTTAAGAAATATCAGTGAGAATGCTATGTGAACTGTGTTGTGTTGAAGTCCACTTACTCTGCCGTTGCTGATCACTGCCTGCTCTCCAGGACTCAGTTTTAGAACGTCTCGACAGAAAACCTGCTGACTACGAATGAAATCCACTTCCATTGTGTTGAACTTTTTCTCAAAGGCGTCCACATCCATGCCCTAGAGCAGCACAACAAGAGTTTGGTTAGGTTGTGAGGTAAATTGACTGTACTGTTAATACATGCATCTCTGAAGGATCTGTGATGCACTGACCGATCCAATAGACTAGCTCAAGGACCTTTCTCCCTTTACAGTCTGTCCAAAACAGAATCTGAGTGATGCATTGGTGTAAGAAATGATGTATGAGGCAAAAAAAAAAAATATTCACAATATCATTGATGCCTTACATGAGTGCAATCAAACACAGAATATTTCAGCCAGAGGAGAGAGCTGTCAGAAATGCATATGAGCAAAAAATGAGATGAATCAATTTGTAATTAATATAACAAACTATTAATGAAGCCTCTGCCATTTTTGTCCATAACAAATTAGGTATGAGAGGTTTGTGGAGTCAGGTTATTAGTTTGTCTAACATTCTCCCTCCTCAAGAGAACAGGTGAAATACCAATAATGTGAGAGCAATCCAGTCAGCAAGTCTGTCTGGCAGCCTATAATAAACTCACATCCCTAGACCCTGAGTCTCAACTCACACAGCCACCTCCTACCTATCTTTCCAGTCTATTTCGAGCCCATTGTCTCACCATTGTTTAAGGTGGTATGACTGCAGGCCAGTTTGTCCTGGATGGTCCCATATGTAACCTATGCTATATGACTGATTCAGATGGGAGAGATTGGAGCGCTCCTGTCAGCCGATTCGCTGATTAGTGCCTGAGAATTTAGTTTTCTCATGTGCAATGTTGCGTGGGTGGATACCATACACCACAGCATGGAGAACACTAACGGCTGTAGGCTGCCAACAGCAGCAGAGTGATGGTCAGGCTTGGCTGGTCACATGTGGCTCACGCAACCATGAATGGTGAGCAGCAGCTTGCCTATTCATCTGGTTCTAGAGAGCAGGTTTTCACCAGTGCTTTTTAGTTAAAGATTCAGAGTGTGGAGCCTGCCTTGTGTTGGCCCCTGAGACAGATCAAGCGGAAGTGACAGTGAGTAGGCTGTTTGCCTTGGTATGCACAGACTGTGGAAGCATCATGCATGCTCTAAATATATTCTGTTAGCTGATGTTCAAGAGAGGAATGAGAGGATGGGCTCATCAGTCACTATTTTCAACAAACAGCCCTGCGACGCTTTCAACTATGTCTAACAGGCTCCCATTTGTGTGGAATATGAATTAAATGCAAATGAAATGTTTGGAATCTGATCATTTCTAAAGTGACAAAAACAGAACAGCATTTCTTAATCCTTCTTTTACCTGTATCAGTAAGTCCTTAATCTTGGTCCCCTGCTGGAGGAGTTGGCTGCTTTCCTCTTTGAGGAGTTTTTGCACAAACTCTGCTGTAGCCTTATTCTTCTGGGTGAGGAAAGAGGCCCAGATAGCTCTGTACAGCACAGTGTTATCTTCGCTGGGTTTTCCACCAGGGTTATCTATCACCCCAACGCGCACTCCAGGGTTGGCCTTCTGCTTGCACACAAACAGCAGTGATATAATTCACACAAATATCACACATTCTCATATTTCCTAAAACTGCAGGTGGCACTGAGAAAGAGCACTGGGAGGAGAGTGTTGAGTGCTTAAAAGTAACAGTAAAGGTTTCTCCTATTTTATTTATTCTACCAGAAAATGCTTGTTTGCTGGATTACACCTATATGTATGGTATCCACAGCAGTATTTAGTTCTTGTTGTTTTTTGCAACATCTTAACAGAGTATTTCTAAGAGAGCACACAGTCATTGGTAATCAAAAGAGGAACCTGAATTCATAATCAGTACCTAAACCATCTTAATGTTATTCATCTCTTCTGCCTGAATGTTGGGCATGGATTTACAGCAGACAAGTTTTGTAGCTGTAGGGACACCAAGCGCAAGATTTGTGTCAAAGACAGGCCAGTGTGAAAAATGGCATTGATTGAGTCAGCATTCATTTCTTGGAAGAATTTAAGGCTTGTGATATATTGTCCAAGACTACACAAATTAAATCATGACAAAGATGGGGTGTGGAAAAGAGGTGCTGAGACTCACCACGTGTTTTAGAGCGTTGAGCAGCAGCTTTCTCCCTGAAGCCCTCTCTAAATCTCCAACTACCCACATGGTCACAGTGCTCATCCCATCCTCATCTAGAGATAAAAGAGCAAAAATCTCTGTAGTACACCGAAAACAAGCACATCACACTGCATTCAATTTAAGCACCCTGTGAAAACAAATTCAAACTGTAAACTGTAACTGTAAAATCATAGTCAAAAAAAAACAACAGCAACTGCTGACAGTATCACGCAGGTGCTGCACATTTCCTGTTGCGAATTTCCGATCCAACCGCATCCCAAAGATGCTCCATCAGATTGAGATCCGGTGAGTGGAAACTTCTGAAGTTCACTGAACTGATTGTCACCGGTGGAACCAGTGTGAGATTATCAGAGCTTGACACTTACTTCTTCCCAAAGGAGAAAGATGTGCTCCTAAGTTAAAAAAATTAAGAGTGATCGAAAAACTTAAGAACTTTGAGGCTCACATGTCAAGAACTGTAACTTCTCTGGGTTATGCGTTCACATTTTAAGACAAAGTAGGCTACATTGCAACATTTCAAGGTATTGAATGTTTTCGTAGAGTTAAAACTGCAGCCCTGAGAGCAGTTCAGATTTCTTTGTGGTTACTGCTCCTCGCTCCAGTTGACACAGTGATGCAATCTCAAAACAGCTGTAAAAGCTGTCACTTCAGATTTACATTGTTCCAAAACTGTAACACTGATCACAACACAGCTCGCAAACTTTGTTTAAAATCTAAAATGCTCACAAGACTTTGGCTTTTCAAACCCAGTAAGCTTATGTAGGTCTGGGGATCTGTCAGAGCGGTTAGCTTTCAAAGTTTAGCAGGCTTTCAAAATTCACATCCTTCATCCCATAGAATTCCATCATCTATTTATGTTTCTTTAAAAATTTATCCATGAAATTGCTGTAATATGTATGAAAAAATGTCCAAACAGGAGAAGTTGATTTTTAACTAAAACAACATTTTTGCTACACCTTTTGTAGGATAGTAAACTTACTGAAAGAAATACTGTAAGGCCTTGAGGGCAAGCATTTACACTGTTTATATGAAAGGTATTTAAAGCACATAACATGTGCAGCTTATTCAACTGTGAAAGAGGAGAAGACACTGGTTCTGCAGGTGTTTTTCCTGTTCTATTTTACCATTTATAATGTTTCCCAGAAGATATTCTCAGTGTTAACCGAACAAAGAAACACAGTACTTTCCTAGATAGTAAACCATTTTATCAGTTTATGTTCTGACTGACAATCTGAATCATTTGAAATTCAGTTCTGAGAAATCATATCTATAGTACAAGTTCACAGTCTCTTAAGGAGAAGATAATGTTCTCATTCAAAAAGTTTTTGTTTCTAAAGTTGAAGCATGGGTACTTGAGCATGAAAACCTAGTCCACAAAAATTATGTTAGGAAGAAGTGTCAAAATACCCAAGAGCATCAGCCAAAGCCATCACGGTTGCGAATCGGAGCTGCACTGAATTCAAAATGCTTCATCACTGAATTCATGAACACATGGCTACAGTGTCTGAATTCATCCAAAACTGACCCAACCAAAAAAATTCATCCGTTTAAAATATAGATTATTAAGTTTTTCAGTGGTGTAATGTTGTGTCTATAACATGTCATTACACATAACAGAATCCCATGTTCATAATAATGGTTTAATTGCTTTCAAACTGTAATTATTAGCAGCAAAGTGTTCACTTCAGTAAGAGA
This sequence comes from Decapterus maruadsi, assembly GCA_030347415.2. Taxonomy (NCBI): domain Eukaryota; kingdom Metazoa; phylum Chordata; class Actinopteri; order Carangiformes; family Carangidae; genus Decapterus; species Decapterus maruadsi. The sequence continues at coordinate 15,812,157 of CM064902.1, read as the reverse complement.
GTGAGAGATATGGTGAATCTTTCACAGCAATATTTCAGTCAGGAGAGTTTTCTGTTAAATTATATAGAAGAGCTTCAAATGTTGGTCCCTTTATACTGTGAGAGAAAATGGATGGGACTTTGATTATTGGAATAAAGGGAACATGGTCAGTGTGGTTCTTTGTGGGCATGACCAAAGGCGTAGCACTGCTCCTACACATATTTATTGTGCGGCGCAGTCAAGTACAACCATTATGTAATTACAATGAATTACAGACAGCTGTAAACCTGTAAAGTTAAACCTCAGCACAAAACTACAGTCTGTGACAACTGCAGTACCAACACTTCCCTCTCAAAATCATCGCCAGAAGAAGTAAGCAAAGACAAAGAGGACGATTGAGAGATGCTGCCCCTCATGATGAACCAGACGTTCAAACATATACAACAACAAGCTCTCTTGTCTGCAAAAAGCTACCTGTAAAGACAAACAACTGCCTATAAAGGCAGGTGGACTCTAGTACAGCATCCAGCAAAATCACAGGCTGAAAGGGTGACATTCCCACTGGGTAAGCAAGCTGGATGCACTGCCGAGGATCAGGGAGCAGCAGCTCAAAGATGAATACAGAAAGTGCCGTGAGACCATTGCAATGAATGTGTTGGAAGTCTCCCACCTAAAGCAATGTCTCCCACTAAAAGTGGAGCAAGGTTACAGAGCACAAGAACCAGCATAAGGTGAACAAGGTGAAAGAGCAGCAGAGCAAAAGGAAGAATGAAATCCTGCAACTCAAGAAGGAGAAAGTAATTCTTTCTCCGAGAGGCTCAAACAGATCACAAACCAACTGAGGAGAAAAGCAGCCAAACCCACTCTCTGAATGAGGAAGTTTGACAGATAAAATACAACACAATACAAAAGCACCGAGAGACAAAGGTAAAACAGATGAGGGGTAGAAATGGAAGAAAAGAAGAAAAAACTGGAGGAGCTCTGTCTGAAAATGCTGAAGTTTCAGGTGAATAAGAAGGTTAGGACCATAGCTGGAAAAAAGAGGCAGGGGGACATAACAAGGAAATAACAAGGAAAATTGACATAAATTAAAGAATATGAGGATAAGGACACTGAATGAGCAGCAGGATATTAAAAATAAACAAAAAGTGAAAAGGGAAGAAGTGAAAGAGAAGGACAAGAAGGAGACAAAAAAGAAAAAAAGACGGTAAGGCATAGAAGAAAGGCAAATCAGAGGTGTGGGAGGAAGAAGGGTATGTGGAGTTGGTTTCAGATGAAAAACAAGCATAATGGCTTCAGTGAGGCAGACAAGGCTGCTGGTTGTTTGGCTCAGGCTGAACAACACTAGAGGGATGCACATGATCTTCAGCAACATATTAGGGTTAGGCTGTGGTAGTTAAACAATGCTCAATTAGTATTAATAACTGTATGTGCTAATTAAATGTCCCCACACAATATATACAGCCTAATTGCTTCACATTGTGTCGAATAAATAACAATCCTCAAGCAAGCCTTGATAACATATTGTGATTGGCAACAAGTAATCCCAGTCCTGGCTCACACACACATGCAGCACACTGTCATGTGCATCTCGAATGACACACAGAGAGGATCAGGGTGCTCTGCTGATGCAGCCTACCCCACTTCAGCGTTTGAAATGATACACCTTCAGACATGCCCTTTTGAACAAGCTGAGTTATTTTCTCATCCCCGTCACCTCAACAAGACTAAATGGCAATTCTCTTCTGACCTCAAAAGCATCGTCACACACAGAAATGCTCCTCGCTGAACTACCTAATCTGGTACAACTGTCACTTGTTTGGTCTGAACAACACCTGCATGCTGTGATGCAGTTAGAGCAACATGATTGGCTGATTAGAGATTTCAATCAAGAAGCTGACGTACTGATGCAACGAGGTCATGGACTGTATAATCAAAGCTCCATCAAAGCTGGAGGACTCCAGATGGAAATTAGCCCTCGGGCTACAATCTGGCACATTTACAGGTACTACGGTACATGTTTTTATTAATGTGCATTGTCCTGACTTCTAAATAAACAAATTACAAAAATTACAAATTACAAGCTTAAAGTGGAGGGCAAATTATTTTTTGTCAAACTTAGTGTGGCTTTTATAAGAGTTAGTTATCACTTAAAAGAGTCTTCACCCTGGTCACACACCGACAATCAGATGAAAGTGATAGGGAAAATGAGGCACAGCCATTACATTTAGTTTGTATGTGAGAGGTGAGAGCAAATGAGACATCTGGCAGAGAGCTGAGTACATTAGAGCAGAATTGTGCCACCTGTCATACTTATATTCCCCCTAGTCAATCAGTCAGTCAGAAAAGCAGGCAGTCAGCCGGTCGGCCAGTCCACAGAGGTGGGATGGCAATCAGCCTCCTCAGCCTCACTGAGACGCCATTCTGGGCCTGAGCTGTGAAATGCAGCGCTGATGATGACCATTTAGACTGCTGGCTGAGAGCCAGTAAGCGGACCCGGCAATTATCCTGCTGGAGGCGCAGCCTGCCTGCCTTCACAAAGGTCTGTTTCACACTTTCATAGATCAGTAAAGCAGCGCAGGATTCATTTTTGTTTAGATACAGCTTGTTTTACATATCTCGAACAAACAAATGTACACTGGCTGTTTCACTTAAGAGGACAAGATGCAAATGCTTAGATTAGTTATTTATATGGTTCTGAGTCACTGAGCGACTGAAAATGACATGGTGGGCATTCATCTGAAATTGTGTTTATTTGGAAAGCAAGGCATGAAATTACAAGTAATGTCTTACCGCTATTTGTAAAGTACTTCATTCTCTTAGCCATTACAGCTGTCTTGTCTCTGCTGTCCAAGAACGAAAACATAGTCGTGTCCTCCCAGTCATCTACAACTGCAAAGAAAAAGAAGACAAAACTAAAAAAAAAAAATTGAGATAATGATGAAATACCGGACGGCAGAGGATGAGGGGGACACGGTACCTGGCTTGGCAGTGAAGTCAAGGTACTTTCGGTCAGTGCCTAGAATAAGAGGGTTCATCCTGGGAACCACATTGGCCTGCTCCATTAGATAGTCCACCACATCTGTACCCTCAGTTAACTGACCCTGGAACAGAGCAAATGAAAGTTACGTCACTGAGAACATTGAGCCATTGTGTATGCCCTACATCGGAAGTACTATATAGACTATGATAATGTTACAGTGTGTGGAGCTGGAGAGGGATATTCAACTGGGTGTCCTTCTGCTATCTAGCAAATCCCTCAAGCAAATGCAAGTGTGATATTGATCAATTACTTAGTAGGTTTTGAATTATATATAGCATTACATTAAACACAAACAGAATCAGCACAGCCTATATTCTATACCATAATAAACCAGTTCTCATACAGACATCATTAAATTTCATCTAAATGTAATACTTCACAGTAGAGAGCCATGTATTACATCACAGATATCTTTCTTTACTTTACTCATTAAAGAGCATCACCTTTTACCACTGGCTGACATCCAAGCCCACGCACTTATCCAAGGCTAGAACATGACATATTTCTTTTATGCATACGGTATTATAAGTACTGACAAACTGCTGGTGGTACAGTTATATAGGCTCTGTACTTTCACTCGCACATTTTTCTTTATCTAAATGCTCTATTTCATGGTAAAAAAAAAAAAAAAAAAAGATTGGTGGGTTGAATATGTTAAGTGTGTCTCTTTCCGTATACTTGTGTCGTACCATAAAAACAGCTCTCTGAAAGGCACTGGTGGTGTCCATTATGCGCTGCAGGATGATGGTTTCCAGCTCTTCTGGGTCCATCTCATCTGGGCTCAGAGGGACTCCATTAAACAAAGCCAAAGGTAGGGCACCCAGACCACTTGTTTTGTAGAAGAGGGCTGCATCCTGGAGCAAAGAAAACATGGGCTAAATCCTTGGCTGTTATTAGGTTAAAATCCTCACTTAAAAAAACAAAACAAAAAAACACTAGGACGAAAGAGAAAATCGTTTAATTTCCTTACCTTTCTCATGTCATCATACTCAGATTCTGGACCTAGGATCCTTTCAGCACTGGCTTTAGGGAATTTTCTCTTCAGGTAAGCAGTGAGTGTATCAACGGACAGCGTCTCGCCCACGTCTACTTTGTTGTACAGCTGCAAGAGAAGAGCAAGTCAAATCAGATTTGACCATCACTGCCTTCAGATCCCTGCTATCGTCAATAATTTCCAACTCTGCTTGAAGAGCTGATACCAGAGGCAACATCTCACTGACTCATCCAGTCTGATAATGTCTCAAACCATGGGATAACTAGAAGCACGATAAAATAAAGTGACTTCTAGGGCACGAAGAATTATGTGCTGGCAAGAAGTCAGTTTTGTAAAGCTTTCACACATGGACTCCAAGCCTAAACTTATTTAGACATTACCCAGAGGAGCTTTATGTGAGAACGCAGGCGTCCAAATCAATATGACCAGACATTTCAGATTTCACCCTGTCAGCTCCACAGTAAAAAGTCCACTAATGTCTGATGGAGTGTGGGTTAATAGAGCAGGTTATTATCAGAGAATTCGCAATGAGTGGTTGGGTGTGTTGATGATGTATCTGTCATGTGACCAGTGCAAACCCAAAAGAATACAGAGTTTTTTTTCCAGTAGGAAAAGAACACATCTGACACAGACATTTTGTGCGATACATGTGTGAAAGGATGATGTCTGGAAAATCTGATCTAGACATCTTCAGGAGTTCATGAGTAAATTGCTTTTGCCAGTCAGCAATAAGCGCTTGGTAAAAAAAACAACAACAGAGATTTGTATGCATGATATACTTACTGAGACTATGGACATCAGAGCCTGGGATAAATCGTACTCATCCGCTATGTAATTCAGAAGTCGGTAAAATCCAACCCCTGCATCTGAGAAGCCATCAATCTCATCCTTGGTGTTGACAACAAACACAAATCCAATTCTATATAAAAAAAACAAAGAAAAAGAAAGAAATGGTGCAAAAAAAAGTATTTAATTTGCTGGTGAAATGAGAATCACTACCTGGGAAAGACTGTAAATGCGAAGAGTGGACCACATAAACGTCTGAAGGTGTGAGTATTAACAGCACCTACCTCAGAGGAATTTTATGCTTGTAAAAAAGCTCTGCCAGTTTCACCAGCTCAACACTTTCTTCTTGTACTGGATCAAGGAAAAGCACCTGCCAACAAAAGGTATGAATCAGATAGAACAACACACAAAATCAGGGTTCAGTTGAGTCAGTGTGACAACTGTACAACACTAATGACTCCAGTCCTTTCTGCGATCAACTCACCAAGTTGAAGAAATTGCGCCGGATCTGACGGATAACCCCGGGAAAGGTGGCTCTGAGGAGCTCCTGTACCCCTGTTGGCCAGCTGCGGTACATCGGGTCATTCTCTATGTCATTTATCCACTGGAAAGTAAAGAACAAAAAGAAATAAGATTCATGAGTTAAGTATCAATAATGGAACATCAACCGTAGAATGCTTGTAATTTTAGAGGTTCATTCATCAAATATTTTTTCCACAGACAAGCACAAATGATAGAACTTGCTACCATCAGTTACAATAATTGGATAACTCAAATGGTTTAGATTAATTATCTACGGATCTGTTCTACTGTTTTGTTTTGTTTTTCAATTCTGCCTCTGAAGCCTCCATCAGAGTAACCCTGTCACTGTCAAATCAGAATTTGATTATCAAGTGCTTTGTGTGACTGAATTATACACCCTGTGATTCATATTAATAAATCAAGTGTGGTGATAAGTATATCCTGTTCTTTGTCAAGAGCTCCGAGATACTGCACAATGTTACACTTGGTAACTTTTGAAAGAATATTTTCTTTGCTGTAAACTCCTGTTAATATTTAATCACCAGGCCGAAGGCTATGTACGGCTTCAACTAAAATGTACTTTGACAAGAATAACCTGCCTGTTGGATAAACACGTTCTTTCATATGCAAATAGAGTCAGTGTTATATGATTTTACAAGACATATCACTGTACAATTCAGAAATATGTTGTAAGCCGATGTGTATACATTTAACATATGCATTTGATATAAGCTCTTCTATTCACCATCAGACAGGGCCTCTCGGTATAAAACAGTGGTCTTTCTCTGACTCAGAAGTCTCTCTCTCTCTCAGGCACTTAGGTATTAAACATAGTCTGTAGAAGGAAAGATGCCGGTTGAAATTATATTTTGGGTTTGAACGTGGACAGGCTTAATATCTTCATTTCTTTGGCATTTTTATAGCACCTAGAATATTAAAATGGCCAGAGGAGCCAGAATGAGAACTTGCAAGTTTTTAATTTGAAACCTTTTCTTGGCTAACTTCCATCTTCATAACAGAGGTTTCTGGCAGGCTCAAGACTGTTGCAATAGTCTGATGACTGAGGCTCTAATTCAAACCCTGCTGCAAGTACACAAAGAAGAAAAAACACCTGCAGTATTGATCTGGATCAGATGAATAATTCTCCTGGACAGGACTCACCATTATAGCTGGATGTCTGATATCTAAGGCGTAGCTGTCATCCACTGCATTTACAGGTAGCTTCAACAGCTTGCCCTGATGTTCTCCTTTTATGCCTAAGTTGTGAAGCCCTTCCAAGACTTTGGCCTCTCTTCTGAGAATGTCCAAAATGCTGCAATGCAAAACCATAGGTTATTTTGTATACATATATTAACTGTGTGGCAGTGGCTTTGAAATGCAGCCACTCTGATCTAACAGGATTACTGATCTGGTGCAGAGGTGAGGCTTTCTGAGGAGAGCACAGGCAGACGACCGGTCCCTCCTGCTGAGTTCCTACCTGAAAGGGTTGTGAGCGTCCAGATCAATGTGCAGCCCGTTAATGAAGAGCTCCCCGTCTCCTGGGTGAACACCAATGGTCTCACTGAGATGCTGAAACAACAAGCTCAAAGTGTTAGTAGAATGCCTAAACCCCTAAATGAGTGACTTTACCTGTGATGTCTGATCTTTCAAACAAAACAAAACAAAATGTGCACAGGGACTACAGCTGCAAGTTGAAAAGATAAAGCTTTGCACCGAGAAAAAGAAAACAGCAAGAATAAAACATTGCATTTGATGTTGTTATGGAATTTATTTCATATACAGATTGGGAATTCATTCTCTGAAATAAAACCTGTGCAACGGTTAAGGATGTTATCAAAGAAAAAACTCCTGCACTATCATGTGGGAAAGCAGCTTATGATATCGCACCTTTTGGTTCTCCTCAATTTCTTTTCTCATTTCCTGCTTTACAGCCACTCTTGTCAGTGATCTGTGGGAACAGTAAAACATGTACAGTCACCATCAGCTTTTACTATATCCCCAGCCGGCTGTAAAATGCCAGTTTTAATCTCCAAAAACCTGTGGGCCTCAAGATGGTACGTTTGCAGTCAATTCCCTGTAAACACTTGACTCTTACTCAGCACTTCTTGGTGTTATTACAAGCTGCCTGAGCCAAAATAAGCAAACATCCAAAACACTGATTAGATCTCCATACAACAGATGTATTTACTGTGGATGTAATAGATGTCACAGGGAAAAGTAATAAAGCTAAGGTTTTATAAAGGGAACATTTCCGGTGCAATTAAATAACAAGATTGGCTGTGGATGGATTCACACATTATGAAACTGAACAGAGCTCCACAAAAAAAGCTGGACTTTGGAATGGTACCAAATGTGTTAGTCACTCAACCAGAGGGAGAAAATAAGATGAATTTTCTTACCTGGCTTTGCTTGGAAAGTTTTGACTGAGGTCTCGCATAAGCTTCAAAGCATCAAATTTTGGCACCGACACAATTCTGGCAGCAGCTTGGAAACTTAGATCTGTGAGTATCAAAAAATTAAACAGAAGAACAAATCAGAATTCCCATATTACATATCTGTTGTATAATTCTCATATAAAAGCACTGTGGAGATGCTTTTATTTTACTGTTAATGTTAACTTTAATGCTAGTGCAGCAAAATCCCACTACATAAAGAACTATATTTTTCTTACAATCACAGACAAACCGAAAACAGATCATTGATACCTTGCATTTCCCACACTTTAAGAGGAGCCATGTCGTTGGTGCTCTCCAGAAGATGTTTACGCAGCTCAACGAGCTGCTCTTTCAGGTCAGGATTAGATTTCCTTCAAAGACGTGAAAGAAGAAGAGGAGGATACAAATGTAAGGGAGGGATTTCTTTTTATCTCTGAACCAAGTTCCAAAAAAAAAGATCTGGATGCGCAACAGCAGTAGCAGAGAGGTATTAAAATAATCATGATATAGCTACTTACTTTAATGTTCCAAAAAGGAATCCATGGACCTCATCGTTATCCTCATCCTCTGTGTTTGAAGCTGTCTTTGGATCTATAAAGCAAAAGATTTCTGTTTAATTCCCTTGGACACAGCGAGGTACAGCAGCACACGTTTGATTAGTCACCAGACTGACCTTTCACTTTAGTGTCATCCACAGCTTTGTATTCTGTACTTTTGATAGCCAACTCAACACCGTAGCCAGATAAAAGCATCTTCTGAGGTTTTGGATTCTGTTTCAGTCAAAAGCAGAGAAATGGCTCAGATGTAAAAACAATATAGAGTTGCATTTACATGAACAAAAGTCAGCAGTTATTGTCTCTAACAATCATCAACACTTGCGAATCATAAGGGATGCTTTCTGCCTTTACATTTAAAGTATTTAAGCATATTGAAACCTAGAGTGCCTAATTAGTGAGTTCAGCTGCCTCAGCGATAGCCAGTGTTTAAACTCAAGCAAAGAGACATGCAGTTTTCATTGGCCAACATTTCAAGCAGAATAGGCTTCAGTTTGCTGCCTTTCAACATAGCACAAACATAGGATGCCATCTTTCAAAATAACCAATTAGCGAGTTTGTTGAGTAGGCCAAGTGCTGACACACACAAAAATCATTTGTCTATAGTTGCAATCATCAACAACCAAGTTCCCAACTGCCTCTAGAATCAACGTCAGGAGAAGAAATATTCCTGAGATAACTATGCACATGCACAATGCCAAGTGTTGGCTGGAATGGTGTTAATCAGACCACCATTGAACACTGGCAATGTGATAAACAAATCTAAGCAGGGCAGATGCCAGGAGAGCCCTACCTGCCTGCTGGAGTGCAACAGTAAAAGTTTGGCGATGGGTGCTGGTCCTCTGTAGCTGTTTTTCATTGTTTGTTAAACTGAAAGGGCTGCTCAATACTATAATCAGTGAAAGTTATAAGCTTTAAATCATTCTGTCAGTGGGAACAAAAAGCAGCCAGGCTGCCACATGCGGCAACAGATTCACTGACATTCAGCCTTGACACGAATGTCACCCACATTCAAAGCACTGCCTCAGTCTTTCACAGGCACAATCAAGACTGTAACACCTACACACTGCTTCTTTCCCTAACATAGCTTAAAGAAAAGCACCTTTTACTCCTTCAAAAGGCGCCTGTGTTGTAGATAAATAGTTTTCCGTGTGGTTCTAAGGAATCTCTTAATGCTTCTCTTAAATATTGGTGAGTAAAGCTGTCTGTTCAGTCCATTATTTAGATGATAACTCTAACAACAACAACAACAACAACAACAACAGACAAACAATAGACATTTGTGACAGAGATCCAGGTTATAATGGGGTTTCTACACAGTTGCACACACAATACTTTTCTGTAGTATACATGTGCTGCGTTTGAGTGATTTATTGACAATAAGAAAGACAGAGAATATCACAAGCGTCTTCCTTGAGCCTTCCTTTGTGTGCAAATCAAAAGATGTGAGCACACGTTAGATTACTTAACAATGTGGAGAGACATCAATCTGGGAGTGTAGTAAGTTGAAAATCACTTTAAAAAGGCTGTTAAAGCATTACTACTCACCGCTACAAAATGGCGCAGCACATACACAAGTGTGCCTTCTTGAGCTTTCTCAGACAGCACTTTGTGAAATGAGGTGAACTTCTTGGTTCCAATCTCGGCGTAAAGGATCACCACTGGAACATCTGTTTTGTTGACTCCTGGATACGTGTGATCATTCTTGTATAAAAATGGTTTCGGCCTGTAGACATTCGAAAATATTCAGGCATTTCAGAAATAACATTGAATGATACACATAGTGGTAGCATAAAAAAATAATAATAATAATATTTAATAGCAAACTCACTATCTTAACTTTTTAACTTGTTGTGCTCTATGAGATCAGTTTATCCTTGAACAAGAAGACAGTGCCATTTCATGTTACCTGCCTGCAGCTGCCTTCAGGAGCTTCTTGACGTCCTTGGTGCTGCAGCTATGTTGACCATGGATGGAGACAAAGGCAGGGCAAGCCTCAGGCGGAGGCTCATCACCAGCTATCTGTTAAGAGCAGCAGGGAAAGAGCATTCTGCAACACATTGGCTACAACATGATGATAATACTTCCAGAAAGTGGTGTTCTGTTCCCATAAGAGTTGCACACATTAAAATGCATGTGATCTCAGCGATGTGATGTAGCATGTATAAAAGAAAAAATACAACATGGTAATTACAGAGTCCAGCACCAGCGCCTCCCTCTTTAACATGGGGCAGAGTTAATTAGTTAATTCTGAAACCAGATTGATTTATTCTCAGTACACTCCGGCAATCATTCCACCGATTTGCACCGTGCAGCGCAGCACTTCATTTCACCCACAAATGGCCATTCCTCACTCAAATATTTATCACATTTTTAAATGAGAGAAATTCATCATCACAGTGCATCACTATCATCACAATGAACTCTCTGTTAATCACTGCTACGACCATGACAACCAAAAGGTTAAGAAATTGTGGACATAGAATGAACTGAAATTGCACTAAGCCACTCTAAAGTCAAATTCAGTCCACAGATACCTAAGTATCCATTTAAAACTCAAATCATATGGTACTTTTGTGTATTCCCCATACAGTACAAACAGTATGCCCTTGGCAATAATATAAAATGCACAGTAACGACAGATGACTCAACACAATAAATTGATATACCTACACAGCCACACTTTCCATTACAACACTTCCTTTCTGACTACAGCCTTTAACCTCTCATATTTACTCACTGGGAAAAATCGTTTGACCGCTGATGTTGTAGATATGGAGCATCTATCCTATCCCTCTCCCTGCTCCCCCCCTCTTTGAAAACATAATGCATTTTTACACTCAGTAGCTTGAGCAGCACATCCGCCCTCTCTGATGTCAGCTGGTCCCATATTTGTGATTTGTGATGCCTAATACTCGCATGTGTTATAGAGGGGTAAGCTAAATATGATAATGTGGGATGGATGGATGGATGGATGGATTCAAGAGGGATCAGTTCTTTCAACATTATGACAAGGCCAGAATTTTTATAGCAAGTAATACAAGGCATAATGTTCATGTTGATTAATGTATCTGAGAAGATTACAAAAAGAGACAACACTAACATTGTTTGTCACTGAAACGGTTAGAGATAAACAATAATTACACATTCTAATTCTGTGAGAAACCACAGAGATACACCAATAGTGTGGTCAAAAACAAGTGGAGTTAATCAATGTGGACTATTTAACAAGGTGCTTTGGGAATAATTAGTACCTCCAATTAAAGTGCTGTGCCGAGTGATTGAGAGGAACTTGAAGCCAGCAGAGCACCTGGGTTGTGATTACACTAACTACTGTATCTAACTACCACCTCCTAACAAGAAATGCACTTTGTGCCCATTGTGTTCCAAAGCTTATTTTGACAGCTTAATTCACACTATTTTGATTCACTACATACCTGTTGGGAGGCATGAACAGCTGGTGAGTAGGTCCGCAGGGCCAGAGCAAATTTGAGAAGATTAACTTGCAGATCAGTGAGGAACTGGCCAGCCTTCTTAATAACCAAGTTATAGTATGAGCGCACAGACTCTGAAAGACACGACAACATTTGTTATAGTGAATCAGTTATAGAGGACAGGCAGACCTGCCATGGTGAAAAATTATTAATAACAATCTGTTACTAAACTCCTCCATAATTGAAGTAAGAATGTGGTTTCAAACATCATACCTCCTTGCTTGTACACAGTGAGCTCTTTCACAGTGTCAACAAACTGCCAGAATTTCTCGTTCCCATCTTCTCCAATAAACTCACTGCATAGGAGAAAATGAAAGCATCAGTCAGCATTAGAAAGAAAACACACCGGGTACCTAAAGGAGCCATTCGCTTACAGTCCTACTACATTATTACTCAGCACCAACAAAGCTGTTGTTATGCAAAAGTCCAAATATTGTAAGTCTTTTATGTAGAATTAAATTAAAAACATTTGCAAACAGTGCCCTTGTTGATCTAGACTATCCACATTTCCACACAAGGTCTGCACAGTTTTCAGTGGTACTTTCCCCAGAAGAAATTGCCCCCTTTAATGACCTCGGCTCGCAACCCCCAACAGGTGGGGTTAAAAACTGCCCCTGCTGACAAATCCCGATTTAACCCCTGGTCGAGATTGCGTGCGCGTGCATGTTTGTGTTTGGGGGCGGGGGGGTGGTCTGCTCATCTGTTTGAATGCATGTCCAGGGATGATGAGTACTAACGTTACCTTGTCTCCAGGAGGAAAGGCGTCATGCTCCACTTGGCTTTCAGACCGGCAGTAACTCCTTTGGGTGCTGATGTGACATGATGTATGTGCAGCAGCAACAGCAGCAGTGACGACACAATAACAGCCCTCATTATATCCCGGCACGACGTCTCATGAACCTACAGAGAGGGAGCAGAAATCAGCGGGGGTCAACGCTGCCCTCCCTGTGAGAGGTACCACTCAGTGCCACGTAGTTACTGTAAGTTAAACTCAAACACAACACAAACACACAGATATATACAAAAAATGAACACATAAATGTAACGCTAAGCAAGGAGCTCCTTTAGAAAGTCACACTGAGCTGTTAGCTACACCAGACGTTACTTAACCTGCTATGTAAAAATAACGGTTAAGGGTGAAGTTAACTTGGCTGTAGCATTAAGGTAAACAGACTAGCATAGCGCTACACTAGCGTGATTTAGTGCATAATTATCGTAAAAGCGTAATTAGTACTGCTTAGGAATTGGTTAATAAGTTTCCAATAAGTCACCCTTCACCGCTTACTGATGCTGCTGACCGCTTCCATACAAAGCAAGACGCTTCAGCTCGGTATTTTGGGCAGCTAACTGTCTATGCTGTCAATCCGTACAGTTAGCACGCGAACCGGCGGCGGAGCAACGAGGTGGCTCGCGCTGACCGTCACACGGGACCGAGGCAACCTCGTTATGAAAAATTACGCAACGCGTGTAAATGTTTTAAGGTAAAATTAACGACGTCATTTTTATTGACACAGTGAGTCGTGGTGGCTGTGAAGTTAGATAAAAGCTGGTGTAGAGGTGGGGATTTACTCCGGCACGGTGATAGACAGCTATGAAGTCGGACGCCGAAGCTCAAACGCTGTTTCCCACCAAACACTCGAGCGTGTTGGCCGTGTTGGCCAGCTTCCACCGGGAGCTTGACTGGCTGTGTCACTCTGGACCTGGCTGGGCAGAAATAGCTACAGAAAGATCCATTGTGTTTTCTTTAGTATTTTTGGGTCATCTGTTGTTGCTGTTAAATGGGAAAAGGTGCTCACTGTAGGCTACTTTGTATTTGTCTTTAATCATATTTTTTGGAAGGATATGTAGAGTTCAATAAGCTAAATCTTGTTGGATGTAGGATGGAATGTAAGTTTTTATTTTGGCAATTATATTTCAAGTGGTTGCACACAATTCATTCATTAGTCTACTTTGTATTTCTGCATACAAGCAGCATCTTAATTAAAGATGAAAACATTTTAAGCTGAACTTTGAAATCTACATCAGGAGATGGATGTAATGCAGTACGAGGGAGTATAGCCCACTGCCCACCAACAACAACAAAAACGAGAGAGAAAGGACTATACTACTGCAGTGAACTTGTTTTCAGATATAAAACTGTTCATCCATAAAGTTAACTTCAGGATTTGTCAGGGTCAATTATGTGGATGAGGAGCTTATGCATAACAAATGCAAGTTGTAGGTGCAACACAACAATATCATTATTGTAGATGAAAGAATTTGTCTATTAAGTCAGTTATGTAGATTTAATAGATGTCTATTATTAAGTCTACATAATTAGAGAGACAGTCTAACTATTTATAACCAGGTTTATCATCTCTGTTACTTTGTCATCCTCATATCGTTGTCTCGATGGCAGCTAGCCAGACTTGGAAGTATATTGTTTCCGGGTTGTTGGCCTGTCTGTTGGTCCCCACATCTGTCAGTCCGTATACAGTCTATGGTCAGCCGGTCCCTTCCATTCTGGTGCACACAATATCTAGGCTAGAGTATGACTCGAATTAAATTATTAGATTTAGCTGTCAAAGGTCAAAGTCAGTTTGACTTGACAAAGCAGTATTTCAAAAATGTATATTTTAGATGACTCTGGAGGCATACCACCTGGTTTTTAATGTAGTTTTACTATTCTTTACACACAATATTGTCTGTCATTCCTGGATGAGGGATCCCTCCTCAGTTGCTGTTTTTTTTTGCCCTTAAAGGTATTATTGTGTTTTTCCTTATCTGAATCCCAGCCTAAGGATACAAGGTGTCTATATGCTATACAGATTGTTAATCCCTTGAGGCAAATATTGTGACTTGTGGTTACTGGGCTATGAGAATAAATCTGACTCGACTTTTATAAAGTTTGTATAGGCTAGCCTACTCTTTTTCTGTAAGGAATTGTATCAACTTTAAATCGACTAAATCAGTGCGAAGGAGGAAGAAATATGATTTATAATCTATTGGATGATTTTCCACAGAATCCCCGATGTTATACCACTGTTATCACCCATAGCCTAGGCTACTTCTAAACTAATGCTCGTACATGTAAAATAGCTGGACTTCGTTTCTGTAAAGCTTTCTCCATTTCATAGTAGTTAAAACTTTGATATTTTTTGACAGATGGCAACTAACAACATTTTAATGGCATTTCAAGACAGATAGATAGATAGATAGATAGATAGATAGATAGATAGATAGATAGATAGATAGATAGATAGATAGATAGATAGATAGATAGATAGATAGATAGATAGAATTTGTGGTTGTGGGACTATAACCATTACTGTTGCAGCTGTTTCACTTTTAACAACAGCACTATCTTTTTTTAGCAGCTATTAGACATTAAATTGGGCTGTTTAAAAACGGTTTATACTTAGAACTGGCAACCTTAAGCGGTAAGCAGAGAAACAGTGTTATCTCTTTAATCCTCAAAGGTCACACTCGAATGAATGTGCTTCAAAAAAGTTACATCGGATTTGGTATTTATATGTGGTTAAATCTCCATGTTGTCGCAGTTCAGTGTCCGTTTGGGCTTCTGGCTTTGCACTGTGTTTAACAAGATTATGGGATGGACGGGATGGGGATGTGGAACTTTCCCAGCCAGCCCAACCACGGCGAGAGCATAACGCATAGGCTATTTGTCGGATCGGATGCAGCAGCAGCAGCAGCAGCAGCAGCATCCTCTCAAAAAGCACTGCTTCAGCACAGTCAGTCAGACCGCCTCTACCCGCGGAGGCTGCTGCTGTAGAGGATGTTGCCGCCGGAGGATCCAGCTCAGCGGTCCGACCCATCATACGATATTTCTGCCGAAACAAGTCCACTGCGCAAATGATCCTCACTGCGATTTAACTCGGGAACTGATCAGACAAAATATATACGAAGATCAAAACTAAAAAAAACAAAACTCTCCTCGGTTGCCTCAGCACTAACTTGATACCGGAGCATGGGAGTCGTCGCAGGCGCGGATGCAGCTCTCCACCGGCTTCAGAAGTTGGACAGCCAAACATTTTAATGCCATGACTCTTGACTTTGGACAAGATTTCCAGCGCAGCGCAGGCGGCGTGCAAATAGTCTAACTAACCTCAAGGTGGATCTGTCTTCTTTTTTATCCACATTATGCGTCTTTGGGTGGTGTTATTTGACCAACATGAGGCTTTTGAATAAACTGCACCTTTAATGTGTCTGAGGCATGGAGGATTATTGATACCTGAAGAACCAGTGGGTGCTACTTATTATTCACAGTAATGGAATGAAGACACTATCCTGATATAATGGATGATAGATCCAGTAAGCTCATCTTGGTTCCTATTTTAGCCGTCCTTTTTGTTATGATAGGTTATCAGTACATATGCCCCGCCGGCAGTAATTCGTGCCACTTTAAGACTGGGGAGAAATTTGAAGGGGTAAACCTACTTTCCACTCCGTACCAGGACACGGATGATTTCTACAGAGATCAAGACCTGGAGGATGACAGCCCCCCAAAACTGCCGTCCAAATTCAACTTCACCGAGAGAGACCTTGACAGACACGTGGAGTTCAACATCAAAGGGGACGACGTGATAGTGTTTCTGCACATCCAGAAGACCGGGGGAACCACTTTCGGGAGGCACTTGGTGAGGAATATTCGCTTGGAGCAGCCGTGCGACTGCAAGCCAGGACAGAAGAAATGCACGTGCCACCGACCAGGGAAAGAGGAGTCCTGGCTCTTCTCCCGCTTCTCCACTGGCTGGAGCTGCGGACTGCACGCAGACTGGACCGAGCTAACGAACTGTGTACCTGTTATTATGGATAAGAAGGAGGCCCAGAGGAATAAAAGGTATGTGCGAGTGTGCGTGTGAACAAACAGGTGTGCAAAAAAACAAACAAAAAAAACATGCTCTTTGTCCCCCTATACCAGGGGTCATCAACTATATTTGTCGAAGGGCCAGAATCTTTCTCAACAGACCCCTTGGGGGCCGGACATTCAAATAGGCCAAGATTGAAATTAAAGTCACCTTTTTGCCTAATAATTTAGTTGCTTATATTTTATTTTACCTGTAAGCTCATAATTTTCATTTACATATCTTTAGTGTTTGGTATGATATAAAATGAAAAATCTTGACAGCTGACTTTCAGATACTCCCATGCTGGAGCTTTACACTGACCTGGCCTGTGATTTTCAGCCTACATATGAAAGGAGGCTGACAATCGGTTCTGATTGATACAAGTCAGTAGTCCTGAAATGCTTGTTTCTCTTCTATAATGCACATTTTACATCTCAGAGGTGACATTTTTAGCTCAGTAAGGCCGAGGGTGAACCGGGACACAACACCGGAGGCGGTCCGTACAGAAAAAAAAAACAACTGAGTGGCATCAAATTTGGCGTCGCTAACAAATCGTTTTTGTTTTGAGAGCGTGCATAGCGCGCATCTACATTGAATGGGATTGAGTGCGCAAAAGACTCTACATCTGCACGCATGCACAACCAACCACGGCGTTTAACCGAGGCGGCCGCGGCGGCCAAAATCACCCAGCTGGCCTCTGCAGACAGGCAGGGAAAACCCTGCAGTCCAGCAGCTCCTTAAACGTTCATGCATGGAATGCGGTGTTTCCTAATCCCAGCGCAGGGGCTCATAGGCACACAAACACTTTGAGCGTGTCTCCATTTCCCAGCACATTGACTTACAGGCGCACAGACCCCGATAAATATATTGTAAACTATTCAAACTCAGTCGCGGGCCGGATTGGAAGGTCCGGCGGGCCGGATTCGGCCCGCGGGCCGCCAGTTGATGATCACTGCCCTATACTGTAGGTCTAGGGTCACAGATGGTGTGCTCAAACAGACATGCATTATAAACCACTGGGGCCCCTTGATGCACTCCACATGTAACTTTAATTCTAAATTTATGTAATTTGGCACAGACTTCAGGCTTGAGCAGTGATGGAATGAGTACAGGCTAAGATGGGTTCTCACCGTCCCCCCCCTGAGAATTACAGCCTTATTATTAAGTCAGGAATAGAGCATGAGTTCACAGATGAGATATGTAGGCTATTGCACGCTTCCACAAAGGAACCAAATGGCAAATAATTGCAAGCAACCACTCGGCAATCAGTTACTTCACATCTCTGGCAGGTGGGTGTGTGTATCAGCATGTGGGACTGGACATAATGTAATGGAACAAACTACAAAACTGCAATCAACCTAGTGCTTTACTTTGCTTGACCCTTACAGATGAATTGCCTGTGTTTTTTTTCTAAATGTTCCCGTCTGCCCATTCACATAGAACTTGTTCCAGATGTGCTGCTGTTATTCTCCCTAAATGTGCAATTAAACAATTGTACTCAACTACTGACTGAGCCCCCACCCACCTTTTACAGAAGAAATTAAGTTGTTTATGAGAGCACAGTCCAAATGTTCTCACACCTGGCGGCGGCGGCGGGGAATACTTTTATTGCCCTGGTGAAAACTCTTAATTGCGCCTATTGAAATCTGACAGAGAAATTTATGAAAGCACACACAGCACTCTGGATCCACAAGGGTTTGGTTGAAGGGATAGTGACTGATTTTCTTTGTTTTCTTCCTTGTGAATGAGAGAGTCCATTTTTCTCAATAACGGTGCTGAACTTGCACTACATCTGCACTCAGATGTGGCCCATACATCAGCGCACACGACTCTTTCTCTTTGCGTCCTCTGCCTCTGTGCGATGTGTCAGTGTCTCTTTGAGGTGCTCCTGTTGGCTTGCATAACTAGCTCACGCTCTCTCAGAACCACTGAGTTGTAATTGCTGTACATTCAGACATTCACAATGTAACAGAGATGCAGCACAATTACAAAGACGGATGCACTGTAATGAGCCAGTCACCACATCAGCAAAATATGTCTCTGTGTGTGTTTTTTTACTCAGCAGAGTGGCTATGTGTATATTTCTATTCAGTTAGTGTTCCTGGAGTCTTTTTTAAATTGCATTATAGTTCAGGCTGTTCATTAATCTAGCATGTTTAAAGTCTATTAGTCAGTTAAATATTCTCACAGATACCTGTATACGCAAACATCAGATAGGAGAAGCACTGACCAAACGTCTTGTCTCACACGCTGGGCAATATCCCTGTCTGTTTTGAAAAATACAATCATGCACTGAAGTACACGAGCCCATGATTTATTTCTGCTGTACCAAGTGTTTCCTTTACTCAGGAAAGTGCTCACTGGATGCGACAGCTCTTCATTTCACAGCTGCAGAATCTATTCTGCACTTACAGTCCTCCCATCCCTTGTTCTTTAGTGGGCTCCTGCAGCATCTATTCTGAGATTATTCTGCCTCGACCAAGACTGCTGGCAGACACATTATGTTAGAACCCCTCACTAACCATCCACCGCACACGGCACATTTACTAAGTGAGATGACTAAAAGCATTATGCAAATTTCATTCTTCGAATCATTTTGTGTATAAGTAATGCAAAAATATCTTTAATGGTATAAGGTCAAAATAAAATAGAAAAAAGTCTCTTGTACAGAAAAATGCTTCATTTGTAGTGAAAAACACAATAATCCACTTGTTACAAAAAATCTTCACCCCACCTAAGGGTACAATGGGGAATACCAATCGTATATCACTGCCAAATTCAGATGGCATGCCCTTGTAATGCGGTTGAGAGCCTCTCAGATTGAGTGGCTGTCTTTCTGCAGTCCCAGGCATTCACCTTGCCAGCTCTTGAGATGGCAGTATAAGGAGGAGGAGGAGGGGGAAGAGGGGGAGGTATGAGGTGGGCTGCAATGGCACTGCCTGCATGGCATTGTATGGCCTTTTCAGCTGGGCAGGGCGCACAGCACGGTGAGCCAGCCGTGCGGCCCAGGAAAGGTCAGGCGTGTCAGACTGGATCAGTGTGCGTGTCTTGCAGTGTGGCTCCTCTGGAGTGTGCTGTCAGTCAGGGGAGAAGTGGAGCAGGCAGGACAGCTCTCTTCAGGGGCTTTTTGGAGAAACATACCTCTGAGTGCCATCCTCTTAAGTTGCTTTGCGGAGAGCATCATGGTATTATGATTGCCTGCTGAATGAATAAGGCTTGTTGAGCAGGTTGTTTTCCTCTTGGGCAATTTCAGGGGCCTCTACAGAGGGGAGTTGCTAAAAATGATTCCTGATTGTTAGCTACATGTTCAGTATTCAACTGCTTGGTCTGGCAGAATGGGCACATATATATTCTATATGATACTGGACAACTAAACCGGGGATTGATTTCCAAAAGGCATAAAGCAAACTCGGAGTGAATCATGTCTTGAGATGAGATTTACATGTTTAGTTAAAGGTTGAAGGTCAGTATCAGAGAAATATTTTTGATGTTGCTTTTCTATTGAATAGAGAATGAGCTTTTTTTGTTTCTCAGTGCAATATGTTCGAGTCGGTTTCTGTCATAGTACAGAAAGAAAATACCACAGAGATTAAAAAACAACAGGAACACGGCTTTATTGTTGCGGCTGAAGGTCTGAGGTGAGGGAATGTGATTATCAAACATAGAGTTTGAAGTATCCAGTGAAGCATACACAATACACTTTGAATAAATCAGTTGTGTTGGGCTTAGGGTGTCCAATTATCCATGTATAAATTTCTTTATTATCATCTTAGTTTAATAATCACAGAAGCGTATATAAATCAGTACAACCCACACTGTTCCTGGTAGATGAACTGTACAAGACCAGTTCTGTTAAATCATCCAGTCTCATAATTAAGGACAGTTTTAGATGTTATTCTCCAGCAGTGTCATTAGGAGTGTTAAAGCCACATGAAGCCTTTATCACACATCAGAAAACACAGGGAAAATGTATCTTCCATGTAGAGCAAGGTCACTCGACCGAAACACAAAAAAAGTTCATGCATACACATTAAGATTCATTCAAACCAAAGTATCACAGCTGGTGGTATTGGAGCACAGGCAGGGAGGAGCCCAGGCTGGTGGAGTTTAATACAAAATGAAATTAGTTTTCAAGCGGTTTGGCAAATAGACAACAGGTATCTACAGTAAGTATAGGTATTGGATATTTTGAAAAAGAAGCAAGTTAAATACAGGCGATAAAATAAGGAGAATGAGGAACAGGTGTGTAAGAAAGCAGGGAATGATTGGGAATGTCAAACAGGTGGAGCAGGTGGAGCAGTAACAGGAGGAAAGTCCAGGGACATCTGGTTGGTTGGTGGGTGGAAGAGACACAGGCAAAGAATCCAGTATAAGCAGGGCTGGAGGCAGCAACCGTGACACAAAGGACAGACTTCTTCATCGGTTTATGTGACACAGACTTTTACACAGTATCCCCTTTAGCGGGGCGAGGGGATGGGGTGTGTGGGGTAACCACTTTGTATACCTGAACTTCTATTTTTTCCACATTCCTCTGCATAGTTTTAATTATTTGTATCTGTATTATCGATCTCAGGTTGTTGACATGCACTGAAAAGCGGATGTTTAGTCGATACACAAGTGAATGTAATTAGTCAGGCAGGGTCATCAATCTTTTTGTGTTTGTCGCTGTTGACGATGCCCACATCTCTTACCGTATGTTCCTATTGGCCCTCTCTCGACCGGATCACAAGTGTACATTTGTTTTAATGACATGTTTTTGAATGAGTGTTGACCTGACATTAGTTGCAAATTATTCATATTTCAACTCTCACAAAGGAGTCAATCACTGTGGTTGTACATTTATGATACACATCTTTGACAAGTTCAAGCACAGCCAGCTCATTACACAGGAATTTGTATTTGGTACAGAGATTCACATTTATTTTATTGTTCGTCTATATAAATCTTGTTGCTATGAGAGTTGTGTTTGTTTTGTTCTTTTCTCACATCAGGTCATGGGCCAAAGAAAAACGATTCAGTTTAGATCCAGGAGAGCCACAATAATTCTGAACTGACACACACAGACTTAAAAGTAGTCCTTGTTTTTCTAACCCATGACTCTTTAATTCACTTGTTTTCATTAAAATATTAAATGTAAAGAAAGCTAAAGGCTTCATTTATGCAATAAAAACACAGCTGTACACAGCAGCTCATCATGGCCAGGTCAATACGCTATAAAAGAGGAAAAAAAGTAAACATTATTACTTCCACGGCTTAAACAATACTTGCAGCAACACTTTCATTCTATCCAATCATCTTCATCCAATTATGTTTAGCACACGTTCGGATAAAACTACTTTTATTCCCCCAAAATGTATGCATGTGTTTTTCAGTGACTGATGTGGTGAAGGGTATGCTGCAGCCCTTGCGATTACTAGGTAGAAAATTTGAGGTTTGCACTCAGCAAACAAGCTCTAATACAAAGAAGAGTGGCTAATACATGCAGCTGAGGCAGCTGACACTGAATTAACAATTGATCTGTTTTAATGCCTGCATGTGTTGTGTTCAGAGGCCCCGTCTTTTTCCCTTTGTCCTCTGGTCTCAACTTAGCAGCTACATCCATTTATAGTTTGTATTAAGAACATTCACATGAAGTAAAGTGGAATTAGCTCACACACACTGTTTTGTGTGTTGGCCCTTTACGGGTAGTGTGTTCGGCTATAACAACTAATTATGACACAAAACAAATTTCCGCATGGGTCAAATGAGCTGATGCCTTTCTGTATCTAAATGGTAAGAAGTCAAACTCACTATGACATCAGCATGTCCAGAAATAAACTTCTGGCCATTATTCAATGCTGTAACTCAGACATTGTGACCATATTTCCTGCATCTTGGCCAGTGAGGCGGTAATTCCAGTTTTATCTTAGTTCCTTCCCTTTTAACTGTGGCCTCATGGTAATTTTATGCATGTGCTGATGTTGCAGTTTTTTATCAATTATAAAATCTTCATTAGCAACTTTCTTGTTGCTTATGCATAATGAATGCTCAGTTCAGAAATACAAAGAGACCAAAGCCAGAACAAGAGTAAAGTATATGGATGCTCTTCAGTGCCCTCCTTTGATGAAACGGAGAGAGGGAGAGAAGGAGAGAGAGATGTGGTTGATAAAGCAGTGACAGAGGATGTCCTCTGCTGTGATTCTGGATGTTTATATCACAGTGTCCTCAGGGTTTTTATGTGACATGGACTGTCTCAGAAAGGTGTTGTCAGAGCTATCTTTATTGTGTATGAGAGAGAAAAGACAGAAGAAAGGAACAGAAATAGGCACTAGTTTAGTGTCATTGGTGAGTAGCAGTGATTTTGTTTTTCTTTCTTTATACTTCTGTGACACCTCTTTGTTGGAGGTTGTAGGGCTGAACAATTTAGACACAACCTAGATGTAGACCTAGCTATCTGTCTGTGTTTGGGTTTTAATTGGACATGTAGTGTACTGTTTTCGATAACTGTATGTAACAGGAAAAGTCCTTTGTGTGCTATAAGGTCTCTATCATTACTATTAATGGTTACTTTAGCTTAGGTTTGAATGATGGATAGCAATACTTTATAGGACTTATCTGCTTGACTGCATGGGATCATACTTAATTTATCAGGTTTCTTAGCTGTAATTAAGCATCTGAAGCTATGTCATTTAGTTCCTTCTTAAAGTGGTGTTTTTTCCACCCGTTTCCATCCCACAAGAGCAGTGATTCACTGGTGTTACCTAGCACATGATAACATGTCCTAATCTTTAGCCGAATAACACTCCCCATCATATTTTATTCCTATTTAGGGATGCAGAGAAGGCTGCAATTACTGTGTGGTCGTTATGCACTTCTGATCACTGAACCATGCATCTCTCACTCTAGCTACTACCTGTGCACGACAGCTACCAGCGCTGCGCATCTCCCTGAGTCAGCACGTGGGAGGGAGACATTACCAAGTTGACCCAAATGAACTTGAATGCAGAGAGCTGTTGTATTTTACATTTTGCAGACGCTGGCCTAGATTCAGTCAATTTTCATAATCACACAGTATCTTGTCAGTTTGACTTCGCACAACTCATATTAGTGTTGTTTTCAATTTGTCACCACTCAGCCGAGGGTTAAAGTTTATTCCCGTCCTTGGAAACAGCAGTTTGAAAAACAATTTTGCTCACTGTCGTGTCCGTCCTAATTGTCGTGCAGTTTAAAATGGCAATATTTCTTAGTTCTCTGAGCACACAAAGGTATTAAAGTATATCAGGTATTAATTAATAGATGTATAGAAAATCTTATCTGAACATGTCTGACCATCGAGGATAACTCCAACTTTAGACTTTAATTAAATTTCAGTAAATTGATAAAATTCTCTTGTTGCTCCTTATGGACTTTAGACTTTAGGTCTGTGGGCTCTGAAGCCCCTTGCTGAGTCAGAGAGTCAAACTGCAGGACCTCAATGAGACACAGTAAAGCAGCAGGGTAATTGAAGCCCTCCAGACACAGATGAACCTGAAGGAGGAAAGTTGAGCAGATTTACAGTTCTGGTCATATTTTTAGATGTGGGAGGCAAAGTGCTCATCACAATGATGGGATGTTTATTATGTGTGGGGCTGAGAGTACCCTTGCAGGCCTTGGACTAGCAGGGTGCGGATATTGCTTTTCATGTGTCATTAATTCAAGTCGTCATCGCTGGCAGGCCGGAGCAGTCGTCCAGTCAGTTTGATAATTAAGCGCTACAGAAAGTGCAACAGCATATACCAAGCACTTGTCATGACTGTCATGACAAAGAAATTGAAACAGTCAAGGAAGTCTGAAAGGGATAGTTCAACATTTTGGCAAATTGGCCCATTGCCATAATCCCTATAGTTTTAAGAGTAGGTTCGTTACCTTTAATTGTCGATGCAAGCTATTTATAGAACGGAAGAACAGAGCCGTGAGCTGCTCAGAGCTACGCTATGGAGGCTCAAGGGATTTCTGGGCTTCCCTCATCAAACTCATCAAATACACAACTCCATGGACTCTTATGGACAAGTTGTGACCTGCACATTCACCACGCTATGAGACAGTAACGGAACATTACAAGATGGAGTTGTTTTCGAGGCAAATGCAGAGACTGCTTGCTGGACAACTGCCCCCGACGGGAACGCGAATTTGAATTAATTTACCTCGAAAACAACTCTCATAATGTTAACCGCTCTGAGCAGCTCGTAGCTCTGCTCCGTCATTCTAAAAATAACTTGCACTGACAATTAACGAACCTACTCCTAAAACGGGATTATCGCAGTGGGCCAATTTGCCAACATGTTGAACTATCCCTTTAAAGAGAGATGTGAGAAAGAAAATATGGAGATTTTTTTTAAAGAAGATTTAACCACTTTTCTTGCAGAACGTCTAAGACTTAATTAACAAGGAGAATATTTTGAAGAACATTTCCATCATCTCATCATTCCACCATGTGAGGGTATCGATTAAGACAGACTAATAGATAAGAGGAGTGATACTATATCAGATAGATGTAGTCTCAGAGGGGAAGCAATGAAATGTTGTCTGCTGTCATTCTACTTACATTTTTCACCTGGATTAAAGGACAATTCCAGGCAAATTCAACTTGGGGCTGTATGTTACTATCATTTTAGGTCTAAAAGAAGGAATGTGATGATTTTCAGTTTAATCGCTCCTGTTTTGCGGTAGTTGTGTCTGTCCGCGGATCGCTACGGCAGCAATGAATGGAGTGGATGCGAGTTCCGCTAGTTTGGCTGTTTACATCCCTCAAAGCCGCAATTTTTTTCCACAGACAGCGTCGGATGGCTACTCAAACATGTACCGAGCAGTTTATTTACTTCAAGGAAGCCGACATGCTTGTAAAACTAGATCTAAATTCAAAGTCTCCCGGAGTCTCGCGCGAGACCCAGTCGCCGTGCTCGGTGCATTCAGGGGCAGTCAGAAAGCTACCGTTTGTGTCATAAACACAGAAATATCGACTCTTGACTTGCTTCAAGTAAAAAAAACTTGTCGGCGCATGTTTGAGTCGCCACCTGACGCTGTCTGTTGAAAAAAATGTACACTTGAAGCAAGTAAGAGTTGATAATGACACAAACGGTAGCTCCAACTGCACCTGAATGCACCGAGCACGGCAGAGGGGTCTTGCGCGAGACTTTGAATTAGATCTAGTTTTACAAGCATGTCCGCTTGCTTTAAGTAAATAAATATCGGTATGTAGCCATCCGACGCTATCTGTGGAAAAAAATTGCGGCTTTGAGGGATGTAAACAGCCAAACTAGCGGAACTTGCATCCACTCCCATTCATAGCTGCCGTAGCGCTGCAGGGACAGACGCAGCTACCGCAAAACAGGAGCGATTAAACTGAAAATCTTCACATTCCTTCTTTTAGACCTAAAATGATAGTAACATACACCCCCGAGTTGAATTTGCCTGGAATTGTCCTTTAAGTTTATTTTTAATCCATAATAAAGCTGCTCTAATCAATATGTATATTGTATATTGACAGAGGATGAAATGAACACATAATATGAATCCGGCTGCTCGTGCAAATGAACCCACAGATTTATCAACAACCATGCAGTTCCTCATATAAAGCTTCGTCATGGATTTCAGCTCATTGTTTTAGATTTATGGCCTGCAACTTTTGTTTTGTTTCACTCCATGCTTTGTTTCATCCCATATTTTCAGACACAACCGGCAGCTGTTTTAAGCCAAAATGGTCTAAATACCCATTGTGTTCTATACCTGCCAAGCATCAAACAGCAGGCAGCCCAAAAGGCAGTGGAGCATTTAGAGCAGGGTCATCAACTATATTTGTCAAAGGGCCAGAATCTTACTCAACAGACACCTTGAGGGTCAGACTTTCAAATAGGCCTAGATTGAAATTAAATGAGCCTTTTTGCTTTATAATTTAGTTTTTTATTTACTCATTTGTGGGCTGGATTCAGCCCGCGGTTGATGATCACTGATTTAAAGGTTAAAGAACATGACATGTCGACGAGGAGTTGGTAGAGACCAAAAACTGAGCTAAAAGGGGGGGATTATTGGACTTCTATTTATCAGGTGGCCAAGACACAATTTAAGGCTGATGATGTGTGTAGGTTTAAAATCAAGAAGGGTTGCATATTGCATACTTTGAGAGTAGGAAAACAAAATGGCATTGTACTCAGACTATGTGATAATAAACTTTAAGCGTTATGAGACAAGTGTTGAGATCTTTGTCCTTGATAATATTTAGGGTCTTCTCTGTAATTTCTACTTCATCACACAATGCTTATCTGAGTCAAGATGTGCTGTAGTTGTGTGTACTTGACTGTGTGCCCAGTTTTCATAAGTTTTAATCACTTTTAGGAGGATTTTTTTTTTTGCCATGTGCTGTCTCTTTTGTTGGGAAGGGGATTAGTGCCCCAGTTCTATGCTAAAATCTGCTGCTTGATACATGATGCTCCAAACAGGGAGCCCTGAGTTGTCTTCATACATTTATTGTTCAATGCACATTGATTGAATAACAGAGCCCTTTCAGGCCATTGCAGTATTACCATTTGGGAAAGATGAAAAGCTTTGCATGTGTATGAGTTGTAATGAATATTTGTCTTTGTCCATTTGGCTTGGTACTGTTTGAGAAGTGGTATGGATGGAGCTTACCGTCCTTCTCTAAAAGCCACTCTAGTTAATGAAAGCTGTGCAGCTCGCCAGTGCAGGCTTGCTGCTTCTCTGCTGCTGCTGTCAAATACTTGCTGGCCTGGCAAATATGAATCTCCAGTCGTCTGATTCAGCTCTTATAGTGTGATTAAAGTGTGGCATTTGGTCAAGTGGCTGGCTCGGACCGTTGTGCTCCAGTCACAGTTCCCAGGAGCCAGCTTGGGTAGACTTAGATTTTTCCAAGGTAGGAAATGGTCTTCTTTTCGTATGAGACACTGCAACGAAGAACGTTCTTTACTTTATTTTTTTACGGCACAGTTTTCAGTTTTCTTAAACCAATAACGCTGTGAATATTCTGCTGTTTTCTTAATTTGATCCATGCCGTCACATCTGATAAATACCCCGTTCTAATTCTGAGCTGCGTGCCATCATGAACTCTCAGATCCCAGATGCGCTGTCATGCAGCTGAACTCCTGCTTCCCAGTCAGCTTTTGATCAGTGTGAGATCACCCCCTAGTCTGAAGTAAAAAGGAGAGAGGCAAAGCACCTCATACTGATCTAGTTAAATGTAGTCATCAGTGGGATGAGAATGACTCAGCTGGTGCAGCAATTCAAAGATTCTGTGTTTAATGTCCCCATGAGGCCTGTTTGGTGGCTGAGCCGTGCAAGTGCTCCTGTTATCAGAGGGGCAATTAACTTTGGCTCTGTTTTCCCTCTAATTGAGAAAAGAACATTCAACGTCTGTATCATAAACAGTCCATAAAAAAGTAATTGTGCAACACTTGAAGATTTCTGCCATAAATTCTTTAGTGTTTGTTGATCAGGAGCCGCCTGATCAGCAAGTTCTTGAAAATTGCTTGGATGAGGGCTTGTTGGCTTGATACCATTTTTGTATCTTTTTATGCTGTCTTGCTAAAAACAAATATTTGGCCTTAGACTTGTACCGTTTTAACTAGTTAAGCTTTAAATGTCACCAGTTCTTAAATACAAGACTTGGTAGAACAGAAGAAAATGTGCACTTAATGTTTTAATTACAGCTTACTTTGTATTTTTGGCACATAGCGACAGTTCTGAGAATCGCTGCAAAGAAGCAAAGGAAAGAGAAAGGAAAATAATATTCGACAGTCCTACAGACCTGCACAGCCTCCTTGTTAATTCAAGGGGGGATTTTCCTCGGCTGTGTGTGTGTATGTGTGTTATTCACACTTGCCTCTTTGCTTGACAAACTGACATATCAAAAAGTGATGTGGAGAGTGCCAACAGACGCATCCGACTGTGTTATTTCTCAATTGATACCTGTAAGACGTGATGAGGGGACAGTGCCAGGAATAACCGCCCCTGGAGTTGATTTATTAAAACAACCTAAAGAAAGGTCATCTGTCCTTATCTGGGGCGTGCTGGTGGCAGCTAACATATACTGTGGGGAGGCTAGGTGAGCTTGCCCGCCTCGTACTGAACCCCAATTTGGAGTCGGCGGCTGACCGAGCACCTGACACATTTGGAGTGTAAGCACAGGGAGAGTCACCCTTATGTCGTCTGGTCTTGTGTCAACCCAACTTCTCCTGACGTGCACGTATAATGCTATGCATGTAATAAAATGGTGCTCTGTCAATACCATCTTTACCGCTGGTGTTCTCTGGATCTTCCCTGTGCTGCTGCATCAGTCAGATGTGCTGTGAGAGAGATTTGAATAATCTCACTGAACAGATTGCAGTCCAGATTGCCTCTTAAATTCCTGCATTTATAAATAGGTGCTTGTTCCTGTGCAAAATTGTTATAGATATTTGATCAGTAGTGCACATAATTAAGTACAGATTCTTGTTTTCATTGTGCAATAAATAATTTAATGTGGCAATAGACAGGTTTTTTTGCTTCAGCTAATTATCATGAAGTAAACGGTGAGTGCACAATGCAATGGCTATAGAATAATGACGCTGTCAGCTTGTTGTTTGGTTCAGCTTTGCTTTCATGATGCAGTTCTGTTGTGGAACGACCAAAGTAACTCTCCCTGGGAAAAGAAACACAGTGGTGATGTCAGAGGGGGCAAAAAAGACAGGAGGGTAGAGTCGCATAAAGTGAGATAAAAACAGGTGTGAACCACAGAGCGCTCCAGTAAGGGTTGTCCAAAACCAACCAGCTAGACCAGGAATTAAATTAATAAAACCTGTCTACCTATCATTACAACCAGGTGTTTTACCCATTAGTTTCCCCCACCACCAAAAACATGGCTAACTCCAGTCAGCGCCCCTGACCAGAGCACTGGCTTAAATCTGGAGTTGGTCCCCGGGCGCCGCACCGCGGCTGCCCACTGCTCCTCAGGGATGGGTTAAATGCAGAGAAAGAATTTCACCTGTACACCTGTATATGTGACTAATAAAGTACCTTTACCTTTACCCATTAGCAGGAACCATGTTTCTAACACAACCTCCGGTGGCGGTCACATAACAAACTAAGTGCTACTAGGCAACCAGGACCAACCTGCGAGAGTGGAATCACAATCAGCCTTTTTTCCTCCGCCTCCTCCTGTGTTGTAGTTCCTGTACAGTAGGTGCTAAATAAAAGGAAAATGAGAAGTACCTGTTAATTACGTGACAAAACAACTTTCTAGAGTTAGAATTCCTCACTATCGGTAACTAATTGACCTTTTCCACTAGACAGTTGCAGCTCTGCTCAGCTCCACTCGACCCGATTCAGTGTAGGTCATTTATTTTCCACTACAGTTGAGTACTTCAGAACCTCCTCCACGCAGCGCTGCTGCTACGGTCGCTCTGTCTGTCCCTCTTTTTTTCAATCCTCTCATCAGCCACCAAACACAGTCATCTGCATCTCGTCGACTGACCACGGCGTAGTTTTTTCCGCATAGCAGCCAGAGAAGAACAACAGTCACAGTACAGTGATGGCACTTTGGCCAATCAGTGGCCGACAGTCTCGTACTATCCCTAGTGGAAAAGCAAAAAAACAACAACGAGTTGAGTTGAATCAAGTGCAGTCGGGTTGAATCGCGCTAATGGAGAAGGGCCACTTGCAAGATTACTATGCAGCTGTTCTTCCATCTTCTATATTTTGTAGTAGCAGAAAACATCAGATATAGTGGGTTCAGTTGTGACTGCACAATAGTTTATTTCCCACAGGAAAAGGATTTCCCCCTTTAGATCAATTTCTGTTCACACCACCAACAATATTGCTGTAAAAATTGGATCCCAGGCCACAGGATAATAAGAATGGATTGAAAATCTGTCCTAACAACAGTACAGCACTAGAGAGTTGAGTACCATCTTGCGGCACTTCAGAGTGCTGGTGTGGAACAAATAGCATTATGTCCCAGCACGTGTTGTGATACAGCACATCAACCTCATCATAGGACTACGATGTCCCTCAATGTGAGTCAGTCCTCTCGAGGTGCCAGATGAATGGCTACAAAACAGAGCTTTAAATCCTGTTCACAAATCCAGGGATCAGTTAACTTCTCATCAGTCCTCATTCTGCAGCGGAGAGTAGACTTTGCTTCATTCATCATTCCGTGATAAGCCTCTTCTCTCATGTTTGTAATCTGAGCTGTGAATTTATTTACTTTCTCTTCAAGGGTGGTGATAGGAAATTGTCCTAACACCAGAGGCATTAGTTTCACTTGTAATGCCAGGCATGTCTGTGAATCATAATAACGTACAAAGGGAGGAACCACATTAAGTGCTTACTGCTTCATTTTGAACAGGACACGTGGATTACCGGCAAATGCTTTTTTTCCTCTCATTGTCATCAGGAGGTAGATTATGCCTTTGTTAAATATTTCAAGATGGAGAACAAACCCATACATATTAATGCCATATGATATGACATAAATTAGCATTGATTCCGGTTCGCACATGCCTATTAAAAGCCATATTGAAAAAGCCGAGTGTTGAAAGCTTTCAGTACCAACGTGCAGAGAAGTTGCAGGGTCGTTTCAGGCCCGGGAATGCTTTGCAGAGTGCCAACATGACTAATGGGCCTAACCTGGATCCCCTATCGACTTGCACAGAAATACTCAGGGATTGATTTGACTGCTTATGCCACCGCCATAATCTCCCCTCCAATGATACGGTTTCACGGCTATTTGTAAAACTGCTGCTGCAGCCTTTTTTTTTAAATGTCACTTGTAATCTCAAATTTGATCATGTTGGCTGCTCAGAGAGGAGCCATGTGTCGGGTTACTCTAAATCCAACCTACTGTGTCACCTCTGCATTACAAAAATGGATGGATATATTTATTCCATATGTTTAGAGGGTAGGTGTCAATTTTCTTTTGTTAGCCGTTTGACCACAGTAAAAAAATCTTTTAAAAATTTAAAAAGAAGAAAGAAAAATAGGTACAGTATGCAGTATTCCAAGTGTTCCCACGGCGACAATTTGCCGTCATATCTGATAGCATTTTTTTCTTTTCTCTTAAATATCACTGCTTGTTTAAATTTTCATATTCAGCATTCACAGAAACAGACAAACAGGGGAGCACAGCAGGCACTGGAGGGGAAGAAAAATACTAAAAACACAAGGATAAATTGGACGATGACAGGATAGTAAAAGACCTATCTAGGCTTACTGTATGGTACAGATAGGGCAGTCACAATCACGAAATTTTAGTTGACGATTAATTGCTATACAAATAATTGCGTGCCAGTGGTTGCTCTTCGAAATGAAGTCATCATATATTAGAAATTAAGCTCCTCAATTAAATAGTTTGTGGCACTCCACTCATGTGCCATTAAACCATAGCAGAAGACGGGGGCGCAACGTGATGATGTCATTAAAAAAGGACCATTCAAACCTTAAATGGTGGAAAACAATGAAGAAATAGTGATGGAAATATGACATTTCTGACAGCTGTTTTTATACAGATGAATGGAAGCAATTTTAACGATTATGCAAAAATAATTGCGATCAGGCAATTATGTAGTAATTGTAACAGACCTAGGTACAGACAAATTATGTGCTTATTCTTCCACCAATTCTTCAAAGTAAAACTAACTCAGATGAAAAGGTTTTTTCTCTGTGATTATCGTGGACTACACAGAATATGTCTTTAGAAATGCATAAAACGTAAGCATGAGTGTGCAGTCTTCCCAGTAAATGCCTGCATGTGTTTGATAATTTGTATTTACTGTGTCTCAAAGTGAGGCCTACAGCCATCTCTGCACAGCCAAAGTGAGGAAGGAGAGAGCAGAGCTCTAAGCAGCTGTTCCAGCACAAGACTGTGGCCTTTCCATGTAGATGATTGATTCAGGTGCAGTGAGGAGGAAGAGGAGGGATCAGGCTTCGGGCTGTGTCCGTTAATCACACTGTATTACCACACAGGAGGCATTTATCACCAAACACCAAAGGCTTCAGTCCACGGGGAACACTGAAACCAATCTCATCGCTTACATGCAATCCATCCAGGTCCACGAAAAGCAGCACTGCCGAGTTCTACCACATCCATTTTCTCTGTAATAGGGGGACGCTCCACAGAAAAAGTAAGAGGCAAAGAACAGAGCCTTAAAGAGACTTTAGGATAAGTCCTTGGACATACCTTTTTTTTTTTTAAAGAATCTTTTTACCTGATCCAATGTCACAACCCTTTGTGGTGCTGGTTTCACAGCCGGAAGCTCAAGCATCCGGCTTTGCCCTCAGGCGATCAGAACTTAAAGAGCCCAGTGATAGAACAACATAAATGACTGTTGGATGTGAGACTTATTTTTAGATACTGGAAAATAAATGCATTAGATACATTTAATTTTACATTTCATTCTATAGTTAGCTACTTAGATTAGAAGGTAAAGAGGTATGGATACAGTGTTCATAGAACAGGGAGTAACAATCCCTCTTTTTTTGTTTTGATTGGGCCACATAGCCTTGCTGGATTGATCGTTGAGCCAGACAGTACGCAGACTTTTTTCTTTTTTTAACTCTCCCTGAACATAACAGTCTTCTACCTTATTATTGGTCCCCGGGGAACCTCTTGTGCAGACTTCACCCACACCCTGTAATGTCTTATAGCCATGGTAATGGTTTTTACTAGTGGGGGGTGGTGTTTAAAGACTGTGAAACAAGGTGCCCCTCTGCAGCAGGTCTCTCATTTTGTCCTGAGTTAGAGGTGAAGTGAAATCTAATTATATCCTAAATGCTACAATTATTGAGAGGCTGTTACGCCCTCAATAGGACCCATGTTCGGTATTCAGTTATATTGTTGTTTTTTTGGTGACTTGCAGTTTCACGATACATCAGACCTTTGTGATTTAGCACCAACGTGGTTGGTTCCCCTTGCATGGGTAATGTTTTTCTTTCTGCAGCTTCTTAATTACCATCACTTCATGCGTGATGGTAATTCATTTGTGTCCTTTTTTGCATGTAATCTGTTTTTATTGTAGAATGTGGTAAAAGTGCTGCAATCGCAGACAACATGTTTGTCTGCAGGGTCTTAGCGGGAGATATATCAGTCTGACATTTACATTGAAATGTAGCGTGTGACGAGTCAGGATACAAGTCTGACTCCTGGTGTAATTGTTTAAAAGGAAAGGCACAGAGCAGGCACAGTCCCCGAGGACCTTCACACTGATGCCTGATAACTTCGAGCAAACAGATGCCACAGCTTTGATGAGCGGCTGTGTTTTGTCACGTTAAGAAGACAAACAACATCTAAGCGAGGGTAACCACTGCTGTTTTTAATTAACGCACCACACTTGCAATCACAGCAATAAACTTGTCTGCTGTGTTGTGAGGTGAAAGTAGATCAAAGTCAAAGCCATCCCAGCAGTGTGAATTTGAGGTGAGCTTTTTGCTGTCTTTCTTTTTTTTTTTCTTTCTTTCTTTTTTTTTTAATAATATGAGAGCTACAGGGAAATATGCAGTTCAGCTTTTTAATGTTGCCCAACATTTCTGAGGCTTCAGCTCAGCCGAACAGTGGCAGAATGAAATTCCCCTCGTCTTCACAAGAATGATAGTTCATCCAGAAATTTGTATTCATGGCCGCAAATGTAAATGGAACAAGCAAAGAGGGGGGGTGTCCTGCAGTGCCAGCACCACTTATTGAGGTGCAGTGGAGGGGAGAGAGTGACATTTAACAGCGTAAGGATGAGCCGCCCCTGACCGGCTTGAATGCAGCAGATGCCCCAACACATATAGAAACAGGGTTACAGTTTTGCTGGTCTTTAGGGGAGCTTGAGAGGAATGGGCCACAGGACTGAGGCAGTTATTTCAGCAAGCCTCCACCTTGCCGCAGTCAGGGGAGACAAACAGGAAAATCAATACTCCCACTCAGGACAGTTCACTTCAAGGGCCTCCCTCAGCGCCACTGTCTGTCAGAGTCAGTCCCTCAAGCGGGATGGGATGGAACTGCTGACAAGGTAGGTGTCAGAGCACACTGATCACACTGTTAGAGAGCGAGTGAAGTCTTGTTCAGCACCAGGGACAGCTCCAGAAAGCCACAGACAAAGAACTCGGGCAAAAATGTTGCCTGAAACCTTATCTGCCCCTTTTGTTTCACACTTTTAAAACACATTCTTATTAAATTGCTCCCCAGATCCGTATAGTTATATCAATCATTTCCTCTGACAGCCCCGCCAGTGGTTTCCTCCAGCATGAACAAAGCATTCACAAACTTTATTCGGAATAAAAAGACGATCAAGACTCGGCTAAGCGCTACTATACCTTCCATATGATAAGGCAGCTGCTTCAAGTACACGACCTTTTATGGTATTTTAGAGCAGCTCATCTTAAATCAGCCTTCCTCTGGTTTGCTGACCTTTCCAATCTATCATGGGACCACAAAGAGGAAGGCAGCACCGGAGCACTAGATCTGGAAACATATCTCTACTGTAACTCTCGAAAAAGGCTTAAGCAGACCAGAGCTCATGCATCTGTTAAAACTACAAGTACAGCTTTGCATGAATCACCAAACATGTTTAGAGTTTGTTGTTCTTCCCATTTGTTTACATCAGACAAATCAGATCCTGGAATCAGGCGCTGGGCTCAGAGGGGATTATAGAAGATCTCAGACCTTGCTAGATATAACACCCTTATGTCCTTTGAAACCCTCACAGGAAAATAAATGGGGCCCTTCAAGCTCATCTGTTCAAATATATTCATTTTCATTCACTGTTCAGTCATATCATTGCATTAAAGTGTCATTGACAACTGGCAACAAAAGACTAAAGGAGCTCTCAGTAATATGTTGGAAATTCACAAATTGTAAAATGGGATTGAGGATCTTTTGACAGATAGAAAATAAAAATTACTTTAATCCTAATACAAACAGTTGAATCAGTTTGTTGCATCTGGAAGTGCAAACGCATACAAGACTTGGGGAAAGAATAGTTAACATAATTTCCAATATCATAGAAAGCCCAGCACATGGAGTGATTTGTATCCTCATTATTCTTATTCCTTGTAAAGTTGATTTTTTTTTCATCCCAATACATGGGTAGGGATTGCTTCTAGTGTATATGGGTGTCTATGTATAAGTAATTTATTTTCATCATACTTTTATTGATGGCTCAGAGTTAATGGGAGGACAATTTGGGAGGGAGAAAAGATGAAAGGAAACTTGAAAGATGCAACTAACCCATTTGGAAAAGTGATATATAATGTTCAAAATCAATAAAACTTTGAGATAAAGAATTAAAAAAAGAATACATCTATGTACTGTATACTATATACACAAAATAAACACCGATGGCCTACACTGTTTCCTATAGAGTCATACAGAATATTAGGTATTTAATTATTTGTTAATAGTCAACATTCTGGGTTATAGATTTTGGAAAACATTATCTTTAAGTTGCATCATGATGGTCCAGTAGTTAAGGTGATGGCCATGAACCACAATGTCCCTAAGTTTCATCTAAACATTACTTTCATTTCCCTCAGCTAAATACTAAATGTCCAAAACAGAGAAAAACAAAGCAACAATCACCATTAACTCCAATCTTCAGTATCGCAGATGCATAATGACGGCAGATGGAGCATTACAAATCAGGCACCCAACTTTCTATGCACACCTTTTTCATACCTCCTCCTATTTCGATAATAGCCCTGTAAATGGTGGGTGGGAGATAGACCAACAGCCACGTTTATTAGTATTTTCCGTGTGTGGAGAATGAGTTGGGGCAGGCGAGGGGGGCCTTAGTGAGTGCTGCCAGTGGTAATGAAGCCACTGCTATAAATTGGCTAGTCATTCATGATTAACTAGTGTGTCATGCCTGAAGTAATTGCCTTAATTAGCTATTGAACAGGTTTCAGGGTTAATGGGACAACAGGTTGGCAGTGAACCTGATTTACTGTTGGAAGTTAATGATTTTACTCTCATCTTCCCCTCATTCCTCGAAATGATTTGATTAACAGCAAGGGAGAAACAGATCCCCTTGTTTGTTAATACAAAATCAATTTCATGCCCGGCTGAGCTATCTCTGACAGTGTTTTTGTTGGACGAGCAAGGTCTTCAGTCAGCCACTGGAGACAGGACAAACACACAGAGGCCTGTAGACAGTAAATCTGCCTCTCAGAGTGCAGTGCAGTCATAGTGTTGGGAAGCTGGCAGCTCTCCCATCCTGCCCACAAATTTACCTCCGCTAAGCTATTCTGTCATGACTAGCAGCCAATCCAGTGTGTTTTCCCTGAGACTGTGTCAGAGGAATAAGCCTATGCGAGTAATTGGGAAGCAGGTACCGTAAAGTCTCCCCTGTGAGGCAAGATCAATGTGTTTGGAAGTGTGTTTCGTGTGATATGCCAGAGGGGAGAAAGTGTAAAGACACTGTCCTCAAATCCTCATATGCCAAGGCCACTTGATTGGAAAAGAAAACGTGGTCTTTTATTGAACAGAGGTCAAAATATAATAGCTTTTTTTACTCTTAACCTCCATTTTTCTCACTAAACCAGTTTCGACAAACAATTTGGTTCTGCTTCATTGTGGCATATTGTGCCTGCAGCATGGTTTGGGTATTTTGGCACAGCTCACAAGGTGGTTTCAGAAATATAACAGCATTTGATTTTATTTTTCTACCGATCACTTGGGCACATAAATATCCCTGATTGGATGGGTTGTTTGCTGCAGTGTGCATTCTGGCCAGCTAACACTGATGTAGCAAGTCAGTTAATTTAGTCTCACTACTATACAATTCACAAAGACATTTTACAGCACGTGGAAACTCAGTTGTTTGTTACAGCTTTGCGGGGATGTGTGAAGCTCCTTGTTTTTCTTCTGTCAGCCGTGAAATTAGAGTTGTGTGCTCCAAACACTTGACAGTTTTTAACTTTTTTTATGCAAGGAGTCGTAGGCTACAACTAATGATCATTTTTATTCAGAGCTGCAGCTGCAAAAACTTAGTCAATTGAGCAATTAGCTGACCGTCAGCAGGACAAATGAATCAAGCCATTGATGGTGGTGGTCATCCATTAATTGTTTGAGCAACTCAATATTTCAGCTTCTCTAATGAGATGATTTGTTGTGTTACATATTGTAGTGAACAGACTATCTTTGGATTTTTGATTGTTGGTCTAAGCTGCTTGATATCATCTTGGTCTTACAGAAACC
This sequence comes from Decapterus maruadsi, assembly GCA_030347415.2. Lineage (NCBI taxonomy): Eukaryota > Metazoa > Chordata > Actinopteri > Carangiformes > Carangidae > Decapterus > Decapterus maruadsi. The sequence goes on along the minus strand of CM064902.1, from coordinate 15,774,322 downwards.
AAAACAGTCATTTTTCACAATACACAAATAATTAATCAGTTCATTTAGAAAATGTCAATTATATTTTAAATATATTTTTAAGAATTTAAAATGTCATATTCTATTAAATGTCAGTACTATAGGCTACTATATATTAAAAGCTAAAATCCATGCCCATGCATTACTTGCTTTGTACAACCATGAGTCCAAAAACCAAAGATATTCACTTAAGAATGATTGATTAATTGAAAAATTACTTCAATTGTTACTTGATTAGCGAAATTGTTGATGATTTATCTGTTGATTAACGTGTCATTCAATCAACTAATTGCTTCATTTCTAATGTGTTGGGTGTGTAATGCTATGGGACCACAATCTTTAAAAGAAAAATTGCTTTCAGTGTTTGAATATGTTATTATTTTGCTGATATAACAGCACCGAGAGCAGTAAAAATGCAAAGGAAGCTTTTGCTGAGCTGCAAAATCAACATTGCACGACCCCATGAGTGTCGTAAAGGCGCAGCTTCAGTTGAGTGAGTGAAGTGTGCGTGTGAGCTTTTCCATAGCTTAACTGGAGTTGAGAGTCAAGGTTAATCAACACTAGACAAAAGCTGCCGCTGTAGGAGAAATAAACGAGAGCGTAATATTGGAGACAAAATGGTGCCTTGTGGTTGTCTCGGAGGAGCTGAGCCTCTAAGTCAGTTCTGTGGCGTGCAGTGTCACGAGAACAGCGGCAAAGATTATTTCATGCCCTCCTTTGGAGTTTTGCAGCCATCAACCCAGCTGTTTGTTCAGCACTCTTGAACTGTTACGTCTCCCCACACATCAGGATTTGAGCAGGTTTTTTTTGCTGTAGTCACACGTGCACCATCACTGAGGCAGCACAGCAGCTCGATGGTAAGGAGGGTTGCACGACGGATATAACCGGAGTTGTCAGTGTTTCCCTGTTGCTCCATAGACGGCAGGTCCTGGCAGAAAGTTGCGATAACGATGCTGACGAAGTTTCATCATCTTCAGAGCAACAGCGAGACGATCACAAACAAGTGAGCAAACGTAATACTACACAGACGTGTCAGTCTCCTGCTTTCCCTCTCTCAACCTCTCGCTTTGTTTCTCTCCCTCTGTGTCTCTTCCTGTCTTTTCGCTTCTTCCTGCAGCCCCCTGATCGGCCTGTCAGCACTGCCGATTCCTTGTTCGTCGAGCAAGTCGTCGTTCTCAGATAGTCAATGAGACTTTGTGTCTGTGAGCCAGTTAAGCACTCAAAGTCCCACTCATCTGTCAGACACAGCAGTTACACTGTGCCTTCTGATAATAAGCTGCAGGAGTGTCCTCTGCAGTAGCACTTCCTGTTTTTTCTATATTCTGGAATAATTCATTTTGAAACGTTTGATGTCTGTTGAGCAGGTAGAATGGTAAAAAAAATATAGGCCTATATTTTGACGGACATTTTGACCCAAACTATGACTGAACCAGAGCCAATGTTGATAATTTGCTCACAACTGAATACTGTATGCTTTTCCCTTACTCTGTGTTTGGGTTATTGAACTAGAGCCTCAACAACAGGGATAACTACTTTTAGTTTCAAGTAACAAAGTGTGCAGAATAGATGTAGCATCATTAGACCAAAACATTATAGAGATCCTAATATGTCCAAGTGCAATCTCCAAATTGGAGGGGCTGCAACTTTTTTGTGATTGACATCACATTGCAATTGCAATAATGTGCCATAATAATCACAACATTTATTTGCATTCAGCCCTAGTAGACATCATGCTGGCTTATACACCTGCGAGAACTTCTCCTGGTTAAATCATCAGTCCAAAAATCCAAAAACTCTCTCTTTGATTAAGGAAACAACAAGTTAACAAACTGGTTTAAATACAGATGCATACAGTTTTTCATTCAACTGTTCCAGCTGATGGCCTTCTGTGTCATCCTCTTTTGGAGTAGTGTAGGTTACATGTCTGAGATGCTTTTTGTGGCTCATCCTGTAATCTGAGCTGATCGGGCAGCAACAAAAGCCAAAGGAGCCGTGGGGCTGTCAGCCCAGGGCCTGGCTGCTTCCCACTAGACTGTATTGTAGCAGCATGACATGAAGAAGATAAATCATGGATTTTATCAGGTTAAGATCTGGGGCCACACTAGAGCTCCTTTGCTCTGTAGGTGATCAGGGAAGTTGAATAGCTCTGCTCTTCAGAGATGCCCCAAGCTGATAGCTATAAAGGCTATTGAGCACTGAGCAAAGGCAGCTATCAAATGCTGCAATGCAAGACTGAGCCCTCGCTACGTTTGTCTGATAATGATGGTCAGAAACTCGTATCTTTCCGGTTGTTCTCAGCGGACGGCAACCGTGCACAGCAGAGCAGGAGACAGGAGGGGGGATCTTACACCGGCATCTCTCATCTCTCCAACAGTTAGAGCCTTGAGAGGGAGTCTCGTCTGACCCTGTCAGAGCCCGCCACACACTCCACAGCTCCACCATATACTAACAAGCATCTGAAACACTCAAAACAAAATGGGATCCATTTGTGTCTGGTGTGTTCTGTGCTGGAGGTGTCAGACATCTGCTGAGCCTCCCAGCACATTCTGCCTCGTTCTGGGTTTATTGTTTGTCATATGCGAGATGACAATGGCTGTGATTTACAGGCAAATAAAAATCTAATTCCGGGATTTGGACTGAGAGATATGATAGACTAAAGCATGACGGCGCTGGCTGCCGACCGAGCCGATGGACTAATAGAACGTTGCTGTTTCCATCTGTGGGTCCATCTGGTGTAACGCAAAGGGGAACGCAGAGCTAAGAGTGGACGTCTAATTGAGGACACGCAACCCAAAACCGAGATTATTCACACACCATGACCTAACATGAGATAGCACAGAGAAGCACACAGTAGAATGGCTAAGCTGGAGAAGCGACCAGAACGAAAGGTAGAGGCTCTATGAGATGAACAGAAGGAGGGTCCGAGTCTGTCTGTGATCATGTGTAATGGGCCTTTGTTGATGGCTGTATGCGTATGAGAGTATGTGTGTGTCCATTTAAAGGTTAACTGTCTGGCTAACTAGCTACAGAGGAGAAGCCCAATGTCTCCCAGCTCTATTTCTGTGGATAAAATGTCATTATTGATTGAACGATTGCGGAGAAGCCTCACTGTTTTTGAGGTATGACCTTTCTTATAGTGTTGCATGATGAGATCGATTATAGCTATACACATTATATCCATGAAGCGTTTATTTTCCTCATTTGGTATTGATCGTGCACCGTTTCGAGTAGTGAAATAAACCAGTATGAGGGTTTTTATCTGTGAGACATTACATGGATCAATACAGAGGGGCTTATAATATTATATTTCATTTCAAACCAGACGTTTCACAATAGTTGGCTTTTTTATCTTTTGTGAATGGTGACTTAGCATTGCACAGGAGAACATTATTGTTTGCCCCAGTTAATAACAATAAAAAGTGCCAATTAGCCTAGTCCCTGGGAGTCCTGGGAAAAGGTCATTTTGACAGTTTCATATTTTCACTGAATGCAACTCGCACAGTATGGAGCGCAAGCTGGAGAACAAATCTTCACACAGCAAGGGCGAAACATAATGAAATTCGAGCTCAGTCCAAGGGCAGAAACTGATGGTTGTCAGTATCGCACAAACCTGCACTGATAACAACATGAGCTGCTAAGCAGCAGATTATATTTGTTGGATCTGCATGTGAACATGCACAAAATTATCAGTGTAAATGAAGGTCGCTTCACCTCTAACACAGAGGCAACAATGAACCAAAACAGTAGGTGTTGTTCAGGTGAGAGGAGTTACACCAGTAAATGAACATATGACATCTGATTGTGTGTCAGAGTTTCTGCTGCCTTGTTTTTAAATGTCACATAAATTGTCCTAGAACATTACTGTAGATACTACAGTAGCTTATTGGAGGTATAGGAGACAAAGATTCAGTAGTAGTTTACAACAGTGATGCTGCTTTTGTAAAAACGTTGCACTCACAGCAAATCTTCCCAACAAAATGTTGTATTTCTGTAACTGTGCAGCTTTGTATTTTAAAGTCTGGTGGAAAGATGGAGATATATTTGAAGAAAAAAAACACTCTCAAATATCCTAAAAAGTGAATACATTTGGGTCAAGTGTTTTGTTTTGTTTTTCCAGACAGTTGTTCAACAATATTTCACAACACGCTTTTTGCATTTAAGTTGTGGCATTACCAAGAGCCAATTACAATTACATTTAATTGGAATGATATTGGATGAGCTTTATATTTTTTTATGGAAATCCTTTGTCCTGTCAGGTATAGTCACGACATGACAATAATGGTCGTTTTTTTCTACACCCTTTATTGGAGTATTTGGCGTATAGAGTCAAATGTCCAGTGCCTACTGGGGAAATTAAAAACTGAGGGGATAACCAAAGTCCGTAGCCTTCATCCTCTTGGGAACATTACTGTCTGCACCAGATTTTATACTGTAGCAATCCATCAAATAGTTGTTGAGATATTCCAATCTGGGTTTAAGAGAGTTGCCCAGCTGACTGACAGACAGATTGGCATTGTCATCCCTAAAGCAACAACACTACACCAGCATGGCTGAGAGAACGCACTGCTTAACAGAAGGACGTCAGCTACAACTATAGTGCATTTGATTTTTGATTTCCAGTAAGGCCTTGGGCTTTTGTGGACATGTGATTGTGATCCTGCTAAAGCTGCCACTTGATAAAAGCTGGGAGTCCCACTGTCTGACTCTTTACTGAAATATTGGACTGATTTGTTGGTGATGAAAGGAACTCATTTCAGAGGCCTAAGGAAATTATTTTTCTATTCGCCAGCGTTTTTCATTCCTCCATTGTATTACATTTTATGTTCTCCCCTTTGTGTGTGTGTGTGTTTTATGAAGTATTTATTCATTCAATTTGTGGTTTAAAAAAAAAGAAGATGTAATTTCCATTGATGTGAATAAAGGAAAAGGCGTTATTCAGTTCAAAGTGATTTCAACCCAAATCAAGTCCTGCATAAAAAGAAATCAAGAGATTCCACCTGTTACTCAGCTCTTGTGCTCATCACCCACCGTCCTGAATCTAAAATATCAACACACCCAGTACCCAGAATACATATGTGACAATGTTACCGCCATGAATACTGCTTTTTTTACTGTCTTCAAGCTGAAATGCTTTTAATTGGAGACACAGAGTGAGGAAGTTTAGGAGCGTCAAGAGTGATTGATTTGAAAATCAATTACTGAGCAGCTTCCATGTACCACAGTTGTCCGTCACTCTGTATCCATTTAACATAAAAGGTCGTAAGGTTCCATGTCAGTAATGGCGCTCTCTGTTGCTGTAATGAAGGAGAAACCGTGTTTGCAGTAACACCTTCACTGTAGGTCATTGACACCTTCGAGTGAAGCAAGGGTCTATTGATATCCAGCAAACGTAGTGTGGCGCTCAGACATACCACCATTATACTGTTTGTTGATCCTGACACCATATCCCACCTTCACAATCCTTCAGAGAGGACAGCATGGCAGACATTCGAATCAGAAGAGCAGCTTCACAGAGAGAAGATGAACCGCAGCGTCTTTGAAAGAACATCTCTAATTAATTGAGTGGGAATAATGGCTCAGCAGGACCCAGACACAACATTTTATATATTTCATAACTGGTGTCGGAAAAATCAGACGTAGCTTCAAGCTCACCACCCCCTTGCATTCATATTCTATCAAAGTTTACACAGACAAATATCCAATTATATATTCATGAAAATATGTTGATGTAATGCATCAAGTAAAACTAATGAGAAGCATTCAAAACTATGTTTTAGTTATAAATAGGTGATCTATCTTTTTTTATAAGAGACGTAGCTAAGGATTATTTTCATTTATAAGAGGTCAGGATTTTAACTAAGCATAATTTGTGTGTCATGAAAACTGTTTCCCCATTAATGAATAGAGTAGCTGACTGTGGTTCACAAATTAAATCTGTAGGAGACTATAAGCAAATACACTCCCCAGGGTTTTGAATGTTTTCTTTGAACCCTCTTCTTGAATTAGAAAACAATGAAATATCCTCCACACAAGCAGATTAATGAATCACAGAAAACTAACACGTAAATTAATAAAGTTCAAATGATGTAAATGTGTTCAATGAGCAAAGTTCATATCAATCAGCTGTAATCATTTTTTTTATATATAACAAATGTGAAAATGGGGTGACAAGGAAAGGTGTAGCTCGCAGTGATTAACCTAATTATCGCCTGAATCCTCGGCAGCTCCACTTAGCTTCACAGGGCTTTACTGTGAGTTTCAGTTGATTGTTGTGTTCTTTATCTCTTTACTGTTTGGGGTAAATCTTTACACTCTCACCGTCATTTTCAGCTGCCGCAGCAAGTGTCTCTGTGTGCAAAAAACTGTTTGCTCAACACTCAACAGTAAATTTAGTAATGTTAGAAACTAGGTGGGGAACATAGTTGAGCATCTGTCAAATAAAGAGACAAATATGTGTCAGGAGCTGGTAGAGACCAAAAAAGAGCTAAAAGTGAACAAATATTGGGCATTGACTAGATGGCTCTAAGTGAATGGCTATGATTATGATTACTGATGATGAATGTGTACATAATCAAATGTTTGTGAGATAAACCTGAAAATGGTGATATATCAAGTGCCCAACCTATTTCTAATGCCCCAAAGTGGCTAGAAAATTAGCTACTGCAGCGTAATCACATTCAAAATCTCACAGTAATGTCCTAATAGAACCTCTAATGTGTACACAATGCACAAACCCCGATACTAACAGAATGTTGTCATCTGCATACAATACAATTAAAGGCCCTCCCGCACTGTCAAAATACCGTTCAGCAAAGAAAAAGGAAAATTCAAATAGCCTTCCCCTTTTTTCCAGATCCCCTCTTTTTCCCCTCATAATTTTCATGCTGTCCCTGTTATGTTGCCAGAAAATAATCCACCACTTTCTCTCTGATGTGATTGGTATCGAGTATCATTTTGCAGCTCAGTGGTGCTCTAATGACAATGTAAGTTGCAGCTGCTACATCACATAAGGACAGGGATGAGAATCTGAAGCCCAGCTGCTGCTCACAGCCCATGTCGGCTGTTTTCGAGAAAAGTTCAGTTCTACGTAGAAAATGTTGAGTCACACAAAACGGGGACAAATCTCTTGGTTGTGATTATCCTGACCATTAATCTGCCTTTTGTTTGTATTGTATTTATGTGCTTTGCACTGTTACTTTCTCTGATCCCATGCAGAGTGTTTTGGGCTCTACAGAGGGACCAGTGGACCACATCCAGTCTGCTGAACACAGGCAGGGGTGACTTTCCTGCAGAAATCATTGGAGCCGTAATAGAGTCCCTGCAGGTCGAAAACTAACACATTTTTGGGGACTTTAACAAAAAAGAGCCAACATTTCAACATCACCAACAAATGTCGATAACTAATAATAATAGCTAGCAGATATTAGAAATATTCAACGCAGAATTGCACCATCAGTAATACATAATGATCTCTTTGAATCACTTGATGAATGTGTTTTATTTTTGTTCAGATCCCTGGCTCTGAGGCCCAGTTTTTTTTTGTGTGTGTGTGTTGCAGAGCTTGTAGGCCAAGCTGGTGAAATCCTCTACACATAGCTCTCCCCAAACCCAATCAGCACTGGTCCTCTCCGCAGTGGTGGGGGTTCATGGCAGCAGCATATCAGCGATGGGCATTTGATATTGCCTCTGCAGAAAAGAGTCACATAATCCAGTTTGTGGCCAAAAAAAGAATAAAAATGTTAATTCAACTGCGGCCGAATAATCCCCTGAAATAACAAGCTTAAAAGCTAAAACCCTCCATAATTTTATCTGCAATCTTCCATACACCCTGAAATAACAAGCTTAAAAGCTAAAACCCTCCATAATTTTATCTGCAATCTTCCATACACTGACACCACAATGACATCAAAGCAGGACAGGAAATGCATGGCTAACAAATCAATAGACAGAGGAGTCGCATTAAGGCTTAATTCGTGGCAAAGTGGAGCTTTAGGAAAGCTGTGGGGTTCAGCTGATGCAGAGAGAGACTGAATCAGAGATATCCAGCCTGCTGTGCCACTCATCCCTTTGGGGTCCTGGGTTTAAAGCTGTGTGCCGGAGCAAAAAAGTAGTTTAACACTTCAACTGTTACTGTTTCTTTTTCTCTTTATGGGGCAACTGTTAGTGTAGGAGACAGTTGAGTGAGTGGAAAAAATGCAAAATTGATTGGGGCCAGGTCAAATTAATGAGTACAGTACGTGATCAATTCTTCAACTTTGTAGAAATTAGATTCAACTGTCCTTCCCATCATTCTCAACTGGAATGTACTGTATGCTAATTATACCCTAACCCTATTATCAATTATTAGCATGCATACAAAGTGCATGACTTTGACACCAAACACCTGGTTTTGCCTCCCGAGTCTCCTGTGGTTTGGCTGAAGTAAATAAAAGCACTGCGGTTATGTTTTAGGACAAGATCGTGGTTTCGGTAGTTTTCAATAATTCATGTTTTCAATGAGGTCAAGATTCAGTTTCACAGGAATGCCTTGTTTCCAGGACCGTTTCCAGGTTTTTCTGACGGCAGTTTTATTTTTACCTTTCGAATGTGTCACCGTTCGTATTGAGATCTCAGCATTACACAGGGAGAGGTGTCAAACAGAGCAGCATGGTCGCCATGTGGTAATTAGCAATGGAGAGCTGTAACCCAGCAGAGCTCAAGGACACACCACTCTCATGGTGTAGCCCAGCTTCACCTCTACAAGCACAGCCTTTGCTTCCTGAATATTGCCTGTGGGACGGTATTGTGAAATGGAACTTCATTATTTGATTTTTATCTGAATGCTCCATCAGTCCGTATTGGATCTGTCTCCATGTAACCACGGCAGCGCAGAGGAAATAAGTGATACATTACTGTAGATCCTTTCATCCTTCACTCCAGTGCTCTGATTCCCATTTATAGATAGATAGATAGATAGATAGATAGATAGATAGATAGATAGATAGATAGATAGATAGATAGATAGATAGATAGATAGATAGATAGATAGATAGATAGATAGATAGATAGATAGATAGATAGAATAATTAAGGATGACAATAATAGTTCTATACAAAGATAAAACTGATGACAGAAAGAAGTATGAAGATACAGATACGGAGGAAGCGGTGCGACACTGCGCAGCACATACATCAAAGTGAGATCTATCTGAATTTGTCTCATTTTGCTTCACGTCCTTTGAGGACTTTTCTAATAGGACCGAGCACTCGGCTCTTTGAACCTGCACATATAGTCTGAGGAGAAGTTGAGGCATGACGAGATTAAGCTGGATATTCAGTTGTACTAGAAAACCTTGTCTTCCTAACGCTGAGCTGCGACTGGACCCCACATCCTTACAGACACAGCAGTGGTACAATTAGTAATTGGCTGAGGAGCCCAGATATATGTAAGTGCCGGCTGAGGTGAAGTCAAGCCATTATTCCAATCCCATTCTGTTCAAGTCGTTAGAAGCCAACGTGTATAGTCAAACTGAATGAGTCAACATGTTAGAGTTTCAAAATATAAATACTCTCGACTAGAACTCACCAAAATTGATATAAAAGCAGCTTTGGTGTTTATGTGCTTTGTTTTTTCAAAGAAAAAATGTTCTTTTTTTTCCCAGTTGAATGAAAGTGTTCAGATGCATTGTGAGAAACACAAAGCACACCTTTGAGACCAAGAAGCATGAATGTTAAAACTGCATTTCAGTTTGCAAAAACACCAAATACATGCTCCAAATTGTGCTGTTTACATGAAACTATTCATGCAATCTGTGAAAAAGGCTGTGGCTTTCATTCTTCTCTTTCAGTTCTAAAGAAAAAAAAGGCATTTAAGTAAAGTGAATGCTTTTTTTATTTTTATTTCTAATTCTGGACAAAAAACTGAATTCAATTTTTTTTATTTGACTTTCAATCATTTCTGTTTTTTCTTCACCTAATCTGGAAAGCATTTACAGTCAGGCAGGTGAGGATTGCCTCGGCTCCCACACTGTTCTCAGTCTTGTTCCTGATGAAGAAAAATCTGCTGCTGCTCTATTGGCTCATATGCTGTGCAAAAATATGCAGAGGATTCCATAATCAGGATGAAGCCACATGTGAACAGAGACACAAGGCTGGTATTAGTGTATATCATAAAATGGAAGCAGAGACAGAGACAGAGAGAGAAACTGCAGTGGTAAAGTATTGGGGTGTGTGAAAATGAGGATGGAAAAATCAATGGAGGGCAACTGCTTTTAAATTTGGTTGTGGCGTTGTATCAGAAAGTGTGATGTTTCATCACACTGTAGTGCAGTGAGTTCACTCAGGAATATTAAATATATATCTTACACCTCTCTCTGTTCACAGGAGATAAGACAGTTATGGAATCAGAGCTTTGATAAAAGGTTTACAAACACAAAATTTCATGTTGCAACAAAACTGGGTATTTGTTGCTGTTTTCCACCTAACGACTCTCACAGCTGTACATCACAGCTGCGTAGTTTTTCCTCTCCCCATCTGTTTACTCGAAGTGTCGCAGGTAGCGCACCTGGGATGTCTCGTCGCATGTGACTTCACACTGTTTATGCAGTCAAATGTTTTGTACCCTTGCACATTCGCACGCAGCCAGTGAGCTGACGCAGCAGGAACTTGTTTCTCTTCATTGTGATAGAGCTGCACAGCACTGTCTGCAGTCGACTCTGCATGAAAAATGCATTCAGTGTCTGTGGTTGTGTTAAGTGCCCGGAAAACCAGTGTGTTTTCCGTCACAGCTCTGAACTGTTAAAAATACTTTAAAAAAAAAAAAAAAAATCAGACATTGGGGTGATTGTGTCATCCCTGCGATAGACTGACGACTTGTCCAGGGTGTGTCCCGCCCTCGCCCTGTGTCAGCTGGGATTAACACCAGGTACAACTACTGCTAATGGATGGATAAAGGAAATGATTGTGATTGAAGTTGCAAAGAGGGAAAATGCTTATGAATGGATGACATTTGAATTTCTCTCTTTACATTTCCCTCCCCACGCCTTGCAGAAATAAATCGTAATGTAATGCCTTCTGAAGCAATTTCATGTCATGCTCAAGGAGACTTTGGAATTCGTGGTGGCCAAGTAATACTAGCCACTACCCAGTAAAGAAGTTCACAGCTGGATTAGTGCCCCCCTGTTGAGTTTCAGGATTAAACCAGCATGTCAGTGGGTAGCCTCATGACTTCCATACCAAACCGGTACAAGTTAAATTGCGGCTGCTAAACTCAGTCCTGTAAATCAGCACCAAAGCAATCCCAAAGAGCATAAATCCCCCAAAGAGCATAAAGAATCCACCCGTAATGAAGCTGTTTGTTGTGTAATGATGTGTTTGAGCAGAGGAAAGTATCCTTGAACACGACTTACGGTGAAAAAGATGGAATTTGAAATGTTATATAGACATTCAATATGCACTCTGTCGTTCGTCCCAACTCATCATTCACACTGCGATGCAATAAAGACCGAGCAATCCTCATTTCACCGTGATGAGCCTGAATTATTGAAACAGTAGTTATTTGTATCAATCTGGCTTCCTCTTTCTGAATCCAGCTCGGGGAAATGTGCTGTGACAGACAGCTCACATTTCTTGTTAACTGACAGCACGGAAGGGCTATATTTGTAACATCAATAAACCATTACATCCCAGTATCAATTAACTTTGATGATGGGATGCAGAGGGAAATCTATGTCCAACGTTGCTCTCTCAGTCTTATTTTTCCACATACGTGCAGTAATTCATTTGAATGACATCATATTAAGAGATGGATAATGAACTTTAATGCAGACTTAAGTTATGATGCATCTTGGTCAACCAAGCTTTAAACTGCACTTCGTCTTTGAGTCGAGCTCATGCACAGTTATAGTCTAGTTGTGAAACAGCTCCTCACTTCAGCACCAGTTGCGCACCAAGCACCTCTAATAGTTCTTGTAAGTGCCTCATCTTTCACATACAGTACACTATGTCCAAGACCGTTGCATCAATATGCTGTTGAAAGTCTCAAGCACAGAGTAGTTTGATAGGTTTTCCACTCCTGCAGCATTTGGCCGTTCTGTGGCCCTGTCTCCTTTCATCCTGACCTGAGTTGACGGCCCTGGAAAAAAAAAAAAAATCAAGAGGTCTTAACCTTGGCTTTGCTTTGTTGTTGTGACAGTAGTGTCACCCCAATGATGAGCAGATAAACCCGATACAGCTCAGTTCTAGAAGCCTGAAAAAAAAGATCCACTCCCCCGAACACAATAGAAGTTTGACAACACTTGATGATACAATTTTTAAAAATATATTTTGCTGCGTTGACTACAAAATTGAAGCAGAAAATTGTTACAGAAAGATGCATTTGATTACATGAAATATAAGTGGAAACACAGCCTTTTCCATCTTGGCTAAATTATTTTCCATGAGAAACTGTGATTTTCTGCAGTTTTCATATAAGGAACAATGACCATCAAATCTCTAGATTGTCAAAAAAACAGTATCCCCATACAGTTATTGCATGTAAACCACCCCACATCCCAATCGATTTGAAAATGATGCTGGAAAACTAGTCCATGTCTTTGTTACCTAGATTGGACCACTGTAATCCTTTATTGTCTGAAGGGTCCAATAACTCAGTGAAAAGCCTCCAACTGATTCAAAATGCTGCAGCGGGAGAAACCACGTCTCTTCTATGATAGCACTGTTACCTATGGGAATTACCATAATTAATTTTGCTGTTACATTAATTACCAACCAACAGTTTATAGAGCTTTTTATGGTCTCCCCCGCTCTCCTCCCTGACAACCTCCTGCTCTCAAACTCAGCCAGTCGAGACAGACGACCTCCCACCCAGAGCCCAGTTCTATTGGAGGGTTCTTCCTGTAAAAGGGAGTTTTCGGTAAAACTTTACAATATTAGGCTACAATATATCCCTTAATTAACGTTAGTTAGTACATTATTAAACATTAATCATTATTATGAATTACTTAGGATTAGGAAACACATTAATTAATGTAGCCTATTACTGTAATTAGTTATCATTATTACTCAGCATTAATTAACACATTAGTTAATGCTTAATAATGTACTAACTAGTGTTAATTAAGGGACTCTTATTGTAAAGTGTTACCGTAGTTTTCTCTAGAACGCTTGTTCTGCAGGAACTATTGGGTTTCTCTCTATATAATAAAGTTAGATCCTGACCTAATGTGTAAAATGATTTGGTGCTCTAGAAATATTGAAATTAAATTGAGCTGAATGGAATCTGCATTAAAAGAATCTATTCACCAAAATAAATAAACAAAGTTTTTCTACTCATCCTTTGTGGCCACGAAGCCTGTTATGGTTTAATTTGCGCACCTTGACACAACGTGGATGTGTGGGATTTTGTTTGTGATGCTCACAGCACAACAAGAAATTCCACTGAGACAATTTGTTTTTCATTCGAAACACCCTCTTTAAACAATAATAAAAACACCTTTGTTGAACTGTTGAGTGTACTGTAATCACAGTTTTATATGCCCTATCTCTGGAAAGTTGCATTTCAAGTTAGAAAATATGATTATTCTTGGGTTGGCTGTGAAATCGTCCCATTACGTCTTTATTGCTGTCAAAAAATAATTGAGATTGAAAGTCCATATTTACATAATCTAAAGTACAACAACTCTGAACTGAAAGTGCTGTTATACGTCTGGTTTTGGCAGCATGACTAGAATGGACAAATGAGATCTTGTCCTCTACTCTCATCTGACCACTGGGTGCTCATGTTTGAAGATGTTTTGTGTGCTCATGATGATGTTCGACACAGCTGTAGTTTGCTACTCCTGTATTTGTTGATGAAGGTGTTTTCCTGGTACTGACTCATAATAACACCTGGGATCTTGATGATAACAAGTAAAAATTGACTTTGGCATATATTGATTTCAGAGGCCTCATTTCACAATTGCGGTGTCCTGAGAAAAGTTGCGACAGTGAAAAAGAGATAGAGAAGCCATGTGAAGGCCTGATAACACTTTCCTCACGATCAATAGAATTCCATTTACCAAACAAGAGGCCAGTGGCACAGCTAATTTCATCATGAAAACCCATCTTAAGCTGTCAGCCGACACGACTTAAATCAACTTATGTGGTTTTACCTGAAAAAGATTCTGTTTAAAAGTAGGATTTCATGGGGCGGCGTTTAGCTCACTTGGTAGAGCTAGTCCTCAATGCAGGTTTGAATCACGCATCGCGCAGCCCTTTCCTGCATGTCGTTCCCTCTCTCTGCCTCCCCATTTCCTGTCTCTCTCTCCACTGTAGTGTCGAGTAAAGGCAATAAAAAGCCAAAAAATATATACTTAAAAAAATAGGATGCATATCTCATAGCCTTAAAAAAAACCTCACTTCTTAATGGGTTTGAAAATACCATCTGCAAATTGGTAACATAGATCATTTTGACCATGTTGATTCATGAAATATTAATAGCAAACAGGAAGCAGGCTGAATTATTTTACCCTTGATGGAAAGTCACAGTTAGCAGGGAAATAAAGTAGATTTTTATTTAAGAACAGTTTTGATTGTCTTATCTTTCCATTTATGATTGAACATCATTATGTTAAGTAGCCTAACGTGATGATAAAACATCATCATTAATTATAGCCTATAGGCAGCACTGCAGGGGGCTACCTATAGGTTTTAGACAAATTAAAACCCACTGTGAAATGAATGACAACGTTGTTGACGTTGATCCCATACCACTTACGTATCAATGTTAACTGATATCATTATCTTTTTTTTTAACCTTAACCAAGTTCAAGTTTCCTACCGTTAATGAAGCTAGGCCAGTTATTCTAGTAACCATGGAGACAAGTGGTACAGTTGCTGTGTGTGTGTGTGTGTCCATTACATTAGGCGCCATAGGCCTGCCATTGGCGTGGTGTTGCAGGAAGAACTCATATCAGTCTTATAAGAGGGTAAAAAAAATACTTGTTGTGTCGCGTGTTAAAACATGTTGAAAAAGTCAGGGGGAAGTTATTTGAATTAATCTTAATTAATCTATCAAATTTCATGGCAATCAATCCTAGTTTTAAAAATATATCTGGGCCAAAGTGCAGGAGCCATATTTTTGCCATTGGATCTGATATTTAAAATGGTTATTCATTATATTTAAATTCATGTAGCAAGATTGTAGAGGTTTAGTTAGGATTCAACAGGATGCCTTCCCACTCGAGGTAATCGACCCACCTCCTGGCCTGCCCTAAGTGGTTTTTAAAACAGCTCTAAAGCTTATAGGTGTTGGTGTTGCCATGTATGCGCCAATATCGATGACAGGTCCATGTTCTCAAACTAATAAAAGGTGATTTGTATGCAATTGTTTCTTAAAAGAAAATTCCCATCAGCTGTTTCCCAGGTGACGAAGAGGGAAGCATTGCGATTTAATAAGTAGCGTAGTATTCTCCTTGTCGGCTAGAGAAAGACTGACAGCAAGGTGGGCTGTGAACTTCCAGAGAGCCGCGCGGTGCACTGAAGCTCGGTGGTTTTTGGCTGATGGAGTCAGTGGAGCAAAGAGGAGCTTTTTAGCCTGCCCGGCCGTCAGCCTGACACTGCACATCAAAGGCTGTATGAATAATTGCCTAATGTGGCAGAACCGTGCTTCTGACAAACATGCCCTCTCCCAGACAAGATCAGTGTTTTCTTCCGTTACCAGCATCACTTAATAATGAGCAAATCATCTTTCCGAAAAGGGAAACCCTGGTTTAAACAGTGCTTTACTGTCCTCTCTCAAGTTCAAGCGTCACTTTTCTCTAATTCTGACTTTGGGATTAGGCTATTTTATACAGGCAGAGGTGTGTAGAATAACTTTTATTCTGCCTGGACCTCAGTGAAATAAACCTGTTGAATATTTCATTAGATAACAGACAGCTACTTCCACTTGGGATCCTCTTGCACTTTCATTTTGTTCAATACTTTGCAAATTGTAATGATTGTGAAGTCCTGAGGGTATCTTCATCATATTGAATCTTACAGGTTTTGCTCTTCTTTGTTGTTTTTTCTACTGTTATTTTATTGCACTTGGAGAAAAGGTTCCTGCTGATATTATCACTAAAGGAAAGTTTTCATATAAGATTATAGAAAAGTGCCTGAACTGCTGCTTCAGCTGGGACTCCCAGCCACTAGCAGCATCACCGCCTTCATCAATCAATGCATTTCATACATTTCTGGGTCTTATTAGCATTATGTATGCATCATGTAAATTCTTGCAAATCTCTCTCTCTTTGCTAGATTAGTAAATGTGATATTGTAATCTTTTGAGGTTAACAGAAAACATAAATAACAGATGATGTATTAGATTACTTGAGTCTCTAGCTTCAGTCTTGAAGGCCTCGACCTTGGATAATCGTGTCTTATATCCACTTGAGCTCATCACATTGAGAACTGATGTGATCCATTTTGCTGATAACACACAATAAAATCCAGACTGACCAAACTGAGCCTATTTTGACACATAGTGACTTTAATTCACACACACACACCACTGACTTGATCCCCAGCCGTTCTCAGAAAGCCTTAACTGCTGTGAATAATTTATCCCTCTCTATCTCAGATCCAAATAACTGTCTATTGTTTGATTAACCTGCTGATCCGATGGACTGAGGAGGAGTTTTCTGTCTTCTGTCTGTAAATACAGGCTGTAGGTTGCTGCTTGGCACAGCTCGGGCGTCTCAGCTTGCACATCCTGCTCAGACAGTGCCAGAAACATCTCAGAGGGCAGCCGGGCAGGATGCCACAGCTGAGCTATTATAGGTTTTGTGTTTCTTGCACTAAGCTTTTCATTTTATTTCCGAGTTATTGTGACACTAATACAACACAGTTTTAATTAATCTGTGCAATTGAATGCAGACAAATGTTTAGGTTTTTTAATCTAACTTTTAAGGAAGTAAAAACATTCACAGATGTGCTTTTACAGTAAGAAAGTGGTTTAATAAACGTAAAACTGCAATTTGTTTTTACAATGGTTGTTTCATTGTGAAGGAAGTGCTTTACTGTTATTGTACCTTCCTAGGAAGTTAAGCATCACTCACACTGTCCTTTGCACACAAGCTACAGTTAACAGTCAAAGCCATCTTATTACTATTTTATCATAAGTTCTCCCATCACAAAAAGGCCAAGGCTTTGAGATGATGGCTAACTGTATGGAACAAATGTGTTTACACGAGTGGCCTTTGATCATTTTACACAGGCAGGCCTTTCCAGGGAAGGCTGACAGAAACCATCACTCTTTGATCACAGCTATGGTTCCTTAAACATGAGAGCAATGATCGCTGATGAATAATTTACTCTCTAGTTATCATATTAGTGATAAAAGCAAAGCGAGATATGAAGTGTGAGGCAAAACTCTGAGAGTCTGTGCTAGAAAACCAGAGATACAGTGTTGAGTATGCAGCTGAGAGGCTTGGAATAGCCCCACTATATCATTGAACACTGTGCTCATTAGACTAATAAGTAGCTGTATTGATGAGTGCTGTAGAGAGGGGGCAGAGCTGCTGCTGTGTTGCTCCACTTGGCCCTGACAGTCGGCCACCACAACATCTATCTATCTATCTATCTATCTATCTATCTATCTATCTATCTATCTATCTATCTATCTATCTATCTATCTATCTATCTATCTATCTATCTATCTATCTATCTATCTATCTATCTATCTATCTATCTATCTACAGTATCTATCTATCTATAGTAGTTTTACATAAGGAGTTAATAAACCATTTATTATGAAAATGTGAGTTAATAAACCATTTATTATGAAAATTTGTTGGTTATGTTTGAATACATTTTTGAACCCCTTAAATGTCAGAAGACGGTGAAACACGTCCATCACAACTTCCCAGCCTTCAAAAAAAGCTTGTCTTGTGCCAACAACAATCCAAAAATAATAATAAGAAGAAAAGAAAAGCTCAAAAACATTTGTGATGATGGAGCCAGTCAATGTTTGTTGGTATATTTGTT
Source organism: Decapterus maruadsi (assembly GCA_030347415.2). Lineage (NCBI taxonomy): Eukaryota > Metazoa > Chordata > Actinopteri > Carangiformes > Carangidae > Decapterus > Decapterus maruadsi. The sequence goes on along the minus strand of CM064902.1, from coordinate 15,756,323 downwards.
CGTTATGTGTTTTGTGCTGTTATGTACATGTTTTCCTGTTGTGTTTTGTACTGTACAGTAAAGGCTCATCTTGGGATGGCCATTGCACACATAAGGCTGTAAATAACGCTCTGGCACTGGTTATTGTGATGTTCACGGAATAAAGTGTTATATACAGTAGAATAAGAATTTTTTACATTAGAAAAAAAAATAAAGTAACTTGTGGGCTATTGACTAATTTTTGGCTGTCAACTTCTCAGTTAATCAATTGTTGTCAGCTAACAGTCTAAATCAACAATAGAACCAACGTAAAGGTTCACTATATCTTTCTCCTTCATTTTTTCTGCTAACATCCTTTTCTCTAGAACACTCCTCAACACACACACACGCACACACACACACTCCAATTCCACAGACTCTCAGCAGGGCAGGGATTATAGCCACGGTTAAAACCTTTCCAATGCTGCTGGCTTGATCCTCTGTGCCAAACAGAGACTAAAATGAGCTTCAGAAAGTTTGATAATCTGCCTCATCTACATGACTCTCTCAGCCGTTCTTATAATAACGAGGCAGGTCCCACCTGGCTGGACATTACATCGGAGACCCTGTCTTTAAGACATTTATGTTCAAACATTGAACCAAAGTACAATTTCCAGATTAGCAACTTGTGGTATGCATGGATATCCATTGAGGCATAAATGGAAGAATCAAGCAAAAGTAGAGCCAATTCAGTATTAGGCCATTTAGAAGTGAAAAATGTTTCCACATCAATTTTCCTTCAATTTACCCAACATGGCCGACAGCTAAACTGGCAGAGAAAGTCAGTCCATTAGAAATGTGCATTAAAAGAAATTAAAACTTTTATGTATCACAATTAGAGCTACTATACAATTTGGAAGAGTTGCATAAAAGTGATTATTAAAAGAAGAAGCTATAATGACTATAGCATAATGGTATTTGTGAGAATATTATAGAAATATTTATTAGTAGTATCACACTCGCTTTCTTACAGAGGTCATAAGCTTTTGGCTGATGCAGTTCAAATTAAGCCAAGTGCTGCAGACCACCCAGTTTCTTACGGTAAAATCATAATGTCATAAAATCAGGGCCAGCTCCACTGTTCTTGATTAAATGTATTCATCATAACTTTGTCTGGCTCAATAGGCAGGAACCATAAAAAGCACTTCAGACTGTGGAAGTCATTGTAGGAATTATCTGGAGGCTGTCTGCATCAGCTTTATAGGTTTAATGATTGTTAACTCTGTACTTGGCCAGAGAAGACACAGGTGTATGTTGATTGTTGAGTTACTTGATGTAACTAAAGTATGTAATATCCAATCATTTTCTTATCTAATCTTCGGTCAACCAAAAAAAAATATTTTGTAATCTGGAAAAGCAGTATTTTTTCATTGGGTCTTGTCATTATTGTACAGTCTCTAGGCAACTCGCAGAGACTGTGAGACCCTGAGATGTAATGTGTTAATTAGCTTCAGAGGTGCTAGCAGGGGATTTTGTTACCTGCGGACAGAGCGAGGCTGCGTCTGGCTGTGTTTCCGACTCAGCTGACAGAAGTATGAATATTCTCTTCAAACACCGCTAATGGTGTTTTGTCTCATTTGTGCTAATATTCAGTCTTGTAGCAGATTGATAATCATTGTTATTAGTAGTATTTTACACCACACAAATATATGTTTTTATTCAGTGTAATGTTTTTTTGTTTTTTTTATCAGGGTCGCCTATTGTTTTTTTTGTTTGGTTGGGTTTTTTTGTACAAAAGGGAGTAAGTCAGTGTGTCACTGCTGTGTTTAGATTGTTGATTGTATGAGCTTTTGCGAAGTGAGCTATGGTGTTGTGCTGAACTGTAAGACTGTTTGCCAAACGATCTTAGAGTTTTGAGAATATAATTTCTGTTTCAATAAATGAGCCAAACCAATGGAGAAAGAAGCTGTAAAGAAAAGGCGTAGCCAATGAGACGTTTCAAAAATCGAATCTCAACCTATGCAATCACCTCTGTTCGAAATGTGCCACATCAGAGGTTCATGAACCTTTCAGACCTCCTGTCACTAAGTGTCAAAAGGAACACATTTCTAAAGTGCTACTACAGCAGACATTATTTTTTCATAAAATAAAAATATCTGATTAACCCATGCAACAGCATCAGCAATACTAGACAAAACAAAATGCTACTGTATCAAAACAGCAGGTAAAACATATGTTTGCTATATTACTGTAGTTTAGCATGTAAGGTAGCCTATGTTAAAATGTGCTAATTAGCTCAAAAGCTTATGCTGCTCAAAACAGATGTTTCCAACTGGTGGTACACAGACAGTCATATCACCTCTGTTATGTTTATGGAAACCATGCTGATATGGGTGTGTGTACCATATGATAATCTACAGTATTCCCTTTCATTTAAAAATACATTTGGTCGATGCTGAGGCATTGCAAATTAATTTTTAAGGTTGTAATTTTTTTTTCAAAGTTGTAAAGTAGGCTACTTCTTGACAAATGAAACTGACAGGTAAATTAGATTAAGGAACTATCAACAAAGATTGAGAAGACAGACTGCAAGGATGGATGGGTTTTATAGAACTGGAGACAGTGGCAGGTTCCTCCAATTCCCTGATCCCTTCCTACCGGGGAGATTCCACACTGAAAGACACAAGCACACAACAACAACAACAACAACACAGCAATCTCTGGAAGAGGCCTTAAGGGCCGTCACTACTGCAGCAGCCAGACTTTGAATGTTTCTCACTGCATCTATCATAATGAAGGCCAAAAAATTACTTAAAAAAAAAAAAGTCAACCTCATGATGGCGCCAGAGAAAATTCAATCCTTCGGATTTTTCCTCTCTGGGCTTGTACCAAATATCAGGGCAAGCCATCTGATAGGTGTTGACATATTTCATTTTGGGCCAAAGTGAAGAACAGACCAACTTTTCTATCCTGAAGCCATGTCTGTGGCGTGGATTAAAACTGAGTGGAGGGACAATATAACAGTAAGCTACCAAGTAGAAGTACCACTCCAAAGTATTTTTACGTCAGTGCCTGTGGGTGATACCATTAATAATTCCCCGTCCCTCTCTTTTTTTCCCCTCAGGAATTGTATGATACCTTTTTCACCGTGTCTCTCCAACCGCTATGATGATGATGATGATGATGATGATGATGATGACGACGGTGGTGGTGGTCATGGTCATGATGATAATGAAACTTCCATAAAAAGCTATTACGGCTGAATTTGAATTATATTTTTGGGACATTAACTACATATGGTGAGGGACTAAGTGGATGAAACACTGTTGAGCTGAAGTTGTGTGAGTGGAAATATGGAAGAGACGTTCAACTCTCGTGGCAGCATGCAAAGCTCTCAGTGTCTTCGGCTCTGCGTTATGTGATGTGACACGTACTGTGGTTTCCACTGCCAGTCTGTGTACTTGCGCCTCTCTGGCTGTATTATTAATTCAGAGACCATGCGAGTACACGCCTTGTCTCCTCCTCCCCTGTCTGTTAAAGGGATCTTTGAAAGAGAAAGATTAAAAGGAGAGCATAATTAGACAGGAGGATTTCCACTATCATGGTAATTGAAGCCGAGCCGTCATATTACAGTGTCTAATTGGTTTCAAATTATAGAGATGCAGTTGGGACAGCAGGGAGTCGCTTGTCAACGTTAAGGGACATTCAGATTGCTTGTCCAACTTCTACTTTATACATTTTTCTTGACCAGTTATTGTTGTCACTTCCCCTGAGGACTATCCACCGCATTTGTAAGTGTTTTCAATGCAGTTCAGAAGAATAAGACTTGTGTCTGAAAGTGTCTGCAATCTGTTTTAATTGAAGCTCCGCTGTGAAGCTGTATCAGCGTAACTGCCACTGAACTTTTTTTGTTTTCTGCAGCCTGACAAGCAGAGGAGGTTAAATACTGTAGGTGCCGTCCCAGGAGTTCAAATGAAAGGACAGATTTGAATGAAGATTGTGCCGTTCCTGAGCTGCATCCTTAGCTGATTCCTCTAGAGGTCTATTCATCCTTCTCACAGGACACCGCTTGTTATTTAGGTCTTGGCCCTGGTAAAGATTTTTTTTCCCTCTTACTTTCTGCTGCTCATTGCAGCAAGGTTACATTTTAGGTCTGTGAATCAGGCACCTTTGTGTCAGACTGCAGGGTGCATGAACATCACAAAGGCGCGCAGGCAGGGAGGCATGTGATTACCCAGCTTGCAGGGCATTTCATATCTGAACCGAGAGTGTGTGCTGATTTCACCTTTAACGACGTTATATTCTGTTAAAGCATGGAGCTACCTGAGACTTCACTCCACACTCAGTGCGTTCACGTTGTTGCGTAGCTCCGGTTATCACCGTTACCATCCTTAAAGTGGTTTCTTGTGTCTCAGCTCAGGGAGGTTGTCCTGTGAGCTGCTGTGTAGTATCTTGACTTTAAAAAAAAAGAAAAAAAAAGACGTAGGAATAGCTGGTTCAGTACCCAGGATTAATGGCAAAGGCAGTTTGATACAAGAGGAAGTGCAAACTGAGCAGCTACTTTGTCATAAATGAATACGAAAAGAAGCTGCTGTTTGTTTGTTTTTTTCTAACTGAAGTTCTTTTAATATGAGTCAAAAGTAATTGCAACTTTGAGACGACTCCAGCTTGATCAGGCCGGCACCAGCGCCTCGGAAAAGTTTGTCACCTGGCTGAGATGTCGGAGCCTTTTGCCTGCACCTCCTCATCTATCAGCTTACTTTGGCTGCTCTCTCTGAAAAAGAAAATGGAAAAACTGCCATAAATGTTTGTTGTCTCATTTTTCATGAGCAATTACAATTAGCCCTAGCCACAGCCACAAATACACTACAGTATGTCTCTTGTGACTATTTCACAATAAAAGCTGCAATGGTTATTTAATTATCACAGGAATTACTCCCACAAACAAAGAAAACCACAAAACAGAGGTAACAGAAATAGAAAATAAATACAATCAGAGACGTTTGTGGGAAAAATGCAAATCTGTAGCATCAATTAGTTGTTAGTTATCAGTGCAGAGTAGACTACTTATTGATTAATGAGCCATGAATTCCCCCTTTAGATATGTGACATTGTTATCTTTTGTTTCCGCAGCGTCAAAGAACGAATGAGATGTTTCTCTTTTAAGGCGCAATTTTTTCTCCTTGTTATCTGCCACTCCTCGTACAAGCACTCTCTGTATGCACACCATGTGAAGTGCTAGCAATGCCAGTTTCCTGACAAGTAAATGAAAGGTCCCATCGTTCTTCTTGTTTCTTCCCAGGTGACACCCACTGTCCCCATTCCGTCACCATCAAAAAGCCGAACAAGATGCCGAGAACCTCAAAAACGGTCCATTATGGGCTGCCAGGGGGAACGCAGACACCATTAAGGAATGGTATCGGTTGCAAATAATGCATGTCTCCAGTCTCATTCTCATCTTGTCTGAGAGAAACAGGAAAGCGCAGAGATGTACAGCTACGCCACAGAGACCTTGCATGCTGAATAACGCACACGGTCTCACAGACCAAGGACATCTGCTCACCAGAGACACAGTGAAGGCAAGAGCTTGCCACAGAATCCCAGGTTAAACCATTTAACAACTGTACGAACAACTGAAACAAACCTACAACCCGATGTTCAAAATGCACCACATCTAGGGGCTCCATTTATCACAGCATTTTGGGAATGTCTTTATCGGTCTGCTTTGGGAATACAGCGTATACGTAACGTTACAGTTCGTAAAGTGAACTGATAAAGTGGTGTCCCCATCGGTCTCGATCACCTTACCGCCAGTAATATCAATGTCCCATTTCATGTCTGCTGAAATTAAAGACCTCAGGGAGGGAGGAAGTCATTACGTGGATCTTCACTCATGTTGTATAGTGCAGCGCTTACTTTTTTTTCACAAGGTTAAGCACATATCACTTGCTGTAACAGCTTTAAAGTGGTAAAAGATAGCACTAATCAAAATGAATTATAATCCGATTCCAATGCAGCTTGGAAACTGAGCATGTTCAGAAAATTATTTCCATGAAGCCCGTGCTACACTGCATTACTCTCATGTGACAGATTTGAGGTAGTAGTAAGAGGTAACATGCTGGGATGTGGGGTGAGGTCATAAATATTTTTATACATAGTGTCAACACTCATATTATTTGACCAAAACTCTATAATGACATATATTCTGTCAAAAGCATAAATAGTAATTGTAACACATCACAAACTTTTGCTCACATTTGAGTACAGCTGTACTTCCTATTATCTCTTGTGCTGCCATTTTCATTCAAACTGGGGTGATACCAGCCCTTCCGCTTCTTTTATTTTGTGTGACAAGATGTAAGATGTAATCTCAAAACTCCAAGGCTTACTCTTTTACTGTGAGATGCCATTAAGTTCTGAGCCGTTTATGTCTTTTTAATGAGAGAGCTAAATTGCCTTCATACGCGGTGATTTTTGTGCAAATGAAAGCTTTGCAGACTATGAATGTAAAGTAGACGACTAAATGTTCCTTGGCACATTGTGGGCCACGGGCAGCCGCATCAGGATTCACACTGACGACCGCGTGACGAACACGCTGTACTCTCTTCTAGAAAATATTTGAAGTGTAATGAACAAAATGCAGATTCATACCAGCAACACAACTGTGTCGTTACAGTTTGTCAAAAACATTCAGACTCCTGTGTAACATCTCTACCGTCTTATCCGTTCCATCGAGAATGTCTCGGCACGTAGCCTGCAGAAGATGACTTCTTTGCTGCGAGTTTAATCTGAAATATCTTCAGAAACAGCAAGGTTTGTGACAGTGACAGGGTAACACTTGGGTCATAATAATTTCCAAGAGCAAATATCCCCAAATCACCTCTTTCTGCTCTACCCTTTCTGTGATGTGTCAGCTGCATCCTTGCTGAGACTAGGCATTTCTGTTTGTCCAGCACAAAATGTTCACCCTTGTTGTACATTGCCAGTTATTGTGTTCTGCACAAACACATCAAAATAATGAAAAAAGAAAAAAAAAATCTGACAAAGTAATGTTACCTCAAGGTCTATGGATTAGCGGGGAGAGCACAGTTGTCATGGAGATGGGTCAGTTTTCATCATATGTCCAATCTGTGCAACATTTGGCTCATAACAACAGACAGCTGTATGGTAACAAACCCCTGCCCAGAGATGCTCACAAGTCCAAGACAAGTCTCAAGTCTTTGGGCTTCAGTCCAAGTCAAGTCTAACGTCTTTGACAAGCTACAGTTGAGTCCAAGTTAGGTCTCAGTCTTTCATCTTTGGGCTAAAGGCCAGGTAAGTGCACAAAATCCACCAAGATCAGTGTCAAACAACCCTGGACTGGCCGGCCCAAATCCTATGTGATCAAAGTGCCAACCTGTGAGTAATGCAGTAAAAGGATGAACTGATAATGATTTTTTGTAAAACAAGACATAAAATCCAGACTCCATTTCTAAAATAAAAACGTCTCAGCTAATCAGACAGACCATGAGCACTTAAAGCAACTCTCACCTTTCTGGTATTTCACACATTAAAGTGTGGAGGGACACCAACCCGACCACATGTGCTGGTTTGAGCCGAAAATATATACAGTACAAATGACTGGGGTCGGTCAGGCTTCGAGCTTTCTTTCTTTCTTTTTTTTGCCCAGGTTCAGGCCTAGAATTAATGCTAGTGAGTCGTGCTGTGTCGGGTGCAGGCTTCAACACCTGCAGGTGAGTTTTACTTTTCAGGCCCTGTTGAGAACTGTATTTCAGAGTCCTCAGTAACTGTTAGCAACTGGATGCTTGTTACCATATCTGATGTCTGGCATGTGGAGCTGAAATCCGGTGTTCATGAACGTTTCATTACCACTGCCACCATGAAGTCGCCTATTATTGGCATGGCCTATTATTGGCGTGGACAATGATAACACCAGCGAGTAGAGTGGACTGAGGTTTACTGCACCATCCTTGAACAGTATATACAGCTGTACACATGTGACTTCCTGCATCACTTGGGGCTGCACAGTTAGACAGCAATAACTGCGCGACCATCTCATCCATTTTTAGCTCAGGATGAAGCTACATCAGTCTCCGTCATCGCTTGAAAGCAGAGCCAATGTTGACTTGAGTTTTGGCTCTCGCCGCATCATGTTCTCTCGGTAGTGGCTTTTTCAAAAATAGTCTTCATTTTGCTGACTAAATTTCCTGTGTGTGCGGCTGGAGGAGGAGGCAGCAGCCAGCATTTGTTGGTCTCTTTTACAAAACAGTTAACTTGTGCTTTGGACTCACCCCTGCTACTGTTCTAAAACCTCAGTGTTCATAAAGTTTTTTCCCTGTGACAAAAATTGGACTTACTGTCAGCTGTAGTCTTGAACTCACTCTGCTGCTCTGCTCCTTTCTGCCCACATGAGACCAAACTGGATATTGTTTGCAGGGGAGGCAGACGTGAGGGAGATGATGGCCACGTAGAGCCACAGTGGGTTGTGCGGCCTGCTCCACTGGGCCGGTCATTGGGACACAGCTCTATCGATCTTGCTCCCTCTCGCTCCCTCCTTCCTTCACCCTTTCCCTTGCAGCCAGCAGGCAGCTTGGTCAACCAGGAATTGTTTCCTGCTTTTCAATTAGTCACCCCATGCCTAAATCTTCATCAAAAAAAATGGATTCTTCCTTGGTTCAGGTTGCTGATTGGTGAACACTCAACCTCCTTAGGGGAGTAATGGGGTAAAGATTGCTCACAAGTCCCAAATCTCAAATTGATTCTTAAGTCCTTTGAGAACAAGTCTCCCATCAAGTCTCAGGTCGCCTTTATTAAGTCTGAATATCTGCTCCTGCCAATTTCTGCATCTGATCACTGACTTAATGACCTTTGACCTTTTCCCAGTTGGTGCTGTGGCAGTTGGTGTTGACTGTTTCTGGTGTTTGTTCGGACTTTTGTTCAAGCTTGCCATGCCCCAAGCAAATACCAATGAGTTAAAAAATAATAATAATAACAATAATTTGACAAATAAAATTATTCCAATATCAGTATTTTGATATTTCTGTATTTAAGTCAATTGAGCATTTGCTTCAGAAAAGCTTAATGCCTGAAATTGGAAAATTGTGTTCCACCATTGTTACTGTAGATTTGTGTCACATTTTAAGACACACTTCAATTTCTCCACAAATAATTTATTATTCAGAGGCAAAGAACCAGCGTTTCATCCAATTTCACAAGATAGAATAACTCGTCATCCTTTGATCAGACCAGAGATTTAGTTAATCTCATTCACATTTCTTGCACAACACACATTTGTTGAGACCAGTGTCTTCCACATTCAACCCCACTAAGTGAAACATTTTCTGTCAGTCTTTGACTCTTGAACATCTACTTAAGTATTGTGTTGCTCTAACACAAAGATGAGTCTGACTACATCATCATGCAGTCATCTGCTGTGGAGCACATTCCTGCCTCATAATTCAAACCCCATTTAAGTCAAGAACACTTTGTCCCACGTTGCCTTTTGTATTTAAACCTCTGCATGAAACCAAGCTTTCAACAACTCTGTGCTGTAATACATACTGGATGAGGAGTCCTCACATGCACAGTGCATCCATACACCTGTGTATTTTTTTAAGTGCTTGCGTTACAAGCCTTCAGCTGTTCATTGGTTAAGGGGCGAGCGCTGGGGCCATCTCACTGAGAGCTGAGCTAGTTTAGCTGAAGGCAGCGCCACTGGCATAACCACATCTCCATTCAGGCCTGCTGTTGACTGCTAACAACTAACCATGATCTGATGCACTCAGATCATGTGTCAGGGACAACACAAACTGATATCTGATTGTCTTTTTTTTAGGTATGTTTATAATGTCCAACACTCTCAACACTACTTTCTCGATTAACTAAATGTAATCAGTTTTGGAATAATTGCAAACATATAGAAACTGTATTATGTGTGTTATTTTTCCTTCAGAATCTATTTCCAATTTCCAGTGCATATAATTTCAAGGAAACAGACTTATATAAAATGTCTGAGTGCACTCAATAACCTGTTTTGTAATACACTCAGTGGTCCATGGTCACCATGGTGTTTAATAATATTTCTTTAGAAGCAGACTGAAAGAGTTCTTATTTATTGTTCGATTTCAGATCTTGAAATACAAAATGATAGACGAGACGGAAATTGTTTGTTCGGATAGTATCAGAACAACACCATGTTGCCTTCCTGTTTCATCAACACTTATCATTACCATGATTCACCTGAATGGGGGGGTGAAGGGGAGTGATGGTTGTTTGTATGCAGTGCCTCAAGTGGAGGGCAGCGAAGAGAGACGATGCACAGCATAGCGAAAGATAAACACGGGAGATTCAGGGGGAGATTGACGAGCGAAATCAGCAGCGTGATTAATGTGACAACCTTTAAGAAAAGGTTATGGATCCGTAGGGAACACAAATGTCTGTAGGACATGGAGGAGAAGCAGAGTATAGAAAAGGGCAGGAGTCAAGTAAGACGCAAAAATACAGGAATACCCTGTTCTCATGGGGTACTGTACCCTGCACTCTGTCTTGCTGCTCCTTCTGGAAACACTGCTTTAGTACCGAATGCTACAGCAGTGATTTTAACACACTGCCCTATTCCACCATCATTAATTTGAATCAAACTGACTCATGTGACATGGGCGACCCAGACAACCCAAGGGCCATGACTGACAAAGCCATGTGAGGGACAGCCAGGGGGCCCAAGCCTTAACATATATTCTAATCTAGGGGGTTAGCTGATTCATTAAGGGCTTTAGTGCTATACAGTAATATGCTGCCTGCAGACGTAACTATACTGTATACTGTATCAACTGGAATCAGGATTAGCAAAACAGACTAAACAGCCAGGAGGAAATCTCCCATGTGAAAGCAACAAAACTTTAGATTGTTTTGTTTTTTTAACACTGAATCTCATTATTCATAGAATTAAAGTTATTATTCCCTTTAATAGCTCTGTGTTGAATGAAAATACTGGGTGTAGGTACTCTCCTCCCACACTCACTTTTCTCCTAGTGTACTGTACTCCACCAAATAGCGGCTAAAAAAAGAAAGAAACAACTACATCGCAGAGAGTTTCAAAAAGTCATTGGGGAAATAAACAGTAGAGAGTATACAATCAGGACTGCAGTAGGTGGGAATTTTTACAATAAATGCAAAAATCTAAATGGTATTAAGGCAATAGAACACAATTAAATAGACATTAAATGTGACAGCTCTTTCACAAGTGTGAGATTTAACGGTAATGCACTGCTCAAAGTCTGAAGAACACTTACAGTACACCACACACACACACAGGCACAGTGTCTATCATATTACATCTGAACATCAGTCAGGCCCACTGTTGCACTGGGACACAGTTTGTCTTTACTTATTTACTGCTCACTGTGTTTTCCTTTGCTCTAAACAACTTCCTGCCCAGCTCAGAGAGACATATTGTTTTGCTTTTCCCTGTTGTATCAGACACCCTCAATCACCTGCAACAACAACCAACTCCCACACATGAATGTCTTAATGAGAGGATTTAGTTCGTCCACCTCAAAACACCATTGGCTCAGGCTGAAAAGTACAATGTCCCTTTTTTAAGCAGGCTGCAATCAGGGAGAAGCAGTAGGCTGAAATCGTGTCGTTGAGGCTAATTATGGGCAATTAGCCCAAGCCAGTTGCCTGTTGCACTGAGCTGGGGATAAAATGTTGTGCACTGGGTTTGCGTCGCATTAGGTGCGGGAGTGTTTTAGTGACAATAATACAGGCTTTTTTTTTTAAAAGCGAGGCTAATGGTGTGGCTCTGTAGTGAGGGAATGCCTCTCATTAGGTGGGTTCACCACATTAGCCCAGGATGAAATGTCTACTAGGAATTGAATAGATTGCCATGAAATTACAGTATGGAGACCTACAGTATTCATATTTTACAAATTGCCCATGAAGTTGGAATAATTTGTTTTCAGACACATTCGTCTTTTTACTCCTATTTATACACATCATAAATCACCTTTGACTAGATGTAATGATAACATACTGAGTCCCAATTACCAGTTTTGAGAAGATATACCGGTACATGTTGTATCAAGAATAAACCACATTGTCACACTCATTTCATTTTTGGTAATCCCTTTCATCCCCTTTTCATCCAGTGTCACTATGAAGTTGACTTTTTTTCCCTTGTTATAACCCACTGTTTTACTGTAACATTCACATCAACATCTTATACTTTTATGTTGAGTGCTAATTAGCACATTTTTGGGATCCAAACTATAGCACCTAATCATTAGCATTGTCATTTCGAGCTGTGCTACTGCAATATACTGTAATATAACCTATATATAATAGAACTCAACTCATTAAATTTCTCATTGCTGTCAGGAAATTAGCAACCCCTGTGACGGCGTTCTTGGCTGCACACACATCTGCTGTATGCTCCTCATTGGATAAAAACTGTAGGATGATAAATGCTCGGCTCAGAGCAGAGCAGAGTGACTGACAGACCCGTGTTTTGGTCCAAACACTCTATGTAAGTGATTGCTGTCGGAAGATATAACTATTTAAGACTTATATTAACACAAATATATCACTTACTTCTGCTTTAAATTTCTCATTGCTGTCAGGAAATTAGCAACCCCTGTGATAAGCTTCTTTGCTCATCTGCTGTATGCTGCTGTAAAGTGAAGCTATATAGAGCAATGTGTTTTTCCAAAAATGTAATTGTCATTGTTTGTCTTCCATGAAATTATTTCACCATCCACCATCTCCTGCATTAACAATGACCATCATCGACAGTACACTCAAGAATTAAGGATTTTCTAGTAAGCACACTGACTGTTTCGAGTGTATCTTTTTGGCATTTATCCAGGGTCAACAGACTCAAACCTGCTTAGAATTAGTAAATGTTATGGATTTGTGTTTTGCATGAGTTGTTTCCCTAATTCTGAAATCTTTTTAAATAATTTGCTAAGAGAAATTAAAAGCTCACAGCTGAAAAAAACAAATCTCAAATTGCTGTATTGACATATCAAATATATCTTCCGTGCATGTGTTTGCTACACCATCCACATCTATGAACTGCATATCTATTTAAATTACACTGATTTTTAGTATTCCTGTCTGCAGCCGCTGCCTCATCTGCTCTACTCATCATTCCTTGCCTTAGTTTCCATTTTTATCCATACTTTCAAGTTCCTCTTCCATCTCTGTTTAATGACCCCTATTAGTTTGTGCTCCAGTGAAGACTGGCTGCTGGTGCTGCTGCGGTAGAGATGAGTATTCTGGGGCAGGATAAGTTGCGATGTGCCTCCTATCCATTATTGATCCATGATTAACTAGAGTTCAGCTGGGTTCTCGACTTCAACACACTGAAATAGGCTGGGAAAATCTTGGCAAAGAGATCTGTCACAGCGTTGCCATACAAAACAGAACCATTTCAAAACGTCTCATCAATGCTGCTTCCTATGGTATTTGCTGTAAGTTTTTGCTACAGTATGATATTTCCACACACTGCATCACTGTTTAAACTTCTCACATTGGTTTTGATAGTGAGTGTGAAATGACTGTAGGGGTGGTATTGATGATAACACAGACCAGAGGTAAGAGAAGCTTGCCTGTTAGCTTGCCCCCCTCCCTCTTCGACAGCCATCTGTATCACTCCGGGAAAGCCTCCTCAAGACAGCTCCACGGGCCCGTTGACGCTGATGCATTTTGACACTGATGGTGCACACAACTGACCTTTGGGCTGTCGAGTGCACTCAAACAACACTTGCTGCATGTGTTTATGTCCCAGAGACAGTCTAATGAGGATGTATCTGCAGTGAGCCAACTCCAGGAGCAAGTGCCAGGATACAGCTGCTGCCACCAGGGCTCTAATCACAGCTTCTTGCCTGACTCACACTGGGTAACATTGTCAGCGATGGCATTCTTGCGGCAGTGTTAGGACAAATCTCCAGATAAACTCCAGACATATTTTAGGTACAGTACATATAGATAATATTGCTGTTTGTGCACACAAATACAACCAGACATCTTTCTGCTTTTTCCGAGTCTGCTCTATTTTTTTCATGGTCAAAGAAACATTGATTGTACTATAGCTTGATTGACATTAGAGAAACAGATGCGTCATAGTAAATATAGAAAAATATTCACTCAATACTAAATCCACATGCTGGAGAGGCTAGAACCAGAGAATGTTTGAGTTTTTGCTCAAAAACTGCCCAAAGTTAGTAATCCCTCATCAAAATAGCTTGTAATTAAATTTCTGTTAATCAACTAATCATTTAATTGACTCTCTGAGCTCTCAAACTGATTTCTCCTACGCACTTTCCTAGTGTAGCAGACGTAGCCTCTCCCGTGATGTCATCATGTTTTATTATTGAGGCCATCCAGCTGATTTTTTCAGGACAAGTAAAGACAAAATGGTACAGGAAGTAGTTCAAAGACAAATACAAGGAATAATTCAAGCAATATATTTTCCATGAAAAAAAACAACCCGAATGTAGTTGGGGCAAAATATTCTACTGAGCGCACAATTTCAGAATCCAACCCTGAAGAAGTATAAGCACAGGAGAGTGTGTTTGTGAAGCCCTTTTATTTCCATTTCTGGTTGAGTCTGTGTGGATGGTTTTTTTTTTCTTCTCTTTTTTTTTTTTTGCTGTGTTGAAGCAACTGAAGCAGCAACTGGGAGCAGCTCTGGAGTCAGTGTGAAATCTCAGTGCTCCACTCCACTTTATCTGCCCAAGACTGCTCTCTAGGGATGGGGTGGGGGGGGTCGGATCATTAAATATTCACACGGCACTCACAGGACTTCATCTTAAGAGAGGTTTACCTGGCTAACACCTGCCCAATCTTTGTTTTCCATCAGAGTGCGCCTTGACATACCTGTGCTTCAGCAGAGCCGGTCTCCTTGAATGAAGGTCTTCAACTTAGGCATCAAGGGCAGATGTAGCCTCACTCTTATTTCGCTCCTCAGAATCAAACCTGATTTGTAACCTTGCTTTTATTGTACTCACATGTATCTATTTTGTGTTTTTTGTAGGGATGCACCGATACCGATACCGATACTGGTATCGGGTATCGGTCCGATACTGTTGTAATATACTTGTACTCGTACCCGCTAAAGTTCACCGATACCAAGAACCGATACCAGTGCATGCAATTGCTCTGCTTTGCATCTTTGTTGTATTTTTTTTTTTAGATCAGAGGCTTGTTACAACAAATTTTGTTGTAACAAGTAGAGAAGAAAATAAAGCTTGTCTTCCAGTTCATTGCATTTTGCCTAATCGTTTGTTTTTTTGTTCTGTAGAAGGATTGGCATCGGTACTCTGTATCGGCAAGTACTTAGATCCAAGTATCGGTATCGTATCGGTTTGAAAAATAGTGGTATCGTTGCATCCCTAGTTTTTTGTTTGAGTGGCATCACTCTTCTCTGCTTCCTCAGCCAGAAGGTTTTACCAGATTTAACTGCTTATTCGTTTGTCTTACGTGTCCATGACTGTTCCTTTACAGCGATTCTTCATATTTACTCAAATAGCGGTGTGCACAAATAAGGACAGTGCTCTTTTAACACATTTCAACACCAAAATGGTCGCCAAACGTGTTTTCTCCTGCAAAATGCTCTGCTGTCTTTTGCCAGTAAAGGATGAACACAAGTGCAGCAGTTTTGCAACACAAAAACCCAATCCTCATTCATTTGCAGCACTGACATCTTTAGTTTTGAGTCTTTTTACTTACCTCCTCTGTGCCCATTGGTTACGATCATGGCTTAATTCCCAATTATCGTCCATGATGGCAGGTGGGTGAAATCGAGGGAGAGGAAACTCTTCTTGCCCAGTTTTGTAAAAATCATTGCACTGATGCAAGGCTTGAGTTTTCAAGGGCAATATATAGACATTCATTCTATAACAATCTCATTAGTGAGACTTTCAGTTTTGCCAATTAGCATTCAACCTTGAAGTTTCATACGCAGACAAAAGTCACCATCTGTCAGCACAATGCAGGGCAGCCCTCTGTGATGATGATGTGCTCACAGCTCTCTAACTGTGTTTGTTTTGGCTGCAGGAACTTCTACTACATCACCATGCTGCGCGACCCGGTCTCCCGCTACCTGAGCGAGTGGAAGCACGTCCAGCGCGGAGCCACATGGAAGACCGCCCTCCATATGTGTGATGGACGCTCACCCACCCAGGACGAGCTGCCCACCTGCTACAGTGGGGATGACTGGTCTGGCGTGACCCTGACAGAGTTTATGAACTGTCCGTCCAACCTGGCCAATAACCGTCAGGTTCGTATGCTGGCTGACCTGAGCCTGGTGGGCTGCTACAACCTGTCCTCGATGAACGAGAGCCAGCGGAACCACATCCTCCTGAGCAGCGCCATGAGCAACTTGAAGAACATGGCTTTCTACGGCCTGACGGAGTTTCAACGCAAGACGCAGTACCTGTTTGAGCGGACGTTCAGCCTGCGTTTCATCTCGGCTTTCACGCAGATCAACAGCACGCGCGCCGCCAACGTGGACCTGAGCGAGCCCGTGCGCAGACGCATCGAGGAGCTCAACTTCTTGGACGTGCAGTTGTACGATTACGCGAAGGACCTGTTCCTCCAGCGTTTCCAGTTCACCCGCCAGAGGGAGCACCAGGAGGTTCGTTTGAAGAGGCGCGAGGAGAGGCGTTGGCTGAGGGAGCAAAGGGAGCAGGGCAGGCCGTGGCCGCCCAAACACAGGGGGAGCGGAAACAGAGGCGGGAGAGGGGGAGGAAGTACGGAGAGAGCGACTGATGGAGACTTCCCTACCACCACTGAGGACTACACGAGCCAGGTGGCCCGCTGGTGAGCCTCTGGGCCCACAAACAGGGAGGAGTAAGAGAGAGAGCACCTGATGGAGATTCCTCACAGACTAGTTTAAACATTTCCTCTGACTCTCTTCCTCACACACGAGGTCTCTATCTACTGTATCTCTCTCTATCTCTATCTCTCACCATTACTCTGTCTCCTGCATCTATCTGTTTCTCAGCTTCGGTGTGATCCAAGTGCTCTGCTGTTTCTTTACGAAAACTGCCAAGTCTGTGAGTCTCACAGCAGCTCTGCCTTGGAGTGCCCTTTGGTGTCTTAAATCTTTAAAATGCAATTTATATAATTTTTTTTTTGTCATTTAATTTTCTGCCTTGGTTGTTTTATTATTTCTTGAAAAAAAACTGAGGTGAAAGAAGAAGAAGAAGAAAAAATCAAATAAAAAGAAGCTGCCATAAGACTGCATTGCTTTTAATTTGACATTCACTGCTAAATTAAAGAATGTAATTGAACTCATTGTCATTGTTGCAACTGGTAGAAAGATGTAGTTGTAGAAGAATTCATGGTTGCATGTCACAGATCCACATTATACTTAAACAATTGAGGAGAATTCTTTCCAAAAGATATACAGTACTGTGAACCAAAGTAACTAAAGAACACAATGTATCTATTTGTTTTCATTTAATGCCAATGAATCCCTCTCTAAGGACCATGTTGTATGCATGCAGTACCCATTTTTGAAGCCAAATTATAGACAGATGCTGATATTTTGGTTGCAGTGCAATATATACTGTATTGTTGCAATACCCTGCAGATTTTAACATCACTCCCAAAGACTACACATTGTCACGAGGCCAGTTAGAGTCACACGGGGGGCGTCCTGCTGAGCAACATGACCTCAGTCTTTCCCCATACTGTGAGAAGAACATTGTGTTTTATTGTTTTGTTTGGTTTGTTTGTTTTTTTTTAACACAAGAAGTGGAAACAGATTGTCTGCGATGGGAAAAAAAAAAGTATTTGGGGAGTGGATTGGGGATTTTAAAAAAAGTTGGTAAATAGTACAAGTGATGAAATGTGTCAGTGAGGCTCGCATGTGGCTTGACTGTAAATGAGATGATCAGCATTCAGTTCTCATGCTCCTCCCCGTCACACTGGCTGCTTTTACATGTTTGTAGAGCTGACGGCCACTGCACTGTGGCCAACCAGAGCGCTCTATTGCCAGCACAGTGCCAGCTCTACAAAGACCAGCCTCAAAGCAGATAGTCGTGAAATGAAACACGTCTGTCATTTATTCTGCCTGATAGCTTCCAGTCCCTCCAATCCAATCAGCCCACCAATCTGTGAGGATGACAGAGGGCTCGCTTTTATCTGGTTAAATAAACATCAGTGATGTGTTTTACGCCTGTTATCTCATATTCACTCAAAATCCATTCTTATCAAATTAAATGTTCAGTAAATGTCAACACTGAAGTCTAACAAGGCTGCTTCTCTTACAGTAATTTCTCATTGCAGTGACGTGTAAAAAATACCTCAGATGGCACAGTTTTGTCTCATTTAAAGAACCACTTACGGTGGCCCTGAGGGCTCAACCCACTGCAACTTTAGAAAGCACATGCAAATAATGACAAAGCTGCAAAATCAGATAATGCATTAATCAATTTGTTTCCAAATAATGCAAAAAAGGTGTAATCCTAACTGCAGCTCTTTGAGTTTGAGTCCAACCAGTGGCCCTTCCTCATCCTCTGTCCCTCGGGAATAAAAGCAAAAAATAACGAAAGAAAAAAAAGGTGAACCCAAGTCACAATTTAAACAACAACAACCAGACAGGTTCACCACTTTTTAGTGTCCCCAGGAAACACTTCTGTTGTCAAATCGATTAGGATATTTGCCAAATTTGTGTATTTGCATGTGTTTTCTTCAGCTATAGTGCAAAGAGCTCCCAGGGCCACCATAAACCACCTGTGTTTTGTTCTGTTTAAGTAATTCATCCATTGGCACAGTGAACGAGTTGAATTAATACAGTTAGGCTATGATTGTCTGAGCTACAGTGGTGCACTTCTGTCTGCATGAGCTCATGGGTGTGTGGATGGATGGGGTGACAACAAAGACAAGGCATATAGCACATTGATAACACTCGATCAAGTGTTTCAAGTAGCGATCGGCTGCAGCTAATGAATCAGTCTGTGTGTAACGTGTTCATGCAGCTATTTGTGATGGAGCAGTGAAACAGCAGCTTGACAAGATCTGATTCAACCTCAGATGGGTAAATTGCAATATATCGTTTTACAATGGAATTTGTAACTTTTTTGTTGTAATAAGTCTTAATACATTACAAAGGGAAATGCAGTGCTTTAGATTTCAGTAGGCTACATTTCTTTGACAGCGGTCAAATGTTGGTTATATGCTGATGAACCGTCATTGTTAACAACATCCAATTATATTAAATGCATTTTATATAATGAAAATTTTAATGTCTATGGAGAATAATACTTTTAACCTTCAAAAAACTCACATCATCGGGATTGTGTGTCCTTTAATCAGATTTGATGGTGGTGGAAGAAGTCAATTCAGCACTCAACACAATTTATAAATACTTTGTTCAAGGAAAAGTATTAACCTAAATGTACAGTAGAATTGTCATGAAGCTTTAAATATCAAAGTAAGAGCAGTTTTATGCAGTATAATTGGCTCCATGATTGACAGGTCACTGTAAACTATACATTTTATTGGAGTAACTTGAGGTGGAGTGAAAAGAATCCAACTTTTTCTTGTGAGGAATCATAAACCACTGATTTAATCTCCACCAAGTATTATATTTATGAAATTATTGTGTGAACAGTGTGATGTATGTACAGTCTTAGTCTATAAAGTAGATAAAACTACATCTGTCAAAGAAATGTTGTGTGCTAAAAAGTAAAATCCCCCCAAAATGTAGTGGAGCAGAAATATAAAGTGGCATAAAATATAAATACAAGTAGTTAGTTTAAAATACTACGTAAGTACATAATCACTTACAACCACTGCAATTGATTGGCAGCCTGGCCAGAGGGTCAGAGAGCAGGGGTGCCATTATTATATTATTAGTAATGCTCATGCTTTTCCATCTAGTGAAAATGACTGCTCATTGTTACAGTATATTGTTCCTATTACTTAGACAAAAATGAATCTGCGAACTCCTATAGTCACATTCACATATAGCCCTCGCTGCATTTACTGCTAATTCTATTGCTACATGGAGCACAGGAGATTTCATTTTAGAATGGAAATTGCCAAAAGGCCGTTTATTTTGGAAATGTCTTTTAATAAACCGACATGCTTCACTGCTGTGTGACAAGCTGCAGGAATTACAATGTTCCCCAGTGACAGATGGCATGAGCACTGCATGAGCAGTAGAAGTGCCGTACAGCTATTAATGAAACACTTCTTCTAGCGTTGTAAATGTGCTTCATTTAATTTAAGTTTAACATATATATGTGTGTGTGTGTGTGTGTGTGTGTTTGAGTGCGCGTGTGTGAACACTGAATTATTAGAGACTAAAGTCATTAACTGTGCATTCATTGCCTCAGCATAATCAACAATTTGTAAATAGAAAACTCACTTTTAAGGGGTGAGATCTCTTCAGCTCATGAATAAGATGTTCCAGGGTCTGTTTCCCAGTTACAGATGTCACTTTCTGCTCTCACTGCTTCCTCCATGTCTGAGCTACTGGAAAAAATGAGTGTGTTATTAAAAAATAGGCTTCTTATTTCAGTGATTTCTAAATATTTGCTTCAGCAAAACAAATCTGCTTCGTAACAGACTTTTCAAACTACTCCCAAATTTGAGAAGTGAAAACCCTGACATTATGGTGTAAATAATGTGAAAGCCAACATGGATTTTCACTTGAAATTAAAAACTGCCATTCCCAGAGGAGTGTGACATGCCACTTTGTTAAAGGTGCATTTCAATGAATTTGTACTGCCACACCATGAAAGCGCATTTCTCTCTGTAAATCTGATTTATCTGTACTTTATTTATTTATTTATTCATATGATTTTAACTGTTGCTAACGAATGGCTTTGCCTGATGGAAAATATTACCAACACCTCAGTGATCATGGAGGAGAGCTTTCTTAGTGTAAGAATTTCTATGTACGTGTTCAAAGTCTTGTGATGAAATGAACAGTCTAAAAGCCTTTTGGCGTATAATATTTAATCTGCCCTCTTTCTTGTTAGACCTGAAAAAATGAGTGAATTCTGCTCAAGATATCAGAAATAAATGCATTGAATGGTCATGACATCACACTGTGTGTTGCCTTTATTTTCTCAACCAGAGAGTTCATTTTGAAAAGCAAATGCACATGCTGTACTAGAGTTTGTTGACATTTAATCAAGATAGAGCAATCTGCTATATCTGATTATCAGGGTGTGGGAGGCTGAAAGACATAGGGAGGACGCTCGTCTATTATTACCCTAATATTTTACTGCATGATTACCCTATATGTAGACTGTAATTCACTAATGAAATGTTCAGATTCAGAAAAAACATTGCTGCTCAAAGTTCATTATTCTAGCTAGATATTTATCTCTATATGGTTATATAAATATATTTACATAGTCACATCCACTTCAGCTCAAATACTAGCTCTGATAGCCTACTACTGTATGGCAACAAGAACACATTCACTGTGTAAGTAAAACTTGTCATGGTACTTTAACCCTGAAAAGCAGTGGAATGCAATGAACTGATTATGTTACTGGGAGATCATTGAAGCAGTGTTAATAAGTGACACAATATTACAGGGTAAGTATATTTATTCCTCTTTACCATTAAAACAAAATGCCTCAGTGCTTATGTTGAGATAACCTTGTGTTTTCCAAGACACACTTTACATTACTCTGTATCTTCTGGCTCACACAACCTTCTGCTTCGCCTCAGGTTGTACAATATGGATGGATGGCTAGCTCAGCATTTCAGCCAACGACTGCAGCAAGTTATTTCCTCCCAGATGGTATGACTGTATCATTCCATGTTGAACCGTAGGATGTGTGTAATAACTTGATTTTAAAAATAACAAAGAAAAGAAAAATGCAGCAATGCTTGAAGACAGTGCTCTACTTTCTGAGCTTTTATTGTCAGCACAAAAATCTGGAGCCTGATAGCACAGATTCATATTCATTCTAACAGATTGAAATAAGTTTCAGCACATTTGGAATATATAATTAACAGTGATTACATATTGCAACAATACACTTTGTTCAGACGGGAATATGAGACTATTATAAAACAAAATGTAACAAATAGCCTGCAACAACAGCATTTGATCAGATTCTTCATTATGTATGAAACACAATGAAGTAGTCAGCACAATTATTCCATACAAAAGACACAGTCATAAGTCATCTTTGAAAAAGACAGTATGCTTGTCAACTAACGTAAGTTATTTCAACCAAAATAAAAATAGCCTTCTGTGTTTGCTTTACTTTTGATTTTTTGGGATGAGCTGTCCCAGTGAAACTGATCTTCTGCCACAGTAGGCTAGACAATAGCAGAAGTTACTGGAATGAATACTAAGGTGTAGCTATTGATTCTAATTTTTTAACATGCAGGTCATCCATTTGGCCACAGTGGATACCCTTCATGATACAACTTGCATTACAAACCTAATACCTCACTGATGGGTTTCTTAAACCAACAATCTCCTATATGTTGAGGCTCGTGGGGCCCTGTGAATTTTGACACTATATTTTAGGGAACACTGACATCTAGCGGTTATAACCAGGAATTGCACTGTTTTATTGCCTCCACTGATTAGTCAAATGGGTAATTCTTATAACGACCACATAAGACTTTCCAAGTATTGCATGTGGCACTTTTATAGCACGAATAAACTGAGGTAAATGAAGTACAAATAACGCTGCTTCCTAGATAAACATAACAACAACAAAAAAAACACACTTGTTTGATTCATTCGCAAATTTTTACCACTAGGTGGGAGTGTTGCTCTCAACAATTAGAATTTGAATGTTTTTTATGACAACAATATACAATATACAAACAATATAGAGGCACATCAAGTCAGGATTTTTCATGTGTGTAGCCTAGTGATGCACAAGAATTCATGCTGAAAATTAAACCTGAACCATTGGAAGTGAAGGTTTTGGATTAAGAGAGATACTGTTTAAGACACCACCCACATAGGGCCTAATACTTTAAAAAGGAAATAACAAAATATGTGAATAACAAACAGTAGTCTATTCAGGTCAAAGGGATGAAAGCCGAAAGCAGGCATAGCTGTATTCTCTTGTTGTTATCTGACTCACTGTGACAGTGACATTTCCTCCAAAGGGACCCATAGGGTGACCTCTCTATGTGGCGCTTGATGCCAAGTCTGCAGTTAGTTGAAGAGATGTCAGTGTGATGGATCAGATAAATCTATCGTCCAAAGTAGCCACCAGAAACATAAACATAAAGAAACATAAATTATTTAGGTGGGCCTATAGGCCTACCTATTGTAGCCAATTAAGATATAGGCCTTATTATTTCTGGTTTATTTAATTGATTATTTTTATTAACAGATAATTTGAAATAAACATGATATGCCATTTAAAAAATTCAGTTGAATTAGCCTACATTTGGTCTTGTCAATTGTTGCCTTTTCGTTCTTCTCATGCTCCCTGTCTTATCTTGACTATATGGTTAGGGGGTTAGCAACCATCTCATTTGACCTTGAACAGACTTGTGATGCTAGGCTATTGAGCCTTTGATTGTTATATTTAATATATAAGTCTATTGGTTTTTAATACTATTATAATGACTAGGGGGTGTAGGTTATAGAAAAGGCCACACAGGCTATTTTATTATTTCGGATGCAAATGACTAGGCAGACTTTTGACTTAACGCTGCTTCTGTCGTGTCAGTATACATATGTATTTTTTAGTATTATTTTACATTTCGTCAATTTAATGCTTATGTGTGCGTGAAAGCGTGTTGTCATTAAACTAATCCAGAAAATCTAACATGGTTTTATTGCTGTTCCCTTGGTAACAAGCAAACCCTTGCCCTTTTAGCCTACTGGCATTCGTGTAGACCATACCACTTTGAGTCCGTAGAGGGGGGGACGATAATAGATGGAAACGTATTATCAACCCCTTTTTGGCGATAACTTAAACTTTAGAAGTAATTATGAATATTAGTTAGGTATATCATCGATAGGTCGTTATATATCTCATTATTTGTTGTCAGATATTTAATCATAAACAGTGGAAAAAATACTCAGCGCACCCTGGGAAACCCCTGCTCATCACATCAAACTGACGGTTATACAGTAAGCTGTTAGACGCTTGTTGCTTAAATCTGTGCAGTGCCATAAAGTAAAGAAGAAACGACGTCAAGCGCGTACATGGAATAACAAGCTTTAATTCCTACAGCAGAGTAAAAACAAAATGGGTTGTTGACCAGACCTCTCTTGAGCACTCGCCACCTTGTTTTCGTTAGTTCAGTTGTGCTGCCGTGTCGTCTGCCCGAGCTGGTGCGTGATCACCGTATCCTTCGGGATGATGAGGTAAGCAGGTGGACTCCTCTGCTAACAGCGATGCTAACGTAAGCTAATAAATGTTAATGTGAACGTACTGTAATATGTCAGCCAATGACAGCGGTGCAGTTAGCCTGCCAGCTGTGTGGTTGTGGTTAGCTAGCTGAAGTAGCCGAGATGAGAAAGCAAAACAGAGGCGAAAGCATTCCTTCGAAGTAACAAACTGTGCAAGCAGGATAATGTGATGCTATACTGTCAGGTAAGGTGACTGTCGCAGTTTATTAACGCCGGGGGGTGGAGGGGTGGGGTGGGGAGTATCAAGTACCTTTTACTTTACTACAAATACTATTACAACGCTGTAACAATACTTCATTACAAGTAAAAGTCCTGTGTGAAAAGTGAAAGTACTCAATGAAGAAAGATGTCACCATGACTGGTATATTAGATTTGTATTATCAATGCAAGTGTACAGCGTTTAAATGTTACTTTTATCTAGTGATAATATGTATAACTGCAATTTAGGATTATTAAAGTGATGGATTGTGTGTTACATTAATCAGTTGATTGATTACTATATAAAAAGTCAGAAGAAAAAAGAAAGGAGAAATGCCATCACAATTACCCAGAGCCAAAAGTGACAGTCCCCCCCTGTCTGTTTTGTCCAAACCAGTAAAGAAAGGCAATACATCTTCACATTTCTGAGGCTTTCAGCATGAAATAACTGACATTATTACATAACCCAAACAATTATCAAAGCAGCTGCCATTTCATTTTCTATCAATTGCATTATACTATTGTTTTTTTGTTGTAGTTATTTAATCTGTAAAAGAAAATCATGCTTTATAGAGTCATCAGATAAATGCAGTGGAGTTATAGATATTCCACTGTATCCCTCTGAAATGTTGTGGAGCAAAAATAGGTATGAAAGGAAAATACTGTGTTTTAAATACAGTATTTCATAGTTACATTAGTTACTATTAGCCTACTAATATTTACTAATAGTAGTATGTAGTATTATTCCTACCTGTTCAAAGCTGTTTGTCTATTGCTATACTGTGGTGTAATTTTGTGTACTCCCCCATTGTTTAAATAAGTATGTTTTCTTAGTAATTTTGCCTGGTTGAATAAAGGATGATGATGATGATGATGATGATAATGATATTATATTTTCTTCTATCGTTCCTTCAAGTGTTGAAGTTAATAGATACTAGCCTACTGCACATGCAGAGTTGTTTTAGGGGTGTTGTGTCTATAATCTGACATACACAATTTACATTCTCTGGTTTCCAGTGTTTTCATCTTCTACTCAAAATGCTTTACACTACACAACGTATTCAGGAGGCTTTGCAGCGAGAAGTCATCCACTGTGCTGAATTTATAAAAACAAAACGTTTTAATAAATGTAATAATAATAATAATAATACCAAGATGTAAATGTCAATGTGAAGTTTTATGTTTCTATACATCTTTTTCAATTTCAATATCATATATTATTCATTACTTGAGAGTCAACTGTCAGCAAAGTCTTTCTCCGAGCTGTGCAGCCTGTTTTCACACAGTATACTGGATTCTGTGTTTCTATTGGCCAGTGTCTGACTGGGAGGATCTTTCCAGAGGCCGGCACCCAGGCAGGAAGGGGGTGGCTGGAAACATAGCTGGAAACGCTTCAGCCAGAGTTACAGAGGCAGTGTGCTTTTACTGTTGAGGAAAGAAAATCTTTGGTGACTGAATCTTCTTGATGGAGTTGAGGATAAAAAGGATTATTGTTTTCAACATTTTCACAATTTAGCTTCTGAAAAGTTGTAGCTGTATCCTAGATTCTCAGTCTGGGACAGAAGTTCTTTAGTGCTGCATGACGCGAGAGGTAGGTTTTCTTTCTCTGTTTCCTGACTTGTGCCTAAAGGAATTTGCTGCAGTATGCCGTGGGGTAGCATGCAGAGGCTGTTACAGTACAGGATCTGGGTCGATAGCAGCAGTTTTTATTCCAAAGCAGTGCCGGTTGAGTTTTTGTATGTAGGCTTTGTTAATTACTACCAGTGGAGCAACTTTTTAGCTTTCATACACAGATTTATTCAGCTCGTGGGTTAACCACCTTTTCTGTTTGCTCAGCAACTTCCTGTGTGTTTCACCAGTTGGTGTACAGGTCGGACTATTCTGTCGTATGTTTAACTCTCAACACTGTGTGCTTGAGTTTTGTCTTTCTTCTCTTTGGTGTAGTGTAAATATGACTGGCTAGAAATCTGGCATCAAGTATTCATGTCAGCCTGTGAATATATGGAGAGTAACCATGTATTTATAAGTAGACTGTAGTGAATTGAGAGAAAAAAGACAATCAAATGTATGAAGAAAATATGTGTTTTTTGGTAAATACTAATGGAACTTGAATGTTAGACATGTTTGTAGCTTACTGTAACCTAATTCTTATGGTGTTATGGATTTTGAGCTCATGTAGGCCTACTGTAATAGATATATTGATTACCGTGACACCACCCAGTTAACATCCCCAGCTACAGTAGCAAAACAACTGCGGCTGTGTGTTTCTAACATGCTAATTACAGAAGAAGTGTGGCTTACAGAGGTTTTTTATATTGTATATTGGACTATGCAGAGTAGACCAAGTTCAGAAAGTTCAATACTTAACTTCTATATCCTCTACCACTTCCTGTTAGCAACATTAGGCTGGATAAGGTGATTCATGGTGGCTTTAATCACATGTGGAACACTGAATCAAACCGAATTATCAATGTTTGGCTGAATGATTGAAGTGATTTGTGTCATTGTTTACACGAAAGTGAAACTAGCTATATGATATGGTGGCAGCAGTTTAGTTAAATTCGGGCTTTGTAGAGGGGTCAGATTATTTGTTTTGGACAGAAATGTATGATGTATGTTAATTCAGTCTCTATTCACGTTCCATTGCGACTGATAAATAAGTTATTTAGTCCTGTACTGGCAGGCTGATGGTCTTTTAAGAGCAGAACTTTGTCCATACACTGTATAGTGAACTGTGGGGATCTGACAATATGATCTGGCATGTGTCTTGTGTCTGGCATGCTTTCTTGGCGAACAGAAGGAATTTGTAATATCTTACCAGTATTAAGGGCGAGGGGGCTTCCAAGCTCTTATCTATGCTCTTTTTTAAGCCATAGTGCTTGCATTGAGTCTCTTGCTGTGCAGCACAGTGGTCTCACTGAAATGAATAAGGAGACTTTGACACAGACAATTGTTTGTCTCCAAGACACAGAATCTTAGTTTGGTAGTTTTTTCATCAGGCTGTGATGGTACTAAAGTTCTGTCCTCTCTGAAATGTATTTAGTGTCAGTCATGTTCAAGGTCTTCGTTTGCTATTGTTGTTTCTACTGGTTTTTTGATTGTCAGGTCTTGTTGACAATATTTTTTCAATTACTGACTGATATGGAAGTCGTTCAGATGTTTTGTTTTGTGACTGGCAGTACAAAACACAAATGCATTCAGTTTACAATGATATAAAAGTGACAAAAGCAGCAAAGTCTGACATTTAAGATGCTGGAACCAGGAATGTTTTTGCTTGAAAAAAGAATATGTGATAAAAAGACTTAATTAATTTTGTCAGTAATTGGTTGAAAAAGGTAGTTGTTGCAGATATAGTGTAGTTAGCGAATGATTTAGATACAAGTTACATGGACGGGTTCGTTTCAAACTATGAAATTGGGTTTGTCTCCCAAGAGACTGACATCACAAACCCATATCATTAATTTAATATCAAATTTGTTGTTTGATCCAGTTTGCTTTCTTTCCATGACGTCAGCCATGAGTGTTGAGAAATGATTATGTCTAAATGTGAGGCACAGTAATTTTAATGTGTATTTGAAAACAAACTCATGAATTTACACATTTTTGTCTTTCAGATCAACAATAGAAAGTGCCTTTGAGAAGATATCGCCAACTTGAAGCTGGTCCATGTGAATTGGCCTGTGTTTGCTTTTTTTAAGGCCAGACTAGAGCACCAACACAGGATACCTCAGCCACAAGAGTTTCGCACAACATCAGCGCCAAAATGATGTTAAAATAGAACCACAGCATAAGAGAATAAAAGGACGGAGATGAATTACCTGAGAATGACTACGCTGACAAGCCTGCATTAGATTTCCCTCACTTGTCACCATCGTTTGTGGAATATACAATTTCATTTGACCAAGATAAAACAAACAAAAACTTACACCTACAACTGTTTCTCATTGATGGGTGAATTCTCAGCTATCAGATCTTTCGCCTCCGGCTGATGGAGGACTCATCAGCCTGTCTTAGAAGAGGACCTTGTATCTACAGTCTAGCTACAGATTTTAGTTCATGAGGCACGCGACAATAAGATTAAGTTTTAAAATTTAATGTATGGTTAAAACCTTTGGACATGGCGTTGAATATTTCCTCAGTAAGAGACACAAAATGGCTGACTCTGGAAGTCTGTCGACAGTTTCAGCGGGGAAACTGTTCTCGTAGGGACGAGGAATGCAAATTCGCTCATCCACCGAAGAGCTGCCAAGTCGAAAATGGTAGAGTTATTGCCTGCTTTGACTCACTGAAGGTAAGAAATATTGCATACAGTAATATATGTGACAGTTTAATGATCCTTTACTGAATATAAGAAAATTTTGCCCATGTGTAAAGGGGAAGGAAACTATGAAAATCCCATGAAATGAAGAGAGTAATTTTCCATGCTGTTACCTGTGTCCTTCAGTGAGTGATTTCTCTTGTTTAGTGTCAGATATGTTTCAGAAATCTCTTCTCACACTTATTTTACAACCCCTTTTACTTTCCTTAAAGGTTTTTGCAGTTATAAACGGCTCGAAACTGCTGGTTCTGTTCGGTACAATATGATAATGACTTTTAAGGCCATCTGGTAGCTCATCACATTGAACAATTAAACATTGTTCGTGGCTACATCTACCAAGTCCCATTCAAAGAATTAACCATGGGTCACAAATGAAGTCAAACTCAACATTTACCTCAATTAGTTTAGGTTAAAAATAGATTTTAAAAAAAGTCCGGGTGATATAACTCCAATCATATTTCCAAAAACGGTAAAATATCTGACAGATAATACTCCACCCATCTTTTTTGAGATGACATCTGGCAACCAGTCGGATTTCAGCCAGTTTATTCTCCTGTTTGCTCTGTTGCTCTGTGTGAGGGCAGGGTTGACTTAATCCACTCTCACACATTCACTATCACAACACAATACAGCTTTGCCCCCAGGATTATTCTCATGTTGAGTCATCGTCTTATCTCCTCACTGTAGGCAGTTTATACGCAGCTTGTCTGTGCCCTGGTGGTCAAGGGCTGGGAAGTATTAACACGAAGTAGCAGCCTTATTCCTTTATCTAAAAACAACAGTAATTGTCCATCTTGAATATTGTGAAGTAGGTTATCAAGGAGCGGTAATGAGCTTAGGCTTAAGGGTAAGTGCTAGGTCATTACAGACGTTAATCATGGGAAGTGTTAGTCTGAGTTACCTCTATTTACCTCTAAACTCTAAAACCTTTTGTGATCAGAAACTCAAATGCCCTCTGGAAAATACACCGTACCTACACCCGTTGGTCAAAACCAATGAAAGTCAATTATGTCATGTCAACAGTAAACTACATCTCCACATTGGTCAGAATTGCAGTGTTAATCTTTATTGTTTTCCTTTTTTTAATTTAACCACTTCCAATGCAGATATTGTTATTGGCTACAAGTTGTCTCAAATAAGTAAATTGTTTTGATCCAAGTTAAGTTAATTAGTCAGTGTACACTGGGATGGAAAAGTCTGAGACCAGTTTCCATGGTAGATCCATCACGTCTGTCATTAATGACAAACACCCGCTAACAGTAGAACCTTGGTGAATTTCCTATGTTAAGAAACAGCTTTGTCCGTTGGAACAATGAAACTCTGTGACAACCATTTCTTGTTTAGTGTGAAAGTTGTGATCATAATGGGATTCATTACAGACATGTTTAGGTCAGACATCTGCTTTATGTTACTGCTTTGTGGTGCCATGCACTGCATTGATTTGGAATTTAGCCCTGATACAGTAAATTCATGGGATGGTTCTGCAGAAAATCAAGTCCAAGGCAACATGATCCAGCTTATCCCATTTCCAAGACAAGTCAAAATAGCAGATCTCACAAATTATGAGCTGCAAATAGAGAACATTTGACATTCTACTGCTAAAGTGACTTGATCAATTATTAAAATAGTTTCTGATTATTTTTCTGTCCACTGACCTCTCAGTGAATTCATTACATTTTGCAGAATCCAAGAACATTAGCAAACTACATTTTTAGGCTTAATAAAACTACCTTTATTTTTGCTGGGATAAAGTCTGAAATTACAGTCTGTTGTGAGGATGGGAGGAAGAGGTCAGCAAGGAAATGTGTAGCTGTTGCAGTCATGTGTTGATGTCACAGCTCCTCTTTATGAATAGGCTTTTGTCTAAGGAGTTATTAAATATCTGTTACTGACATCTCCTCTGTTGTTCTGCCAGCTCAGCTGCTACCAACTCTATGACAAATACGTATTCACCCTTAAGTCCTTGTTTATGAAAAGACTAAGAACCTTTCTAAACAAATGTTTATCTCTTCCTTATCTGTTTTAGCTTTTCTGCTGACGGCATTTTGTTGCCATGTGATATGTTCAAGTCACAGGTCTCTGGCCATTCACTAAAACCTCCTAACAGAGTTAACTTTGTTATAGCAAAGAATGCACATGTGTTGGTGTTGTGATTAGTTCCCCATGCCTCCAAATAAAGTCATTTTGAGAAGGGAAGCCACAAGCGAAGCATGTCGCCTCTTCCTCTGTGAAGACAGTCATTTTTAAGCAGACTTGCTTTTTGTGGCTTTCTCTCAGGAGTGTTTTACAGTAGATGTTGGGGAGGTCAGTGAATTGGTTTGTCAATCAGCAGTTTCTAGCACAGAACTTCCACAGTAGCAGCCATGGATACTGAGTTCTTTAATAAAAACCACTCCTCGCATCTGTCTCAGGCAATCCGATCAAAAGTGGACAGCTCAAAGCACAGTTGCGAACCCCACTGACGTCCTCAATCTAACTAGCCCTGGCTACCACACCTTCACAATGAACCACAATTGTTTCTCATGAAGAGCTTTTCACTCAAATTCTCTCTCCCTCTCTCTCTCTGTCAATCCATCCCACACAGACACATTGATACCTGACCCTGTCTGTCATTCTCAGACAAGCTAACAACAACTCACACGTGTTCATTTAGAGTAGGCAAGTGAGATCTCATCACAAGCGGTCATTTGGAGACACATCTGGCTACACATTTTAATTCCAGCTGTGAACCGACATACTTATAGCTGTGCACTTTTGATCGTATCAGCCGAGATGTTCCTAAGAGCAAGCTAAACACTGTCAAAGCACAGTAAGCAACAGCTTCTCCATCCTTGGCATATGAACATATTAAAAGTGTAAATCCCAGCAATTATTTATCTTTACACTGTATTTCAACAATTCATGAAGAGGAATGTTAGAGAAATAAACCAACATTAATATTCACTGAACGTAGTTTAGCTTTGGGAGAAGGATTTGAATATGTTGGGCAGAAGAGTCTCACCTCTTATTAGACTAATACAGATGCTTGATTGGCAGAAACTATATTGGTATGCTTGTTTATAAGTCTGTAAGGAGCTAGTAATGTAGTACTCATGCCTAATAATCAGACTGTTGAACAATCAAGGAAACCATCACTATATTCTCACAGCTAGCATCCTCAGGGGTGTCTGATGTAGCCAGTCAGCTCGGTCTTCATTTCTCTCATAATTGCTACACTTTAGCTATAAAGAGAGCAGTGTGTATTAATAACGGACTCATCTTCCATCACACCTTTTACAGTACGGTCCATTTATATTGGCTCACTCTGCAGCACACTACTTATGTCAAAAGCTCTATCAGCACCAATATAAAAAGATGTGTCCTTTATTTAGCATAATAAAAAAGTGCCACAATACACAATAAAAGGCTTTATATTTTGTTTTATTTAAAAATTAAATTAATGTCTTCTCAGCTCTCATAGCACTGGAGTAATCTTTATTTGCTAAATCGTCTTCTGTAACAGGACATTAACAAAAACAAGACTTGCGCTAGTATACCTTCAATCTGATGACCATGATATGTTAATATTGATGATTGACCGTCTGCAATACTGACTGTTCTCTATGCCTTTATTTGTTTTATTTCTTTGAATACAGGGCCGATGCTCAAGAGAAAACTGCAAATATCTTCATCCGCCTTCGCACTTAAAAACCCAGCTGGAGATAAATGGGCGCAACAATCTCATCCAGCAGAAGACTGCAGCAGCCGTACTCGCCCAGCAGATGCAACTTGTGATGCCTGGACCCAGTCTACAGCAAGTGGTAAGACCCACATCGTGAATTCTAGCCATTAGTTCCTTGTGTTACATAAAGGTGCTTGTCTCACTTGTAAAATATGTCATTTTATATCAAAGTGAGCTTGTCCCTTGTTACACAGGGACTTGGCACGAATACTGGTCTCGGTTATGGTTCATACATGACACCCTTGAGCCACGGAATGAGCCTCGTCCCATCGGACATCATCCAGAGCACCCCGGTTCTTGTTCCTGGGAGCCCACCGGTCACTGTCCAGACCTCCTCCTCCTCTTCTTCCTCCTCCTCTTCTTCTCCTTCACAGAAGCTGCAGCGTTCAGACAAACTAGAGGTAGTCATGCACCACAAGAAACTATTTAACATAAATAAGATATCAGTGCTTATGCAGGCGAGAATCATTTGACCGAATACTCAGAGTTGAATTCCTCGAGCTGTCTTTATAATTGCTCTTCCACAGGTTTGTCGTGAATTTCAGCGGGGAAACTGTGCGAGAGGGGAGACAGATTGCCGCTTTGCTCACCCCAGTGACAGTCCGATGATTGACACCACTGATAACACTGTCACCGTTTGCATGGACTATATCAAGAGCCGCTGCTCCAGGGAGAAGTGCAAGTATTTTCACCCGCCTGCACACTTGCAGGCCAAAATCAAATCCAGTCAGCAACAAGCCAGTCAGACAGCCATCACAGCCCAGGCCGCAGCTGCAGCCGTGGTAAGACACAACCTTTTTACTTCTTACAAATTATGTTTACTTTTCAAACATTTTGCCTTTTAAGCAGGCTTATTGAAAGATCTACTACTGTATATTAGCATATGCACCAGATACATGTGACATGGCAGTTAACTGAGAATATACGTATGCTAAACTGTACACTATTAATCATTTGATGACTAAGTTTTGTAATTACTGTGTGCATGGAAAAGTGAACAAAAGAACAAAATCATGTTATGTACATTTTATGTAAAAATATAGGAGCCATATGGTGTCAGTATTCTGCTCCTTTTGCCGCCCATTAGACCATCTGTATCTTTTTATTATGAACATCAATTTTTATAGTTTTAATTTAGGTTTTATTTCACACAATTGGGAAACATAGCTATACTGTACTTGAAAAACACATCTGTTTTCCATTTATGTTTTTTTTTATAGAAAGTAAATATAGAGGAAGCATCTGCCAGTCCACCCAAAAAATGATCATATGTGTTATAAAAGGAGCTCCACATTCTTTGCTTTTATGACACTACATGTTTTTTTCAACTGGTGATGTTGCTTTTCCCACAAAACCAAGTCGTATTTCATTTAACATGAAAAGTTCTGCGCTTGCTGTGCATCACAGTAGTGCTAACTTTTATTGATTATAATGAAAAACTCTGATCAAGCAATAATAACAAGGTGATCAATGTACAATGTTAAGGGTGTACAGGAGTGTACCGTATCATTGTAAATCTTGGTTGCCACCCTACTGATTATGTTGAACTACTAATTCAGGAATCTTAAATCAACATTTCCTTCAATCAGTTCTTTTGGTTACTGCGCATGTATATTGTGTTTTATGTGGTATACTACATTCAGATTATTTTGTTTTGTTTTCCCCTTCTCACCTATCCACAATGCTGTCCCCCATGACGCACCTCTGCTTGCTGTTACCTGTATGTTAATACGCTTGAATCCCATTGGCCCACTGCCATCATGTGCTCGCTGCCTGCTATTAAAAGACTCAGTCGACTGCCAAAGCAATGAAGCGACCCCTCGAGGCAACTGTAGACCTGGTATTTTCACCTTTTGCTTTGCATGTAGCTATTAATTGTACTGTGAAAACTTTTAATTTTTTTGTCACTGTGGCTTCTTCAAGTCTCATATAGTGTTTGTGTACACAGTTAACATCAGTATCTTAAAGTGCTTAAAGGAGCTATTTGTAAGTTTTATTACTTCTTTTTTTTTTTAGCATTAACAACTGTCATTATTAGTCGAGCAGAAATGGTTTAGTATGACAAGCAAAGAGCTGTCTCCAGCTGTGGAAAGCCACACTGAGAGGTTTTACTAACCAGCAAGCCCTGGCCCAGTTGACTTCTCTTGTCACTTTCCAGTACAGAGTCCCCATAGTGCATCCTGAAGAAGTAGCATTGCTTAGTAATACCGTCTGTATTTTAACGTCTTGGATCATAAATGCAATAAAGTCAGAGGCTCTTAAAAAGTGACCACCCACCCACTTCACGCAAGAAACCATGTTCAGAGGCAGAGAAAACTTACAAATAGCCCCTTTAAGTTAACAGATATTTGTTAAATTTTTCGTGAATACATTATTCCATTCATATTCGTATTTTAAAACTGTGCTTACTTTTTTTTCATGTGATAGCAGTCACCTTTATTGTGTATTTGTGTAGCTGTAGTCATGAATATTCAATATTAAAAGTGTGTAAAATACAGATGAACCAAGACAGGAGAACTCTGGGGAAATTTGGTGTTTTACTTTTTCCCCTCTCACTTTTCAGGCCTTCCCCCACAGCATCTTGCAACCCCTACCAAAGAGACCAGCTCTAGAGAAGAGCGGCTGGACCAGCTCTCTATTCAACCCCAGTTTTTTGCACTACCAACAGGCTCTGGCCAATGCACAGCTGCACCAGCCCACTGCAGCGTTTTATCCCACAGGTTGTCTTTAAACTTGTTATGTATACAATCTTCCACTTAAAAGTAGTTGAATCACTCACCAACTTGGCAGCTGCCTGTGAATGAATCTGCTCACAGAGTGGTCTATCACATCTGAGCCTTTTTTAATTTAACTAACTCTTAATCCTTTTCCTAAAGATTTTGACAATAGACCTTTTCACAGCAGAGATTTTGCATTGTCATACCAAGCACAGTTGTTACTCATAATATCAACAATGGCTCAGTTGTTACTCATTATGGCTCTCCCCCACAGTCGCTCATCTAAGCAAAATAGGTGGGGTCAGATGCCTTGTGATGCAGTGAACACTCACTTAACAGCACTTATTAGTGAACAGCTGTTGCTGACAAGCTAATGCTAACTTAGTAACCGAGTAGCTTAGGCCAGTCAGTCCCAACAGCTCAGAGAGAGCTCTCCTCTGCCATTTAATTTTTCTGACATTTTGTCCACTTTTTTTTTGCTAACAAACATGCTAACAGTCAGTTAGCTAACTCATTAGCTAGCTAGTTTGGTTGCGTACAAATCTCTACTGTGAAAAAGCGCTTTTCGCGTGGTCATGTGGTGATTAGTTACAGTATATACCCATAAAAATTCCCCTCTTTCATGTAGCTTCTAAGACCAAGTGGAAAACTATGAATGCCCTTTGTTTTTATAGCCTTAAATGTAGAGATGTGGCTCCTTGCTTTACTATGGAAATACTGTGTATACTTTATGTTACTCAGTTTGACTTAATCTGCATTTTTCTGAAAACGTTAATGAGGTTATGCTATGGGTATTTTTTTGTGAACATTCACTAAAAGGATGTTACATAAGTTCTTATTCTCTTCACATGTTTCAATCATACTAAATACATCCTCTCTTTCATTTTGATCATCACACAGGTTCTGTCTTCTGCATGACTCCGAACAGCGTTGGTAGGTCCCTTTTTTGATTTTTTTTTTTTTTTTTACACAATGCCTCATAATCAGTGGAGATCACTGAAGTGTAATTACTGTGTTTGTATGAGCAGCACAGGAAAACAAAAGCTTTCATCAGGATCTCACTGTTAGGATTCCCCTTATATAATTAGATTTTTTCTTTCTCAGTCATCTTGAGAGTTTGGTATATAATTGCTTGTAGCATTATTTCAAATAGCCAAAGCACAGTATACAAAATTGAAGCATTTTGGTGGATTTTGTTTGTGGAATTGCCATGCATCATGGATTAGGAAATTTGATCAGCATCCCTGAGATTTACCTCAGCGTTTTATAAGACTATACTGAATGTTTTTTCCATCCACTCAATCTTGTTAGATATCCTTTAAAACCAGTTTGATCATGTCTGCTAGCATCGCTGTACATGCTGTCTCTTTTGGGATGTCAAATTATTGACAGATTTCCTAATTTTATCTGTTATCAGCCACCCTTTTGTGTTCTCCCCTGCTGTCTCGCTTTGCTGTGTGATCGTATGCCATCTGCTGGTCTAACCTAATGATGGCTTGCTGCTAATTTCATTTTATATTTGCCTGGCAAGAGAGAGTGAGAGAGAGAGAGAGAGAGAGAGAGAGTGAAACGTTGCTATGGTTACCATAATGCTCCACCTCCCTTTTCATTGCTTTCATGGTTCCCTTCCTGAAAAAGTCCCCATGATGTACAGTGCTACGCCTGCTACTGTCTCTGCAGCAACTACTCCCGCC
The DNA here is from genome assembly GCA_030347415.2 of Decapterus maruadsi. Classification (NCBI taxonomy): domain Eukaryota; kingdom Metazoa; phylum Chordata; class Actinopteri; order Carangiformes; family Carangidae; genus Decapterus; species Decapterus maruadsi. The sequence goes on along the minus strand of CM064902.1, from coordinate 15,719,344 downwards.
ACAAGTGTCCCCTACGCAGCAACAGCATCAGCCAATCAGGTTTGCTCCTTTTTAAAGCTTTCTGTCATAAATCCTTGAGCTCTGAGGAAGTGCTTCATCTTTACATCAGGGGAGTTGCTTCGTCAGCGTAGTGTCGCCCTGCTTGCATTGCTTATCATGAAGCTTCATTTACCTGTAGAACTACTAGGCTGCATCTCACCCCCTTTCCCTTATTACAAACATTTCTACAGAGGTTGTCCATCTGCAAACACACATTGTTTTTGCATGTTTTTGTTTTTGTTTTTGATGACGGTGTCTGTTTCATCATTCAATATGCAGTGCGAGGGTTAGGTGGGGAACAAATTATTGCAATACAGTGGAATTATAAGGTTGTGTAAATTATAAATAACATTTAAATTAACCCAACCAGTTTGTGTGAGTGAGTTTGTTTTTTTTTTGTACATGGAATTTCTTGAGTGATGTGTGTGTGTGTGTGTAGATCCAATCCACAGAATAAAAACATTTACTTTACCCTTCTCAACACTCTACACTAGTGTCATGAACTGATACAAAACATAATGTTTTAATTCAGTCTTCCCTCTGGTGGATCCATTTGAGGCATGTTGTGCAGCTGAACATTACTTGAGGATTTCAGCTACAATCAAAATTTAGAATAACTTATTTTGAAGTAAACATTCAGCTGCCAAAGAGTTAATTTAACTATTACTTAGGAGGAATATAACAATCAATATCATACGTTTTCAGGTATTCATTTCATTTAATCTTATCATTTGTGTGTCCATTATGACAATAAATCTGGGTAATGATGCACTTGATTTGATCTTTGTCATGTAACGTAACAGATGTGACCCATATGTATGCTTATTGTGGAAAAACACTAAGTAACTGTCTTCTGCCCCTGAAACAGATCATCCTCAAGTAACCACCAGGAGCAGGAGTCAGTGCCACGTGGCTGCTGTTCAAGGTCCCAAACAGTCTCTCTGTAAATACTCTGTTAACACCATACACCACATACAACAAGCTGCATGCACGTAACATCACTGAGATATTACTTTAATCTATAATAAATTGCATAACTGAGTTACTGGGATTATACTGTCTTAGACAAATGTCACAGAAGATAATTGTATGTACTTTACACTTGAATTAACATACATTCTTAGTAATGTGCAAAACATCCTTCTATTTCCAAACCGACTCTTACGCAGTCTGAGGTGCATTCAGCCTCTGAATGCTCTGTAATGATATCTGACTCAAATTCACATGAATAAATGAAACCAGGAAACATGTGAAAATCAGACAGAAATGTAACTTTTGATCAGAAATTGTAGGAGGTGAGCGCACGCAGCACACCTAATTTGAGATCAGTTTTCAGTTGTAGACATACAGTAGCATGTTAATATTAATGGAAGGTGTTGAGAGTTATCAGTGTGGTATTGACCAACAAATTATTTTCCCCTCTTGAATGTCTTACATAACCTAAGAAAGTTTGTTTTTTTTTCTCTTGTGAACGATTGTTTATGGAGTTGGTGCCAGATTTAATTATTGTAAGTTGACCCTTACAAAAGCACTTACCTTAACTTTAAATTTCCACTATATGAAACTGGTAATTGACTGCAGACTTACGTATGTTGAGGGGGTAGACACTCTGGGCTCATTGCCCTGTTATCCCCAAAAGACAGGATCAGTGCTCCACCTCCTGGTGTGCCTTTGCATTGCACAGAGTGTGCATCCGATGTCGAGGGAAAGTTCTTTTTAATTCATTTAAGGCAGCAAAGCAACAGTGATTCAAACTGTTATTTTTTCCCCTCTCACTATTATTATTTTTAATATTATTTTTGGTCAAGGTGATGGCTGACTTTAAGATTTATCTGTGTGGCTTCATTTCAGGAGCAGGTTTCACAAAGACAGACTTTGACTGTGCTTGGATTCATTTTGATTGGTTTGTTTTCATTTTTCAAAGCAGATTATGGTGAATTATTCACCATGCTCAATGTGAATGGATGCACATTGAACTATGGTCTGAACCTAAATTAATATTGTTAAAGAAGAAACATTAAAATCCATAGTATAAAGTCTTAAAAGAAGCAGCATTTGGCCTGAAGTCAAGGATCTCTGTGCACACTTGCCTTACATTTCCACACACATTATACATACAATACGATTAAAAAAAAATGTTTATAACCAACAAATTGTCACGAGTGGACTTATGACTTCACATTACAAACCAGTCTGAAGTGTCTTAGTGAAACCAGCTCCTGGGTCAACATGAAGATATAACAAATGATGTTTTTAAGATGAGCCTCCATGGTCATCACAGTTAACTCAGTAAAAGTGTATGGGAATACTAAAACTCATTCAAACTAAAGTTCTTGTGATCCTATAAAATTCAAGTTCAGTAACGTGTGCACTTAGTCTTGCTGTTACAGTCAGTTGTCAGTACTGTATTATTTGAATGTTATAAGTGCCTAAAGAATTGTGCATGCAATGACATCTAAGCATATTTAAAAGGCTTTGTGTGAAAAATCAGTCAGTTAAATCTACTCAAGTCATGTTCAGAAAGAAATGTTTAGCAATGCCATGTCAGTGCATTAGTATGTTGTGTTTTTGCCTGTTTATATTTAGTCTTATAATTTTCATTCATGTGACATTCACTCACATTTATTTGTACTATGTATAAGAAAAATATCCATCTTAATTTTATTTTATTTCACATTTAAGACCATTTAGCGTTTTCCAGTGTCTCCTAATTAGTTATAAGTGCAGTGAAATACTTTATATAGTAAAGTAGAATTTAAGGAAATAGATCTTTGGTGTAGTTGTGTATGAGTGACACCACAATATGCAATTACCTGACGTTGTTTGAAACGTAGAGCAAACAGAGAAGCCATTGTGTCTGGTTATGTGAAAATCAAAACTGACGTTAAATATATGTAATGTTCTCTTGAACACGTTTTATATACGTTTTAGTTTCCCCATTTTTAATTTTTCCCTCTTCATGTTTCTGTGTGTCTTTTCAAGTGACTGGTATGTTTTTGAAATGTACATGTATGTCCACATGTGTGTGATTAACTCAGACAATCCACCAAGAGATATAGCATTTGTTAACATTTTCACAGTGTGTTTTTGTTGTAAACATTTCAACATGTTATTGAATATATGGAGTAAACAAGGATATGGTTTAACTTTAGCTACAAACACGTTAAAAGTTCTTAATTTTCTCTAATATTTTATGATGAATGTAATTTATTAAGCTGACTTTAGCTCTGCTGAAGGTTCCTCAAAGGGCCTTGATCTGTTGTTTTAGCCTATGAAAAGCCGTCTGTGTCGAGGGGTCAAATGTTGGAGCAAAGAGAAGCGTAAAACATTTCATCCTTGTTACTGCCTTGTCACCTGTAAGGGACAACAAACCTCTGTATGAGCAAGGCCATAGAGTTGCTTTTTATGCACAAAAGTGCATTGTACAGGTCACGTTTAACAAAAAAAAAAGTGGTTAATAGTTTGTTATGATTTGTTGCTGAGGCAATCTGAAGTTGCAGTGACTGTAACTGTATTTTTGTAGGTGATAACATTGTGTTCCTTGTTTGAACACAAACAACTTGTGTTTTACTTGTGTAGTTTCCACTGCACGTCAACATCTTGGAACAAAAATATATTCCATCACTAAGTGAGCTACATTTTCAGAAGTCAGACTGTTTAAAACTAAATATTTCTTTTCTTTATCTTATTATTTCACTGTTTAGGTTGCTATTGAATAGATGAAACATTTCCCTAATTTATAATAGTTGCAATTAAAAGGCATATTTCTGAATGTTTGTTTCACATTTTAGCAAAAAGCCTGAATGTCATGAATACACCTGCACGCTGTTGAGGTTGTTTGACATTTTGATCACCCAGTCAAAAACACTAACGGACAGTAAGAATGTTTGGTCCGACTGACTGACGGAAACTTTTCTCTTAAGCACTTTCTCAACTGTCAGATGACTGAGAATACACGCTTTTTGTGAACTTTGCCTTATATTTGATCTGTTCCTTAGTTTGCTTTTGTTCAGTAATTATAAAAATCCTATATTGTTTAGTAACTAAGACCAATTTCTTTTAACCATCTTGTGAAATTGTTACATTATTTTTAGTTTACTTTCAAAATGACAGGCACTCAAACACTACCCTGAAACACACAATGCAAGATCTCACTATTATGAAAGTTTATATTGACATTAACCAAACTTACGATGAAGCTGTCATGTCAGTGCCATTTGATTCCACTCTGGCCTGAATAGAAATGTTCCCCAAATTAAAAAAAACAACAAGAAAAAACTTATTTGTGAAAATAATTTTATTTGTGCATAATGAAACATTTCATGTGGATAGTTTTGTTCCTGTAAATTCTAATCTAATATTGCAAATAAATGTCTAATAAATGCCCTCCTGTGAGCTCTGTGGTTTGTTTCTGTACTGTACAATTATTTTTGACATTTGGGTATTTATATATATAATAGATTAAACAATTCATGAATAATATAAAGTTTAATCATTCCACTATTGGTAGCCCCAGATGGATTGAACGCCTCTCCATAATAGACATGTTAGACAGGCAGATTTTTTTTTTGGATTATGCTCCATGTATCTGGATAAATGATCAGCTCCAGGTAGTTTGCTGAGGAGTTTCATTGTAGCCTAAGTGATTGATCAGCTCAGTGTAACCTAAATCTAATGATTATCCAGAAGGCAGACAGACGTAGCTTAAATCTAGCTTATCAATAAATAATATTCTATCTATTATACGGCTGAGCAATTCTTTTATCCCAGCTTTCTTACATTTGGACAGCGGCAACAAAATGCAGGGTTACCATAGCAACAGCATCCGGCGCATTATCCTCCTCTTGGATACGCATCCCCGGGTCGCCTCTGATTGGACGAGCTCTCTTTGGGATGTCACTGGGGCAACCGAATGATGGGAATTTTAACACATGAACGGAAATGTGGCCGCCGATTCTCACTGGCTCCCTCCGCGTGGCTCCCCATTCAACCACTAGTGAGGTTTATGGAGAGCGGAGGCAGCCATTGGACCGCTCCTACATCCGTCTGAGAGTGGGCGGATCTGTATGTTTTTTTTTCCTTTCTTATCCACCCCCTCTCCTACCCTACCCTCCACCTCCACCTCAGTACGGGAGCCGAGCGGGGACCGGCTGGTTACGCAGCGGCCGTGGGTCTCCACCCGAGAGTATGGCGGCTGGGATTGCACTGGAGAGCGGGGGAGAGACGGAGACATGCCAGCGATGGTGAAAAAGAAACAAAGAGATGCAAGTTGTTTTAATGAAGTGTCGACACAGTTTTGAGTCGATGCGGGTGTTTTTCCGCGGCGGCTTCCTGCTTGAAAATCTGCGCCTGCAGTTCATTGTAGGGGCTTAAACCCCAGCGTTTTTCCAGTGTCCTCGATGGAGCAAGTTTGTTTTTTTCTGATGCATAGAGAGGGGTAGGCTAAGCAGATGAAAACCCGAAAGGTCCACATCACCGGCCGATATTTTCCTCCTCCCTGTGCACATTTTCGGACAGTTGCGGTCCTTGGATGCTCGTCTAGCTGTCAGTGCCTGGCCTGCATGGGGGAATTTCTACAATGAAATCCATCTTGGGGCACCGAGTCTTTGTGCTCTGCCATAGCTGAGCAGCGGCGAGCAAAGACTATATTATTGACAAGCCGATCAAAATGGGACACGGATGGTGAATGTGATTTCGTGCAGGGAACATTTTGAGTTCGTTTCAATGACGCGCGGAGATTGATACGTTAACGACTTGATTTAATCCACGATGCGCGAGTATAAAGTGGTGGTCCTAGGCAGCGGTGGGGTCGGGAAATCCGCCCTCACTGTGCAGTTTGTCACTGGGACGTTCATTGAGAAGTACGACCCGACCATAGAGGATTTTTACCGCAAGGAGATCGAGGTGGACTCCTCGCCCTCGGTGTTAGAGATCCTTGACACCGCTGGTACCGAGCAGTTCGCCTCCATGCGGGACCTTTACATCAAAAACGGTCAAGGATTCATACTGGTCTACAGCCTTGTCAACCAACAGAGTTTCCAGGACATAAAACCGATGAGGGATCAGATCATAAGAGTGAAAAGGTTGGTGAAACTCAAAAAGAAAAATGTTAAAATAGTGAAACTATGGATGTTGGAGGGGTTATTCTTGACACATTATGCTGGCCTGCCGGGCCCCCTTGTAGTAGAAGGATGGGCACAGGCCTGGTCTGAGAACTGTGCTTGGATGGAGATGCTGTGCATCTTCAGGGCAGACTACAGAACAACACCACATGCCTGTTCTATTTTGGTGTTCCAGGTCTCACCCACAATGCTTGTTATCAGGAAAAATGTCCTTGCACTGCAGTCCTGGCATCTCTTAAACTAATCATTTGTGATTTCTAGGGTATATCCTCATTTTTGTGTTTCTGCAGACTTTTTTTTTTTTCAAGTTTCATTCTAGACAGCTCCCTAACAAGCACCAGCAGTGCTGACCCATCGTATCCATCACCACTGTGAGCTGAAGACCAGCCTGTCTTCCAAGTCATAACATGCTAGATCTGCCAAGCTTGCCGCCGCTAAAGCAGCTCCTGAATGCCTTCTGTGCCGGATGCTGTAACCTCAGTGAAACACCTATAGCCAGGGATACCCAAGATTCAGTGCTCTGCAGAGAGTTCCAATGAGGCTCACAGCTCAGAAATACTGTAGGGGGGTTAGATGAAGGCACGCTGGCATGAGCCGGGCTTCTGCAGTGGAGAGGCAGTCTTTTTAATTAAAAAGCTGCACAAGCTCTTTAGGAAGAGCGACACAATTGGAAGTGTGAGATCGTCTGATGTCTGAGTGCGGTTACACGGATGATTCCTGATACGAGGACACCGGAGCGGGCTGCTGATTGATACATGGAAGAGGTTAGTTGAGGCTGTGTGGTGGTGTCATCACAGTATTGGTGTTCCTTAGCCCGGGGCCAATGTACTACTGTGCATGCACACTGTAGCCTTCTGTACGTGCACCTGGTGAAACAGTCAGACCACTTCATAAAATCCTAAACACACCATGTCAAAAATGCTGCTAATTAAATGATGAATAGTGGTGGTTGCTCCCTGTCCGTTAGCTCAGGTCCTGTGTTGTGATGTGCAGGCACTGTGCACTTCCCTTTGGCTGTGTGGGTCCATCAGTCATGGTAGGTGTCAGTGGATGTGTTACAGTCAATGCAGGGAGGCCAATAGGTTCCGCTGAGACAGAGCAGCCTAATGATGAAACATATTAAAACCAGCTTAGAGCTCACACTGTTAACTGATATAGCTAATTACATTAAATAGTGCCCTGCATAAGGACAGTTAAGTTGTATCATGTGTCGTCGTTGTTGTTTCTTAATTGTGCCAGTGCCGCCTATTCCTGTCACCCCAAAAATGAAATAATCCTCGTAAAGATGTTTGCTTTTGTTTGTTCCCTTTAGTTTTAGTTGTTTTTTTCCACATGCACCTTTTCCAAACAATCCTATAAATCTGTGGATGAAAGAATGAGGTCAACATGTTTCCCCCATATGAGTTGAGAATGTGGAGAGGTACGTACACTCTATGCTGTGTTTGTGTCTGTGTGTTGTTGGTGTGTGAGAGAGAGTGTGGTTGTAAATGTGAACATGTGTGCTCACACAGCAGATGCAGCCAGGCTATTCTGTGATTTCACACTCAACACTGAGTCTGTAGCTGATCTCTAATATCACAGCAAAATGTATTTTGTGTTGCACAAAGCATCACACCTCACATGTTTCACCTACATAACAGATAATGTCTTGTCTTGTTCTTTGTGTGTTAAAAGTTTGAGTTTGAGTTGGAAAAAGTGGCACTTCCTCAAGAATGTCAGGTCATGGATAGTCCTTTTATTCAGTTATAAAACTCTGACCCACATTCGGTATGCTGTTCTCCTTTTTTGAAGTACACATATTTTCTTTGGTTATTCTGAGAATTTCTGCTCATTTTTTATTTTTTGCAGTAATTAGTCTCAAAGAAGAGCTGAATCAAAGAATTTTCTGAGAGCTGAGGTTTAGAGACCTCAGCATCTTCCCTCCAACATTAACACAGCTGACCTTACTCGCTGCTAGCCTTGCAACATGAAACGTTTAATTGATGGTTTATGTGTGAGATCAGGAGAGGCTCGCTCTGTGCTGCTGTTTGTTTACAGCTTTTTCAAATGTACAGACACAAGTTTTCTGCCATTAAACGCTTCTGTTGATTGTGGTTATATAAGATGACTCTTGTCCCTGAGAGGCTGTAAATGTACTTGTTTGGTAAAGTCAACATGTGCTGCAAACAAACAAAAAGGAGTCACCAAAATACACTTCCCTTTTCAATTAATATGGCATCATAGGCTCAGGAAAACCAGACTGGAGAGTGGAAGGCCCGTTGTAAGAAGAACTTACAGACTGTATAGTTTCTATAATTGCAAAGATCAACACAGGAAACACTTAGTTATAAACATAATACCTTTTCCATTTGAGACAGTCTCACTTGCCCAAGAGGCAACAAGTCCAGGCATGTTCTGCAGGGTTTTGTTGAAAGGTGTTGTGGGAAATGTAGGAGAAAAAAAAACCTACGTATAAGCTGAGGCATCAGAATGACACAGGTGATCACAAATAACCACTTGTATTCGGTTAACATCACAGAATATTTAAAGTGGAATTTTCCTTTAATGTTTTTTTTTTTGGATCACAGCTTTCAGCAGTGACAAGCTTTTGGTTGTTTGTAAAATGGGATGTTTTGTTGTGTAAAACCTCAGCAGTCGGATTGCTCCTGAACCTCATACTGCTGTCGCTGCTTCTCCGGGCTGTTTGTCCCTCCAAGCTGCCAAAACACTGGTGACCCGTCACGACCATATCGGCGTTCGCTCAGGTCAGAGCCACTGCTGTGCGTCGCTCTCACTCTGAACGCTGTCAGCATCTATCAGTGCCTGCTGTTCGCGGCCACAGTCGGGCTCTAGCACAGAGGCCATGGGTGCACATGATTACACCCCGGCTTGCCTCTGTCTGCTGGAGACCTCATCACTCCTCACTTTTAGCTGCAGCAAACTGTACACTAGGGATGTGTTGTAATAAGTGACTTAATAGAGCATTTCAATAGAAGTAGTACCATCTGGTCAGAGGTTGGTGAAGAAGAAAGAGGCATCCTGCAGGGGTGTGTGCAGCAGTGTTTGATATCTTTGCTCTTCTTTTTTTTAATTTGCACAGTCATTTCAACCTTTGCGCTAAAGCTAACAAACTGTTGAGATGCCATTCCAGGATTGTTCCTGTCTGTGCCAAGTGGCTGAAGGGATTAAGATCAATAACTGTAGGAGCAGCAGTCTCCCAGTTCGCCTAGAAAGATCCTCTTTCAAATGTGTCTTTGTCTGTTGTGAAAACTGGGCAAAAGAGCTAAACTAAAGTTCAGTTGTGGTTACCAAAGAGGTGACTTGGCTTTAGAAAGTGTGTTAAAGGCCCTACACAGTGCTGGGTCATAGTGCAGTCCCTCCTACAGTAGTCCTCTCTGGAAAATGTCGAAGGAAAGTTTTCTCTGCTCATTTACAGATAGCGAGACTATAATCACAGCAGATGCTAGGAACAGCGGTGTAAATACTGAGAGCTTCTTATGTAAATTTACCCCTAATAAACAGGTCACATATAGCCTCAGGGATGGCAATGTCGGTCAGTTAATTGGCCAGTCTATCACTCCCCCCACCACCACCAACACTATACTGGAATATCTCAATAACTATTGGATGCATTGATTTAAGAATTAGCAGACGCTCATGGTTCCCACACAATGAATCCTACTGATAACACCAATGCCCTGACTTCTCTTCTAGTGCCATGAAGTTAACATTTGTTATTAACTGTGTGTGAACTTATCAAATAATTGCAGTTGTGACAGTGACATTTCTGTCCTAGTGTTCAGTGTTAATAACTAAATTTTGGCCTGGTAAGTAACCTCCTAAAGCTGGTGAACATGGCAAACATTAGCCTACCTGCAAAGTATCAGCTTGTCAGTGTTGACATGCTAGAGTTAGCAAGCTAGTTTCAATAACTAAAGATTACAAGCACATTTGTGTGCATGAGCTATCCAATTGAAACCATAACAAAGTTCACTTAAATCTCCAACCTTTTCCGATCTCCTTCACTGGCCAGGTATGGCTGCTGGTTTGAGCAAATAGAAGCTGGGTCTCTTTCTATTTCCTACTAGTTCTTGTGAATGTACAAAACCTCTCAAAGCCCAAAATCACCCATGTGACCAGTCTCTAAGTTGCTTCATTTATGCTGGAGTTCTCAATACGCCTAGAAATTAAAACTCGACCTGGTCAGACCTGCGGGTGCTGAAGCCTGGACCCTATGTGGCTGGACTCACGAGCATTAATTCACGACCCAAACATGGCCAAAAAAAAGGAAGCCTGTGGTCGGGTACGACCCAAATTATTAAATATTTTCACCCGAACCCAGTGCGTCCAGTTGTGTTGTTCGGCCAGGCTCGGCCCGTTGAGAACTCCAACTGACCCAAGGAAAAAGCCATACAGTCTATGGCGGAAGAAGAAGTTTAATCGGTGCCGATCATTTTAAGGATTTTCCATTTTTGCTGAGCATCAGATTTGTTCAAAATTAAATAAAAGCCTTTCCCATATATACGTCTGTCTCAAATGTAAGTCGAATCAGTTCGGTAGTTGAAGCAAATAGAAGCCCTGGCTTCTTTGTGAGAATCCAGGAGGCTACATCTCATGTGCTAAAAAAGACTAAAATATTGTTAGTTTCGAGATGAAGCCATCACTCCACACCACATGGTCCTACAACCTTCAGTGGGAGTTAGCAAACCTTCAGGGAGCCATGGTGTTGCTCAAGCGTTAGTTGTGCTTTATCAGCAGTTTTGTAGTAAAACACATTAAAACAACAATAGAGACAGCTTCACTCTCTGTTTGCCAAGAGTTAGGCTACATGAGTTATGATTCAGACCAGAGTTTCCGTTTGTTGCCTCACCAGATATACCAGTTATCAGCAAGCTTTTGGTGCTGTTTGGCAGACTTGGTTATCTTTAAACAGGTTGTGCTTGGTCTGTTTATTCTTCAGACTACGCTAACAGGCTGAACACTGTAGCTTACTGCACAGTTAGTACAGCTTACTGTAAGCGGTGTCAATATCCTTGTCTATTGTCAAGAAAACTTCTAAATGCATTTCACAAATATTCAACTATTCCTTGGGCAAGTCTTTAAGCAACCAAAGTGTCTAGAAATTGGCCTACTGTATATAAAGTTAGCACGTAGCTCCATGTCACTTTACGAGTTTACTCTGACATCCTCTACAGAAGCACAAAACTGTTCACAAAGGATGAAGATGTCAAACAGTGTTTGCTCATTGGTGACAAAATATTGACTCTCAAAATCTGAAATGGGCTTTAAGCTGTTACCATAAATAATGAAAAGTGTGAAAGAAATAAAAAATAATTATTTTAAAAACAAAACAGCTAGGCTGCCAGCTGTGTAGACATAAGTGGTTTACAGCTTTGTTATTTAAGTAATACACTGTTTGTGAAAGAAAAAGTTCCCTGTAGAGTGAAAAACAGGCAGCTAATAAGCTCCTTGGTGTTGTGAAGCCTGATCCAACTCACCAAGCACTTTATTAGGAGCCCCAGTGCACCTGCTTTTCCATGTAGGCTATTTACTATACTTTACCGTAAAAATGGTTGAGAGTATTGAGAGTATTAATGTCTCTGCCTGCCCTTATTTTCTAGAATGGATAAAATAACTTAAATCTCCTCAAACATGTACATGCCAATAAGCTTCAGTGAACCTCAGTGGTCTCCTCAGTCATCCGATCTGAATCCAGTCAAGCTGCTGGGATGTAGGAGAACAGGAGATTGGCAGTACGGATGTTCAGCTGACAAATTTGCAGAAACGATGTGATGCAATCATGTCAACATGGGGCAGAGTCTCAAAGGAAAGTTTTCAACATCTTGTGAAATCAACAAAGAATTTAAGGGGTTTTAAAACAAAACTGCCCAGTGTTAGTACTCCTAATGAAATGATTGATGAGTGTGTATGTTGGTGGTTTTTCATGAAACATTTTTGACTTCATGTTTATTTTCCATACTCTCTGATGTTAGTGTAGTCAATACTGCAATAATATGCTCGGTGTAAAGTATCAGACTTCAGCTGAGAAGGTAGAACATGTCACCTTTGGCATATCTTGCTATAAAACTTACAAATGAGTCTGTGAACTACTCTCTATGCTTCCTCCTCTCCTTTATTACCTCTGCCTCATGGAAAAGCGCCCTGAACACATTTTTTGATTTAATGGCACTTTGAATTTCAGATTTTCAGCCTTGTACTTTGTACAGTAAGAGGAGGAATTTGTTTCAGACGGCATAATTACCCCCAGGGAGCTCGTAGTCTGCTACATTATTGCCGTAATACATCAGATCCAAGGATGACTGTAGAGTCTGTCTCAGTACTCATTTATCTTGTCCGTTTTGACGTTTCTTGGCCACTGTTTTTACCATCTGTGAATAACATCAGATTTTGAAGGTAAGAGGAAGCAAAGCATTTGTTTTTATAACCTTCGGAGAATCCAAAAGAGACTAAGTTGTGATTTTGTCTTTTTTTCTTCTTCTTCTTCACTGATTCATTTAAAAAGCAGAAATCTGCATGTGGTTGGTGTGGCGTGTTTACAAAAGACTCTTTACGAAGCTATTCCTGATTAAGTCTGTCTTTGTCCCGGTTTTGTGCCGAAAGAGAGGAGCTTATAGCCACTCTCTGACTCAGCTGAATTCTCCCCACTGTCTAAACTGAAGACCCTCCTCAAAAGAGCTTTTGGGAGGAGGCCCAGCTCACAGCCTGTTTTCTCCCTCATCCCGACAGTGTTGGCTGGAGTCAAATCCAGAGACTCTTGGGCAGCCAGGTTCCACCGTCCGTCAGCAATGTGAGTTGATGCATCATGCATTATAGATAAGGTGTGTCTGGGCGAGCTCACATGGGTGTTTGCAGTCAGTGTGCTCCAGTGCGGGCGCCGTCAGGCTCACAAGCTGAAGGCTAAAGCATGACATGTTGTTTTGTGCTGTTTGTGTCACAGCACCAACACAACCAGATTCAGTTATTCGCTTGTCTTTTAAGACTCGTGTCCAAACCATGTAAACAGCTCTAGTCTGTATGTGTTCTGTGTCATGGACAAGCCTTGCTTCCTTGCATCACCCACTGTTAAGTCCACACACAGTGTGGCTGACACCCTTTGTACTGAGGCCCTGGGAGCCTCAGTATCCGTGGCAGCCACCATCTCACACCTCTTGGGACTGCCGGTTTCCTCCTCTGTTATTATGACTATATATAGACCGTCTCCTTTGGTACCAGATGTCTTTGTGCTGTGCTCCTGTTATGATGAGGCCTAAATGAGGCTGTTTAACTTGCATACAGCAGACCGAGTCAAATCCTCCTCTATGGTTAAAAGAAGAAAATACACGCAACACACTTCGATGTTTGATACAACTTTTTTGAATTGACTTTTCTTGAATTCCTTCTGCTATGTGACATCCATGATAACTACAGTTAGTTTGTTATATTTGAGGTTTGATGTGTGGGAAGCTCCGGTAACAGCAGCTCTGTTTTACATGCCACCAGTAGATTGAGAATCTACATTCATTTTTTATCTTGTCTGGGGTTTAACGCCTTCAAGCTGAAGATACAATTTCAGAATGATGATAATGGTGATAATTACTATTGTATAGAGCTGAAACAATTAGTGAATTAACTGATGCTGTCATCAGTTAACAGAAAATTGTGCAGAAAATTGCGTAACTGTGACCAGTTTTCTTGGTCTTCCCTTGTATTAAACTGAATGTATTTGGACTGTTGGTTCATAAAAGATTAAACGTTTAGAAGCCTCTTTCCCCTTTGTCTGAGGCTATCATTACCCTTATTTCAAAAGAAGGCAAGGCCCCTTTACATGGAAACATTTTCAGACCTATTAGTGTAACCTCCTGTGACAGTATGATGATATCTAAAATATTAGCAAACTGTTTGAACAAGGCTTTGACATCCTGATTCATCAGCAACTTGTCTGTAAACAACATTAGAGGATTTGTGGATATTTATGTGGGAAGCTCAGGACAACATGACTATTGCTGTTATTTCGCTGGATGCCAAAATGGCATTTGACAGGCTTGAGTGGCAATTATCTGTTCTCCACCCTGGAATGTTTTGGTTTCAGCATAACATTTATAGATCGGATTAGTCTGGTGTACCCTCTTCTCACAGCATCTGTGCTTCCCAATGGCATCATCTCCTATGTCATCTGAACTTGGACCATTTCACAGTTGCCTTTGCTATCCATAGAGAATCCAAATTTCTCAGGATTCATACCACTGTTAAATGTTATAAATTGATCTTCTATGATGAGAATAGTCTTTTGTTTGTTCAGACCCTGAAAGGCAGCTCTTTTCTATCCCCATTTAAAATTAATGAAAGGTTCTGATCCATCTCAGGTTATAAAGTGACCTGGACAAAGTCTGAGGTTCCCTTTATTATAATTAGCCTACTATAAGCGCCCCAGTTCCCTATTTCAATCAATCACTTTTGCTTCACCTCACTTGTTTTTATAGAATATAATACTTTGACTCTCTTTTGGACAAACAGTGGGTTGATGTAGAGCACTGGTCCCCTCCTCTCTATGTACTATGGGTAAAGCAAATGTTATTAAAATGAATTGCACTCTGAAACGTAACAACCTACCACAGACTCTCCGGGTTAGACTTCCTTTACACTACTTGAAACAATCAACTACAGAGGCCAGTTGACAAGGGAGGCCTGATATATTACCGTTATGCTTTCACTCTCTGAACTGAACCGCATCACAGCTACTGTACATATGATGTGATTGGCCACATTCTGCTTCAACCCGCATGTAATGGGGGTGGAAGAGAGTAGCTTGGACCCTTAAATTTGACCTATATTGTCATAGGTCTGCTTGGTTCTGGCTGAATCCCAGGCTGCATGTAAAAATCATTCATTCCTCTGGAAGGTCTGGTATCATTTTTTTTTTGGGGGGGGGGGCTTGTATGATTTTTTTTTAAGCTCAAAGACAGGAATTTGACCTCACACAGAATTTTGGAAGTATTTGCAGTTCAAACGCCTACAAACGTTTGGCTCACCCTTAATAGCCCCCTCAAGTTCTGACTTTCTTGAAGAGGTCCTAAAAATTTTAGACGTGGTCATGAAGCCTCTGCCTACTATTCTATGATCCGTACGCCCTCAGACTGCAATATTTTTTCCCTTAAATCAACATGGGAAAATGACCTAAAGGAATCATTTACAGAGGGAGAGTGGAGCAGAATTTTAAGGAGTTGGAGAAAATGTCAAGGGAGCTGCGAACAAGGCTGATCCAATTGAAAATTATAAATAGAGATTACTGGACACCATCCAGACTGAATAAGGTGGGATTGGTGGACAGTTTAGAGTGCTGCAGGTGTCATGATAAGGATGATACTCAAGCGCACACGCTTTGAAGCTGCCCCAAAATTTGGGAGTTCTGGTTTATGACTGTTTATTTTGGCTGACCCCTCAGCACTGAGTGACCTCACTCTGACTGATGCTGACTGGATCCAAACTGCTCATATATTAGCACAGAAACATGTGGTCAAAGAATGCAAAGCCCCATGCTGCACCAGCATCATCTTCATGCTACACCTCTCCATGCTGAGTATCATTTAAAACAGTAACAGGCATTCCAATATATGGAGAGCATAAAGGTGTTTCCAGCTCATAAAAGTGCTAAACTATTATATAAAGTATACTGCTTGGAACAGCAGTGAGCCAGCAATGGTGTAAGCTTTTAAGCGCTCTGTATCACAGTCATGCTGGCCCGTTGTTTCTGTGTATACGTGTGCATGTGTTTTCATCTCACTATGGTGTCCTTTCTTTGTTTTCTTTGACTAGGGAGGGGTGCTGTATTCATGTTATTTTTATTTCCCTTTGGTATTATTTTAGAGTTGCATAGCATCTGTGATTTAAAATAATTGTATGAACATTTTTGCTCATGTTTTGTACAGACCAAATAATTTATTCAGTACACAACAGAAGAATACTTCATTTGATATTGTTATATATAATTGATACTATTGATGCTTTGCTTTTAATTCATATTTTAAAACCTTGAATCCATACACAGAGCTCAGATACCAAACATTTTGAACTGTTTTTCTGGAACAAGAGACATTTGGGGCAGCAAAGTGAGAGCTAGGCTGATGGTAGATAATATATAAGATAGTTACGTGGCCACAGGCCTCTGAAAGAGATTTAAAGCAGGAGATTTGAGTTAAAACAACAGCCCGGGGGAAAAGAGGAGACACCCGAATGGTGCCATCACCCCTGCTAAATGCTGAGCCCCCCCTGGCTTCTCCTAAATGTGTGCAGCTATAAAAGTAAAGGACCTGCTTTTCAATCTGCTCAACAACATTTCTGTTGAGGCTTTCTTTTTCATTGAAGGTGGAAAAGGGAATGCAAGGTTCTAGGCAAAAGCTGCCTACCGCCAGCTAGAAGTGGTCCAAAATAGCTGTGAGGAAAATCACGGCCTTGCTGTTTTTATAGACACCAGGAATGCAGTGAATGAGACCTGGGCCCTGTATGCTGTACTTTCTCATTCAAGTTGCCTTGGAGCTTCGAGGAGGAACATACCGACCAACCTTTGTGATCATCTCTTAAATCCTGGTAGCTCCTCTCAGCTGGCGAGCCAATCCTGGGAACAGGACTGGATTGAGATTAAAGTTCACTCTGTATAATGTATTCATGACTAGATCAAAGTTGGCTTCCTATTCTCGGCAGGTTTAAGCTTATTTAATGCTGAAACCTGCAGCCCCTGGCCTCTGTGAGATGCTCAGGCTGCCTGATTCGGGAAAAGTATCACACTTGCTGCTTCTGCAGTTGCCCTATCTCTCCGGCATTAGTCATTTCCTTGTATACCTGTTACCATGGCAATCAGGGATGAGGATGATTTCTTTTTAACTCTATAAATAATTTAGAAGCTTATGTATTTCATAGAGACATTAAAACACAGTTCATACCGTGGGTCAAACAGATGGAAAGCTCGTCCTCGCGAGCCCAAGGATGAAAGAAATAACCTGTTGTTTACTAGAGGAAGTGAATAAGCATGATCTGCAATCTCTCTGATGTTCTTGATCTTTCTTATCTCGTCCGATGTGTACAAACAGGCTCAGATGCCTACCATACCATACTGCGTCAGAGCCCTTCCTCTTAATAATTATAGTGCAGTAGCCTATTTAGTCGAACTGACCGTCTCTCTCCTCTGGCTGCCCACAAAGTAGTCCAGTTCCACAGTGACATGTTGTGCCCCAGCAACATGGCAGGGAGTTCAGAGCTCAAAAGATTATGAGAACTTCCTATCCTCAGGGGTCAGAGCTATACGACTCATTTCCTGCTCTCCACTGGGTCAGGCTTTAGACACGCTGCATGCAGTACACAAGGCATGGTGGGCGGTGAGAAGGTTCCAGTGTTTAGCACCACACGGAAAGAAGGTGCTGCCCCGGTTTAATGTGAAAAACTTCCTCCCACAGTCAACGACCATGTGTACATGAAAGTAAAAAAAAACACATAATTTTCTTTCCATTTCGGCTGTCCACCCACCCACCCAATAAGCACATACTGTATGTTGCACCCAACTGAGCTTTTTCTTGCTAATGCTTGTGTGATCTTGTGCATGATCTTGGAAACAGCCACACTGATGTTGTGGTGCTCAGTATACTTTTCAAAAACAACCCGCTTTTGATTTTCCTAAGAGCAGATGTTTTCTCTGTTTTCACTTATTCTTAATCCTCATTCTCACCATAAACTGAACACATGATTATTTTTTTAAGCAGATCTATTTGAATTGATTTCCCAGCTAAATATCTTCTAAGCATCCAAAAATACAGCTTTCTGGCAAAAATATAGTAAACATCCTTCCTTACCCTCTATGAGGAAAAATACATAAGTGACCGGTAAGATTGATTGAGACAGCTGTCAGATAAGAAATTAGTTTCTTGGATCTAGGGAATGTAATTTTGTATGGACATTCATTCAGTCCACTACTCCAAAAAAAAGAAAACTATGAGAAAAACACATCAGAGAGATATGATATAACAGTTTACATGCCATGAAATATCCTATACTGTATAAGCGTAAGAAATAAAAGGGGCAGACGACTGGCATGGTAATTTGATTTTATTTGCAATTAAATGTAGATAAAATCTCCATGTCTTGCTAAGACTGACTCTTTTTTTTCATTCAGCTTCACTCTGTACCAGAATCTGGCTGTAATTCACCACTGGGAAGTTTCCAAGTGTCATTATACCAAAAAGAAAAAGAAAACTGTTGGATGTTTTTCTTCTTTTGGCACTCAAGTATGGTTTGCAAACTAAAGTTGAACTTTCTCAAAACAAAAACTACAGCCAGAGAATGTCTAAAAGTTAAATGCTATTTTTATATTTATCTGTTGTCTGTAAATCATAGGACTGTCTGGATGATAATGTATTACTCATTCCATATAATCTTGATCACATCATTAGCTCTAGGACATTAATACATTTAAAAAATGTAAGATTTTGACCCAAAGTATTTTTCATTATTTGTTTTTTAAACACCGCAGTTAATATATTGAACATATATATCAAGATTTGTAAGTGTTAATGGCTGTATGCAAGATTTTACCAACTGTCGCCTTATTCATTTCATCTATTACTCAGATTCAGAGTGTGAATGTGACCCAATCAGGTCGCTTCTCTGCCTTTTGCCTAATTCTCCTCAGCTCCATTTAACAGGGCATATCAGGTCAAGAAAATAAATGAATGAAATTAGATCTGTCTTTTGTTACTATTCAGAGAAAGACTGTTTGGATGACTGTTTTAGGGGGTCGTATTTCAGTGGTGTGGATGTGGTTTATGGATTATGGATAATTAAATAATAGCATTAAGTGAAGGATTTTCTCGTGCAAAGTGTAAAGGTTTATTCAGAAGTGCAATTAAAAGCCTTTGAAGCATAAAGCATGCATTATTACAAAGTTCTGAAAGGGTAATTGCCTGTTAAAATGTAAGTTCAGGAAAAATGCAAGGACACACACACAAAAAAACCCACACTGATTGCCCCTTCACCAGTTTTTGCTGAGTCTCATTCATGCGTTCTGTGTCTGTCCCATCAGGTACGAGAAGGTTCCTGTGATCCTGGTGGGGAACAAGGTGGACCTGGAGAGCGAGCGGGAGGTGTCGTCCAGCGAAGGCCAGGCCCTGGCCGAGGAGTGGGGCTGCCCGTTCATGGAGACATCAGCCAAAAGCAAAACCATGGTAGACGAACTGTTCGCTGAGATCGTTCGGCAGATGGACTACGCCGCCCAGCCAGACAAGGATGACCCCTGCTGCTCATCTTGCAATATACAATAGCCCCGGGGGCCTCCAGGAACAGGCCAGGCAAAAAACAAACAAAAAAAAAAAAGGAAAAAAAAAAAGCCTACTTACAACTCGCAAACAGAGGGATAGACACTCGGACACGCACACACTGAAACACACACACACACATGCACATGCCAATTAAACGGAAGATAAATTCATGGTTGAACGCAATGGATGTTAACTCTATGGAGCATAAAATCTACAGTGACATGATTATTAATAACGACATGTGAGTAATGAATACGTTCTGAATGAGGAATGCCAGGAACTTGCTGCAAGAGAAATTTGACAAATGACAAAAAGGAACGTGCCCTCGCCTTATGTTACACTCTTTTGTTGTCCGTTTTCATCCTCTCATCAGCAAAGAGTCACACATCAGGATCACTACTCCATACAGTAGGTTGTTAAACAATCTGATATAAACGAGTAAGGAAATGTTTTCTCCTGGGTTTGTCTGTTTCACATACATTTTTATTATTATTATTGTGATTATTACTATTACCATGACTCAGTAGCTACTGTACACTAACCCAATAACAGATTCCTGGGATCCAGTTATTTCAGACATTAAGGAGTATTTGATTTGCAGTATATGCACTTTTTTCTCCCAGCTTTGTCTGCGTAGTGGTCTGTTGGAGGTTTTTCTACTCATCACAGGGCTGAACCAAAGAGGTGACCTGAAAGCACCTCCATTTTGTTATACGTACTCTCTTTTTTTCCAGCTGTTTAAAAAGAAGGAATGGAGAGAAAATGGTGGATAAGTCAGTGTCTTTTCTTGAAACATTTGGTGCAGTCATCTCTTTCCTATTTTCTCACTTTGAGATATAATAGTAAACATAGCAGAGTCACATATCGTGTGATGTTTTGTTTTCCTCTTGGGGGAAGTGGTGGTGGTGGTGGTGGGGCGGGGGGACTCGCAGCAGATTGCTGAGTAGTAGTATAACTAACTGCTTCATCCTGATGGGACAAACCGTTCGGTCTCTTTTCAGTGTTTGAATATTCTCTACAGACGATCTCTCTAAACTCTGTTCAGGAATGGGTGACATTTAAAAAGTGAAGATGCCAACATTTGTCATACTTTGCTTTTTTTTTTCTTCTCCTTTTTTTTCTCCTCACCACCGGTATCAATATGAAATGGGGTGCTCAAGCGTTTCAACATCCTTATCCCATACTTTATGTGCTCAGAGTATTCAAATCCATAGTAACAAATAGAAACAACGAAGGTGATGATGATAAGAATAATAAATGGTAGTGTAAATATTTTGTATTGAAAAGTGCCAGCTCCTATGAAGACACTGACTCAACACATGTGGATTTGTCAACTGTATGCATGGCTAGTAAACAAAAAAGGACTCTTATTGTTTGAGATTAATATAGGCTGTGGAAATGTGCAACCCAAACACATACAACGTCTGGATCTGGACATTTTGTCTCAACTGTACATCTATGTTGCCACGGGAACCAGACTTTCCCCGTGTAACCATTTTCATTGTTGATTTTATATTTTTTTATGTGACCATTTACTCTTTATTCCCTCTCTGAATGGTGACACTGTTACATTTGACACCTAAACAATAAAAGTGCGTTCAACACTACACTGAGGCTACCAAACTTTGAGTGGAATGAAAGCGAATGGACTGACATGTTTGTCCCACTGTTGTGTAAAGTTGTGTCTTTTCTTTGTTAGCTTTAGGTTTTTTCTCATTTACAAATGGGGAAATTGAAATATGTGAATCCAATCCTGTGCTTTTCTACAAGGAGAGTGTGCCGCAAAAACACCTTGACACCACTTGACCTTGCTTCTTCACCTGTTGCAAAACAGCACTAACACATGTTGGGAGGACTCCTGCTGCAGGCGAGGATGACCTTGCATCCGCCCTCTGCTTTCTAATGCTGCAACGCCTTCTCCCTGGGTCTCATGGAGACAGCTAATCCACGTCTACCACAACCGGTCCCTGAGAGCTCAGCACGCCTGGTCACAGATGACATCCACGCAGCTGTTTACTGTAAGTTGGTGCGAGTTGACTGAGAAATAGAAGTTAAAGCCCCACATCTACATCTACTGCAGCTTCTAGTCTGTTTCAGCTGTAGTGTGACTCACCGGGTACATCTAGATAAAAAAGCGTGATCTTTTTAAAAGGAACCTGGCATTGTCTAACATCTCCTATAAGTCCCAGATGTTCGCAGCTGAACAGAGGAGGTGAGCACAGGAAGAGCTGAACCACATCTGTAACAACAGCAGGGCAAAGAGGACTGAAGACAGTTGAAGACAGCATCATGACTACACAGGTGCAAGCACAACAGATGTTACTACAGTTTGTTTTTATATATAACACTGTACGCTTTATGCTTTATGCTAATTCAATTTGAATAGTAAGCTATTGCTGAGCATGAGACACAGATATAAGATTTATCAGACATTTCTACATAGAATACACTGTAATGCCTCTCTCTTGGATCTTAATCATCTATATCAGCTCCTTTTCATCTGCAGAAAGACCAGGTTGTATTTTGAACAAGCAACAACACAATCATCCTGTTTTCTTCCTATTGTATTGTTGTTTTGGTCCAGTGGCATCCGTCCGCTCTCAGCTGAGGCCAATGAGAGAGGTGGTGGTTCGTTTTGGTAGTAGCCCCCTCTCTCCCTCCCATGTACAGTAGCCGTGATGATGCTCACTGCGGTTCTGACATTGAAGATAACTGAGGAGAGCTTCCTCTTGAGCTCGGTAGCCCCGGGCTGCACTGTCTTCCTCCCTTACACGTAGTCTTTTGGTGGTTTTGCAGGAATGTCAGACTCAAGAAAGACGTCCAAACATAGGCACTGCTGCTCATATTCCAGCTAGGCCCAGCCAAGGTATACAGCTCTTTGGTTTTACTGGGTCTGACAGTGGCTCACTCAGTCTCAGCTGTGGGCTCCTTAAAGGCCTGGCCTGGTCTGAATATGTCAGTATTGTCACTCTAGGTGGCTATGTGGGGCTCCAAACTAAATGAAACTGTCAGTAATTTAGGAGCTCTGTCAATGTGCCAGCCTTGTCTTTCCCCTCTAATAATAACGAGTAACTCTATGGCCTGATCCCCTTTTTCAGCCTGATGTCATAAAGACTGGATTTAAATTGACGCCAGCTCTGACATGTTTGCCTTGTTTGCCCTCCCCCTCTTCAGTTACAGTAAGGAGGAGAAGGGTTGTGTACTCGTGCCCTCCACGCAAACTCCCCATATACTTCTAATCAACTATTTGTTTGGATCTCTTTTTTTCCAGCAATTTAGGCAACAGGGAATGATCTGTCTAAAGCCTGAGCTAAAGATAACCAAACTGTTTTTGTAGCATTCAGCGACCACAGCTCCTATGAGGCTTGTAAAGCTCTACTTTGGCTGACACTCATGGGATAGGCCAACAAAATAACAGACGTTTTTATCTCTGTTAAAATGTCATGTCTGCTCAGATTCTACTGTCCAGTACAGTAGAAGCAATTTAGCTTACAATATGGACAAAAACCGTTGTTATTTTCTTTTCTTCAGAATGACGCTTAAAAAAAATCACTGAGAAAATCAATTGTGGGGCAGGGGTCACAGAGGCCAGTTTGGAGAGGAAGATGACTTTGATTTTCAGAGTAAAAGCATGGTGATTTTCTGATTAAGAGCACAGACTCTCTACTACTTGTGTCTGTTTTTACGTACCTTTATTTGGCAGAAGTATAGGTATAATGTTAAAGTAGTGTTTTTAAGTATATCAATGGTTGAGACAGACAGGATATGGGGAAGCAGAGAGAGGGGGATGGCATGCAGCAAAGGGCTGCCCGAGTCGGGTTTCATTCATTCCTGAGATATGGTGCATAATTGCATATTAAAAAAGTAAAGTGTTACAGTGATCTGTGTTCATTTATGTCAATCTCGAAGTAAAAAAGGTTTAAACGGTGACTATACAAGACACCCAGAGCCTGTGGTAAATGCTTCACAGCTAGAATATTTAAATATTGTTATGATAATAATAAATGTTATCTGTAATGCTAAATAGATATTTACAAGATGAACAACACATCTCTTCTTCTACATTTTAAGTAACACACTACACATCAAATAACCCTGGACCGACTCAAAGCTTTATTTATTACCTGAAAAGGACGTGAAAATTTCAATTTCAAAGTGTACGGTTTTTTTTATTAACCTTCTCCTGAGCGAATATCAAACTTTTGTTTCTCTTGCTTTAGAGACATACCTTCATCTTTGAACTTTCTCAGCCTGCTATTCAAGGTTAGATCACAGCGTCTGATGAGACAGAACAGACTGTAACTATGCTTTTTAAAATTTGCAGTTGCATATTTCTAAAATAAGTTCAATAGTGCTATCCAGAGTACCATAAAACAAAAACAGATTCTGAAAGAAATTGAATTGATGGTCAAATAAACTTTGAAACATGGATTTGAAGTTAATCCCTTGCGTCAGAAAAACTGAACAAACAAAAACTTGATTTGGCACTAAAATAGTTTTAGGAGATGATAAAAAAAAAAAAAAGAATGAAAAGACATAATCCTCTATGTTTTGTCTTTTTTTCACCTTGGTTTGCCCCCTGACTAATTTTAGAGGAATGGCCTGTTGGGGAAAACACCAGTTAATAGATCTGGGGAAGTGTGTGTGCCAGTATCTCCTCTGAGGCGCTTGTCAACATCCACCTCCAGACACCAGATGTAAGCGAGCTAGCACAGAGTCTGCGCGGCCTGTCATGCTCGCTGAGGTGCTTTATCCACTATGATGAGGCCAGGCAGACGTCTGAAGGACCTAATGGTGTGAGGTCTCTGTGGGGTTTATTAGGAGCCAGAATCCCTCTGGCATCGCTGGGTCTTCAGCAGCTTCATTTGTGTTTGTAGTAAATGTGGTACAATATCCTTGTTGTCCAGCGAACAATATAATGAGAATGGATTACTGAAGACTTCACAGGAATCACACTAATACTTGCTGCGCAGCTCTATTTGTTGGACTGGTGTTTCCAAAATGCATTTGTGCACCGTAGCTGCCTATGGTTTGGTTGAGGCAAGAATGACTTTCAAGGAATGCGAGGCATCATCCTGAGACGCTGAATTCTCAGCAGGGAACAGACTGGAAAATAAAAATAAAATCAGCTCAAAAACATCCCCCAGAGTTTCACAGCGTAGGTGTATGAATTAAATAGACGCTGACTCACTGTTACCTGTTCTCGGAGGCACAGACGCTGCAGCTGTGACACAGCACACCATGTTTGTTCCAGCTGAGAGCCTCTACATCAGTATGTCAAATGTCAAGATGAAAAGAGGGGGGTGGGGAGGTGGAGGGGCTGCATGAGTCACGCCACCACCACGAACGACTACCACACACACCCACACACTGCTCTCAGACTGCAGCACAGACCCTGGGGTATCTGTGTGGGATGCAGCAGGGAGGAGACACATCTGTCCCGTGTATTTTTACTCCAGGAGACAGGTCCATGAGGTCGTTATCCTGAGAAGTAAAAGGGATACGCCCTGCCAGTCCAGCGGTTTGGAAGATGAAGGAGATTCCAATGCACAGACCACACAAAGCAGTCTTTAAATTGCTTTAATCCACTCATTGATCAGTGGAGCGTTAAAGTCTTAACGTGGGACAGACAGGGGCTGAAATGTGTGGAGAGAAGAAAAAAAAACCTTTGCAGCACAGAGCAAATGTGGAAATCAATAGGGTGAGATGTGAAAGAGGAGAATTCCTGCATTTAGAGCAAACGTTTTCATGCATTATATCATCGCGTTTGAGGTATAATCACTGCCCTGATGCTGCTCAAGTGTCTGTCTGCGTGGGTTTTTCTAGGAGTTTAGAAGAGCAGAAGCGTGTGCTCATGATTGAAGATTATTTATTGCTTGTGCTCTACCTTTGCTGGAAGTCGTTGCCACTGAAGAGAGACAAGCTGTTATCAGCCAGCACTCTCAGAACCTCCCGTCTGATGTTTCATGGCTTTTTCATATTGGAAACAATGTTGACGTGCAGGAAGGGGGGGATGGAACAAACAAGACAAGCTACGACTGTCAGAGGGCCTAATAACACAGGTGTCATGGCAACCAGATGGTGGCACATAGGTTGTTGATTTCACACTCCAATTTTCAGTTATAACACAGGAGTGTATGTGTGTTGTTGGTCTATGTGTAGTGGTGATGGTTCATCCCCTGATCTCTAGTGTATGTTTGATCTACTTAGGGCTTACTTTACTTTTCACCACTTTAATTTAATGACGTGTTACTTGTTACTATTAACACTGGGCGGCATGGTGGTAAAATGCTAAGTACTGTTGCTTCAAAGCAGGTTTAGTCCTGGGTTCGACCCGTGGCCTGCCCGTGGCCTTTCTGTGTGGATGTTCTCCCTGTGCCTGAGGGTGCTCAGATCCAAAGATGTGCAAATTATCTTAACTTAAATCTATAGTAGCTTGTTTGTCCCATCCAGGCATGTACTCCAGCTGGAATGGATATAGTATTGTTGATTATGCTGTTTAGGTTTTGTAGAAACTGTGTTGAGGTGTTGATCACCGTTAAGGATGTGCTGCTGTTTCTCTCTATTGTGTGAAGTGGATCTGTTGTTTATCCTGCTTATCACTGATATGAATAGGGGTGAGCAAAATAATAGGAACACCTGCCAATTTAACACAACGCAGTCGGAGAGAAGTCCCACAAACTTGAATCAATGTTTTCAACATAGACTGAACATCAGAACCTTAATGATGGGCAATGTGTTGCAGGATTGTTATATCACAGACTGCTTTATAAATGGAACAGGGAATACGTCACACAATACTGCAGTATAATCATGCAGTTCATCTCGGTCCGAGACAAATTATAAAGAGCGATTATGTCATTGTCTATTCATCAGTAACACCTTCCTGTTTCCTCCATGCCTTCGTAAAATGTTGTGATTTGTCCAAGTTTTAAGGGGTCTAACTGTTCCCTCGGAGAAGTAGCACTACAAATCCCTACTCCATTGTTTTCCAAACCTGATTAGCTTCGAAGATAAAAATATATTTCACAAGCCACCCTTCAGGGAGGAGGATTCGCTGACAGGGAGTAACTCACAGTTTCATGTGATGGATATTTCTGTTTTGTTGCACTTTCTTCTTGACAATTGTTCTCACAGACTCCAGGGCCCACAGCTATACCATCTGTCTCTATGATGTAATCATCTGAAGCTATAAATTGAAATACTAATTAGGTGGATTTATGGAACAGCTGAAGGATTTTGTGTATTTCTACATATACGATCAGACTAAGTACTGCCAGGCTGACAACGTTTTTCTTAAGTTGATGATAGACGGAGAGAAAAAAAAAGTTTCATGGCAGGGTGTCTCCGCTGATGACTGTTTTCATTGAACTGAGCTATAAATACAATAAAAAGCAAAGATAAAATGGTATGTCATAATAAACATAACCAAATATACTTCTGACAGAATCTTTTTTTATGGCCGTGTGATTAGAGTCAGGCAGAGGATCTCCACTGTGTATTTCCCTGGAGGAAATTATTTCTAGCCGTACTCATTCAAAAAGAAATGTGGCAGTAATAGAAATCAGTGTAATCCTGCTGCCTTTAAACATCGTTCAGTGGCAGTGAAGAGACAGTTTGTCTTTCCCTGTTCTCTTTTTTTCTGTCCTTTTTTTAATGGAGCATGTGATGAGGCTCCCCCCTGCTGGTTCCCTTTTCTCATGGAGGAGGAGAGCTCGGCAGGAGCTCCACAATGCTGATGTCTGAAGGGAGGAAGTTTGATTCCTGAGCTTTAGATGGGCTTTTAGTACAAAACAGCCTTGCATGTTTTAGAAGTTTCCTGCTACAACACACCTGATTCAAATGAGTGGCTCGTTATCAGGCCACTGCAGAGCTTGATGACGAGCTGATCATTTGAATCAGGTGTGTTGTAGCAGGACACTTCTAAAACATTCAAGGCAGTGGCCCTTGAGGACCAGAATCGGGGAACCCTGCCTTAAAGGGACAACGAGGAGTTTTTGAAAAGCAAAGTGTTTTCACACTACATTTATGAGCCTCCACGCGCACCGTAGAA
Organism: Decapterus maruadsi; assembly: GCA_030347415.2. NCBI lineage: Eukaryota > Metazoa > Chordata > Actinopteri > Carangiformes > Carangidae > Decapterus > Decapterus maruadsi. The sequence goes on along the minus strand of CM064902.1, from coordinate 15,691,850 downwards.
TTCTTCGACCGGCGCAAGATGGCCTAATGTTTTCATTCATCAAGAATTAAAGTCAGAGGTTCAAAGAGTTACCATCGTAGTCCCGACCATATACGGCAATTCGGCACGAAACCGAAAGTAAGGAAATGCTGGTCGGCTCGCCCAGCATTTCCGCCACCACTAATAATAACAAAATAACGACATAGACAAAACGATATATTTATCGAAAATGGAGCCATTAACAAATGTGGGTAACGTAGATTCATCCACATTAATGTGAGACTTTTTTTTATAACCAAATAAAAACTCCTCGTTGGCCCTTTAACCTGCATATTTCCAGGGATATCTGAGTTCACCTCAATTGTCAAGTTTCTGGTCTGGAAACACACCAAAGAGTGAAATGTTTGAAGAAATGCATCAAATTTGCACCTGCTGATGAAACTAAATTATAATATAAACTCACTAATTAGCATTGAACTAGTCCAAGAAAAAGAAGTAGAAGTTGATAAATGTAACATATTATGCTTGTGTTTTGGGGTATTTCAAGTGTTTTTAAGTGTTGGTTTCATTTAAGGCTTTGAAATTCTGTGATCCACATCCCAAGAGGAAATGGCCTTATTGGAACTATAGCAGAAAAGAGCGCTCTCTTTGATCAAAGACTGTAAAAGGTGAATCAGGAATGTGATTCAACCAACATGAAAATCAACACAAATGTTGCTGATTTCAGTAAATCTATGCGGTACGTACGTATACATGCAGCCCATCTCGCTCTCTCCTTCACGCACACACAGACCCAGTTTCTTCCCCATCTTTATCAAAGCAGCCACTGTAATAAAATATAAGCAACTGGGGCATTTGCAAATGCAATTCAAACAGACCAGGCAGTGTCGTTTTAAGTGAAAATTTAAGGCAAACCTTTGTAGCACAGGCAATTAAGAGTGTCGTGAAAGCACAACACACTTAGGCTAACTGAGTGTGTGTGGTGGTGTGTATGTTTGTGTGTAGGCGTAGGGTCCAGACCCTCTCCAGACTGACTGGAACAGTGGGGGGTGGAGAAATGTTGAAGTCTCGCCCCAGCTCTAATGACCTAGTATTCCAAGTTAGTGGGAAATAGTGACAGGGCAGGAGATCCAGCTGCTGCTGCTGCTGCTGCAGAGATTAAAATAGAAACTGAATCTCATTTCCATCTTCCATGCCTTCTTAAGGCGAATACACCCTTAGGGAAAGATATTGTGTGGAAATAAAATCTGCTTCAGGTGTCTGTCAAGTATTGAATAGACCAATAGAAGATTTTATGCAAACTTGTCAAGCGATATATACATATTTTTGGATATGCACTTCTTTTCACCTACTATCTGTTCCAGTTGTTCTTTCAACTCCTGGTAATTTTTGGGATTGCCACATTGATTACAACTGCCCTCTTCTGCTCCTGGTCAACCACTACAATGTCTGGTTGCTTGTCATTATTAGGTCTGTTGTTGTCAAACACCTTGGAAGTTGTAGCATAGGGACTTTCTGGGTATTTGGGTAATTCTACAGCCTTCTGCATGGGCCTCGGCTTGCGGTTTACACCCTGCTGGTTAGTACATGCTGGACTGTCTGAGAGGCATCTTGCACAGCCTAAACCTTGGATCCAGTTTGCTGTGGTTAAGACCTCCCTCATGGATCTCGGTCCTTAGGGCTTGTTCTTGTGCTGCCACGATCTGAGCTTCTCTGTTGTCCTTTCAAGCCTTTTCATGTCTTTTCCAACCACTGGTAGGATCTCTGGCACTTTGCACCTGTCTTACCCTCTGGGTGTATATGTGTAGTACTAATGCTTGTACTTGTGAGTCATGACCTTCATCCCCCCATGTGGCCACACTCATTCAGTCTAACTGGCATCATGATGTCCTTGGTGTTGAGAGGGTTCACTGACTTGATGCCTTGTTCCCAGAAGGAACAGTGCACCAAGTTCATTGTGTAGATGAAAACCAGATGAAAAAGTCTTTCAAGAAAGTTGTTTTGTAAATTATAGGATGTAATTATTGTTCGTGCACAAGTGTTTTTTCACCCTGAAATGTTCAGTTCGAAGTCGACTCATGATTTCATTTACTATTGCATAACTGGATGAGGGATCACTAAGAACATGGCACAAAATCTTGATTGCTTACATAACTAATCCAAAACAGCATTGTCTCTTGCCTGCTTTCCTTTTAACTCTGCAGCTCTCATTCGTTTTCACGGTCTTGCTGAAATGTTCATCTTTGCCTCAGTTCCAAATCAGTGCCTCCAGAGGGCCTCAGAAGCTGCCAAGACACAGAGTGTGATTTCTACATATCCAGTCCCACACCACAAAGGCGTAGGAGACTTCTCTTCCTGCCAGTGAGAAGGTGGGCGAGCAGCAGACATGAAATAGAGACAAGAAAAAAAAATCCCAGTTTCAGCCTTTCACCACACTGCTTGTCTTTTATCCCCATCCCTGCACACAGCTACATACACAGAGGAGTGGGCGATGTGGAGGCACCAGTCCCAGCCAAACCCCCAGGCCACCATCCATAAAAAGGTGAGAAGAACCAGGGAATACAAAGGAATGAGCACTTAGCCATAAGGGGAGATAGACCCTACATCTTTATGATTACATAATCTTGTCAAATTATTGTTGATATATTGATTTACTAATCCAGGATTAGGGCCAGAGGGCTGAAAAACCTGGCACGAGCTTTCTCAAAATCTGATTGGCCTGGCTTGGTGTCCTCTCTGTAAGTGCAAGAAAGTGCAGTACAACAGTTGGCTTGTTAGTTGCATGGATGAATTAGATCCTCTTGTATGAAGTGACCAGAAAGAAACATAGAACAAACATGGCTGCAAAACAACTGGGAGTCCAGGGATGTAAATGACTCAAAGAGATGCCAAACTACCACAAACAGACAGAAAACTACCACAAATGTGCTCCAATCATTCGGTTCAAACTTTTTACACTTGACCTTGCATTAGTGGTATGTCTGTATAGTAGCCTATGATTTTCAAACTATCAATCCACTCTCATACATAATGCAGTTGTGGAAAAATCCACAAGTTGATTAGCATCACAGATCTCTTGTTGGCTATCACAGACATGGAAATAAATTCTCTATGTGAATACTGTGTCAGAGGATTTTTATTCGGCAAAATCTGCATGATGATGCCAACTTAATGTCACTGACTTCCTTTGCCTGGTGACAAGACTGCAGCAGTGATTTTCAACTGGAGCTTTTGTGGCAGAGTTTTGGATGGACTATGAATGATGGGAAGGGGGGAGTCAGCTTTCTGATGCCAAACTTCCACAGGGTTAGGGTTAAGTGTTATAGGCCTAATGATTTTGTACATTTCAAGTCCCAAAAAGTTTGTGATCTTGCTGCCTGTCAGTGTTGCTTCATGTATAGTAACCATCATCCCTGCACTTAAAACTGTGTGCTGAATGCAAATGAATCTGTGTAGAGACTACAGTCCTCACTGCAGTCGGCCCCGGGTCGAATCCCACACCGAGCAGCTGCTTACTGCATTCCCCCTCTCTCTGCCTCCTCCTTTCCTGTCTCTCTAAACTGTACTGTCCATTAAAAGGCATAAAAAGCCCCAAAAATATAATTAAGAAAGAAAAAAAAAGAATCAAACAAGAATCAAATTGGCCCAGTTAAATTACTGCTGCATCACTGATTACTAATTCACAGTATTTTTTGTACAGCCATGCAGACTAGTGGAGATCCCAATGTTTCTCAATGTAACCTACATTTCAGACTTATTGTGATGGAAATACATAGAAAATAAAATGCTAAATCACCAAGTGTAAAGCCAGACCAAGCTAGTAAATCTCAAATGGTGTAGGCTAGTCCTATGAGCTTACAGAGACATAATGAAAACTATAGGCCTACATTCCAGAATGTGAATGTAAATATCACATTCGGTTAGCAAATTACATTTTGACTACAAAAAAAGAATGAATGAATAAAATTTTAATCATTATTTAGGCTACTCACCCTCATGTCGACTAAGGGCTGGGAGAGAGTTGGCTTCTCTGAGTTACAGGGGGTCTCGATGCCGAAAAAAATTAAGTAGGCTAGGCCTAAGTCCATAATTCAAGCTTGTTTGCAGCAGATGCTCCTCTTCCCAAATCTCGCGAGACTTGGACGGACCAGGAAAAGGAGCTTCTGCTGCAAACAAGCTTGAAATATGGACTAGCACCTAATCAGCGGAAAACCATCGAAAACAGCTGGCTCAAACACCTGACCTGATATGAACTGATTCTCTGGTTTATATATATTTTATTTTCTCTGATATATAGCTTTTATCTCTATATATTTATTCATGTTTACGGGACATTTTCGCATTTCGGGACTTCAATACAAGACGGACATTACATACGAGCAGCATGGAGGTATTTGGATGTTTTTTGGTGTGTATTTTTGTGACGAAGACCGCTGGTGTACATTTGCAACCGTTAGGCTGTATGGACGCACTACTACGCCAAGACCCCCTGTAACTCAAGAGAAGCCATGGAGGACTCTGAAACTTTAGTCGACAGGGTGAGTAATAATGAGTGAAATATCATTTCAGTGAACTATTCTTTTAAGCTAAGTTGATTCTTTTAACTGTGGTTCTCAAAGAGGGGTCGATAAAACTATCCTGTAGCCTATGCTACATTTAGAAGTCAAGGGTCTGGGGAATTTAAAAAGGAATGCAAATTTGTGATAGTGTAGTGTTTCAGGGTCATTTCAAAGTAGGCTGGGTAAAACAAGCTTAACCAGGAGTAACTGCACACACTCTAATAGAAATGTTGTATTAACACTGTAATGTAGCTAATATGGCTACAAATACGATTTTGAAACTTAAACATGTTGTTTATAAAGTTAATAATAGTAGCCTATAGCAATATAAAGGACAACCAAGTCAGAGCTGGAGAGGTTGAGGTTCCAGCTGCGGCCGCTAGATGGTGCTGTTGCTCCACCGGGGGCTCCGGGGCTGCTGAGAAGGTGGAGGTGCAGCACCTCCTTCATTGTCTGAGTACAGGCACCAGGAGTGGATCTGCCGCTTGGTTCAATGTAATCCGGTCCCTTCCCGGCTCACTCGCTCAGTCGTCCGCCATGGCGACCGCAGAAAGCTTCCTCTCCGGCACGAGCAGCATCTAAAACTCAACCGGGATTCTTATATTTTCTGCCACTGCCGCTGGACGTGGATGTAAAACCTCCTTTCAGCAGGGACGTAGGCTACGTACGTGTGGATAAGCCCGCATTTCGAGAGAAGGGTAAGAATCGTGCGGCCAAGTCCTCTATTTGGTTGTGTGCTCTTAAGGGAAGTGATTCAACTTGTTTGAGGAGATTAGGGTTAAGTCCTGGGAGTATCTTTGCTGTGTTGTTTTGTGATCCTGTGGATTTCGAAGGAGGGAAATAAGTATCACTCTGTGTGGAAAAGCTTCATTTGCAGCCAGTAAGTGTCATATCTGTCCTCCAGCGTGCGTTGCATTGCACAAGATATATATAACCTTAGCTGCATGGATGTGTGCAAACGCTGCAGTCCCTGATGTTTCATAGCTGCTGTGAAATACCTCATTCCTCCGTGTGACTATATGTACGCTAATTGATCAAAAAATGTCGTCAGGAAGTGTGTCTGTTAGCTTATATCTGTCACTTAGTTTCCAGAGGTTGTCCAGGTGAGTCCAGCCTGTGCATGTATGTCACATCTACTGTACTGTCTTGATAATGTCCTGAGGATTACAGCAGACTGCTCTATTAACCTACATTACATTAATGGTGTGAACACTGCCAGACCATGTGAGGTGAGTCTACATTGGAGGGAAAGACCACACTCAGTGCTGGATCTCACCATTTGCTGCACTATGTCCTCAGTCATTCATGCTTTTTAAATGGCAGCCCGGCTCTAGTTACAACACGCATGTATCCTGTTGGTTGTCAGTCTTTTCACTAAAAGAACACATGTCATGCTGCCAGTAATGAAGTGGGAACAATATTGATTCATGCAATGCCAGCCACACCCAGGTATCAGTGTCTGTGTTGCAGAATACAGAGGAAATTGAGCTCTTCTTTTTTTTGTTGTGTTTTTTTTTTTGCTTTGGAAGTTCCTTCAGGTAGACAGCTGGCTTTATCAGCCCCGGCCTCTGGCCATTCAGCTGTCATTAAAGGATTCCAGCTGTGCAGCACTGGACCGCATTGAGGGGCCCCTGTGTGCTCCTCCACACAGAGGAGCCACTGTTACAACCCCACAGACTCTTAAGCCGGCAGCCACAGGCCCACGTTACACTCTTGTGGGGAATTTCAAGCAAACAAGTTCAAAGGCAGTGGGGTTTAACCTGAGAAACACTCAGGGGTCTGTAAATGTCCCTCTGGTGTTGTATACTGGGTGACTGTGCTTTATGTCACACTGTGGCTCTGGGAACGAGGTGGCAGCTGTACAACTGGTCCCTTATTTGTGCGTTTGTTTGGACCTGAGGTACCTATTCAGAGGAACACACAGACCAAGACTCATGACCGGCTGATTCATGATCTCTGGTGCAGGGGAGGGGATGTGTGGGCTGAAATAATCACTGTCTACTCTTTCACTGGTGCTCTGTTTGAGGAGTGTCCTGTTACGTGGCATGCATGTGCAGGTCATATAAGACATGAATTCACTGAGTCGACATGAAACGCTTGCCAATAATGACGGCAAGGGCCGGGGAGTGATGACTGTGTGAAGATCAAATGTCATAAATGACTGGGCCTTTAATCGAAAAATATGCCTGTTTCCATCCACGCCCCCAGTGACAGCATTAGGTCTGGTTTCCATCAACCCAAGGGAGTGTTTGCACTTAAGCTGGAAAACCCTAGTATCTTGCATCCATTGCCCTGTGACGACAGTGCACAGACAGGTGCAAATGATGAAAAACATAACATGGCTCATGGCTGTAAGACTGTAACAGCATCTTAGTCAATATGAATCTGCTTGAATTCCCTTCAAAGTCTTAACATTTTCACTGTGGGTGACTTAAGTTATGAATAAATTCACAAAATTACAAAAATCACAGTCAGTCAAGACAGATTACATTTCCTCATTAGCTGAATTGCTCTTTTGTAAAGAAAAATAAGAGAGCAGATATGCAACCAGCTATTGAAACACAGCCCTAGGTAGCAATGCTGAAAAAATGTGTCTGTTCACTACTGAGTTAATGATAATAATAATGACAATTGGCAAAAGTTTCAATAATCACACTGTTTCAAGACATTCATCAGGGGAAAATGCCAAAGATTTGCAGCTGACAGTCTTTTTTTTGCAAAAGTAATGGTCAAATTATCATTAGTTGTAGCCTTATATGTTTGCCCCGTGACATTTGACTTTATTCATCAGTTCCATCTGCAATGTGTGACCAGTAACTTTTCAATATGCCTTGGCTCTTCTAAGCATCACCAGACATAATTCGGTGTATCCACTGTCCTTGGCCTATTTTCTCATATGCACTCTGCTGGATTACATTATCCACTCCTTTTAAAATGCCTTATTCAGCTTTCAGCTTAAACTTGGCACCTCTGCAGTGGCTGAACAACTGCCCACTGACTTCAGTGGTCTGATGAACCACTTGGTGAGGTCTTGGGATGACATCAGCCTGCTGGAATGTGTAATGAAGAGAGAATTAAGCAGGACAGCAGTGCCTAGAGGGATCTGGCTGTGAATACATGGGGAGGGGGGGGGGGTCATGTGCTCATGTGTCAATTCACAATGAATGAGTCCATGACTTAGTACAAACACAGTTCTCCTCCACCTGGAAGATACACAGACTGAGTGACACTGCAAATTATTACAAATTCTGCACCTCAGCTGAATATAACTATGGTCCCCACTGTTGTTAGAGGCAGTGGGGCCATGGTTTCCTACGTTTTTGTCGTACCCCCACACAGTACTGTCAAATGAATGTACTTTATGTTTCAAGTATCATCCCTTATTATAACAATTGAATGCCCTTTAGGACTATTTACCATTTGCTCTTTCTGTATGCTAATTATTTCAATAATTTTTTTTTTTAGCAATTTCACCTTCTCCTTCACCTTAGTAACCATTCCGAGTGTTTGTCCATTGTTAAAAGCTAAGTTTTTATCCAATACTTTATTATAATATATATTTTGCATTAAAGCACAGTCAATTAGCTATCCAGCCCTACTGCCATCTTTAGCTATTTATCCCTTATTGTTAGCTAACTACTGTTTTTCTGCAAACAGTTTAGTTATAATTTGTATATGAATCTTAATTGAATCGCCTATCTATTGCCACATCTCCTCTAACCTTTGCTAATTGTTAAATAGAAGCATGTGGACTCCACCTGGCCACAGGTGAATCTGCTGTGTAGTTTTTGGACAAATTCACCACCGCTGCAGTCAGACCTGATGCCCTTGACTTGTGTGAAAACCTACCTATACTCAAATGTCTGTGTCTTTGGCTCTTCCTTTTACAACTTCCTGAATCGATTGTCATTGTATTGACTCTTTGATTTTTTCACTCTGGCCTTGTGGCTCGCTTGTCAAATCAAATTACTGCTGCCTGATTTCTGCTTTGAAATCAAGAACATGCTTGGATCTTTTTTCTTTTTTTTTTTAACAGTAATTGGTTCTCCCACAGGCAGCAATTATCAACCATTAGCTGTGAGTGCAAATACTGCATTTGCAATTACTCTGGTCGTGTGACACAGAAGGTTGTGCAGCCTGTCCTCTGGGCCCTGGTGCATTCATTGTATTTCACCTGCTGCAGCACCACTGCTCTGCAGGAGCGCTCTGCAGGAGCACAGCTGCTGTTTCTTCTCTTTTTCTTTTTTTTTTTAACAACTGTTCAACTGAACTTTTTCGTGTTCATGTGTAGGTGATGGATATGAACATGTTTTTGTGTCTCTGACTTATCTGTCTTCTCTGCAGGCTGGGCAGTGAGCAGTGCGGTGCACCATGGTAGAGCCAGACCCAGAACCAATGGCCTCTGGAGCAGGGCAGCGTCTCGGAGCCCCGGAGACTCTTGGCATCAGTACGTTGGACCCCGGGCACAGACCTCCGGCCATGCCCCCTGGACGACAAGTTACCATCAGGGTCCGTATGTTGGACGACACAGAGGAGCTCTTTGACATCTCGGTGAGTTGTTATTCTTATCTTGCCCGGGCCCGTTCCTCGGCTGGAATACTAATGCCAAAATGTGATTCTTCATTATTGCACAATAGCCAAGAAGCATTTCCCATTTTCGTCATAGCAGCAGCAGACTGTTAACAGGTTGGCATGGCAACTGCATGATGTTGAATGCATGGATGAAACTGGAGGGGTTTTTTGCACAATGCCAACGTCCTTCCTGTATATTATGTTGGTATTTTCTGATCATTGCTTTCAAGAGTCTAAACCATTTTTTCTTCCATCATGGCCTCCTGACAGCCTCTCAGATTTTCTTTGGAAAATACATGTTTCTGTGTTGGTTCACTGCTGATGGTGTGTGAGAACTATTGGTGCTCTCCTAAATAATGAGGGGAAAGCAGGCGAGTACTCAAGACACACAACAGAACTTTTTTTATGTTTCTGAATAAGAATGGCTGCCATTCCATTCATAATTTCAGGATTTAGAGGATTAACTTTCTCATCACAGAAATCTAAATATAGACAGTCTAATCCATTTACACAGATTAGAGCTAAAAATAAGATACTACTTGTTAAATACTTATTAGAATGATTGTTAATATTATTATTATTATTATGAACAGATAATACAGTCTTTTAAAAAAAAGAGTTGAGTTTGAGTTGAGTTTTATTTATTTATGTATACTTCCATAGTAACCAATTTGAAAATAATGCCATAAACCCTCTATAGTGTAGACACAAGATGGCCCAATGCCAATCCAGGCTTTGATTTTAGAGAGTACACCACTGTCCCAGAATCAGAGACATGACGTCTATCGCCATATGCACCACATTGTTGTGTCTCCCTTTTAAACAGATGTCAATCCAGCTTTATTACTAACTCTGCTGCCGGTATTAAGGCAAGGAACAGCAATGGCCCCAATTCTCATTGTGAGAAAAGACTGTGTAAAAGCAGCTGTAGACATGGTGGGTAAATCAAAAACGTAAAGAGAGTTGGATGAAGTCGTAGTTGGTCATGGTTGACACTTGACGGTAAGAAAATATGTAAGATATTCCCAGCCTTATTCTTTACGGTGACGAGAAGATGATAAGATGCACTGCACACTCTCCCCCAGTATTCCTCTGAAATTGTGGTGTTTTTGAAAGGTGTCCTCCGATCTTGATTTAATGGCAGAAATACAGGGTGGAGTAAGTGAAAAGACTGTTATTTGTCTCAGAATAGAAAAACTGGCCAAACTCTGTGACCACAATCCTTTCCGCCTGGAATGGAGGAGCAGCTGAGCTCTACTGACAGTTAGTGAGTGTGCAGCGCAGGATGGATGTGTTCTTCTGGCTGGTTTCCCAAGGCAGTATGGATAAATGTTGTTTCTAAAGCTAGCGGCGGAGCTGCCTGTGCATGACTGCTAATCTGTCCAATGGTATCATGTGTTGCACTAAATACTAGTTGAGACCCAGCAGATTCTCACATCAAGATCCCATTTGATTGCCCCCATTTAACCCACATTATTTTTTAGTTAGGTGAGGAGGTAGAGCTTAATCTATCTTTCCTTAACAAGACAAGATTCTTGGGGAAACTTGCTCAGTAGTATGCACGGTTTCTAAGACGGCGAGCTTATGTGCTGCACCTGCATTTACCTTTGTGTTTCCTATCATTAGAACAACCAGTATCCCGATGCCTACAGCTGATATGAGGCAGAGCAGGTGAAGACGGGATTTTATTCAGCCTGCTTTAGGATAAACTATAAAAGCCTGCAATGAATCTCAACTCTCTAATGAGACGTCAACCTCAGAGTTTGGTTCACATACAGAAGGTTTTTATAAACTAAACTCTTAGTGTTGAAAACCGTGCAGTGTTTAAGTTCTCAATGTAAATTAAGTTTATCTTCTTCTTTGTTTGATTCACATACAAAGATTGAATGAAATACCAACATTGTGTCTGGGATAAATGAATCCCTATGGTGAGATTTTACACAGGGAGTACAGTATGATTCATACATGTTCCTGGCTTTCTCTTGGACCTACTGTAACAGCTGTGATGGTATGGCGCTGTAGTGATGAGGAGCTAGATAAACACCGTGTCACCGTAGCAGGCAGGCGAGGTGCTGCTCAGGAGAGGGTAACAAAAGGCCCCTGCTGACAGAAAGCTTTATTCATGCTCAATTTAACACACATTATATCCTCTATCTCAAGCCAGCGCTTGAGATAAAAATCTCAGTGAGCTTGATATTGTTTTTGCCCAGAGGTGTCCAAAGAGTACATTTTCCTCAGTCATCAGGTCACATTCAGGAAAGAACAGTTCTCCTAGAAGAAAAAAATAGTGCAAGACAGGAAACATGCTCAAGTTTTCACCTTTAGTCCAATGTAACAGCTGTGTCCTTTCTCATGTTATATATAAATTCAATTTACTGGGTTCTTTAAGCTCCTAAGGAGACACAATGGGTATATGACATTGCAGATGTGTCCAGCTGATGAAACGTGTTCCCTTTGAAGGCGTAGATACCTGACAAGAATTTAATTTGACACGGGTGTTTGGATGCTTGGAGCGAGTTGCTTAAATTTAACGGTTTAACTTTTTTTTTTTTACCTTACTGAGTTCTACAATCTCCTTTTTTTGGGGCCCAGCAGTGAGAGAAGATACAAAAAACATACGTCAACTTGGCTCAGATCCTGCTGATATTAATCTCTCCCCCTGCAGCAGCAAAGTGAGATAAGTGCATGGTCTACAAAACACAACTGTCAAGCAATTATCTCGTCTTTTATTTAGCAACGGGGCGACACGCCGCATCGTTTGAGAAATAGCAGTTAATCCCAGACGATTTCGTATAGTCAGAGTGACCCAAGGGAGGATGTGTTTTATGCGTCTCTTTGAGACAACAGAAAAATGGCTAACCTCACCCTGTCATTGATACTGAAGGCTTCAGCTCAGCTCCTCTGGTTCAGGGGGGTAAGTTTCCACCTCAGCGGGCAGAGTATCAGATGGTTGAGAAACAAAAAGGGGCCATCGAGCCATCTCGTGGGTCACATACCATGCTGTGGCCTAGTTAGCACGCTGGCTACGAACACCCTTGTGTTGATGCTGATGATGTTTGGCTGGACAGCAGATGAGTGGCACTGATTAAAAAAAAACAACAACAACAAAAAACAACCACACTTGAGCCAAAATCTCAGTCTGGTTTCATATTTCCATCTTTTTTTTTTCGAGGAATAATTTTTCAAATTGAAATCAGAGGCTTTCTTCTGCCTGCTGTGCTTGTGCAGGGTTCAGTAGAGCAGGAAATCCAGACTGTAGCCCTCCGTCTGTCTTCCACTCCTTGGGCTAACGCACGCCGACATCGTCTGCAATGATGTTTTGATGCTTATGTTTGCTGATGGCTGGTGGAAGCTCTGCAGAAGTTGCCTGTGAGGAGTGTGATTGTAGTGTGATTGTAGTGTGGATGTAGGGGTTAGGAAGGAGGGGGATGGGATGATGATGATGAAGGCAGAGCGGAGGGAGGAGAGTCATGCTCATTCCTGTGAATGAAGGAAGCAGTCAGGCTCCACTGGCCAATCCTTACTGGCAGAATACGAAACTAATACAACTGAACATGTAACCAATTCAGGGGCTGACATTAGCAGCACAGGCAGTAACTATTAGAAATTCAGACACATAGTGTCTCCCTCACTTTACACTACTACTTCTGTTCTTCCTCTCTAACTATAATGAGCCACGGAGGACTGCAGTCTGTCCTCTCCAGCCATCGCTTTATCCATTACAGTCATGGCACAGCCCTTGTAAAAGGCTGCTGTGCAGAGAAAAAAAAAATCCTGAATTCATTAATTACAGAAAGACCTTCATCTTTTGGCATTTTCATTTGCTTTCCATATGAGATTTTCACCCAGCACACTCTCATTAGACTGCAGTTTATTAATTTTGCTTTCCTAATTACCAGTAAAGGCAACATCAGATTAATACACAGGCACAAGTAAAAGATATTTTTAACTACACTTGGTCGATCCACCACTTTGGTCCAAATGAGAATATCTCAGTAACTCTTGGATGGATTGTTGTGAAATGTTGCACAGACATTTGTGGCTCCCAGAGGACGAGTCCTAATGATTCTTGTGGTCCACTTAGTTTCATTCTAGTGCCACTGTGAGGTTAACTTTTTTATTTTTTGGTTCATTATCCCAGCAATGAGATATTATTAGAGTTCTGTATAGACATTCATGGTTCTCTTACAATGGATCTTTGTGACTTTAGTGATCACCTGACTAGCAAAACCAGCAGCCCAAAATGTTTTCAGTGAAATATCAGTACTATATGCATTTCTGTATGAATTTCAATGTGCAAAATATGTACAATGAATCCTAATTAGATTAATGAGTAGCACTGTCACTTCATGGCCTGGGGCCATTCTGTGTGGAGTTTGCACGTTCTCTGCATGGGTTCTCTCTAGCATCTCCCACATGTGTGATGTCAAGTTGTTTGGATGATAGACCCATGTGGTGACCCATCCTAGGTGTAACCTTTCCCCTCGCTCTGTCAGCTGGGATTGGTTCCAGCCCCTGTGCAACCATGCATGGATTTAGGTATATGGCCGATGGATGGATGGATGGATGGATGGATGGATGGATGGACAGACGGACATTAATGAGCTGTACTTTGTATTCAATGCTTTAGCGTCTGCTTGCTAATATGCTAAGATGACAATCATGGTAAACCTGCTAAACATCAGCATATTAGCACGTAATTGTGAGCATGTTGATGCTAGCATTTATCACAGCACCATTGTTCCTAATAAGAGGCAATGTCACAGAGCTGCTACCAATGACTCTGGACTGTTTGTTGTTTCACTTTCACTGCAAAGCCGCACGACATTGTACATCATTAGCACGGGGCATGGAGAGAAATGTTCTCGTATTGTTTTCTGAACGCAGCTTGTAGTAGGTGGGGAGCATCAAAGCTGTGTTCGGGGGTTTGTTGATACTCCCAGCATCAGCGTTTGATCAGCGAGTTCACATCACAAATCGGTGGATAAAGATAAACATGTTTGCGGACACCCCTCCTAGCTGTGTTTGTACTCACTTGATGTTGCTCTGTAATAATCCATCACTGTAACACACAAAACTCTGATATTTCTCCGGATCCAAGAAAACACAGAAGCCAGCCTTTGTCTACTGGAGTTTCTTAGATACATACTGTATGCGATGTAAAGCCCTCTCTTTATCCTGGCACGAGGCAGGTCTGGGCTCGAACTTCTGGGTCACAATGATATTAACTCCAGACTTCATGTGACAGGGTGTAATTCATCCTTTACTGAGAAGCTGACCACGCTCCCAATGCTTCATTCCCATGGCTGGAGTTCATCGCCTGCACCATCTCCAACATTAGTCACAGCAGATCAGATACAAGGGTGAGATGCGCACAAAGAATCAGCTTCTGATTATCTATGTGTTTTTGTTTTTTTTTAGCTCCCAGTGTTTGTAAGTAGCTATATTTAACCTAATTGTGGCCGCACAAAATAGGACCTGATGCTCAGGGAGTTTCCCCTTTCCCATAACTAAAGCATGTTTTCAGAAACTGTACTGAGAAACCAGGCCAGCAGAGACCACCCAGGCTAAGAGGAGGGGGGGGATTGTCACAAAGGGCCTCTCGCACCAATCCAGAGGTTTTACCATCATCCAACCACTCGACCACTCATTTTCCCCATATGCTGTCACCCCGTTCATTGTGACTGGAGACAATTAGAGCAGCTCCACTGTGCCTTGCTATCAGCTGAATGGCAATGAGGTCCTGACTTAATGAGGAGAAACATGATGAAGGGCTTCTTTCAGCTCTGTTCATATGTTTCCTCTATGACCAGCAGTGTTAAGGGGGGAGCTGGGATGTGGTTTCCACCTGTGGATCAATCCTCACTTTCACACAGATGGTCGGTGTATTAGAGAGAGGTGCATGAGTAGCTAAATTTCCAGCACGGATCTGAATACCAATTACTTAATAAGTCGGATTGGCTAATGCCACGCATGCCGATCAGGCTACTTATTAAATTTGACATTGATGCCAATGCCATTAGTATACAATAAAATGAATTAACTACATGGATTTATGCGTCAATCATGTTCTTATACTCAAATTGTGGAGAATGTAAACATACTGTGTAGATGTTTTCCCTCACAACAGAAGTGGTTATTCCATTGATTTAAACGTACTTACATGCATCAGAGCTAAACGATTGGTTGATGGATTGATTGGTCAATTGACAGGAAATGAGTCAGCGACACATTTTTAGTCAAATTTCAAGCAAATATACCAATGCTACTGCAACTTCAGAATCTCATTTGTAAGGATGTCGTGCTTTTGTCTCTTTTGATAATAAAATGATTTATTTTTTCTGACATTTTATCAACCAAAGGATTAAGCAATTATAGAGACAGAGATTAGCAGATTAGTTGCTAGTGAAAACAATCACGAGTTGCAGCATTTACTGCAGATGTATTATGCTCAAAATGGATACATATTTTTTGAATCCATTCTTGTGTTCTTGTGTTTGTCTCTTTTGTTTGTTGTTTTCAATCATGATGTGTGAGCGATGTTGTGTCTGTCTCACGTACTTCTGCAGCAGTTTGTTCCCTAAGATGGGAAATCACCATTGCTGATTTGGTAGCATCTTGTTTGCAGCATGTGTAACTCATACAACTATGCAAACCTCACATGCATGTGGAGAAAACCCTCGTGGATTCCAACTTCCGCGCGGCCAGACAGGTTGACATAATTGAAATTCAACACGCATGTTATTTGTGCATATTTCAGACCACCAGACGCCCTGGCTATCTCCTGTTTCTTGTTGTGTACTCTCAAATATGACATGTCGACTGTAAAGGAAGGCAGAGCACGGAGGGAGGGGGACCGTTTAGTCTCGAAGCAGTGTGCTAAATCCGGTTAAACTCAGAGTTGTGGTGGGGACACGGTCTGGTTCCCCAGCCTCACAGCGCTTTAGGGAGGGGAAGAAAAAAAAAACTGACAGAGGTGGCGGTTGAGTGATTTGAGCACAGAGGATGATTTGGCACCAATATTTCTTGATGAGCTGTCATTGGCTGGATATGAATACAAATGGGATTTGATTGGCTGTGAGAGCATTCAGGAGGATGGAGCAGCGGCTATGCAGCCCCAGAGCAACGAATCCAATTCTCCCCTACATTTTACACCATGTCAATGAGTTTTCTAAATCCATTACTGTCACTCCCATTCCGCTAATATGAGTCATGCACGGGTAACAGTGAGATCTATTTAGATGAACTGTGCTGTGACTGCAGCACTCCTGTAATACAGACGGTTGCTTTTAGCTCTACACACTGAATTTTAAAGAGAGCTATGTATAGGTGCAAAGAGGTAGATGGTGACCATGGCAATCCCCCCCCCCACTACCCCTATAGAATAAGCTTGTCTTCAGAGAGAGTGCAAGAGACAATGTACAAATAAATAGCGTGGCTCGGATTTTTATCCCCCATGTCACCCGAGAAAGTGTTTGCAGCCTGACTGGGGAGACAATCAAAGCGAGGCCTTGATACAGCACAGAGGCTGGGAATTGCCAGCACTCAGGCATCTGATGTTTGTCACTGCTGTCTGCTCTGCTAACATATTGCATTTGTTCACTTTTGGGAGCCCGAAAATAGAAACATTTCTCCTTAAACTGCGATGTCCCGGTGGTAATACTTCAGCCCACTTTAATCTGTGTTTATTCCTCTCTTAGAAAACACACGCAGCTACTTTACGTGGCCTCCCGCCATCGGGAGGAATTACGCGTCGCTCGCCGTCCGCCCGTCCCTCCCTGCTGCCGCCGCTAGAAAGCGCTTTGTCGCCACCGCTGCCGCGACCTTTTGAGCTACAGTGACACTCCCTCTGAGGTGGGGCTGGGGGAGGAGGGGGGAGGGAGGCAGAGGAGAGGGGACCTCGGGTTTTCCTAAGGATGATGCTCTTTTCTGTGAACTCACATCGCTCCGAATTTTCAACACCATTGCAAGTTCGTCTTTGAAAAGGCCAAGCGGAATCACGCTGGTCTATGTGTGGGGGGTTGCCATGGCTACACACAGAGCAGGATGAGGAGCGTCTGAGCCGGGGGTTGCTGTGCCGCAGAGTTCTGTCTTCCACTGATATCTGCCGTGAAGGAGTGGATGGGGGTGGTGGTGGGTAGTGGTGGGGGGGGGGGTGTCTCCATGCAGAGCATTAATGCGAGTGTGGTGTGCAAGTATGGGGATACGCTGCTGCACACCAATTATGACTAACATATTCAGGAGACACAGGGTACGTGCGCAAGTTGCTTTTTTTGTATTCAAATCCCCCCCTGACTTAAAATCTGACTGACAATGTGTTTTTTTTTTAAAGGATTATTAGCTTCTTATTGGTTTCACTTCTGATTGACCCAGTTCCCCAGAAAGATGGCACTGGGGTTTTGGAGGGTGGCGAGGATTTGGGGTGACGGGTTGTTGGGGAGGGGGCGACGGAGCTCAGTGTCACCATAAAAATGTAAATGTTAGATTTGGTGTCCCGCTGAAGAGACAGTGCTGTGGTTTTTGAAGGCTCAGACATGCAGCACAAAGATGAAAGCCTTCCTCAGATTTTTTTTTTTTCCTCTGGTGAATGATACACATTGAAGCTGGAAAATATTAAAAGAGTTAAGTCATGTGACCGTGCCGTTCATGTTTGTGCCTTGCGTCATTCTTGCACTGACTAACCGTCCACCAGAAAATCCTCTCATACTTTCCTCACGTGAACTCTGAACCCTCTGTTGGCTTTTGTTTCCCATGGCATGAAATGAAAATCCTGCAGCGGGCTGTGGTTTCGATGAGGAGGTGGGGAGGTGAGGGGGGGGGGTTTGGGGGGGGGAGTGATTTCCCACCATCTTCCTCCCTCACATCCTGAAATGTAATTGGGTCGTGAAGCCACAGGAGAGGAGCAACAGTGGGAATTATCTGGTGGCTGATGGCTAAGAATACTAACATGACAGAGGATGCTGGAAACCTGCTTGGATTTGAGACTTCAAGATAAACACAATTTTCATCAAAGCACTACACTGAATTGTTCACACCAGAAAGAGCTAGATAATAAAATATATTCCCATAGATATGTATATATAGAGATGTGGTTTTTAACGTATAATTTTTGTTGTGAACCATCAGTATATTCATATCATAATTACACAGGCAGATTACACAACATGCTTGGTCCCATCCCATGTCCTTATTGAAGTGTTGCAATTTAGGGTATGAGAGTATTGTCAGTTTTGCAGACAAATCTAAATGGAAGCTAAAAGCATTGCATGTATCTTTAAAATGCTGGCTGGTTCTGTTTTTGTCCTCTAAACTAAACCTGATGAAAAGAGAAAAAGGGACCAATCAAAAAAAAGTCTGCTGAAAATAGATTTGCGTCATGCATCTGGCAAGAGTATGTGTGTGTGGTGGTGGTGGTGTCTTGTGCAGGAATATGAGCACTTGACAACTGTTTGAATGGTACTTCTCCATTTTCCATAAAGACCAAGCAAACACACCTGCTGTGTACACAGCCATCGTGGTACAAAAACCCATTTGCCCTGTGCTGTTCATGCAGTTTCTTGGGAGGACGGACTGAAATGACACAGAGGTAATGATGAAAGCTGGAGCTGGAGCTGTCAGGTTATGGCTGACAAGTATTATGCTGCACCGGCTTTCTATACTGTGCACAGGTGCTTTGGGAAAAGAGATGCCTTTATAATAAGTCTTGTTCCTATGGTAACCAAGATGAATGTCTCTTTGTGGAAGATGCTCCATGTTTGTTTGGCTCCGACAGCAGTGGAGTCGATCCTATCTGCCTGTGCGACTGTTAACCTGTGTCATTTGCAAAGAAAGGATGAGGCGAATGCAAACATGACGTTTGTTCTCTTTGTGAGCTTTTGTGACAGATGCATGATGGCGGATCCCTCTGACTCTTCATGCCCATGCACATGCATTATTCCACTGCGCCATGCCCTTTGATGGCAGCGTTCAGATCCTTTCATTAAGCTCTGGAGCTGTGGCGCTGAATTCCACCGACAGAGCAGCAGCAGGGTAGGTAGACATCACAGTTCATGATGGGTGTGGCAGGCACTGCTGCTCTTAGCTAGCCCTACATTTTCTCTGTGATGTCCTCCTGGTCTCAAATAAAGGGTGAAACCCTCATGGGAACCAGTTTGCCTCGGCTGCACAGCGGCTTCACAGCACCACTGAACCTCTTCAATGAATTATGAATTTCTCATTGAGATTCAGAGGGGCTAATTAACATGTCAGACCAGACTAGCGGTGTGATATCATGGGATTATCCTTATCCTGCGGTGCCTTATTCTACCCCAGGTCCTCCGGCTTCACCTTTTCCTGCTCTCATCTCCATGAATGTTCTTAACAGTTACAGAAGGTGTGTTGCTGCACCACATGCTGCTTTTTTTTCTCCCTATGTTAAATTCTGCCATGCTTCAGCAGAAATTGCCGCATTTCAGCCGATTGGTCAGTACTAGCTCTGCCTGAGGTGAAGTCCCTCCCATGATGCATTTGCTTGACATGTTGCATATCAGAATTCCTTTCAGATGTACCTGTGCAGCTGAGTCTGCCTCCCACTGCACCCTGGCAGTAATTGAATTTGGGGTCTCCTGGGTGGATAGAGGAGATGTCTGGAAGGGAGAGTCAGGATGAATGAAGCAGAGTCCGTCAGCGTGTGTGTATGTGTGTGTGAAAGAGAAGGAAAGTGGAAAAAAAAAAAGAACGAAGAGACTGAAATCTTAAATCAGTGGCCCCAGCTGCACACATGCCTGCTGGTGAGGTATTGACCTGACAGCGCTGAACCCCACTTAGCCAACAACACTCATTATTAAAGAGGGAACTCTTGCATAAGAAATACAGAAAATAGCAAACAAGAAGATTCAGTTTTTTGTTTTTGCTGTCTTTGTGTGTGACTGTGCTCCTTTGACTTCTTCCTTTAGACCAGGCGTTCAAACTGTTGAGCTTTTCTCCAGCTGTCCCCGTTGATAAGTGATGCGCGGAAGTCAGGCTAAAAGAATCAAAGCGGTGTTGGTGGGGGCCGGTGTGGGAATGCCCCTTAATAGATATCAAAGGATGTGTCCCAGGAGACGTCAGCTTTCACACAACCAGCAGGGGCCGGTCTGCTCTGGGCATTTTCCGGTCTCATCAGTGTCATCGGCAAATGACTGCTCCACAGTATCTGACAATGGTCTGCTGCTGAAGGTAGCCGCGGTGACAAAGTCATAATGAATCCTTCCTGTTTTGTGTCCTTGGGAGCTGCAGGGGTTGAATAAGGTAAACCATGTAAAGTGCTGGTTCATCTAATGCATTTAATGCTGCTGCTGCTCACCTTATGGTTAAATGTTGCTTTAAAGTACACTACAAGGTTGTATTTCTTTTTAGGCCTGATTGGATATATATTCTGCCAATATTCACTATCCTCCAGAGCCGAATTAGGGATTGATTAGCTAATCTTGTTTTTTTTTACGTTTTTGCATGGCGACACAGGTCTTGTGGTCTTATTGTGACTCACTTGCCTTATTTCATTTAGTCCATTAGGCCTACATAGTAATGCTGTCTGGGTACTCGTCCACATAAGTTCATTTGACCTTCTCTAAACAGAGAGGCAGCAAGGAAGCATTTAGCCTAATACAAATATATCTAATTACTGAAATTACACTTGAACTGCGATGTAAGTATCGTACTGTAGCGCCAAATGGGAGCCGCATGGTTTGAATAACATTATTATTAGAAAGTTATTCAGTTTAAGTGTTAATAGTGACCTATATATAACATTATAACTGTTTACAAAAATGTGATATTGTGTTCCTCTCATGCTGATGTTTTGTTGTTGGTGATCATATGTACTGTATGTGTGTGTACAGTATTATACAGTATGTATTATCCAGCGAGAAGCAGACGGAGAGAAGAGAGCATGTGGCATAATGTCAGATTAATCCTGGATTTAACTGTGGCTCTTTGAACCCAATATTTACTGAACCAGTATGTTTTGGTAAACATGATACAATGGTGGATCTAAACACACAGCCAGTCGCACACAAAGCCAATTGTGTTTAGTGGGATAAAATGACAAAATGTTGAAATTAGATCTTTGCAGCAATAAAAGTTAGATAGATCTGCAGTAGCAAAACGAATACTAGACATGATGATGGCTTAACAGCTGAAGTAACCCTCTTCTGTGTCTTATGGAAATAATTTTCATTTCATTTAAACCTCAGTTGTTGTTGTTTTTTGCCAATTTTCCTGCAAACTGGTTTATCACTGTCAGCCATTATTAACAGCCTATAGCCTTTTTTTCTTTAAATTCCAGCGTGAAAATATACAGATCAACACTCTGCACTCAATCTGCAAGGGAGTTACTTTTTTATAACCAGCCACATTTGGTAGCTTGCTTTTGTCTTCTTCACCGCCTTTGTTATTGCATTGTTTCCTTTAGTCGTTCAACTCCTAGTCTTGTCGATCATCTACTAACATTCCCTCACTCTTACTCACCTTCAAGGCCATAATTGGCCAAACATGCCCTTTAACTAACTGCAGTAGAACAGGTGAAACCAGATGATAACAATGGTTACGTGCCACATAGAAAATACAAGAAGTAAGACAGTGTGTGTTGCAGCAGAAAGAGTGCACCATGCTCAAGGATATCCCAAAATAGTATAAAACAACAGTATAAGATAATAATGAGATCTGATGTTTTCCACTGCCTGTGCCTTTTCTTTTTTTTCTTTTTTTTTTGCACCGAGTCACACTTTATCTATGCACCTGTTTTTTACACCTCGGTTTTCAACATGTCAGCATCCTGGTAAATCATGTCACAGAGTGTCTAAGTGGAAAGGCTCTTTACACATTTTTGAGCCGTTCCTCTGAAGTCAACCTCCTCCAGCGCCGGGGAAGCCATGCTGCATACTGTTTGGTTACCATGGAGATGAGCCAGCAGCACTGTGAGACAGAGAAAGCCTACAGTTTGCACCCCGGCATCGACTGGTGGTGAGACAAACCCCGGGTCCCCTGCATTCAAACCCAAAAACACTTGTGCTTTAAACCTCTTAACGCGCAGATACACTCATGTTCACTTCTCATCTATTGTTCATGTGTTGTTGAATTAGTCAGAGTGGGTTGTTTCAGCCTCTGAGAACCCTTAAACCCCAGCTCTCCAAAGCATGACACCGCAATGTTCCCATTTCCACTGACGGATCCGTGTGCGTGCCAATGTGTGATACTGTAGTAGTCACATCTCTGTCAGTCGGCTTAAAGTTTCACTAACCTAAAGGCAAATAGAAACAGTTCTGGGTGTGCTGGTAGAAAGCAGAGCAGGGTGTGGCATCGTTTACACTCCGTATTTTAGGTTCCAACAGCACGCTTACGGTCACAGTAATTACATTGTTACATAGAGTAATAGAGCTGAACTATGTGTGTCTAAAGGCAGCACACTCGCCACACTACAAAGTGATTAAAATGGCATCTATTTATGTAAAGATAATCGCTCACTATTACCTTAACCACATGCTTCCCTTCAGCTCCAGATGATTCCTCTGTATTTTTTTCCCCTCCCCTTCAGAGATCAGGAATCACAATTTTTCTTTATGTTGCCATGGTTACTGGTTACTTGCTCCGTCTTCCAGTGGAGAGGAATTGGTATTCTGTAGTCACAGAGGCCTAAATTCCTGTCGGACCCGGCGGCCTGCAGACGTGGAGCAACAGCTGTCTTCGCCGAGGCTGCGTCCGCTGCTCATGGTTTCGTCGTCTTGTGGCTGAGCTTGCTTCCAAACTGCGGCCCTCGCAAATGTGAGATTTCACCTCAGGGCCACGTCCACATTTGTCACTCACGTCGTGGAAAGAGTGAATGCTAATGCTGCTCATACCGCCACAGGGTGGTTCACGCCAAGGGCCGAGGGTGCGGGCAGCGCTTCATTAAAATGGGGACGGTGTTGTTGCTGTGCTGCTTAACAAGATATAACCTGACACCTGGACGTACCGTTCAGCTTGGTGCTCCAGAATTTTTTGGGGAATTTCATCAGTGCTTTCTGAAGGATACATTTCATTGATTGGATGGCGGTCCTCTTGAACCCAATGGAATATCTTATCATTTACTGACGCAAAGCTTTATAAAGACATTCATGGGTCCAAGATGATGAATCCTAATGATGTTAATGATCCCTTGGCTTTTACTATAGCACAAAATAACACATTTTACCATGCCAACACACTAAATTAAGATAGTGAGCAATGCAAACAGCATCAGAATCTCTAAACCACTGTACAGTACTGTATATATAATTTAATTAAATATCACCACACCTACAAAAAGAACACATTTCTTTGGACAGAAATTCAATGTGCGTGTGTGTTAGAATTGATTTAAAATCTGTTCTCGTCTCGCCCAGCGTGCCCAGAGACACCGAGACATCATTTTTTAACATCACTGTGACCGCATGCTTTTGGATTCAGCAGGCGTCTGACGATACACTGGTTATCGCAGCGCCATCACGGGTGCCTTTTCAAACTAAGAGTGCTTTCTTGGCTGTTGACCTTAATCCTCAGCCACAGGAAGCGCAGCCGCGGTCTGAGGCCCTTGTCTCTACATCTGCGTGCTCTAAGGTCAACTATATGCTGACAGGGAAATCCCAGCTGGCTGGCCAAGTGATAATTAGAGGTTCATTGTGAATACATTACAATGCTTAAATGTGATGGAGGAGGGGGTATGGGTTCTTTTCTGGCCCTTAGGTGTCCCTGGGGCTAGTTTGAAGCTATGGCATATCATTTTATAAACAAAGCATATCTGCCATTGCTTGGTCTAATCTGTTTACTTTTGACCTTTTACGTTGTTCAAAAAATAATAAGGACTGAATGTTGTTTTTGCAGTGATGGACGCCACAACTCACAGACTGGATATAGTGACTGTCTTGTCATTATCTATGCATTTTGAGAGCGTGTAAAGAAAGTTAAGGATGTGAGGTCACAGCAGCTTTTATCAATACAGTGACTCAACTACATCACAGGGCAGAGGGCCTCTGGATTTGCTGCACACAGGGCTAAGTAGTTTAAGGCTAATCTGAAGGAGGCCGATTGATTGGCCTCACGGGTAAAGCAGCATGCGCGACTGTCATTATTTATTACTGGTGAAGATTATGGTGCAGCAGGACAGTAGCAGCAACACATCTCTCAACAGACCGTCACCTGCCTGCTCCAACACCCACCACACAACGCTCCCAAGTCTCATCTTCTTCACAGTGTGTCCCGCTCCAAAGAAAAGAATCTGCGGTGGTCTGAAGTGAGGTGGTGAGGCAGAAAACTGCCCTTGCAGCCTTTGATTCAGAGAGTGTTGATGCCACACTCGGTCTCCAGACACCAGTGGAATCCCACAGTGTGAAATCATGAGCGGAGTGATGTTGTCTGTCAGTAAAAGGCTTTTCTCTGGCAGCTGCTGAACCATAGAGTATTCGTATCAAGCGTTAAGCGTCCTGTGAGTTGAGGTGTAAGTAATTGAAGGAATAATTGAGAGATTAATCAATAATGAAAATACTCATTAGCTGCGGAATTAATTAAGTCAGTTAAACGGCAACCATTTTCATAATCAATCAGTGTGTGATTTCTATGATCTGTTGGATGCAGGTTCGGAAATGTTAAGATTTTTCTGCTTAGTGAATTTTGCTGGAAAAATTGACAGATTTCACAATAAAACGAGACAGAAAAGTTGTTTTTTGCTGAATTAATTGCTGATTGCTCAAATGACTTTAACACGTTGATTCAAAAACCATGCAAACATTAAATACTACCATGAAGTAGGGCAGGTTATGTTTTTTGCAGTCATAGTTTCATTTGTTAAAAATCTTCAGTTGCTTTGTAGCTGCTGCTTTTTCGAATTATTAATGTCTTTGGCTGTGAAATTTTGCCGAGCCAGGATCTACATATTAATTATGTTCTTAATAATGCTCATGCAGCATGTCTTAATGACGGCCCATATTATTACTATGTTCCCTCTGTTGCTCTCTCTTGATCTCTCCAACACACACACGGCACCGTAAGCAGGCATCACAGTGATTATGTAGATCAGTGTGTCTGCTCCTATATTAGCAAGCTGCTGTTTATACAAGCAGGGTGGCGAATTAACTTATACTTAATTAACATACCTTGGATATTAATTTTTTTCCACAAGAATGTGTCCCATCTGTTTTGTACCTGATGAATTTGTGCATGGGTTTGAGGCATGGTGAAGTATAGTTGTCTGTGGTGCTGCCTGAGCCAATAGCAGGTCTCTAATTCAATAGCTGGTTAGTTTGAGATGTATGATACTGTCTTACAGTCCTGGTGGTATGTCCATATTTAAAACAGGGAAAACTAAATATTGAAACAGTTGGTGTGGAAACATGCACCCGTGCAATCACAGATACATTTCTGCCAACTGTCCCACAACTCATCTAAAATTTAGATCCCAGGGGAAGCGGTGCTCAGTGAAGATGTAAATGATCCTGCTGTGTAATGGCTTGGTTTACTGGGAATAGGTGCATGAGACTGGAAGGTAGTCTTGCCTGGTTCGCGCTCGAACTCAGCCGACCGTGACAGATTGTGGATTGGATGTGACTTTTTAGGGTTGTGGTTTTTTTCCAGCTCGTGATGTGATGCGGAGAGGACTAGTGAAGAATTAGTGCCATTATGGAAGACTGAGTGTTTTTTTCCCTTCAGCTCCCTCTGTTCGAAAATTGGACTGGACTGGCATTCTCTCAGATGAGCCTCATGTTGCATTTATTCACTAGTTAGATTTTTTAAAATCTTTTTCACAGAACAAGGGGCCCCAAAGCATCAGATTTAACCATAAAAGTTCAGTCTGATACTTTTTAATGTGTAATTCACCAGACAGTCTGTTGTGCACAGCTCCCTGGTGTATTCTATAACAAGACCATCTGACCTGAAGGTCAAGCGAGGCATGTCTGCAGCCGACTGACCATAATCAATCCAAATCGTTAAGAATTACCACCTTGACATGCTTTTGTATTTAGATTAAATATGAAAGGCTTGTCTCTTTCTTGGCCTTACCTTGTGGGAGTTGTCTCTCACAGTTACACTTAATTAATCTCTTAATTAACCTATTGATTGCCTGCACTTTCACAGCTACAGTGCTCTACAGTATTCACGGCTCCATGAGGGAACGTGCCGTGTCTTCATTCTGCAGGTGGAGGAGGTTATCAGTGCACACAAATCACTTGCAGATGAAGACCCCGATTACACTTGTTTTCCTTTTGCTTAATTGCCACAAATCAAAAAATGCAGGGCAACTAATAATTAATTTCATCATCAATTATTTAGTCAATCAACTGATACTGGAAGAAAATAGTGGAAAATGTGCATTATAACTTCTTACAGCCCAGGGTGATGGATTGAGATAGTCTGTTTAATTCATTCGAGTTCTGTACCCATTAGATATTGGGTTTTTCATATCATATATGGTAAAGATCAAATCAGCATAATTGAAGCTGTAAAAGTGAATGTTTTGCATTTTTGCTCGACAAATCTTTAAAATTTATAATTAATCCAATTATCAATCATCAGGAGTTGATAATGAGGGAATATCATAACATGTCTGTGAGTATCTGTGACTTTTGTACTGGCTTATACTCAAGTATATGAGAAAATGTTTCTGGAACAAAAGTCTTTTCATGTCATTTTCCTTTCTTGAATATTTCTTATGGTGATAGCAGTTTAAAATATATTATTCAGTTCTTCAGTCTTCCTTTATTTAGCTCAACTAAACACCAAGTCTCTGCCTAAATGTGAAGCGACGCATCCTCCCCCTGAGTGACAGTAATCCTGGGCTCTGCAAAAGGGCGCTAGTGGAGAATAAGCAGCATGGGTCCCAGAATCTGGAGCTCCCTGAAAGGGATTCAGGCAGATGACGGAAAAGGAGGCCAATCTTTTTAGTAATTCCAGCTGCCTTAAAACCCTCACTTGCCCTCCGCTTATTTTAATGATACTCCAAGTTAGGTTTGGGCTTGACAGAATATTATCCTGTGTTGCATCAGTGTATTTTTTTTACCTTCATATTTGCAAGCATACCAAAGCATGTTGGCCCAACCTCTGCTGTTGCTGCTGCTGCTTGTTTACTATCTGCGCTAATGATGCAAACCCACAACTATTAGATCTGTCTTCTGATTTATGGTGCTCTGGCTAACAGTAGGAGGCTGTTGCACACTTGCTCAGTGCACTCACTCTAAGTATTCAGCAGCACAACAGTCACAACACGACACTTAATTATTCTTTATGCAAAATCAATATGTTTCCAGTGGGCCTGTAGGAGGGCAGGCTAGAAAAGAGGGGGAGTTTTTTAAGATGACAGGGTTGGTGGGTGGGTTGGGGGGCGGTGGGGGCTTGCTACCTTTATCTCTCTCAAGCCTCTATTGAATCCAGGGGGACATTATTTTCATGGCTGTCCTCTCAGTGCCTGGAGGCTGGCCTACTGTGACAGAATGACTGTGACAGCTGTGGCAGCACAATCATCACTTTTGCTTTCAATTTTGTTGATATTTTTCATCTGCGCTTCATGATTTCTGCGAGAGAGGAAAAAAAAGAAACAACTGATGTAAAATCAGGAAGAATCACTGATCCTGAAATAATTCAATTACTTAGGGATTTCCTGTAAAACATTGGATGTCCCTTTTTAATTGGGCAATGTTGCACGTTGCATGTTTTAGTCATGGTACAAAGATGTTAAAGTTGTCCCAATTATGCTGCCAACATATGCATGGTCACACATGCACATGTGCTGTGAGGGTACGCAGGTAATTAGACAAGATTATCAGTACATTTGCCGGCCTTCAGTGTCCCTCTGTCAGCTTCCCGCTGTAGTCGAGTCACCCTGGGAATCTCTGCAGCACGTGACCTGAATCTCAATGAGCTTTAGCTGCCACTGACCTCCCTGTCCTACCTTTCCCTTACAGTGCACAATATATATACAGTATATATATACGTATACCTGCTCATGCACACGCACACATACATACATTTGTAGCCACCACAGACCACGCAAAGATCCCCATATGCTGAGGCATTCACTGTTCAATTGCTTTATTGCAACAGAAGCCCTGGGAGTATGGGACAGACGGATGGACACTGGTGTCTTCACATATGTTTTCAATAAGGATTCAGTGTGGGAATGTGTCAGCCAGCCTCTATAAGCAGTTCTGCACTCTCAGCCCTGCCCCTGAGCTGTGTTATCAGAACAGCCATGGTTCACTTACAAGTAGCCAAAATCATTCCTGGGATTTTTCCACTGCCACTGCTGCTTCACATGTGCTTTTGATTGGGTTGTATCTCCTAAAATTTCCTGAATTCAGTTTATTTTGATATCACTTGATAAAAAAAAAAAAATCAGCTCTCAGATACAGTGCTTAGCTTATGTGCTGTCACATGAGGTGAGCTCTGTAGATAGCTTTAATTCCCCAAAGTGACCTTTTCCCTACCCCTGCTCTACATTTGCTTATTCCCTCCTTGGAAATCATAAAGTCTCTTTCATCTTCGACCTCGATCGACTTCCTGTGCCGTGGCTGAATGTCACAGCTGAAAACCTCCCGCTGTAAAATGACTGCTGCATTATATGAAGTATAACAGAATCAGCAGGGGCCACTGGAAAAGCAAGGCCCAAGACACATGGAGGGGGAAAAAAGTCGTTAAATCCCTTTCCAACAATGGCTGACCACTTGGCTCAGATACCATCCTCCAGTGCACCACAATCAACCAGGCTCTTTGTTCTTTCTGCCTATCTGGAGCCTAAAGGCATCGCCAGTCTGTTTACCACACATGCCATCCTCCCAGCCCAACCCCCTCCCTCCCTCCCTCCCTCACTCTCCCCCAGGAGAAGTTTGGGGAGCACTTCCTAGCCTGGCTTGTTGCAAATGAAGTGGACCATACCAACAACTCCTGGAGGGGAACAGTTGAGGTTACACAAAGCTGCTTTACACCTGACCTTTATTTTTGTTTTTTATTTTTTTGCTGACAGGAGCTTAGTAAAAAAGAAAAAGAGGTAGGGGTTGGACGGTTGGAGGGTTGGAGGGGTGGGGGTGGTTATTTGGTCTACCCTGAAGTGGAAACCCAGGCGGACATTTGTGCAGACATAGCTGTCATCTTTACTTAGCCCTCTACTGTCAGATGGAGCATGCGGAGGTCAGTGTAGCGACGCGAGCGTGCCAGCGCTCGTACACATGTAAACAGTAGTAGCGTGCACATGAGGCTGTGTTCAAACCGAATGAGCCTCGACAAACCCTCCCTACCTGTGTGTCTGGTGTGGGACTGAGGCTGTGGGATCGGGGATGCGCTGCCTCACAGTCCTCCAAAGTAGACCAGCCCCGGTGCTTTTATGGACATAGGTCATAGAAAGGCAGATTGGTGACATTTTCTTGGTATTGTACATGATTAAAGAAATGTCAGCTGCGTAGTGAGACATTTCCCTGAGACTGTAACCTTTCTGTCGGGGGAGAGGCCTCACAAACATCAAGTGTAAGCTGGATGTCATGGTGCAGAGGTCACAGCTTCTGCTTTGTTTGCTTGTTTTTACTTGTAATTATATGCAACTGTGTAATTGTCCACATGCTGATAAAAATAATCAGCTTACTGTTGTACCCCCCATGCCTGCACAGTTGCTATGGTGAACAAAATATGAATGTTTTTGTATGTAACTTGGGAAAACAAGAACGCAATAAGGATTGCCATATCCCCCACAGGATGAATTATAATAACTGTAACATAACAGTGCCATCATCAGTGTTCAATGAGTAAAAGTTGCTTTAATGATGTGAAAATAATGTGTTACAACGCTGAAGAAAGCCTCTTGCTGAAACGCGTATAGGACATCATACTACTGCTGCCTGGATTTTAAAAAGTTAAGAGGTTGTTTGACCCACATGAGTGCTGGCTGTTTGTGATTTTTATGAGCTTCTTTTGCTGTGCACCTGTAAATTGTTTTTTTTTTAATCAATATTGAGTGTGCTAACTTTTTCTACAAACTTGTGACAGTGTTGCAATGAACCTATTGAGAAAGTAACCTTACATTCTGGCTGCAGCAGGCAAGTATTTCCATTGAAAAAGTTAGCTCACATTTAGCATGTAGCAGCTAGCTGGTGAATGTAGCGAACGATTCTTTTGCTAAATAGCTTGAGTTATTTTCTTCATGAGTTGATAGAGAACAAAAATGAAGTTATGCTGTAAATAGTGAATTCACTTGCTGAGTATGCTAACAATGTCATTTTGAGCTTGTTAGCTCTTGCTGACTTTAAAGAGGAACTACGCAGGAATTTATCTTATGCTACATTTTTACCACAATTAAACAGCTTTGGAGAAATTGTGATGGTATAAATTATTTGTAACTTGTTACAAGGAAGAATGGAGACTCTGCCTTCCACCTAGCGTCCGACCCGGTGTCCCAGCTCTCATCCCGTGACACAAACGCACTCTGGAAGCCGTAATCTCTTGTTTATGACAGATAAGGCTACACAAATATACATGTTGTAACACTGTATATATAACATTATCCACCGCCCCATGGATCGCCGGCTTCGTTAAAATAAATGCACATGGCCAGGAGGAGTTGCATAGTTACCCTTTAAATTTCCCTCAAAGCAGAGCCCCATACATATCTTAGTCTGGCTTTGTATTGTGTTGGACAGCATGTTGGCAGCCACTACCAGCCCTTGGTATTGTGCGTTAGCAGTTGACTGAAGGAGTGCAGACCACACATTGTGGCTGGAGAATGCTTCACATTTTAACAGCAGGAAAATCAGAGGTGTAAATAATAATAATAAAACGGCTGGTTGCTGAATTCATTTTGGCTGACTTCAGTTTTCCAGTGTCCTCTAGCTGATCGTGCTGACTCACTGTGGCACATTCACTGCTTAATGGGAGATTGCTCGCGCTTCGTAACGAATGTAATTTCCAGTCTCCTTATACTTTCTTATGGTGTCGTCAACAAACTTCCCCCCTTTGGTGTCCGGGTTTCATGATTGTGTCATAGTCACAATCGCACGCACTACAAGACTTTACGGCGAAGGCCATGTTACATAGTGTACCATGGTGTGCCTGCGTCATGACAACCGTCAATCCGTGTGCCTTATGCTTCATTAACAACAGCGCTCTCATTGTGTTGGCTGCAGCAGTGTCAAATGCCAGCCCCATAACTCCCCGAGTCTGCAACAGCTGCATTTAATCAAGCCTTGCCTGGCTCTAATCAGCCTGTGCCTTACCCATCTCTGCTTGGCTCGTGGTCATTTTACACTGACAGCAGATTTATAAGGCTGGATATGAGAGTGCTCCAGAGAGAGAGAGAGACAGAAACACTCCTCAGCCTTCGCTGCATTCAGCTCCTTGTTCCTGGAGCCTGCACAGAGAACATTTGTCCAGAAAACACGAGACCCAGGATTCATTCAGGGGGTTGTTTCTTCTGCCCATTAGTAAGCAGTATGTGTGTGTGTGCGTGTTTGAAGAGCGTGTTCTTGGCTGATGACCTCTTTCCCTCCAGCCTCCTTGTGGCCTCCCTCATCAACTCCATCACCATATGGAAACAGCTGGTCCCCGGTGGTAGGATGCCCTCTGCGCTGCATGAGGCAGCCTGGAGAGAGAAAAGTGGTGCTTCACACAGGAAGGACAGACGCAGGGAGGAGTGGTGGGAACGGGGAGGCTTGTTTTTTGGGGGAAGATTAAGGATTCGGTTTGTAGAAGTGTAAACCCCTCTCACTAAGCTGCTGGAGATTAGGTTTTTTTATTCTTTAAGCATTAATAGGAACACAGGCAGTGTCGCTATTTGCCTTTGAAACACTACATAGATTTACAGGCGGGTGTCAGCTCAGTTCAGCTGCATGAAGGGATTTTTTTTTTTTTTTTTTTTTAGTAGTAGTAGAAGTAGTAGCATTTGCCGAAGCAGCTCACTCTCTTTCTGGGTTAAAGCAGTGGAGAAACCGCCTCCTTGAAACATACTCTGACACAGTCCTGGATCATTATCCAAGCCAGGGGAAAACCGCTACTATAAACACTCACATTCTGTAGCTGTAGCCGTGTTATGCTCTGCTCTGGTGCAAACTGGTCACGGGGAAGCAGCCAGGCAGAAATCCTCCCGTTGTGTGCCTGACAGAGCTCTGTCTCTCCTTAAGGCATCTGTAACAGAAGGAGAGCGTTTTTTTCCCGTGAAAATCCCTGACATTTACTTGACCTTACATAGGAATTCCCCTCCCCTCCCTCTTTCCGTAAAGACTTGGTGGCTTTTTCGAGGTTTGTGTGGTGTCACATTGTTGTTATTTGTCAGTGGGCGGCGAAGTCATTCTTCAAAGCCGCCTGTGTGTGTGCGCCGGATGCGGGGTGAGCGAGGACAGAGGTGGTCAGAGGGAGACTCGCTTTTTTATTCCGTTTTGATTCCGTATCTCCCTCAAAGGGCCACCGATCCGTCACCAGTGACAGCAGCGGCTCTGAAAACACAGATCAAAGACGGGGTCCACGCCCCCCTCTAGCTGCGGCGGCTTTTGGCCAACTCCGCCTTTGAACGTCAGGATGGAAGGAGGGAGCAAAGAGAGAAATTTAGACAGAGCTGTCATTTATTTGGGTGACATTAACTACCACAGGGTTTGACAGGTCTACAAAATACAACTCACTTTTGTCCCTGGTTTCTCTTCTCTGTCAAAACTAGTCTTCAGAGTTTCCTGAAGTTTGGCCGGTCTTCACTTAAATAAGAGTATAGAATGTCACTGGGTTTGCTGTGAACAAAAGATGAGATTAGACCTAGACGTAGTTATTGTAGATGGTCATAACAACCTCGCTCGAGTGTTATTCTAACCGGGGATCTTTGTGTTTTCTTTTTTTTCTCACAGCAAAAAGCTTCAGGCAAGATGCTGTTTGACCTGGTGTGCTCCCACATGAACCTCATCGAGGGTGATTACTTTGGCTTGGAGTTTCAGAACCATCAAAAGATGATGGTGAGTGAGGATGAAGATGAAAGTGAAATAGAGCCTCTTCCCACACATCCCAGATTTAGTGTTGCTTTAAAAATAAATCTACTTCATAACATATTTTTTCTTCTTCTTCTTCACAGGTTTGGTTAGACCACATCAAGCCTATTATCAAGCAGCTCAGGCGTAAGTGTTTCAAACCTCTTTTTAAAGAAGAACAAAAACTAAAGGCAGAATATTTAATAACGTACAGTATATTGATGTATCCATCCACACGCAGGACCGAAGCACACAATCCTGAGGTTTGCTGTGAAGTTCTTCCCTCCAGACCATGCCCAGCTGCTGGAGGAGCTAACAAGGTGAGCGCCTCTCCATATAATTAACCTCATTCTCATCTCTGCATCATCATGCATGCGTTCCAGTTGGCACCGAAATAAGCATTTATACACGACGTGTCACCGTAAATGACTTCTGGAAGTGATTGTAGGGGCATAAATGACACGTGCTCCGGTTCCTAAAAGATTTACTCCCCACTCAGCTTTGCAGTTCTCATGTCATGGCTGCCGTGTTTTCCTGATTTAGCCCCCGGGAGATTAGCACGGCACTAATAATTTTTCTGGTTTCTTTTTTCCGCTTTGTGGAGCTGAGTCGCAACTTGCACTGAGTCAGAGTGGAGAAATGAACAGCATATACATAGTAAAAAAAACAAAAAACACACAAAAATCCTGCTGCTAAAGTGGACAATGTTGCATTACTGAGAGCAGACCTGTGTAATTGACATCACAGTTTTATGGGACTCCCCTCCTGAACCTGTTATTTGGATCATATATGTTGTTTGTGTCCATGGGAAGCAGAAGTGAACTTGTTACACACTGAAACAAAAAAACAAAAACAAAAAACAGCCAGGCTGCATTGTATTTGATCAGGAATTCAGCTGCAGATGTTTTCTTGGATTCTGCTGTAGATGTTGTTTCTGAGCTGAGGTTCATTTGATGTAGCTCCAGCGCTGGAACGCACCACCACCACCACCACCACATCTACCCCTATTTTTTTTATGTATACTACATAATGTGAAATTCTGTTTTTGCTTGTGTCCAGGTATCTGTTCGCCCTCCAGATCAAACAGGATCTCTCCAGTGGACGTCTGACCTGCAACGACAGCAGCGCCGCGCTGATGGTCTCCCACATTATCCAGTGTAAGTCCCTCACAACTGTTTCCTCAGCATCCACACATCTGAAGCCTGTCTTTGAAAAACATATCGTGCTTTTTTTTTTTTGTCATACAAGAGCTTATCATCAAACATTGTCATATAGGGAACAGCACACTGTATCAAATTGATTATCTCTGTGTTGCTATGGATACCTTTCAGACAGATGCCTGAATGTAATCTTGGAGAAGTCCTTCAGAGCCAACCACACACAGCGTGGTTAAAAATATAGACATTTTTATAACCTGACATTTCTGAGCCGCAGTCTGTTGGCCAACAGTGATTAAAGAGGACGTGGATGATGATAGAGATCTAGATGTAATTAATTATATTGTCTTAATGATGGGATAACTTGAGCAAATGGGTTTTCATTCTGTGCCAAGCAGCACCAAATCTTCTCTGGAGGCTTATTAACAGATTTAATGTTGATTTGTCCTTTATCTTACAACCTACCATTGTTTTATTAAAGGTATTCTGCACAATAACGTGAACTTTTTCCTTCCTCTTTCAGCTGAGATTGGGGACTTTGAGGAGAGTCAGTGCCGGTCACACCTCCTCAACAACAACTACATCCCAGACCAGATGCCCCTGATTGACAAGATCATGGAGTTTCACTCGAAGAATATGTGAGTGGCCGGAGCTGTGGAGGACTGTGAGCTGTGTACACTGAGAGTTATTATTTAACCAGGCTCATAACGTCATCGCTCAACACCAATTATTCTGTTCACCCGTGAACAGGAAAAGTTGTTTCAGACCTTGCGCGTACCCCCCCTGGGAAATTTTTATTGTACAGGTGACACATACAGGAAAGCAGCCATTGAATAAACGGCTTGTTTCTTTCTCCCAGAGTTCCCTGTGCAGCTCTTTATCAGAGCTCAGCTCAGAATAGCCGGTCTTTGTAAGTTGTTTTACAGCTTCTGGCCAGAGGAAGATATGAGTTTGACTACGGCTCTAACAAAAAAAAGCTTGCACTGCTCCAAAGAAGAGGACCGCAAGCTTCACATAATGACTCACACAGCTGTTGTCAGCTGGTTTGGTCGGTCAGAACCCCAGGATTTCAGCATATTCTCAGGTGTCTAACGCAGCAGCTTGTGTGAAGTGAAGTTGGTTATTGAACTCGGCTCCTTTTTACTCAGTACTTTTCCTACTATCTGCCTCTAGTTTAACAGGCGTATGCTGCTGGGAGTATATTACTGGAGACCCTCCAGATCTCCTCCCACCATCCTGCCTCAAAATGTCAAAATCATCCGTGCACAAGTTTGAATTCGAGCCAAAGCTTTTGCAAACCCTCGTCTTACCTCTGCGTTACAGCGAGCCGTGCCAGAGATGGACACACAGTGGGCGGCTGCTGCTACATGAAAGGAGCTCGATTAGATTTGACTGCTCTCTTTGACTTGCTTTTTTTTCCCTCCCCCTGAGGCTTTCGTAGTTGATAACTGTAACTGCACTTCTTCTGGTTGGATGCCATGCTGAGTTAAATCTCTTATTAAGTACCACACACAGGAAACAGGAAGGCTTATGCGCTGATAAGAATTAGGAAAGTTAGTTAGCATCGGCAGCCCCTCCCCAACCTTCCACCATCATGCTCTAAAAACTCAGATAAACACGAGAAACCTGGATCCACTCGGACTCGGTCTCTCACCTCAATTAGTGAGCCACACAGCAGGGTGATAAGGCAGGAATTAATTTATTTGTCCAAAAATTTACTGAAAGAATAATGAATGCTCGGGTTTGTTCTTGTTAACTTTAAGTGGTACGAGTATAATTAGTGCTTTAAGATTTACTGTCCTCAATTCATCCTGCCTGCTCCAGTTTTTTACAGAACACATTCTGCTCTAGTCCTTATTTTTCTTATTGTCAGTTCAACACAATGAGGTCTATAGATGAACTCCTTTTCTCTGGCATTCGCTGAAACGATAGTTGTAGTTTTAAAAGTAAAGATAAATCACTAGGTGCATTTCTATCTACTCTGTCTTTATGCAAATTTGCAGTTTTAGCACAAAGAAAATCTAAGAAAGAAATAAAAGAAAAGAAAAAAGTATATTCAGATTATCACACTTGATGAATACCCCATAAAATACAAAAACATATCACTTGAATATCACTTAAAATGGCAAAAACCAAAACAAATGCTTGAGGGATGATGAGGAAACTGTAGTGTTGCTATCGTGAATACATGAAATAAACATTTTCCACAGTGTTTTCCATTGTTTTAGATTTGACTGTTGCTCTTTTAATTACGACTTGATGATGATGATGATGGCAACTAGGGTTGTAAACGATAAACCGATGCGACCGGATATTCGGTTTAACAAGTGAGAGATTCGGCTGCATCGGTAGCAGCCTCCTGAATCGATACAAATTAGCCATGAATTCTTAGATGAATCGGTTGTAGGGTCATGAATCGGTTATCGCTATTTAGCCGTTAGCGGTCTCTTTAATAACTCATAAATCAATCAGCAGGCCAAATAAAAACTATTTTTTTCTTAGTTACAACACGATTCGCTAACTGGAGTAGTTTCATGTTGTATCCGATGACAGGAGGGAGGGGGGGTTAACAGATGACGTCCTGATGTTAGCTTTGCTGCTGCTGTTAGTAGCACACTCCCCATCCAGGGGCTGCTCCTGTGTCTGCTGCTGCTACAGTTAGAAAACCTGCTCCAAACTGCGGGTGTTGAACACCGGACCCGACGTGGAAGCATAGACTTCTGATAACTCTAAACCCTGCTGAAAAAAAGCAGCCGTGATCGCCGTGACGATGACCGACAACTACGTTTTGACGGCAATGTTGTGAGACGAGCGTTAGCTGCTGTTAGCCACTGCCTGTAGCTCAGCTTGTTAGCTTCATCAGAGACATGGCTTCATTGATAAACAAACGGAGCGATAATCTTTTATACAGTCTATGCTCTGTATGCGCTGGTCTTGTTGCTACGGTAACCTCGCTCTGACACAGCAAGGAGTTGGTGCTGAACCTAGAACTGGTGCTAAGCAGCACTGGCCCCGAACCAGCACCTGAACCAGCTGGGTGGAGAAGGGGTCGCATGGCTAATTTACATAAACTCTTACAGATACTGGTCCATGTCTAAATATGAATACATTGACATGTGATCTTGTTATTCTTTTTTCCTTTTTTTTTATTTCTTTTTTGCCAGTGCTTTAAAGCAACAGTGCTTGGAGATATGTGGTCTTTTATATATTTGAAAAGAAAATATTGTACTGTAGAATGGTAGTCACTTTCATAGAATTGGCTTCTTGATCTACAACAGATATTAACCGAAAATCGAATCGTCCTACACTGAATCGAATCGAATCGAATCGGTCTGTAATAAAAGGGTATCGTTTTTGAATCGAATCGTAATCTGTGTATCTAGATTCGAATCGAATCGTTTATCACAAAGAGATGTGCAACCCTAATGGCAACAGAGTGAAGAATTACGCTGCCAGCTGTTTATATCAGTATAATCATAACACTAGTGGTTGGAAATGTTTATTAAATTGCATTTTCTCCTGCTGATTTTCGAGAAATCTGTTGTCAAATGTGCTTCATACTGTAGTCGAATGGAAACTTAACTGAAGATGGATGAGCTACACGACACATAATAACGGGATCAGCCTGTCGCTGCTTTAGACCTTTTCATAGGATTTGCTGACATAAAGGGAAACAAAAAAAATATCACCAGCTTCATCCTTAACCTTCTTCCTGTTATGTTTTTTTTTGTGTTTACAGAGGTCAAACACCAGCAGAATCAGACTATCAGTTACTAGAGGTGGCGCGTAGGCTGGAGATGTACGGGATTCGCCTTCACCCTGCCAAAGATCGTGAGGGCACGGTGTTAAGCCTGACTGTGGCGCACACCGGCGTCCTGGTCTTTCAGGTCAGCTACACTAGTTTGTGGGTGGATTCTTTAAAAAATGATGACTGTAAAAAGTCGCACATGATCATTGAAAACACCGTGGCTTTGACTGAGATGAGTATCTTGTTTTAAAAGCCTGAATTCAAAGTTTATTGCCATTTTTCATCACCACAGGGACACACAAAGATTAACGCCTTCAACTGGTCTAAAGTTCGTAAACTGAGCTTCAAGAGGAAACGTTTCCTTATTAAGCTCAGGCCAGATTTAAATGTAAGTTATGTCGCTGATTTGTGTTGTGTTTAATCAAATCATACAGTAAATGTGGTGTAATCTAATAAACCTGACGATCTTTGTTGTTGCACTAGAGCTCATATCAGGACACTCTGGAGTTCCTGATGGCCAGCAGGGACTGTTGT
Source organism: Decapterus maruadsi (assembly GCA_030347415.2). NCBI lineage: Eukaryota > Metazoa > Chordata > Actinopteri > Carangiformes > Carangidae > Decapterus > Decapterus maruadsi. The sequence goes on along the minus strand of CM064902.1, from coordinate 15,653,350 downwards.
AAAGTCTTCTGGAAGATCTGTGTCGAATATCACGCCTTCTTCCGCCTCTTCGAGGAGCCTAAGCCTAAACCCAAGCCTGTGCTCTTCACACGAGGTTCCTCCTTCAGATTCAGGTAAAAGGGAGGTTGCCTCATAAAGCCGCTCTCTCTCGTCTCAACAGTTTCTGCCCCATCACTTAACAAGCCCTCCAAACGCTCTGCTTCAGTAGCTCATTATTCTGTCTCTCCTCTCTTTAGCGGTCGCACACAGAAGCAGGTGATTGATTATGTGAGGGAGTCTGAGTTTAAAAAGATCCCGTTTGAAAGGTAAAGGCCGTAGACATGTTTACAGACACATTTTGGTGCGTGTGTGTGTGTGTGAAGCTGCTCGGAGTGTGTAACACTGACCTTCAACGTCTCTGTCTGCCAGGAAACACAGTCGGGTCCAACACAACAGCCGCCTTTCGCCGTTGCCTTCTCCGCGTCACTATGAAGTGCCAACAGAAGTGAGTTTCTTATACTGTATGTTTTTAGTACATCTGTAGAGGACAATTAGCTTCTTCAGGTTCGTTACATCTACTGTAATGACTCCGATTGTGCTTCCAAAGAAAACTTTTATGGTTCTCTGAAAGTTTGTTTTTTCAGTCTTTAAAAACCTGCACAGTTCTGTCCAATACACCAATGAGTTCTTGGTAATTCCTGATTGTATTTTTTCTTAAACAAAAGTCATATTGTACATAATATTTTGTCAAATAAAAAGAAAGAACTGCCTATAGTCATTTTTATATTTTCCTATAGGGTTGGTAGAGATAGATACTGTAAGTGTAAAGTGCAAGAGAGACACTTTATGATGGAGAAAAAGCTTTTTGCATTAATATATGTATATAATATAAAATAAATATTTTATAAATATGGACTCCACAGTACAAAGCTAGGTCATATGTTGTCTGTGTGCAAGATGTACATCAAATGCAAGTCTTATTCTACCTGGTCTATACGTACAGCACCTGCCTGCACTTCTACTGTACCTCACATCAGCTAGTCTTCTTCTTCTTTCTGGGCTTTCACTTAATTTACTACATTACCACCACTAACTGTCCATTTGTTTATGATGTGTCACTTTGCATCACACACAACACACACACACACTTGCTCATCCAAACAGTGTCACAAGTCCCAGCAGGGGGTTAAAATAAAACCTCCGCAGGGAGCTGTCAGGTCAGTCAACAGTCCTTAAATTCTCTTCCTCTGTGTGTTTCTGACAGAGGGGTGCTCCAGGGGGCAGAGTCGAATCCCCTCCACGACGCCACTGGAAAGAGTCGGTGCTGGTGAGCGCAGAAGACCCCTCGGTGACGCAGGCGGCGAGGGCGAGCCCCTTCCATCAGAGAAACGGCCACGAGGAAAGAACGGGGTCCGTGTCCAGGATGGAGGAGACGAGAGGCTCGACGCCACCAGCCCACCCGGAACATCTGAGCACAGGTCCAGCATCTTGGGCTGCTAGAGGCGGCGGCTCTCCCGTCCCATACATTGACTGCAGCGGTGTAGATAGCGGGTACAACACAGGCAGGGAGCAGGCGGCTAGGTCGAATCACAGCTACAGGGACCAGGCCATGTCCCTCCGAGGGTCTGGCTCTGGGAGCATAAACGGGGTTTCTCAGGAGCACTTCCTAGGTAGGATGTGGCACAGGGAGTCCCCTTCGTCTTCTAAACCGCTGCTCAACACGAGCCATGACTTTCATGAGTCTCCTAGGCAGACACACACAAGACCTGAGCGCAGTCCAGTCCAGGGCATCATGGTGGACTTCAGGGAGAGGCACAGTAGCAGCCCCCTCCCTGCCCCACATATGATGGGAATGGGATCAAGGAGTGTCGTCACTGGTCCTGCCATGGACGCTTTCCGTCCAGCTGCTTCCCTCAGCCATGCTGAGCAGAACGGCTACGGTTCCCTTCCCCCTCACTTCGATGAGGCCCGGTACTCGCCGGTCCCCAGTCGCTCCCCTCGCTTACAGAAGCTTCACAAAATACGTCACAACTCCGACTCCATCCCAAACCTGGGAGCGCACTACGCAGGGCAGCAGGAGTCGCGTCCCGTCCTGTCGCGGGCCGAACGAATGGCCGCTCTAGAGCGCCGCATGGTGGCCAATGGGCTTTCAGCACCGGGCAGGCCTAGGACTAGTCTGGGGCATAAACGCTTAGGGCGTTCTGGCGTCACGCACGTCGGGGCGGTTCAGATGAACGACGGCTCCACCACCAGCGGTTCAGAGTCCAGTGAGTCGGAGCTGGAGACGAACAGGGGGAACTGCAGCAGCCCCCTGGTGTTCGGTAATCCAGCTGAGGCCGGCTCCTCCTCCTCACCCATACCCAGGAACAAGTTTTCCTTCGGCAGCCTCCAGCTGGACGAGGAGGCGGACGAGGACGGAGGCCACGCCTTCAGCGACGAGGACAGCCCAAAGATTTTCAGCTGTTAGCGCAACAGAGGGCCTTAAACCGTCTCTACAGGAGAGGTTAAACGGTTTAGCCCCGGGTAACAACAGTGTAAGAAAAGCAGGCGTCCAGTGGGTGACAGATTATTTCTGTCAGGAGACCACTGAAGTCTCCACCCTGCACGTTCACTGTCGTCCTCTTAAGCACTTTTTTTGCCCTCTCTCTGTCATTGGGAAGCAGTTCCCTTTGCAAGAGCGGCACAAAGGAAGGAATGTGTTCAGGGGTTTTCTCGTTTGCTGCACAGAGGTCCTTTATCTTTCAGCTTCCCTCTTTTAAATGTCTCTGCAAAAAAAACACGCAAGTGCCATATTAAGGATTTAACTCTAGCTGATAAAGAAATTAGTGGCTCTGTTTCCGTGTGTTTTAAACTCAAATATGATTCGAAGAGAATTTATCGTTCCAGTTGCACTTTGTCTTGCATTCACTGGACCGTGATGTAGACTTCATTTTTAAGTCATTGTGTCGTAGAGTTGTTGAACACTCAGTCCAGATACCGTCTCAGCTGCCTTATCATTTCTCATAGGGAAATCCAAATATCATTCCGTAACTGTGTCTAGATGGATCTGTTTTCTACTTTGAGAAGTTACATTTGTGCAAAACACAGTTTTGTTCATCATATATTTTTGACGAGTCCGGTGGATGACGTACAGTGTAATTGTGGCAGGTGTTGTATGGAGGTATATATTTTGTGTTTTGTCCACTAAGGTGGTAGGAATACAACAATGACAGCATTCAGAGAGCAACAGCGAGTTGGTCAGGCTGAGGTGAAAGTGAAATGTGCGTTGCAGTGGTATTTGAGCCACTCCACAGCAGTTGATGGTCTCTTACGGCTCCCCTCTGCATTTAACTCATGCTCGAGTGTCTCTGCCAGTAATTTGGTGTCACAAAGCCAAGTTCTCCAACAGATATGATGTCCACAAACTCTGCAATATTCGTAACAAACTGTCGCTGCTCTTTTATTTATTTTGGGGGTGTTTTCTTTCCTTTTCTTTTGCACTTGTGTTTTCATGTTTGTTTGTGTTGTTTTATCTGTTTGAGCAAACAATGACCTTCATGTCACTTTTCTGTTCTTTCTGTTTCTTTGTCCAATGTATGCACTTCTCTGTCTGTCAGCATGAAACTGTCATATCTTGTTTGTGTTTTTTTTTCTTTATTTCTCAGCTGTGACTGCATGTAAACCTGTTCTGTTACTCACTACTGTCTGTGTGGTGGAAAAAAAAACAATAATCCAGATTACCAGCATCTGGGTTTCCCTCACTGCAGTGATGCAGCCAACTGTTAATTATGCGAGAGGAGGGAGAGAACAGTTGGGTAAAGGATGACAGCAGCTTGGGAATATGCAGGCAGGGTTTTGTATCTGTGTATGTGTTTGTACTGTGAAAGGCAGTTTAAGGGCAACACCTCAAAGCGCAGAGTCCCTGTGCTCATCCATCACTGTCGACTGCCGTTGCAGTGCTCTCACCGGTTTCAGCACTGACATCCGAAAAACGTCGCTGTGGTGAGATTTTTATGCGCCTGTTTTGGATGCTTCAAGCCAGCATGATACATGGTGAAATGTTTCATCGTTGCACTGATGTGAATTAATGCAGCATTATGAATAGAGACGATCTGATTGTGACTGGATCACTGCAGTGTGAGGGAACCTGCAGCTTCCCCACAGACCAGGAGTGACAAAAACTGAGTCATTTGGAGCACATAAAAAAAACAGAACAACTTAGCCGTTGAACTCCAAACCATTTAACATGTGTTTGTTCAGCTCACAGTTCCAGGTCTGTAGGCGAGACTTGTGTGCGTGTGTGTGTATGTGTGTGCGTGCGTGTGTGTGTTCAGCCACTGGTGTCCTTCAGGGTGTGTTTCAAATGCATGCTGCACTAAACCAAGACCGAGGCATGGTGCTCGTCATGCCCCTCTGCCCCTGGCTGCTCTCTACATACACTGTGTTGTATGTTCTGTCATGTACAGATAGAGCTCACAGTCACCTCACTAGAATTTAATGTTAGAGAAAGTGTTCAGACTCAGAAATGATGCACTAATATAGTGAGCTGCTTTAAAATAGCAGATTAGATTTACAGTATTTTTATAATTCACTGTCACCATTGTGAATTGAATGTAAAAATGCACGATTCCTTATGTCCAGCTCACTTTTAACAGTCAACAGTGTCACGAGACTGTTGATTCAAAATCTGAACATTCATAAAGATATTTTTATATTATAATGGGTCAGAAGACCATGTCTTTCTGTAAACGTCCCCCTAAGTGTCTCACTCTGTCACTTGCAGTGTTTTCTCCCTCTACTCACTCACAGGCTTTGACCTTTTTATGCTGCTTTTCTCAAACTTTAACACTGTATATGTTATTTTAGAGTCAATAAAGATGACCTTTATGAAGAGAGATTTTTGGATCTTCTTTTTTTTAAGATCCCTAGTCTGGTGGTTGTTGTAGTTGTTAGACTTTTCCCAGTTGTCTTCCCTATACAGTAGTTTTGTTGCTTTCCTTTTTTCTCTTTCATTCTCATTTCTGAGTCACTCATCTCTGAGTCATTCCCCCTGTGGTGTTTTGACCAACTCCTTCCCAAAGTACGGCTGGTATGTTGAGCTGATTGCAGCCACGATCTGCACCGCTCTGTGTGTGTGTGTTGCATCCTTGTTGTGGTAGTGCCGGCACACCGCAGGACAGCAAGGAGAGAGAGGTGGGCAAGGTTGCAGCTCTAACATAGTAAGTAAGCTGAGTGAACATTGTCAGTGGAGGTGACACTACTGTAAGTAAGTAAGCCATCCCTCCGGATCATCCTGCAGTATGTGTCTCTGCTTGTGTATTGATTGACATGGCACAAAGGCTGCCTGAGCTGTCTGGACTGTGGAGTGAGTCATAGCTGACTTTTCACTTTCTGCAGGAGGATCTTCAAGCTTAACATGAATGTGTCTTCCTGTGCAGCCGAGGAAGACTGAGACTGGGTCAATCAGCGTGTGTAAATACTGAAATAGTTTTTGTGTAGCCTGCATACTGTAGTTTCCCAGTGGGTTTGCCATGTTGGTTAATTAACTAAAAACTGAGAAGTTTAATTAATATGAAAATGGCAGCACATTGTCATTGAAATTTGACTTTCTGAGGAGCTGCTACAGTGGTCGTGTTTTTTTTTTCTCATTATCACTCAATCTCATTGTTTTCTCTCAAACAACAATGTTGTACTTGCAAGATGTCAGATAAATATCCATCACAATTTTCCAGAGACACACTGTAGTGACGAATCTTATTTAGTTCGAGCAACATTTCAAAAACCATAGAGACTAATTATACAATGATATAAAAAATCAGACGCGCAACAAATTCTCACATAGAGCAGCTGGAAACAGGAATTATTGTGACACTTATGTCCTTTACTGTACTTCACATGAATTCTCACAATGTAGATAAATGCATATGTTTAAAATTGTTTTTGCCCGTGCCCCGCCCTCTCCGTGCAGGTGTGGTGTCCAACAGTCCTCACCTGTCTGCGTCCTCTGGTCACTCCCACGGTATGGTCAACGGTCAGAAGTCACTGGAGCTGTGCAGCCACAGTCCCAACGGCCGACAGCCTTCCCCGCTCACCAGCCCGCTGCTCAATGACGCCTGCAGTGTTCGCACCGACGATGAAGATGAGGTCCGGAGGAAGGTTTGTGAACTAGAAACACTTCCATACGAGAAATGGGTTGCACAGGTAAAGCTGGACTGAACGGCTCGGTTGCATCCCCTCTCTCTGCTGTGTTGTCTTTGCAGAGATTTCCAACAGATCGGGCCTACTTCATTGCCAAGGAGCTTCTGACCACCGAAAGGACATATCTGAAGGACCTGGAGGTGATAACTGTGGTAAGTCGGGCCAAGTCCGCTCTCCGGCACACTGCCTCGCTGTTTGTTTTCTCCTGTGCTGTCCTCCGGGTAGAAAACATTGATTATTCCGGTTAGCTGCTCCATTGCAGAGCGCCCGCCAAAACACAGAGTCAGGCAGTGACACAGGGATATTTTGGCAGATGCGATTTCATTTTTTATTCATTCCCAACACTCGTGCCCTGAAATGCATTTATCTGTCTCACTCAAGGCCGTGAATACTAAACTGTGTTTGTGTTCGAAGAGATAGATGGATTTAGTCGCGTGTTCCCCCTCCCCGGTTTAGCCTGCTCCTTCAGTTTTCGCCGGCTCCCTACAAGCATATGGACGTCGTTTCGTTCTGATGATATCACAAAGGAAATGCTGCAGAAAACAGGATATTAAATGTGTGGTTTGGCTCCTTCAGTTGCAAACAAGGAGGATGTCCTTATGAGGCGCTGCTGTCGTCTGTGATCCTGCGCACACGTGTTTCCACTGTCGGGGGTTTTAAAAGGCTGCAGCTTTTTTGCCATCTTGTAATTTTCAGAGAAGCCCGGCTTTCACACATCTCATAAATATTTGGGTTGGCCAATGTCCCTGATTCAGCTGCGTGTGTCTGCTTGTCGTGCTAAACTCCGCTCTCTTCCCGTTCGCTGGTTGGTATTGCTGCCGTTTTTTGGGGTGAAGTCATCTGAGCAACAGCTGGTGCCTTCCTCTCAAAACCCTTCAAGAAACACTCACTTTTCCCGAAAACCCACTTCCCTCCTGCCATGGCATCAGCTAAATAAAGCCCACACTATGCGCCAACACACAACATGGAACATTTGGCTTCAGTCTGACTTAATGAAGTGATAGCACTAAGACTTATTGGCCATTGATTCTTCCCTACATCCTCAGGCAATTAAAGGATCTAGGAGACGTCACGAGGCTGAGGCGCAGCAGCAGAGAGGCAGATAGGGGACTTTTGAAGGCATCCTGTTTGAACGCAGCGCTGATCGGTGATAACTGCTTCTGAACAGGCTTGTGTGTTTGTGAGAGAGGATGACAAGGCACAGAACACAAAAACAAACACAGAATAAACAGCTACAGCATCATGCTTATCACTTGCCATGAAGTGAAAACCGCTGCATTTGCAACTTTTTAAAAAGTTTCTCACACCTTTTACATACAAGTGACATTTATTACATGATCACTTTATCTTTTCTGAGCCAGAACAGACTCACAAAATCCCTCTGGTATCTCTCTTGGTAATTGTGTTATCATCAACCAGCCGAGTCAATCTTTTTTTTTTTTCTTATCCAAAATCACAAATTTGCCTTGAGCAGCTTTACAGTCTGCACAGCATATGTGCAGATGGTCCTCTTACCCATAGACCTTTTATTCAGATAAGAACCAGTTTTATGGTTGCGTCCCTCTGTTTTCAAAGTGTGGAGATTTAGCTCCCGAAATCCATCGCAGTATGAGGGATTTAATTTACTTTCATCCCTGAAAGATGATCACGGTTCACGGTGTTGGGAGTGTGGGATTATTGGGTGTAAAATATGTGTTACGATAAATTTCCCTTAATGTCTGAGCTAAGATTCTCCCTGATGATAAATATGCACATTGTGTTTGTAATTGCAGTCTTTCCAAAGTGCTGTGGGACAAGACGAGGCGACTCCGGAGTCTCTGAAGAACACCATCCTCTCCACCTTCGAGCCTCTGCACAAGTTCCACACGGGTTTTCTCAGGGAGGTGGAGCAGAGGTTGGCCCTGTGGTGAGAGACCCCTCCCTCCACACGCACACACACATACATGCACACGCACACTCATACCATGTTTGAGCAGGTCCAGTGATACCATGATTTGGTTTCAGTCCAATCTACCACAACTTCTGCGCCCGCACCCTCCTTTTTTTTAACGAGTTTTATCGGCAGTTAGTCCAAGAGGGCGACCCCGGTCTCTTCAGTTGACCCGTGGAACTATCGTCTCCATGGCAACAGTCGTGCCTCACCATGGCTGGCCTTTTCTTGCCCGTGGGTTTCTGCTGTCTGATCTCCTTAATGATGTTGTGCTTTATCTAAGACACACTGAATCACACACACACACACACACTCTCAGACATGCAGACAGTGATGCATAAAGCCCACAGGCATTAACTGCAGACGTGCAGCCCTAATACAGTATTTTTTATTTCAAAGCCTGTGTTGGCTCGTCATCGTTAGAACTCCAAATTAAAGCTGGAAGTGATATTAAGTCAAGGCTGCTGATAAGAGCCACATTCAAATGTGTATGCAAATGATCCAGCATTACGAATCTCTTTCACGGCTTTACATATTCAAATCTATCGGTGGTATTCTGTTTTTACCTTTGTCATTGAAACAATGATAAGAAAGCTGTTATATATGAAGAAGTTGCTCCAGACCTAAAGCTATTTCTAATATTCTGCACACAATTTTAAAATATTCTGAATGAATGTGGCAGTGGTAGCCCAGTACTTCAGCCTCCTGTGTGGGGAAAGTGGTGCTCAAGGGAGACACCTGCTGGTGGATCTGTGGAAGTTTAAAGAGCTTCCTCAAACTACATTGGAATTTTTTTTTTTTTTAAGTGAAAACTCATCTAAATAATCAATGGACTTAAAGGTCTTTTGTGTAGCTCACTCAGCTACTTCACTGATAACAACACTAATACAGTTTATTAATAAAGCTGCTATTGAAACCAGAAAATGGAAAGCAGACTGATTTACCCAAACTGAATGAGGTTATTTAAACAGTATCAGTCCAAAAACATTTCAGAGGTTGTGTAAAATAAAAATAAAAATCATAAATACTTTCAGTGATCCAAAACAAGATATTTATCCATAATGTTTCAGAGATAAAAGCTGCTGATTGTTACCTGTTTTAGGGAAGGACGCTCCAATGCTCATATCAAAGGAGACTACCAGCGCATTGGAGATGTTATGTTGAAGAACCTTCAAGGTTTAAAGGTGAGGTACAACTTTATGTACAGTAAAACTCATACATCTGTGATAGCAGTAATGCTTTGACACCCGTATGTTGCTCTGTCCGCAGCCTCTGACGACAAACCTACACAAGCAGTCTGAAGTTCTGCTGGAGCTGGAGAAGGCGTGCAGGGCGTCCCGCAAGCTGGAGGGTCTCTGCAGGGACTTTGAGCTGCAAAAGGTCTGTTACATCCCCCTCAACGTCTTCATCCTGCGGCCCCTGCACCGCCTCACGCACTACAAGCAGATCCTGGAGCGCCTGTGTAAACACTACCCAGCTACTCATGTGGACTTCAGGGACTGCAGAGGTACTACAGTGCACCCACACCAGTGTTTATAGGTCAGCAAAATAATCTTAACAGATGATGTGCAATGATCGCTCATCCGCGCTTTGGTCCGTAGCTGCTCTGGCAGATGTGTCTGAGGTGGTGGACCAGCTCCAGGAAAGCCTCATCAAGATGGAGAACTTCCAGAAGCTTTTGGAGTTGAAGAAGGATTTGATCGGCGCTGACAATCTTGTTGTTCCTGGCCGGGTGAGTTTAAAGCTTGAACAATTTTAATTCTCTTATCTGATTCCCAAAGATCTACATAATGAATATTTTTTGACAAGCATGTATCGAAAAGTAAATGACTGAATTGTTTTATTTCTCCTCCTCAGGAGTTCATCAGGTTAGGCTGCCTCAGCAAACTGTCTGGAAAAGGCCTTCAGCAACGAATGTTTTTCTTGGTAACACTCACTTTCTCAGCTTCTCAGATATCACTAATCTAATTACTTAAGTTAAGTGAGCTCATTGTAAAAATAATCACCATTTTATCTTTTCCAGCCATAGAGAAGGTGTTGGCAGATATAGCACAACTACAGACGTTCTTATTGAGGAAAAGTAACATATGTTGTTATGACATGAGTGTTTTCATACAGTACAGTATGTCACTGCTTTGATTAGAAAAGTAACTTTTATGCTATAAAAACGCAATACAAATGTAGAAAGATACACATATAGAAGAATATGTAAGTATGACAAGTTGTTTGTGCCACCTAAGAATTATTAACTGGAATATTTGCACAATTAAGTGATTTAAACAAATAAATCTTTCTGTTGTAAAGATATTCAATGCCCGTTTTCTCTGTCCCACTCTCTGTTGATAGTTCAATGACGTGATACTGTACACGAGTCGAGGGATGACGGCCACCAATCAGTTCAAAGTGCACGGGCAGCTGCCGCTCTACGGCATGACAGTAAGAGCGATGTCCCGCAGCTGAACACAAAATGCTTCAAACGTCTGTCACCAGTTTGTCATTACGGCAAATAATCTGTGTCCAACAGCTGAACTACAGCTCATTTCGTTTCTGCCACAACCACTACACACACACACAGACACACACACACCTGCACACATACAGTAAAGTCACAGACACGCACCCTCAGGACAACTGCCTTCTCTCCCACTCCCCTCTCTTTCTCGCTCCCTCCTTCTCTGCCATTCTGTCTATTTTGGTTCTTGCTGTCCTAGATACCGCCGCTCTCTAATGTTTTTTCTGTGTCTCTGTGTTCTCCTTCCAGATCAGAGAGAGTGAAGATGAGTGGGGTGTGCCTCATGCCTTCACGCTGGTTGGACAGCGCCAGTCGGTGGTGGTGGCAGCAAGGTAAAAAGAAAATGAAAAGCATTCACTCTGGATGCACACAAACCTTGTTCCTTTACATTATAATTAACCTGAACTGTCTGTGTGTATCTATTTCATGTGGAGCTATTTCACGATCACTAACTTCTTACAAATGATGACAACCTTGTAGATGTCATATATATATTGTAAGCAAAGGCATTAGTTCACGTTTAATTACAGTGAGCTCTCAGCAATTCAGATTTATGGTTAGAGTCCTCGCTTTGTGGGCGTTCTGTGCCCCGGGCTTTACCTCTCAGGCTGAGTAGTAGCGCCCAGAGAGGAAGAACTTCAGGGACTACAGGGAAGAGCTGAAAGCTCCTCTGCACATTTTTTTAAATACATTATTTTTCCAAAGTTACAATGACACACTTTTTGCTCTGTCTAAAGTCAGCGACTCCTGATATAGTCTTTAATTACGGAAATGCAAAACAAAACAAAGCGTATGTTTTGCAGGGTTAAGAAAAAAAACATGCCGGTAATCAGTATTTTTATTTACAGTCAATATTCTCTTGAGAAGACACTGACTTCAACAACAATCAAATATAAACAGTCTCCTTGAAAATGTGTTATAATTATGATATGTTAAAATATAATTATGCAATTATGATATTCACTTTATACTTAGGATTTTGTTTTTGTTTTCTGTGTGTCTCTTCTGTTTGTTGGTTGATTATTTTTGTTTGTCCTTGCTTAGCACTTTTTTTCCACTGACAAAGGATGAAGACTTGTTCTGTCTTAAAATTAACATTTTGCTGTTCTAGTTTCTGTTCATGAGCAGATGGGGTATTAGTGTCTTTTAAGCAGAATTTGGCAGGACACCTGAACTAACATAGCTCAGTCTTGTAACTTTCACATTAATGGGACTATTTCTAACCACCAGGACTTCCTGCTGCGACTCAGTACTTTTTCCATGTGTCTGTCCTCCACTCTAGTTCACTAACAGAGATGGAGAAGTGGATGGAGGACATAAAGGTAGCGATAGAGACAGCAAAAACCAGCAACGGGCCTTCATCTGACCTGCTGACCAGCAATCTGACGGACAACAGTAAGTTACGGCACAAACACGCGTAATGCATTATGTAAAATTCAATCTTAAGTGCTGTCCACGACTGTAATTGAAATTCCAGATACACAACACTGCGTTTGGTCTGTGAATGATCCGACTCTGTCTGTGTCTGAGCGCCCTTCTCCCCCCAATCATCGCCCCACTCATTCTCTAGCATTAACAAACTCATGACTTTCCCAGAATGCCCTGAGGACTCCTCGGTGGAGGCGGAGTCTGAGGATGACTTGATCGCATCGCACACCATGACGGAGAAGCCCACCCCTCACCGTGGTAACACCATGGTGCACGTGTGCTGGCACAGGAACACCAGTGTGTCCATGGTGGACTTTAGCATAGCTGTGGAGGTACCAGCCAAACCTCAGCACTCAGCCTCAGACCTGCCCCTCCCCTCCTGCCTCACTGTTTTCTTTCTCTGTTTCACAGTCCGTGCTGTATCTGAATACACTTTGATTATCTCTCAGTGGGAACAGTATCCTCCTGTGCTGCACTTAATCACCTTTACTGTGCTCAACAATATGTTTTAATTGGAAGCCTTAGCTGATGAACTGAAGTGGTTTCAAGGCCTATTCTTTTCATTGTTTATTTTTCACAGAAACAAAATTAGTTCAAATTCCAAAATGGGGAAAACTGAACTTCATTCATCTTCAATCCCTTAAGACCTTGAGAGTAGATTATCATCTACTGTCAAATCTTCTCCAAGTGTTTCTCTTTAGTTGTGTAACTAAGATTTTCAAGGGTGTTCTTTCTGTCGCCTTATTTTCATAATATTTACATAAAACATAGATTACAGCCAGCATGCTAACTTTCATAGGTGTTATAGCAAAACAAAAAAAGAGCCTCACTTTCCACATCGGAGACAACTCTGTAAGTAAAGGGATGTGGTTTGATGCAGGACTGAAGTAAACAATGAATGCATCCTATTATACACTTTTTTCAGGTTGTCACTTGATACTTATTTTCATTTTTAGGTTGTATTGTTTTTTTTATATATATATCTACAGTATAATTACACAGTGTCTGTTTTCTGTGCTTACTGCTAGCAAGAACAAAACAGTGTTAAGTAAAAGCATCAGGGTGATTAAAAAAAAGGGTAAAACATGGCACCCTCATGTGCGTCCTTAAGAAAACAAACAAAACGCCACGCCCCCTCATGTCAAAGCACTGCTCTGTGGCACGATCAATGGACAAAAACCCAAGTTACCTTCTTGGAAAACCATTAAGTGCAGATTGTTGGAAAAAGATTATCCTTGCAGTTTTTGCATCAATATTGTCGAGCTATTTTTTTACATTAGATAAATAAAGCTGCTTTATTTGCTCTTTTTTCAGCATCAGTGAAAATACTGTTCCCACTTTTCCCTCTTGTGGCTAACAATAGTCGGCCTGACTTTCTTATCTAATCTCACAACTGCGGCTTTCCTGTGTGGTTCTGTCCTTCTTCTCCCCTCCTGGCACTTGAAATCTCTGACTGTCTATAAATAGAGAGAGAGAGCAGTACGTAGATGTGCTAAACGTCCTCGTTTCACACTAACAGAACAGATCCTGTTTTTGGGATGTAGCCTCCCTACAACCCAGCTGTGTCCTGATCTAGTTCTGCTCTTCCTCTGTAACAACGTCCTCTTCACAGCCTTTGCCTGGACACACCATCGACCTCCGTGTTTAACCCCTGCCACTGCATGCCTGTGTTTCACCTACTCAGTCTCTGTGTTTCTGTCCTCCCCTCCCTGTCTGTTTTTTTTCTCTCTCTGTCTCTCTCTTTTCCCCATGCGTCTGTGCGTTCCTCCGTGGTAGAGGACCCTAGTCCAGTCAGTGAGAATATGGCCCCCCTGGTGGGGCCCCCCAGTGGCCAGGGACCAGTGCCTCTGTCTGTTATCTGCTGGTACCGTGTTCAGAGCCTCTCCTTTAGTGAATCCTGCAGGAGTCTAGAGGTAAAGGAGCCAGGCAGACAGGAGAGGCCCTGTGTGTGTGTCTACCTGAACTGCACCATAGGAGCCTGTCTTACAAAATGCTTGATAGAAATAAAGACGTAGTAGAAATAGCTCTGCCTCATGTTGTATAGATTAGTGATATATTAGTTAGTTTTGTAGAGAATTGTCATTAGAATTTAAGATATAAAATTGATGGCATAAGCATCATGATCATAAATCATAATGTTACAGAAGAGCCTAAAACTGTTGTATAGCTTGTTTACTTTTTAAAACCAGTGATTCCCAATAAGGGCTACTCAACACAGGTGAGTGGAAAGCATGTGGAGTAGCTCAAGTAATTCATAGCAAAAAAAACAAAAAAACATTTTGGTTCAACAATAATGCACCTACATATTTGTGCTTAGAATAAAATAAATATATAATTCAATTTCTCCAGAACTGCATAATTTAACACCTTTTAACCTAAATTTGTTATAACAGCACATTCATCACTTGCAAGAAAAACAGAAATCAGTAGTTAGAATGATTGAATTGATTGATTCTGCAATGTTACTATGCCTATTCTCATATAGTCAAGTAATTTTAAAATGCATATAAGTGATATATAATATAATAATAGTAAGTGAACACCTTTGTAATGATGAATTTGTACTCAGGGTATCCGGCTAATTTGACAGGGTTGACAATATAAGAATACAAATTGAATTTCATGAGCCTATTCTCCACATTATCAGTCAAAAAAAAAACTAGTGGTCTTATAGTTTGAGCTGTAAGATTTTGGTGTAATTGCTGATTTCAATCTTGTTTATTTTTTCCTCTTTTGTAGAATCAGCTCTCAGGAAATTTACTGAGGAAGTTCAAGAACAGCAACGGCTGGCAGAAGCTCTGGGTGGTCTTCACCAACTTCAGCCTGTTTTTCTACAAGTCTCACCAGGTGATGAACACTCAAGCTTCTACCTTTTGTCCTCCTGTGAACACACTATACTGTAACGTCTCCCATCACATCCACTCCTCCTCCTCACCCTGTGCTTGTCAGAGTGTTTACTCTCCTCTCGGCTTAAAGGCATCACACCCATGTATTGAATGTCAAATCTCTGTGCCATACTAGAGGTGGAAACACTTTCCCAGACAGTTTTTCATCTCACCTTCTGCCTCGGAAAACGTTTGTGCAACAGATACTCTGAAATACTATAATCAAAACAAAAGATAGATTTACTGCAAACTGTAAAAAAGAGATTACCAACCCCAGTATGAACGAGTGGCTCATAAATTCGACATTGTGTGTGGAGCCAAAATGAAATGAATAAGGAATAAAGAAGATCAAGGTACTTCTGTTAAAGCAGTTATGTTGAACATGTCAAAGGTTTGTTGTTACTTTTAGATTAAGCTCATCAAATACAATTTGATTTTAAGATAAAATCTTTTTTGGCTTACGATCACTTGCCTAATATTGGTCTCTAGTCAGGGGCTGTTATTGTTTCAGTTATGTTGTATTATGTTGAATAACCTCAAAGGGTCTCAAAGATGCAAAACAATTCCAAACAATCTGCGGATACGACTGAAGAAATACAAACGTGCATATTGTTGAAGTGCAGTAAGAGTATCTGTCACTTTTACTGCTGAACACTTATTCTACCACTGGCTTTGTTGTATTGTTTTATACTTATACTGTATATACTTATACTTATACTAACTGATCGAACTGATCGAATCAAAGGTTAAGGTTTGGGATTATCTAATTTAACACGATTTTGGCCTTGTGGACCTGATATCTCCACAACACCACTTCAGCATAACTTCAGAGTGGGCACAAACCTTCACCTGGACTCAAATTTGGTTTGTTTTTACTTAAAACCCCACAAATGCATTTCCTTTAATTTCAATTCAGTGCCATTTACTATGTGTGTTTCTCCATAGGATGATTATCCACTGGCCAGCCTTCCTCTGCTGGGTTACTCAGTCACCATCCCCTCAGAGTCCGAAAACATCCACAAGGACTACGTCTTCAAACTGCATTTCAAGTCCCACATCTATTATTTCCGAACAGAGAGCGAATATTCTTTTGAGAGGTACAGAGGCTTTATCATTTGCACCCATATTTACTAATGTTGTTGTTGCTGTGTGTATGTCAGAGGACTGATTGAAGTGTCTCTGTTTGCCCACAGGTGGATGGAGGTCATCCGCAGTGCTACACTCCCCTCCAGTCGCACCCGCGTGCTGAACAGCAAAGAGACCCAGCCTCACTGAGTCGACTTGTTTTCACACGCTGTCTCCTTCAGGTGGCATCAGCCCCTTCCTGCCCCCCTCCTCTTGGACTCTTGGCTTTTCTTTTCTACACATATCTGGGACATTTGTACATGTGTCCATGCACATTTGGTGCTTTTTAATGCTTTAATGGTGACATGTCCGCTGGTTTAGACTGCATCAGAGACTGCATTTTTTGGCATTTTTACTCTCAACTCTGAAACCTCTTTTTAAGGATGTCATTTTATACTGTTTTCTAATGGTCTGAACCACTTCCTATATTTCTGATTTTACATTTTCTCATTGGTTGTTTTTACAGCAGTAACATGTTGATATAGATATCTAGCATTCTTTCTTAGATGGTTAAACTCAATCATTGCATTGTCATAACTTTTTTGTCTACTTGTTCACTTTATTGAAAAAAACAGCTGCTTTGAAAATGTCCTGCAACTTCAGTGCCAAACTGGTTTATATCAATGTCCTGGACTTTTTAATGCTATTTTGTTACATTGGGGATCAGGAGTGTCTCCTGTACTGTATACCGTGAAATTTTAAATCATGAAAATAGGCTACCTTTTGAAGGTCAATGCTGTGTTCACCCCTGGCCCAGCACAACGTGTTCTTGTTAAAAAAAAGAAGGTGATAAAAAAATATGAAATTATTTTGTTGTATTATTGACTATTATTGAGGATTGATCACAATGTGGCCAAGGGTAGCTGCCATCACCACTAATGCCATTTCAAGTAAAGTAATTATTCTATTTGCTGATGTTTGTTGTAGGAAATACATCTCAGACTGTTTTCCTTTGTTTTGTTTTTTTTATTTTAATTAACCTGAAGTACCCCTTCAGCTGTACGACAAAATGTGAGACATTCATAATCGTTTGTATTATGGAAATGAGTGTAATTGAAAGCTTTAAGAAATACGTGTGAAACAAAATAGAGACTTTCAGTTCTAAGCGCTGTCACCCTCACTGATCTAGGCTGCCTCCTGTATACAGATCTTTTTATGGGTTCTAAATGAAAGGAAATATGCATTTGACACAGGGTTTTTGCAGTGAAGTAAATGAGATGGACAAACCTCAGTTCTGCTTAGAATTGCAGTGTTTTTCCAGACAACAGAGAGCTCTTTGGAAATGAAAGCAATAAAAAGAATCTTATTAAGACTACGAGTTGCGTTACCTGTGTTTTGTTGCAGCTCAAAAAGGCAGGAAAGAGTTTGGAAAGGCAGCTCCACGGTGTGTTCACAGACTTCACCTGCAGAGGGCGCCATTGATCCACAAGTTTGGTTCAGCCTCATTCTAAAATATCCTTTACAGTCCAGTGGTCTATAGAAATACAAGCTATGTACTGTAAGGCCGTTTCAGAGCCTTGTTTTGTGCTGCACAGTGACTGGATTATAAATGATAACTTTTTATTTATCCAAACCTCAGCAGCAGTATTTCAGCAGATATACTGGTGCTCAACCCAGAATCTGATTAGAATGATGAATCATCAATGACCAACAGTTATCTGTGTGTCCCTGTATTTTGTTTCTTAGCCTCATATTAATTTGAAAGTCATATTCACCCCAGAAAACAAGAATTAAAATTGTTTGGTGTATCGACAAAAAAAATACATTAAACAACAATTAAACTAGTGTGTTTCTGTCACATCTAAACTGATCAGCTCCAATTATTTTTTGGAATGATGCACCATCTTCACTTCTTGTCCTCACAAGATCACATTATTATCATGCAAACATTTCAAATCTGAGACATTTTTCCATCAAGTCATTAGATAATGACTACAGCACTTCAGTTTAGTTTTGCAAACACTATTTTCTTCCATAGAGTGAGTTTAGTGGTTTATTCAAATTCAAATGACTCTGAAAACACCTTGAACATATGAGAGTTGGAGGGGTTTTTTATGCATTGCTCTCTGTCCAAAGTCCAACAGCACACACACACACACACATGCAGCCTGGTGTGGGCAGGCCTTTAAACCGGTAAGGGGCGGAGTGTGGCGAGACGACAACCAGATTATACACCTCCTGACTGAGGCTGCACGGCCAATGAGACACTTCTGAAGCGGATACTTTATTATGACAACAAGACACCGTAAGGATGAAGGCAGAGTAACGCGGCGCACGTTGACTTCTTTCTCTCTTTTTATAAAGCGACAAGTATGAGACCGGGAGGTGGGAGTGAACCGACAGCCTCACCGCAACATGACCCAGCTTTTTCAGACTAGCGGTGCGCACTGACTGTGTGATCGGAGAGACGGGGGATAAAAGAAAAAAGAAGGGGGGGAAAACCTGGTGATGAATCTGCTTTAAACCGGGTTGATTTTAAACTTGGATTGGACGCGAAGTGGTGCGTAAAGATGTCTACTCTCGCGCATCCGGAGACCAGGAAATTTACGCGCGGGCTGGGTAAACCCGGGACCGCCGCCGAACTCAGGCAAAGTGTCTCAGAGGTGGTGAGGACGTCCGTGCTGGTTGTAAGTACACACCTCCTCCTCCCTCCCCATCTTCCTCCTCCTCCTCCTCTTCTTCTTCTTCCCCATTAACGCCTCTATGATCAGTGGTAACGTCTGAGTGGAAATGACTTGCTTTTCAAGGCAAAGGAACAGCTGACTCTAGATCAGCTGGGTGGGAGCACATGTGGGCTTTAAGAGTGAAAACTACTGCATCTGAGTGAGGGAGCTGTTGTGTATGGCAGTGAGTGAGAGACACTGATTTGGAGTGAATAAGTGAGACAGTTTGTTTTGTAATATTTTAGTTGGGTGGCCTAAAAAGCTTCTACAACATATTTTGTTCTGTAGATAACACAGGACACCCAAATGAACTTAGTACAGTAAGTTTCGATAAAACACCACAAAGTTCTTCCAAACCTTGACTTTCATTCAGTGTCTCATTTCCTGCAGAGGCTGTGAGGAATCAGTGCGTGGTTAAGGTGTTTTGTACCTGGTGTCAGTGAAGGCATCGGTGTCAGAGGTGACATGATACCTCTTCACAAGGGAAAGCACGTGGCTTCAATTTCATGCTGCACACACCGTAAAGTGTCCAGTGAGAGTGACATACTGAATTGCAATGCCGAATTTGACCCTCACCTCACAACATCTGGGCACCGAGGACCTGCAGTAGCCTACACCTCCTCAGTATCAGTTTTCCACAGTTCAGAGAGGGAGAAAAAAAAGTAGTCGACCCCTTTTGTTGTGCGCGAGTCTGTGTTTGGTGTTGTGGTCCTTCGTCTTGATTGTTTCAGTTTTCCAGGAAGAAGTTGCTAGGTAACTGAAACGGACACCATCCAGGCTCTCTGTCAGGGAAATGGAATCCTGAGTCAGGATCCCAGACATCCAACCACACCTTCATATTATTTATTCATTCTCACTCTGGTGCACCGCCAGAGACGCCTGAGGGAGGGGGATAAGTATGCATGTTGAGAAATCAACATGCTTTTAGAGGACTGAGCTAACTTGTAGATACTTTGTCTGGGCCCTTTTTTTGTGTCAGTGTCAACGTGATTGTACCAGTTCATCGGCTGGTTAACTTGTTGGCACAAACTTCAGAGAGGAGTCAGACTCAAATGAAATAACTGTAGTAAATAGCTTTAATTCTAGCTGCAGATTGCCTACAGTCATGTACAGCTTGTGAGGTAATGGGTCCCTCGACAGCCTCCCATCACACCTACATAGGAGCAAGCCAACCTGAGACTGTGATTGATTTTCATATCTTTGTGGCCGTGTTGAATCTTTGTAGTCATTCTCTGCATCTCTGTGGTCATTTCACATTTCTTTGTGGTAGTTTTACTGTTCTTTATGGTCATTTTATGTCTCTTTGAGGTCATTTTCTGTGTAGCTTTGTTCCTCTGTGTGAGTACTGAGCTTATCGTGTCATCTCATTAACTTTCCAAAAGGAAATGTTAACCCTTCTCATCGTGGACTGGTTCTCATCCTCTGGACCCGTGCCACCCTCGGCCAACCATCTGGCCCTGCCCCTGGATATGTGAGCCGTGGAGACGACCGTATGGCCGTGTTGTTGAGTTCAAGTGTTTGCCGTAGCTTCTCAGTGGGACAAGAATGTGTCTGCACACAAGACCGCTGTCCGCGCAGCTTATAATTAATTCCTCCATAAAACATGTACATACCACAGCAGGAATAGTGGGAACTGTTTCAGGGACATAAAGGAAAGATTGTAGCCATCGCCGCTCATCCTACGATAACGTTGTCTCAACTTAAAGCACAAATGGTTCTTTCTTTTAAAGCACTCAAAAACATTACATAAATTAAGATGACTAAGTATATTAGAGTACAGACGTGTCCACTGGTCGTGCAGAAGTTTCTCCGTCGTGTTTCAAAGTCAAGTGCACTGTGCTGCTTTTCCTCCTCTCCAGGCCGTCTATGCATTTTCAGGAAGGCCTCACACTGGCCAGAGCCTCTTTGTTTATTGTTGGAGTGGAGAGCAGAGAGAGCTGAGCCATCCCTCTGTTTCTCCATACTTCAGGCATGCTGAGGACACTATTAGCTGCATGATGGCTGTCATCAGCTTTGAATTTGTTGGGCTGTTGATGACGCAGCCTCACCACCTTTACTCTACATGGAGTTCCAGCTGTGTCAAGTGTTTTGTTGTGAGCCTTTTTTTTTAGTTGTTCAAACCATGTAACTATCATTAATATATCAGCTGATGGGTCTATGACAAATCAATAGCAGTTGGACATGTTTAGTTAGTTTATACAGCGGTATATGAAGCAGCCTGGGGGGGGGGCAGTTGTGTAATTGTAATCAATAGTCCTCTAACCGCCTGCCACATAACGGTGACACACTCAGATCCTGGGTGTTGCTGCTACAGTACGTGCCTGACCCTGAGAGAGCCGCACACCAGATGGATGTTATTGTTTTATGTAGGAATGATGCCATTAACCGCCCATGGACAGCACATAGACAGCTGACTCACTGTGCGGCCGGGAGGGAAAGTGGTTTGCGTTAAAGCGTTAGCAACACGGATGACAATCAACAAGAGTAAACACATGGCACTGCTCAGCCTTGTTGTGAAGCATTAAAGTTTGTGGGAAAAGTCCCATTTGCTCACTAAATTGCTTTGACGAGATTGCCTTGGGCCTCTTGGGGGTCTTTTTGTGTTTGTGAAAATGGCTGATGGACAATTTAGATGCTTCTTAATCTGTTTGGCAGATGTACAGCATTTCCTGTCTTGTGTTTGCACCCAATTAACTTTAGCCCTATACATCAACAAGCAGAGGTCGTCTGTCACTGACTTCATCACTCGGCTTCTAATCCAGTTTCCCGCTCTTTACCTGTGCGACCCTTTCCTTCACCACGTGACGGGCTGTGTTTTACGTTTGTGTTTGCTCAAGTCAAACATTGCCTGTAATGAGCTCCTGCTGCTCCGCATGGAAGACACAGTGTTAACGTTTTTTGAGGTCAGCAGCACAAACGGTGCCGGCTTCCTTCATTAGCCATCTTGATCTAATAAGCCACACCTGCATGTGTGTGCTTTTCATTTCTGCTTTTTTTTCTTTTCTTCACTTTACTTTTTTTTTTTTTTTTAAAGAAAAAAGGGTTTGTAATTTTTCCCAAGATGTGGGAATCCCAGGATTATCTCAGGTGGGTGTGTGCTTTGTCTTTGTGTATTTTCATTGTAAGCACGGCCGGGGCTTTTGTCAACAACGAGTTTTGACAGAACATGTTCCTGCTTTGATCGTTCTCAGAGATTACAGTAAGTCATGTCCTCTCATGCAGTGAAGTTGAATTTGGGAGTCATGCCAGTTAGCAAAAAAAAAAAAATGTGTTGGGTAGTTTTCAAGACTCACCTCATAGAACAAAGATTAGTCAAGTCAATGTGTACTGCTAAGACAGTAAAACAACAACAGTCTGCTGTGTCTTGTGTGCTGAGCTGGATGTCTCATACTCTGCAGGATGGAGTGGGTCAGGAGATTACAGGGCTGTCAGTGTTGTGTGAGGCCTAAGCTGCTTGACCTCCCTCTGTATTCCTCTGTTTGTCCGCCTCACTACAAGGCCTGTCGCTATCTCGCTGAAAGGGTCCATAAACTGCTTTTGTTGCTGTGATGGTAAATGCTACTCCAAGAGAACAAACCCAGGGGGGTGGAGATGGGAGAGCAGATGAGTTCTCCGAACGGGTCAATAATACATGAGGCTGCTCTAGTAACCAGTGCACCCATTAAAAGAAAGACTCTCTTTCTCTTATGCTGTGGATCAGTGTAGGTGAGCCAAAAACGGTGGTAACTCTTAGTACTAAACTTAACTAAACTTTCCCAACACCCTGTTTTTCTTATCGATGTATGTTGCCAGGAATAAATTTAATTGTTGTAATTATAATTTGGCTCATTCTTAGGACAGTTTATATCTATGAAAAGTTTCACAGCGTCTCAAAGGGAGGGGCGGGGAGACTGACTTATGTACAGGACAGGTGCATGCAGGTGTTCAAAAAACAACAGGAAGTTTTTTTATTGTCGTTTGGCAGCTTATCAAGAAAATTAACTGTCGTAGCAGCGGGAGCTTACAGTGTAAGTGCCTCCAATAAATCATAGTCATACTTGACTCATAACTGTATGCACAATCATGATGCATGTATTTAATGTGACTTACTCTTCAATGATGTACTGTAATATATACATCCATAAACCCAATAAGTAGCTGCAAGACTTAAAACTCAGTTGTCTGAATCTCCTATTTGCAAGTAAATTTAACAATCTTCTTTTTTCTTAAAGGTTTGTATTGACTCATGCTCATGCAAGTAAAGACTTAACACTTTTTAATGTAACATTTTCCAAAGGACATATAAGCATCATGTGCATCCCTAATGTTGAGCAACACCCAATTTCAAGAGAAGGGAGAAGTCCTGGCACGGTATTAGCAGATTACATGTTATTATGCTATGTGCTAACTTGGCGAGAGACGAGACACCTGTCAGCTGTTAGAGACTTTAGTAATCTTTCACTTAGGGATGGCGTGATTTTCGATCGGATCGTCTATCGGCGATCGAAGGAGTCGATCGTGATTTTTTTTTCAAATGGCGATCTTTAATGTGATCTTTAATTAATTTACCGCCATAAGATGTTAAAGAAATAATCTCCAGAACCTGCGCTCTACTGTCCTAAATGTTTCATGGAGCAACGTGTCTGCATACAGAGCCCTTCTGTGCAACAGAGGAGTAAATATTAAACTCTCAACACACACCCACCCTGTTGCATCTCTTTTTTTTCATTCTCTCTTTTTTTTCGGAGGTGCGCGCCGCGGACGCAGGTTGTGCAGGGCGGGTCATTAAAAAATTGACAATGAAGTTCAGAGTGTGTTATATCAGCCAAGGGCACGCTGATGTTGAAAAGCTGCGGAGGTCTGAGGGAACCGGGTGAGACGGCGGCTGGGCGCATCAGCAGAGCGGGGTTGTTTTCACAGAGAGGAGGGACCAGGGAGAGAGTCCGGCCACCGCGGCTGCTGCTGCGCGCTGCACTGTGACTCTCCCACTCCTCACGAGCTCCACATTAAGAAGCTGCCGGCAACACTGTCCGTAGCTTAAGTCCCGCTGTCTGACGTTTAATAGCAGTGGGGTGGGTCAAAGTACTTCATAGATGCAGGATCGTGAGTTTGAAAGAAAGAAAAACCCAACCCGCTCGTCACACATGCGCGCTTGTCTGTGAACGGCGGAGAGTGAGCTATATGGCAAATTTTTTTTAAAGGTAACGTAGCTGCACCTCCCCCCAATCGGCGATTGGATCGCCAATCGGCGATCGCCTGTGTCCATGATCTAGTGATCTGAATGTAGGGCCGATTTCCCATCCCTACTTTCACTATTGTGACTAAATGTTTACAGTTTACAGTAACTGAAGTGGAAAAATATTTCAACTCTTGAAGAACCAGACATAAGCAGTGACACATGGCCTGTGTGGAGAGCGAGGGCTTCAAGAAAAGTGAGAAATAAACACACCCATCAAACTCACTATAAAATTTGTCTGCTTGGGTTTTGGGCATGACTCTTGGCAGTTGTGTTTATAATCTAAACCAGATTTGCCACTCAGGGTTGTTTCAGTTAGAGCGGGAAGTCTGAGAGAATTCCTCAGCTGAGCACGTCAGGATAACGTGGAGCACTCTGTCAAAAACTGAAAATTTCCTCTATCCACCCCTGACCGACCCTGGTCAGTGCACATAAATACTGCAATAGCCAAGCCAACTCAAATGATCCAGTGGGCCAGACAGACAGATTTTGTTCCAGTGCAAATGAAAACTGATTAAATATCATGAAGATGGATTATCTCTTTGGGGCAACTATCCCAACTGCTGTTTTTTTCCTCTTTTACCTTTTTTTTGTTGTTGTTTTTTTAACAAACACATCATTGTGCCAGAATATATTTTTTAGCCACATGTCAAAATAAGTGCTAAATATGAACATTGAGCCAAGACTGAATCCAGATAATTGGTTTGTGGTCACATCAGGAGACCATTTAACAATTTCTTGGCCGGATGTGGCGAATGAGGAAATATTTAACTGCTTTTTTTCCCACGAAAAATCTCTGTACAATGTTAAGTGATAGATTTTTTTTCATTCAGTGGCTCCATGTGTATCCATGTGTATGTACTGATCTCATGGTTGTTGCATAACAGTCTCCTTTTATATCGGCATTTCCATTACACAGACGCGGCCGGCAGCTATGCTTTCGGTAGGAGTATAGACAAGTGTCGGGAGTTGTTGCACATCTGCAACCTCACTGCCACCGTGAGTTAAAGAGCTCCAAAATCTTTCCATCCTGCCTGAACAGGAAGTGCCCATGACTTCCTGTCCTTCATCTTGTTGTGGGAGAGCAGAGGCCGGTCTTTTTCCTAGATAGAGCAGGTTTCCTGTGGCTGTATTTGGGTTGAGCAGAAGTGTTGGGCAGAGCTTGCTGTTAAGCCGCCCACTCTATCTTAGTGCTGTGCCTGATGGAGCAGGCCTGTTTTGGAACACGGAAGAGGAGGTTACCATAACAGAAGAAGCCCGTTGACGAGCCATGTCCAGTGCAAGTGCATGGCAGCACGACACAACATTTCCCAAATCCATTTGGACTTGACCTCCCTCCAGTGTTCATAACACATAAGACAATGATAAAGGTGTTTCTATCCCATTGTTTCTCCTTATTGTCCCAGATGCAGCATAAAACACCCAGAGACAAAGGACAAAACTGACAAGACTGTGTCCAGTCATGGCTTGTTGCTGAGGTGAAGTTTGTTTTGATGAAAGCTGGAAAACGTTCTCTATGCCTCTGACAGTTTGTTTAGTTTTGGCGCTGCTGTCCCATCTGTCCAAATGGAGATTGGTGTCAAAGAGCAGAGCAGCTGGGCGGTTTCTATGACAGAAGCCTCCCAGCAATGCTTTTAACAGGTTAAGGCTAAGTCGAAACATGTACAGAAGATTCACTCTGAATCAAACTTCCTTCCATAGCTCACTGCTGAGGCATACATCCTGCTATGGAGCCATGATTGCGGCACATTACTATCAAATGCTTAGCAATCAAGTCGGGTATTGCTTCGCTTCCATCCGCTAGGCCATTAAGGTTTCTATTTTTGAGTCAGCAGGGCACACACCTAAGTGCAGCTGTGCGAGACTTACAGACTCACAGCCCCCTTTGGCCTCTTTTTCCTCTGATTATTACGTGGTTAATCTAGTTTGCTTTCGTCTGTAAACGGATAACAGCTGTGGCATCATCATTTCTGATCCAATAAGGATCTGCAGTAGAATAGATACTGTTTACAGTTTACATATTATACAAAGGATTACTCCAGTTTTTATACAGATGATGATGTCAGTTATTGGTCCAGACTGAAATATCTCAACAACTATTGAATGTTTTCACTTAAAATTTGGCTTTGTTGTACATATCCATGGTCTCTTCAGGATGAGGATTTGGTGATTCATCACATCTGATGTCATCATTAGCATCAACATGTCAATTTGTCCAGTACATGCAATACCAAAAGTAGAACTACAGTTCCAGTCAGGTTTTTATAGCCTTCCCTATAGCAGAGCTGTAGGGATGGCTGGCTTGAGTCTCCATTAGCCTCAAGCTTTGCAGCCAGTCACATGAATACCACCATTACAAACAGGTCTTTACATGGCCCAGCCCACACCAGAGCAAGTGAATGAGAGAAATATATCAAGTGTAGGTGGCTGCGGCTCCGCCTGCCGCCACTGATTCATTAGTTTAGCAAAAGGCCAGCCAGAGTATTAACCATGAGGTGAAGCTGGTCAAGCCTAAATCACTCACTGCTCTGCACGTACATGCACCAACCCACAGATTAAGCTCATCGGATTAAGCCCTCTTGACTGCAGTCTGAGTAGCGCATCCATGTTGGCTGATTGAGAAATGTCTAGAAAGAGCAGACTAATGACGAGCACATTGCCTTTTAAGTCCCTGTGTATGTGTGTGTTTGTGAGGTGTATACACGCTGCTAGCCTCCTTAATTTGTCTATAAAAGTATGCTATCCTTCACTGCAACTGGCCATCAACTTGTAATTGTGGGAATACGACTGTTACCATGACAGAAAAGATTGGAGGGTATGCTGTGTAGGCTATTGTAACCTTGTCATTATTTTTTCCGCCTGACGGCTGGCTTTTCCTCCATTTTTGAATCACTGCCAATTATAGGATTTGCCCTCTCCTGAGTGGAGGTTCACTCTTTTGCTTGATGAGTGTGGAGTCGACCTGATTCTTTGATGTACTGTGCGCTACACTCCTGTGTTTTGAACCCTTTGAGCTTTGATAGCCTTGATAAACATAAGGTATTATTCGGGTGTTATTTTAGCCATGCTAATGGCGTGGCTCTGTCAGTGCATCAGTTTGATCCAGACTGAAATATTTCAACAACTCTTAGATGGTTTGGACATTTTGTGCAGACACAAGTTCCCAGAGAATAAATCCTGATGATGCCAGTAATCCTCTGCCTTTTCCTTTGACGTCAGAAAAACATTCATATTTTTGTGAAATTTAAGTGAAATGTCCTAAAAAAAACTTTTGGACAGCCTAAATTGCTTTTAAATGGATAAATCCTTCAACCTTTGCTGTAGAAATAAGCTATTTGTTAAATACCTCAGTTTATGACCAAATCCCACAAAATAAATAAAAGGAATAAAGAAATCAACAATTTTATAACAGCAACAGTCATCAAGCACATCAGTTGGCGAATATAACCAGTGAGAAAATATGTGTCTCTTGTGGCTTTCTTGTTTTTTATGTGCTCTCTGTCAGTCACTCCTCCGTGTGACTGATTCAACTACCTGGGTTTAGTGTCAGGCTAACCGCTCATTCTCAGTAGGGTAATCTGCTTTTGAACACAGTATATCTCCCCCTCCGGCCCCTCTGACCTCCCATTCACTCTCTTCCTGCAGATCACACCGGGATCAGCTGCTGTCAGATGTGGTGTAACTCAGAGGGGTGGATTAGCATACAATTAGCCGATACAAGAGCCCGTTTCCCATTGAGATTTAGTGTTAAAACCTCTGTGGAGAATCTGTAAATAGCATGAAAACTGGCGTATTTTAATGTTGGTGGTTTAAGTGTGATGTGAGGTGAAGGAGAGGCAAATACCGGGTGTGCTTTTCCCTGGAATAGAAATGACTATTAACAATTTATTTCCTCTGTGTTGAAGACGAAGGGCTGCTGTGGGGAAGTACTTAACATTCCTGCTTTGCGCTTCAGTCTTACTGCTATCAGACTGCAGAGATGAAAGTGAAAGCTACTATTGATATTGTTATCGTTCCTGCGGGATTTCCCTCGAAGTTCAGGGCACGGTGTTGAATCCACCCAGGGAACCAGAGCAGAGAGATATTTGTACATAGATAAAAGTCAGCAGCACCTTAATGTGAAATTAATGTGATGCCTTCCCTGTGATGTTTCCTCTCTTTCCCACAATGCATGCTGTTAGCTTCATTAAAACAGAGTTTAAAATCTTTACAGCTTTCAGCGCTCTTTCTTGTGGCTTTGCTGGAGTGTGGATGGGACCTGCCACAGCCAGAGGGGATAGTTTGTAATGACTTTTCACCAGGCCGGCTGCATAGCTGGCATTCTTCACTCTGACACACAGTAGACCGGAGAGGGAGGGGGGTGGGGAGAGAAGCAACCTACAGGGGGTGGGACCAAGCAAGGACTCACTCTGAGGAGTTTGCATCTCACCTGTTGGATTTCTTTCTGTAAGTTTGGCAGGGGAAACGGCAGATCTAAGTGATTTATTAAACTGAGTAGTGGTGGAAGAGGTCAACAGACCCTTCACTTTAGTAAAAGTGCCAATCAGTGAAAAGTCGTAGATTCAATATCCAAATTAGCTAAAACCATAATATGATCAGCAAATAAATCCTTATTTTGCAAAATAATAATTATTATTATATTAATCAATAGTTTGATAATGCAGTGCTGATGCATCAAAAATTTGAGATTATTTT
Organism: Decapterus maruadsi; assembly: GCA_030347415.2. NCBI lineage: Eukaryota > Metazoa > Chordata > Actinopteri > Carangiformes > Carangidae > Decapterus > Decapterus maruadsi. Next base: position 15,624,741 of record CM064902.1, on the reverse strand, counting down.
ATATTGCTGAGGAAAACCCCTCATTATGCTGCCTCAGTTTATTTACACTGAACCCAATAACGGCCGCATGTGATTTTTAGATACAGTACCATGCCAGCAGGAGACAACAGCCCACCATGCCAGCACTCTGTTTTAACACAGATGTTGATTCAGGGCTGCTATTAACTCACTGGGGGCTAAGCAGCATTTTACTGTTGTAGCAGGTTAAAGCAGAGCTGCTTTTATCTTCTTTATAGGTTGTCCAGTTCCCAAACCAAGGGTCTCTTTTTATAGCATCACAAAAACATCTGTGGGGTTGTTTGCTGTAATTGCTAACCACTGATTATGTGAAACTACACTTACTTTTTTTTGGTCAGGGGGCAATAAGAATGGCTTACTCTATGTATTTCATCAATAAATTCTATATTGTATAGATCTGTGATATGCCATTTTTATCAACATAAAATCTTAACATGAAAAGTTGCAAATAACTCCAGGATCAGATAAATGCAGTAATTCAATATTTGAGTAGAGGAAGTATGATGTCGGATTAAATTGAATTACTCAAGAAAAGTGCAAGTATCTCAAAATTAAACTCAGCTACAGCACTTGAGTGAATGAATCAGCTTTTGTCACAGTAAACATTTTAAACACTTACAATACAAAGCTTAGGCGAATTATCCAGTGTGAAGTGAATTTTGATGAATCGCTGGGGTTGCCCATTCAAGAAACATTTACATAAAACACTGAGCTCCTTTTTTTATTTTCTTTGGAAGCAAAAACAAGCCCATTGTGCACTCTCAGCCCACAGTAAACAAATGAGCTCTGTTTAAAGTGACAAATTCACTGAGATTTGGGGCCTGTATTTATAAAAAAAATAATAATAAAACAAATTCCTTGGGCTGCTGTTATATTAGTTGACATTCAGAAAAATGAGACGGAGGAACATTAGACAATAGCCTGAAGACATAAATGAAAGTCTTATGCGGTAGGAAATCATGTGACCCTGGTAATCAGTGTTTGGTTTTTCTGTCTAAGCCTGTGCATACAGTAGAGACAGAGCTTTCCTTGACGCTTTGTTGTTGTTCGCTCCCTATTTGTTTTGCAAGGACTTAGCATGAGGAGGCAGGATTGCACCGAGTGTGCACTATGCTGCCGGTGTGCTCTATCCCCTGCATGGATAAATAAAGTTAGCTCTGTGGTGTTTATGGAGGAGCAGCAACGTGGCTGTGTGCCTGAAGGGCCTCCTTCTAGTCACACTTGTTTGTGATGGAGATAAACAAAGTGATTCAGCACCCTGGACACAGCAGTGTTGACACTCAACCACATGCGATGTCGTATGAAGCGCCCTGTGTGGTGGTGAGGGTTTGAAGCAATGCAGGATCACATCTTCCCCATGTACACCGCTGGGCAGATAAACAGCTCAGTATCCCTGACTTGACTTAATCTCCTATTAGTGCCTCCACAGTCTTTTAAGGACATCAACACCATCCCCCACTCACAGAGCAGTGTGTGCTGAGTGTACCACAAACATGTGATTAGCTGTTATAACGTCTTCAATACTGTACATTGTAATATATTTAAAAAAAAAAGTAAGTTGTTTGAAACTCTTTCAACCTTGTTTTAAAAAATGTTGACAGTAGGTACTCTTGTGGGCTCGGATCAATGGATTGCAGTTACTTCAAGTTTGCAGCTATCAATCATTCTTCCCATTTCTTTTTGCTTTCTCTCAAGTGACTCACTTAAAACTAACAAAAATGTCAAATCCATCTTAGTTGCTATAGCAGCCACCCTGCTCTTTGAGGCATTAGCCTGATCCATGAGGCAGGTTAAATCTCGCAAACTGCCAACAACAGAGACGGGATCAGCAGCAAATAATGAGAGAGTTCTGCTGCTCCGTGTGTGTTCCTACAGTACATGAGAGACTTGGGGGGGGGTTGGCTGTTGCCAAAAGTGGCTTCAAGACACAGACGGGCCATGAGACACAGTTTGCAGTTTTCAATATTGACTGTCCCAGTCAAGCTGTTCTAAAACAGGGATGTATCCCACAACATGTGTTTCCTCTGTCAGGAAGGGTGGGGACCTCTGAGAGAGAGGGAGGGGGGATGTTGAGGCACGGCTTGGTTGGCTCAGGCAGCACCAGCAGCTACAACAGGAAGAAGGCGGTGTGCCACTCCTGGATCAAAAACAATCTCATGGCAGACCTTTTTTTTATTTCCATGGATGAATTTGTGCTGAAAATACAGTGTAAGTTTAGTACAAATCTGTATTGTGCACAGTTACATTCCCCTAATTTACTGCACACATGCAACGTAAGGTTCATAAACTATATGCATCATAGTAGTTTGACATTATGATTTAAGTTGATGTTTGTGTGTCAGTATCCAGTCAAGGGTGAAAGATGGATGAATCATTCATTTTGTGTATGTCATTTTCTAGCACTCAAGGACACTGTATAATGAATTTTTAAAAAGTGCAAAACAAACAATAAAAACCTTAAATACACAAAGATATAGAAACATTTCTCTGTAATTCTGTATTTGCACAATGCAAACAGGCTCCTCCTGGCCCACCATGTTGTAACCACCATGTGTGACAGCTTCTTCTAACAGCTGTTTGTGGCGTCCCCCTGGGAGCTGTGTGGTACCGTATTACAGATAAATCCACGCTGCCACTTATGTGGTGCAGGTGCACGGACATGCGTTCACCTCCTCTTCCATCTTCTGTTTCCCCTGATTGTCAGCAGCACTCATTGAAGCAGGCTAAAGAGGATTTCCACTGATTACAAACAAAGAGCCAACTGAGATTAGCTGATCCTTAAAGGTTTCCAAACCACCACCCCCCACCACCAACCAATTATCCCCACCGCCTACAACACATGTCTTCTACAAGTCGTTACCAACCCAGAAAACATCTCTCTCATTTGTTTTAGTTACAGGTTTTAACTATTACTTTCTATTTGCCTGTGTTTTCTGCTTTATCATGCTCCAGATGCTCTAGTTTTTTGTCCTTATCTTGTTTGTCTTTGGTTCCACTGACTTTCACATTAAAGGCCATCTCAAACTGATCTGCAGGATAAAGGCTATAAAGATTAATCCTCTCCTCTCACTTCAGCCCAGTGTTCACTCCTTCCTCCCAGAATTCCCTGTATTAGAAAACAATAACTTATACCATCGCTCCTTGCTACGCTCACCTGACCTGTCACTTATTACACACTTCGTAGTCAGCAGTCAGATGTAGCAGTGTCATGCTCCTGTGTGGTGACCTATGGTGTGTTTGAAAGTGAGGTTGCTGCTCTTTAATCTGCTCAGTCTAACTGGCTTTCATTGTGGCGTATTTGAGTAAATCTTCATTCGCACCATCTGCCGGACAAGTTTGTTTTGTTTTGTTTTTTTGTTAAAGCTGTCTGATAGATGTAAGTATAAATGAAAGCAATACACCTGGATTAATGATTAGCTGTTTTCATTAAGAAGCTGTACTTAATGTATCATCTGCCTGTTAATGACTGATGAGGACTTTGTTTTTAAAAGGCTGTAGGGTTTCTTACAAATAAGCTTTGAAGCACTTGATAACTCACAATTCTGCTTCCTCATCCAAACAAAGATGGTAAAAGTTTTTATCTATTAGGTCACCGTGACCTTGACCTTTGACCTTTGACCACCAAAGTCGTGTCAGTTCTTTGTGTTAGAGTGGAAAATTTGAAGGAATTCCCCTGAGGTGTTGTAAAATTTGGTGTTCACAAGGCCAAAAGCAGGTTTTGTGAGGTCATCATGAACATAACCTAATCACTTTGTCAAGAGAACATTTTTCCAAATCTGCATAAATCCCCTCAAGGTGTTACAGAGATGTTGTTACAGAGTTACAGAAATATTACACTCACAAGGGCAAAATTGTGTTTTGTGAGGACAACCTTGACCTTTGACCCAAAATCTAGTCAGTTCATCATTGAGTCCTATAGGACTTGCAGCATAGGAGGCATACAAATGTTCTTTTTCTGTTATATTGGAAAATTAATATTACTTTCCACTTTGTTTTATTTAGTTATTAAATAATACAGCAATATTATAACAAGGAGTTTAAAAAAAAAGATATATAAAGGTTTTTTTTGTCCTGCAACAGATGAAATATATTTCCACTTTTAGGGGAGTCTGGAAATATATTTCAGAATAGTGATAAATGTTGTTAAAAGATCTCTGGGGTCTTGCAAAGGTTGCTGGGTATTCTGGTTGTGTTTTTTCTTAAAATTGAATGCTTAGCTCTGTGACTAATAATGCTATTAGGGAAAATCTCAGACTACAAACTAAATACTCTTATGTTAATACAAGAAAAGCACATCTCGATCCTTATTTATTTTGATTAAAACCTAACAATGTGAGATATACACACTGATTACTTAGCCTACTGAACAGTCTAAATATTCTCATCCTCTGAATCTTAACCCTCAGTGATGTTAAATGTATAAAGTTTAACCTCAGTAATAGGGGCAGTTTGTGTCAAAACTATGCATGCAAGTCAGCGGCTCCTTTACAGCTAATGAAACACTGCTGGACCTGCAGTGGTGACTCACAGAGTGTAGCTATTCCTCCGTGCGATGGCCTCACGTCAAGCCAGTACGGGCTTGTTTCAGGATCTCTCAGTTTCCTGGCTGCGTGTCAGAGCCTGGCCGTGATGACACACTCACTCTGAAATCTCCTTTACACCTGGGCACTGTATACTGACCCCGCTCAGTGTCATGTAGCCCCCCTGACAATAGTCTCCACAGTTCGTGATGATGACAGCTTGTCATCGAGGTGACATTTTTCTCCTGGACCAAAACACGATGCCTGAAAATGTAGTTTCCCTGCCTCGTCTTGAATAAAAACAGTGACAAATTGTTATAACTGTGTGAATCACAGTGTTATCACTAAGCCTGTGCTGAGTTTGGTCTGCCTCATGTCTGTGATTTGAATGAGGTGTTGGAGCTGTGAAAACACTGTTAGCTAAGTGACTCTCTCTTCCTGTGAAGTCCGGTTTGTATATGGTCACCTCTTCTTCTACTGTAGTGACTCCACTGGCGGGAATGATTATTTCCTCACTGTGCTCCTGGAAATGACACACACAATGGAGTGGTGGGGAAACAATGGCTGCATTATGCCAATGAGTACCGGAAGCAGAGCACTGTCCACTGTCGCTGTGGACTGTGGTGTCACACAGCAGTAGTATAATCACTGTGTATTGTCAGTGAATGACAGTTTTGTGACAATGCATTAGATAAGAAATCACTATGCAATCATTTTTATTGTTCAATATGATGTCATATTCATCGCACACTGGAAAAAGAAAACATTTATCAGTGTAGTACCTTTGCCTTCCTGTAGGTGGTGGTAACAGCATTCATACACTGATGTTCTCCTACCTTAGAGCTTTACAATGCTCTCTGCATGTGTGTGTGGGTAGGTGGGTGGGTGAAGACACACAAGGGTGTGGTGTCTGCTTTCAGGTGAAAACTGATTACAGAGTTGTTTCTACAATCGTAGTTGTTTTTTTAAGGCTCCCCCGTTGCTGCTTTTATTTCACGTTGTGCAGCAATCAGCAGTTCATCATTTATTTTCCACAAGAAAAACAAACCTGAAGTCAAGGCAACAGCATTTTATTCAGCAGAGGTCATTGTGAATATGCAGTGAGATCAGCTTGTTTGAGTGAGTAAGTAATTTTTTTTTTTTTTTTTTTTATGTTTATGTCTAGTGAAGCCAAAGCACAGTTGGCGGGGATGAGGGGGTGACTGCAGGCCCTCTTGGCACTGCTTCAGACCATCTCTGCTGGAGCTGCTGCGGCAGAGGCTTTGGAAAAAAGGCAGTGTTTGATCAGCGTCCTCTATTAATGATAACCCAGACACACTGCAGGAACCTCACTCGCTGCAGCACGTAACAGAGCTGCATACAGATCCAGCTCATGGCATGTGTGCAATATGTGCATCTCTGTTTGGGTGCGTCCTCAATGCAGCATATACTTACTCTGTGCCACAACAAAGTCGAGGAAGCAGTACCCCTCAGGAAAATGGGTCGTTTTCTTCTCCGGGGATAAATAAACCATCCTAAAATACCAAGAAAAGGAAAGAGGATGTGGCCCCCGTTGTATTTGTTTTGTACCATTTTAAGATGGACAGGATAACCTGGGTGTCAGCTCCAGGTCAAAGGGAGGCAGTTCTCTTGAGTATTCAGACAATGATTTAACTCCACTTTGTTGTGTTATGTCAAGTATTATGGGGCTATAATGTAAACTCAGCGTCTTGGCTTATCGAGATTCCAGGCCTATGAAGCCCACCCACATGTGTAAGTGTAGAGCAGTCCCCAAATAAGTTTTTCTCTCACACAAAAACACTTGAGAAACTGCTTCAGATTTTTACTCTACAGGAAATAGAGCACTTAACATTTTCAAAAGCTGCTCAAGGGTTAATATTATGGAGCGCCTGGTTTGGTGCTCCAACAGTAAAATTACAGTTCTTCCATTTGTGCTGGTGAATTTAGGAGGTCAGCATTACTCTGACAAATGCCCACAAAGCTCCCCATCGTTTTGATTGAATTTAAAGGAAAGTGGGCAGCGAGCTGCAGCTTTTGTTATGACAGGGTTTACACACGCACACATCAGCAGGAAACAGCCACTTCCTTTTTGGAGTCCCTAGAGAGCTCCAGCCGGGAGCCAGCCTGGTTTATCGGCCCGGCGATGCTGGATGTGTGGGTGATGTCACTCTGGTGCACCACACTGTGGCTTCTCTCTACACCAACTCACACACACACAGACACACACAATACAAATTCTTCTCCCTACAGTGTCCCACAGGAGACACCGGGCATGGAAACATGACCAGCTGCAGACTTGACCTTCATCCTAGCGAGGCTCCTCAGATGAGATGCCAGCTCCTCCTGAACTCCCCTCTACTCCTCTAAGCTGTGCGGGGACATTTCTGGCTTTTATTGTTTGTCCACTGCTTGGTGTGAAACTCAAGTTGACCCTTTTGCGTCCACATGTGCTGGCTTTGATGTTTTTAATTTGGCGCCACACACCGCTTGCTGTTAACAGTTTGAAATGACTGGATTAGCACAAGTGGTGTTATTTTGGGGACTGAAGGTCAGGGTGGGGTGTGAGGTGCGGGTGAGGTGGGGGGTTCGCCGGTTGCTGCTGTGGGTTGGGGAGGGTGTCGATATGTAGCAGATGTTGTGACTGTGTTCGGTGATTCCAGGTAGAGAAGAGAGAGTTATTTCAGTTGCTGTTTTACTTGGAAGAAATCAATAAGTGTGGTGTTGACAGAGATGGAAATTGAAAGACATGTGATGACGTTGCTGCTGTCGTACACACACGAAAACCAATTATGAAACTCTTGTGCCTGTAATCACATTGGTTACTGTCTGTAAATCTACAGTTCTTCATACATGAACTACTTGAAATGAAAGTTAAAGCAATATTGCAATAAGTGCTATTTACTGTAATAATAATCAGATGATTCAAATACAACACTTGATGATACACATGAATAGGGTTGATTTGAAATCTGTGCATATTCACAATAAGTCCTGATTAGCCAATATGTTTTGTTTCACTTTTTGAAATGATGTAAATGTGGTTAATTTTCTCAGTTTTGGACAATTGTAAAAATTCAATAGTGTCAGTGAGTGAGCGTCTTTATGGTGGTATAGCCTATCATGGGAATGTATGGCTGTAATGAAAAGCCATAAACAATCAGCAGCATTACCACAGTACATTATGGGGGTCGTATTTAATACTGTGCCAGAAATATTACCCACTGCACAGAGTAAAGCCTGGCTGTGTAACAACAGCGGCAGTAATCCACGCAGCTCCAGTCACCCAGCAGTGTTTCAGTCCGGCTCTTATCTCCTCTGCAGCTGCTGCAGATTTGAGCAGTGCAGTGCAGCGTGGACTCACAGAGGATGTTCACACTTGAACTTCTACAAATTGACCCATGCTGTGCCTCAGCCCACTTTTAAACCTCCCACCCCCCACCCCCATCTCCTTCCATTCTCAGCATAGCCTTTGCCTGGAGCGCCAACTCAACATTTAGCATAGCTGACACAGTCCAACTGCGTGTACTGCTAGAGGCTACAGCACCACTTCATTTGTCAGCTTCAGACATGCAGAGAATAGATGTGCTCAAGCCGAGCAGAGGCAGTGGAATATGGTCCATGTCAGAGACTAACGTATATTATATTGATTATACTGAGCCAGGCAGTGCATGTGTCACAGTCAAACTCTTTCTAATGTAAAAGTGTTTTTTTTTCTTTTCTCACTATATATTTCCTATGTGGAGGCTTGCTGCCAACTACTGTGAGACACAAGGGCAGTGGGCAGAAACACTGCAGCTAATGATTCAGCAATCCCCTGTCTGACCTTAATAATTTATCACCAGTGGAGTTTATGGTAAAACTTATCGCTCAAGCAAACGCTGGGACATCTAATCAAACTCTCTGTTGGCACTGTGCCCCCCTTTTCCTTCAGGGCTAAAACTCAGAGTAACAGGAAATATGGAAGTGACAGAGCTGGATTCAAACTTGTGATGTACTGTATAGCAAGGTTGGGTTTGCACAATATAGACGTGTCCCCACCAATGTTTGAGTGAACTCCATTATGTTTGGATTGAAGCCAGTGCAACTGGTTTAGACTTTGATTGGCATTTGATTGGCTGAAAAGGGTGGGATTATTTGGAATCATGTCATGCACAAACATCAGATACTGTACATGAGGTGATTGCGGTTCAGTGTGCTGTCATTTCAGACCTCACAGGTATGGGCAAGTATCTAGCCTATTGCCTGAGCTGCAGCACACCAGAGGGATCTTCCAGAGTAAATTTAACCCCTGGTCCAATGCACCCTGACACCAAAACAGCACAGTCTATTTTTCCACGCGCAAACTGCGATCAAAACCACGCATAGCCACCAATAATGCTCAGAACAGCACCATACTTTGTCAACAGTAGCCTACAAACAGGGTCCCGGCATAATACAAGGCATCAAACATCTGTTAGTTTTGCTGGTTTCCACTGAAAAGAGACAAAAACAACTCACCCACTCTCCTCCATACGTTATGCAGCAACGAGTCCGAGTAGCCTACAGTCCGACTGGCAGCACAAACATTCAATTTCAGCGGCCACTGGCAGGCAGTGACCACACAGTGACCACTCGAACCCCCCAAGCCCAGCACACACCGGCAGATCTCCCTCTTTCACTTTTCTCCGCCATTTCCTTCAGCCCATCTGTGGTGAACTCCGTCTCAAACTGATAGGGGCGCCCATTGAAATGAAACCAGTCATCACTGTTGTCAAGTGATGAGTGAAGTAGAGTTCCAAAGTTCAAGGATGAAAACGTGTGAATATAATGCTGCGTTCTATTGCACTCGGAAAAAAGCAATAGAACGGCCCTTGAAGTCGGAACTCCGACTCGGGAACTCGGGTTGGATCCAAGCAGCCCGAGTCGATCGGAATTACGTCACAGCAATATGGCGTCGCACACCACGAGAGGCATTTATTTATTTAGGCTATTTATTTTCCAACCTAGAAGGGAGAAGTTGTGGAAAAGGGAATATAGCCTTCACGTGTACTGCAGCAAGAGTTGAACCAGAGTTGAACCTGCACGGCTCGCTGTGACACATGCAGGATTCCCCTCTCTGGTGCGTTCAAGACTGTGTGTTGCAGAAGTGGCGTTTCTCTTTCTCTCTCTTCCCCAAGCAGCTTATGTTCTTCCCCAGCAGAACTTTTTGATGCTCGAAAGACATCAGCTTACTGTGGCCCGCCATGTTTTCCGAGGTTGCGCAATGAAACGCATTTACCTCGGAAGACGGAATTTCCGACCAGGATCTTTTAGAGTTCCGAGTGCAATCGAACGCAGCATTACTCCATGCAGTGCTGTCAAAGTTCCTATGTATAGCCTATTGCCTATCAGTTTATAAAAGTTATCAGCGAGTGATCACAGGGAAATGAATGGAATTGGGCATTTCTAACTTTAGATATTCGCGGGAGAGAATCATGTAAACAAGCGCGAGATAAGACGTGACGTCACACGCGAGATCAGGACGACGTTTGTTGCCGGAAGAGACGAGTTATGCGCATTTTCACAAAATCCGCTTTTAAATTCGATACGACTTGGATGGAAACCCAGCAGACGGGACAACGGCTGAATTTATGGAGTTCAGTTTGACAACAACGACAATTGGTTTAATTTCGATGGACGTCACTATCAGTCTGAGACTGAGTTTACTGAAGACAAGCTGAAGGAAATGGAGGAGAAAAGTGGAAGAGGGAGAGCTGCGGTGGAGTCTACGTCCTGGAAATGGAGGCAAAAGTGACAGAGGGAGAGAGCCGGTGGAGTCTAAATGCTGGAGCTGGAGTAATCAAGTGGCTGCTAGTGGCCACTGGAAATTAATGTTTGTGCTGTCAGTCGGACTCCTGGACGTGTTTTGTCAGTGCCTGTGCGCTATGCTGGACGCGGAAAATTGCTGCATAACGTATAACTGGAGGAGAGTGGGTGAGTTGTCTCTTTTCAATAGAAACCAGGCTAAGATAACATTATGTTTGACGCCTGGTATTAGGCTACTATGTGCTGGGACCCTGTTTGTACTGTTGATGACGTTTGGTGCTGTTCTGAGCATTATTTGTGGCTATGAGTGGCTTTTTGATCGCGGGTTACGCATGGAGAAATAGACTGTGCTGTTTGTTATAGTGCGGTCTTTGCTAAAGTTGCTACAAAGCTAACGGTGTCTCTCGAGAGGGGGTAGTCACGGTGCGTTGTTGGACCATGGGTTAATATCCTTTTAAGTTTATTCAACAGGTTAGATGTAAGACCACAAAGAAAAAATATCAAGAGTGTTTGGGACTGTAATGGTACAAGTCTCCTCACAATGCAAACTCATGGACATTACGTCCACCTGCTCATACTGTAATATGAGCTTAATGTTAGTCTCTTTAAATTGGAGAATAAGGGTTTCACATGCCACCTATTTTAGTGTTACTCTGTTTACTATACACAAAAAACAAAATAACATGTCCCAGTTTGATTCCAGCAGTCATAACTCCCCCTTTATAGATGCAGTTTGTCTTGTACCTGTCTAAATAATGGCAACCTTTCAAAAAACAAAAAGGCATAGTGCTTCAAGTTGAAATTACCACCATTGTTTTTCCACCTTTAGGAAATTCCACACAGCGCCCTCATGGCAGCCTCTTTACATTGTTGCAGACTTGTCTTTACATGCACATGAAGAATCTGTGTCCTGAGGCCAAAAGATTTATGATCACCAGCTGTGACACTTCAAACAATGTCTGGCTGTAGTCGTGCATCACTGTCCATTTTGTCCTGCTCCTGTTAATGTTGGTGCTCAATGCTCATTAAGTAATAACTGGCAGGAGTCATTGACAGCTGTTCATGAACTTGGACAAACATATTTGTTTTTGGTGAGATGGCTGTAAGGAGAGGGTATTTTCTACTTGGAATACAGGAATAAGAAAGAATACTGCTGGCACAGTTGTATTAACAGGAAATCTGACTTTTTTCACATTTTATCTATAATATAAATATATCCAGCGTAATGTAAACACCGGGGATTATGCTGACTCATTGCAAAAGCTTTGACTGCACTTAAGGACCAAAAAAGAAGAAGCACAAGTAAAAGGAATCAGTGTTGCTGCTGTCCTACATACAGTACCCTCAAAAAGTGGATTTATGACTTTGCAATTTTACCAGTTTTACACCAGATTGCTTCTTGTTATTCTATATAGTAAGCCTAAAATCCCTGTTTTCAGAGACGGAGGGATGGAGAGTGGATCAGAGGTGTGAGAAAGAGGATCAAGCAAAAAGACGAAATGTATTTCCTAACAGGTCGATTCAGCGTAATCAGAGTCTTGTCCCTGCTTTCCCCCAGTCTCTCTCTGACTGAATCCCCCTCATCCGCGGGCTCAGCTGCTCCCCTCGGCAGCTCATCTCGTCGTAGACTCGAATGTAGTTCAGTGTGTCAAGCACTGCTGAAATATTAACACAACAGCAAGCAGGAATGCGTGCAAGCGTGTATGGCTTAGTGCACCATCATGATGTAAGGGAGCACTTCACTTTCTCCAGACATGCACGTTTGTGTTTGTACGGGTGTACCTGTCATGCAGCCTAATGAAATGATGAAATATTTCTCTCATAGTCTCCAAAAGGAAGTTTCCAAACAGATGCCAGCTTGTTTTTGTCACAGCATCAGGCGTTATCAAAGTAAACAGCTGCTGCAGTGGGGACATAACTACAGGATCTATGATTTTTTTTTGACAGTTCCCACTGAGGACTTAAGGGGTCTTTGAGTGTGAGAGTTGCAGCTGCAGGAAGGGAAGAGACAGTGATAAATAAACCAAAGTGAACACGGCTCCGTTTCCTCATCTCCTCTCCTTTTCCTCATAATCAGGATGTGGAACACGGACAACTGCAGCAGACAGATAGCACATGTCCATCTGTGTTGGTCCACTAAATGGTTTAAACGTAGTTCTGACCCACATTTGGAATTATATAGTAATAATAGGGATTTTCTTCTGCACAGTTACAGTGAAGTGTTTTTTTTTACAGTTGTTTTTCGAGATGTAATTTTTGCTAAGACATTTAATGTTTTCCTGCTTTTATCTTTTGTCTGTCTGTTCCCAGTGTAGAGACGCATTAACCAAAGGCCACGATAGCAAGTGAATCATTCCCTGGCATTTCAGAGAGCCTGTGTGTGATCAAATTTTGTCGTTCCACTCCCAATATATCTGTGTGTACTTGGCAGAGCGGGCAGCTTGTGATCAAGCAGCAGCTTATCTTTTATAGAAAAAAAAAACCCTCCCTATTTGATGTCTTGGCCTGTAAGTTTGAAATCCTCCCATGTCCTTGGTATGTTTAGTCAACAGAGATTTCTTTGAGGCTTGAGTCAGGTCACTGGGCTGCTTCATGGGATTTGGACATTTAATTTTAAATTTAATAAATGTTTGGTGCATTTTGTTTATTGAAGAATTATTGGGCTGGCTTACAGTGTTTCTGTTTATTCTATATTTTTTTATTATTACACAGGCTGCTTACTGCTGGATATTACTGTACATGCCATCTATTCAGTGTGATTCATCCACTTGTTCTGCCATTGGCCCTGGTTTCTCAGCTGAACTAAATAAGCATTCAGCCATATTGCTGTTTGCCTGACCATGGAATCAGACTCTCCCTCTGGATATAAGACTGCATTTTATGTAACCCATTTATTTCACAATTATTCATCCAGCTCCCAAGAGTAGCCTCATTTTGGGAAGTTAAAATTAAAGGAGTTAATTCATTTCTTGTCTGGTCAAAGCTGCAATGTGTCAATGTGGAAATGAAAAGCTGGAAGATAGAGGGTGGAATCTGGAAGTGAACACTCACAGGGGCTCAAAGGAGCAAGTGACTGAGTAAGTGAGACAGATGCACATGCAAGCCTGCGCTGCATCGGAGCTCAGCATTGGTCGAAGCTGCAGCAGAGCTCACACAGCATCCTTCATCCCCCCTATCACTTGTTCTGCGCTCTACCTCACTCACTCACTGTGTATCGTCTGCTGACTGAGGTATTCCTACAAGCACAGAGTGGAGCTGCTAGGAATAACAGAGACACGCTTTTCCAGTGTGTGAACAAATTCACTCTCCAGCCGTCCTCCTTGGCTCTATACCTCTCTGGATCCTTTTGCCCGGGATGCCAGCGCTGCCTCCCTGGGTCAGAAGCTGTGGATTTGTGGGTCAGAGTTAAGTCATGGACCACGCAGGAGCAGGGGACGATCGAGGAAACTGGGTCACTGGCAGGCTCTCCTGACTGATGCCTGTGTGGACCTGGAGGAATGGGGTGCACCACCAGCACGGTTGTGTTTGATGGGCTGCGTACTGTGTTAGAGAGGAACTGTAGTGGTTACATCTGTAAGGGAGCAGCTGAGCCCATTGGGCCATCTGAGGCTGAGCGAGCGCTGAGTCGGAGAGAGTCGCGTGTGTTACCAACACCAAGAGTATTTAAGGTGTGTGTGCTGACAAAATATGTGTGGTATTGTGCTGTTCATTTTATTCAAATGATATAGTTATATCCGTATGGTACATGTTAGAGCTACAATTTAATATTATTTTACCATCATTTTGTTTAAAATGATTTAACTGCTTTATTTATGAACATATCAGGAAAAAGCAAGAAAATCACATTGTTGCTAAAAAAATAACTCTCACAGTGAATTTTTGAAGTTTTGCATTTGATAAAACAATCACAACAATCATTTATCATAGTTTTAGACCATTCATTTTCTGTAGTACAACAATCAATTCATTGATAATTTGTTTCAGCCCTGAACTTAACCTTATAAAATAGTAATTTAGTCAGAAACCTTCTGTGTTTGGCTGCCTGCTACAGTAAATATATTCCCTGCTCAATCAGTGCCGCTGTAAGCTGTGAGTAGTCACGGCGGTAATTTAAAAAGGTGACGGCAAATTGGAAAAAGGAAAAGCAGCAAATCCTTTTATATTAGAGACTATAAGAGGCCACATGTCAAGTGCTTGTGGGTTTTTTCCTCATGAATACAGTATACTTTACAGTGTACAGAATCTTGTTTTAAATGCCTAAAATACCCCCTTACATACAGTGTTGGGAAATTGCAGCATTTAATCTGAATTGTTAATGCTGCATTCCTCCCACGATTTCCTCCAAGACGCGCAAAATGCAGGGAATGAATATGATAAATGATTTAGATAGTTGTAATATTAGAATATGCATGTGCAAGTTCAATTAGTGTTTAGGATCAACCTCATTTTGACACAGAACTACAGTTGTTGTTTTTACTGGCTGGATCCAGCAACTACAGTAATAACAACCATCCTCATCCTCAGCCTTCAGCCATGTGAATATTTATCCACGAGCGTTAGCAGTAGCCTATAAAATGTAGGGCAGTAGGAGGGCTGGATCTTGCCTCTCGCTAAGCACTGCATGGGTTAAAGCCTCTGTGGGCAGGGATGGGGGTGAAGAGGGGGTGGGGGGGGGGACACTGAGCTCTGTGTCTGCTGGAAATCAATCACCGCTCTTCATCTGTGAACCAGCGGGCTTGGCAGGGCTTCTGCTGCTCCGTACCAGCTTGTCTTGCCCTTCTTGTGTGTGTTTACTAACTACTGTATGTGTGCGATTTCTCCTTCCCGTCGCCGGTTCATCAGATTCACAGCAGAGGGCTGAGTGACAGTGGCCCATGCAGCCTGAGAGCAGGGAATTAGGTCAAGGGCATGGTTCTCTCAGGGATGGTCTTATCATCTACAGTAGACAGGGTCAATTAATCCTCTGTCAGCATTTAGCGGTCTTACAAATCAATTGTTAAATGTGTGCAGGGAATGTGATACGTTTGACACATTTTTGATGATCCGGATTGAGTTTAGTAAAACTGTAGGCTACAGAGCTTTAGAGGAAATGATCTGAGCAACTACGTTTGATGCTGTCTTCAGGTCATTGAATAAATCAAAACTTCACTTTGCTTTTCAGCTCAATAACATTAAAGGACAGTCAGGTGAACTTTTGATCGGCCTTCGCTGCTAGCTAAAATGTTATTATTACAAAGGTTAATTTTAGTTTTCCAAAGATAAGATAACTTTACTCATAGCAGCAGGAATACTACTGCTGAATCTACAGTTAACTACTACGCTATGCTGAATAGAAGTTCAAGGAGCTAAAATACCTAAAAAATCAGCTTAAAACATTTTTTGCCTACATTATTATTAATGACTAGGAAAGCAGGGAAATTTTAACCTCATAGAGTCTAAATCCTGCGTAATCATGGCCTATTGGCTTCTACTCAGGTGGATGGTGATGTGTCTGCAGCGCTCCCTCCCTCTGCCTGTTTTGGTGTAGGCTAGTTGGGACATTTCTGGTGTGTTTTTGCAGCCAATGACAGAGCGCAGGTGAAGGTGCGGTGCCGTATAAAAACTACCACCAAGGGACTGAACGCCATCAAGCCAGGTGAAATGGTGAATACACACTTGACACTGGCAGTGAAGAAAAGGAAGTGATCAGGAGCATCTGGATCATACCCGACTACCTGCAGCAGCTTGGTCAGCTCGATATGGTCCCAATGCTCCAGCGCCTCACTCTGACTGTATTTCTGTGTGTATCTGCAGTTTCTCCTGGCTTGACGGCATCTAGCCGCTATGTTGGCGGTAGTAGTAGTAAATAACGAAAACTTTGAAGGCCTAAGTGGAGAAGAGTTTCCTTGTGAGTGAGAGGCTCAGTCCTGACCTACAGTCGAGTGCACAGTTGAGCCAGAGAGGAGGGGGCCAAACTGAATGTTGTGTTTACAAACTGCAACGAACAAACCTGTGGACTCTACCTTTAAATCTTTATTATCAACTAATTTACCTTTTTACCACATGTTTGACATCTTTCTACCATTACAAGTTTCATGACCCCTTAATAGGCTGTCCACCTCACACCAACCATAGGCTATATGTCCATGTGAATGTCTGAAATTTAGCAGTAGGAAGCACTGCTATGGGATGACATAATAGTTCTCTGTTTTATTTTCCATCACATTTTGCACCTTTTTAATCCACTAGGCTTAGTTATAAAAAGTCCTAAACCATTATTCTTGCCCTTTTAATCACTTCTGACTGCAGCAGTTCATTATTTCTGAGAAATTAAGATATAGTGTTAAAGGCTAAGCTCACATTTACTTAGACACACACAGTCGGAGACAAAGCTGCCTATGGGAGGCTGATCTGTACTCTGTGGGCATGGACTAAGCAATTAAATGGCTTGCATTGGTTGGTGACTAGTGCACTCTAATTTTTCTAACTGATTACAAAAGCTTGGGCTTCTCCTTCCACAATGAAATTCGGATTTCTTACCGATTTGATATACTACAGCTACTGTATAAGATGTTCTAATTCTGATTTGACAGTGTCATCATTCTTGTGCTCAACAAAAGTTAACAAAACATGAATAGGTATAAACCTAGCATATGTGCTTGTATGGATATGCCCAGGGTGCTATTGTGAAAAATGTCAGTCATAAGTCGAGGACATATGAGTTGTCCTTGCCACATTCTGTACACACGAGAGATGCAGTCATACAGAAACACAAAAGGTCAAATGCAAAGTTAACATGCTATAATTAATTTCCCCTTTCAAATACCAAGAACAGCATTTGGCCAGGCATGCTAAAACACTAATTAACTGAAGTATTAACAGAAAATAACCTCAAAATGCATTTTGCACATCAGCAATAAAAGCCCTGTTGAGAAATAGAGGCTTTCTCTGAAAGTTACAGGACTTTTTATTTAAAAGTATTGATTTGTAATGCCATGAATGTAAGAAACGGATGAAAACAAGTCATCATACTGATTATTACCATATTAATTAGAGTGAATTAGAATAAAAGTAAATAAAAAGCCAAAGAAATAAGGAGTCATGGGAGTCCAACGTTCAGCCGACCAACCAATGGTGTAACTTTATCACTCACTCACTCTGGTCCTATCAGAGGAATGTTGTTACAGAGCAAAGACAGGGAAAGTGGTGAAGTCAGCAGACCCATAGATGAAAGCGTCTTTCATCCAATGATATTTTGGGAGTAATGCCTCCAGCTTGTGTCTAATGAGGCAATTACTGTATGTTTATACGTTCCTTGTGCTGGGGAGTTGATGAAATACCAAACCATGCCTGCATGTCATCAACCAGAAACTGTTAACAGATTAAGTCCATTTATATAGATGACTAATACTGTCTCTTCCTTTTTAATGAAGGTGTTCTAATCTAGAGACAAACAATAGAATATTTAGGTAATGAATAAATAAATAAATATATATAGTAATAAAAAATCATTATTTTTTCATTTATTTATGTATTTAGGCTATCATATTAAGGTTACTTAAGAAAATGCCCCATCACTCATTTCAAACAATAACAATTTAGTTTGCTATGCTTGTATTTTCTGTTTAATATACAGTACCTCTTAAGGAGAGTTTGACAAATGGCCAGCATTAGGTACTGTGATCACGCTAACATCCCCGAGGACTTGAGACGACTAGCCTCCTTGCAGCTTTCACATCTTGGCCTAATGGATTTACAATAAAACGACAGGACACTTTGTTCTGTGCTGGTGATTGCCCCCTGCTCATGAGAAGTTGCTTTAAGGGTTTCAGTTCACAGTATTGATGTGTTTGTTAGTGTATTTGTGTGTGTGTTCACTTGCTGACAGATACACAGGACCATTATCTCCAGCACTCAGGTTCATGTGCTTAAAAGACACTCTTTGATTTTCCTACAGATTCCAGGGAGGCGTCATTTCTTATATTGAATTATCTTAGTTACATACGGTTTATGTTGGTTGATGAAGCTGTGGCAAAGTTTTGCAACAGCATTAGTATTGTAACAACGATAGATTCAAACTTTATTACTCAGTGCATTGCTTTTTTAATTTTCTGTGAATGACTCTGTCCTATGATTACATCCTGTTATTGTTGATGCTATTGTTTCTCGCATCCTACTCATCATGTTATTAACAGGGAGTGTAGACGTAGCCAGGTGTCATTATTGCAAAAGTCTCTTGGGAATGAAGTGATCAGGCTGCAGGGTGGTGGGTCCTAGTGCTGCTGCTGCTGCTGCTGCTGTAGCGGGGTGGCGATGGGTGGGCCGTGTTTTTGTTCCATTCCAGGCTACACCCTGTTTTGCTTTAGCTCACATATGACCCAGTGATTGCATCAAGCGCTTGTTATGTAAGATAGAAGCCCCGTTGTAGTCTGTCCACTCCACTTAATGTTTTTTTTACGAATTATATTTTTATTGGTGGATGACAGCAAAATCAAACATTGTACAACACAACCACGAGAGATAAACATGTAAACAGTTACACAATGACAGCAACAACACAAAACAAAATTAAATAGGGAGGGAAAAGGGCCAATGAATCCACCGCTCCACCCAAAGTTACGACAGTGATGATGTATTTGAAACAGCAGGATACGAGACAATTTTGAACCAAGTGACACCCCGTAGTAAAACTGCGTGAGGGTTAATATCGTCACGGATGGAGATGTTAGAGGAGCTTTATACTGATCCAGAACAAATTTGACTGTGCCCTAACATTTTAATTGAACATGATTTATATTGTGTTTTATTATATATAAATGAATCACATCGTTTGATACTTGTGCAAGAAGATATAGTAAATCCAAATGAATTCCTTTATCAGTGTCCACTCACAGTATTGTAATAAAATGAGTCAGTGATTATACACAATTAAAGCCAACAAAACTCTTAAGAGGCCACGGAGAACAACAAGAAAACTTTTTATTTATTAGATTATCTCAAGAGATGACATTTTGTCTGGTGGCTTCATGCCCAGTTGCAAACATCTGAATCACTGCCCACATGTGATTTGTAACGATCAGGAGAGGATGTTTTATCCCTGTGTGCTCTTTTCAGAATCACAGGAACGGCGCTGCAGTGTAGTCATCGAGGAAACATCCACATTTTGTACATGATATGCTACTTTTTCATCTGCGCTATGGGAGTAGGAAGTATATTAAACTGCATTCGACCAGAAGGCACTTTCTCCAAAACATCCTGTTGGTCTGCTGCTGGCAACCCAGAGTAGTTGTTGCTCAACACAAGTGTTTGTTCTGCCACTAAAAAGGGCTCCGTTGGCCTTCCTGCTTGCACCCAAGTGCCAGCTGGCACCAGGGAAATACATTTATACTGGTTTCCGTGGACCGATCTGCGTGACGCTGCAAGGTCTGAATTTCATTGAAGGACCAACCCAAAGAAATGTGAGCGCTGTGCCACGCTAATGTGTCGTTATCAGCCACATGGGAATAAAGAACCAGGGCTGCTGCGTGGAGAGGAAGTCCCTCTGAAGTTATCTCGTATTGCTGCAGTCTTGAGATGTCTGGGAGAGGAAGTCAAGCATGGTACAAACTTAGAGATCAAAGTCAAGCGTAAAGTGGCATTACTCTATATGCGCAATTAGCTACATAACAGGAAATGTCCAATGACACCAGTGGTTCATGGGCTCCATGCTTTAGTGTGAATGGATAGGCCACCAGAAATAGAAAGTTGTTCCTGCAGAGTCTGTTGGTCAGAATGCAAAATAACTCCATGAATTTAACTTTGGATCAGTGGTACAGTGTTTAATCATAGCATCAGGGAGTGTCATAAGGTAAACATGCATGTGTTTTACAAAAACATCTGATAACACTCTGTCCAGATTTGTGGTTAGGGGAAATGAGGGAGGGAGCACGGTGCATTATCTGTAGTGAGCACTCTAGACAAGTTGAAATGACATGTGCAATCCTTCATGTATGTTTCATTATCTTGCTTCATTTGTCAGTTTTCTGGAAAGCATTTACTCGCTTTTTCAAAGGCCTGACTGAAAAGCATGCAGACAGGAATGAGACAGGAAATGTGTGACTCATGCTTTCACCTGATGCAAAGGATTAACTAGGCTACTATCTTTTATACACACAGACAGTCTCTGCATGTATTCAGGTGTGCTACTCTGGGTTTATGCCAGAGGGCAGTTCACATCAAGTCCTTCACAAAGACTCACTCTGTCAGCTTTTATTAGGCTGGTAGGACGTGGCTTTATGATGCGCCAGACTAGAGGTGACCTGGTCTTTTGTCAAAGTAGGTCTCCCTTATTCCCACAGCTCTGCTCTCAGTGGTTGGCTACAGGTTAAAATAAGGTGAAACACTAGGAGTGTCGCAGTGGCCTAGTGTTTAAGACTCGTATACCATATACTGTAAACACCACATCTGAGGGTGGGTTTCGGCTGCTGACCTCTATTGGCTGTCACATGCCTTTCTCAGCATGGTTGCTGTCTCTGCCTTTCAGTCTTTAATGATGGCCAAACACAAAAAGAAACATTTTAACTTTTTTACTCTTCTGTAGTAATATAGTATATATTGTTGCTTCATGGGGATTGTGTGTGTTACAATAGTATTCAATCCTGCGATTTCAATATATGATAATGTATGCCATCACTGTTGGTGGGGCAATATCTTCACCATTGCTTCATTTTCTACAGCACATTACTTGTTAAATAAAAAGATACCAATAATATTTAACCATTGCCTGCTTAATCCACCAAACTTATAATGTAGATTGCGGCCAAAATCGAAAGCAGGTATTTAAATATTTCACATAGCCAGGGGCTACTGTGTTCTGTAACCAGTCAACTGTGGTAGGTGGAAATTGAGAAGAGGTGGGGGGTGTTTAGGTTTTGCATGAAGGGCACAGGGCAGGGAGGGCTGGTCGAGGTCTCATTAATATGTTGGGCCACGGATGGACTGTAATTAGGGCTGCAACTGACAGATCTCATTATTTATTCCTCTGCTGTTTGTCTGTTTTATCGATTAGACTGAAATATCCATAAATTGTCTCAAAAATGCCCAGAAATATATTCTGTTCTAGCTCAAGAGGAAAAAGCAGATCATATAGGAAACGGGACAGTGTTTCAATGTTGTTGTTTTTCACGGTTTCTACAAAATAAAACAGTTGTTTTTAAAATCAATTTTATTATTTTTGTCATGACTGGGTATTCAAAGAATCCACTCATCTTTAGGAGAAATATTCCCGTTGGTTTAGCCTAATTCATTGTATCTGTAATGTGACAGATTACACGTTGTATTATCTTAAAATGTTACATCCTGCCGGTCAAAGTAATGATTTCAACATCCGTGTTGTTGTGTTATTTGTTGATATGAGAAAATGTTCTTGATGCCATATTGATTACCAGTCCCTGTGTGGGGCCCATGGGGGCATGTGACACTGGGAGGGGGAGCAGCTGCCCTCCCCCTCACCTTAAGCTCAGGAGCAGGCGTGAAAAAATAACACCCTCCCCTGCTGTGGCCCACTGAGGAATCTGTAGGTCGGGCCCGCTCCTAGGTGGGTTGACTTGGGCTGCGTCACGTTGGAATGCCCCTCAAGCAGTTGCATCAACAAGCAGCGAGACAGAAGCCCAGCCAAATCTCAGTTGTGTGATTACCAACAGTTTCTGTCTCAGCTGCGGTCCGTCAGAGTGAGCAGGGCCAGCGATGACAACTTGAGGGATTCATGGCCGCCACAGTTTGTGACTAGTTCTGACGTACTCGGAGAGAGCTGAATGCTCTTCTCTGCTGTCTTTATCTCAGTTTACCCACGTTGCTTATGACTCGCCTGCTGCAATCTGATGAGCTCAGTCTGGCATCTTATCTGTGATGTTTATGTGGAAGTCACGAGTTCTGCGCTCAGACTGTATATATTCTGCACATTCTTCAGACAGATTACCTTGAATGTTACGGCCCTCATGTGACTGAAGTACCTTTTTTGTTGTCTCCATTCTTGTTGCTCCTGGTGATATTGAAGCCGTCTCTTATTTCAGCTGCCACACACAAAGTGTGGACAGTCTCTGGACGGACTGTAATACTTGAGGAATGTGTATCTTTTGTTTGTCTTTGCCAAGCCTGTGTCACTGTGCAGGTGGATAGTGTGAGGTCTGATAGCTTCATTGTCTGTGTGTGAGTGTGTGTGTGTCTGTGTGTGTGTCTCTGTGTGTGTTAGGGGGTTTGACTCCCCCAGGCTGCACAGCTGAGTGTAGGAGGAGCCACCTTCTGAGCCTGGGTGTGAGTCCGCTGCCCTCAGCCACAGCAGTCTGAGGAGGGAGGGTGAGCGCGAGTGAGCTCCAGTCTGTGAGAGACAGAGAGTCAGAAACTTCCCAAACTTTATCCAGCGCGAGGATTTCCTTCTGTCGGATATGCTGGCTGACCGCCTCTCTTTGGGATCTAGCTTGGAGATATTTCACCACAGCTGTTGACGATGCAAGGGAGGGCTAGTAAAGCTCCGAAGAAGGAGCTGGTCATTGAGAGTCCGCAGCAGTACAAGAGCTTGGCTGCAGCTGAGGCTGAGGTAGACACGGTGCCACAGGTGGTGGTAAGTCATTCAAGGACTTCATTCATATATAGTGTAGATGTGTACGACTTGTTGAAAAGTCTGCACTGGTTTGTCAAAGCTGTTCATATGTACAAGTCCACCTCAGAGCGTACAGTGCTGTAAACGTTAACCACAGTCATAAAGTGGCGAAGCAGGTGTCAGGTGTTTGGTCGTCTCCTTCACTGTATGTAACAGCAGCACCGGCTCAAAAGTCAAAATCTGCAGCGTTAGCAGAGGAATGTTGAACTTCACCAGCACTGGGGAAGCAGCAAGCCATTTCCTTATGTTTGTTCTTAAAGATTACCTTGGCTTGTAAAAAATGTTTTATGTGGCTCAAAAGTCAACCCTGAACTCAGTTGGATGGTTTAGTGCCCTCCCTGCCTGCAATGAAGGTGTCCGGTGGCTGGGGGCGTACGTACGGAGCCGTCTGAGCTGTCGGCAGCAGAAGATTTGATGTATCAGTGAGCAGGGAGGCACTACACTACACAGCACCATTGTTCCAGTGCTGTGAGAGGGTGTAGTGATGGGAGGAGTGGGAGCTGCGGTGAAACAGCTGCTCAGATTGCTGTGGAGTGGGAGTGGACGGGATGGCTTCATGCATTTCTGTTTAATACCATTTAAAAGGTTGATACAATGATACGGATGTGGCACACATACCACTTGTTTTGTTTGTTTTTTGTGTTCAGAGTTGTTCACCATGGCCTGACTGAGGGAGTGGGGAATGACAGAGCTTTTTGCTTGTGAATGCTCATTTTCTCACCGGGTGCTGAGTGCACTGTGTGGTTGACCACCTTCAGCCTCTGACAAAGCAGCGTGGAAAAGCCCAGAGGGGTTTGAGAGGGAAACAATAGTCAGCAACAACAGACTCCATCACTGCTGAGAAGAGGGCACGATCTTTTAAAATGGGGTCAAATCTTTTGGCAGCTGCGTTATTAAAAATTCAGATTTTGTCTGCCCATTGAAACTGCAGGGGGGTGCGAGGGCGGGGGGGTTAAGTGAAGCCTCTACCTCACCAGGTATTTGGAGAATGCAAGACTCTCTCCCTTTGTTTTTATGTGATGGAGTTTAACACGTCCCAAGGCTTGAATCCTGTTGTGACAAAAACTCACTCTCTATTACAGAAGGTGTTTGGTGATTCTCCCCTCCCTCACCCTGCCTCCCTGGCCTGTCAGTGTCTCATTGTTTTTCCTAGGATTACAATACATCTGTGTACCGGATTGTCTGTATGGTCTCAGTGTCTTGTACAGGATGTCTGGCTGCGTTTTTAGAGATGCAGAGATTTTAGGTATCTGATTAAGCGAGACACAGACATGCTCACAAATGCGCCTTATCTGCCTGACGTCCTTAATTCCTTTCCTGATTTACCTGTCCTGCCTGCTTTAATCTCTGTTGTTTCTCTCCCCCATGACAGAGGGTAAATGGCTGGCTGAAGTGAGAGTGCTTTTAACTTGAGCTACATTTGTGTTGTGTCCAGATGAAGCTGTGAATAAATGGCCTCCCTGATAAAGTCACAACCTGCTTCAGCCGGCAGACTCAGTGGCACCGTCTCCACTCCACTCCTTGTCCTTGGAACTGATACAAACTTGCTGCCCCCCCCTCCTCTCTGTCCTCGCCATGAGCTGGTGCTCTGTTATTAACAAAAGCATTTTACCAGAAACGTGCATTTAAGCAGGTCGACATCCATGACGCTCCCTCTGAGATCATGCTAGTTTTATCAGTCCCAGATGTGAGGCGTGCTGTCGCTCAGCCCTGCACTCAGCCCATGTGTCACTGTTCATTTTCAACTTTTCTGACTCCCTCGCTCTTACATGTGTCCCCCTGTCCCATCAGATACCAGCGCTGACAGCTTATTTTCCATCTAACCGCCACCGAATCTTCTTTACTGTAACATCACGCAGACTTTCTGACATGATGTACCATCAGTCTGTAATCACCTTCTGATAATATACTGTATCCATGTCAGCCACGAAACCTAACATTTGCAATCTCAAGTTCGGCTATCATCCATCCATGATTGCAGATCCTTAAGTTCACAAAATGAAATAAAAGAGGATGAAGGAGCTTTGTTTTATTCTCTAGAGGATTGTTTTCTAGTGTCTCTAATTGAAGGGGAGTGTGATTGTTTCCTCCTTCGCTTCACACACGTCATGTTTGTTTGTTTGTTTACTCTCACGGAGGAATAAGCTCATCAAGAACCTTCTCACTCCAATGCTGCACGTATTTTCTCCGAGCAGATGGAGCCCTGACAGGCTTATCATGGTGTATCTAACAAACAGCTCAGTCTAGAGTAATCTCTTCCCATCGCTGCTATGCATGTGTATGTGCTTCACCTGTTTTAATCTGATTGGTCAACTAGTGAACAACTGCATCTGGCTATAACAGCATAAAAATGTATATGTACGCTAATGAAATTTCTCTCTTAATGTACTCGCAACTTGTATTGCCATTATAGTGAATCGCATGCTTCGCTCGAGCAGCAGATGTTTCGACTAAAGACGTCATTGCCCTGGCATTGCTTTAACCTCTCCTCCTTTGCTTTTATTGAATGTTGTATTCACATAGTCTCCAGTTGTGAGCATATACAGGAGTGTATTATGAGATTGGAAGCTTCTTTTTTCAGCCTCTGTAGCGTGAAACCCTGACCCTATCCCATAAAAAGTTAAAGTCTTATCTGTAGTGACTCTGTGCTGACAGGGACTGAGTAAGTCTGCACTATAAATCAACCTCAGTTTCACTCTCAATCGGTAAATTATACTTAATGAATGTCTGATGACAGGAGTGTAATGAATTGAGCAGAGATTGACAGTGTGCAGGATCCTTCGGTTCTTTCACTCCCACTCAAAGCACTGGTAACCATGAACTGCAGCGCGTTCAGTTTGTGTCTGATCTGAGGTTTTTGTGGCACGTCATTACTCATCTTCCTCTCTTTCTCTGTCATTTCTCTCTAAGAAAGGCATTTCAGAAATGACATGCGCCAACTATTGGTTTTCATAAACACTACATGTTTTTGGCAGGAAATCACTTGCAAACTTCCATCAACAACGACTGCAGTAACTAAGAGTGCTTCTTCTGTTCTGTGTTCTCCAGGTAAAACCTAAGGTGATCGAGCCACTGGACTATGAAAATGTGCTGGTGCAAAGGAAGACACAGATCCTCAGCGATGTCCTCAGAGACATGCTGCAGTTCCCCCTGGAGGACTTCGAGGTGAGTTTCACACCCCGATTTATTCATGTTTTGCTGGGAAGCGTCACATTCACACTTGATGCGAAAACTTACAGACGTAAATATGGCTCTGGGTATTGCAGCTGGGAATACTGGTGAGGCATAAGGTGTTAAGTATGGAAAATGTTAGTGTAGGTATTAATCTAAGTGGTAATAATACTGCCAGATGTAGGGCTTTGAGTTCCGGTGCTGTGTGGAAAATGAGGCACAAAAATAATGTGTGTTAATGGTAGAAATTATACAGTTCGCCTGCATATACAGTAAGTCATAAAAAGCTTCTTTTTTTCCAGACTGTGCTCTGTAGCCATACAAGGTCAAACTATTTATTGTTATCTGTCCGCCATCATTATTTACCCGCCCACTTGCATGTTTTCTTTGTTGTATTTGTTTGGCCTTTGCAGCCTTTTCCTGCGGCCCAGGCGTGGCCAGTGTTGTGAGTCCTGGGTGGGGTCGTTCACAGAGGTTTTCCTTTTGTTTACATCCTTACACACTGTAGGGAGAGAGGGGTCAGGGGCCATCTGTTTAATTGGCTAATTCTGTCTCCTATGTTGTGACAGAGCAAGTGTTATCTCCAGCCACAGGACGTACACTCTCTCACACTTTTCCACGTCGGACATGGAAATCTGGCTCAGTGCTGGTATTTCAGGAAATGACTTTTTTTCTTTTTCTTTGAAAGATGTTTGCACCTTAGAGTGTATCGTCAGATCTGACCCTGCCACTCTGTCGCACCGTCCAGTGGAAGTTTTACAATATCTGAGTTTTTATTGCCGTGAGATAAGTCTTAGTTTCAATGACCATGATGGTTTTTACACCTTTTGTCTGCACATTTACACACTACAGAGTAAGGTATCACAAAGAAGAGAGATATTGATGATTCAAGCGAGTGTGGAATACTCAGTGGTTCCTCTCAAGGTACTGTAGATGTGAGTGGTCATAAACCTCAACATCTGCAGCATCAACTCAGGATCAGATTTGAACTTTTTTGTCTTTAATATTCTCTATCAAATAATACACATTTTTGTTATCAATATTCATTATACCACCAAGCAGCATTTTCACAAATCCATTTTTGCCATTGAAAACACTGGCATTAAAAGATATATTCATATAAGGTAGACTCATAATAACCACCTTTCACAACAGTCAGAGTTATATATGGTGTAAAAAGTTTCATTATGTGGTAAAAGTTATGTTTTGCAACTAAAACCACCATATAACCCAGATAGCTAAATGCTGATTATTGCCCATTGGTGTATTTAGAGCAACTTTTCCTTACCTTTTTAGATGATTCTCAGTCTCTTCACAGTATAAATTCTCATTGTTGAGAGACAGCCGCGTGGAAAAGGATAAAAAGAGTTTCTAGCTTTGGGTTTGGCGCTGGATAAAGTCTGGGGTTGCTACAGTTTGATAGGCCTGGCAGCTGGGTGCTCAGTTACAGAGGGGCAGCCTTGACTCGGTCATCTCTCGTATTCCAGCCCGCTGCTATGAACATAACATACCAGCTTTACACACAAACAGTACGTTGTCAGGGGCGGACAGGTGATTCTGACTGAGAAACATAAAAAAAAACACAAGAGGCACAGTGATTGAACCCAACATCTGTTTCAGCCTTGCCAGACAAGCAAGGGTTTAATCAGCTTCTGTGTCAGGGGGGCGTTCAGTGTGAGACGGGTGCAGTGGCCACTGTGTATTCATACAGATAAACCTCAGTATGCAAGGAGTCAGTGCTAAGTATAGACAGACACACTAAAACACAGCCAAAACAGACAGAAGGAGCTCCTGTGTCTCCGTCTGTGTTATTTCTGTATAAATCCTGTTTTTGGCTTTTCCTCCGTAGACAACACTATCAGGTCTCTACCTTATCACAGCTCCACTTGCACATCAAAAGTCATGTGTTGGTACTGTTCTTTTGTGAGCCAGTCTTCGTATCATCTCCATCTGGTTTTCATCTGAAGGCTGTTGGCATAAGACAGTTGTATGCAGGTCTCTGTGAGCTCCGTGTGCAAGGTTTCTGGAGAAATTTGTCCTGGATTACCAGGAGGGGGGGGCATATTTCCTTTTCATCTCAATTTGAGGTGAACTATAGACCCGTCCCTGTCGTAAAAAAAACACACACACAAAAAAACCACAGATCAGGACACTGTTCACTTTCCTTTTCGTCAAACTCTTCACAGTTTCCAAAAGGTCTTGAATAATCCCCACATGTATTTTTGTTATTGTCAGCCAGTCTCATGAATCCTTCAATATTTGCTGACTCTCAGTACTTGTTGAAATTCCACTTTGGTCCAAACTGAAATTACTCAACAATAATTTGATGGACTGCCATGAAATTTTGTACATTGGGCATGGTTTCCCCCTTTTCCACCCACACTACCATGACATAAACATTGAGATTTTTCCAGTTCTTTATCTTATGACCAAGTACCTGTCAGCCTCAGCTCTACTTCGTGTTTAATCCGAATAAGCACATGTTAGCATGCTAAAGAAGATAAATGGAGAACATTGGCATTGCAGATTCAAGGCTCAAAGCACAACTGTGCAAACTGTGCTCTTCTTTTTTTTCTTTTTTCTTTGCCCTGTACCATAGGAAAAAAGCCCAAATAATCTATTAAAAACAGGGTTTTGTAGTTTAAAGCAAACAGGAGTAGGCCAAACTATATTCGTTGAGCTCTATGTTTACCCTCACAATATGTGAAAAAGTGCACGTTAAACAGAGAATATTAGCATTGCTAACCTCAAATTGTGCCAAACAGAGTAGATACGGGCTCAAAGAGCTGCTGTCATGACTTTAGGAGGGAAAAAAACCTGAGCTATTAAAAAAAAAAAATCAGGTGTCTGTAGTTTTAAGCAAACATTTAACAAACAAGAGTAAAGTGTATTTGTTGAAGACAACATTTACCCTCAGATGTGACAGGCTAGTGAGTGTTTATAGCAGCAGAACTGTTTATGTGGGCTACACTCAAAATAAACTGCAGAGGTTTATGTTGGAACATGGTCTGATTCATGTGTTTTTTTTACTTTTTTGACTACAATGGATGTCTATGGCACAGAGGATATCAGCTTTTGGCTACATATACTGTAGGCGATAGGCTACCTAGGAAGGCCGGTTCATTGTTGGCTGTGTTGTTATCAGTTCAGTTCAGGTTAGCTTGTCAAAGGAGAATTATTTTGGAATGAGATGCTGATGTGGTGCCATGAAGTGTAGCTACATCCCATGCTGACTTAGACCGTAGTTCACCACAGTATCCGATGGTCTATCCTCTGCGACTTGTAGCCCAATTAAACGCTTCCTGTTGCCCACTTCCTGGCTCCCTCTTACCTCCATGCCTGTTTGTTTCTCCTTGCTTGGATTGTAGAGATTAACATCTCCTCTGCAGGAAACCTGGCTAGCAAAGAGGAAAGGGAGACTTCAGGTTTTACAAATACAAACCCGGTGAGGAATTTGTTGTAGTTGACACAACCACGACTCAGTCCAACACCAGATACAAAGTCATTTAGAGGAAGGACAGGGAGGGGCCGGGTTTGACAGCAATATTGCATTAATTCAGTGATGATTGTTATTGTATGAATTCTTCCATTTCTAAGCATGGTGCATTAGCAGTGAGATCATTCAGTGTAACTGTAACTAAGTACACGTTAACATATTTCTTGTATATGTTGGGAAAAGATAACCACAGTATTGTCTGAATCCTTCAATATCGTAGAAAGAGCAGCTGACGAGCACGTACTTGACTTGCACAAAACCAGAATTCACTCGATTTCCTTTTATCTCCATCAGCTGAAAAGCTATCACTTAATGGTTGTACTTCTATTTCAGTCATGTTCACAGGGATTATGTGTGATCAAATGCACTTATTTTTACAGTCTGACTTAATCCTCCTGTCGAGACCTAATGGTGATGATGCTCGTTGCAGCGCTTCAAGTTTAAATGGAGCTCCAGTTTTTCACACAGCTGCTTTTTCAAAAAAAAAAGAGAAAACTATTTTAGCAGACATCAGATACCACGGCCACATCTCCTTCACAACAGTCCTATTTGGAGGAGTTGCGACAGATGGAAGTTAAGAAGGGAGTGTGAAGTTTATTCATGTTTGGATATATTTTTTGCCACAGCTCCTTTCTCTATCAGTAATGTGATACAAGTCATTTCACTGCTGTGGTCCAGGACTGTGTTTGTATCTCTGTTTCTTGACAAGACATCTCAGTGCAGTAACTGTCACAAGGAATCTCCATTTAAATGAAATATCGTCGTTCAAAAGTTGGAACTGAGGTGAATTTATTATTATCTGTGCTATAAATAACAGTGAAAGAATCAGTTACATAACTCCTGAGTTAGGTTTGATGTTACCGTTCCTCCTTGTCAGGAGTGGATAAATAAAAAGGAAAGGTATTGTTGTTTTTCCCATGATCAAAGTCTTTTACCATAACCATCTGATTTTTGTTTCCGCTGTGAGATCTGGCTTCAGCAGTCTGAACCTGTTGGTCCTCAGCTAAAGCTTTAAAAGAAGCATTGGAGGGGCTGAGGCCCTGATTACTCTCCCAGTGACTGTACAGTGGCAGCGAGCCAGACTCAGGGTGTGTCCATGGGTCCTGGGGCTGAATAGTATGGACAAGCATCCTGCCTCCCTCACATACCGCCTCTTTGAACCCACAGAAAGTCATCAGTTTGTTCCCCAGCACAGAATAATATTTAAAAGAACAGCCGGAGCAACTGTGGCCAGCTGAGACCACAAACTGTAATACCGGGAAAAGGTGTCCACTTTGAGAAATGCCTCCCACATTTTGTTTCAATTTCACTTTTACAGTGTTGACAGTGTGTTGTGGTCTGTTTGTTGTAATTTGCCTGCTCTGTTCCTCTTGTTGAATGAAGTCTTTCTTTGTTTTACAGATTTCAACTTTGAGGCGGCAAGGGAGAACACTGTACCCCACGGTGCCTGAAAACGCAGAGAGGGAGGCCCAGAGCCTGTTTGTCCAAGAGGTACGCAGATTCCAACGGAAAAAAAGCACAACTTTTCCTAATCAACTTATTCATATGAGCAATGGGGTCTCTAGACTAATGGGCATTTTTCTGCCAAAGTCGGTTATTTTAAGCAGCGTTTTAGTCAATATCTGGCACCAAATGAATATCAATTAGGCCTACACACCCACACATTCCTGATGAAGCAGAAATGTTGAATTTTTAAGCACCAAACTCTCCCTTTTTACAAATAATAAACAGTATATAGAAAAAAGAGAGCTGGCTGATGCCAAAGAGGCAGTCTGAGGCTCTCTGAATGTAGTGCAATAAAAAATCCTGTATTTAACAGGAATGGACCAACGCGTTTCGACACTTACACTTACTTGACCCTGAAGATGGCAATGTAAGTGTCGAAACGCGTTGGTCCATTCCTGTTAAATACAGGATTTTTTATTACACTACATTCAGAGAGCCTCTGCCTCTTTGGCTTCAGCCAGCTCTCTTTTCTCTACATTTTTTTAGTCTTGATGAGCACCTGATTTTTTACAACCTACACTTTTCTACATCTCTCCTTGGACCTAGATTGCAGCACTCCCAATTTCTTTGTTTCTAATAAACAATATGTCTTTCAAAACCTAAAATGTGGTTATTGCTTATGAAGTCACAAAAATGTAATTTTCTATTCTATTCTATTTTATATTTTAATTATTATATTCATAGTTTACACATTAAAATAATAAAACAAACCTATATTCTATTTAATTTTTTAAAGTTGCATTCCTAGAGAAAT
Organism: Decapterus maruadsi; assembly: GCA_030347415.2. Taxonomy (NCBI): domain Eukaryota; kingdom Metazoa; phylum Chordata; class Actinopteri; order Carangiformes; family Carangidae; genus Decapterus; species Decapterus maruadsi. The sequence goes on along the minus strand of CM064902.1, from coordinate 15,592,876 downwards.
ACATAGTTTTAATGGTCATGCTCTGTGTCATTCGGTCGCCAGGATAGGATGTCTCTAGTGGTAGAGCTGAGCTGAAGCTCAAATTGACTTTCATCTTGTTTTAAGCCATAGTTTTGATAATTTTCAACAAAATATTTTAACCAGATGAGGGATTTTAGTGATCGCACATCTGGATCCTAAATCAGCAGACAAAAGGCCAGTTACATTTTATTCAGCTCAGCTCTACCACTAGAGACGTCCTATCCTGAGTCTGCTGAACTGAATTTGATATTTTTATAGAAACTACTGTACTGTATAAGGTCGAGTCAGTGTGCAGGTTGGTATTACCAAAAAAGGCACATAAATACATAAAAATTATCCATATACGAGACATTAAGTAAGAAAGTTTAAGCATGGGGCGGTGTTTAGCTCAGTTGGTAGAGACATTCAGTAAGAAAGTTTCATCTCTGCCTCCCATCACATTCTAACTAATTAAACAAATATCAACAGGCCATTTGATCGCAGACCTTAATCTGATACAAGAGTCCAGGATGTGGTGAGGAAAGTATGTCACCTGTAACTACACCACTACACTGCAAAACAGTGACACTAATTTGAGTCATAGTCATTACCCAGTTTGCGGTATAATATTAGCTCTCACGTATATAGCACGTCAAAGCAGATCAGGAAACCACTTTATTTCATGTGTCCCACTAAACACACCATCCATCTGACTTTGTGCATAGACTGTTGCATAAATGGTAAATGGGCTCATTACAGCTCATTACTGGAGCCAACTGGACTGTTCGTACTGTATTTCCTCAGTAATATCTTTATGCCTGGAGAACCAAAATGATAAAGTGCAATTATTTTCTGCTGTTTGCAAATTTATCAAACTCCTGCTCATTTTCTGTCTTCTTTGGTTTATCCATGTGTCTGTCTGGGCTGAGTCATGCGCATACCGCCTATCCAGTGGTGTGGTTGTTCCAAAACAAGTTGTAAACACACACAGAAGTTCCTAAGATGTGTTAATGTAGTAACCTAAGTACAGTGGAACTGGAAAAAAAAAAGCCATTTCCAGTAGGTGCAGATAAATTGATGGATTATGACAGGGAGAGGGGAAATGTATTTTCCTCTGACTAGCACACTGGTTCACCATCCGGCCTCCTGCACACTGCTCTTACTGTCCTCTTAAGCCGGGGACCAACTGGCTGCTGACAGTTCACCCTCCAGGTCAAAGTTCAGCGTTTAGGCAGCGTTTGTCTGAACTCGTAACGATACAAAAGCTCCCGGTCAAGTGTTGTGTGACATCACCAGGACAGCTGTGGAGATTAGCCCAGCGAGAGCCTCCGTGTTTCCGATCGCTCTCCTGATCAGGTTGCATTTCATCTCCCCGGCCGAGGCAGTTTCTTGTAAAAGGCACGTATTTCTGTTGAAGAGATACCAGTGAGCTGCTCCTATCGCTGACTCTAACAATGAACAGATGTCTCCTTTCCAAGCAAAGGGAGATAAAGATACACACCCTCCCAGTTTGTGTTGGTGGATGGATAGACTCAGTCCACTCCTTTTTCCATGAGGGTCTCACTGTATGTGGGGGGTTTTTTCCACAAAGCAAATGCTTTATTGTGGTCATGCTTTTCTTGTTATTCACAAAAGAAAAACAGAAAGAAAATGCTGAATTTTCTATCTGCTGCAATTTTAGGAAACTAACTCTTTTAGATGAAGATCCTTAAATTTACAGGTTATTTTACACAGCAGACTCTGGTTTGTCATTGGGAAAGAAGATGCGATGATACATTAAAAGGTTGAGCCACAAAAAGGGAGAGAAATAAAATCTGATCCATTGCCATAAGGTGATGTCGCCTGAGTGAGTTTTGGGTTTGGTCTTGAGACTGCAAGTTTGAAAATGAACACATCCGAGGGTGTGGAGCTGAAAGAAATGAGTTTACCAGAGCTTCTCTCACCCGTTCCCCAAGTGTAGGGCTACGGCCGGACACACAACACACTGAATCTCTATCAATGATCAATTTGCTCTGGATAAAAATTTGAGGTTTTTGCTGCTTTGATAATTCTTTTCTGTAAACTTTTATACTGTGCTCTTTTAAAGGTGTGAATATACTTCAGTTCAAGTTATTGTCAATCAGCAGCTCCCCATTAAAATAAACAACTGTTAATGCATCTCTATGGTATCTTAGCCATCTTGAGACATGATTACAAACAAGTTAATTTGAAGCATACTGACATTTGAACACCACCCCGATGCTCTGCTGTAATGTGTGTTGTGCTGTATTGACAGGGTGTTTGTTAACAGGCGTGTAATTGATTTGCATTGTGTCTTCTCAGTGCATTAAGACCTACAAGTCTGACTGGCATGTCGTCAACTACAAGTATGAGGACTACTCTGGAGACTTTCGCCAGCTCCCACAGTAAGTCTTCACTTCAAAACCTCATCTCTGTTACACTGTGTACTCACAGAGGTGATGCGCTCGTGTGCCAAGACATTCTTAAGACGGGCAAGTAACAACAGCTATTCTGCATAATGTATGGATGCCAGAGATTTTAGACAAAAACACCACAGCACGCGCACACGCACACACACAATCACACAGTTTGACCTTTTTGTTTCCTGTCGTGACTTAATTACAAGGAAAAGGAACACAGAGTAAAAAGTCATTCTTATTTCCTTGCAACAAAAGAGTGTTTCCTTTTTATGATGCACTGGATAATTCCAGACTGCAGCCAGAGTGGAAACCACCCTCATTGTCCAGAGGTTGTGTCATCAGCTCCAGCCTCTTCCCTGAAGAGTATCTGTTTTACTGACAAACTGTATGAATATGAGTTGACAGTGACCTTGACAGCCTTACCGCTGCCAAACGCTCTGTTACTTCTGTAAATACGGGGAAGTTAAAACAATACACCGTGACGTGGATCGCGTGGTGCAGTTTCTTAACCTCCTGGCGCATTTTCATTTTCCAGCAGGCAGCAGCAGCAGCAACAGCAGCAGCACACCTTATGTGTTTCCATGAGCGGTCAAGTGCTGCTTTTCACCGCTCCTGGAATTTACATTTGCCTTGATGCTGCCTTTTTCCAACTGCAAAATTACTTCCAAAAAAAAAAAAAAATTAGAAAAACACAAGGAAAAACCACTTAATGTCCATCACACCACTTCAGACCACAAGTGCTAGAAGGATTTGCAGACTGAAGACACATCAAAGCGGGTTAGCTTAACTCAAACTGCCATGGGTATTAATCACAGTCAGCACTGGTCAAGTATCTTACCCCAATAAAAATAAACTGTGTATAAATATGAAAAGCAACTGTGTTTATTGGGAACATTGTCATTTCTTAAGTGTCTAAAGTTTAAAATCGTTGAATACAATCAAGTTGTTTACAGAATTCATTGTACTAGAAGATGTGCAGTAGCTGCAGCTGCAGCTGTTTGTATCAGAGCTTATAATGATAACATTTTCCTTTTCCTTTGATGTGAAGAAACTGACTTGCAGTGCAGATAATGAAGTTTCAGTGCATCTAAATGAGCAGAGTGCTTAGTCAACCCGGCCCGTGGGAATCTGTAGGGCCCTGATATGAAGTCATGAGCTGTTTTCGGATCTTGTTAACACAGTAGATCGGTCTTCTAATGTGACTTGAATGTGTTTTTACAGCAAAGTCTCCCGGCCTGATAAACTGGCTGTCCATGTATTTGAAGTGGATGAGGATGTCGACAAAGACGAGGTGAGTTTAAGTCCAATATGTGTTTGACAGTGTCACATTGTAAAATGTTATCCTGTTTCTAGACCGTGTTTTCACTGGTAAAGATGGCATGCTAGTGCATTAATCGTTTTTGTCTTTCCTGTTTCCTGTAGTAGTTTAAGTGATGAAAGGCAGTTTTGTGTCTAATGGCTGGAATTCAGTGCAATTACACTTTTTTCTCTGGTGCTCCGTGTCTTTTTTTTTTTTTTAACACAATGAAATTCTCAAGGCCTCCGTGCAACATTTGGATCTTTTCTCTGCTAATTCATGTATGACAGAGTGGGTGTGTATTCTTGCGCAGATTAAATGAGTGTTTGTTGTATCTGGAATGGCTCGTGGGCTGCACACAACGAGGAGTCTCATTAATCACCTGACAGACTCGTGCTCGCTCTGATTTGATGGGAGTTTCAAAAGATGATACAAAGCTGTGGTTGATATCAATGTTATCAAGCATCCTCGAATGTCACGCTAGATGTATGATGATGATGATGATGATGATGATCTTGACCTTCTCTTCTCACGCAATAAGTCAAGCTGCACCTCCTATATACAACAAAACATCCTTCAGTATCAAATAGACTCAGTGTTTGCATGCAGGCTGTTATGTATTTTGGGTTACTAGCTGGGAATCACCCAATGCATGATGGGTAACCTTATACAGTATCCTCATGTTGTTGTTGTTATTGTGTTGAGCCATGCGCTAGAAAGTCATGCCGCTATACTAATAAACAGTTAATGTTACATGGTAGTCTGGGATATCATTGTTATATTAAGTAACTTAAACGGTGAAAGATAAAACACAGGCGCTTTGTGGTGTTTTTAGACAGAAACACCACAAAGTATCTTTTTTCCCTGCGGCCAGCTGTGATGGAGGAAAGTGCGTTCGTCAGAGTAAAGCCGTGCCAGGTTGTCACGGGTCAGGGTCGGTTCTGCTCAGCCTCACAGTCAACTTTACCTTTGACAGAACAGGAGGGGCAGGACTTCAACACTACAACACAACTCATGACAAGATCCAAATTGCCCTTCATTCAGCTCTTCCCTCTTTCTCTCTGTCTGGCCTCCATCCATCACCAGATGACACTACAAGGTTTTTTTTTTCAATGGGGAGGTTGAATGTTGAGATCCTTTTGCTGATGAAAGAAAAGGATCTCGACTCGTCTAAAAAAAACTCTCAGCATAAATTTAGTTGTGTGACTTGGTTCATCTTCTCTTTGTCTGACCCTTTAGTTTTGCACTGTAAGCATTTGGTTTCCTACTGTAGTTGCTTCTTTTAACTCAACTTGACAAGGTTTTCAGTGATTTGCCTGCATCTCTAGGGACTGGTGAATGTAGTCTAGACACTGAGGAGGTAGAAACAGGCACCAAAACTCTCCACATGCTTTTTGGATTACTTCACAAAGCACTTTGAATATACTAAATATTCATGCCAGCATTTGCTTTATAAGACTGAGAGAAATCGAAGAAGTGATGCTGGACCAGCGTGATGGCATCTTGAAAGGCCATTCACTCTTCTCATTTTGCAAAATTATTAGGGATGCAGTTTCCCCTTTGTCTCCCAAATCTGGAAAATATAACTGCAAATGATGGCTGATCTAACGCAGTTCATAGCTGCACATCTTCCCTTCTGTCATTACTCTCCTAATTGGTTTATTTTCACAGACCGTGATGGCAGCTGCTGAGTCACATGTGAAAGGCGTAATCTCATGCTTACGTTGTGAAGATAGAGATATTTATTTGGGTTCCCGGTCACAGTTTGTTTAATGTTCCTCTGCCTGCTTGTTTGGACTGAGACAGACCTACATCGTGTCGGCCTCAGTGTCATCTCTAACCACAAGATCAAAGGTTATTCTGCACAATAAGGCAAGGCTTTGGCAGGGTGCCTCACTGTAAAAGCATTACTGACACAATGCAATAGTGAGTCGCCTTGACGTGAAATCTGTGAGTGGTTCTCATATAGGGCTGCTTGATCAGGACACAGTCAAACAGGTTAATTGACTTTGATTAGTGAGTTTACCTACATTTAAAAAGCCTGTCTATACATGCTCACTTTGGTGGCAGGTTCCCTTCTGAATAAATTGTGTACAGAAAGTCTCTGAGCCAGTAAACCGCTCAGGATGATGCAATTTGTTGCGAAACAGACTCAAAACAGAGCTCGATTATCCTGTTTTCATAATTGTTGGAAGCCAAAATCAAAAACATAATTAAATTAATTACCCAGCCCGGATTCCGAATGCATTGGCACGTCTTCTCTCCTTTGAAACAAGTGACATGATTTTGATATAAGGAGTTGTTTGTGCCATGATTTGTTGTATATCGTTACATGACTTGCTGAGATTTTTTTTTCTTGCAGCACAGACATCATGAATGTGTTTTCTGTCGTCTGATCTTGTGTCTGATTTTGTGTCTGATTTTGTGTCTTCTGCAGGATACGGCCTCCCTAGGATCCCAGAAAGGCGGGATTTCCAAGCATGGCTGGCTGTATAAGGGCAACATGAACAGTGCCATCAGCGTCACCATGAGGGTGAGATTTCATTTTACGGCCTGAGCTGAAATTGTGGATCAGTTAATTTATTTAGAGAAGCTGGTTGGCATATCTCACTGATCAATGAAATATTTGTATCCCCAAAACATTCTCTTGGTCCAGTTTACAGATACAAGGATTTATTGTTTATCTTTGTCTTACCTGATAGCAAACAAAACACCCAGTTTTTTACTATTATACAGACAAGATAATGAATTAATTAATCGCAAAAACAACTAATTTTCCATAAAAAGTGCTAGTCGTTGCCCTCAGCACATTATTTTTTATTCATAGCAATTTAATACATTTATAAAAGATAAGAAAAAAACAAAGTGAGGGTTTTTTTTTGTCTTTACATTCACCGTCATAGATATGCCTGAATTATTGCTGTTATAATTGTATCATGTACAATGTGATTTTATTCTAATTCCAATAACTGAATCTTGTGTATTTCCTCTCATAATTTCAGTCATTCAAGAGGAGGTATTTCCACCTGACCCAGCTCGGAGACGGCTCCTACAACTTAAACTTCTACAAGGACGAGAAGATCTCCAAAGAGCCCAAAGGAACTATTTTCCTGGACTCCTGTATGGGCGTGGTTCAGGTAAGAACTTAAGTATAATCCCAGTCTTCTCGAATATGAAGGGCAAGAACACAGATCATTTAACTGCAGGGACCCTGAATGACCCTTTACCTGCTTTGCCAGACGGGATATCCCTGTCGGCGCCGTGGTAACAAAGGGCGTAGCGAGGTTCCTGCTGAAAATTAAAAAGCCATTAACCAGGAATAAACTGAGTATATGGTCGCAGTCACTTCCTCTTTACAATTCCTGTCTCTAAAAATGTACTTTCCAAAATTGCCGTCTAAAGCCTCGGCTGTAACTGGCAGAAACGTCAACGTAAATTGCTCTAACAATGATGGACTGCTGTTGAAAAGTATCTGTCTTGTCCACTTCCCCGAAACCTGAGCTCTCTCCTCCCCAAGGTCGCGATTTACTGCTGACTCTCATCTGGCGGAGCGAGGTGAACGCTGAGGTCTCACTTCCGTGCACTTTACATCGGCAATCCCCGCAATCAATGCCACCTGCTAGTATCTGAATGTAGGCCAAGACTCACTGGGTGCATTATCATCCGTCCATCATCCCAGTGGACGGAAAGAACCCGATTTTACAGGATGAGACGTCCAGCTGGCACTAATCAGGAATTGTGATGGGTCGAGTGTTTGGATAGCGCTCCTACCATGCGGAGGAGCGGAGGGGAGCGCTTGGTGGTTGAATGATGTTTTCAAAGATGGCTTATTAGAGCGGGTCATGGTGTGTGTGGCGTCCACGGAGTTCGCCAAATATCCACACACCACCCAAGTTTTCGACCACAAACTTTCCCTCGGTCACATTCCTCAGTGGTGAAAGAAGTGAAAACAAGAATGCATCTCCCACTTGACTTCTTTTCCACAATATGCAACAAAATACTCACATTTAACATTCCACAATACTCACATTGAGCCATTACGTTTAACTTGAAATTTTAAAACATTTGAGTGAATAAGAAAAGAATGACAACAAAAACATAAAATGTTATTTGTCATAAACTGAAGATTTTCAATAATTAAATGTAAGAGATACCCTTTGTGTTTACATAGAATTCATAAAGCTTTAAGTTTGGATCCATGCTGTGATCTCCAGTCTAACACAGAAAAGGGAGTTCTGATCAGCTGTGGCAGGATTAGTCCTCACTATCAGTGTTTTTTCAGGATTTTTTTCTTTTGTTAAGATTTTTCAGGGTCTCAGGGTTATGCCTTTTACTATAGCGATAGTGTGAGAGAGACAGGAAAGTGGGAGGAGAGTGAGAGAGGATGACATGCAGCAAAGGGCCATACTGTAGGTTGGATACAAACCAGGGTCACTGTGGTTAGGACCCAGCCTTAATGGTACACGCTTTAGTAGGTGAACCGCTGAGGCGCCCCACAGTGTTTTTGTTCTTTTAGGAATAAAACTGATATTGGCATACTTTGGTGCCCCTATTAGCTGAGTGCTAACAGACTTACTGTAGTTTGTGGTACTGTAAAAACACAAATGGTTTGTTTTGTGTTGCTGTGTGAGACTTAGACTGTAATCTACTGTATGGGTCGTCCAGACAAAATAAACATGACTTCTTCATTTATGGTTGAATGAAAATACAGTTAGACTGGTGTTTGTGCTTAAGAACACAACTAGAGCCAATATTGATCAATGCTGGGTGGAGAGTACATAAGAGTCATACATATTCAAACAATGCTGAAGAGGGTGAGTCATTTATTCTCCACAGAACTGGAACCCAAACTCACACTGGACCGGACCAGACAGGATTTCCTAGAGCCACAGAGAACTTTGAAATTAACACACCATGTCCAAATTAAAACCAGTATAACAGACTAAACTGTTATGTCATATGCAGTGAGGTAATATTTAAAAACTCCCTAACTGGAAAGTTCAATCCATAAAAACCATTACAGGTCTTAAATTCCTTTTCAATCCTTGGCTAATGTCACATTGTTTAATGTAATTATGTAATAATATAATCCTCATACTAACATGGTAATTAAGGGTATGCTCATGCTGTCAAAATGTGTGGTTAGTTCATTAGTTATACATTGACCATGATTCAGAGCTTTCACTTTTATGGATAACCCCTTGTCTGTTAACAATCTAAAGCTTATTGTCACAGAAGTCATTCAGCGGCATTGCACAACCCCTGCTATACCATATACTGTTATACTGTAGCTGTGGATTGTGTGGGAGGGGTTTTTATTTTTTGTGCCATGTGACTTAAACTCAACATCTGCTCTGTGAGCGGAGCTGCAGATGTTTAACTCTCCAGCTGAAACGGCATGCGGAGTGACATCATACTGAGCCCCAAGCCGCTCCTGTCTTTTGTTGCCAACATACGTTCAAATGTACAGAGCATTGTCACGTGTTAATTAAGTCTCTGGGTTCGAACACAGATACTAGCAGTAGTAAGAGAGCAGTTTACAGTTACTGGTCCATGAATTACCTCGAGGATGTGCGTGTTGTTTGTCTAGAAAATTTAGACCAAACCTCCCACCCATCAGATGAATAAGACTGTTTATCATAACTACAGTTTTATTTCTGTCCTGAACCGAACCCCCCCCTCCTCATCTCCATGTTTACTCAGCCTGCCTGCAGATAATCACTCTCCCTCCCTTTCACTCCCTCTCTGCTGTTTCAACACTGCAGGCAGGTCATGGTGATACACAACACAACAGTCTCTACTCGCTGCTGACAATAATGAGACAACTTCCCTGCTCCGCTAAAGAAATACTGCTGGAGTACATTATTAAAACATACAGGCAGAGTTGAACCTGCTGCTGAATAAGCACTTACAGGTTCTAAATGAGCTTTAGTAATGAGTAAGGATTTTGTATATATAGATTATGTATATATAGACGTTGCACTTCCTGGCTGTGTGGAGGTCATGGTTCACCTCTGTAGATTTTCCGTTGGCTTCACTCAGCAGCTCAGCTTCACTGTAGAAAGTCTCTGCTGTGGTCCTGGCAGAGCTTTGTCACAAAGATGGAAATACTTTGTCCCTCTCTTACTCACTTGGTCCATTTACTTTCTCTGGCAATTAAATTAAATGAAATCTGAGCTTAAATGCCCAACTCTTCCCAAAACAGTGACTCAGATTTTTGTAAGTTTTTTTTTTTTCTCGTTAAAAGGATTCATTTCAGGCCAGTCTTTTGTTATTGAATATTGATTTTGCATGTGATCCAAAGGTTTTTATTCCTCTGTGCCTGCGTAAATGTTCACTCAGACTCAAGGATGGATTGACTACATAATGGTGGTGAGAGGTTAACGGTCGATCTCTGTGATCCAATAAAATCTGTGCGTTGTTACAAAATAATAGAAGGATGACATTTCATGCCCAAAAGGTCAAAGGTCAACGTTTTGCAAATACACTTTTACAACATCAGCATTTGAAGCAAACTAGGTGTCATATCAGAATCAGCTTTGTTGGCCAAGCTCGTGAACAACACATTCAAAAAATTTGACTCAGAAAATCACTTTTATTTATTTGTTGTTGTATCACAAGTTAAATCTTTGCCTCAAGGGGCTTCACAATCTGTCCAGCAAATGACACACTATCAGTTCTACTTGGTGGATGGTGACATTAGACCTTGAAATAGAAATTCTAGTTACAGGCACAAATCACACATGATGTAAATCGTAAAACATTGAGTGTCTTCTGGTGATCTGGCACCGGCTCACTGTTTGCTTTGGAGAGTGAGATAAAGCATTCCTGTTGCTCAGCCATTTTCACAGTTGGGTTCCTGATTCTTAAATCTGAAAAACTAAACTTCAGTCAGTCAATATTTCAATATCAGGTTCAACACACTTGGCAAATTATCATAAACAACATTCGTGTCGTCCCTGCAGAACAACAAAGTGCGGAGGTTTGCCTTCGAGCTGAAGATGCAGGATAAGAGCACCTACCTGCTGTCTGCAGAGAGTGAAGGAGAGATGGAGGAATGGATCAACACGCTCAACAAGATCTTACACAGCAGCTTTGAGATTGCCATGCAAGAAAAGAGGAACGGAGACATTCATGATGGTGTGTGAGTTTGTCTGTCTGTGTATTTCCAGCATGGTCACACCGGCCAGCAGTAGTGGTGAATAATATAAGTCAGTATAGAGTGACGTATTGTTTGTTTTTTTACATGAAATTATTATGTAGAACAATAAGAGTTTGTCCAACTGTTAAAGCTACCCACGATAGTCCAGGCAACGTGAACATCAAAAAATGTATTTACATTTAGTTTTATGATTGATTAAACATTTGGAGTCAGTTTATAATACAGAGTATATTTGTGTTATGGACTGCTTGTTGGAACAAGACATTTGAAGATGTCACCATGAGATTTAGAAGGTTGTTATGGATTTTTTCCAGTTGTTTGTCATTTTATAAACCAGATGATTAATTGGAAAAAAGTCGCAGAATAATTGATTATGGAAAAAACACTTAATCACAGCCATAAGTATGTTAAACCTTTAATATGCACATATAAAGTATTTCACTAATATACAGGATTATAGAAGCAACAGTGGTGCTATTATTTAAGCTTACCCCCTGAGATGAACACCCTCACTTTTTATATCCATAATAATAATTAACCACACTGCGAGATCTGCTAAATCCACTGTTTGTCATTTATTCTGGGATACTCTAAGCACCTGAGGATGTTTTTCACGAGACATTGCTCATTCACAGTAACATCAACTCACGGCTCTCGCTTTCTTCCTACTGACTCTGTTCGTGTTGCGTCCTGTGGTGATGTGATACTGGACCACCCAGGCTTTTAATACTCACCTCCTGTCTCATAGGAGGCTTAGCTATGGAAGAAAGAGGCTGAATGCCTCTGCACAAAACGCACGACTAATCTCTCTAACGCCAGAGCTTTTATTAATCGCTGTGCATGAGAAAAAAAACACCTCCGCTTAAGGAGATCTTAAAATATGCAACTGAGACCTGCAATATCTCCAGACTGATTACTGCACAGTTGAACTGGGGATAACTGAACTTTCACATGTCAACGAGTGATTCAGTAGGTTTTACAACACAAGGTGGTTTTAGTTTATGCGCTACATTTTGGATCCAACCATTTCTTGTATTTTCTTTCAGATGATGATCTTGGAAAGTCAGACAGCTCCTCTGGAAGCATGGACAGCTTTCAGGTAGGTCCTACGTCCTCTGCTGGATGCACGTCATACGTTTTGTACATTGTCACATAGAAGTGAACCACTAAATCTCTCTGCCTTATTGAGGCCGGGAAGAAGACAGCCTCTTAGCCACAAACGTGTGGCTTGAATTTGGGTTTAAGAGTTTATGTAGCTCTAACCTGACATTAAACACAGACCTCTTGTCATGTGACATAGAAAAACTAACAAAAACTTAATTAAAACTAAAAACTAAAACTTTCATTAAGAGTTTTATTTAGATTTTCTCCAAAAACCAGCTCTGAAAATTAAACATCTGTCCTCTAAACATGCATCCAACAACATCCACGTAAGTAAGTAAGGTAGTCTCTGTAGGAGCCATTTTGCCCATTTTTGCCCATTCTGTGTCTGACCACCAGGGGGGTTATTGTGTTGGGCAAAGTGCATCCAATTGCCCTCAACAAATCCGTGATGAACTAACGTGCTAAGACATGCCGTGTTAACGTGCTGACCGTGCTACCGTGAAACCCATAGGACACGAAGAGTGAGTTACAGTGAAGTGAGTGTTTGATCAACAGCAATCCTGTACTTACTGGATGATTTTATGTCAATAAATACGTCTATTGTTATGCAAACGACCTCACGTGAATGGACATTGGTTTGTGGACACGCGTCCGGAAGAGTTCCCACACCCACACACACAGGAACTTATGTACACAGCTTTATTGGTAAAAAGACTGTACAGTCTCCATGGGAACAGCTGACACTTGTTTTGATGGACTGACACCTAAACATCAAGAGTTAAAATAAAAGCAGAGTATTGAAACTGATCGATATAATCTGTGCTTCTTAAGACTTTGTACCAACTGATGACTTCAAGGCTGCAGAATCTGTTGTTTTTTTTCATCCAAATGGATATTTAATGTCTTAGGAGAAAGCCCTTTGCACGGAGTGGTACGCAATAGTGAAGCCATATGTGCATGGAAACTGGTGGTAACAGTTGGCTGAAAAACAGCTTGACAGGTTACAGTGCGCAGAAATGTATGCTGGTACCACCTGACTCTCACCGCTGAGCCAGTAAAAAGAAGAAGTCTTATTTCCAGATGGGCGCAAAAGACACAAAAAAAAGTTCTAATGATAAAACCAACTGAGTGTAAATCTCCCAAACCAGTTTTGTCTGGTATTTTAGAGGGTTTTTTTTTTTTTTTTGTTTAAATCGATTTAGGAAATACCTTTCTTTTCCGCAGAGCACCAGAGATATAGAGTCTCGGATGAGGAATGAGACCAGACTGAAGCTGTTCACCCTGGACCCTGACACACAGGTAATTAACATAAAATACATCTAAGTTCACTCATTCCCAGCTGGTCCGGCCTAACGCTCCATAAGGAAACACTATACCATTGTCGTGTCTTTCAGAAACTGGATTTCTCAGGAATAGAACCGGACGTGAAGCAGTTTGAGGAGAAGTTTGGCAAACGTGTTCTGGTGAACTGCAACGACCTCTCATTTAATCTGCAAAGCTGTGTGGCTGAGAACGAAGAGGGACCGACAACAAACGTAAGACGGATTTTCTCCTCTTCTTCCTCTGTTTGTTTTTAGCGGACCGGATAGACTCATTATTTGAGCTTCCTGTTGGCATAGCAACGAGGCCACGGGCTCAGTAATGGCGAACAATCTGTATAATGGAGTCTGATGACCTGCTGTGCATCCCAGCAGAAACTGTCTGTTAAAGACTAAACATGCTTGGTCTCCACAGAGACACACACACACACACTTGTAGAGCACATACTACAAAGCACACATACTATGACGTATGTTCGCCCGGCTCCCTCCACCGATATTTAATTGGAATAGCTACTACAGTGTAGAAGACAGGCGGGCACCACTCCAGTTTTTACCTTCTGATAGTGCAGAGTCAACAAATCCAATGGGATGATCAGTGCATCCCTAACTTTAGATACTGTGTAACAACTGTAATATTTAATTTGTTTTACTGGAAATGTCAATGAACATACACTTATTTCATTGAGATGACCTGATATTATTTATTTGGTGCATACAGTATATTTCAATTGAAAAAGTCCCAAAAGCAGGTGTAATGCAGTAGATATATAGTTAGCAAATAACATTGCATTGCTATTTGATATCCTGATATCATCATCTCTAATGCAGAATTATTCCCATTTCCTCTCTAGGTGGAGCCGTTCTATGTCACTCTGTCGCTTTTTGACATCCAGAATGGGAGGAAAATATCCTCTGACTTTCAGGTGGACCTAAACCACCCGTCCGTGAGGGGCATGGTGCCTAATAGCAACAGTCAGTATATGAACGGCGGAGGAGACGCTCACCCTGAAGGGCAGCGGTTGGTCCATGGGGTGCCGGAAGTAGCCATGCAGTATCCCAGACAGGTGAACAAAGAAACCAGAAAGTATTAGAAAAATAAATATATTATGCTTGGTTCTTCACAGTCCAATAACACACACATCTACATACTGTATATCTGTGGTGTTATGTTCCAAATCGACTCATACGAAAAATGTGTTCTATCACACCCATCGTCTCCACAGGGAGTGTTCTCGGTAACGTGCCCTCACCCCGACATCTTCCTGGTGGCTCGAATCGAGAAGGTGCTTCAAGGGGGAATCAACCACTGCGCCGAGCCGTACATGAAGAGTTCAGACTCCACCAAGGTACTCGAGCGACCCCATAAATTTTCATCGCCAGGCTCCTCGCGCGGCAGTGTATCAGACCAAACTCAGCAGATTCCACCAGATTACTCCACATTATACACAGATAATCATCCTTGTTTTTAAGTGCTGACCAGCCTCGCCGACCCTCAACACAAGCATTGACTTTGGCTGTAGCAATGTGGTTGTACACCCTGAAGGGACAGGGGTAATGTGATACAGGCAACAAAAAAATGTGAAATGTGTTGTGTGTGTGCATAAGTGTATTTGGTTGAGGTGTGTCCAGGTATCTGTGTGTGTTGAGACTGGCAGCACGCTGAATACTAAATCTCACAGTGCTCTGAGTACTGAGACGCAGCCTCTTTGTCTATGTATGTGTGTGTGTCTTTGCGCTGGAGCTCAAATAACAGTATTTTCCACCAGGTGGCACAGAAGGTCCTGAAAAATGCCAAGCTGGCATGTAGCCGGTTGGGCCAGTACAAGATGCCTTTTGCCTGGGCAGCAAGGTACTTCATCTCTCTTAACAAATGAGATTTTTATGTTTATGTTACTGTCAGCCAGACGCCCACTGACACACAGTTTTAATTACAAATCCTATATCACGTTCCATAATTGCATACAATAAATCTACTTGGAGCGAGACTGAAGGATTGATCAGTGACTGAGGAGAAAGTAATAACATACTTTCTTCTCTTATATTCAATAACAGCAGCTACCTCATTATAATTCAGTACTGTTGGATTTCCCGCGTGCAATCCAAAGGACAAATCAGCAAACTACTTTATTGTTTACTCTGTTGAGCAAACAATAAAGGTTTATAAGATTACATTTGTGATCCCCAGTCGTAACTTAATAATTTACAACAATGATTTCTGGGGTCATTTTGTGTCTTCAGTGGCAGAGGCAGTGAAGACACACAGGGCAGTGAAGACAGGCTCACAGTTAATGTGGCTCATGTCAGATGTTAGCTCATTTGATAATCGATTAATCTTTTAAGTAATTTTATCCAAATATTCTGCTGGTTTTACCTCCTTGAATACATCTTAAGTTTAATTCTTTTATGAAATCTTACACAGAAATGTAAATTTGAAGACATTGATTTGTAAATCTGTTGGAAATAATAATAGCACTGTGAGGGGTGTAGGCGTGTGACGGATGAGAGAAATGTTCTTGACTCCTCTTTTTCCTTTCTTACAGGCCTTTGTTCAAAGACGCTTCAGGGACACTTGACAAAAGTGCTCGCTTCTCAGCTCTGTACAGACAGGACAGCAACAAGCTGTCCAACGAGGATATGCTCAAACTTCTGGCTGATTTCAGGAAGTTAGTAACATTTCTATGAGTGCAATTTATTCTAAATAGTCCGAGTAGACTTGCAGATGTTCTGGAAAGTACCGTATGGAAAAAATGTGTTCCTATAGGTTGTGCTTTGGGAAAAGATGCTAGTCAGTTTTGAAAATAAGATGTTTGCTCACATCTGCGAATGTGGTCATATAAAATGTGTTCATGTCTAGGCTCACTGCCTGCTTCTTATTCAGTCTTTTAGTAGATGATAGCGAAAGCTTAACCAGAGTTTATTTTCCTTCCCGCAGGCCAGAGAAGATGGCCAAGCTGCCTGTAATCCTAGGAAACCTTGATGTTACCATTGACAGTGTAGCCCCTGACTTGACAAGTAAGCCCACTAAACTCACTCCACACAGTCTGCATGAGAGATGAAAGCTTCTGCTGTTCAGACAAGACAGACCAAGTCGTCTGCTGGCGGTTTACTCTCCCCGTCTCCTGTCTCTGTGTATAGATTGCGTTACCTCATCCTACATTCCTGTGAAGCAGTTTGATCTCAGCGAGAAGACCAACATCTTCTTCGAAGTGGAGGAGTTTGTGCCGCACATAGCCAAATGTTCTCAGCCTTTCACCATCTACAACAATCACCTCTACGTCTACCCGAAGCACTTGAAGTACGACAGCCAAAAGTCATTCGCAAAGGTATCACAAAACTTTTTTACAAAGTGCAAAGTGTGCCAAGGTCTTGGATTGACTTGTTCCCTAAACTAACTTGGAGCCACTTGGCTCACGCTGTCTTTCCCCAGGCTCGAAACATAGCTGTGTGCATCGAGTTCAAGGACTCGGATGAAGAAGAGGCTGTTCCCCTGAAGGTAAACTCATGTCCTGGAAATGCGTTTTAAAATCTCCCAAAGGATAACCCCGCCCGTCACAGGAAATAATCAACTATTGTTATTCCGCAGTGCATCTACGGCCGACCTGGAGGACCCTTGTTTACCAAAAATGCCTTTGCTGCAGTATTACATCACCAGCACAACCCTGAATTTTACGATGAGGTAAGACGCCACGTACCAGATGTCTGTAGAAAGCCTCAATGATGCGTGCTAAGTATTCACATAAGGCAGCATTGAGTACATTGAATTAGTAAATATGATTAGTTTATTTGTGATTTTATCAGTTCAAGATCGAGCTGCCGACCCAGCTGCATGAGAAACACCACCTGCTCTTCACCCTCTACCACGTCAGCTGTGACAGCAACAGCAAGGCCAGCACCAAAAAGAGAGACCTGGTTGAGACACAAGGTAAAACGCTCTGTTCCACGGTAACCGACCCTCTGTGTGATGTTACTGGCTCGAAGTATCAGACTGCTAGAGGACTGTCCTCTCTTCTGTCTCCTCTCGCAGTGGGTTACGCCTGGCTCCCGCTGTTGAAGGACGGCAGGGTGATCATGAACGAGAGTCAGATCCCTGTGGCTGCCAACCTGCCTGCTGGATATCTCAGCTGTCAGGAGGGAGCCAGCAAGGTACAGTAGTGCATCCCCAAGTTGGTGAAGAAAGCACATGCCACCCCCCACAAAGATGACATTATGAATGTAATGTTTACTTTATTACTAACCAGAGGGAACTTACTAATCTATTTTCTTACAGCATTCGGGTCCTGAAGTCAAATGGGTGGACGGAGGCAAGCCTCTGTTCAAGGTCTCCGCTCACCTCGTGTCCACTGTCTACACTCAGGTTTGTTCTTTGTTTTGTTTTTAGCTGAGTCTAGGTGTAATAAAGACTATTGTGTTTCCTTTCATATTGTATTAGATAACTTGTATTCTGACATTTCTATGTCTCATCACATTTCAGGATCAGCATTTGCACAATTTCTTTCATCACTGTCAGAGCATGGCATCCTCAGCCCAGGTATCAGGAGGAGAACTGGTCAAATACCTGAAGGTAAAGCAACCAGCACAGGACTGATTATTATTATTTTAGGATTCATACTCTTACAACAGACTCATTTCCATGTTGATACAATTATTTTGTGTATTATTAATATTAATGGTTTCACATTTATTTGCATTGATGTCACTGGTTTCTCACAAAATGTGTTGACCTGTGTTTTGCTATAACTTTGGTTGTTATCTTCATTTTTAATCGGGCATGCTAGATAGAAACAATAATATTTAAACATTTCAGTGTTGATATGTCCTGCGTAACTGAGTGCACATGTTCTACAAGGTTGGATTAATAAGAGAGTAACAAAAAGACATTTAATACTTTTCTGGATAACTGGAGAGTAAGGTTAGGATGTTTTTACTCTACAGCTGCTCTGTATGAACTTGTCTTGGCAGCTAAACAGAGCTCATTCTCACAGTCACACTTGGTTGATGCTGAATCAAATTTAATGTGCTTTTTTTGTGTGTGTGCTGTAGCACATTCTGGACAATATGTGTCAATCTTTTTCCATTGCCATTTATATAGAATTTATCTGTATTTTCACCTGTAAAGATCTGGCTGATGGTAGTAAAATTGTCAGAAGTCTACTCATAGCTGGTGTGGGTCCTTTTACAGTATTTTTTTCCTGTGGTGCCAGTAGCTCAGTTTTCACTTATTCCTTTCGTGACTCTGTGTTCCAGTCCATGGGAATCTCAGTTCACTGCTCCCCTGGTGGACATTGACATGGAAAGCAACACTTGGTTCTGTGTATCTCTTGGGCTCTAATGTAAACACAACAGTGAACATGGACAATAGCTGGAGGGTCAAACAGCAGGTCAGCTGTGTCGACTGGAAGCTTGCCAAATGACTTTGGCAGAGCTTGTGTTAGTTTCCTGTGCGCAGGCAGCGATGCACGAGTACCTACTGTCTGCCATGTTCCAGGCACTGAAGCATACAGTGTGGGTGATTAGCACACTGTGTTCACTTGTGTCCTCCTGTTGTTGTCATTTGATTAGCTTCCTCGCGTTATTTTGGGTCAGCTGTGGACAACGACAAAATTTCCAAGAAGCTACTCCTCCTCTCTGTGCATTAAAAAAAAACTACTGTATGTGACTGAACACATCTCTGTTGTGTTGCACCTTCAGAGTCTCCACGCCATGGAGAGCCATGTGATGATCAAGTTCCTGCCCACCACCCTGAATCAGCTATTCAGGGTGTTGACCAGTGCCACCCAAGAGGACGTGGCAGTCAATGTCACCAGGCAAGTCTCTCTGACACCTTCACTCTTTTATATCCAACTCATTTCATGTAGATTATGATTTTATTTATACACAAAAAAAATAGGAAGCTGCTTTTAATTTCAAAATCTTTTTTTTTTCAAAGACTATTTCCATAAATTACAATTAGTTAAAAAAAATATTGACTGTGAGAACATCAAAGACACATCCGTCAGTAAGGTTTTCTGAGGTACAAGAACTTTATTGTAAATATTTACTATGCAATTGAACACAGAGATTGTTTCGAGTGCAGAACAACAATCCAACAAACCATTTCCTCACTCATGCTTTCCTTCATTGTCATTTCCTTCTAGAGTCATGATTCACATTGTTGCTCAGTGTCACGAGGAGGGGTTGGAGCATTACCTGAGGTCATATGTGAAGGTAAAAAGTTCACAACTCACTATCTAGATATATTTTTGTTTGTTTGTGCTGCATTATTTACACATTTGTTACTATGCTGTGTCTGGTACAGTTTGTATTCAAGACTGAGCCGTACACGTCCTCCACCACCCGGATAGTGCACGAGGAGCTGGCTAAAGCGATGACTGCTATCCTGAAGCCCTCCACTGACTTCCTCACGAGTAACAAGCTGCTCAAGGTGACATATTTCTTCTTCTTCTTTTTTAATGGTTACATGGTGTAGCATTATAATTAACATCAATTTGCTCTGTCCTGTTGTGTGATTGATGTTTTTCCCCACAGTACTCCTGGTATTTCTTTGAAGCTCTTGTCAAGTCCATGGCTCAGTTCTTGATTGAGAGCAGTAAAGTGAAGGTAAGTCTGCCACAACATGTGCATTTGACTCAGAGGTGTCTACTCATGCCTGCTTTATTACATCTTAGGGTCTTTGCAACATGCCAAGTCTTGTGGACAGCCGCAGTACCACAGTCAAAGTATTATGTATCCACAGTCTGCCCCACGCTGCTGTGCAGTTTAATTGGCCTGCATTTGTTCAGACCCCATAAGCAACCACATCCCTGTGTTTAACCTCCACTGGCATAAATATGGAGGCCACAATGGAAGCAAATGCTCCAGTGCAGGATTGAGGTCGTAGCTAGAAACAATGTTAAGTTTCAGCTACAGCTACAGCACAGATCTTCTAAACATATGTTTTTGTTATTGATAAGAAATCCTATGAAAAGAGGAAAACCAGTAATAGCCCATTCATTTCTAGCGAAGAAAAAATTGAACACAAATACGTTTAGTCAAGACGCCATGGAAGTGAATGAACATGTACAGTCTGTGTTTTTAATAGTGTTTGGAGCTCACACACGCACATAATTACAAACACACAGAATATCATCATACTAATAAATGTAGTTTATGTCTTTCAGCTGTCCAGGAATCAGCGCTTCTCAGCATCTTTCCATCACACTGTGGAGACGCTGGTCAACATGATGATGCCTCACATCACACAGAAGTACAAAGACAACCTGGATGCTGCCAGGAACGCCAACCACAGCCTGGCAGTCTTCATCAAGGTCAGGATCCACACACACACACACACACACACACCTCAAGAGAACACTGTGTTTTTAAGTATGAAGTCGTTTCTATAGTTTGTATGGATAATGACCAAGTTGTTTCTCTCTTTCCCCCTGTAGCGTTGTTTCAACCTGATGGACAGAGGCTTTGTGTTCAAGCAGATCAACAACTACATCAGCTGCTTTATGCCCGGAGACCCGAAGGTACGCTGACGATACAAACAGAAACAGCATTCATAGAAACAGTTTGACGGCTTGTTTGAAGAAAAAAATGATTTACTGTATAAAGGGACAACTTGAAATCCGTCATCACTTTAATGGAGGATGTCCGGCTGAGCTCCAAATATGTTTTGGACAAGGTTGTGCTTCTGTGTCGTATTAAATCTTCCTCACTGGTTCGTGTTGTCTTTTGAATGCAGACGCTGTTTGAGTTCAAGTTTGAGTTCCTGCGTGTCGTCTGCAACCACGAGCACTACGTCCCTTTAAACCTGCCCATGCCATTTGGGAAGGGAAGGATACTGAGATTTCAAGGTGAGAAGATTGTCATATTTATCCGAGGGTTGAGTGTAGAGCCTAATGATGTGGCTCTGTGCTTACAGTGCTTGTACATAAGTAGTAGGTTGAAAAAAAAACTACTTAACTGCCCAGGGCCAACACAGATAAAATATCTCACCATATTCTACCTCTCAGCAGATTTTGTATCATGATTTTACAGTACGTATATTGTGTCTTTTTTTGTGTTCCTCAATTAGTTTTATTATCTCCATATGATACGGTGGAGTCAAACGATAATCCAGTAGGTAGGTGCAAGGTGTGCTGCTTGCATGTCGTCTCCGAAAAGAGCTGGCTTCAATCTAAACGCTCAACCATGAGCAGAAAGTTACAAATTCCCTCTACAATCAGGATCAAATCAGTCGTCTTCCATTTTTTATTGCAATCTTGTTGATGTGGAATGATTTATATATTTCAGGATAGAGTACAAAACATTATTACTTTTAATCTGTAGTCCTATGACGGTGTATGAGAAGGTTGGCTCTTTTTTCGTGCAGGTTTGGGTGACTATCATGTGCAAGTCGTTTTTGGTCTGTCTTGAGGTGGTTTGGAGTTTGTGATGAGAGCGATTCCAAAAGACACTTCATCTTCTGTCATTTCCAAAAAATTAGATGCCTTTTTTTCATTTGCATGCTTAAAATCAAGGTTTTAAAAAGATTTTAAAAATTGAGAAAAACAGTGTGTTTAATTTGATTACCTTTTAGGCAGTCTTTGCGTGCGTGAGTGTGTTTTGGGATCGCTTTACTGGTGGTAATACTTTTGGAAACCGTCTGCACACAGCTGCTGTTGTTCAATCACAAGCTTTAATCCTTTTTATTTTATTTTTTGCCACAATGTTTGTTGGTGATGTGGAGCAGCAGCTCAGACACACGGCCTGAATCTGTCCGACATGAAAGTCTGTGTTTGTCTGTATCCTTTTTCCTCCTATAGATTGTTAGATGGAAATCTATACAATAAAATAAAAAGAATTTACTCTATGTTTCAGTAGTGGTTACATTCTGTGTATTTTCAGACTTTTTGCATTTTCTGGTTTCCATTTCATTGTGTCGCATGAATAATAAATGATAAATTCCTCCTCTCAGACCTGCAGCTTGATTACTCGCTGACAGACGACTTCTGTAAGAACCACTTCCTGGTCGGGCTGCTGCTCAGGGAGGTCAACGCAGCTCTGCAGGAGTTCAGGGAGACGCGCCAGGTCTCTATCCAGGTGCTGAAGAACCTGATGATGAAGCACACGTTTGATGACCGCTACACCTCCAAGGTAAGAAAAGGCCGCACACCTCTGTCTCTCTGCATTTTCACTTCACCCCAGTGTCTGATGTGTTTGTCTGATCTGGAGATTCTCTCATCTGTTTTCCAGAGCCAGCAGGCCAGGTTGGCCACGCTGTACTTGCCCTTGTTTGGTCTGCTCCAGGAAAATGTCAACAGGCTGAATGTGAAGGAAGTGTCCCCGTTCCCCATCAACCACTCCAACAATGTAAGGGAGCCACCTAGTGGCTTCTTTGGTGTATGTTATCTACACAGATGTTCAGTTGAATCATAAACTAAGGAAAATATCACACAAATCATCACACACACCCTAAAGCATAACATTTATATCCATATCCACATGTTCAGAGAGTGTTATTTAAAGAGAATTAAAAACAGAGTCTTTAAGTATTGAAAGAGAGGAAATTAGCTTGAGAAATGGTGTTTGTAGTGTACTTTGATTATATATTATTAACAATACATTTTTGTCTTTACATTGTTTAATCTTACAGACTATTAAAAATAAAATCAAAATTGTGACATGTATTCATACATACATCAGTTTTTGGTAGAAAACACTTTATAAAATACAAAAACAGTCAGATATTATAAAAGATATATTTAATACTATTTAGTAGGGGTTTTTTGCTTGACAAGTCTAAGATTGCAATATATAGCTGTGTTTGTTTACATTAAACTCTTGCACCATTTTTTATTCAGAATGGGAGAGAGGATTCACTCCTTACCAACGCTTTGATGACACCTCCCCGGTCCAGCACCTTTTTGGACACCAGCTTGCACAAAGATGTTTTTGGAGTTATCTCAGGCACCGGTGAGTGAAAACAAGATACTGGGGGGAAGAAAAAAAAGGTTTTTATATTGATATAGAGTCAAGTGGTCACTTAATTTTGTTTTATTTCTTTAACAGCTTCACCTCACGCGGCATCCACCCCCAACATTAACTCTGTGCGTCATGCAGACTCTCGTGGTTCACTCATCAGCACTGACTCCGGGAACAGCCTGCCTGAGAGGAACAACGACAAGGGCAACTCTCTAGACAAGGTATATCTCAGAAAGTGCTGCAAGTTCTCTGTGAAGTAATATCAGCCAGACATTTTCCAGATATCAAATTCCAGCTTTCTGTGTCCAAATGTCATTAATTTCACTTTGCCTTAGACATCACATCACACCTCCCCTTGTTATGACAGAAGTGCCACAGAAAGTCAGGTCCTTGTTAACTTGTGCCATTGACTCCCTCACGTTACCTGTCCGGCTGGCCGCGGCAGACGGAGAAGTTCATACGGAGACACTCTGTCAGTGTCCTGCGCTTCTTTACGGAGACCGAGGAGCCCGTGCTCTCCGGGCGCGCCAAGCGTGTCACCATGGACTTCTCCCAGCTCTCTGCCCCATGTGTGTCAGAGAGCACCGTGCAGCCCAGCATTTCACTTCAAGTACAAAATGCCTCCTTCCCTCACGCAGTCATCCGTCCTCCCTCCTAGGAGTGTCCCATCTGGGAATGTGAATGTGTGTGTGTGAGAGTGTCCTAGTGTCCTTAATTCTAAGCCTTTTCTTTGCCAGATGATTCTCAGGCTTTGGCCTGTTTGTTTTCTGGTGCCATAAAGCAGACCTGCCGTATCGCGGGGCCTCTCAGGGTTTTTCTCAGCTCATTTTCCAGATGTGGATAAGCATGCATGCTTAAGGGATTTCTCACTTTCGGGTTCCTCTCATGTGTGCTGTGTTGCTTTTCGCTTTCATGGATAGACAGCCTCAAGCTAAATCTGAGAAGCAAGAACCCTATTAAACGCAACAGATTATATTTTCACTGCCTGTGCTGCCGTTTGTTTCGTCTCCTGTTGAAGCTGTTTATATTTGTGATGTGTGGTAGCATTTATCACTATGTGTATAACAACTTAAGGGGAGAAGGAGGACACTCAGGAGTAATTTGCAGTTATTTCCAAACCAAATAATCCATCTATTTTGCTCAAACACTTAGAAAAAAGTAACAGTCCGACAGCTTCACACTTTTTGTCTAAACTTTTCAGGAAAACTAACATAAGCCGTGAAGCTCTCCTCCCTTCAAAACACCCTTTAAAAAGTCCAGAACCATATCGTCATGCTTTCCATGAAGTCATCCCCAGCCAGTTTCATGGTCTAGACTAACTGCTGGCAAAGGAACGTGCTTGGTATATCGCCAACCCCTCGCTGTGGTAGAGCTGCTGCTCCTCTGCTGTTTTCTCCCTGCTCTCTGCCTCAGCTGGGAGAATAGAAATGGCTTTCCACTGGCAGTCTGTCGCTCATAGAGTCGTGAACAACCTGAGTGAATGAGCAGTGTAGCTTCACCACTCTTGTCCCAGGCAGTCAGATAACTCACACCCACTCCTTAATGTAACTGTTGTTGTGTTTTTAATGCAACAGCATCTCCAACCAATACTACAAAGACTTGGTTTCATTGACTTTGATCAATAACAAAAAAAAAACACACAACAGATTTGCAAAAGATTTTTTTAAATGATTGTGGTAAATGCCCTGCTTTTTGGCTTTTTTTTTTTCTTTAAACAGTATTTTAGCTTATTTTGAGGCAGCAAAATTAGCTTCAAATGGCTAAAAGCTCTAACAGCATTAGATATCTCAGTCTGTGCCTGACCAGCCTCTTTGTCCCCCCAGAACCAGCCCGCCTCAGCCCTGGGCAGCACCCTGCTGCGCTGTGATAAACTGGACCAGGCCGAGATCAAGAGCCTCCTCATGTGTTTCTTGCATGTGCTTAAAAGCATGTCTGAGGGTAAAATTCACACTCTTCATCTCCTCTCTGGTCTTTATCTCTGTACTATTTGTCTCTCTGAGACTTAAATGCCGTGTTCACTCACATTTCTATTATCCAAGAAAACTGTTCCTAATCTGTCAATCACTGTCTCCTCCAGACGCTCTGTTCACATACTGGAACAAGGCTTCATCTGCTGAGTTAATGGACTTCTTTACTCTAGTCGAGTAAGGCGACTTACTGTAATACTGCTATTGTGATGAAAAAAAAACCTGACATCCTAAGAAATGCTGAAAAACGTCTGGTGACTGATTTTTCACTTGTTTTTTCTCTCAGAGTCTGCCTTCATCAGTTCAGATACATGGGAAAGAGATACATCGCAAGGTAATGTTGTTGTCAGTGTTTAAACTGGGTGCATGGGTCCCACTGTTTTAAAGCTATTGCATTTTATATAGGATACATTTTTAATCAGGGATTTCAGTTTCTTCTAGCACAGTAGTTGCCAACCCACACACACACACACACCTCCTTACAGATGAACGCATAAGTACCAGTACATTGCCAACCTCTTACCTCTCATGTGCCAGATGTGTTCACTTTGATTGATTTTTAAACTCAGTGTGAAAAATAGTCAGTTTTGCATTGCACATAGTGGAGCAGCAGAGTACTTTAGCTAAAATGATCTCAGTAGTTTCTCTGTGGCTTTAAGCCATCATTTACTATGCTTTTCTCTGTCAACAGTTTATGCGTTGACCTTACATCTAAATATTTACAACCTTCGTTTCTTCCCATTACTTTCTGTTGAATATTCCACTTTACTCATTACAAACATGTAGCAAGTACCAATTCCTCTTTGCTTGCTAGTCTACAGTACTATTATTGTAACACATTGTTTTAATGCCGCAGTTAACTCAGTTTGTGGTGTGTGTTATTATTTTCCAAATACATTTTGCAACCTTGCATGCTTTCAATGTAGGCTGTATCCTGGCGACTGTAAAAAATGAGATGCACCTGGTTGGGAATCATTGCTCCAGACACCTGTTATGACATTGACTTTGTTGTGTTGTTTGTTGTGACTCTATGTTCAGCACAGTTACCTCAGGCAATTAAAATCCACACTTATGTCACTGTGCTCTCTCTGCACTGGTTGGGAGCTCTGGCCTCGACTCCCAGAAGGCTTTGGGTGTTCACTCTCTCTAACCTGCCACCACTGTTTCTATCTTTATTCACTTAAATGCTGGCAAGTTTAACATAATGAAATTAAAGCTGGCTCCTGCCCTCTCCTGCTGGGGTAAGCCCGAAGGTGGAACTGACTTTCTCAAACTAACTGCATGATATCTTCTCACCCAGTAAAAGTTGCAGTGCTGTGACACGACTTCTCGCTCTAAAAACTCTCTCACTCTCACCTGCATGGCTTGAGCTGTAACCCACTGCTTTATCTCTCTGCTTCAATCCCGCTACACCACTCACTTTGATCGTCTTATTATTAAACTGCATGCAAAACATGCAATTTACTCTATTACTTTGATTTGCTACATAATGCAGGTGTTGCTTTAGGGTGTGTGAAGTCAACAAAAAATGTACAAATGTTACATTTTCCGGTCTTCTGAGTTGGATGATGGCACTTTAAAATGTCATAAGCTAAATTATCTTAAAATCTGCTGTCGCTCTAAGACATCTGAGTGACATTTACACCACTTGAGTGTTTTACACAAATGTGTAAAGTGGTGTATTCATCCTAACCTAACCTGCTTCACTAACTCTGGCCCCTGCTGGTCATCAGCTGTTCATCTAACATTGTCCTGTTTCCTCATCAGGAGCCAGGATGGGGCAGGACCAGTAGCACATGAGCGGAAGTCTCAGACTCTGCCTGTGTCCCGTAACAGGGCAGGAATGATGCATGCCCGCTTACAGCAGCTCAGCAGCCTGGATAACTCATACACTTTTAACCACAGTAAGTGCCCCACACTGCACTGTTTCATCTACCAGAGGACCGCCGTCCTCCTGCTCATCCTCACCCTGTGTAGTCTCTCTTCATGCTTTCCATCATCATCATCGTCATCATCATGAATGACATCCTCTTCTTCATCCTCCATTTAAACCCAGCCTGCTTCCAAGAGGACATGGGGTCATCATCAGTTAATTAAATAAAACTGGGGCCAAGGTAGCTGTACTGTATGTACTGTGTATACACACACTGATTTTATCTACAGGGGTTGAGCTGTGTGATCAGTCTGGTACTGTAAATGGCGCCATTTAATAAAGTTTCTCTGTGTTTTCAGTGTAAGAAAGATTTCAAGTATTCTTGGAATATCTGTAGACCATGGTAAGAACGTATCAGGTTGACGGGCAGTTTGCAGACTGTTACTGGCTCTGTTCATTTGGTTGAATTAAGAGCATGCCTATTGTAACTGAACATCCGCTTTTAAAATCTTCTCATGCCTCCGCCCAGCTCATTTGCTTTGAGTTTCATTTTACCCCTCATTCTCTAAAAAAAAAAAAAAAAGACTCAAATCTATGTAAGTAAGACAGGTTTCATTCCAAAATACTAAATTATAATACTGCCTGTGAATTTTAGAAAAACCTTTCCTAATACTTGATGATAAAGATATGAGTGGCCTCAATGCGTCACTATTAATATAATTATTTATATAACATTTTTACATTAATACAAATGATGAGAATAATTTTTGTGTCCATTTGGAATGAAACTTCATCATTTCAATGTGATTAAAATGTCCATCTTTTTAGCAAAAGCTTTGCCCTTAACGCCAAGAAATGATATGATATGATATGATATGATTGGTGCGGGTGGAACAGCTACAGCTTTCTGTCATGTCTTCTTTAGCTTACAGTCACTCGGATGCCGACGTGTTGAATCAGTCCCTGCTGGAGGCCAACATTGCCACTGAAGTGTGCCTGACTGTGCTGGACACCCTTAGTATCTTCATTATGGGTTTCAAGGTATCATAATTAACAATAAATGTAACAACTTACTTCATATTGGAACTATTTTCAATGTATGTTGGCTAATGAGTTTGTCAGGCCTCTGATTGATGTCTAAATTAGATTATTTGTTTCTTTCTCCACAGACACAGCTTTGCTCGGACCACGGCCACAGTCCGCTCATGAAGAAGGTGTTTGAAGTCCACCTCTGTTTCCTGCGAATCAATCAGTCAGAAACGGCCCTGAAGCAGGTCTTCACTTCCCTGCGCACCTTCATCTACAAGGTTTTTAACTCTTTTCCTGCCTTATTCAGTGCTCCTCTGTCATTGCGTTTGCTTGTCACAGTAGCTGATGATCTCTCTTATTTTCATCCTCCTCCTAGTTTCCCTGTACGTTCTTTGAAGGCCGTGCTGACATGTGTGCGGCTTTCTGCTATGAGATCTTGAAGTGCTGTAACTCCAAGCTGAGCTCCATTCGCAGCGACGCAGCCCATCTGCTGTACTTCCTGATGAAGAGCAACTTTGATTACACAGGTCGCAAATCCTTTGTCCGCACGCACTTACAGGTAAGATAGTCCCACTTTAGTCCTTTACTCTACCGCCACAGAATTAATAACAACGATATTTTCTTCACATTCATATATTATTGAACCCTAATAATCAAGATATTTCATTTTAGGTTTTATTAAGGTCTGAATTCAAACTTTTAAAGACTTAACACTGAGAAAGTGAAGCCAATGTCATCAAAACACAGTGGTTAAACAACATTTTCTCTTCTTATCATTGCTTCAGGTGGTGATTGCCGTCAGTCAGCTAATAGCTGATGTCATTGGTATCGGAAGCACCCGCTTCCAGCAGTCCCTGTCAATTATCAACACTTGTGCCAACAGTGACAAAACCATTAAGGTCAGCAAGTCATTATTTCACATAAATAAACTGTTAAAATAAGAAAAAAGTGGTTAAACTGAAAATGCTCTCTCATTTCGCTGCACAACAGAACACAGCGTTCCCATCAGATGTGAAGGACCTGACCAAACGCATCAGGACGGTTTTGATGGCCACAGCTCAGATGAAGGAGCATGAGAGAGATCCAGAGATGCTGGTGGACCTGCAGTACAGCCTGGCCAAGTCCTACGCCAGCACACCTGAGCTACGCAAGACCTGGCTGGACAGCATGGCCCGAATCCATGTGAAGAATGGAGACCTGTCGGAGGTTTGTGATAAGAGGCGCTGCTCTTATAAAGCACCCTTTAATTTGAGTCTGCGTGATTTCATATATCAAGCACAGACAGATCTTGCTTTGCTGACATGGGATGTTCTTATTGTTCACAGGCGGCCATGTGTTATGTGCACGTAGCAGCACTTGTGGCAGAATACCTGAGGAGAAAAGGTGCTTTAACCATCTATTTCATTAACTGCATAAAACTCTATTCTTTGAAGTATATCAAAGAATAGTATATCTTAAATTATTCTCTGTCAAAAGGCTATTTTGGCTGATCCTTTATTAATATATTGTCTCATCAGGCATGTTCAAGCAGGGATGCTCGGCTTTCCGTGTCGTCACTCCAAACATTGATGAAGAAGCAGCAATGATGGAAGATGTCGGCATGCAAGACGTCCACTTCAATGAGGTAAACACATCTTTCATACCACCGATGTCAACAGAAAATACTCTCAATTTATTTACAATTTGACTATGCAAATTAAGAAGCTGAGATTTTTAAGTCGACATGAATTCAGTCAACTTATTTTCCTCCCTCTCCTTGGTGTGTCAGGATGTCCTGATGGAGCTTTTGGAGGAGTGTGCAGATGGACTGTGGAAAGCTGAGCGTTACGAGCTCATCTCTGACATCTACAAGCTCATAATCCCCATCTATGAGAAACGCAGGGACTTTGAGGTACAAGATTTTTTATTTTCCCCACAACATTCTCCACTAATTAACCCTTTGTCAGATCATGAATATCTACAGAGGCTAATCAGATTTTTTGTTTCACTTCTTCTCTCAGAAACTGGCCCACCTGTATGACACACTGCACCGTGCATACAGCAAAGTCACCGAGGTCATGCACACAGGCAAGAGATTGCTGGGCACCTACTTCAGAGTGGCTTTCTTTGGCCAGGTGAGTTAAGCAGGGTGTGTTAACTAAATGCGTCATTTTAGTCATAGTTTAATTTTCTATTAATTATATCATTTTTGCACAAAGTGTTTTTGAAATCAAACCTGATTTTACATAAGAGCACAGTTATTAATTTTGTTGCTGGTATGGCAAAGTAATTCGCGTTCTGCATGGCGGCTTGTTGAAGGTGAGCATGACCACATGCGGTGGCATTTTATGATCCACTCTAATACCCCTTCTCTGCTTTTTGTCCTCTTTGAAGGCAGCGGTAAGTTGTGCCGTAGACCTTGTTAGCCTTTCTGAGCAGCCTGAGTCTTTGTGTGGTGTTGTATTCCAATGCACTTCTCAATCATAGATGCTGCTTCGAGTTAACATCCAGCCATGACTGTTGTTTTCTGTTTTCTTATTTTTTGGGGACTGTGTTGTGCATGGCACCTGTCCACCTCCGCTCTCATTTCAGTGTCTGCTTTTGTGTTCAAATCTAACTGTATAGAAATTAAGCACCATCCATTACTGTACTTTAGAAGTTTTAGAGACTATTTGTTGGGTGTGGTTACTTCTGCTTGTGTACTTTGATAGAGATCCATGTCTCTCTTGGCATTGTGGTCGAATTAGTAGTTGTATTAAGGGCTTTAACATTTCTTCATGATATTTAGGTAGCTCTCATGGAATAACAATGATTTATTTTCTGTTGTCCACACCCTGTAGCAGTACCAGTTTACTGACTCAGAGGCTGAGGTAAATTGCAGTTGGACTGCAGTGAATGTTTTAGGCTGTGTTGTGTTTCTTCGCTAATGCAGTCGGTGTTATATCACGTTGCATTGCCCTTTAACTCCTCCTTTACTCTAGCTTCAGTGTTGTCATAATCATACTAGGAAAACCCTTGAAGGGTTAATAGCAGGACCCATCTCTCACTGGGTAAATGCATGGCTTCACCCAGTTGTTCATGGGACCTGTTTCTGTTTACATACAAGAAACTGACTAATCTTGAGTGCTCCCACTGACTCGGTGTGAAATCCATGCCCCCACCTCTGCTCTGTCCTTTGGTCTGTTTTAAATCGTTGAGCTGATACTAGATGTTTGCAGTGGAGTCTGTTCCTCTTTGTTATCTCTGTGCTTGGGCCGCTAGATTGAAGGTTGTGTATTTGTGGAGTATGATATACTGTACCTAGCAGCCCAGAGTTTACACTTAGACATTATCTATCTTACCACTTCATTTAACAAATTGTCATAATGATTCCCACTCACAGCGTATGTATGGTTTGATGTGGCACTGTTTGACCCTTTATATTCTATATATATATAGAATAAAGTTTTGTTTTTTAGCAATGCTTATACGATTTTATGTTCATTCAGGGTTTCTTTGAGGATGAGGATGGAAAGGAGTACATCTACAAAGAACCCAAATTCACCCCTCTTTCTGAGATATCTCAGAGGCTTCTGAAGCTGTACTCTGACAAGTTTGGACAGGAGAACGTGAAGATGATTCAGGACTCTGGAAAGGTGAGACTGTTGATATTTAGTTGGTGATGCAGATTTATTTCCCCCGTAAGATTTCCACAACACAGCACTCATCTCTTATAATGACACCTGTTGCAGATTAATCCCAAAGACTTGGACTCCAAGTATGCATATATCCAAGTGACACATGTGACCCCATATTTGGAGGAGAAGGAGCTGGTGGACAGGAAGACGGACTTTGAAAAGAGCCACAACATCCGTCGCTTCGTGTTTGAGATGCCTTTTACGGTATCGGGCAAAAAGCAAGGCGGCGTGGAGGAGCAGTGCAAACGCAGGACAATACTAACCAGTAAGTACCTGTGCATATGTGTTGCAGTGGAACATGAGTGGGGTAAAAACCATGAAATTGTGCATTTTTCACTTAATTTCACTTAACCATGTCTTTTAAATTCCAAACACGGAGATTCAAATAAAAATTTGTAGATTTTCCGTCAGACTTCAGAAAGATCCTCCAGAGCCACTACCGACATTATGCTACAAAAACCATCTAAGACAACACTGTGCAATTAGACTTAGCTGTAAATGTGTCTTCTGTATCACATAATCAATCATCTAGAAAGTAAAAAACATCACCAGAGTGTTTTCCTCTCAAACTCTGGAGGATGTTTTCTTGCTGTGTGTACGCTCTCACGTAAAAAGGCTTCAAATGCTCACTCACTAAGTGGATGGCTGTCACGTGGGTATCAGCGCTTCACACATCACATTCCTCAGCAGAAAGTTCCTGTGCATGAATCTTGATTAGATTCTCAACACATCAGCTGTTTGTCAAGGACGTTTCATAATCCCAATCACAGCTTTATTGTTTTATGGTCCAAAGGTTCAATGTTACCTTCTTATCTTTACTATCGGAACATGTTCAACAGATGTTCAGTCCGCACAAGTGGATCCGGTGTTGTAAAACTGAGAAAAGCACATTCTAGAAGAAAAGATTCACCTAGCTCTCAGCATGCTGTGAACACCACTCACCATCATGTCCCTGTCACACAGCCACACACTGCTTCCCCTACGTGAAGAAACGTATCGCAGTGATGTATCAGCACCACACCGACCTGAGCCCCATCGAGGTGGCCATCGACGAGATGAGCAAGAAGGTGGCGGAGATCAAACAGCTCTGCTCCTCCAGTGAGGTGGACATGATCCGCCTGCAGCTCAAACTGCAGGGCAGCATCAGCGTCCAGGTGCTTTTGAAATTTGTCAACACAAACTCACACTCACTGGACAAACATTATGTACGTAAGAAAGAAAATAACGCGGCTTCTACACCTCCCCTCAGGTAAACGCAGGACCACTTGCGTATGCCCGAGCTTTTCTGGACGATGCAGGCACCAAGAAGTATCCCGATAACAAGGTCAAACAATTGAAAGAGGTCTTCAGGTGAGGTGTCAGACAATTTAGCTGGATCAGGTTTTACTCCATGGTGTAACTCTCTCCTTAAACACATATTTACATGATTTCTTGAACAGGCATTTTGTGGAGGCGTGTGGTCACGGCTTAGGCATTAATGAGCGACTAATCAAAGAGGACCAACAGGAGTATCATGACGAGATGAAAGCCAACTATAGAGACCTCGCCAGGGAGCTGTCCATCATCATGCATGAGCAAGTAAGTATATTATTGCACCGTTGTCACTAGTATCAGTGTAATTACTACTCTCTGCCTATGTTCAGTGTGTAATATGTTTTTTTCAGTGACAGGTTTTGACGCGAGAAGCTAAAAAAATACTGTTCATTACAAGACTGATAACGTGACTTTATAACACCCTGCTTTGTTTCTCCCTTGTGCTGACATGAGCAGATTGGATGGTAATGCAAGACGCATTAATGCCAAAAAAAAGTTCTGAACTGTTGGTCCAGCCAGACACAGGCATCTGTTCTCAGATATTATATGACATAAAAGACATAAAAATCTCTACAACATATCTAGAGTCCACCGTTTTTGCACTACCTTCATTTATTGTTGTATTCACACTGAGTCATTGTAAGATCCTTTGTAATGTTATAACAGAATCCCTAGTAGCAAGTAAAAAAAAGTTGAAGTTAGAGTTTTGTTTTGTTTTTTGTCCCTCTCTTGACCTCTAGTAGAACTGACAGAGTAATCTGAGACAGGCCTTATCAGTACATAGCTGCAATAAATAAGAAATCAGTCACACATTAAGCATTCTCATTTATGACATGCATGTCCAGCCAAAAAGATCAAAACTTAAAACTCACTATTTTAGGCTACTCTTTGAACACTCCTGAACTGACCTGACCAACAATCTCCTCTCTATTATCTCTTTGGTTGATGTATGATTTTGCATGTGTGTACAGTTTTTAGCATGTGTAAACATGATGTATGTTCAGTGACACTTATACTTGTATGAAGAGTGTGTAAGCATGTACACATATTTGAATGTGTGTGTTTGAACACTTGCCTTTGTTTTTACATCATGTTTTGTTATTTGTATACTATGTTTTATACCCTTCATGATTTTATGCATATGGGGTACTTCTACTTGTTTGTTTCTATGCAGAAATGTCACCTTAGTATGATTATTCACTTTCTTAAAATTAGCTAAGCTAACCAACTCTTATTGGAGTTTCTTATTTATCCTCCACACCAAACAGTGTCATTCATGTCCTCATCTCACCCTCTGCAAGAAAGCAAATAAGAGTGTTTTTCAATGTGTCAAACTATCCCTTTTTACAGTAATTAGACGGCTTGAAGATCTAAAATTTTATTTATTGAAAGTCTCATTTCTCCTCCTCACTCGTCTCCTCTCAGATCAGTCCTGTGGAAGATGGCATGAAGAGCGTTCTTCCAGACTCGCTTCACATCTTTAATGCTATCAGTGGCACACCAACCAGTGCCACCATCCAGGGCATCCCCAGCTCTTCCTCTGTGGTGTGATGCTGCGCTGGGTTAAGCTTGACCTCAGCATCCCCCTATTACTCGCCAACAAGGCACGCCAGTGAAGCCATACTGTCACATCTAAACTCAATCCTGCTTCTCTTCTGTCAGCGCAAAAGGGAACTGGCAAAAGCACAGACAGGTCTGACCACCTCTGACTCTTCTCAGTGGACCATAACCAAGGCACTGGACCTTTGACCTTACACTATACAGGAGGTATGGTAACTGTGCAGGGTTTATGGACAATTTTACTTTCCTGTGAGATTACTGAGGTGAGGCCTTGAGACCTGAGGGGTCCGTGCAGGAGAGATTATAGGACGCAAACCTTGCGTCATTACGTGTGATCAGACAAACCTGTCTTCTTCTTCTCCTCCACCTGTTTCTACCTGAAAAGACTGGGCAGTTTTTTTTCCATGGAGACATTCCTGTTGGGACCTTTATTATGCATGTCGTTACAATACACCTACACCCTCTCAACAGCCCATTTGTGTTTATTTTGATAATGTGTCACATTGTGTTTTTTATGTACAGTATTCCACTTTTATAAGCCACTGTATTGATGTCCTGATGAACAGTATATGCTGCATACATCGACGCTCATCTCCCTGTACATGAAGTTATATTTCTACAAAAAAAAATGCTAATTTGCAA
Organism: Decapterus maruadsi; assembly: GCA_030347415.2. Taxonomy (NCBI): domain Eukaryota; kingdom Metazoa; phylum Chordata; class Actinopteri; order Carangiformes; family Carangidae; genus Decapterus; species Decapterus maruadsi. Next base: position 15,557,582 of record CM064902.1, on the reverse strand, counting down.
AAGGGCCTCCTACGTTAGCATTCAACCTTAAATCACTTCGATGTCTTAGAGCCGAAGAGTTTTTAAATATTTAAAGCCATTGCATACAAAAAGTATATTCCAAGTTGTTTATTAATGTATATAAAGGAGTGTGTGCAATATTTGCAAAAGCATCTTGCTGTGTGGGGCTTATACACTGTAAAGAAATGTTCACCTTCTTGCCAAAGCGATGAGGTGTGGAACCAAACACTATGCCTACTGTGGGAGTAATATGAAGCTTTTACCATTTTAGTGTTGATTCAAATGTTCAAGAAATTGTTTTATATTTGGGCAGCGATGGGTTGTTGTTGTTGTTGTTGTTTTTGTTTTTTTATTTAACACAAATTCACTGTTCTGCTGTAAACAGAGATGTTCCCTTATGCTTTTCTTTTAAATAAAATGCACTCATTTCTCTGCACTTGTACTCCTGAATCATTTATTATTTTATTAAAGTTTGATATGCAGTCGTAAAGGCCTTGGGAATTAATACCTTTTATGAGTTTCCAGGGACTGCATGTAGCGATCCTCCTATCTCCTGTATCTTATGTTCCCACCCACCGTAAAAGCCACTCTGTCAGCAGTGTGAATGACAGATGAAGAGCTAATAAGAAGCAACATTACATGAAACACTCCCACTTCCACAGGTGAACAGCGAAGGATAAACTATCACCTTTTCCCTGGAGGAATCTCAAAGGAATAATCAGCCACAGTGGGAAGCAGGCAGCGTTACTAAGTCATCATGGCAGGTGAGTTTTTGTGTGTTTTCAGTCAAATCAACAAGAATGGATTAAAATATTTCAGCCCTGATGTTGCAGACAACAGTTTCACACTTTTAATTGCTGCTGTGCTGTCTCTGAAAAAATATGAAAAGTCGGAGTGGTAGACAGAATAATACCTCATGGAAGCAGTTGGTATTTGTGTCTTTTTGGGAAAAGAGATGGTTTATTGAACTAGTTTCATCTTGTGTGCAGATAATGAGGATCCCAAGAAAGGGAAGGACAAGAGAGGAACGGTAAAGTGTTTGTTTCATTTATTTTACTCGATGTTTGTGTAGTTTTTGTTGGTTTTATATGTTCAGCGAAAGTAAACGATAAAACACTTCAACAAAACAACCACTTTGCTTGCACTTCTTTGTTGCTTGCAGAAAGTTAGTACCATAGTAGATTTACTTCTTGACTCTATTTGGGTCTTCCAATTTCTACTCAAGTATTCTCTATATTTCAGGGGGGATATTGTACCTTTGTACTGCAATTAGTCACTACTTACTTTGCTTACAGTAGCTACTTACTTTGGATTGATTGAAAGGAAAATGCAATCAAATAAGTCATGTAATATTAATAGAATGTATAAAGCTTTTAAAATTAGCCACCTGCTGCTGCATTGGCAGTGATGCACATATTAATGTGTCATTAATTATTAGTCTACTGATTAATTTAATATACATTGTTCTGCAATAATACATTCTGCATGATAAGTATTACTTGACTACTGTATGTTCAGTATTTCTTGATGCTTTTACTCACATCAGATTTTCAAAGAAGCATTTTTATTTGTAATGGAATATTTTTTATAGTGATGTTTTGTTTTGTTTTTACACTTCCTCACTTTGTTTTGCTAACCAGCATGCTACCGTTTATTTCACCCATCAGGGCACAGTGGTGTGTGGATACCCACTCAGCATCTTCTTCATCGTTGTCAATGAGTTCTGTGAGAGGTTCTCATACTATGGCATGCGAGGTGAGAGCATTCTCAACTCCTTTTAAAGACAATCCCAAGCATTTAGGCTAAGTTCACCTTGCTATTTACCTTCTATGATAAGATTAAGATTTTGCATTAAAAAAAGAAATAAGTGTATTCACTTGCTGTATTTACTCTTGGAGACATTTTGAAGGCTAGTTTTTGTTGTTGGTTGGAATTAAGCAAATATTATTTTACCCAGTCTTTTTTAGTAAATGACAGAAACACTTCAGTATTCTAACTTTCCTGAAGGCAGGTTATTGCAGGACTGCTGTGTTATAATAGTTATTTTGTTGAATAATTGATGCATCGTTGGTGACTATATTTAGTAAAATAAGAAGACTCACTACATTCTCCGTCCCTGTCCACAGCGGTGCTTGTGCTGTACTTCAAGTACTTCTTGAAGTGGGACGATGACATGGCCACTTCCATCTACCACGCCTTCGTGGCTCTCTGCTACCTCACCCCAATCCTTGGGGCCATTGTGGCAGACTCCTGGCTGGGAAAGTTTAAGTGAGCAATTGTCTCAGGTTCCTTTGATGTATGCATGAGGGTTTGAATCATACGACTGTAGTAATGTTTGTCACAGTCACTGATAATGAAGGTTGTAACAGCATTTTTGCTTAAGTAAAGGATCTGAGTCCTTTCACCATTGCTCATCTCTTCTCTGTTCTCTCCTGCAGGACAATCATCTACTTGTCCATTGTCTATGCACTTGGTCAGGTTGCAATGGCAGTCAGTGCAATCCATGACATCACTGACTCAGACAAAGACGGGGTACCAAACAACATGACCTTTCATGTGTGAGTTTCTGATAACTCAGTCAAAAACCAGGACATCAGGCAGTTTTCATTTCATACAACTCCTCACTTGTGTATGTTCTTCTTCACATGCAGTGTGTTGTCCATGGTGGGTCTGTTCCTCATTGCTCTGGGCACAGGTGGCATCAAACCTTGTGTGGCTGCCTTTGGTGGAGACCAGTTCGCTGACCACCAGGTCAGATGGTGACCTCTTTTCATCTCTATTTTACACTGAGTCCTGACAAATGAGCACAATACTATCAATAGCCATGGTCGTGGGTCTGTGAGGTTGTGCTCAGAACATACTTGTGTTTAAAGATTTAATGTATAGCATGTTCACCATCATAGCTTAATGTGTTACCATGCAAACATGTGATGTGCACCCTCAGTTCATCCTATGGGACATTGCAATAAAAAGCCATGTCGCTATAGCAAGCACCTGATATCATACACATAGATAGGAAACTCTTTAGGTTTGGTTACATAACACACGTTAAAAGGTCATTGACATATCTCTCTGTGCAGGACAAACAAAGGAGCACGTTCTTCTCTGTCTTCTACCTGTGCATCAATGGTGGGAGTCTCCTCTCCACTATTATCACTCCAATCCTCAGAGGTAGGCATGAGTCTTTTATGACAGGCAGTGTCATAAACATGAGCACGTGATAAATGATAATCATTAATACAGTAAAAGACCTTGAATGACTGAGTGAAATTTAAATTGTAGTTGAATGACAACTGTTTGTCTCCATCTGCAGCTCAGGAGTGTGGCATCTATACTCAGCAGAAATGTTACTCACTGGCCTTCGGTGTCCCTGCAGCACTAATGGTGGTTGCACTTGGTATGTTTAAACACATCTGGAGACTACGTGAAGTAGAAATTAAAAAATGATTGGTACATATTAGATTCTGCATATGATACCAATGCTTCTCCTGCGATGTCTCAAACAGTGGTGTTTATCGTTGGGAGTGGCATGTACTACAAAGCTGAACCACAGGGTAACATCATGCTGGATGTGTGTAAATGCATTGGGGTGAGTCTGGTTTACACCATTTGCATCAACACATTTTGTATTCATGTGCCAACAGCAGCTAATTATTTCTAAAAACATGTCTCTCTCTCTCTCTCTCTCTCACTTTGCTCTGTAGTTTGCCATTAAAAACCGCTACAGGCACAGAAGCAGCCAATACCCAAAGCGGGTGCACTGGATGGACTGGGCTGAGGAAAAATATGATGTATGCTTGACTTTCTTTTAGCTCTCTAAAGTTCCTAACATGCTGTCGCTTCAGTGAAGTAACAGCTGTTTATTATTTGTTTTCTTGTGATGCAGAAACTCCTGATTGCTCAAATCAAAATGGTGCTGAAGGTCCTCTTCTTGTACATCCCACTGCCAATGTTTTGGACCCTATTTGACCAAAAGGTATCTTAAAGTTACATTTGTTGCAGTTATTGAACGCAGCATCACTGTTAGACAATGATGTATGGGGTTAAATTTTGCATTTATCTTAAAGGGCTCCAGATGGACTCTGCAAGCCACCACCATGAATGGATATTTTGTAAGTTTGGTGATAAAAACCAAATATAAGCGTATCTTTACTTAGTTGTAGTGATGTGGTTGTGTTTTAACGGCTTCTTTGTGTCTGCAGGGGAGCCTTGTTATACAGCCTGATCAGATGCAGGTAAGTTTGTAGAATCTTTATCATGTTAGTTTGATGTTTTCATCTATTGCATTTCATTTGAGAAAATCCTCACTGTGCAATTTGTGTTTTTGAAAGACTGTCAACCCCATCCTGATCCTGACTCTGGTGCCTATCATGGACAGCGTAATCTACCCTCTGATCAAAAAATGTGGCCTGAACTTCACGTAAGTAATCCAAGCCAACCACAAGGCTAACCAAAATTTAAAGTAAAAGTTTTCCCAGTATTTCAGTCTTTGTGCTAAGACAAGCTAAGCTAAGTTAATAGGCTGCACGCTTTAACGTCATATTCAGCATAGCCTGGTTGGTCTTCTTATAGTATCATTCACAGGAACAAACTTATTAAGTATATTTCAAATAAGCGATTTAAGTACTGGACAATGGAGGACAGTGAAGATATTTTTCTACTTTGACAAAATCAGTAACAAAGCTTCATTTTAATTCAACAGACCTCTGAAAAGAATGACAGTGGGGATGCTCTTGGCAGCTACAGCTTTTGTCTGTGCCGCTCTGGTTCAGATTGAAATCGACGTAAGTGGAAAACAATTAGTCCTATTGTCTTTATCTCTTACACACAGTAAAATACATACAAATCTGGGGATTCATTTGATTTCTAACTCACAATCAAGGTTAAGAGACTATGCCAACATAAACAATGACAATATCAATCCATGACAAGGACAGAGCTCATTTTTACAGTTTTTTTTATTTTTTTTTAATAAAAATTTTAAAAAAAATTTCAGAAAACATTGCCCACCTTCCCATCAGAAACCGAGAGTCAGCTGAAAGTTCTTAACATGGGCGAGAATACAGTCAGTGTTACGGTGCTTAACCAAACACTGGATCTTCTTGCAGCTCAGGTATGTTCTCCCATCGATAACTGCAACATCCATCATGGAGGCTACATCTGTACATTAACAACATCCTGACTTTGGTGTTTTAACAGTTTCAATAATCTCTTTGTTTTACAGGCCAGTCCTGAATACCTCACATTTCATGAAGAACAAATCGACATTTCAGTTGGGGCCGTGACAAATCGTGTTTCTCTGGCTCTGGGACAGCGTCAAACACTCCTCCTTCCATCAAACCTCTCTGACAATTGGCTGTTGGTGAGTGATGAACACAAATTAATGAAAATACAGATGATAAGATCTTTTTCTGGGTGAACTAACCAAAATCCACTGTTTTATTTCTTAAGACTGAGGATTTGATCAAAAAGCCACAAGAGGGCAGCAATGCAATCAGGTAAATTAAATTAATTTCAACTTCAACAACAATTACCGTAGTTAATCATTGACCAACAGAAAATTGATTGTTTGCTATTCTGTTAATCAACTGATTGTCTCTCTTTCTTGTCAGATAAAAAAAACTGTGGGAGTGTTGAGAAAGAAGGACTACCTTAATTCTGCCTAATGTTTTTGTTCAATGTTTAATCATTTCAGATTTGTAAATGGAATGAAAACATTTGTGAACATATCAACGGACGGCATTGGAGTAGTTGAGCCATCTGATTGTTCCAACTATACCCAGGTGAAAAATGGAAAGTAAGGATTTTTTTTTTCATTTTAGCTGATTTCACTGTTTTTATATTTTACAAACAGTTTACTAAACCAATTTTTTTTCTTCTAATGGTCAGGGTCGATTTCACAATTAAGATGGGAGCCGACTCATGTGTATTCAGCAAGGAGTTCGGATTCGGAAGTTCTTATACTTTCTTTATCCCCAGCACAGTTGGATCAAATGTAAGATTTGCTCATTATTTCAAATATCATGAAATTTAATCAAATTGGCAACCATTATAATTATTGCTATTATGATTATTTCTGTTTTGAATTCTAGTGTCAAGAGTCTATCACTTCAGCAGAAGACATCGAGCCCAACTCGGTTCACATGGCTCTTCAGATCCCACAGTACTTCTTCATAACCGCTGGTGAAGTGATGTTTTCTGTCACTGGTTTGGAGTTCTCCTACTCACAGGTAAATTTGTTACAGAGCACAGGTATTTTGAGCCATCATCCAATTTAGTATATTATATTGAATTTCCTTTGTACCTAAGCTATTTAATAGTTCTGTATATTCTTTTCCATGGCTTTCTTATATGCCCCTTTTGTTTCTTCAAGGCACCCAGTAACATGAAAGCAGTGCTGCAAGCAGGCTGGTTGTTTACTGTCGCTATTGGCAACTTCATCGTACTGATTGTGGCTGAGCTTGCAAAGATTCCCAAACAGGTAAAAAAAAGAAGAAGAAGCAACAAACAGGTCTCCCATTAATTAAACTCAAAACTGTGAGTCAAGGTGAATTAAAATAACATGTGGTGGTGCATTAATACCATGTTTTTACTTCCTCTTTTAAAGTGGGCCGAGTACGTCCTCTTCGCCTCTCTCCTGGTTGCCGTGTGCATCGTCTTCTCCATTATGGCCTATTTCTACACCTACATTGACCCTAAAGAAATTGAGGCCCAGTTCAAGAAGAATGTGAATGAAGATGACGGGGATGATAAACTCAAGATGCAGAAGATGAGCAAGAGAGACTCAGCGAAAAGTAGTGACAGCAGCGATGATGACGATGATGATGAGAAAAGAAAACAGAGCAAAATGTGAACACATAAAGTGGGATAAATATCCATAATGGGTTTATATCAAATGTTTAACATCAGCATGTGAGAAAGTATGTTTCCACCAGTATTGTGTGTGTGTGTGTGTGTGTGTGTGTGTGTGTGTGTGTGTGTGTGTGTGTGTGTGTGTGTGTGTGTGTGTGTGTGCGCGCGCGCATGTGTGCACGGAGGGATGTTTTGAATATTTTGTATTTTAATGGTAAAATGCCTTTTGTGAGCAAAGCACACTAAGCCTAACCCTAACCCTTAATGTTATAACATGTAATGTTAGCTATAGTGTTATAACAGCAGACAAATGCTATTAACATTTATTGGATGTAACTGCTCTTTTATATTTATGTTCAAGTTCTGTTCAAGTAAACAATAAAAATGAATTCTTGTTGTGTTTTATCAATCACTGTGCTTGTTTTGAGCTCTTGCACTAAAACACAAAAAGGAAAAAATGTAGGCCTAATTGTTGTTCATAGCACTCTCAACCTGATATCATCTCTTCAGCTTATGAACATCTGGGCTGCACTACTGTAAATAGTGTTTTTTCCAACAAATGTGACGACTTGGCAAAAACTGGATACAACAACAATTGTTTCCCTGCAGTTTCAGCCGTGCAGTGCCCTTCCCTTTCATTCACTGAAGCTGCTTAGAAAAGAAGTTCAAACTTGAAAAAAAGAACAGCTGTCAGTTTACTTGACAGTTATATTATTAATAGACCTAATCGCCTTGTTGTTTACAACTACTTCCGGGTAGAAAACCAACATTCGAACAATAGTGACGGACGAGCAGCAGGAGTGCTCTGTAAAATATCCATAAAATTTGCAGCCACTTCAGAAGTAATATAGCTTCCTCACTGTTCTCACTGAAGGAGAAGAAAAAAAAACTTACAGTACAGTTGATACTGTACCATACAAAATAAAAGTCCCATAAGTCATTATGAGTTAAAAGTCACAAATGAGATAAGAACCATGATAAGAACAGATAAATAACCTATGATATAAAGGGTCAAACTTATGATGATAATAAAAAAAGAGATAAGCATTTTTTTTATCTAGTTGAAACTATTTACAGTACTATGTAATACAAATTTTCTTTACAGTAACCATTTGTCTACTGTGATTTTCACAGCAATACTTAAACTACTGTGATTTTGTCACGTGGACAAGGTTTTATTGTAAAATTTACAGCATTATACTGTAAAAATCATACACAGTAACATTACTGTGTTTACTGCAGTAAATAACTGTAGATTTCACAGCCTTTTTTTTTTACAGTTTACACTTGTACTCATGAATCATTTATTATTTTATTATCATTTATTAAGTCTGATATGCAATCATAAAGGCCCGGGGAATTAATACCTTTTATGAGTTTCCAGGGACTGCATGTAGCGATCCTCCTATCTCCTGTATCTCACGTTCCCACCCACCGTAAAAGCCACTCTGTCAGCAGTGTGAATGACAGATCAAGGGCTAATAAGAAGCAACATTACATGAAACACTCCCACTTCCACGGGTGAACAGCGAGGATAAACTATCACCTTTTCCCTGGAGGAATCTCAAAGGAATAATCAGCCACAGTGGGAAGCAGGCAGCGTTACTAAGTCATCATGGCAGGTGAGTTTTTGTGTGTTTTCAGTCAAATCAACAAGAATGGATTAAAATATTTCAGCCCTGATGGTGCAGATAACAGTTTCACACGTTTAATTGCTGCTGTTGTCTCTGAAAAAAATGAAAGGTCGGAGTGGTAGACAGAATAATACCTCATGGAAGCAGTTGGTATTTGTGTCTTTTTTGGAAAAGAGATGGTTTATTGAACTAGTTTCATCTTGTGTGCAGATAATGAGGATCCCAAGAAAGGGAAGGACAAGAGAGGAACGGTAAAGTGTTTGTTTCATTTATTTTACTCGATGTTTGTGCAGTATTGGCAGTGATGCACATATTAATGTGTCATTAATTATTAGTCTACTGATTAATTTAATATACATTGTTTTGCAACGATACATTCTGCATGGTAAGTATTACTTGACTATGCTCAGTGTCCGTGTCACTTGATGCTTACTCTGTAGCTGACCAGTAATTATCTACCTCTTCTTACTTTTTTCTTCTCTATTTCTACCTTCTCACCCCTCCCCAGTCATTTTGCACTTCATGTCTTTTTTTTCTCCCCTCTCTCTTCTCTTTCCGGCCCCATCTCCACAATCTGTTTACCCCACAACTGGTATAGAACTTTAAACTCCACAACCGTACAATACGATCTGGTTTTGCATTGCTGCAGCCCCATTCCATCTTCACTCTCCCCTCCCCCACCATCCTCTGTCTCCTTCCCCCTTTCCCCTCCTTCTCCTTCTCCCCTGTTAGAATATTACCCAGCATTTATAAGTCCAAGAGATATGGCACTTTAAATTTCAACTCCAGCACTTTAATTGTAACCAGCACTTTAACTTACTCTGACACTTTACTGCCTAAACTTTAGCACTTTAACCTCAGCTGCTAACCATCCGTTCAGAATGTGAAATTATGTAGGTATGTAATGTATTCGCTGTTGTAATATTTGTAAGTGTCTGCAAGACTGATATAATATGAAGATTGATATACTGTATGATGTGTCAGGTTGCTCCTCTGTTCCTTCTATCTTAAATAGAAGCAAAATAACAAGAACAGAACTTTGTTGCACTTTTTTCTTGTATTTGTTTTAACTTGTCTTTCTTTTACATTTTTAGCCGGGGGACTACCGATGGAAACTAGCTCTGTAGCTATAATTGGGTAGAGAGTCCATGAGGCGCTGGAAGGACTGGGCGGCATTTTTAAGGCCAAAAGGCGTCCTCAGGAACTCGAACAGTCCAAAAGGGGTGATCACCGCTGTTTTGGGAACATCACGCGGATGCACAGGAACCTGGTGGTATCCCCGGACGAGGTCCACCTTGGAAAAGATGACCTTACCCGCCAGGTGTGTTGAAAAATCCTGGATGTGAGGCACCGGATAGCGATCTGGCGTCGTAGCGTCGTTGAGCCTGCGGTAATCACCACAGGGGCGCCACCCGCCGGCGGGCTTAGGAACCATGTGAAGCCCACGGGCTGTTGGAGCGGCGGATGATGCCAAGGCGCTCCATGCTGTCGAACTCAGCCCTGGCAATAGCTAGCTTAGCTGGGTCTAGGCGTCGTGCCCGGGCGTGGACAGGCGGGCCAGTGGTGGCGATGTGGTGCTCCACCCCGTGCTTGACCGTAGACGATGAAAAGGTGGGCTGCGTGAGTGCTGGAAACTCCGCCAGCAGGCGATGAAACTCGTCAGCCTGTGAGAGCACACTAGACAGTCTGATGGAGTCTACATCGCTGAGAGTGCAGTTGTATGAAGAAAATGTGGTGGCGTCCATTAAGCGACGGTTTTTGACATCCACCAGCAGCCCGTAAGCGCACAGGAAATCCGCGCCCAGGAGGGGGACCGCCACCTTGGCCGTGATAAAGTCCCAGTTAAACCGCTGACCACCGAAACACAGCTCCACGTGTCGCGTGCCATACGTGCGTATGGGGGTAATCCAGGGGGGGGCCCGAACCATTGGCCAGGATGTCAAGTGTCGATGCGGGCAGAATGCTCCTCTGCGCGCCCGTGTCACACAGGAAACGGCGTCCGGAGATGGTGTCCTGGATGAACAGCAGCCTGCCAGTGCAGCCGACGCTCAAGGCCACTACTGAGCGCCGGCTTTGGCGTTTCCCGCCCCCCTGAAAGTGCAAGGTGGTCGGCATTGCTTGGCCTTGGAGCCGAATTTCGCATGGTAAAAGCATAGGCCGGAGTCAGAACGTGGCCGGTGCGAAACTGTAGCCGCCGCTGTGAGCGCTGCGTCAGCTGGGAGGGAGGAGGCGGCAGGACAGGCATGGGACAGGTCGGTCATAACAGCATAAGCAGGGTTAAGCACAGCAGCAGTTATTCCAGGGTGTTGAACGGCCAGAAAAAATTTGTCAGCCTCCTCTGCCAGTTCGCGGCAGTCGGTGATGGTAGTGTTGGCTAACGCAGCCCGCACCTGAGGAGGGAGTTGACGCAAGAAAAGCTGGGTGAAGAGAAAACCAGGCCTGTGCTCCCCGAGCAGCTCCAACATTCTGTCCATAAGTTCTGAGGGTTTGCTGTCACCCAAGCCTTGCAGTGAAAAAAGCCGGCTAGCCCTCTCAGCATCAGAAAGTTCAAAAGTTTTCAACAGGTGAGTCTTGAGCGTAGTGTATTTATCCACAGCAGGGGGGTTTTTCAGGATACTAACCACTCTCGTCGCTGTCGAGCTGCCGAGGGCCGACACTACATAGTAGTACTTGGTGGTGTCCGCGGTGATATCCCGCAGTGCGAACTGCGCCTCCGTCTGTGCGAACCAAGCAGAAGCCGACGATTCCCAGAACTCCGGGAGCTTCAGAGTCACAGCATGCGTCGCCATAGTTGTTCGGTGTGTCTCTGGAATGCGTCCAGCAGACAAACGTCGGGGTCACCAGTGTGGAAATTGTGATGTCCGAAAGGAAGAATCAATTTCTCACTTTGACAACGCAACGGCGTGTCGTTTATTCAATCGCTCAGAATAGTTATGACAACAACAACGGCGCTGACGGTACACTTCCTCAGCCGAGTCGGCGTAATTAAAGGAGCCGCGTCACTAATACTCAAGCCAGGTAACACATTAAACCTTACGTGCAGAACACACACTAATCACAGCAAAATACCCACAAAGCTGATTGAGAACATGGTGTGGTGAATTATGTCCATAATAGTGTCCACTACAATAGTGATGTGTTTTTTTTTTTTACCCTTCTCCTTGCTTTGTTTCGCTAACCACCATGCTACGGTTTATTTCACCCATCAGGGCACAGTGGTGTGTGGATACCCACTCAGCATCTTCTTCATCGTTGTAAATGAGTTCTGTGAGAGGTTCTCATACTATGGCATGCGAGGTGAGAACATTTATCCCAAATTTTTGTAACCATGGCAACAAACCTCTCCTAAGCTCCTTTTAAAGACAATCCCATGGCATGTAAGACTAAATTCACCTTGATATTTACTGTACCTTCTATGATAAGATTTTGCATTTTAACAAAAAAATGTAAGTGTATTCACTTGCTGTATTTACTCTTGGGGACATTTTGAAGGCTAGTTTTTGTTGTTGGTTGGAATTAAGCAAATATTATTTTACCCAGTCTTTTTTAGTAAATGACAGAAACACTTCAGTATTCTAACTTTCCTGAAGGCAGGTTATTGCAGGACTGCTGTGTTATAATAGTTCTTTTGTTGAATAATTGATGCATCATTGGTGACTATATTTAGTAAAATAAGAAGACTCACTACATTCTCCGTCCCTGTCCACAGCGGTGCTTGTGCTGTACTTCAAGTTCTTCTTGAAGTGGGACGATGACATGGCCACTTCCATCTACCATACGTTTGTGGCTCTCTGCTACCTCACCCCAATCCTTGGGGCCATTGTGGCAGACTCCTGGCTGGGAAAGTTTAAGTGAGGACTTGTCTTGTCTTGTCCTTTGATGTATGCATGAGGGTTTGAATCATGCGACTGTAGTAATGTTTGTCACAATCACTGATAATGAAGGTTGTAACAGCATTTTTGCTTAAGTAAAGGATCTGAGTCCTTTCACCATTGCTCATCTCTTCTCTTTTCTCTCCTGCAGGACAATCATCTACTTGTCCATTGTCTATGCACTTGGTCAGGCTGCAATGGCAGTCAGTGCAATCCATGAAATCACTGACTCAGACAGAGACGGGGTACCAGACAACATGACCTTTCATGTGTGAGTTTCTGATAACTCAGTCAAAAACCAGGTCATAACATTTGGGCAGGCAGTTTTCATTTCATACAACTCCTCACTCGTGTATGTTCTTCTTCACATGCAGTGTGTTGTCCATGGTGGGTCTGTTCCTCATTGCCCTGGGCACAGGTGGCATCAAACCTTGTGTGGCTGCCTTTGGTGGAGACCAGTTCGCTGACCACCAGGTCAGATGGTGACCTCTTTTCATCTCTATTTTACACTGAGTGCTGACCAATGAGCTTAATGTGTTACCATGCAAACATGTGCACCCTCAGTTCATCCAACATTGCAATAAAGAGCCATGTTGCTATCAAGCACCTGATATCATACACATAGTTAGGAAACTCTTTAAGTTTGGTTACATAACATATGCACCATTACATAACACATATTAAAAGGTCATTGACGTACAGTATCTCTCTGTGCAGGAGAGACAAAGGAGCACTTTCTTCTCTGTATTCTACCTGTGCATCAATGGTGGGAGTCTCCTCTCCACTATTATCGCTCCAATCCTCAGAGGTAGGTATGACAGTTGAGGTTCCTGTCACTATGCCTCCAATTGATAATGTGCCCTGGCTACTTGGCCAAGGGGATGTCCCTTTGGCCGACTGGTTAGCGCGCATGACTCTTACTCGGGAGTCATGTGATAAATGATAATCATTAATAAAAGACCTTGAATGACTGAGTGAAATTTAAATTGTAGTTGAATGACAACTGTTTGTCTCCATCTGCAGCTCAGGAGTGTGGCACCTATACTCAGCAGAAATGTTACCCACTGGCCTTCGGTGTCCCTGCAGCAATAATGGTGGTTGCACTTGGTATGTTTTGGAGACTACGTGAAGTATAAATTCAAAAATGATTGGTACATATTAGATTCTGCATATGATACCAATGCTTCTCCTGCGATGTCTGAAACAGTGGTGTTTATCGTTGGGAGTGGCATGTACTACAAAGCTGAACCACAGGGTAACATCATGCTGGATGTGTGTAAATGCATTGGGGTGAGTCTGGTTTACACCATTTGCATCAACACATTTTGTATTCATGTGTCAACAGCAGCTAATTATTTCTAAAAACATGTCTCTCTCTCTCTCTCTCACTTTGCTCTGTAGTTTGCCATTAAAAACCGCTACAGGCACATACGTGAATACCCACCGCGGGAGCACTGGATGGACTGGGCTGAAGAAAAATATGATGTATGCTTGACTTTCTTTTAGCCCTCTAAAGTTCCTAACATGCTGTTTCTTCAGTGAAGTAACAGCTGTTTATTATTTGTTTTCTTGTGATGCAGAAACTCCTGATTGCTCAAATCAAAATGGTGCTGAAGGTCCTCTTCTTGTACATCCCGCTGCCGCTATTTTGGACCCTATTTGACCAAAAGGTATCTTAAAGTTACATTTGTTGCAGTTATTGAACGCAGCATCACTGTTAGACAACGATGTATGGGGTTAAATTTTGCATTTGTCTTAAAGGGTTCCAGATGGACTCTGCAAGCCACCACCATGAATGGATATTTTGTAAGTTTGGTGATAAAAACCAAATATAAGCATGTCTTTACTTAGTTGTAGTGATGTGGTTGTGTTTTAACGGCTTCTTTGTGTCTGCAGGGGAGCCTTGTTATACAGCCTGATCAGATGCAGGTAAGTTTGTAGAATCTTTATCACGTTAGTTTGATGTTTTCATTCAATGCATTTTATTTGAGAAAATCCTCACTGTGCAAATTGTGATGTTTCAATTTGAAAGATTGTCCACCCCATCCTGATCCTGACTCTGGTGCCTATCATGGACTGCGTAATCTACCCTCTGATCAAAAAATGTGGCCTGAACTTCACGTAAGTAATCCAAGCCAACCACAAGGCACGTATTTTAGAATTTAAAGTAAAAGTTTTCCCAGTATTTCAGTCTTTGTGCTAAGACAAGCTAAGCTAAGTTAATAGGCCGCAGGCTATAACATCATATTCAGCATAGCCTGGTTGTCTTCTTATATCATTCACAGGAACAAACTTAATGAGTATATTTCAAATAAGCGATTTAAGTACTGGACAATGGAGGACAGTGAAGATATTTTTGACAAAGTCAGTAACAAAGCTTCATTTTAATTCAACAGACCTCTGAAAATAATGACAGTGGGGATGCTCTTGGCAGCTACAGCTTTTGTCTGTGCCGCTCTGGTTCAGATGGAAATCGACGTAAGTGGAAAACAATTAGTCCTATTGTCTTTATCTCTTATACATATATATCTGTGGATTCATTTGATTTCTAACTCACAATCAAGGCTAAGACTATATGCCGACATAAACAATGACAATAGCAATCCATGACAAGGAAAGAGCTCATTTTTTCTTCCTTTTTTTCTTTTTTTAAATTAAAAAAAAAATTTCAGAAATCACTGCCCACCTTCCCATCAGAAAAACAGAGTCAGCTGAAATTTCTTAACATGGGCGAGAATACAGTCAGTGTTACGGTGGCTAACCAAACACGGGATCTTCCTGCAGCTCAGGTATGTTCTCCCATCGATAACTGCAACATCCATCATGTACGTAGGCTACATCTGTACATTAACAACATAATCTTTGGTGCTTTAACAGTTTCAATAATATCTTTGTTTTACAGGCCAGTCCTGAATACCTCACATTTGATCAACCAATTATCGAGATTTCAGTTGGGGGCGTGCCATATCATGTTATTATGGGTCGGAGTGAGCGTCACACACTCCTCCTTTCATCAGACCTCCACTATGAGAAATGGCCGTTGGTGAGTGTTGAACACAAATTAATGAAAATACAGATGATGAGATCTTTTTCTGGTTGAACTAACCAAAATCCACTGTTTCATTTCTTAAGACTTACGATTTGATCTCAAAGCCACAACAGGGTAGCAATGCAGTCAGGTAAATTGAATTAATTAAAACAGTTTCGACTTTAACAACAATTAGTTAACCATTGACCAACAGAAAATTGATTTGCTATTTTGATAAACAACTGTCTTTGTTAATCAATCTCTCTTTCTTGTCAGATAAAAAAAACAAGCAAAAATAAAACACATCTTTATCTGTGGAGTAAATTGTTGAGAAAGAAGGACTACCTTAATTCTGCCTAATGTTTTTGTTCAATGTTGAATCATTTCAGATTTGTAAATGGAATGAAAACATCTGTGAACATATTAACGGGCGGCATTGGAGTAGTTCAGCCATATGATTATTCCAGATATACCTACGTACAAAATGGAAAGTAAGGAGTTTTTTTCCATCTTAGCTGATTCACTGTTTTTATATTTTACAAACACTTTACCAAACCCCTTTTTTTTCTTCTTGGTCAGGGTCGAATTCACAATTCAGACGGGAGGCGACTCATGTATATTCAGCAAGGAGTTCGGATTCGGAAGTTCTTATACTTTCTTTATCCCCAGCACAGTTGGATCAAATGTAAGATTTGCCCATTATTTCAAATATCATGACGTTTAATCAAATTGGCAACCATTATAATTATTGCTATTATGATTATTTCTGTTTTAAATTCTAGTGTCAAGAGTCTATCACTTCAGCAGAAGACATCGCGCCCAACTCGGTTCCCATGGCTCTTCAGATCCCACAGTACTTCTTCATAACCGCTGGTGAAGTGATGTTTTCTGTCACTGGTTTGGAGTTCTCCTACTCACAGGTAAATTTGTTACAGAGCACAGGTGAGCCATCATCCAATTTAGCATATTATATTGAATTTCTATTGTACCTAAGCTATTTAATAGTTCTGTATATTCTTTTCCATGGCTTTCTTATATGCCCCTTTTGTTTCTTCAAGGCACCCAGTAACATGAAAGCAGTGCTGCAAGCAGGCTGGTTGTTTACTGTTGCTATTGGCAACTTCATCGTACTGATTGTGGCTGGGTTTACAGAGCTTCCCGAACAGGTAAAAAAAAAAGAAGAAGAAGAAGTAACAAACAGGTCTCCCATTAATTAAACTCAAAACTGTGAGTCAAGGTGAATTAAGATAACAGTAACATGTGGTGATGCATTACCATGTTTTTACCTCCTCTTTTTAAGTGGGAGTACGTCCTCTTCGCCTCTCTCCTGGTTGCCGTGTGCATCGTCTTCTCCATTATGGCCTATTTCTACACCTACATTGACCCTAAAGAAATTGAGGCCCAGTTCAAGAAGAATGTGAATGAAGATGATGGGGATGATAAACTCAAGATGCAGAAGATGAGCAAGAGACACTCAGCGAAAAGTAGTGACAGCAGTGATTATGATGATGATTATAAGAAAGGAAAACAGACCAAAATGTGAACACATAAAGTGGTATAAATATCCATAATGGGTTTATATCAAATGTTTAACATGTGAGAAAGTATGTTTCTACCAGTATTCTGTTCAGTTCTGTTGTTAAGTTCTGTTCAAACATTTAAATGAATTCTTGTTGTGTTTTATCAATCACTGTGCTAGTGTGCTTGTTTTGAGCTCTTGCACTAAAACACACAAAGGAAAAAAAAACATAGGCCTAATTGTTGTTCATAGCACTCTCAACCTGACATCATCTCTTCAGCTTCCGTTTCAGTTTCCCTGCAGTTTCAGCCGTGCAGTGCCCTTCCCTTTCATTCATAAGCTGCTTAGAAAAGAAGTTCAAACTTGAAAAAAGAACAAACTGTCAGTTATTATTAATATGAGCAAATAATACCAGTAGGCTAAATCTCACAAAATTGAGTTTTTTGATGTGGTCATACAAATAAAAACTTAGTTGTTTTTATATGCATCTCAAGTCATGATTATTGTTCCTCATTCTAAAATAAGATTTACCCATAGCGATTCATTCATCACTCTGTGAAACCACAGAGCAACGCCCTTGGCTTTATGTTGCACATGCACCAAGCTTATGATCAAGTGTGTGGTGTGCTGTGGACTGCATGACACATTTCCTGGATGTATTCACACTGCCCTCTAGAACTCACTCCCCAGATCTATTCGTGTCACACATTCAAGACCATGCTCAAAAGTCAGGTCTTAGCATACTGTTTTTGAATTTATCCTAGGCTATTTTATGATTGTTTTATTATTGAAGTGTCTTTAAGCATTTGGAAAAGCACTTGCAAATAAAATGTCTTATTATTATTATTATTTACTCTTCAGTCCTCCATGTAGCCTACACCATCCTCTCCTGAAAAGTAAAAGTGTAAGTACCATAGTGTTTTTCAGTTGCTTTAGTAAAGTAAGTCTTAGTAAGTCTACTTAGTTTCTCTCCACCACTGCTGAATATGAAAGGCAGCCTTTTTATAGGTCTGTACGTTAGACCACATGTGTGAGGCACCTGTATATAGAATGGGGATTGGTCCAAAACGTTTATTTTGATGGACGTCAAAATAGACGTCTTGGACCAATCCGTGCTCCATGCCTGGTAAACGCCCTCCCTCCCATGACGTGTGTTGGTTTACGAATGACGACATGTGCATGGTCCGCTCTGATTGGCTCTCCAGAAAATGAAAATGACATTAACCAAGATGGCGCCGGGCGACAGAGAAAAGTGATGAGAGAATAGACCAACAAGCGATAGAACTAATACAACAGTGTGTGTTTATTTACCCCCCGTGCGACTATTTTGGACCAAACATCTATCGTACCATCGGGGAACTGCCAACCAACTGCTGAGAGACTACACCGGAAATATAATTATTCAGCTCAACTGTTTGCTAACTAGCTGCTAAAGTAGCTAGCCTCGCTAACGGTAGCTAACTGCGGAAGGCGAGTGTGTGTGAAGGCAGGGAGCTCGAAGTGCGAGCCGACAAGTCGAGCTAATTTCTTCTATTTACAACCGAGCGACATCTCCGTTTGATACTTCAACAGGTTTACTGTGCGGACCAGGTCGTCCCCAACCAGCGGTGTTTGAAGGAAACTAGCGGTAGACCTTCAGCAACCAGAAGAAAAAAAGAAAGAAAGACGACTAAAGGCGTCATCTTTGCCGATCTGACGCCATGGCTCACTCTCCTATTCAGAGTGGACTGTCGGGGCTTCAGGTAATTGTTTTGGTTTTTTGTAACATTAAAGCCTGATTTGAAGAGACAAGTTCGTTTTTGTTCGGAGCTACCCGACATTTTAATTCTCGTTTCCTCTCGCCTTGAGCTCGGAAGTTGCAAGTATCTGCCCCTGAATAACTTTACCTAACGATACAGGAACAACAACAGTACAACGTTCACCGCTATAATGAACCATTGTTTTTCTGCGATAAATTCACTTGTATGTATAAGTTTAGATTGACAGTAAATGAACTGATGTATGTTAACAGGGCTGCGTGTTTCTTATTCGTCTGCCTATTATAAAATCTAACAATACAGAGTGACGTACGGGCTGTCAAATCATAAAGGTAGCCTACTCTTTATTCTGATGACCCCTCATCCATCTATGCACCCACAACAGCCTAAAAATACCCATGCACAGGTTTCTATAGCACAAGCTGATGTATCCACGTTGCTATGTGATTAACAATGCAAAACACAGACACTCAATTTAATCTATTGTCCTCTTCAAGAGAGAAGGGAAACATCTAATATCTTATATTTTAGCTTAAACATTTTAATTTTCTATGATCAACGAGTCGATGTCTTAACTTCTTGCTTAATCTCTTATCATCATTAACTAATGCCCTACATTGATTGTGTTCACTTCCTGCAATGGATGAAATATCAGGTCATGAACCCTGTTTATGAAATGTAATATAGGCTAATACACGTATCCTTCCTATATAACACACAGGTCCAATTAGGGTTACAGCTAGACATAATTGCTTTATCGATAATTATGCTAATTTGGTAATTTCTGTAATGTCTGTTAGTCAATGTATTTCAAGCATTTAAGAGTTTTAGACATTAGTTCAAAAAGGTTAATGGGCTGCCAATGTTACGGAAGTTGTGTTGAAATGGTTCCTAATTATTATTAATTTATACGTATTTTCTGTTTTATTATTGCTTTATTTTTGGATTCTCTTATTTCCTCTGTTGAACCTTTAAAGCAGAAGTAAGTGATATATTTGTGTTAATATAAGTCTTAAATAGTTATATCTTCCGACAGCAATCACTTACATAGAGTGTTTGGACCAAAACACGGGTCTGTCAGTCACTCTGCTCTGCTCTGAGCCGAGGAGAAAACATTTATCGTATCCTACAGTTTTTATCCAATGAGGAGAGAGAACGGCATGCAGGGCTGTGTGTGCAGCCAAGGAACGCCGTGAATGTGGCGACGTAGGGACGAGGACTGTTATGGTGCGTTCAAGGAAACTCGTATTTTTCCGACCGTGAAGTGGTACCAGTTCGATCTGGTACGAGTTCACCGGTCGGAAGTTACGAGTGGCTGTTATAGTGACTTTCACCGGTAAAACAGGTCGGAGAAACACGAGTGGGTTGCCTGGAACGCTACAAAGTCGTAAGTCGTAAGTTGTGACTTGAAGCTGTAATTTACGATTTCAAAAGCCTGCCTGGAACGCAGCATTAGCGAAAACGACCGGACCACTTACTTCTGCTTTAACTGTAGGTGGCGGCTACACCAACAGTCCATATAAGACAACATCCCCAGGTGTCTTAGCCAAAATAAGCTTTATTACTTGGTTATTAGCACACAGTAACACTATTTATCTTAGATTCTGAATAATAATAATAATAATAATAACAATAATAATAATAATAATAATAATAATGAATGTGTCGTTAACCCATGAACATACCAGTTCAGGACAGGTTTTAGAGAGGAAATGGCAGATCTGAAGCCACAGGTTACCAACCAGAGGGATGTTCGCAGTTGGAGAACTGGCAGTGAGCCTTCAACCCCGAGGGTGTGGTGCATGGATGACAGTAGACTACACAGTTGTGTGGTGCAGATGGGAGAGCATCAAACACATGCTTTTAGAGCGAGGTTCAGGGAGCTTTAGTTGTCGCAGTAAACCTGCTGACTGTGTATATGGCAAGTACATTCCCATCATGTGTAGTCTGTGGTCACAGTGCCCCTGTTGTTTTTCCCATTGTTTTTACAGAGGTCAGCCTCTACATCATAATTTTCACCTGGATGACTGACCACACCAGTGTTATGATAGTATTTTGGTTGTGTTGTTTCTACTCTTGCTTTATTCTGCACCGCTCTGCCTCTTTGTCTTTGATGTAAAGTCCCTTTGCTATCAAATTCAGCAGCCCCCTCTTTGCCAGTTTTTCAGAGTGCAACAGCTCAGCTCCCCTTCCATATTGGGTTGACCACCGTGCATTAGCACTTTTATAGGAAACTATTCTCTGGAGGGACTCTAAAGCAATATACTGTGAGAGCCAACAGATCATCCTCTTAGTGCAGGGTTACCTGGTAAATAAAGCATCAGTTCTCCACTTTTAAAGGTACTTCAAAAAATCTTATTTGTTGCATTATATTATTTCTGATTACGCTGATGCTCTGTAATAGAGATGCAACTGTTTTTACAGTTAGTTTTGTACTGCTCTGCAAAATATGTCACCACAGATGCTGTTGGGACAGTTAAGGTGAAAGATTGCCGTCCATGAAGGGAAATTGAAGTAGCTAACTTGAAGACCATTACTCCTCCTCCGCTGCTCCTTGGGGACATAAGCCATTTAGTTCAGTCAATCAGTCAGGGTGTAGTCCTTGAGTCTCTTTTTAGCCTTTATGGGAAAGGTCATTAAGCCTTAGTTATGTCTACATTACATTATCTCATGATTTAAGTGTTAAGTCAAAGGCAGTTTAGTCTGACAGGGTTTAGTACTGTGCACCATATGAAATCAACTTGTTCCTTGTGTGGAGTATACGATTTGTTGGCCAGGATTTCTCTGCAGCACTGCCACCTTTCTGGTACTTATAATGCTCAGCAATGTGACACATTTACCGTCATCGTGGAGCACCTGCAATTAGGATGTTTCATTTAACCATAATTCGATTTCAATATATTTTGGTTGATTCTGCAGCCCTAGTAAAAACATTGGTCTGCTTGTAGAGGTCAAGGCTGAAGTACAACATTTGTGAAGGTGTGTGTATCAACAAAGGAGAATCAAAGAATTTGATTTTGGGGAAGGCATGTATACTACTTGTGGTATGCATTTTGGTTCATAATCAACTGATCTTTTAAGTACTGTCATTTTTCAAACCACTTCTTGTTATTACAACAGACAAGATGATCAGTGGGATATAAACTTTTTTACTAACATACCTCATTGTGTAAGTGTGAAGCATGAGATGGCTCAACCAGAAATTTCAACAAACAGTTGTTTTGATTTTAATCTCCATATTTACATTTTCTTTGTGTCCATGCTGGATTGAAGAGAGCTTGTTTCTATCCTGGTACCTGTCCGAACACACTCTTCTCCACAGACACTATGAAACTTTGAGGGAAACTTTTAAGGCAATTTTCTCTTTTCCATTGGTTTTTCATATAAAGATCGGTTTATTAGTCACAGTTAGTGCCATTCAGCCCATGAAAACAGTTGTTTAAAATCTTCTGTCGCTGTGGAGGAGTGGAGAATCAGAAAGTGATGATGAGGTCACAGGGTTTTATCTCAGTTGAGCTTGCAGTCTGTACAGTATGTGACACAAAACTTACATTGCGAACTAAGGGAGTGGAGTGTGAAAGACGGTATCACTTACTGGGCAGTGAGGGAGTGGAGCTGAGATAAGGGCTTGACTAATTGCATAGTCAGTCAACAGAAAATTAACTGGGAGTTAAAACTGATGAAAGCAAAGATGCAAATCATGCAAAGTATTCTCAGCTTTCAGTGTCTCAGATGTGACTTTCTTTGAAAGTCTATTGAATATCATAAAGTTTTGTCCTGTTAAAAAGCCTGTGATTGGCTATCTTAGTTATAGTAGGCCATATGTTTGCCTGAAATGTGTGTTTTTTTTAAAATCTCTGCTTGAGAAAGATCCTGTGGCCCGAAACGTCGTTGCAAATGCATTTCATCACCTCTGTTTAAAATTTGGATAACAGTCTGCTGCTTAACTGAAAGAGAAAGCCAGACAGAGTTTCTCTCTCTTACCTGACAGGAGCTCTGCCCAGATATTCTCCTTGTCAAGATGTTTATATGAATGTTAACAGTATGAATTTAATCAACGCTCATATTTGTACGTGCCTCCGTAACAACATTTGAATACCTGTTATTTTACCACTATTGCTATTATTATTTATGTGGCTGAATTCAGCCCGTCAGGTTCCTGTGCTTCTGCACTATTTAAACACAGTCTGTTCTCTTTCTCCATCCATCTCTGTCACACAGAATTTCCGAGCTGACCCGGAGGAGTTCTTCACCAAGCTGGAGAGGATAGGAAAAGGCTCTTTTGGGGAAGTTTTTAAAGGCATCGACAATCGGACTCAGAAAGTTGTGGCTATTAAAATTATCGATCTGGAGGAAGCGGAGGATGAAATAGAGGACATTCAACAGGAAATCACAGTTCTCAGCCAGTGTGACAGTCCATTTATCACCAAGTATTTTGGATCCTATCTCAAGGTAAGCCTGAACCCCTTAACACTGTGAAAAATTTGTGAATAGCGTGTGCATGAGTACATATGCAAGTAGTGTGTTCCTGCAAACACGTGCATTGAGAGCAATGTAGGTCACTAAATAATGCATATGGCCAATGGAACAAGTATTGCCTGTGTAATATGGCACAGATTACCATAGAACAACCAGAAGTGGGTTAACGTTGTACGTACCACTTGGGCTGTTAGTGTTTGGACATTGTCATTGGTTTGTTTCTTTGGCACTGTGTTTGGATTTAAATGAAAGATTTTTAATAATATCACGCATATAGATGTAAGATGTTACAGCCTCTTTTATGCATATAATAATGTAACATGAGTGACTATTATAAGGCTAAGGATATTCATCTGCTGTGAAAACTAAAACCTTGTTCAACTTGCTCTGTATATAACTCAAACCAGCCAAGGTGTTTTGGTCATCTGTAAGAGCTGTATTGACAGCACCACTCAGCAGCAAAACATATTTTGTAACTACAGTAGATTTTCACCCTCCATGTGATGGTGCTTAGAGTGCCTCTCATAGCATTTACTATGGTACTTAGCTGCAGTAAGGAGAGACATGCTGGTCCATTAGCCCAAGTTATGCTGCTGACTGAAAGAGAGAATTAAGGCTTGTTTGTGCTTTGTGTATATACACATGCATATTTGTGTATTAAAAAACTTAAATACACATTATGTATGTAGGCTTATGTAGGGTCTGTACTAGGTTTTTTTAAAAGTCGATTTTGTGTTGATTTAGTTTAGTTTTTCTTTTTTCTGGTCAGCAGCCATTGATTGTGTTAATAGGAATTTAATTTATTCCAAACAAACTCTTCACACTGCTACATGAAATAGATAACATGTCAGTTAAGTGTTAGAGGATTTCTACCAGAGAGCGATCGCTATTCGCTTTACTTACTTTTTACACTGAATACAAAACCTTTATATAGAAACTAAAATGAAGCAGGCTGTAGGAAACTATGGTGATGACAGTTGTTAGAATGAGAAGTTGGCTATTTCAGTGTGTTCTACTAATCTGTCTTGTAAAGAAAATAGTAAGTAGTAGCTGAAGCAACACCAATGGCTGTTTGTGCACTGGAGTGAGGGCAAGCAAGATGCTTTTGATACAGTTTGTGTCAAAAGTCACTTTTTTCTCACATCTCAGCACACAGCGATGTACATAATTCAAGATTCAGTTAGACTTGCCACCTCCTGAGGATATTGTCATTATTGCTGATGGGCACTGCACATAATTGATAATGATAAATCACAGAAACAAGGAATAACTGGAAATTGACATCTTAAGTAGACAAAGTCAAAGATCTGGAGTTGTTGTGGCCTGCTGACTGAACCACCATCACAGACTACCGGTGTATATTTAATTTAATCATATGACAGGAAACAGGTGTTAGTCAAGAATTCACAGCACAATCTAGTGTTTGGGCCATTTACACGATTCACCAAAGTCACTCTGTTGATCACATATTCTGACACTTCTAACCCCATTTCTGATTAGAAATTGAACAGTATTTTTTTTATAACTCTGTTTTCCCCCTTTAATGGGCAAGCATATATAAAAATTTGGGAAAAATAAAAAATTGATATTTTCTAATGTTTCTAGGGTAGAATAACACAATTTCCTGATTTTTTTCAAAATATGACCTTTATTTTTCATTTTAGAGTTTGTATCTCCCAGGATACATTGCCCGTTTAGGGTATAAATTTGCCATTTACCAATTCATCAAATATTTCATTTATGAACTTTTAAAACATATTATAAGCAATCAATTAGCCACTCTTTGAGGCTCTGTGTGTGTGCAAGTGTGTGTGTGGAGGTTAGGACCACTCGGCGCAGGTTTCAAACCGGGATCGCCTGCAATTATGGCTATAACCTAAACACTGAGCTAAACACAGCCCCACCACACATTGGGTCTCATTCATGAAACGTGAGCAGCACAGATTTGTGTGTAAACCGTGTGTAGCGCGAATTTACGTGCATTTTCCGCATTCATCAATCTTTTAGTAGTGCAGATTTGTTAGTAACTACTCACAAAATCTACACCTGCTCCTGACTGTGTGTAGCGCTTGTGTAAATGTAGGAATGCAAATAAAAACTGCCTGTCACTGTTGAAAATTACAATTTTAATCCGTATTACTCTCTCTCATGTTCAGAATGCGCCGATGCCTTTGAAACACGTAATTTAAACATGACAAACAATTAGAAATATTTGGAGGTAGGGGCGGTTTAGGGATCGGACGAGCACAAACACATCAAGGCTCCATCTAATGATGATAATCTGATAGAAAACCGGAAAAAACTGTTTTGTGTTGCTACGCGCTCCGTGGGCGCGCACTTCACCCTGCGCAATAGCGCAGTCGGCACTGGTTGTTTTTTTGTTTTTGTTTTTTTTCATATTTCATATCGAACTATTCTGGCCTTACTTCTTAAACAGCTCTTTAATAAACCAAGGATACTTAATTCACTAAAACTGTTTCTTCCCTCCACGCCTTTGACCTGTCCCAGCGTCCCAGTCACACCGCTACTATCACAAGAGAATTAAATATTTTTTCTGGACGACACTTCATCCAAAATGACTTTGATCCCCGATCGCTTTTTTTTTTTCTCTCCCCCTCTTTCCTCGTTTGCGTCATGGCCGCAGGTGAACAGGATGCACCTACCTCCTAATATGGTGGTCAGGATCTCCTTATATGGCTATTCATGTATGGAGATCTATGTTAATTGCTGATCACCGGGGGCGTGCTGTTCATTTACGATGGGCCGGCATTCATGATCCTACACACGTGTTTACGAACAAATCTGAGTTTACCACACCGTTCATGAATCTGGAGTAGAGTTTTAGTACCGAGAGCTTTTATGTGCAAATCTACACACAGATTTACTAACGTTTCATGAATGAGACCCATTATGTTTTGTTGCAGACAGATGCTGTATCTATCCCTGGATGTTTTACATAAGATTTCACTAAATTATTATAATTTTTACCTGAATATTCTCCCTCTTTTACTGTCGTTCGCTCCCTTTTCCAACTATTTGTTGCCTGTATTGATCAATAGATGGTGGTATTTTGGTAATACTGCATATTCAACTTTTAACACCTTTATATTATTAATTATCTGTAGAGTTTAGGCTTCCAAACATAATTATATCTGAGACTGATATGCCTGTTCACATACCCCTATCTGGGCAACGTATCCCCCAGGATACAAACATTCAATGCCCATTTATCAAAGTTGTGTTAATGTAATTCATTGTTTTTCAAATAGAATACATTAAATTATCCTTAAAGAACAATAAATTCAAAAGCAAATCCCCCCAAAATGTAATTAACAAAAAAAACCTTATGATAAAACTTATGTCCAGTGTCTCTGTCCACGTAGGCGGCCATTTCGGAGTTTGACATAAGAGTATCAATTTAGTTTTGAATGCTGCCATAAAGTCACATGACCTGGGTACTTGACCCATCCCCCCTTAAGACTTTCTCATGATATTAAGTTCAGATACTTAATGCCCCTCCCCCCCACAGCCTGTCAAATGTCTGTATCCCCCAGGATACAGAAACCGTTAAAGGGTTGTGATTTTCTCAGTTTATTATGGATTGAATTTGAACAAATATGTTTTGTTTGTTAATTGTTCTTATGTGTCTGATTGATGAGCAGTAGCAGTCTGTGTTTGCTAGGAAAGATAGGCAACCCTTGAAATGTATAAAAAATGTAATGGGAGTACTAATTGTGGGTGAGTCAGTCAATGAATAGGTAATTATGTCAGTTATGTCACAGATCAATGGTTGACTCACTTTTTTATCTTATCTAACAGTGTCTGTTTCTTAAACAGACTCAACACACTCTATATTAGCCCGGCCTCTTGTATTTAAAGCCCCACAGAGCTTTTAACTGGATACGCAAAAGTCTCTGGTTTCTGCTGATGTGTCTCTGTTACCTACAACAGCCAATGAGCCCATCAGTGTGAAGATGCACTATTTCTAAGTAGTCTAATTCTATACCTCTGGAAGGCATAGTCGAGTCGGACCACTGACGAAACGATACGAATAGATACATTACCTCATCCATATGCACGCTGCAGATAGCTGCTAAAAAAAATGTTTTCAAAGCAAGTCCCGTCTTCTTTCCGACATTTCCAAAACAATTCTACACTTGCCGTCCAGACAAATGTCTTCACGACAGTGGGAAATGCAGTCTACATTTCGGCAAAACACCACCGCTTTCATCCACAGGGGCCGCCAAAATCATCACTAAATTAAAAGTCTGTACAGGGGCTTTAATAAATATGCGTTAACCCAAAAAATTTAAATACTTCTGTCACTTCTATCCCCACAAAAAGTAAGTTAGTGCCTAGTGTAGCTAAGAGTCCCCTCTAAAATTATTGAAATAAACTAGGAGTGACAAAAAGAGGTTAACTTTTAAGTAATTAATCGAATAGTTTTGACTTTTTACAAATGTAGACAAAGAAGGTGTTCTGTTGTTATACCTACTGAGTCTGTGAACACCATCAACACTGACTGTTTGATTTGCTTTCAGGGCACAAAGTTATGGATTATTATGGAATATTTGGGTGGAGGATCAGCTCTGGATTTGGTAAGTCTGTATTAGTAAATGAGCAGTCTTCTAAGATGGCCATAACATTTGTAGACCTTGATTACTGTTATAATGTCAAAATACAGTGTTGAATCTGTGTTGCCCTTTAAAAAGTCACCTGTTCCTCTCATTTCTCCTCTGTTCTAGCTGGAACCAGGTGCGCTGGATGAAACACAGATTGCCACGATCCTGAGAGAGATCCTCAAGGGACTTGAGTATCTGCACTCTGAAAAGAAAATCCACAGAGATATCAAAGGTAACATTGGCACACGCCATCACCTTAATCTTAGTACAGGCTTGTAAATGGTTTTATTGCACACTTGCACAGTGGGTTTTTTTCTTCTTCTTCTTCTTTTTTGAATAATAAATCCCACAACTGTGAATATTTAGGTCATCGCAAAACTGTCTCTTCAGAGGATTGTCTGTAAACAGATGCAAACAAAAGTCAGATCACTTAAATCTGACTACCTTTCACCCCTGTGTGTTTCTAAATGATGCAATATTTGATCTGTTTCTCTTTCACAGTATCAAAAATAACCACGGGTTATCTTTTTCGCATTCATAATACTGAAGCACCATGTGGTGAGCACAGTGCAGATGAGAACTGTACACTGCAATCTTTTTTTAGTTCCTGTAAATGAGTGAACTGACCAGAGTTGTTTTACCACTGTAGGCTACACCTGGAACCGCAGGATTTTTACAAACCTGAGCGATCAATGCTTCACATGACCAAATAATCAAATAGCTCTTTCCAACAGATCTTCAAGTTTTTAGGCACAGTTACCAGAAACATTAATTTTAACAGAGTGGTTTATCTTGCTTTCAGCTGCCAACGTGTTGCTGTCAGAACAAGGCGACGTAAAACTGGCAGACTTCGGAGTGGCTGGCCAGTTGACAGACACACAGATAAAGAGGAACACATTTGTCGGAACACCTTTCTGGATGGCACCTGAAGTTATAAAGCAGTCCGCCTACGATTCAAAGGTCAGAACCATCCCTGTGTATCCTGTTATCACAGGCAGGTCTAGTGCTGGGAGGTAATTTAATATGCTGTGTGACAGCAGCATTACATGTCTTATCAGGCTGACAGCTGCATCACTTTGTGGTCAGCTTGGTTTGAAAAGCTCTATATTAGTTTGCCACATCAGCCAGCCAGGGCTGCAGAGAGCGGAGTGACGGGTGAGTGATAGTTGACCTGTGGGCCAGCGTGGCTCCAGCCACACTCAGACAAAAAAGGAGCAGCACAATGAGCCCAGTGAATGTGCACGCAGTCAGCCACAAAGTCAGTGTTACATCCCATTCAGAGCAGAGTATTTAGATGTTCTGATGCCCTGCAGTCTCTATTTCTGATGTATAAAATCATTTGACAGACACAATAAGAAAGACTTAATTCTGTTTCAGTGTCGTTCCTTGGTTTGGTTTTGGTTTCAATGAGAAATGAGTTTTGTGTGAAACTGCTCCTGAGTGAGCCGTGTCTTTTTGTCTGTGGTGCAGTCAGTGCTCTGTCGACTGCTGTGTGCTTGTTTTTGGCTCGCAGCTTTCAAATATAGGCTTTCTTGATCAGAAATGGCTATGTGTGTATTTTTGAAGAACCACAAAACGAGTCTGTGGTTTGTCAACACAACCACTGTGTCATTGTCTTCAGCCTGGGCTTGCTCAGATACACTCATCAGCCATTTTAAAATGTCATGTCTCAGCATTGCATCATTTCCATGTCTTTGTCTTTATTTTTCTTCACGTCTTATTTATTCTCATTTCTCTGTTTTTACAGGCAGACATCTGGTCATTAGGAATAACAGCAATAGAGCTGGCAAAAGGAGAACCACCCCACTCTGAGCTTCATCCTATGAAGGTTTTATTCCTCATCCCAAAGAACAACCCCCCAACACTTGAAGGAAACTACAGTAAACCACTTAAAGAATTTGTTGAAGCCTGTTTAAATAAGGAACCCAGTTTTGTAAGTTTAAAGGAAGCACCATAAGTAATAAACTGCACTGTACGCAACAAAAGAAAACTGCGATTTTTAATGGGGATGCTTGTGTTGTGTGTTTTCTTTAGAGGCCAACTGCCAAAGAGCTGTTAAAACACAAGTACATTGTAAGGCACGCCAAAAAGACGTCTTATCTGACTGAGCTGATCGACAGATACAAGAGGTGGAAATCGGAGCAGTCTCGGGACGAAGGCAGCTCCGATGAATCTGATGAGTAAGTCGCCTGCACCATCATCATGCAGTTCAGTGAGAGTCAAGACAAGGCAAATTCACATCCTGAAGGGAAAATCTCGCAGCTCTGCACATTGATGAAATTCCTAAAATCCCATGTCACCGCAGGGAGCCAGATGACCAAGCGTCTGGAGGGAATGACGCCGGCAACGATGCCTGGATTTTCAACACCATCAGGGAGAAGGACCTGAAAAAGGTTCAGAACGGGTCAGCTGAGCTTGAAAGGAACCCGGTAAGAGGAAGTATAAAGATAGTAGTTGAGCAGCTCTTGTTAAAAAAAGGCCAGTTTTTCTGTCAGAGGGTCACCCAGATTTCCATTTTCCCCTTTTAAATCATCTTTTTTTTCCACAGGTGCAAGAAAGTCCAAAGAGGCCTTTGTCACAAAGCTTATCATCAATCTTTTCTCCATTGTTCTCTGAGGTAATACCATGATTCCCATGTTTACCCAAATGTCAGAAAATCCTCATTGCTTAATGGATAATTTAAAACAAAACAAGTGAAGTTAAATCTGTCTCGTCTTTGTCAGAGAATACTCTTCTAATATAATGTTTAGGCCGACCATTGCATTACAATGTTGTCTAAAAGCTGTCATGGTTACAGCTGAAAGAAAAGGGCGAGACAAGTAATGGAAAGCCAGAAGTTGCAGAGCAGCTACGGGAGGCCATTTTCCTGGCAGAAGAAACACACCCAGGCATCTGTGATTCCCTGGTGGCTGAACTAGTGCAGAGACTACAGAGGTAATTAAAGTTCATATTTTCATACCCCACCCTTGTTTGTTTGTTTTTTGTTGTTTTTTACATGAAATTGTTAAATAATTACCAAAAATGTTTTACCAATTGAAATAAGTTGTTCAGACAGACAGGGGACGTGTGAGCTCACAGACTTTTAACTCTGAAGAGAAAAGCTGTGTTGATGAATGTATTGGTGTAGTCACACATAGACCGCTGCAGCAGAATAAGGTCGTGTTTTATAGACAGTGACATTTGACAGTGTGTTGGTCCACGAGTCGAACAATGGTCCACAGTGAAAGTCAGAGGATCACCAAAGTGATTGCAGTTCATCCTGAAGAGTTACTGTCTGACCCAGATTTCATGGTAATCATTCAGTGACTGTTAAGACATTTTATTGTAGAGCCACAAATGTGAATTTTATGGTGGTGCTGGTGGTAACGTCAGAGGATTATTGAACTCAGTAGTGCAATCAAATCGCCCTGTAGGTTTAGAGATACTTCAGTTTGGACCAAAGTGGCGGTAGCGTCACCAGAGAGGTTAAAAAGTGTTACAGAGGATAAACTTGTAATAACTGGTGATTCCACAACTTTTAATTTAGCTGTACTGGCTGGTCAAACTTTTGGCTTCTCCAACACTGTATTAACAGCTCATACCCACAAACCCAGATGTTTCTATGCTCAGACTGATGAGGTTTTAATTGGGTTTGGTCATGTAGACCTGAGCCAGACAAACTGTGTCTGTGAAGTTCTTAAATGGGCCCTGCACAGAAGGTAAACATCCTGCCTCCCTTAGGAGAAGCTTAATATGTTTTGCCCCAGTAGCAGCCAGGATAGGAAACGTCAAGTGTCCATTCTCCTTCCAGTTTCAGTGTCACAGTCACAGACATGTCCAGTTAGTGCTGTTTTAACCTTTACAAGCCTGTTCAGCCAGTAAATATTTACCATCTTTTCTCTGTTTGTCAGATTTTCTGTGCCACAGGCAGCTACCGCTCAGTGAGAGGAGCCATATCCACATCTGCTCTAATTTTCCACCCTGGTGGCAGCAGTCAGATCTTTCCCTCTGACCTCCCCGAGCCAAGATGAAGTCTCCCAGGAAAGGTCTCCATCACTCATTTGCTTGAAGCAAATCCTGGCCTATTTTATGTCTTGTTTATACGCTAGTGCACCACCAGAGGCTCCTATTCAGGACAGTCAGTGACCAGCCAGTCGACTACCGCCACGACTGCCACCTGCTGTAAGATGTCCCTTCTCAATACCTCCCTCACAGTGGTTTTATTTCAAGGGTTGGTGTTCGCTTTCTTCCCTGCGAGGACTCTTTGAGTTTTTTTTTTTTTTTTTTTTGGGTTTGGGTGAGTTTGTGGCTTTTTCACAAAGGTTTGCGCTCGACATCCTTTCAGAAAAGTTTTCCTTGCTTAATTAATCATGTGCATGTGTGTGTGGCTGTGCAAGATATCCTGTGAAATGTGAGGTGAAGAGTGACGAGTGGGTTGAAGCATCTATTGAAAACTCAGGTATCCTGCTTAAAGTGGATGTGGGTCCTCTGGGAGATGGAGAGAGCTCTGTAGGGTGGTTGTACAGACTTGTAAATAAGCTAATTTTTACAGATTCATGGAAAAATAATGGAGCGTTTATAATGGAACCACTGTGTACAAATGGCCAAATGCAAACTGTAGATAATGGTTGAGGTAAATATTTTGAAAGACTAAAATGGCCATAAATGAGATTGCCTTGCCTTTGTACTTGTTCTTTTGTGTGTTGATCTTTGATTTTTCTAGTTGTAAAACTCTTTTTTTAAGTACTCATCCAGCAAATGAAAATGGCTGCCCTCTATCACGGTTTACTATTGAATTATTATATATTTTTTAATTCTCTTTAACTTTTTGGTTTCACATTCTATGCCATGGATGTAATAATGTTGGAGAATGTAAAAAAAAAAAAGAGAAAAGAGAAACAGCGGCTGGATCATTCAAGCCCCGACCAGTTGTGAACACTGGATGCTCTGTTTGCAGCCCTGATTCCACGAGGCCTCGAGTTGTGTCGGATTGTTGGACTTTGCCTCATTCCCCCCGCCCTCCTTTTTTTTTTTTCTTCCTTCCTGTGCGTGTTTGAATGATCAGATAAACTGAGGTTTCGTCCATTCATTCCATTAACAGGGCAGTGCCATCATCTAGTTTATAAATTGGCAGACTCTGTTAGTCTTCCTAGGAGCTGCAGTGGTACTATATATCTCCTCAGCGTATCTACAGCTTTAATTGCACTTCGAGTATAAATGCCTTTTACTATAAACAAAGTAGCCATAAAACAGTAGCACGAGACTTACAGTGTTTTGCAGGTATGCTCCATTTATTATTGAGGATGAAAAGGTCCAGCTCTAGTCTCATAGCTTGGACTCTGGAGTTGGTCATGCAGTGTAAGACTCGCCTGGCTGTAACTTTCCATTTGGACTTGTGAGAGGTTTTTCAGTTGTACAGTAAATGGATATAGACATAGACTTCTCACACAGTAGGTGTACATATTAACATAAAGCCAGGAGGTGTTCGGAGACCAGCTGCACTGCTACTACTGACTGTAGTTTAAAAGGAATGTGCATGATAGTATAAACAGTATAAAGCCTATTGGTTGGCCTGAGCAGTATGCGTTGTAGCATACTTCTACAGGACTGGAGGAATGTTAATTCCTGCACACAGCTGAAGCAGCCTTAGAGTATTTGTGATGAATGGGATGAATAGTATCAGCTTTAAAATATTAGATCAAAAATGTATTTGTTATGATCCTCCCCCTGCCGTTTTTTTTTGTTTTGTTTTTTTTAACTTTGGCATTAAAATGCAAATAAATCAATACTTCAAAAGACAAACGAGAAAAGATCAAAACATTTCTTTTTCATTCTTTCCCTGAAAAATGTGTGCATAAACAAATTGACTCATTGTACTTCTCAGAAGAGAGCTAAATCTCATGGGGTCAGATGAAATATTCTTTTTGGCACAGGACAAGTTAAAGAAGCAGTTTGACATTTTGGAAGAGAATCAATTCACTTTATAGCCGAGAGTCAGATGAGAACATCCATACTTTATGACTTTATTGACAGGATAGCCCCTTGAGATGTGCCATCTCATTTTCGAGGGGGTCCATACGAAGTGGGAGATATCGTATCTGCCAGGATTTAAAAGCTCCTGATTATTAGTTATTAGTTTCTTACCTGGGACTATAAATGTCTGCTGGCCCATGCTGAAGGCTCAGACACTAGAAATAGGTGCTGGTTGTAGGACACAGCCAGGCTCACTGTTTCAACCTGTCTCCAGTGTTCTTGCTTAGTGAAGCTAACTGGCTGCTGGCGGTCGCATTATGTTTACCAGAGGAGAGTGGTGTCAGTTTTCTCTTTTAACCCTCAGCTAAAAACAAAAGTGAAAAGTGACCAAAATGTCAAACTGTTTTGAATTTTATCATTTTAACAGACCAAATCTTACCAGTTTGCGGTCAAGTACCTTTTGAATTTCTCTTTCCTTCCTCCTGATTGTGTGGAATACACAGCTGAATGAGTAAAGGTCAATAAGCAGACTAAAATCAAGAAAAGGTACCAGTCTCAATCATTTCAATATTCAGTTTTCTTTTTGTTTTTATGCTTTACTGTGAAAAATGACTCTTCTCTTGCTCT
Source organism: Decapterus maruadsi (assembly GCA_030347415.2). Classification (NCBI taxonomy): domain Eukaryota; kingdom Metazoa; phylum Chordata; class Actinopteri; order Carangiformes; family Carangidae; genus Decapterus; species Decapterus maruadsi. The sequence goes on along the minus strand of CM064902.1, from coordinate 15,523,240 downwards.
TCATTCAAATCTCTCTTGTGAAATGTGCCATGTTAGGCCTCCACACCAAACTGAGACAGTCAATACAATTTGCACCTTGTACATGGTCTAATATGACTATCTTTTCCTGTGTTGCACTTTGCTTTGTAAAAAATGTTTTTTCTTCTTCTTTTTTTTTAAAATGGTACTAAACAAGGCTACAATATTACGTTGCAATTCCACCGTTTTTATTTTCTTTATTTTACCCCCCTCATGTGATGTATGGCAATAAAGCAGTGTGATCGCAAGGAGTCATTTCTTAGCACAAGTAGGCATATATTCTATTAAACCTATTTTTATAACCCAGAAGATGTAATAGAGGGAGTAAAGTTTGGTACTGTGATGTGTTCAAGTTTCAGTAAACACTGGATGGCAATCACTTAAAATGTACATTTCATTTTGTGCGACTTCGCTGACAGTTTATAGTCCAGTATACATGTTTGCTAATTCAGGCCAGTGCTGTTGGATTTATTGGAAGTTGTCAAATGATTAAGGAAAGAATAAAAAAAATTCCATTAGAAATTTGAATGGTTTTGCCTTTATTTGAACTAGTAATTCACTAACATGATCTTATATGAAATTTGCTTGTCTGTGACTGTTCTTTAAATCTTGCATACATTAAACTGCAGTGCCTCAATGAAATATAATTTCTCTCGCTGTTGGCACTACTGTATTGCATTTTTAATTTAGGTTAGCACAGTAACCCATGATTAGGTTTTGAAATGCACATGTTAATTCAGAAAATGAGATTATGTGTATTAATTCACAACATAATAATGAGTGATCTTTTCCCAGTGATATTCTGTGCAAATTGAATTAACTTCTAAGGAGGCAGGAGGAGGTAGTTATTAATAAAGTCAAATACAATCTTACCAACAGCAGTGCAGTACTGGATTGGAGGCTGATTAACCTTAAAGCACAGCATCAACAAAGCCATGACAGTTGCCAGCTACATCTGTGAAGTGGTGACTAAAGTAGCATGTAGTCCAGGAACCCTGTCAGTAATTTTTTAAAGACATAATTGGCCACATAACCAGATGGCTAAAAGCGTAATTTCAAAATAAAATATGTAATATAAATATATAATATGTGCAACATACATATCTACATTGGCAATTGTATTTTTTGCTGTAGAAAATGCCAAATTACCCAGGCTGAACTGACAACCTCGATGTCACATTAGTAGATGTTCTGGAGCTTTTGGTTATGTCACATGATCTTCATCAGTTGATCAAGGTTGAAAAGGCTGAAATGTAGAAATTTTGAGTTTTCTGAGCACTTCAATGAATCTGTTCAATGTTGGCTCAGCAGCTGAGGCTTGGTGTTGTAGAGTTGCATCTACCAACTGTTCTCCTTATCAATCCCTCTGCTGCACAGTTAATTCAATTTAGCCCATAACATGTCAGTAATTAATGAAGTAAATGTTGTTGCTCAACAGATGATTCTTGACCTTTAAAAACAGCTGTTGGGGTTGGCAGCGGTTTTATTGCACATCTCAATCTCAGTCTAGAGGAGACTGGGATTTTTTTTGATGGGTTTAGATGCCAACAAAATTATGACTGAGCATATAGTTTAAAAAACAAACATTAAACTGAACAAAAACAGAACACATCCAACAATGTCAGCAAATACCTCACAGCAAGTTTTATTTATACATCCAAAAACAAAAGATCAAATTTCTCACGCTATATACAGATATTACATACAGTGTTTGTACACATATTACATAATTTGTACACAAGAAAAATATACATAAAAATGTAAACCTTTGTATACAAAAAATACCTTAGACAAATTAAACAAGGACCAATAACAAAAGGTGACTAGATTAGCTCATCCTATCTTTAAAAACAGTAATACAGTACATTCAATGAGTATAGGAATTTGTCAGCCATCTCTGAATTCAAGCAGTTACATATACCTACGAGCCCTGTTAATTTTTGTTCTACGTGGTTGTTGAGAGTAAACTGGTGCAGCGACTAATCTCATGCTATGTGGATACAGCAGTATTGCCTTGCAAACGTTTTTCTTCCAACCTGACTATGACAAACACTGCAGTCACTGAGAAGCCCAGTCGTCTCTGGTGAAGCTACAGGTTTACACTTCATAATGTGTTTTCTCTTTGGAAGGGAGAGACAGAACTGGGCCTTCTCACAGCTGGAAACGAGGGGTCTGGTGCAGGCTCAGAGCTGGTAATGATGGCAGCTGTTCATTTAATGAGCGTCCGAGCAAAAGAAGAATTTAAACAAAAAAAAAAGAAAAAAAAGAGAGAGAACAGACAGATGTGGGACATGTGTAACACCCTCAGCCTCGTCCGCTCCTGTGCAAATCTGTGTCGAAAACGCAACATATCGAACGTTGATCTGTTTTTCTCCACAAAAGGAAATGAAATGGCGATGCATATATTCCGATGTTTCATACCACCGAGAGCTGAGCCATTGACCGTAGTCTAATGTCGATTAAAGGTCACTTGGCTCACGTGATCTCAGACTTCTTCCTGGTGTTTAATAGCTATCAAAAAAATATACTCTTCCATCAGAATATTATCGAAAACAAAATGAAAGCATACGCGGCGTACGAACATTGATCCTTTCCGACTTACAAGCATTTTGATAGCCATTAAAAACAAGAGACTCATTCTACAAGACACAGGTTCCACTGAATACATCGCAAATAACAATTTCAATCCATTGCTACTCAACAATTCACCAACAAACCCCATGATAGAGACTGCTACTCTATATACCTAATACTCAACAATGTCTGACAGATCTGTCTAATATAATATCTATCAAAAGCCATGGTTTTTTTTTTAGGTTTTTTTTTTAACTGCTGAATGAGTTCGTTAACAGAGTCCTCGTTTTTCTAGATCCAAATCCGGGCCGCAGGTTTGCATCATTCCTCTTTAAAATCACTTTTTAACCAAGTAAAACAGACAGTGCTTTACTTCAGATGTGCTCAACACACCAGTTATAGCATCACATTACACCTAGTTAATAAGTAAAGTATTCATTTCCAGTGCCAGTTCACTGCCTTAAACCTTTTCAGGGTAGTGCGGCCTTAACGTCTTATAGTGGGTTTCCATGCAAGTCACTAAAGACCATTGTACATGTGGACCAGAGAGCACCTTTGAGAGTAGACACTTAAAAGTCCCTGGATGTCTCCATCATCACCATTACTATAACACTGAAACTCATTTATTAGCCTCGCAAATCCGCTCGGTTTGAGCCGAGAAGTCGGGTTGACCTGATCACCAGTTTCTAGTTCGCTCTGTCGAGTGAAACTGTTGCAGAAAAAAGAGTTTACAACAGCTGTAGAAGCCAAAGTATATTCCTGATCCAGCCTTGATTCAGCAAGTGAAGCTACATGTGATGAGACCAATAAAATATCTTAAATGCTAGAGTCATGTTAATGTGTTTATTGCTTTAAGAAACTATATTTACCTTCAAGTGTCTACTAGGCCACTCAGAGTCCCACAACCAATGGTGAGGTCAGAGATTTTGACGTCTGAGCAAACAAATAAATGAGCACATATATAGTATACATAATATAAAAACAGCTGTTTAAAAGTATTTTGGTAAATTCATATGACTGTGAAATCTGACTCAGTAAGATTCTATATAATGAGAACAGTTAAATAGCTTGAAACATAATGGGTCACAAATATCACAATTTGTACTCTTTTTTCAGGGTGTGACAAAAGCAGTGTATGAAAAAAGGTGGATTTTTTTTTTTCTTTAAATGCAATGGCCATCTGAGCAAGGCAGGGTACAGTTGATCATTTTAAGACAGGACTTAAACTGGCAAAGCAAACAAAAACCAACCACTGATTGAGGCTTATTATGAATTCTGAGCACTGTGACACAGATAATCTCTGCTAAGGTCCTTCCGCCAATTTTCACCCGTTTATGTCATCACGAAGATCTGAAAGATTTGACTGTTACTCCCTGCTGACGAAACCACAAGGCATCAAACAAATGGACTCGCACCGACTTAAAATCCCAGCGACCGCCCGGCCAACGGAAATAGAGAATATTGAGGAAAATCTGAGGTTGTGCAAATTTCATTCTCAATAGTGCACTATTATCACATTGCACACACGTAGCGGATGAGGAGGGGTGGTCAATCAGAAGCCGGGCGGCTGGATTTTAAGGTGACTGCGAGTCCACAGACCATCATGCAGCCGCTGCAGGCCGCCTGCTCTCATTTACTTTGCGTGAAGGGTGGCGTGGCGCTGTTGGCACTTGCAGCAGTGGCACTAACTATGGAAAAGCCAGCGGGGGGAGCTGTGGAGCTGTGGCTGGGCTGCACGTCTTTCGGGATGCCACTGTGGGAGGCCAATTGATGGCCAAAGGCCGCGCTGAACTGAGGGAGTTGTTGCTTGGGCTGTGCGGAGGTCAGAAGATCATGTGAGGAGGATGGGAGGGAGGACGTGGGCGCCGGCGGGGTTGTTAGACCCGTCAGGCCGCTCTGAGGCATCGCTGAGAGGGCAGCCATTGGCTGCAGCGTCACAGAGTGGGTGGTGGCCGGGGGCGTGGACAGGGAAGTGGATATGAGATGACTTTCTGATCCTATGAGATTGCCGAACTGAGCGGGGTCGGTGATGGGGAGGGGGAGGTTGTTCCATGACGAGCGTGGGGGTCCCGGCACCCCGCTGAGGGGGACTTCCAACAGCAGAGGGGTGTCAGTCTGGAAGGAGCTGGCATGGGGAGAAGATATGTGGTCACTGTACGGGGATGGCACATGCTCGCTGCTGTAGTGGCTCCCTTGGGGAGACGACGTGGGCGCGTCCGACTTGGCCAAGACGTGAGATGAGTGTGTCCGCGAAAACGTTCGCTCTGTTATGGATGTCTGAGTGAGCAGGGAGGTGGTGGAGGGGGCTACCGTAGAAGAGGATGAGGTCAGGCTGGAGCCCGATGTCGGGGGCTGGTTAGTGGGCTGAGATGGCGGCGAGGGGGGGAAGTGTCCCCCAGTGGATTGCAGTATGTTGTCCTCCAGCTCGAGGCTGGTGAAGTTCTCTGTGGGGATGCGGCTGTTGAGCAGATCCCCCATGGTCCCCGGCTGGACCGGACCAGGGAACACGGTCATGGCTCTGTGGTCCACTCCTTCGGATGGGGCCAGGTCTGCCATGGACGTCAGGCACACCAGGGAGTCTGGGTAGGACCCCATGGCCTGCAGGGCACGCACCAGTTCCTCAGCCTCCTCTGTGGTGGGTAGGAGCTCTCCATTCTTACCTACACAAACACATACACAGCATTTATCAGCAGGGATGGGAATAACGGCGATATAAAATAACAGCGTTAAACAGTTTGCCCTGTTGTAACGCCATTACTGTTACGGACAATAAAATGTGTCGTTGTCACTTGACTCAAGAAGTCCCGTCTCAAGTCCATGAACTAGTCGGATAAAAGCCATTTATCTGGAACTAACCAACTCAGTATTCCTCCGCACAGGCAGGTTACGTCAATGATCCTGTCTGTGTGGAGGGATGCTGAGTGTGTTGGCTAGTTCCAGATAAACAGGAGGTTAGGGGGGTAAGTCTAAGTAATTTGACATATTTGAGCATTTTACTAAAAAATAACACAGTGGTTACTTTTCCTGGTAATCAGTTACTTTTATAATGTAGTAATTCAGTTACTAACTTTTTGGGTAAAGTAACTATTAACTATAACAAATTACTTTTTAAAGTGACATGCCCAGCACTGTTTATCAGTATAAAAGGACAGAGTGATGAGACTTTGTTATTGTTAACGTTAAAAGTGTTGTGCTGCTCGGGAATGGGCTGAATTCGAAAACTAACCTTCAAACAGGTCGAAGTCCTGCAGGTCGTCCGGTAGTCTGGGTAACACATCAGAGAAATCCTCCTGGTTCAGCTCAAGGTCATTTGGAATGTCTGCCATTTCATTGGTGATATCGTCGGGAAGTTCCTCTGTACTTAGGTCTGGAGTCGACGGGCTCCTGCACCAAAGAAGAGATCATGAAAAAACACTTAAAGATTCATTTTCTTCTTGTATTGCTTTGCTTCCAACTCCACAGTGTAGAGACGGCAGGCGTGGCGCACCTGATGCTGGCCTGTGAGGGCATCGCTAGGCTTGTAGAAGGCATTCCCAGGTTCCCCTGCGGCAACGCTGGAGGGATGGGTTTCTGAGGCCTCCGCGGCCCTCTCCTCCTCTTCTTCTTGTGTTTTTTGGTGAGCGCCGGTGGTTTGGTCTTTTTACGTGGCTTTCGCTGTTGCTGCTGCTGGTGCTGCACTCGTCGGTTTCCATCCCCACGCAGGAAGTTATCCTGTGTGGAATAAATACAGGAGCGCTGAATATGAAATCTAACTGTCACAAGAAATAAGGAGAACGTCAGAGGAAGTTTCCAGCATGTTGGGAAATAGACTTTGTTTCTTAGTTGAGAAGATTAACGCCATTCTCATGACTGTGCTGTAAATAAGTCCTATTAGCTTAAAATTCATCTACCGGCATCTGTAAATAACACCATAACACTGAACAGAAAAACAATGTGTAAAATAAAATAAAAACTCTAAATCACAGAGGGTCATGTGACAGACTTATTTCCTGACCAGGACCAGTAACCTCTGCTTGTTCGGATAACTCCATGCAAAACAACTTGTTAATGAGTGAGCCTTGCAGTTGCTGGCAGACAGATTGTGTTACCATTGGACACAGCCAGGGCCTGTGTTCCCAGTGCTAATGCTAAGCTAAGTTAATCAAGTATATTGTGGATCAATCCCCTTGACTAACTTTCAGTGGGAAAGAGGATGCATATGATTAATACAAAGGATTGTATTGATTAGCGTCCAGTTCTGTTACGCCAAGAGTTTACATCAAGGATACCTCCACTTTAAGGGATTTAGTTTACACTTGGTCTTTTCCATACTAACTGTGTCTTTAAGAAGGTGCAATAGAGACTTTGCTCTCTCCAATGCCTTATAAATTATGTAATGTATGAAAAAATGTCTTGGTAACTTTTAGCAGGCCACCACAAAGAGCATCCTTGCTTGAGGCAAACTGGTATAGTTAGGCTGACTTACTAATATAGCGAACAAACCAATTGGTGTTAAAACAAAAACAAACAAAATAAAACATAGGAGCACCTCTGCTGCAGATCCAGGACAGTTTGATTACGTTACATTTGAACATATGTTTCTCGAAGAGCTGAACTTGTCTTTGAAAGCATTGAACTCACCATCTTTTTGGCATGCTCTTCACAGAGAGGTGTCTGGTGCGTGATATCAAACACGGGGATAGAGCACTGCTGACCATCTGCAAATTTGGCTGTGCAACTAGCAAAGAGCTGCTGGGAACGATTCAACAGGATGTCTACAGAGAACAGTAAAGGAAATAACACATACACCAGATAGAGGGCATTGGCATTGGCTCTTGATGCTCCACCAAGCAGATATTGTGCAGCAAAAAAACTTGCATACGGTAACTATAATTGGATTAAGTACATTTAGGTAAATTATTCTAAATTAGATAACAGTGAAGTGGGGCAAAGGATACGCTGAAAACAGTGCTGAGTGAAGGGCAGAGCTCTGTTGTTGCAGGGGAGGCCCTTTGTGCTACCAGTGCAGGTCCCTGTGTCTGTGGTCTGCTGCTTCGCTGGAGCCACACTGTGGATACACACAGGACTGAGCAAACAGCAGCAAAACACAACTTTTAACACAAAAGATCAAGAAGGTAAGATTAGAAAACACCTGTGCAAACTTTGCACACACAAAAAAGAATAGAAGTAACCCAAACCTAGTTTGGGATAGGTGACGGGATATTTAACCAAGCTGGTTTCTACTAATACACAGATTTTCTTATCAATATATTCTAGTATGTCCCCAGAAATAAACAAAAATGACTACCTCGAAGGGCTTCGTGAGGCTCCACCAAAGTCCTGGATCAGCTGCCCGGCGCAGTCTGGGTTTTTACTGGCGGCGTGCAACAAGGCTTTACGGAAGGCATAGCGGTATCTCTTTTGGCGGATACTTGCCCTCTCCTGCCTGCACATGTGCTTGTATTTCTCCTGGAGGTACGAGCAGAGCCTAAGTAGCCGTGTCCTCCGGGAGGAACCGCAGTCATCCTCCAACCTAATTGGGGGAAACAGTTGAAAGCAGCTGTGACGGATATTGTCAGGCCCAAGTTCATGCGATTGAGGCGAAATGAAGTACAAGGATACCAACCCATTCTGTGGTCTCCAAGAGGTCTGAAAAGGAACAAATCGCTCTGCCTCCTCTTCATCATCATCGTCATCATCATCAGCACTATCTTCTGACCAGTCCAATCCTGAAATGCAGAACTTGTTATAGCACCTCATCCAGTTCAGCAGCAGTAAGAACAAAACAGTGAGTTTGCAAACTGGTGGTTAAACAGATTTAAAATAAAAAAGTACCTAGATGTGGAAATAGGTCTCCATGTTCCCGGTGTCTCTTGGCACAGAGCTGCACAAGATGTTGCAACCTGGCCAAACAGCTGGCAGAAGGTGAGAAGGCAGTGGGGCGCATGACAACCACATGCCGCTGATTGTTACTGCCACTGTCCTTGCAACTGAGAGGCAAGTTAGTAGCAGTGAAAGGCATTTTCCTGCTGAGTGACGGCCCAGAAGAAGGTTGCACTGGACTGGGTGCTGCGTTAGCGGGCATCCCTGGAGGCAGAAAGTTGACCGTCTGAGGTGGTGGTGGATTGCATAATAAACCCTGCTGCTGTCCTGGGAAGATGAAGGAAGTCACGCTGGAGTGCTGGGGCGGCTGGAGAAGACCTGACGGCTGCCGAGGGAGATGAGTGTTGAGCGGCGAGGAGGGGTGGACACGGGCGACAGGGGAAGGACTAAAGTGCTCAGGAGGCGGCTGGAAGAGGTCCGTGTCGTGGCAGAGTTTCTGGTTGAGCACCAGCCGACTCTGTAATTTCTTCTTGATGGCGTTGCCCTTCCGAGGCGTACCCACCTCCTCCCCGTCCGTGTCGTCCTCATAAAAGGCAAAAGGGTCCAGGAGCTCCCCGTCAGGGAGGGGTAACAGGCGTGTACAGGGGGGAGATGGCGGTTCATCTAGGCCATTGGGAGCTTTCAGAGCTAATGAGGGCACAGTTATGTTGAGTGCCACTGACTCCAGGTGAGCCCGTGGGCGCATTTCCTCCAAAGCATCATGTTTCTTTTTCCGCTCCTTCTTGGGGATAAAGCCGAGAACCTGCAGGTGACTGTTGCAGTACCTAGAAAAGCAAGAGCACATTCTCACCACATTGTGCCTACTTATAAACACATGCACAGATGAATCTGCCACGCATGCACACAATCATCATCATACACACCTGCGGTCCTCTGACTTGGGAATGGGGTTGGTACATCGCTGGCTGTTGTACTTAGCCACATATTCACATTGCTTGAAGGGGGCCGTCTTGTCCTCCAGAACGTGCCGGATACAAAAAGCATAGCCATTTAGTCTGCGCTGCTTGCAGAGCTTTGGGCTGTACGAGCACAACGGCTTATTGTCCACCTCTGAGAAGTGTATGTGTTTGCCTTCATACATCACGTGACTCTTGTCCTTGACAACATCAGCTGATGGGATAAAGTCAGGGAAAACCAAGAATTACATCATTCACACTTAATACTACAGAGGAAACCATGCATACGCACACAGGGCTAAGAGGAAGGGAAGTCTACACCTCAACAGGTGACAGCTAAAATAGCTAATTAGCAAAAACACATACACATACTAATAACGAAGTATTACAAATATTTTTAAAGTCTGGTCAAAACTAAATGACATTCCAATAACTAACTTCATCATTGCTATTATATGAAGGGGATGCTGTGGATGACATACATTTAAATACTTGTTTAAATACATTACAATCTACACAGTAACTACCAATGAATATTAACATTTGTTTACACACCTTATCATTTTAGGTGTCTGAATCCATCATTGAGGAAAACAGCTGGTAAACAGACAGCATGTGATTTTATTCCGCATACTATTCAATTATCCTTTCAACTAACAATTACAAGATAATGTGACGTGGTAAAAGCGTATATTGCATGACCTCAACAAAGTTAGAAACTAGAAGTCACTTGCTCATGTGAAGCCATCAGTGCAGGACTGGTCGGATACTTCAGTAACTCCGTTTATAAAAACAACAACTAAAAAATCTTCCTCGTCTGAACAAGTCTAATGCTTCGTTATGGACAAGCATTCAAACAGACGGTTACTTCTATATCAAAAGATACTGTAATAATAATAGCATGTGTAGCCTTAGCTGCCCAGCTGCAGCAGTAGCTTAGCTGATGCCTTCAACTTTAATTCTGTGTTTTTAAGTTCGGTCTGACAAAACTACGGCTCTGACAGCTGAGGTGCATGTTAGAAACACAAAGACGGGTTATCCAAGAGTCATTTACACCAGCCTAGCCAAGCTAAGTTAACAACTTTAGTTAAATACGAAGAACCGGACAGACAGCAAACACAGACTGAGCCATCGTTAACTACTAGTTGAATTCAGTGAGCTAGCTTTCCAGCATTAGCTTGGAACCGACAGACAGATGTTTAACTTAATTATATGAACCCATAAACGCATCTGCGTGTAACATAAACATACATCTTAAATTCCAACACACAACTATACCATCCTTGAGGTACAAATGCTACACAATCGAAACAGACCAGTCACGAAAAGTGAAATTTGCTGGTTAGCTGAAACGCTATCAAAGCTAAAAACACAAATTAGTAGGCGGTAGCTAACCAGGAAACGGAAACATAAGCAAACGGTAACACTATAAAGGTCTATTTTCAGTTTAGTTTTATTTAGGAAAAAAAAGTGAGCGTTGTCATAATATTCAAGAAAAAGCGATCGGTCCTATTCGTGGGATTTTAATGTGTAGAAACATAAAACATTTCACGCAAAATACTTCCAAACAAAGGGTCTACATACGAGGCTTAAGGCCTGTCATCAAAGGCCTCCGTAATAATCGATAGGAAATATAGCCGCTTTATGTACCATTAGACCGCTGCAAGAGTCAAAACTGGCAATATTGTGAAACTCCACATAACCTCTACGGGCACTGCGTCATTTAGTCTAACCACAGGACACCAAATAAGCAACTCATAAATGAGAGGCCTCTTAGCTCCGATAGCACAGCGGCCTCGAGCAGAACGCTTGACCGACTGAAGCCTCTGCGAAACAGTACACTCAGAAATCGAGACCGAGGCTGCATACGATTTCGCTTACCTTGAATTGGTATGGGCTGTGTAAGGTATTCGCTCCGGATAGACGGCCGAAATGTCTATTAGAATCAGCTAGGCTATTTGTGCATCGATAGTCGAGATAGGATAGTAACAGTGATCTTCATCGAGCTCGATATATCTTGAAATAAGGATGCATGTAAATATAGGCTATCCTGAGCAAATTACAAGCAGTAGGTTGGCTGCTGAGGATTTTTGTTGAATCCACAGCAGACTCCTCACAGCACCACTACAGGCACTGCGGGGACATGACAACAATCCGCTCAACAACAACAACCTCTCCTACCATATTGGAAATTCAACTTTGTTAAAAGCCCCTACAGAGTACAAGTGTCATTTTTAATCGCGTTAAGAAAGAAATACAGTTTGAGAGCAGGACTGCGCCGTCGTGTTTCACATTTAAAACAGCTGGTTAGAAACATATTGACTTTAAGGTCCAGTCCAGTCAAGTGTTGCAGTGAGAAATCCACCTGGACCGCGGCTACCATCCTCCATATGAATCACTTATCAGCCCTGCTGCCACACTGTTGCCGGCTGTTCACTGATGATGGACCATGTGCCAATCAGATACCGGGGAGTGGAAAAGTTGAGTAGGTGCAACACCAAATAAAAAGTGCCATTCATGGCAGCAACAAATAATTTTTTATTACTTTAAGCATTCTTTTTTAGTAGGATTTCAAACTTAAATAGGGGATTTGCAAAGATCCATTAGTCTTGCTACAGAAAACTGGTTTATTAAATATCACACTTACAAATAGCTTCACTTAAAATACTATGTACTCAATATACTCTTAGGAAAATATAATCATTCATAACACTTTAAATATGGTAATTTCACAGGATGACAATGCTAAAATTAGCTTTGGAGGATAAAGATTTCAAACCTTTGGTCACATCTACTGACTGTAATTGTTCTAACGAGTGCAAACACTGTCAGTTGTGTATCTCTGGAGATTTGTTTAGCCTACGTTTACATTTTCTCTTCACAAGTAATGCATAGACATGTTTCAGCAGGATAGTAAAGTGAATTAGTTCCATAATGTGCATTATAAATGAGGCATCTACTATAGTAAATAATATTCTATAGTAGCCTATAACACATGTGCAAATAATATGTCTCTAGGAATGTGCAAATAGAGGAGTTGTGCGTATCATTTTTTTGTTTTTTTTGCAAGAATTGGAGGGCTGTCCAGTGCATGTCTTAGCATATGGCTGGCTCGTCCACAGCTTGTGCTCCCTCTGTGACAGCTTTCACACATTTGGCCATCGTCTGGGAGGCTCTGCTTATCGGATCTGTAGGTCGGGATTGAGAGCAGATTTAAAAGTTGATCAAAAAAGCAAAATGACAAAGATAAGGAGCCTAATTAGAGAATAGCTATCTGTCACTGTTTTCAACAGGTAGCCTATTACTTGTGCAATTAATGTTACAATTACAACTAACATACATCAAATGTGTAACACCAGCATGACGGTAACACAATAATTCTATTTTGTATGCATTATAGCTATTTTGCATTTTTTAGACTAGATAAATACATTTTACATTGAATTCATAGAACTAGTACCTAATATGTTTTTCACAACTTAATATACTGTAATTTGAAAAATGTTGCAGACCATTTGGTGGAAACTTTAGGCCAGCATACCAAATTATTTTGACTTGCTTTAAAACTTTGCAGATGCCGTTGAAATCCTTGATTTCACCGACCCCATGACTCGATGGCAAAACAAAAGTTTTGATCCCTTGAACTTTGAGAAAAGCAAAAATGCCAGTAGGTTTCTGCTATTTTGAAGTAAAGAATGACCATATAGATGTATTTATGCCAGTCTGAAATGAGGACAATAAAATCTGGACACAACTATGGCCTATAATAATTCCTAATTAAAAAGGACACATTTCTTCCTATTATTGTCAATCAAGAGCTCAATCAGAATAAAGATGACACTTACTGAAAATTTCTTTTGAAAATCTAAATTTTACACGTTTACAGTGTCCATGACAAATGAAAAAACTAGGTTCATGATTTTCATGGTGTGCTGTGGACATCTTCTGTGCAACTACAGAAATTACAACACTGTTGTCAAAATGTTTTCCTTGAAGTTTTTGTAATAAAAATATAATATAAACTATCTACAGTGAAAGAAGTAATACTTGAATAAAGCAGTAGTGACTCACCTGTCATATAAAAGTCCCGCACAGTAAGCTGTGGTGGGACTAAAGGTTCAGTTAGGACAAGCTGGTTCACTGCCTGAAAGAGAGATATCAGTGAGATATCACCGTCATGGACAAAAATGAAGTGACCTGAGATAAACCTACACACATACTGGATGAAAGTAGCAGCTGACCTTAGACAGTTCATATGCCTGCTTAAAGTAGTTGGCCTCCTCAACATCATCATATCGCACCAGATTTGGGGAAACATCTGCCAGTCTATCACGCACTCCATCAAGAGTCTCATAAGGCAGTGTCACTCCAGCCAGCTTCAAAGAGAATGTAAAATACACAAAATTTAAATTGTATTTCTTACTCCTTAACATAACAAATAGCTTGTATTGTTTTTACCTCAGAAATGGCTCTGATGATCTTCCAGTCCTCCCTGGCCATGCCTGGTGCCGTCACTGCCACCTTGGTCTGCTGGGCACGACCTTCAGTGTTCACATAGGTGCCACATTTCTCAGTATATGCAGCTCCAGGAAGTATGATGTCAGCCATTGGCGCACCAGCATCTCCATGGTGACCTGGGCAGTTATCGCACAGAAAATTGTAAATATCCCTTTAGATGGACATGTGCAGACGGGCTGCAAAGTTGATATAAAGTCTACAAAAAATCTGCGTGACATCTCAATCTGAGCAAGTGAGTGCCCACTTGGTATTCTGTTGATGATACCAGAGGGAGTGTTGTGAAACACACCCATCTCTAGTGGGAGTCTAACTGATGTGAAATCTGTTCAACTAACTCATTTAACCTTTCAGCGAACCCTTGTACACTGACTGACAGCCTCTGCATTCATCGGGTTCCTTTGCTCATTAATCAGATTTGTTAACCTGACAATCTTTTGTGCATGCAAAAATATGTCAGAAATTTCCAAGACTTTTCCAAGATGCGATAGATTTGCAGAGTTTATACTGCTGTGCAGTAAAAGGGCTTACCTTGGTAGATTATGAGGCAATCCTTAGGTAGGTCCTGGCGAGTAATGCAGCCAGCATCTGCACCGAGTAGGTACAGAACTTTGGGTGGATTCTGTCTGATAGCATCCACTCCTGGCTTGTACCCAAGATCAAGTGCAGCCACTTGACTGGCAACCCTGAAAAGAACAGGCAAAACAGCATGTGTATTCCAGTAAAAAAACACCACCTTGAACCCTGCCTACCCCATTACTGGAAGCTTTATCTCTTAATTTTCCAAGAGAATGACCTGTGAAGAACATTGAGAACCTTCCAGGTTTCCTCCACTCCACTGCTGACACGAGCATTCTGAGAAATCGTTGATACAGCTGCCATTATCGCAGCTCCATCCTCTTTCTGCAGGCAACTACTTCCAATCACGACAACAGGACGCTTTGCTTTTGCTAACATCTGCAAGAGGAGATTAAATACAATACATTAGGAAGAAACACTTGAATTGAATGATAACATGTGTCACGCTCCTAAGTACTGGAGTTCTTAATGTCACCTTTGAGTATGGGTGAGTTCCTGATGCAATTTCTTGGAGAACCTTGGCAGACTCCCCAAGATGGTCATAGGTATAACTTAAGTCCACTTCCTTTCCCACAAGAGCAACTTGCAGTTCATTGTGAAGCCAGCTAAAGCAGAGGTGACAAGTTCATAATAAACAACATGCATTTTTCAACATAACTCTGAAATACTGTTTTAACAGCATTCAATGTACCCTTTTCTGATTCGTGCATTGAAAAGAGGAGCCTCATAGCGTGGATTGGTGCCCACCAGGAGCAGGAAGTCAGCTTCTTCAATGCCAGCAATCCCAGTATTTAGAAGATAGTTGGAGCGCAGGTCAGTCCTAAGCCCAGGTCAAAAGAGAAACCTATTATTAACACTGGTTCATAAGTCTTTGCAGCATTTTTCGCTTTTCACTTTGCATGGTCTTACCCAGCTCCAGCCTTGGGGAACACCTCCTCAGTGCACAGGTTTTCACTATTCAAACGGTTCAACATGTCTTTCAGGGAAATGAGAGCCTCTGCATCCACCAAGCCTCCGACAACAGCAGCTACATCATTTCCCTTAACCCCTTGCAACTGTCAGACAGAACAGATGTTGTTTAGGACTATCAAAGTCAGAAGCACCATTTGAGGAATATCACACACTGAAGAGAATGAATACTTACTGCTCCAGCAACTCGAGTCAGTGCATCTTCCCAGGTTGTGGTAACAAACTGCCCAGACTCATTTTTAACCATTGGTTGAGTAAGCCTCTGTCTCTTGAGTCCATCATAAGCAAACCTGTCAGGGCGCAAGCCAGGAAGAATTCAGCAAAGCCAACATCGTACAGTACACAAATTTAGGTCTGTGAATCAAACTTTGTGTGAAATTAACCTGGTTTTGTCAGAGATCCACTCCTCATTAATATCCTCATGAATACGAGGCAGGATTCTCATCACTTCACCGCCGCGAGTGCTCACTACAATGTTGCTACCAACAGCATCCAGAACATCAATGGATTCAGTCTTCCTGTAGAAAACCAAAAGAAATATATATGAGCCGAAAACCCAACATGGATCCTAGTGAGTTAATCAAAATGTAAATCTGAATTTTAAAAAAAAACCTGGTTTCCCAAGGGCGAGCAGTAAATGCATATGGTTTAGAAGTCAGGGCTCCCACTGGGCATATATCAATGACATTCCCAGATAACTCCGACATGAACATCTTCTCCACGTATGTCCCAATCTGCAGGTCATTGCCTCTGCCTGTGGTGCCCAGATCTTCCACGCCTGCAATCTCACTGGCAAAGCTGTAGAGAGTTTAAGTTTTAAAAAAAAAGACTCATTTTCATATTCTAAATTTATAAAGCAACTCAACTCACTCTAGATAATGAAGTGTGACTCACCGCACACAGCGAGTGCACTGGATACAGCGAGTCATGATGGTTTTGATGAGTGGGCCAATGTTTTTGTCTTCCACAGCTCTCTTGCTCTCTGTGAAGCGACTTCTGTCACTGCCAAACTGCATGGACTGGTCCTTCACACAAAATGAAATTCAACTGTGTTAATCAGTCTTACAAATAACAGCAAGATTCTAAATGAAAAAAATAAAGTCACTCACTAAGAGACTTATGAAACATCTCTCTTTACCTGTAGATCACATTCTCCCCCTTGATCACAAATTGGACAGTCCAGTGGGTGGTTAGCCAGCAAAAACTCCATCACACCCTCTCTGTGTAAAATGAACAGCAGTTTAGAATAACATTGTGAATTTCATGTGCGAGAATACATCAAGAGAGCTAACATTATTGGAACACACATTATCCCACAAAAATAAAACTAGGCACAAAAACATCTGACATTTAGACAATATTACAGATTTATATAAACTCTGCAGCATACGCATGTAGATACTATGTTCTTAGGTGTGAGTTTGACCGTACCTGGCTCTCCTTGTTTTGTCGGAGTCGGTTAAAATGTTCCAGCCCTTCATAACAGGCATAGCACAGGCTGCCACTGGCTGGAGGGCACATGAGAAATGATTGGTATATCTCTGTCCCACTAAAGTTGGGTACCGGTAAATAAACATGGGACTTACAGACATGTAATTGAAACAGATGTGCAGAATATAACATACCTTGGGAACTTTCTCTATCTCCACAAGACACATGCGGCAGTTTCCAGCAACTGACAGACGCTCATGGTAGCAGAAGCGGGGAATTTGCATTCCTGCTTTCTCACATGCCTGTTAAGGGAGTACAATCAGGATGTTCAATCTGATACCACGGCTCGGTTTGCTTGGATTTGACCTGCCTTTACTGTATGTAGGAATGAATTTACCATGTTACCTGCAACACAGTTGTTCCTGGCTCCACCATGATCGGCTTCCCATCCACAAAAACCTCCACAAGGTTACTGGCAGCTGCTGTTGCTGTAGCTGCGGTGCGAGCTTCAATCAAAGATAGAGCACATTTTTAATGTAAAGCCTCTCATATCATGCAGGTTACTCTAATGAATTCCTGATTTTTCCTGGTGATGGCAATTAAGTAACACCATTTGGCATTCATTTGCTAAACTGAGCCAGCAACAGCCTGGCACTAAATGTAGTACCAGGGCAAATCTGTAATCCTGTGTATAATCCATCAGTAGCACAAAGTGACAAGGCTGCTCTCGCACACAACAAACAAAATGGCTATTCTGTAGAAATACAAGAGACATAGTGTAAACATCAAGGAAGCAGGGTCAGTTGATCAATAGTTATTTACCATTGTTGGTAGTGGCCGCACCTCCTTTGACGGCTGCTGCTGGAAAGAGACCACGACCCACAACACGCAAACGCAACATGCTAGAAGAGACGCAGAGACATCATGAGACATCGTGTGTAAGGTGGTCTAGCTTCTCTTGTAAACACATTCTTCAAGTGTTGACAAAACTGTGATTAAGAGTTGGCGCATCGTTTTGTCACCCGGGAGAGATGCGTGCAGACCACATGCGACAACCAGAACAAAAACAGAAGTAGCTGTTAAGCTAGCTGCCTCCCCATCACTGTGGATGATAACAATAAGAGCAGCCTTATTATGCTGCGACATATCATAAAAAAAGAACAGGGAGAGCTGTATAAGTGCTCCACGGGTGTATAAATATATTTCACGTCTTCACATGGCGTTGGAAACTTCTAGAAACGTGACACACAAACTGGACGGATGTTATGGAATGATGTGCAGAGCTAACGTTAACTTTAGCAACGGTTGCTGTAATAGTATGTAACGGTTGTTGCCAGGGACACAGCCGTCATATTCTAACGTTACATCAATGTTTACAACCGACCACCCCGTTAAACGTGTCATTTAACACAACAATTTAGCAAAAAATGTCCACACCAACAAGCTAAAGTAACAAACGTCACCGGTTGATTTCACCTTTTAATTCAGACTTCAAGACTCGTTTAGAAACCTTCTTGCCAATGTGTCGTTTTATATGTACAGGCAAATCCACCAGTGGGAAGTTATGTGGTGTCTCTGGAGGCGATGAGTTACGTACCTGGTCGGGGTTTGTCCTCCTGAGACTGCCTGCGACGCAGATTGCGCACTGTCCTGTTATTCTGCTGCGTCACGGATTAAGTAATCCTGTGTGGCCACCGTAATCCAAGGAGGACAGCTACTTTTCTGCAGGTACTGGTCAAAGTACTCGGGTTTTCCAAATTTGGCAGACAAATAATGTAGCTGCTTCTTATCAGATGCTCATCATCTACACCTAATTGTGACAGTCAGTAGTGATGTAGTTTTAACAGCAGGTCAGTCAGATCTGTCTGAATCTTGTCTGGTGTTTTGTCCACCTTTCATGCCACTTGAGATAAACAGAAAAACCATAGGGCAAAAGTGATAAGGGCTTTCTAACTTGTTAAAGAAGTGTAAATTTCAGTTTCCTGTTGCAGAGGTCCTCCTCTACAGGATGTTTCTCTATCGATCCTTAGGCTACAAGTCAGGGTCACGTAGAAGAAATAACAGGACATGAAGTTGTAAACAAACTCTCAGGAGACGGAAGGAAAATGCACATCTGGATTTACATCAGGCTTGTGTCTAGCCTGATTGAATCCTCATGGAAATCCTCTCTGCATGTACTTGAAACATCAAAGCCTCGTCTTCAACGAGGTTGCCATAATATATACTGCAAACATCCTGTCAAACAATATAAAAAAGATATTCAGACAGTACTGAATGTGCTCAGAAGAGCAATTTTATTCAGATATATGCTCTTTATGTGGAATATATTAGAATAAAAAATATTTATTCAACTCAACTAGTTAGAAAATCAATACATTAACAGCCAAAACAGCATCAGCCAGTGTGAAACCATATAAAATATACATAATATTATACATAATGATATTAGACTATTATCAGATATGAACATCATATCTCATCTGTAGGAATCAAAATAAGATGTTGAGTATTGAGATACCCACAATTCAAATGAGTACAATGAAAAACAAGTAAATGTGTAGATTTCATCATCAAAAACATCTGTATGAAAAATGTAACATTGTCCGTCCTTTCTTACACAACACTGGGACATCTGCTGTTTGCTTGTTTTGCTGCCCAGCTGTCCAAAAGCCTGGGATGTGCAGTTTACAATCAAAGGTCATTTCATTTTAAAAACAAGTGAAACAAATTATTGATCATCTGAATAATCAACCATTTAAGTAGTGGAGAGTCTTGATCATGCCTGTTTCTCATCACTTGGGTTATGCAAATAAAAAATAAATGGAAAAATACAAACTCCATGTCCACATTACCCTCAGATTTTCCATTGAGAGTAATTGTCACTTTAAGCAGCAGAACTCCATCCAAATGCAACAAAATAGGAAAATCTTAACACTACAGCTGGAAAGTAATGGGTGTGATAATCCCCTACATTTACGCATAAGTCATACCCAGCCCCCCGCCCTCTTGTTTTTCATGGAGATCGACATGAGTCTGAGGATGGCTGCAATCAGAGAGTTGAAGATTCCACAGGCTCCTCTGGGACGTTGTCCTGATGAGGTCCCGGCACAGATTCGATCTCAGTGGCAGAGATGGACTGGCTGAGCTCTCTTAGTGAATTCTTAGTTATGTCCAGGCATGCACGCTTCAGGATACTACGAACCTTTTTACCCAGGAGCATGTAGAGCAAGGGGTTAATGCAACTGTTAAAAAAGCCTAAGCTAGTGGCAAGAGGAAAGCCAGCTTTCAGTATGCTGTGTAGGTGTATTGAGGAATGTATTGATAACTCCATTAAGCTGAAAGCATGAAAAGGCGCCCAGCATAAAAAGAAGGCCAAAATCACAGCAGTGACTGTTTTGGAGAAGCTAGACATACGAACCAAGCCCCTAGATTGATTCCCTTTGATCGTCAGGAGTATTCCAGTCACGCATATAGCGGTAAACGGCAGAAGAAAACCCACAGTGGTACGGATGGCCACTATTGCAATGTGCCACATCGCCGCTTTATGTCCGTCCTGTGCGTGGAAGTTGTTGAAGCACACCACTTTTTTATGCAATTGCATGGTGTCGCGAAAAATCAGCGCTGGAGAGCTTAAGGCTCCAGCTAGTGCCCATATGCAGGCACACACGACCCAGGCTTTCTCTACAGTGCGGTACCTCTGAGACCAGTTCAGGTGGACCAGTGAAACATACCTGTCTATGCTGAGCACTGTGAGAAAGAGCACACTGGCATACATGTTCATCACAGACACAAATGAGTTAATCTTACACATGGCCACACCAAAGCCCCAGTGGAAGTCCCGCAGTATGTAATCAATGTAGAAGGGTAGAAAAAGCACAAACACAAAGTCTGCCATGGCCAGATTGAGTAGCCACACACTGTTGACAGTCTTTTTGCTTTTGAAAGCCGTCACCCAAATGACGATTCCGTTCCCTATCACACCGAGCACAAAGGCGATTATGTAGATAACCACCGAGATAATGTGCATAGTCTCTTTTTGGCTGTGTTCTTCTTTAAGATCTTCCAAGTCGCCATACTCCAGGTAATAATCGTAGGTGTAGTTTTGATAGTCCTCGCTGGAGTCACCCATTGTTGCAGTCAAAGCTTTCTCTGTGACAGGGAAAAATCTCATGAGCAGATGTATTCCTAGAAGGTGATCAGTTAACCCAGTGTTATACAAATCCTTCAGTTTTATAATCAACCTATGGCACACTATTCTTACCTGACACTCTTTAGGACTTTGCGTGGCTATTCTCCAAAAAGATCTAGTTGGCTGTTCCGCTCTTCTTTCCGATTGTTCAGCTCCGGTGTTGAGGTTAGGACAGGGTGTGTCCTGAGAAACCCTGGAACACAGTGTTAACAGCCATTGAGATCAACAAATCTGGACAGTTACTGTAGATGAAGTAGAACGAGACCTTGTTGTATGATTCACACTGTTTATTCTGCAAGTAAACGTGGAAGAATGTGTTATTACATAAAAGAATGTGGAGACATTGTTAATGTGGATGTGGATGAACAAAGCCATAATAAGCACTAGAAAATCAGAGTGAAAGGTTGCATTTTTGCACTTATCTACAATGTTAGTTTTATCACCAAGGCCAAAATGGTCTCCATGATTACAACAATAGGCTATGTACTTGTCTTGAAGTTCTGAGATAAAAGTTGTTTCATTCACAGAGATTTTTCTATCTTTGTTCTCATTACATAAT
The DNA here is from genome assembly GCA_030347415.2 of Decapterus maruadsi. Classification (NCBI taxonomy): domain Eukaryota; kingdom Metazoa; phylum Chordata; class Actinopteri; order Carangiformes; family Carangidae; genus Decapterus; species Decapterus maruadsi. The sequence goes on along the minus strand of CM064902.1, from coordinate 15,501,648 downwards.
ACATATGTATTCAATTATTTCCCTAGAATTAACTTTGATAACTAATAATTTTTGAATTCACAATTAAACACAAGAACATAAAACCTTAAATTAGCTACTATAAGACTTTTATGAATTAAATATTGATCTCAAGAAGAGAAAATAAAGTTTAACATCAAGACAGAATGCAACTTTGCCCTTATTTTTTTGTTGAAAACAGACAGTATAACTGCTTAAAATACCATAAAGCAAGTAAATAGGCCTGCATATTAAGCAGAAAAGCTACTGCAGAAATAAAACAATAGAAAAAGTTGTTAATAAGTAATATAACGATAAATACAAGATTTAAATCTTACAGATAAAAAGTTAAGCACTGCAAAATCACAGTGATTTCCATTTAACTGGACAGTAAAAGAAAGACTACTAAAGGCACTATTGAACAAATGCTAATCAGAATCGATGCAGTGAACAAAAAATGTAGTCTATCCTGTTCAATCAAGAATATCTAAAACTATCGACGGTAACCAATACAGAACCATATTAGGCTGTCGAGTAGGAAACAGCAGTGCCACATACACACTATCGGCATACTAATTGAATAAACGTGAAGTTATTTCTCAGAGTTTGAAGAAGCAGAAGAGAGTGCATCAGCTCACCAAGGCGCAGCGCCTCCCTTTTATCAGCATTTGGATTAAAAAGAACAGCGCTAACTTTAGCCGTTTAGCTCCGTTTTCTCCGGGCCTTCTCCGTGACTTCCCACTCGGCTGTGAAAAGTCCGTTTGTGTGTTGCATGTGTAGTCTTTCCGAGCGCCCATCCAAACTAAACTCCGTTACTCGGTGCACGCAGGGTTGAGATGTGCAGGAGTTGCAGTGGGCGCGCCTGGCTGACGCGTCAAACAGGACCACAGAATGAAGAGAAGTTATTGGTCACCCACTCGGAATGAAGAATGCTTTCATTCAGAGGAGCTGCGGCTGCTTTTCACAACAAGCACGGTTTAACCTCACTGTTGGTACATGGGGGGAAAGTTTTGAAAACTGCAGGTTTTTGTTGTTGTTTTTGTAGTGATTTTTTTTCTCGTATGCATGGTCTGCATTGAGAAAGTTTGTCTGCTCAATCTGCATTTGCTTTCTTTTTAAGAATTGCGACTCATTGGTTTAGCACCTTGCTCTTGTCTGGTGATCAAAACCAAAAAACCTGGTGATTAAAAAGTGATTATCTTGAGGTAGGCTTGCAGACGAAACACTCTAAGCATTTGTTGAAATAACTAGGAAAAAAACCCTCATTTTCCAGACATAACACAAAAGCTTGCTGATTGCTTGCTACTTTTTTTGTTTAACAGTCTGTGCCAGTGTTTTTAGGCTAACATGCCAAGGTTAACAAATATTTTGTGTTTTCTTAAAGTTGTCTGACTTAGAGACTTAATAAAAAATAAAAAGTTGCCCAAATTAAGTCAGTGAGTGTCTGTCTCCAAAAATGTCTGATTTCGTAGATCTTTAAAGGCACAATTTGTAAGTTTTGCTAATGCTAAAACACCAATGTTATTATAACTGCTGTTTACCTCCCAGTGTAGAGGATGAAATTACAAGGTTGGCGTAGGCGTTAACTTCATTCTCCTACATGCCCAGGGCTGTCTCCAGAGAACGAAAACAATGTCAACATTAACGTGGTTTGTTATTGTTGTTGTTGTTGTTCCTCTATCACTTTTGTTTCTCTACAGAAGTTGCTAAGCAGCTATTGCACAGGGCAGACAATTTTGTCATTTTCTGATAGGCTATAACTTCATACATAACAATGGTTAAAGCTCTTGGCAAGTGACCATTTCCTGCATCTACGTCAGTGCCACATTTGGCAGCAGAGAAAACCTACAAATAGTCTCTTTTGGTTAAAGGAGTCCTTCTGATATGAAGCAGACTAATGGACTTTACACTTAAAGCAGAAGTAAGTGATATATTTGTGTTAATATAAGTCTTAAATAGTTATATCTTCCGACAGCAATCACTTACATAGAGTGTTTGGACCAAAACACGGGTCTGTCAGTCACTCTGCTCTGCTCTGAGCCGAGGAGAAAACATTTAAATCCCAGTTTTTATCCAATGAGGAGAGAAATAGTCGTGAATTTAGGGACGAGGGTTAAAGGTACCAGTTCGATCCGGTTACGAGTGGCTGTTATGAAGTGACTTTCAGTAAAACAGGTAATGGCTACAAAGTCGTAAGTTTGACTTGAAGCTGTAATTTACGATTTCAAAAGCCTGCCTGGAAGAGTTGGATGCTTTAATAGAGTTGGATCAATAAAATAATGGTTAAACTGGATGTAAGGCTCCTACAATCCTTTGTAGGAGTTGCCATCCAAAATGCTAATCTTATCCTACACTACCCATAATGTAACTTCAATTTACTTTATTTAGACCCTCTCTTAATTAGATGTTCACATCTTTATTTATTTTTTAAAGGGCCATGCCCCAGTTAGTAACACAAGCTGCCTGTTAAAAAATAACAAATGAGAAGTCTCAAGCCCAAATACGGACTTGTCAAAGTTTGACAGTGTACATAGGCTACAAATACACTGGTACTAAACGTATGCATCAGAAATAAGGCATGTGTTGCAGAAGTGTCCAATATGAATGTAATTACCAGACTCACTGAGCCGCTTTGTTAGTGCGTTCTGCAACTGTTCACACAGAAAGTAGTAGGCTACAGCTGTCTTTTCAGCTTCAATCACAAATTATAGAGAAAAAATAGAGACAAATGTCTGCACCACAGTCTATCATCACTGCTGCCACACTGCTCACTGTGGGTTCTGACTACACCCTACGCAACACCTGTCTAAAGCAAAACACCTGCTGTCCCCTCACGGATGGAGGCATGACCTTCCTTATGGCTTGAAAAGAACAGTTTATCTCTCTGTCTTGCAGTTCATTGTGGAATTAACCCCTTATATCCTGGATAAGATGTGTATTGCATTGAGAATCTGTGAAACAAGTTGGCAGAGACAGTTTGTGTGGCAGTGGATTACGACAGAAGATTTGATGTTGATTTTTATTAATCTCTTTATTGTAAACTTAATAATAATATAATAATCGCCTACATTTATATAGCACTTGAGCATTAATTAGGTCCAAGTAAATTAATCAGTTTGGGGGACTCCACTGCACCCTCAAAAGCGCAGCCCTTATAGGCACAGCCCTCAAAGCTGCCAGGACACCAATCTAATGTAAATCATTCCCATCTCTCGCTCTCTCCAGATTTCTTGTTTTCCATACTGTCCATAAAGACATTAAAAGCCCCAAATTATATCTTAAAAAACATTATCAAATTTAATTGCAACCAAAATTATTTCTTAAATGATGCAGGCTGAGTCGACAAAGACTTTGACTGTTCACACAGACGCTTCTGCTTGCTCGTCCCTTTGTGTTTCATCAGATAGTCAGACAGCCATGTCTCAGTTATCTTGATCTCCAGCAACCAAAAGTGACCATCTCATCCCTCTGTGGATCATTCAGCCCTGAGGGGGGAGCTGTCACATCCTCGAATAGCTCTTTTATGTTTGCCTGGGTCTGTGCGTCATGCCTAGTCTCATAAACAGACGTAGACGTCATGCCATCCACTGATTATCATCCATGGCTCCTGTGACATAGTCTTCCTCGAAGATATGCTGCTGTCTCAGACAGAGACTGACTGCAGAGGAAGTGTCTCCTCTGGGACTTTACAGGAAACCTAATGAAGCAATCATCATCACATAAACACCAGCATGCTTGCTTTCACTCACGTAGTACTGTGTCAACAAAGTACTGTAGTTCCACAAATCGGTTATTTGTTGAAAAAAATACTTGCCATTACACCTAAAGACTACTAACCTCATGGTAGAGGCAACATATGATAGCTAAAATTGGAATAACATTTTTGAATGATAACCTACTATTAGGGCTACACTAAAGACTACTACTACTACACTTTTTTCCACAATAACTGATTGCATTAATGAATTGATCAGTGTAGCTCTGACAACAGTTGATGCAAGTCCACTACCAATACTGATTGTCTTGTGCCAAATTAATGTGCACAAGATTCAGAGCAGAACCACCACTGTGATTTGTCATAGCAACTTTCCCCTCACAAATTGGAAAAACAGAACAAAAAGCATTTAGGGCATTGTGTTGCTACACTTCTTCTTCAACAATTGACTGGTATGATAGAAACTCTGGGGTGGAGTGGCCTACAATGCAGAATTATGATGCAGAAACCCAAGGATGTATGCTGCTTTTATGTAGTTTATGTAGTCATTTGCAAGACAGCCCCCTCATATTGTATCTGAAGTGGATGGCCCGGACAGCCTGCAAGACAAAGGTCAAAAGGTCAGAACTGTCCACATATAATACACAGTATTTGCCTTTTTTTCACAGAAGACAGAACAGATAGACTAATAAAATTAACGATGGGTGAATTCCATTAAGCTGCTTCAGTCCCGCCTGCATCCAAAACAGCTGTGTTTTTCCTTACATGAGTCACAATGCCGGCTGTGAAAAATACATAACAAACCAGTATATTTGGATAATAGGCTACCTATAGCAGGGCTCCAGACTGCCCCTAAATGGGGACATTTTGTCCCTAAAATTTGAGACGGTGCAAGTGAATTTTTCATCTACTTGCACATGTGCAACCAGTAATTTTGCCTCTTTTTATTTTATTTTTTATTTTTTAGCAGTTCTGAAACATAAAGTAGGCTATCTGAAATCTATCCTTACAGGTGTCAGGAGTCAGACCAATGTGTGCAGTATCATGAATGAAAAGGGAATGTGAATATTTAGTTTGCAAGTCGATTTAAAGTGTGCACCCCTACATTTTTGCTTGTGCTTCTAAAAATGTTAAAACTGTGCTCCTTGGGGGAAAAAAGTTAGTCTGGAGCCCTGTAGCCTACAGTGACTGTTATTTCATGAATTTTTTTTATACCTACAGGCTTCTTGAAGATTTTAGAGGGAAATCCGTCTATATATCTATCTTACTTTAATTTTTCACATTACATTTTATTGCTTCATAGTACCACTCACTATATGCATATGCATATTGTGATTTTACAGCCTTGCCTTTGAAGTCACCTGCACGGGCTTCCTGTGGTCCTGGAAGGGAGGGAGGACATCTTTTGCGCTCATCGAGGAGGAGTCTGCTGGTTGACTTCCAGTAGCTGCCTGGCCACCGCCTTCTTTCTGCTGCCCCTCCCCACCCTCCTCCTCCCTCCTCAGCCGCTACTGCAGCAGCAGCATTCCGGTGCCTCCTGGATCCATGAAGAAATCCCTCCTGCACGGCACCTTCCCCGCCACGATGGGCCGCAAGCCTTTCACTGCGTTGACGTTGTGTTGATATTGAGATATTTCAGTTATCAAATATGAATCATGCATTTGATATTTCTGGCCACTTTGCTCGTCAGCATCCTTTCGCCCTGGCTTCATCCATCACTAGCGTCATCCGGTACGTATTGGCAATAGCCTGCTGGCTGTTTTGTCACTTTCATCTCCTGAAATATCGCCGTTCCGCGTCCGGCTAAAAATCATATCTGACGATGCACTGCAGGTGCAGGATGTCGCGTTTTGTAGTGTTAATTATGATGTTTAATATGCGGCGTCTACAACATGATGGTGCATGAGGGCAGCCTACAGCATCACAGCATCTTTTGTTCATCTTATAAAAAAACAGTGCTCTTTATTATCTATAATGACCATATTTGAATTAACAGTGACTGGGACTCTTTTTGGTCAAGTGCTTGATATGATCTGCTGCTGTTGTCTGAGGCTGTTTGGATCTCTATTGCATAATGGGCACTGCATTTATTCTGTCTGGTGCAGAGTTTTTCCACTTCAGTAATAAGCATAGGAGCATATGAAAAGTGGATTTCAATGCAGTGAAGCAGACGATACCCAGAATTTTGGGGGGCATCTTAAACTGCGGTTTGTGGTCGTCGGTACAGTGTGTCATGAAACCAGTGTAATCTGAAGAATTGCAATGAAGCTGTGGCCACTTGCCTTAATGTTATCAATGTGTTTCATGAATAAAGGATGACAGCTGGCTCTTTGAACATGTATGTGTGTAGGGTGGGAGGTGGGGGGGGCTGGTCAGATTTTTTCATGTCTGTGCGGTGGGATTTCTCTTTGCAGTTTCGCAAGGAGTAGAGGACAAGGTTGAGAGGGATGCAGTGGCAGCACTGCTGAAGCAACAGGCAACTGCAGCACCTGCTACAGACAACACAACACGCCATGCAGTAGAGCATGAGATCACCTACCCCTCGCGGTTGATCTACTACCTAAATGAGGACTCAGAGAGTACCTACCATGACCTGGACACCCGGGCCAAGAACCAGGGCACAGAGGACCAGGTAAGCCAGAGAACGTGATGAATACTGGGATGTTGTCGGAAGCTATTTAGAAACACTGTTGTGATCAATACCAAGAGTGTCCCATCACTTAATAGCACACTTTTCGGAAAAGGTTTTGAAGTTAGAAATCTATATTATGACTCTGTTAAACCATTATCCTGTCATTTTGCTACACAAAGCAAAAAATCTCCACATTGACAGACGTACACACACAGCTCACTTCAAGAACTGGATTTATGCCAGAGTGACCATGCTGAGAGAAGGCTTTCTCCCAGTAAACCCACCAGACATCTCCATCTATCATTTAGCCACCACATCTGTTATTTGTTTGCAGTGGACGGTGTAGTTTGATGAGTCTGGAGGAATCTTGCTTCGTAGACGGATAGAATGTATCGTATAGTTAAAAGAACCACTCTTAGCTCAATTGGTAGAGCACCCGCCCCATGTGTTGAGGCTATAGTCCTCATTGCAGGCGACCCCGCTTCGGGTCCGGCGCCAGGCTGGCCCTGTCCTGCGTGTCATTCCCCCCTCTCTGCCTCCCATTTCCTGTCACTCCCTGAACTGTCCTATCCATTAAAGGCAAAAAAATCCCCTAAAAAAATATATGTATATAAAAGGACAACTCTTTTCTCTCCCCTAACAGGCAATCCACCTCGCCCAGGCCAGTTTCCAGTTAGAGGCATTTGGCTCCAGATTCGTCCTGGATCTAATGCTGAACAAGTAGGTTCTCTTCACCTAATTCATTTTAAGATGAAATCCTCTTGTCATTGTGGCCATTACTTGTAACAAAGAGTTAGGCAGTGGTTCAACTTCCAGTGAGAGTGAAGATTTGTGTGTGTCTCTCTCAACGGTATCACCTGTCAAGGTAATTTTAGTAATCTTGTAATGTGTGTGGACGGTTAAATCTATTTTCATCCTGTGAATGCAAGAAGCAGTGTAAACTCTGTCCCAACTTGCCTGCCACAGCAAATCCACAATGACACTGTGTCCACAGAGATTATAGAAAATAATCTTGTATCAAAAGAAAGTGAAAGTGAAAAATGATTTGTGGTTGCAGAGCCATTTAGTTTTAGTTTGAACCTACAATAGAATAAAGATACATCTTGGATTGATGATGGATGAAGTGACAGAAACCTAGATAATGCTATAATCGCACACAAAACCAGATCTTAGTGATGATTAGAAACATCATCAAGTGTTGAAACTGCAAAACAAGCAGTTCTCAGAGGCGAAAGAGGACGTCTGGCCTGTGACAGTAAAATGACCAGTCATCCAACTGGGCAAGATACTGACTCAATGAGGAAGCGGTACTGTATGTGTCATAGCTGACAACAGGACAGACATACAGTAACCTGTGATCCCTGCTCTAGCTGACTGCTGTTTGAAAATGATCGGGACTATTCTATGTCAGATTAGTCGTTAACGCCACGGCAGCCAAAGAAAACGTTTTCAGGGAAGCTGTAGTTGAGCGGGTCAGCACGCTTGTTGCCAGAATCCTATCCTGCAAATTCCTAAAAGCAATGTTTAGTGTAGCTGCCAGATTACAATCAAGGACAAAGTGTTTTTCCGAAAGCAGAGTCTGTGTCTTTATTGAGACTTAATTGGCTTTCGCCAGAGTGGGAAGAGTTAGACGCAGTTATTCTGGTGGTCTGTGATCACTGTCCCATCCAGAGACAGGAGGCTCCGGACACTCAATGATATTGATTCCTTGATTCCCTCACAAAGTAGCTGGTCCACATACGTGAAGGCTTAATGTGCATGTGTACGAGGGTTTAGCAATGCTGATTGAATTTCAGGTTCCTTAATGGGATTTAAAGATGGATTCTGTTGCAAAATATTGTAATTTTATACTCTGGATGTCTGAGTGCTGTTAGATATGAAGACAGGCTAATTTGCATGGTCAGATATTCAGTCTGTGTGCTGGTATGCGGGGGTTGGTTAGCAGCAAATTAAGTCTTTTCAAATCAGAGCCATCACAAAGGAATTGTCATAAATGTAGCTCACTCTGAATGTATACATAATGCAAAGACATACTGCATGCTGCCATAAGGTGTAATTCTATTACTTAAGCTAAAGGAAAAAAAAAAAGCTTTAGTAGGTCACCTGAGGACATTTTATATAGCTTGATAGGTGCTGACACACAGTCGTTAAGTGAAATGATTTGATGCTTCACTCCAGCTCCAGCATATAGGCAGCCAAAGTGCAGCTTTCAGTAATTACCTGCAGCAAATAGTATCTCCCTATTGTTTAAATACATTGATAATATGGGAGATACTGGAAGCCATGAAAGGGTTGATGCTTGTGTATGAGGAGGGCCGGTGGGAGACAAAGTGTGACCTTGGTTCCCAGCTGTTTGCTCGCTCTGTAGGTCATCAGCGAGATACATGAGCTAACTTCGGTGTGTGCTTTTTTTTGTGTGAGAACAGGGGTTTGAATTCTGCTTGGCGTTGTAGCTGCGACAGTACTGATCTAAATATAGATAGGTCTGCAACCTGCCAATGGATGCTGCTGAATCTCCTTACCTCTTACTGTACTGGAGTCGCAAATCAAACGAAGTAGGTTTTTCCCACTGGTGGGCGTTTGTTAGTTAACACAAAAGATCATATTGACTGAAGAGCCGTTTTTTCTGTAAATGGGACCAGTAACTTCCCTGTAGTGGAGCAGAGTTCTTTCTCAGCTGTTTTTTCTTTGGGTGCCGATGTCTCTTCCTTGAAGTGTCTTCATTTATTTGTATGTGTTGGAGGTTTAAACAGCACCATGTGTCGACTCGCTACAGGATGCAGAGCTGCATCTGATACAGCACCAGCTGTAAGAATCCCCCCCCCCCTGCAGTTTTTTTGGTCCTCCCTCTCTGACTCGCCTCTGTCTCACTTTCCACTGCTGCTGCTGCTGCTGCCGCTGCTGCTGCATTGTGGCGCTCGGCCTCCTGTGGACTGAAAGACCTCGGGGCAGGACTCCCTTCCCATGGACACAGTTTCACAGCTCTCACACGCTCTCACACCTCAAGACACCCCCCCCCCCCAAAAAAAAAAAAATCCAAACGGTTTACCCCCTCCGTGCTCTGCAATGCCGCCCATCGCCGACACACCCACCAGCACACCAGTACACTCTGGCGTGGCCCACTCTGCTCTCTCTGCCTCATCTGTCAAGCTAAAAATAGGCCTCACTCAGGAACCTCTCTCACCACGCTGCTCATGTGTCGACTCTCCTCTCATAATGGCATAATGGTGCACTTCTCCCTCACATTGCTGCTGAGCATTACTCAAAAAACGTCTCACTTCTATAGTGTCACGAGACAGATCCATCACTTCCCATCTTTTTCTCCCTTCTCTTTTTTTTTTCCTACTGCGACAACTGCTGCAACCATGTCCACGGAGAGGAGGATGTTTTTTGATTTGCAAGGTTATTCAGGAAAAAAAAAAAGCGCTATTGTGGCAGAAATTGCAGCCTCTTGAAATCAGCTGTCAGCTAACAGACTGCATGTGTGCGTGTAAATGGTGTGGGCCGCTGACTCAGACAGCGGGAAGCGCCGGGAGGGCCGTTGTGTTCAAGGTGAAGCCGAAGCCTCACATTCAGTTATCACATTTGGCAGCTTTCTGATGTAGTTACTTTGTCTCTGTTCCTGTTTTCTCAAGCTCTGATCTAATTTTGGGAAATTTGAGGAAGAACCGGCGGTGTTAAAAATGTTTTACATTCTCTTTCACTTCAATAACTTTGAACTGTAAACTTACTTAGAGGCAAAATTAGTGAGTAACCGTGCTTGAGTAGAGTCTCTATCTTATTATGACAGAATTTATTTACACATCATTTTGCCAACTGCAGTTTTACTCATCCTCAGAAGGGAGGGTAAGATCATTTTTCTGAGGGCAGGCGACATTTCACATCTGTGGGCAGTGCCATGTTTGTGCAGACTAATCCAGGAACTGTGGTGATGACTGGTCTTGTTTCAATGCCAACCAAAGCAGCGCTCAGTGTTTGTTTAAAACCACAATATGTGAGTCAGAGTAAGCAGAGGCAGACGTATTCTCACTGCATCATATCCTTCCATCCTAACCAACTGCAATTCCTGTTTTTTCAGTGACTTGCTGTCTTCAGATTATGTTGAGATCCACTATGAAGGGGGCAAACCTGTTCTATCTAAGGTAATGTCTTCTGTGGTTTCCACCAAAATGTGAAAATCCACATCTTCTTCCTTATGCATGAGTCAGAGCTTCTTTTTGTTTCCCTGAGCTGGAACATTTTGTACCACTGTTTTTGTTTTGTACAGTCATGCACATTGTCGGTAAAGCAAAAGGCACAAGTTTACAAAATATGCTTTGGAAACTAAAGACGGGAACAGATGTGAGTGTTTTCTGTAAATCAGTGTGCTTGTTCCCTCTCACTGTCAGCCCATCTGCAAATCGGTGTCTCAAATTAACAACACAAATGTCACGTGTCTTCCAAAAAAGCCGCAGATACATGTAGGAGAGATCTTTGCAGGGACGAAAGATAGAACAAGATGTACAGGAGGAAGAGTGACACACATAGATGGCTAGATAAACAGCTGAATAGACAGACTTACACAGGGAGACTGAAGCATGGAAGTGCATGATTTTTATAGAACAGAGCAGGAGCTAGAGGGAGAAAAGAAAACAGGTTGGGGTTGGAGCGAGAGCCGTTTTCTCCCGCTGCTGCTGCTGCTGCTACTGCTGCCGCCACTGCTGCTGCCGCTGCTGCTGATTCAGGCAGAGGGCTGGGCTGGGCTGGGCACACTGTAGCTGAATCAGCAGGGTTTTGCTCCCCTGCAGCCTCCTGCTGGAGCTCTGGTCACGTGACGAGGGAGCGAAAAGCACTCTGCAGTTACAGTGCAGCGTGGATGGGTGAAGCGAGAGATAGAGGGGGAGGATGTCCTCTGTTCACCCTGGGTCTGACAGCTGAGTCACAGATAGTGCTAGGACCCATCTTGCAAATGCATTAACTTCTCACCGCACACACGCATCCTAACAGGCGTAGACCGAACCCCCCCCGCCGCACCCCCCCTGCAGAGATGAACCGCATATATGCCAAAGCGACATCTGCGAGACAATCTGTTACATCCTCAAAACCGCTTGAAAATTCAAGCACAAGATAATTAAGCAGAAAACTGACACATTTGCCATATAAAATAAATGGCAGATGTGTTTTTTTTTTCCTGTGTTGTGCTGCCAGTGATTCTGCCGTGTTTACGGCTGTGATGTTTCATTAGGGCTGTGTCTTCTTCCCTCAGGGCGGTGAGCACTGTTACTACCACGGCCAGGTGAGAGGGAATGATAACTCCCACGTGGCCTTATCTACCTGCAACGGGCTGCAGTAAGTGAACAGCAGAGTCGTGTTTAATCCTCCGCCGTGTTCAGAATATCTCTGGGTACACTCATCTCTGCTCCTCGGCTGCTATTGACTCACTATCAAATGGTTTCTCTCCCTTTTCTCCTCTTCTCTGCCCGGCAGCGGGATGTTTGACGATGGAGTCTATGTGTATCTAATTGAGCCCTCAGAACAGACTCATTCAATCGTAAGTTGTTTCCTTCGCCTCCAACCAAAAAATTTGTATCACACAAATGTTGTCCCCCCCTCTGCTTCTCACGTCACGTCAGCTTCCTCCACACATGCACAACACACTTACATCGCTTCTGCCTCTCACATTCCTAGCTGAGGATATCCTGATCACTCCAAAGACATTCCTGCTTTTAAAGGAAGGAGCAGCTCCATTTGCAAGATGCAGCTTCCTCAGTTACAAACAGTAGCATTTTTCTCATGCAGATATTGCTGCCATTGCATAACAAATAGTCTTTTAACCTCTCTGGACGATATGGTAATCATGTTCAGTCCAGTTCCTGTAATTTCCCCAAGTTTTGTGTTTTATCGTTTATTGTGATCTTTTTTTTTTACTTATAGGGCTAAGCAATATCTGGATATATAACAGGGGATGAGGCATATATACAGTATACTCACAAATGATGTTCAAAAGCCATTACTGTACATGACATGGGTAAAATCAAAGCTTTTAGCGAAGCTGCACCACTCGACGCCCCACTCGACCCTCTTTCTTTTAATCCAGCACCTCAAACTAGTTACATTTTCATTTTTTTAATCCAGCACTCAAACTGTCACTTTATGAAAAAAATACCTGAAAAAAACAAACAAATAACATTTACATCAACCACAGCTTTGCACTGTGTTTAGTACTAACAAATGTCAACATGCTAAAATGCTAAACTAAGATGGTAAATGTGTCACAAGTATGGAAAAGTTTAACATTGACGTTGAAACATCCTGTTATGTAACGTTCACTCAACGTTTAATGGTGCTCAGCCGTTTCCATAGTAAACGCTGTCCCTCCCCAGCAGTAGCTCATCTACTGTATTTTAACACTTGTGTGCCTCACCCCTGCAGGATACAGCTGCAAGGCCTCATAAGCTACGAAGAGCAGCCACCCTTCATTGGAACAATGATTCAGAGGAACAGGGTAAGGATTCCCATCACTCTCATCCATCATCGGTCATTTTGCATGACCTCTTCTGTCAGTCCTTCACCTCCGACCGTGGCCACACCTCCCATTTATCCTGTCTTCCACCCCGGGTACACCATGTTCAAAAACACGATTTTAAAGATTGTTACGACTAAAGATTTTGCCCTGTTGTTTGTTGAGAAAGTGTAAACATTCGAGGAATCAACTGGAATGATTTCAACAGAACTGATGTTCTCAAACAAACCAATTTATTTTCATAAAGCCTGAGATAATGTGTTTCTCCCACTTCTACCATTTTGCCAATTTATTTATTTGCTCCATGGGAAATTCTTGGCAAGAAGTTTTTCAAGTGGAAAAAATTATATAAAAAACAACAACAACCAAAACACAGCACTGTGGATTTGAACCCATCAAGCAGGCGTACACAGTTGTAAACACTTGACATGTTTAGTTTCTCTAGTAAGTGTCACTCTTTCCTTGTGTGTGTGTGTTGTGCAGGGGAGGAAGAGCAGCTATTCTCAGAGCTGGATGACTTGGCCTGGCTGAGGCGCAGGAAAAAGCGAGCCGTGAGTGTGATCTCAACTTTGTCTGAGCTAAAGCAACAAACGTCTCCCACCATTGAATCATTACACATAAGTGGGTTTACAATAAAAAACAAAACAAAAAACAAAATACACCCATAGCAATAGCACATGTGGAGATACTAGTGTAACACTGGTTAATTACAGAATGAATCAACATTTGGGTCATGGGTATAGGGACATGTTTCTTCAGGCTAACCATTAGCTACACACAGGAAACATGGATGATGTAGTTTTAAAGCTTAATTTAGGAACATAATACCTTATGTTCTGTCCCTGTACTGTACTTAAAACTGTGGTCGACATTGAGAAAGACGATGAGAAAGATTTGAAAAAAGCACCCACACACACACACACACACCCCTCCTCTCCGAGCTCGTGTCGCCCTCCCCTCAGAGCCTCCCAACGACACACCCCCTCCCGCAGAGCAACAAGCCGGCCGGCAGAAACCAAACACGGTGCCAGCTTTGAACGCAGAGTAACAATGTTGGATTCACAAGTCACAACTTCCACAATAAAAACTAAAGATTACCTGTTATCAGTATTCAGGCTCATATCTTGGCGGAGCTTTCTCCATCGGTCAAACGATGACCTGATGTTTACTTTCGTTTCGTTGCATCACAGCAGAGGCTGCTGAATTCATGTATTCAATGTATATACTGTATGTCTATGCTGAATTGCTCAGGACCTTACAAACCGTTAGTAGTTTCGAATGCAGAAGGGTGAGGCGAGACGAGGAGCAGGGGAGTGTCAAATTGAGCGAGAGGATTGGATGGAGGGTACGAGAGAGAGAGTGCAAATTTGAGCAAGAAGAAACGCCCACGTGGAACGTATGGTCGTGATCTGTCAATTTCTTCGGCCTGCAGCTGCTAGAGACAATGGATTTTTATGTTTCCTTTTGCTCTTCACATTGTGTTGGTTGTACAATTGGGTCATTACCGCCATTTAAATGATGTTAATGATAATGATCAATCTCAGCGTCGACCATAGCTTTAACTTGATTTATTTAAATTCTTTCAATTGAGGAAGTGTACAAAATATATCTCTATAGACACGAATCTCTGACTGTCTGGTCATTCCTGAATGTTTCTGATTTTGACTTTCAGATGCCTCGCAGCGTGTTTGAGGAGATGAAATATTTAGAAATCATGATTGTCAGTGATCACAGTATGGTATGTACTCCCTTTGAAACACATCTTGTTCCACTGTGTAATTTTTTATATATAAGTTAATATATATATATATTTTCCCCACAAAAGCTAACAAAACTTTGTCATTGAATGTGCCGTGCTCACTGCAATGCATTTGAATAACAAATCAGTTTTTTTCTTGTTGTTTGTGCCTGCAGTTTAAACGACACAAGACCAAACAGCACACGAGGAATTTTGCCAAGTCAGTGGTGAATCTTGTGGATGCTGTGAGTAAACAGTTTAATGACCCCTTGAGAAGCGTGTTGTTTATCCTTAATACAGATCCAAAACTGTGCACTTTAACAAGTGTTGTTTTGTTAGCCGCACAAGCTGCCTGCTTCTAGGAGCGGAAATGTCGGTCCACACTGAAATATCTCAGTCATATTCCCTAATGCATTAATAGTAATGACTGGCTTTATTTCCAGAGCCACACGCAACGACATTTGTTTTATTATCATCAGCCTCATGTAATGGAGTAAAGTCTGAGGCAACTCCACACTTGTCCTTTCTGCACTGTGTTGTTGCCATGTGTATTACAGTAACACTCCCCTTGTTCCTCCCTGCTCCCAGTGTGCTGCACCCCCCCGTCTGTCCCCCACAAGGCAGCTCAGATTCAAGCTCACGCCCAGCGTCTCCCTCTCCCTGTGCTGTTGCTCCTGTCTTTCTCTGCCTCTCTCTCCCTTTAATCTCTCTCTCTCTGCATTTCGTCATTCCTCCCATTCACTGTGCTCTTCACTGGCAGATTTTCAAAGAGCAGCTACACACGCGTGTGGTGCTCGTCGCCGTGGAGGTCTGGACGGACAAGGATCAGATCCCAGTCGGCGTCATGCCACTGGAGATGCTGCGAGATTTCGCCAAGTATCGGCAGCAGAGCATCAAGCACAAGGCTGATGCTGTGCACCTCTTCTCGTAAGCTCCTTATCTGAACAACATCTGTCTCCACTACTCCAAAGCACATTCAAAATTCATTCACGTTTCTAGTGTGTCTTTCATTTTCTTTGTATTCATCAGTTTAGAATAAAACAAACCAACATTAATAGACTAAAAGCTGATTTCCGTTGTATTCATTTTTGTCTGATTGACATGTATTTTGTTAAAGTATAAAAAAGTCAATAACATGAAAACATACTTGGCAAATAGTTCGACTTGTGTTATACGTGCCCTCTAGAAAAATGCTTTCTTTATTATTCTGGGTACTTAATACAATCATTATTATTGTTATCAATATTCCTAATAATCATATTATTGTGTGCACCTCCATCATGATCTCTGCAAGTCTGCAGCCATTTATGAAACCCAATGGCTAAATGAAGTGCAGCTGCATATAACTAGCTGACTGTAGCCTGATCTGTGCTTTGATCCTGTTTTCATGATGTTCTCTTTACAAGCTCACAATGCTCTGATCTGCATATCTTTGCTACATGTGTCTCCCCAGGAACATCGAATTAAATATCAAGCTCACTTTTTAACTTGGTGTTCACGTCTACCACTTCTTCGTCTTCCGTTATTCTTGCAGAAATGTGACCTTCCACTACCGCAGAAGCAGTGCAGCGTACTTCGGGGGCGTGTGTTCTTCGAATCGTGGCGTAGGGGTCAATGAGGTCTGATCTAACTCCATAACATCTGCTATCACTCTGTACACGGATCTGAGAGCGTGACCGCAAGGTGAATAATCCGTTCTGTCTGTTGTGTCCGCAGTACGGCACCACCGGGTCCATGGCAGTGTCTCTATCCCAGAGCCTGGCACAGAATCTGGGCATCCAGTGGGACCCAGCATCCAGGAGAAGTATAAATGAAAACACACACTGTTGTCTCACATCCAGTGCATGAGTGAGCCAGGGAGGGCAGTCTATTCAAAGCCAAAATCACAAGATTCAGGTCACTCTAATTACAAAATACCTTGTGGTATTTAGATTAGATTTAAGTATAATCAAAGTACTCGTGTTGCTCATGTCAGATGTGGCTCCACTTGCTCCTAAACTCGCTGCAGTAGAATGAACTCTGAGGACAAGACAGCCGAGTCACCGACCAGGCTTAAAACCACCTTTGCCATTACATTTCTAAAAACTAACAAGGAAGAAAAACAATGTGACTTTGATTAGATTTATTTGGGTTAGCGTCTACTAATACTATCCAATGCCTGATGAGGTCTGCTTCTTGTTCCTGTGGAGGTTGAATACACACATCTGTTGCATTGATCAAGCGACTGTAATAGAATTTACTGAGATTTTGAGATATGCATTGTTTCTTTTGTCGAAAGTAGGGTTGTTATATACTTGCAGTCGAGACATCCAGACGTTGCATGTCATCTAGCACACCAGATGGCACAAAAAGGTGCACGTCGTTAATAGGACAAAATGGCCTCATCACAATTCTAGTGCCAGGAGTGACAGACGGAGAGATGTGCTGGTTGCCCTTGAAAAAGTTGGCCAGCCGTAGAAGTCGAGTCAGGATTCAAGCCATTGGTTTTAAGATTTTTAAGATTTAAAAAAAAAAAAAAGATCACAGTGCTTAATGATGCAGAGTCATCAAAAAGCTGTCATGTTATAAATTATTAGAAACTATTCTTATGGTCCCAAAACTAGTCAAGCTTGAGAGGCAAGGTGAGTACTGTATGTCAGTGAAAAATCAGGCACTGAATTCACTACTCATCTGTCTTTGAAATGTTAAAATGTAAATACAAAGCGTAAATGCAATATATTTAATTTAAACATTTCATATTGAACTTATGTATAAAGTAAGTAATCTCTTTCTCTCTCTCTTCACAGAGGAATGTGGTTGTGTTGACTCTTGGACTGGCTGCATAATGGAGGATACTGGGTAATGTCTAACACACACAAACACACAAGAGAAAGAGAAGGATTAAAGACACTTGTTGATGTCCACTTAATAATGCTTTTATTGCCACTCTGGGAGTGTGGGAATAATGTGAAACTGCAGAACCGGTCGATAAATGTTCAGTTCACATTCAGCGTTGACGTGACTTTCATAATGTAGAAACTGTGTACAGTGTTAAACCTGTTTGCTACACAAATTCCAGCCACGTAACCAGTCAGTTAGAGAATATGCAAATCAGTTTGTCTTCAACATTATCTACTGAAACTCTTTATGTAATTCTTAGATACTTATTTATACATGGGGGTTTATAATAGGGCTTATCATTGATACATTTGCTGGCATGGATTAGGCACATGGCAAATATTTAGAAATAACTGCATTCTAAGTGTATTGACACAAACAATGTGTGAAAAAAAACACTGATAGGTGGCAGTAAAACCTGTAAAAAAAAAAAGACCAACTACAGAGGTGAAAAGTAAATTAATTATCACCTGGCTTCTTGTCTCTCTTCAGTGTCCAACACCCACGGAGATTCTCCAAATGCAGCATCAGTGATTACAAGGAGTTTCTCCTCAAAGGTGGAGGCTCTTGTCTGTTTAACAGACCAAACAAGGTCAGCAGCTCCCTCTTCTGCTCCTTTCTTTCCTCACCACCATGAATTGCACCTTTTTTTTTTTTGTACACTCCCCTATCATTCAAACTCTTCCGTCTTGATTTGATCAGCTGTTCGAGACAACAGAATGTGGGAATGGATTCATGGAAACGGGAGAGGAGTGTGACTGCGGAGGGAGAGCAGTGAGTATCTTTTCACCTCAGCGGGTCACGTCCGTTTGTCGTCATCTAGTTTGTTCAGACGGGTGAAGCTTGTTTTGTTTTTATTTTTAGGAGTGCTACAAGGAGTGCTGCAAGAAGTGTTCCCTCGCCAACGGGGCGCACTGCAGTGACGGCCCGTGCTGCAATAACACGTGTCTGGTACGAGCTTGGTCTTTTCTCATCTTGTCCACAAAATTTGAATTCCTGACCTTGTGAATTTAGACTCCTCCCTCGTCTTCTTTTCTTGCCAGTTCTATCCACGAGGCTACAGTTGCCGCTACGCTGTGAACGACTGTGATATCTCAGAAACCTGCACCGGAGACTCTGGACAGGTGTTCTTATGTAGCACTCTCACTTTTCCTTGGGTCCCAACGATTGATCTCTGTCTTCTTCCATGTCATTCGTATTAATGTTAAAAAGTCATTCATGTTTCTCACTTCTTACAGTGCCCTCCCAACCTTCATAAACAAGATGGTTACCTCTGCCAGGTAACCCAGGTACGCAGAGTGATGATGCTGAAAAGGTTTTTATTTCTCCAACCAAGAGTAATCCTGCAGCAGAAAAGCAGTTTTGAAAAAAAAGTTGTTTTTTTCTCTTTCTCAAACCATGTGAAGGGTCGCTGCTACAGTGGAGAGTGCAAGACCAGGGAGAACCAGTGTAAATACATCTGGGGGTCAAGTAAGATTAACATTGCTTCACATTAGCTACTAGCATCACCATACAACAGACTTTTGCAGCCAGGAGCTGTGCAATTCACCCCCTCATCTCTTTTTCTCTCAGAGTCTGGAAGCTCAGAGAAGTTCTGCTATGAGAAGCTGAACACAGAGGGTACGGAGAAGGGCAACTGTGGGAAAGATGGAGAGAAATGGGTCCAGTGTAGCAAACAGTGAGTTTCAAAGGAAGACAGTAAGTGGTATTCCCCCTATGCAGCTCGGCAGCACACTCTCTTTGTACACAGAGCCTGTGCTCTGGTTCTGCATTATGATCTTTAATGACAAGTGAAGAGATTCAAGCTATTTTGAGGTCGACCAATAGAGGGCAACAGTCGGCTCATTGCTTCTTGTTTTATCCACTTATGAAAGTTGCTCACCTCACTCACATGCAAAATAAAGTTTCTCCTCAGGCAGGTTTTGCCTCTGTGTTGTGCAGTCAACTCCACATGTGCATTAATACCTCATTTCCTGGAAGCCCATAGACTTTACAGTCGGATATCATTATAATTTTTCTATGATCTCCACTGCTGTATTTGCACATGGATGTCTCTTGTAAACTGTTCTTTGGATTCACTCTTACATGGTTTAACCATCATCATTTTGTTTTCTTTTGTGGATGCTTTCCACAACTGAAAACAACTGTGAAGGGATGTCAGCTAAGGAAAAGTCATAGAGAGAATTTAAGATAAATGAAAATAAAGTGAATTAAATTTGATAGACTGAAAATGAATAGGCAAGTACGTGTATTAGACTCATTTACTGTAGATAAAATCTAGGGATGTTCTTTATTAAGAATGCTAATTGATTGTTGGGGAAGAGCTGAGAAGTGATGAGGTTTGTATTGAGTAGAAATCTGCTTTGTGTACAGATGTTTTTCTTATCTTTTACAGTGATGTGTTCTGTGGTTACCTGTTGTGTGCCAACATTGGTCGTGTTCCACGTGTTGGAATAATGAAAGGAGAAATTACCACCAACTTCTTCAACTATAAAAACGGGCAGATAGATTGCAGGTAAACACACGCTCACTGCGTTCCTTTTACCTTCTGTGTCCTAGAAACTTAGAGAATTAGAGTCGGTGCTCCTGTCACTTTTGTCTCAATTGTCCTTGTAAGATTCTCTTTTAGTCCCTGCTTCTCGTCTCATCTCTCACCTGTGCTTATCTTTCTCCCTCTTTCCCTCCCTTCCATCCTCCTCTTCACAGTGGTGGCCACGTTCTTCTGGATGATGACACCGATTTAGGCTACGTGGAGGATGGGACTCCCTGTGGGCCGTCAATGATGTGCCTTGACCGCAAGTGTCTGCCCATCCAGTCACTCAACATGAGCACCTGCCCCACTGGACCTAACGGACAGGTGTGCTCTGCCCATGGGGTGAGTCGAGGTGCACCACTGACCCACAATTTACACTTTCACTCACTGGAGCAGACTTAAATGATATACTGCCCGATATACTTATCAACTGTACATTATGTGGTGATTGATTGAATGTCTTTACAAACCTATACTCACAGTAGGACTGTGATTGAATTAATCTAGATCAGTTCACACGATATACATAATCATATTTACTCTATAACTGGTTATAAGTGTTTATGTGGAGGTCTGAATGGATGAGCAGGAAGCTACGAATCTCTAATGTGAAATGGCTGTTGAGAATGTGGAAAGTGTACCAGCGCCTTCATTTAAAGCTCTTACTCATTTCTGTCATATCTGTACAGGTGTGCAACAATGAAGCCACATGCACCTGCAATGCCTCCTGGGCAGGGACAGACTGTAGCATGCCTGACCCACCTAAAGAGCCCGAGGCCACTCCGGACGAAGGACCCAAGGGTCGGTTTTCACGTCTTTCACCCTCTGACATCTGATAGACTGAATAACACATTATGTTCACGTGCACTCCTGCATTTATTTTAGCCAAGATTCACACTGACACATGAGTATATGCTGTATATTTTGTCATTCTCAGTCTCACTGCTAGAGCTGAGTCAGCACAGATTCCTAGACCTGAGTCTCACAGGTGCACTCGTGTTAAAATGGCAGCCGAAGGTGAATATGAAAGCAGTTTTACATGTGTTTCGTTTGATGCAGATGATGACATGAACTCACAATCCAGCTGTACACCTGATGGTTTGCCTACAGGGGAGACGGGGAGGTGGTTAAGGGGGTGGAAAGCGTCACACAGAGGGAAACGTGTCACTCCATCCATGGCACTGAAGCAGAAGCCTGCTGTTTGTTTTTGACAGGGTGGTAATAATGCTCCTTTTCCCTCTGCACAGTGAGCGTGGCCACTAACAGGCTGATAGGGGCAGTAGCAGGGACCATTCTGGCCCTGGGGGTGATTTTTGGAGGCACAGGGTGGGGAATAGAGTAAGCATCTTTAACCCTTTCACAGCTCTTCTTCTCATAGTGGTGCCTCAGTGTGCGGGCGGTCTCGTGAGCCGGCCTGAGCCCGTGTGTGCGTCCCGGTGGCTTTGTGTTTTCTTGTGTGTTGGTGATGACCATATAATTGTCATGTGATTGGATGTTTTCAGTGTCGTGTGATTGATTGATGGATTCCCCCCTGCCTCCTCCTCCTCCTCCTCCTCCTCTCCTGCCACTTCCTGTTGTTCCCCATTACTATAAACCTCTTTCTCCATTCTCCCTCTTCCTCCTCTGATCCCATTTCTTTCTCTTATTCTTAGTCGTTATGTGGTTGCTCCTGTGATCCTCTCCTTTCTGGGGCATGTGGGGCATTTAGATGGAAAACAGTCCTGAGAAGTGTCCCGTTAGAGACCTGGCTTGTCAGTGGTAGGCTGTGTGGTGACTGGGACCCCTAAAACTGCTCATACTGCAGGCCACATATACACATCACCTGTCAATCTCTGTTTAATTAAAGCTTCACAGTGCTGGATACCCAGGGTCTAGTCTCCTGCACAACCTTAACCAGCAGACCACTGATAATCACTACACCAACTGACACCAGATAAATGTAAATACGTCCAGGGCCTCTACGTCATTATCACGTTACACACTTGAAGGGGGCTGAAAAGCATGCAAAATACATTTTCAGATTCAGTCATTTTACTGTAATAGTATACTTATGGTTATGTTTTCTGTTCCATGTGAAGTCGTCATTGTATAGTTACATGTTATTGATACAGTAAGTGAGTACAGAAACTCATGTCTTTTTCCCCATAACCCTTTACAGGTCCTAGTGCCACCAATCTAATAATAGGCTCCATCGCCGGAGCCATCCTTGTGGCTGCCATAGTGCTGGGGGGGACTGGATGGGGCTTTAAGTAAGCAACACGCCGCATGCCTCTCCTGTTGTAACTCTAGCATCCCTGCTGCTTCTAGACACCAGGGTTTGAGTTCCTGCTACAGAATACAGACACCAAGGTGAAAAACAGTCCAAAATAAAGTATTTCGCATTGATTAACCTTTATTTAAAAATGAGGCAACACTGTGACAGACATAGCTTAACACGTACTTGTGTTCTGGTTGTTTACCTAAAGAGTTCAAACGTGCAAAAAGGTGACATGGGAGAGAGACGCGGGGTGTCATCTATGCGCCTGTAGCAGAACCTCAAACTGATTGGACGGGCAGAGCTCAATGCTTAACATGCATGTTCAATGACAGACCTAATAACAGAGATTCTTACAAAAAAAAACTGAGGGGGATGAATTTTTCAAAGAGCTAAATGGTTTGAAAGAAGAAAAAAAAAGCTTGTGTATGCCTGTATTTATAAGTTCAGAGCATCCCCTCTGAAATGCTACATGTAGATTAATGTTTGATAAGATCCAAACTACAGCTTAGCCTGATGTCTTGAGCAACAGGGGTGTTACACATCTTAATCTAAATAGGCCTAAGGAGTAAACGAGAAATACAATCCTGCAGCCACCGAAGCATGCTAGGTAGCGAAGCATCATGATTGTCGCCAAAATAGAAAAGTTTAAAGTTAAAAGTTAAGAAAGAATAAGAACCGAAACATTTCTGCATGTTGACTTGTTGATTTGGAGGAGGTCAGTTCATTGCACAAAGGCTCAGCCAAACCCAGAGTGATTTGGTCCAGGGTTGTCGTGCTCTCATCACCTCCATGATCTTTTTCTCAGTCCAATACTGTTTGAGGGTGAGACTTAAAATGGAGTGGTGAGAGCGACACAGAGAGACAGAGACAGAGACTGAGAGAAGCCAGGACCTTTTTGTTGGTCGCAGCCTTTGTGCCATGGCTGGCCACACCCACCTGGATGGCCAGGCTCCGCCCTAGAGCAGAGCAGGACTCTCGGACCCGCCCACACCAGCTGCCATTGCTGCCTGCTTCACAGACCTGGTACAGACACAGCGCATCGCACTGCATGAACCACGCACAGCAATAGTGCCACCCTCAACTGGCCTACTATTGGATCAGGTGCATGACAGAGTGATAGAAGCCCCACAACAAGCCACAGTACGGGGAGGTTATGCATCACTCCTGTTGTTGTATTTGTTGTTGTCCCACTGTTGTGGTAGTAGTTATTGTTGCTGCTGCTGCTGTGGTCATTCTCTATGTGGTTGTCCCCTCTTTCCCTCCTCTATAGACTATATTTTATGTTAGTTCTTTCCTCCCAGATGGTTATGTTTTGAGTGGAACTAATGTCTTTCCCATCAAAACTGGTAATGAGACATTTCTCCTACACTTCTTCACCTTGTAAACCGATGTTGCACGCACAAGCCAGTCAGCACTTGTCTGCAAGAAGGCAACGGAGGATATTTATATTCACAGACCTTCAATTTTCAGATTTATCCAGTTAGTAAGTAGACTTTATTGTGCCTTCGCTCAATAAACTGGGGCGTTTTCAGTTTTCACTTGCTCAGTGTCGCCAACTGTTGCACAAATGAAAACCTAAAAACCAAAGTAGACTGGACCCTAAATTAAGAATCACTCGATCGTAAATTGAGACATAAAAGTCTGTGAATATAAATACCTTGGACTGTCTCTGCAGTCAAGGTCAAAGTGGCCAACATGGACCAGCCTTTCCTCACTTCAATGTCTTCAGCAAGTCCTCAAATACTTGCACAGATAACAATGGTGAATGATGTCATGTCATTTTCCTTGAATACAATAGTAAGTCACAGAACTCTTTTGCAGCATTTGCTTGTGTGATCAACTGTGATCTGAGGAGATGAGTGTGGTTGCTTGTCCAGGTTGCACTAGCTTGTCTTTAACAGATGTGATTATCGCAGACACTGACTCCTGTTTTCTTGTCTCCTCGCAAAGAAATGTGAAGAAACGGCGATATGACCCGAACGCCACAGCCATTTAAACCCACGGAGAGATGCCGATCACAGATGAGACTTCTCCAAGGCTTCCTTTAGTTGGCTACCTGACAGCTGGACTGCACTTAACTGCTGCTGATCTTTGGCATTAGATTTACTTGAAAAAGACATAGTGGACATTTTAACAAATTCCATCGTAGTGACATAAGAAATGCAGCCTTTTCAACTTCACCTCACTCATGTAACAACCCAAGACCCGCCCCAACCACCACCACCACCACCACCCCCAACCCAAACCGCCCCCCTCGCCCTTCCTTTGATCTCTAGAGTGACAGAGCTCTTCTTCCATCTTTTAGTGCCAGTGCACAGGCGTTCAGGCGGAATCCACACCACTCTCTCACCTGGCATGATTATCCGCACAAAGCGTGCTGCTTGCTGGCCCTCCCCTTCTCCTCCTCCTTCTACTTCTTCTTCTTCTTCTTCTTCTTCTTCCTCCTCCTTCCCGGCATGAAGAGCCCTCTATACAGGGCTCTGCATGGCTACAAAAGCTATAAATATACCGCAAAAAAACAATACAAAGAGAAAAAAAGGAATAATCCAATGGAGGAGATAGCCTTGTTAAAAACCAAACCCAGTGGACAGATGATTGAAGCACCCATAGTTCACATTTAGGTGCTGCAGATGAATAAGGAGGCTGCATGTGACGGCCCATTAGGGCAGTGCAGACCACAAAATGAATGCACACAAAACTGTACATAAATAAGGAGTTCAGGTTTGGAATTATCAGCATATTTTACAAGGACATCAATTGCATTTTTTTTTTTTTTTAATCTTAGCATGTTGTATAGCGGGTGTTTTTGGCAATGTTATTGAAGAAAAAAATACTGCAATTATGATTTGGGCCTAAACTGTAGTCGTACGCTGCACAGCCTGCTGTGACTGTCCGGGGCAGAGGTCAAAGGTTAGATTCACTTCAGCAGAAAGAGCCGCTGTGGTGACGAGGGAGAAGCATGTCAGCTCTAGAGGGAGTCGGACTGAGATAACGTCAGATAAACATCACAAGATTTCCCCCCTGAAGTATCTTCAACAGTGACTCAAAAGCCAAAGAACCAATCACCTGAACATATGGATGTTGTTGCACACAGAGCACTTTCCCCCCCTCTGTCTGCAGCCAGTGGTGCCTCTCCTACTGCTGAGGGCATGAAGTCTGTCCATGCAGACGCTCACCTGTCCAGCCAGGTCTCACTTAACAGTCCTCATCAACACCCACTATACTGGCTTTTTAGCCCTTTGCTCTCATAAACTCTTGGTAGAAATCAAGTTCAGCTCTACAGGTAACGCTGCATGCAATCACTTTAGTGGGCTTATGATTCTATATGGGAGTCCCCAAAATCCGCAAGAAAAATATGCTACAAAAGGTAGGTGCATGTCAACAACAAAAACATGTAACTTTTATTTACTATGCAAAGAGAGATATTGCACAAAAGTATGGGTAATAATGATATCAATGTAGACATGGAATTACAAAAACCTCTGCTAATCAACTAATCTTTTTTGTATCTGGCCACTCCCACGTCTCGTTTCATTTCGCTTCAACATACTCAAACTATGGATGGAAAGATAATAATAATAACAATAACAATGAAAAAAAGAACTGAATTCATATTTCCAATGAAACATGAGAGAGCACCCTTTTACATTTGTGGAACTGAAAATCATGATTGTGTGTTTTTCATTAAGTCTGATATTTTTAATCACACACATGTGACACACACATGCACACACACACACACACATTCCCACAAACACACTGTATGGTGCCTGTACATAATGAGGCCTGAACAGTTTCCTTGTGCAGGGCTATTATTTCCAGTCCAGCTGATAGTTGGTGTGTTCCAGGTGCTGCCATAGCACTGGCATTGTTGTAATCCTCCATGTTAACTCATTGTCTGGTGTCCCTCTCTCACTGCATCATGTACAGTTGGACCGATGAATAAATTACTGACAAATTTTATCCGTGCTCTGCTGTCTTCACTGCATAATCCCTCCCAGAGAGTCATCCGCATCAATGTATACAGTAAACCTAACGATGTACATTTAAGTAATATGATATGCCCAGAAATTATAAATGCAAATCAATGTGTATTGAAGTTTCTAATTATTTCATCCCCCTCCCCTCTGTCTCTCAGTGGTTTTGTCCACGGCCTTCTACAATCCCACACACATTAGCCCAGTACATGCTGGTTGTAGCTCAGAGAACAGGGAAATGGAAACATTTCTGTTTTGCATTGTAGCAAGAGGACAAGTCAACCTCCAGTTGGATTAAAGGCAATGTGATGAAGTCCTCACAATGTTAACAGAATAGGGAAATGAGACAGAAAGAACAGAGTTGGGGAAAGTCAAACAGTCAATAGTTTTTGGGGGTTTTTTTACATTTATGAATGGACCACAACAATCCAAAAAGGCATCTACTCTAGTTCTAGTTCAAGTTCAAGTTTATTTATATAGCACAAAAACAACCGTTGTGGACCAAAGCGCTGTATATCAGACGCCACCTTGTCTATTATTGTCTTATTGTGTGTGTTTTTTTTAACTTTATTAACAATTCTGAGAACTCAAAATCCCACAGTAACACGAAATGACTGTTTTTCTCAACAAAGTCTGCCTCATTTTTTATCAGGTTCATAGAAAGCAGAAAGGCAAACATTTGGATCACGGGGATCCACTGTCAGTGAAGGTTTTAGGCATGAAGCTAATCTGCAAGGCTGTGATCAATTCTCAAACTGGAGAAAGTGGCCTCATCACAACAGTAAACTAGGGAGGCAAGTTTGGAGCTCTCTGCTCAGTCTACACCATAGACCAAGAAGGTCTATACTCGAGAGGAAGAATAACAATAGACAGACAAAGCACATCTGGACCGTCCTGCGTCACTACTTACATTGGTATTATTGGCATTGGCATTCATTCGAGATGTTGAACATTACATGCCTCCCCCACCTTCAATTGCTACTAAGAATGTTTAGCTATTTATTTTAAATGTTAAATTATTATTAAACCACTGGGCCAGTGCCTGTTGATAACTGCTATTTAAATGTATTATTTTTGTTCACATGCTAAGAGTTTTCACACCCTCCACTGCAACACAAGCTGCTTGGGTGACAGTATCCTGTGATTATACATCCTGTCTGTATTTTAAATTCAAACTGTACTGTTTTTTTTGTTTTTGTTTTTTTTTAAGATTAATTGTGCTGCTGCACAATCCATGTGAAGCCCTGTGATAAAAACACTTCTGACTGGGAAATTACCGATATGAACAGGTTTATTACTGAATGAAGAAAAGATCAGGGTGGACCTGTCTCAGAGTTTTTTTTCCCCATAGAACTCACAGAGCAATAAATAATTCTCATTTAATAATAATAATTTGCACTTAACTGCTTCACTTCCTGTCTGGAAGCAACTTAACATTACATTTTGTGTTTCAATATGCACATGAAAATGGTATTCATTTAAAAGTTATAATTTCGGCCTTGTGCCGGAAATTGTGGTAACGTCTGCTTCTTGGCATCGTCACAAGAATGAATGACTGAGAAAGAAACCCACCCTGTACATTTAGTGTTGGCTTCTCACTGCGAAGGTAATTGCATTTCAGATCAAGTATGCATGTGACATTTCAGTAAAAGCATAGAAACGTAACTTGTGCGCCACTCTCTGGAACACCATTCATCACTGAACTTGTTTTTACATAAAGTAGAACCACCCAAGAGTCTGAGGTCAGGTTGCTTATGTTTTTTTTATTCTGCTGGCTCTTTATACTGAACTGAAAACATGTGTCCTACATATACTGTACATGGAGCACAATACGCCATGTGCCTTAAAACTCACAATGCAGATTCTGAGAGAAAAGTAAAAAACTGTGTCAGAGGAAGATTTGGTCACATTAATGACATCTGTTCTATCCACACAATTTGGTTTTATTAATGCAAAGGACTCAAAACAAAAAAATGAAATGTGACTACACCACAGGCTGTAGGAGCCTGAGCCTCATATCAGTCTGTGGGTTTTGTGCCTCATCACGCTGCACATTATGAAGAGGAGGAAATATCACAGCTAAGGTAAATCTAGATGCTGCCACGTAGAGCTTACATTTTTTTGTTGAATAATTGATGAAAGCAAATTAAGTTTTACAAATTTTAATCCTTAATTAATTATCTAAATCATTTTTAAGGAAAAAATGCATCATGTTTTTCCCTTGTCTTACATAATGCACTGACACACTATATCAATGATGAAAATAATCAGCACATTAATAATGTTATTAAATGTGTGCAGTTGACAATAATTATTTATTAATTATTATTGCTGTCTCCTTAATCATATACACCAGTCTACTGGACCAGTCACAGTTGGAATTTGTCTCTGTAGCATCACAAGCAGCAGGACAACAAAGTAAAGCAAATTTTCTCTTGTTCAGCAGGATCTTAATATGTGCCATGCACAAAAACATTTTAATAAGAACAATCAAAATCAGATTAATTTCTTACATCACTGAACATAAACCAGACACATTATATATGTGACATAAAAACACAACAAGAGAGCAGTGTTTTACTGAGATATTCAGATTTTTTGAATTTGTGAAAAAACTGAGATACTTTGTTTGAACATTTTTGATAAACTGTGTGTTTTGGAACAGCCAGCAGCTTGTTTATTCTCCTGATAACTACAGATTGATCAATTTGTGCAGATCAAATCAGAGAAATGTGCTTCCTTTTACTCACTATACAAGAATATGTTCTCATTTAAATGATAATTTGAAGACTTCCAAGGTGTAATTCAGCAGTTAGTTTTAATCTAGAACATGTTGCATTATCCACAAGCATTATGAAGTAGCCTTTAAAAAAATGCACATTTTAACCTGAAAAGTAATGCAACAAATACAATCAAGGAAGGTAGCAATGACTATAAGCAAGCAGAGAAGCTCCTGGTGCAGAGGAGGGAGGCACTGACGTCAATTAAGAGCCAACAGATATTTACCAAACTCCAAACAACATTATATTCTTGCTAGTCCTCCCAGCTTTCGTGGTAAGTACTTTACTATTTACTTGATACTATTTTACCAGAGAAAACGGGTAGGCCTAATTTGGGCGTATGAATTTTCAGGATCTTGATCACTGTGTTGAGTATAAGGCGAATTATCCTATAGCCTAGACTAATTTTAGTTTTCAGACAAACTAATATTTCTGTACCCCGCTGTGTTTACATGTGCAGCTTTCTGAAATGCATTACGCTTATGCAACGTGAATGTGTCATTGTTCTTTGTTTTCCTCAGCAGATATAACGTCTGAATGTTGGGTTATTAAACTTGATCAATACTTTTACTTCACCGATAATCAATAGTGAGAGCTGACCTGTGATGCGCTCCCTCTGCAGATGGCCCCATTGCTCCTGAACGCACCTCTGGTCACGGTGTTCGTCCTGAGCTGCATGTGTGTCGTGCCGCTGCAGGGCCAGAAGCCGGGTCAGGTGGACCCTCTGACGGCCCACCGGGCGAACCCGCAGTGCTGGGACTCCTCCTCGGCGCTGCTGCTGGAGATGCGCTCCCCGAGGATCGCTGACACGGTGCCCGCCTTCTGGGACCTGATGGTGTTCCTCAGGTCGTCAGACAACAGCAAACACACGGCGCTCTTCTGGGACCTGGCCCGGGTTTTCTGGGACATCTATCTGGACTGCGTGTTGTCCAGGAGTCACGGCCTGGGACGGAGACACATCACAGCTGTGCACTCCCTCTTTACTGACAGTAAGTGACTTGGTTTACTAATAATCCAGTCATACAATGTTGGAACATTTACATAAACTATCCGTCTGCACAGTGACTTTATTTTTACCTGGCTGTAAAATGTAATCTTAACTGATCTGGGTATCTTGCTGTAGTGCAGAACTGTTCTTAAGACAAAGGAATAGGTGTTTCAAGGCACAATAAATTATATGTATTGAAAGAAATATATTTTTATCTCATCCACAAGCCAATATAATGATTCTTAATATTCACATGTCAAAGGTTAACTATAACAAAGATACATTTCATATCCTACAGCCTGATAATTTTCATTGGACCAAATCCTATATTTTATTTATTTTACACAAACTGTGATGCATATTCTGTAGCTATATAAAGAAATGTTAATTCAATAGAAGATCTGTTAAAAGTCCAAATATATTTCTTATATTTCAGCACAAAGTACCAACTCTGAACATCAACTATGTAATTCTGCTCTTAATCAAAACCTCAAGCCAGGAGGGTATCTTGATTTATCTACTGTAAATACAGGCAGGATTATCCGGAGCATCATGTTGCATTGATCAGCCTTATCAATAAGAGTAGCCCACATTAAAAGTTAAATGACCAGTATCCAATAAGATGTCTATGTCCAAAGGTTTGAGGTTTGTTTTGGGTTGTTTTCTTTTTTGGAAGATGTGGCTGAATAGAGAAATGTTGTTTTTACCATTAATGATATGTACTGTACTGTAATTCTCTCCCTCTCTGTTCTTCGTAGAGACGTTCAGGTTCAACAGCTCTGGTGTTAACTCATGGCTCAGTTTCAGAGTGAGACGCAGAGGACATATCCAGACCCTGAAGACTGAACCCAAATCAAACACACACTACCACAAAATAATGAATGATATTTGAATGTCTTAATCAATAGTTTTCTTCCCTTCTGAAAAAATATAATGTTCAAATCATACTGCACACCATCATACCAGAAATTTACTTTTTTCTTTTCTTTTCCTGTTCTTTTTCTTATGGAACAAAATTTAATTCCAAAGAAAAGCGGATGTTATATATCTACCATAGGCTACAACACAAAATTCGGCTAAAACCCAAACTTGACAGTGAAGATAAAGTTAGAGAGAGGCAAATTGGTTAAGCTGCTTATCAATAATGGATCTAAATGTAGATTGAATAAACAAAGATGTTCTGACTTTGACTTTGCCTCAGTTGAAACCATTATTTAGCATAACTTATGTATTATCACTTAATATTTAGATAAAGATAAAGATAAGCTAAATTACAAATTAATAATATTTTATGTGTCATTTCTCACCACGTAACGTCAACTGCATACAGAACTGTGTTGCAATGGTTGCCTACAGTTTAATATATGGTAATGATTCAAATCTGATGCCCTCTGATCCAATGTTTCATATTTGTTAACTCTTTGTTATGTTCCTGTGATAGCCTGTGTCAATCTTCACAACATTTTATATGACAATATGGACAATCTTGCCAAACTTGAATGTTGATTTATTTGCTGATTTTAAGTGCAATAAAATGTGCCATGGCATTAAGTTGTTTATCCCTGACTACTCAAAAACACTATCAGCCGAAAAAACAATCAGTGCCCTAACTATACTGACAGGCTATAATAGTTGTTATGGCCCACATGTGGACATTATGCAGAGCAGCAGCAGCAGCAGCAGCAGCATCAGGGCCGCCCTGCAGGAGGGCTGAGCAGTGATTGATTAACTATCTATGGCTCTGGGGCTGAGCAGGCCGTCAGGTCTACAGCCCCACCCCAGACCTCCTCCCCCCGATATTGGTTTCAAAAACCAACATGGTGACCGCCAAATCACACAAATATCTCCTGAGGTGACCAGTGTTACAAATCAATGGTGTCTTACCGGTCCGGTGGGTTGAGTTTAGATCAAGCCGGTCCCGTCCCCCTCTTCCGGGAATGGTGCGTTTATGGCCATGTGCGTTATTCAGCATCCAATAGGAGCTCAGGCCTCGTCCGCTGTTACTTTCGGTTCTGTCAGAGCGGTTGGGTTCTGTTTCCTGCCCTGTTTTAGTGGTTGTAGTCTATGTTTTTGAGTAACTCTATCGCCGTAATTTGGGGATGTTGAAGTAGAAGACAATCTCTTCAGTTAGTTAAACCTGTTAAACCTGCAGAAATCTCCTCGCCAAACAGGTAAGACCGCGCGACATCTGTGTGTTGTTACATTACCCAAAGTTTGATCAAACTTTTTGAACACCGAGTTTGACAATGAGGTACTAGATTTAAAGAATCAGCGTGTCAGTGCATCATAGGCGTTTCCCCAGAGGATACTTCAAGTGTTAAGGTGTCTGTCTGCCTCATGGATGTATTGGTCTGCCTCCTTATACATCTGAAGGTACTCTGGGGGCTGCCAGTAAGTTGTTTTTGAATTAGGTAGTGCGAGGTTTTTACGGGTTTGGTCATCAATGTTTTTGTACATGGAGAAGATATTTTTAAGATCCTCCTAGTTCAATAAGTGGGTTGCACGTTTTGGATCAAGTTATTGGGATATTATAGGCCTGCTGATGCAGTAGTTCAGTTGAGGTGATTAATGCAGAAGAAGTGCGTCAGGTAAAAGATTTCCTGGTTTTAAAAAATGACTTCAAAGTTCCTTCCTGTGAGTTAATGTGACCCTAAAATAATCCAAAAATAATTACATGATTAAGACATCTTTCTGAAGAGTTCTGGGCATTTCAGTTGTTTTGTTTTTAGAAACAGCAGAGTAACAGAGAGAGGGTACAGCATCTCAGGCTGGACCTGCATCCAGGCCGCTGTGGTGATGACTAAACCCATGAAGAATTGATGAAAGTTGTGGTGTCATCTCAGTGAGTTCATTTTGTTTTTAGTACAGGGAAATGGATTTCCAGAGAATGCTGCTAGATGTAGGGAAGGCCCTGCAAAAAGATGAGATGAAAGCTTTAGCATTTCTTTGCACTGACCTCCTGGGCCAAAACCCGACCTCCGTGGAGTCAGCCAGTGACCTCTTCTCTCGTCTGGCCGATGGAGACTACCTCTCAGCAGAGAATCCACAACTGCTGACTGAACTTCTCCTCACCATAAACCGCACCCGCCTGGTCCGCAGCCTCAGCCTCACTGACAGAGACGCTGCAGCCCCCAACCTCATCTCTCCGTACAGGTGGGCTGCATGTAAACCATCAAGTATGATTTACATTCCAATATACATACATTTACCGTATGAGAACCCATACAGTCAACCTCCTTGGTCATGAGATATGTCCAATTCAGATTTATTCATGGTGGTAAACGGTGGTGTTATTCAAAGAATCAGAAAAACTGGAACCAGCGAACTGATTGGACACTTTTGCTTAAATGTGACTTTAAGAGATTCAGCAATAATCAAAATTTGCTTTTATCCTCAGATTCAGATGCATATTTTTATATAGCAAAAATAAAGACTTCTGGTAATGGAATTCAGTTTGGTAAAGAAAGACTAATGCAATTCATGCATTGCAGCATCGGTAGGTTGAATCAAATCAGCGTTTACTTTCTGTTATTCCAGGAAGCTGCTCTACAACCTGTCTGAGGAGATTACTGATGAAGATTTAAAACATGTGAAGTTCTTGTTAAACTCAACTCTGCCACGTAGGAAACTAGAGGAAACTGTTGTAAGTGCCTCTTCAGTTGTCACTGCATGAGACCCATGTTTGAGGAGAATGTAGAGGGTTCAAATACAAGTTACAAACCTAAGTTTGTAATAAACTTTCTGCTGTAAAGTATGCATCACGTTATGTAATAATAATATGAAGTGTGTGGGCTTAACTTCTCAGACTACCCTGGAGCTCTTCCAAGAGATGGAGCACATGGACCTCCTCAGTGACACTAATTTAAGTGAAGTGGAGAAAATTATTAAGGTCATTTGCCCCAAGCTACAAGGACAGATCAACCAGTTCAAAGAACTACCAGGTAAGCTACAGCAGAGCAGAAGCAGGAATTGAGTTGACCTGAACCCAAACCCTTACACCAACCTTAACTTTAACCCGGATATTTAATCATTTACAACAATAAATCTGTTATATCATGTCACCGTTGGTTCACTTGTGTCATTCTTTGTTTATCACAGTACATCACCTTCCTCCTATGGCTCTACAGATGAGCCGACCGAGGTCTTTGACTTATCCTTCTGAACTGAACCAGGTACAGTCCTCAGTCAGACTTGGCTTTGATTCTGTTCCTCCTTCTTTCTGCATTAACCATTGGTTTTAATATCTGTTTGTATTCTTTCGCAGGACCCCCAGTCTTTAGATCCAGAAAGGACTGTCTCTGGTGCAAGATCAGGTGTTTATACAATGTCATAAGGGTTTTTACATGTTACCACGACATTGATACCTGCTCGTGTCTTTATAACTGATTCATATGAGGGACTTGGGTTGATCATGTTCTCCTCAAATAGACTAACAATGATGTGCTTTGCTTTTATGCCTGAAAGGTTCGATTAAGAAGTGCTTTTTCTGTCCTAAATATGACATAGTAATCCCATAATTCTGAGATAAAATATTGTAACAATTCCAAGCAAAACTTGCATGATACATTTTTTGTCAGCAAGTGGCAGAAATAGATAACAAAACTTAATTGAGATGCTGTTATTTTTTCCTGCTTTCAAACATCTTTATTTTTTGCTTTCACTTTGATTTATAAATAATGTTTTCCCTGCCCTCACAGTCAACATACGTTGTATTTAACAATTTTGTTCAATCTTTTTTCTCTTTAAAGGTCCCCCGTTATTGGCCAAGGTGAGGAACTGACACACACTCACACATACACACTCACACTCAAATGAAATTTGATGTTTCTTTGTCTTTAATGGTCATTTTTAATTTCTCTTTTGTCCATTATAGACTATCTCGAATTCTTCAAACACCTCCGTGGGTGAGTTCTGAGTTGGATTTGTGGTTTTACAAGAGGAACCTCTTACCCTTGTCGTTCACTGAACTGACTCTCTCTTATTCCTCTTTTTTACTTCTTACTTCCTAGATATTCCAGATGTGCAATTTGGTCAACAAGAATTTGGGGCTTCTTCACATGGACTGAGTGGTTTCCACACTGAAAGATTTCCTTCCTTGGAAGGTTGTAGCCTGTACTCTCCATCACAAGCTGTAGTGAGACAACATGACTGATCTTCTATTGAAATATCCTCTTTTATCATCTCATCGTCTCATAGTGGGAAGAGACGCCCAGTCATTCCTGCTGCCTCAAGGAAACGAGGCCTCCCCTGAAGGGCAGATGTTTCAGACTTCAAATACAGACAATGAGGTGTGTGATTTCATTCTTATTCCTTATACAACTAGATGTGTCAGTCCATGGCAGACTCTCCTGAGCTCAAGTCACTTTCTTAAATCCACCCTTAATCAGCTTGCACATGTAATTTTTGTCTTGAACTGAATTCTTAAACTTTTTCATCTGAGCTGTGGATTTATCTCTGTAGGATTTGGGAACATATCCCATGACTTCAGCAAAGAGAGGTATCTGCTTGATAATAAACAACTACGACTTCTCCAGATCCGGTCGCAAGCCTCGGGCGGGAACCATGATTGATGAAAGTAAGTTTGTGTTTATTCAGCTTTGGAAATCTCAGATAAAAACTAAACATTCATGGGTTTGTATTTACATTTACACATGTTATATGTGTCTTCCAGAGCGTCTGTGTGATGTGTTTACATGGCTGGGCTTTGACACCGAGGTATGGCGCGACTGTACGAAGGAGAAGATGCTGTTGGCGTTGCAGGAGCTCGGTGGGAAAGATCACAGTGGGATGGACTGTGTGGTGTGCTGTCTTCTCAGCCATGGTGAGGAGGGAGGTGTGCTCGGTGTGGACGGGGAAACGGCTAAGATCGTTGACCTGATGGAACCTCTGAATGGTATAAGGTGCCGCTCTTTGGCAGAAAAACCCAAGCTGTTTTTCATCCAGGCTTGCCAGGGCACCAGCGAGCAAAGAGCCGTCCACATCGAGGCCGACGGCGGCGCACCTGGCCCTGTTTGTACGGATGCCGTTGTCGCACTCCACGACTCCATCCCGGCTGATGCTGACTTCCTGCAGGCCATGTCCACTGTCCCCTCTTTTGCCTCCTTCAGAGAGCGGAATAAAGGCTCCTGGTTCATTCAGTCACTGTGCCGAAATCTGGTCCAGATGGTGCCCAAGTGAGTGACACAGACAGAAAATCTGTCATTTTTGTACAGAGGTTAAAGGTTAAATCACATTCCTATTTTCCAGTACCCAATAAATACTGCCTGTCCAAAAAAAAAGTCACACACTCCTTTAGCTTTGATTACGGCATGCATTTGCTGTGGCATTGTTTCGGTAAGCTTCTGCAATGTCACAACATTTTTTTCCATCCAAAGTTGCATTAATTTTTCAAAGATTCTCAACGGGGTTAAGATATGAACTCTGTGGTCACATTGGATCAGATTTCTTCCTTGAAGATGATGGTTCCCCACTTTACTTCCAGTTTTTAATAATGTGTTGGACAGTTCTTAACCCAGTTTTAGTAGTTCAGCTGTCTCCTTGTATTTTTTATTTGCTTGATGCATGCCAATAATTTGACCCTTCTGAAACAGATTGACATCTTCTCCACAACCATGGGAGGTGTCTTCAGACATGGTTGTTTAAGAAATGAGACAGCATCAGTTCCAATGGGATGCTCTTACCTGTTAACTTAGTAAAATCCAAGTGGTGACTTTTTTTTGGGACGGACAGTGGGCTATGTTGGTACTTTCATCACCTATAATTTTGTTGCTTCTTTGATGTACATATTTTTTTCCTTGACCTCCACTTAACTGTATCTTTTGCTTCTCCCAGGGAGATTGACCTCATGAATATCCTGACAAAAGTGAACAATGATGTCAGCAAGAGGACCGATTCTACCGGTAGAAAAAAGCAAATGCCTCAGCCAGCCTTCTCACTGACGAAGAAAGTGGTGTTTCCGGTCCCCAGTGCTCGTCCTCCCAGCCTTGAGTCCCCCAGCCTTGAGTCTGTTTGATCGACTCACACGTGGAGGTTTCCTGTGGGTGTTCTTTCCAGACAAGAACACCAACAGGGAGTGGGTCTCCTAAGAACAGAAAAATCTGTTGGAAAACCTACACAGAAGTGTTTTATGTTTTTGTTAATGACTCTTTATCAAACTGTCATTTGCTGATGAAGACAGTGACCTGTGGCTGTGATGGTTTTTCCTCACACTCCATGTTTTTTAAGCTCTTAAGACAGTCATATCGGTACAAAACATACTGTGTAATAATCAAATGTATATTTTTGTACATTGTATTTAATGTTTATTTTAATGAACTGTACAATTGACATCAATTCAGACTAAGTTAAACAACCAGTCATGTACTTTTAGATTTTTGTTATTCTTCAAAATATAGCTATAATGGTTTGTCACATGAGAAGTCCATGAAATCTTGAAAATCTCTATCAATCAAGCAATAAACTGTATGCATTGTCACTGTGACAAACTTTGCCATTTGAACACACTTATTTAGTTTTTTTTTTATATATAAAACATGTTTATTGAAAATGCACTTTGTAATTTTTTCCCAGTCTAATCCAGGTGTATTAGACTGCTGAGTCTTCAGTGGAGCTGTTTGGTGAACACCTTGAATTGAACAGAATCTATCTCAGACACTGGCAGAAAATTACACACAGACATCTGAGACATTAAGATTGACCTAAACTGTGAAGGAATATTAATTCCTTGAAACAATTCTCATGGAAAGTCTGCACACACATCCATCCATCCACTATCTGCATACCACTTGTGCAAGTTTGTAAGGCCACCAATCTTAGTTAAAAACAAAACAAAACTTTATTTACAAATTTTAACTTTACAAAACATACAACAGTAGAGGAACAGCCAAAATGAAAACAGAGGAAAAGAAGCCACAAATTTTGATAGCCTATTAACTGTTTGGAGTCTGGAGGGAGCAGGAGGAAGGAAAGGAAAGGATGAGTTGAAGATATAGAGGCTGATAATATAGTAGGCTAATGTAAACCTCTGCTGCTGCCCTCTGTCATGAATTTCTATTCTTTTTTTTTTTTTTAGCTGTTTGGTTTATTTGAGGTCTATTTTTCATTTCAATGTAATTCCTATTTTTTGTGGTTAGCCTATGCCTTGAGTCCCCAGCTGAGCTCCCACCCCCCACCCACAGATGGCGCTAAACGGAGCAGCTCAGCTCCTCCTGGTCGACCTGCAGCTGACCTGGATGTTGATGCCGATGCCGAAGCGGGTACAATAGTTTTTCCCCGGGTCAGGCTCCAATGAGGAGTTGATGAAATTTTTGTTTTTTCGTTTTTTTGCATTTAGGCCACTTCATTTCCTCACAGTAACGTAACTAGATGCTCAGGAGGATCCTTCCCAGCAGTGTGTTTGTGACATTTATCCCGGAGCGGAGTCACTGACCACAGAAACCTGTCAGTATGTCTCAGGAGGGATACCAGCAGTCACCAGCCGACACCAGGTCAGTTCATCCTGTAAAGTCTTTTTTATTTATATATTGAAATGTGTTTCGCGTTGGCTAATACAGTGACATTATTTATTGAATACCAACGCCGAAAGTAAGAGCTACTAACACGGCTAAATATAACCAGTGAAGAGGAAATGAAACAGCAACCGATCAAATAAATGCGACGATTAAATGTGAACTGCTCCAGCTATAACTGGGTTTCAATGTTATTAACGCTGATGAAGTTACATCAGATCACTGAATTTAAACCTCTACATTTATCTGCATAGTGTGTATGTATGTATGAATTAATAAATATACTTTTAATTGAGTCAAAGACGGTTTATTAGCGAGCTGTCCTCAACGTTACCCGTGTTAGCTTAGCTGGCTGCTAGCAGAGTAGAGAGGATGGAGTAGTTTTGGTTTTCGGATTAAAACTAATAAAATAATCTATCATGATATTTATCAGTAATTATAGCTGAACAAAATGTGTATGAAAATAACCACCTATCCCTTTCTCAGGCGTGTAGTTTATGTTTACTTTTACGAAGAGTGTATTTGAGTAAAATGAAGAAGTCATGCAGTCACATCCGTGGTGGTTTTGGTCGCCATGGTAACTAGGTCTAGATTAGAAAGACAAAAGAGTACAATGAGGAGACTCCACCTCACCTCCATCTGCTCCTGTGGAGCTGCTCAGGTGTCAGTGGATCAGCCTGAGGCTTCACTGGGCAGCCTCCTTAGTGCTGCTGGTGTGTGTAGTGTAGTGTAGTGTAGTGTAGTGTAGTGTAGTGTAGTGTAGTGTAGTGCAGGCTGTTTCTGATGTAAGACTCAGTGTTCAGTGCAGCATCCTTTGCATCAGCAAGCAGCTTTCAGTATAACATCATTCATCTTTAGCAGAGTGGTTTCTGTGGCCTGGGTTAATCAAATATGAAAAGAGACCAGTGAAGCAGACAGTGGTTGTTTTAGGCTATGTAAAGTCGTTCCTTTATTTTTTTTAAGTATATATTTTTTGCCCCAAATTGATAGAATAGTTGAGGGAGACAGGAAATGGGGAGGCAGAGAGGACTATAGCCTCTGCATATGGGGCACCTGCTCAACCCACTGAGGTATATGTTGCCCCATAAAGTTGTTCTTCTCTTGTCAGTTCTTTCAATGTGCATCATATGAGACGTCCCATATAAACCCAGTGTAGTTTAGATCAGAGGACTGTAAATTGTGAAACGTTCTCAGGGAAAAAGTCTGCAGCACTGCAGTGACAAGTGTGCACGAAGGACTCAGAAAAGCTGTGAGGCCTCTCGCAATCGAGAATTCACAGCTTGTCTCTGTTTTTAACTGTTGTAAACAGTATAACATAAATAACATGGAGGTGTCATGGACACTAGGAAAGTGGAAAACAAGCATTTTCACACTATTCTATCACATGTTATAGACAGCTTGATGAGTTGATTGGGAATGCAATAATGAAAATAGAGGTTTGTTGCAGCCATAAGCATTTACAGTTTTGAATTGATTGTCAGGAACTAGTCAACTTACACCCATAACAATAAAGACTTCTTTTAGTGGAATGTTTACAATAATTCACCAGTATCTGAAGAAAGGAGAAACCAACAAAATAAGAAAATAAGGCACAAATATTGACATTGACAACATGTCCATGCTGCGTTTGTTAACGTCTGCTGTGAAAAGGTTCTATTACCCGCCATGTTTTTTGTCATCAATGCACTTACTATACCTCTGATTAACTGTTTGTACACACTTTGTTTAATACACACAAGCTTGAACACGCCCGAGGTGCAGAGGAGCAGTCCTGGGAAAACACCCATTCAAATCTTGCATGAATATGGCACCAAATCTGGCAACCTTCCTGTGTATGTGCTGGAGAAGGCCGAAGGAGAGGCTCATCAGCCCAGCTTCGTCTTTAGCGTGAACATCGGAGATGTGAACTGCACAGGTACGTGAACAGTTGCACGCCAACTGTGCTGACAGCTGCTTAACGAATGAAGCCTTGTATTACACTAAAGCTGATGAGAAATAACCCAGTCAAAACGAGTAACATTTATTGTTTCCTCTTTATTTTACCACTCCCTTTTCATACTGATACTCAATGGATTGTAGATTGAGACATGTTTCAAGACATGATTCAGGGTTTCCGAGGTTTAAAATAGCCATTTAAGTTTGATCTTACAGGCATGTTTGTTCTTCTTTAGCTATGACTGGTTGCTAAGTGGTTTGAGGTGGTGATGCTTTTTAAAGAATCATTTCTGTAACATATTACATAATCAGTGTTGTTGTGTCTGGTTGTGTTTCAGGTCAAGGTCCCAGTAAAAAGGCAGCTAAACACATGGCTGCAGAGGCCGCCCTGAATATTCTGCAAATAGACGCTGGAGCAATGTGAGTAAAGATCTGACAGAAACGCGCTGTGGATGGTTGTAATATTGATTGGCAATAAACTTAATAATCATTTAATCTTTGAAGTTATTATTTATAAAAGCAAACATGGCAGAAATGCACTATTTCCAGGTTCCTTAAGTGTGAATATTTTGACATGATTGAACACGGTTAGCTGCAGCCCTAAAGTGAACCTGACCTAACATTTTTAGCAGTGCAGAGCTGTGCAGCAGTAGTAATCAATTTGTTTTTAGTAACTGTCTAGTAAACAAATACCAAACATTATCTTTTTTCTGGACCTTCATTTTTTAATAGTGTAATTTCTATTTTAAGATTTATTTATTTATTATTATTCCTATTTTTTCAGCATTTGAGCTACATTGTGAAACGTGCCATATAATGTTTATTGTTATTATTTATCGAAATGAATATTTTATTTAATCAAACTGAATATATTTTTGATTCATTGTGTTGGATGAATAAAATAGGCAAATTGAAGTGTCAGAAATTAGCACAAGTTAATTAATCAGCTAAGTAAATGACAGATGAATCCATCATGATAGTCGCTGACAGTCTGTGGTGATCCGCTGCAGCTTTGATGTGATTCCCAACAGGAACGTTCCTGTGAAGCCGGAGAGTAATGGTGATGCACCAGAACCAAACAACCACCCCAACTCAGTGGGAATACTGCAGGTGTGTAAGCCGTAGTGGATTCCCTGTGTATGCACGGTGAATATATGGTTTATAAATGTTGAGTAAATAATATACTAGCCCTTATTTTTTCTCTTTTTTCATGGTAGGAGCTGGCGTTGCAGAGAGGGTGGCGTCTTCCTGAATACACAGTTTTAACAGAGGCTGGTCCGCCGCACAAGAAAGAATTCACTGTTACTTGTCGAATGGAGTCCCTGTCAGAGAAGGGTATGAGTCATTCATGTAAAATGCATCAAAGTGGCTGTAACTCTAATTCATCCGTCCCGTTCTCACTCTCTGTCTCTTATTTTGACAGCTACAGGAAACTCGAAAAAGTCAGCAAAAAAGGCAGCAGCAGAGAAAATGGTGGCAAAGCTTCAAAGTCTGTCTGGCTGCTCTGAAATCACATGGGTATGTCAAATATTTCTAGCATTCTTCTAGCGACCTCTGAAGGCAGCAGCAGCGTTTCAGAGTTAAATGAGGAGTTTTTTTGTAACATCTC
This sequence comes from Decapterus maruadsi, assembly GCA_030347415.2. Classification (NCBI taxonomy): domain Eukaryota; kingdom Metazoa; phylum Chordata; class Actinopteri; order Carangiformes; family Carangidae; genus Decapterus; species Decapterus maruadsi. The sequence goes on along the minus strand of CM064902.1, from coordinate 15,459,601 downwards.
ACGTCTCTTTTTTTCAGACGCCTAAACCAAGCGTGCGATTTGAGAACTTGAGGAACTCGTCGGCAGAGAAGATGTCTTTACTGAGGAGGAACCCCCTGAGTATTCCCAACACAGATTACATTCAGATGATGTTGGAGCTGTCTAAGGAACAAGGCTTCGAGGTCACATACTTTGATATTGGTGAGACGGCCCACACTGCATCTGTGTTTGTGATGATGAGTGTTTCCAATCCAGCATGGCTCCTGTTTTCCTCAGTCCTGTCTCAGCTGTCCTCAGGACAGAGGCTGATTAAGCAGATTATTAAGTAGAAGGTTTATGAATGCAACTGCAGTCCCAATTTTAATTGTGGCATCAGGGCATGATTAAAAACAAACAAGCAAAAAAAACAACATTAAGAAGATAATTATGATCCAGTACATAATAGATCAAATCATATTTGGGGTAATAATGAAATCTCTAAGTAGTGTATAATTTTGTTTTGATTATTAGTACATGCTTCAAATTATACAGACACTTGATAGCTTTTATTTATTTATTTATTTTTTACAGAATTCTCTCACTCTGTTGGTGCTGTTGTTTGTGTTTCCACCAAGCTAGAATTTAAGTACAGAGGAAAAACTGGTTCTGATTGGAGATTTGAAGGATTGTTATTTATAGTTATATTTTAATTAAAATATTGATTACATCTACACATAGTGACAATATAAGAGGGTCGGACCTACAGAGAGTTGAAAGAATTGTCTGTGATGGCAGCGACAGAGGTGAAGGTGCACTGAACTGAATGTCACACCCCTAAAGAAAACAGCTTTATTCATATTCACCTTTTGTGTCACATGGCGTGTTTTTGTCTTTTTTTGCAGATGAGCTGACCGTGAACGGACAGTACCAGTGTTTGGCAGAGTTGTCCACCTCCCCCGTCACCGTGTGCCACGGCACCGGCATCTCCTGCGGTAATGCGCACAACGACGCGGCCCACAGCGCCCTCCAGTACATCAAGATCATGGCCTCCAACAAGTAAAACGCCACCGAAGTCAACGAGCCACTTCACCCACATTTCCACATTATGTCATCAGCTGATGTCTAGTCATGATGAGGCTGTAGGTTGTTCTTCCCACGTAGTCTTCCTGCCCATGGACAGTGTGAGGTCAGGTCTATTTTTTTAGTTCATGTAAATGTTACAAAAGCAGATCATGTTCCTGAGTATAAAAGGCTCATCACCGTGAATCATACACATGAAATCACATTTACATTTTTTGTCATCAGGAACTTAATAAACCATCATATTTTATATAAGACATGAATTATGTGAAGAAGAACTTCATGCGTGTAAATAATTATGGAACGCTTCCTCTTAACTTTTATTTTTTACATTATTAGCTGAAGCTGTTTTGCTTTATTTATTTTTTACGATGTTGGGAATGATTGGCCTTTTTTTCTTTTAAAAAAATAGGATGGAGATGCTTTAACGTTCCAGGTGACTTCATTAAATTTTTTATTCCACATAGTTTTCCTCTCCAGCAAAGAAAACCAATAACCTTTAATTTGCTTCAGAGATCCCCCGCCTTCTAGTTGGACTTAAATAAGCAATTGTCACCTGAAAATGGAAGTGAATTGAAGAGGAGAGATTATTCTGGCTTTTAAAGTCGAAAGAATGATCTATGCTTTGATATGCAACGGGGCAATTGAATCATTTATTTTTCCTATTTCCTCTTTCCCATCTGTCATAATGCAGTCTACAGTACAATCCCTGCTGTTGCTGTCTGGTTGACTCAGAGCAGGTGACGCGTGACTTTATAAGCCTTGTCTCTCTTTGTTGCAGTGTGCCTCATAGAACCTAGAAGTAAAAAACCTGTGACGTATTAAATACATTTACTGACTAGTGTCCTCGAGCAGGAACATCATGTGTAAAAAAAAGCTAGGAAATAAACCCAACCTCTAAATGTTAACGAGTGCTGGTGTCTGTGAATGATCAATAGACAGTATTGAGAGAGCGAGATCTGCTGCGGTGCTTTCAGGAGCTGTTGCAGCGTTATTGAATGAAATGTCTCTCGTGGGAGCCGACCGCTTGACAGCCATCAATTTATGAGGCAGCACGTTCTGCTGTATTAGTACAAAGGCAATTACATCAGGGCCTGTGCACGGGTTCATTCGCTCCTGATTTGTGTGGTTTTGTAAGGAGGAGACATGAAAGCTCAAAGCTCACTACACAGAGTGAGGGTAGAAGAAATGTATTTGAAGTTTGAAGTGTATCTGAGTTTGTTTTGTGACTTATTAACTATAAATTCCCAGAATTTCAGCCTGAACAACAAAAGGGAAGCACCTGATAATTGTTTTTCTGGCAAGAATTGTGATTGATATAATTTGGATAATTGTGCTCTATGTTGTATTAAAGAAGACACATGTGTAAACATAACTGACTAATGTGTGACTGAAGTGCACCTTTCATAATTACATACTGTAACAATCTAAAGATTACTTCATTCATTATTATACTATTCTAGTTCATTTCAAATGATAAACTGCTGCACAAATGACGATCTCACCTCTTTTATCAGATCATCACAAAATCATGTTCATACATCTCATACACGTCTCAGATTTTAAAAGGAGCACAGAGAAGCTCTCCCTGTTCCTGCTGTCACTCTGCACAGTGGAGCTCCGACATCCACACATAAAAGATAAGAGTAGTTTCTCTTTTTTTTTTTTACAGTTAGAGCTGAAAAAATAAGTTGAATATTTGCAGTTCTGGCTTTTTAAATGTGTTGCTTTACTTTTTTATGATTTTTATAATCTGTATATTTAAGGACACAACTAGACCACTTAGGGCATCTTTTTTTTTTCAACTGAAAGATGATTCAATATAATCAATGACAATGACTTTTTGAATTTTCATAAAATATAAACCACTCATTCTGCATCGTCTTGAGTTTTACAGTTTTATTAGAACAAGCACTATGTAGCAGCAGTGTACAGTGTTCATGGAGAGATATGTACTTTGTTAAAATTGCACTTAGAAGGTACCCATTAGGAAACAGATTGGAAAGAAACTGAGCGACATGTGACACATGTCAGTCCAAAACAAAAACTAAACATGAGAGCCCGATTGAGAAACCAAAAAACGTCTTCTTTTTTTTCTTCTTTTTGTCATAAGGCATCTGCAACATTCATTGGCAGGCTAAGTTGTCTAGACATGCAGGTAGAACAATGGACGAAGAAAGCACGAGAAGGTTTCATGATTTTTTTTTTTTTTTTTTTACTACAGTCTGACTCTATGATACCACACACTACGCAAAGCATTTACCCCAACCTCCGCTCATCATCACACCCACTGCTGGGATTCAGTCTTGTTCAACAAAATCACTGATGTAGGAGGAGAAAGGAATCCGCTTTTTTTGTTTTTTTTTGTTTTTTGCAGTAGTGACCCATCTTCTAAAAATGTGCTGTATTTACAGTGATGTACTGGTTACATGTTGGGAGTAGCAGAGCAATGCAGGAGCTCTTTGAACACTGCAAGCGTTTTACAGTCAGAGAAACCTTTTTTTTTTTAATAACGTTTAACATCAAAGACATTTCCCTCAACATTAGTTTGTCCACAGCTAACTCCTCAGTACAGTTTATCATCTGTAGGCAGGTGGAGACTGGAGATTGACTTGTTAATGGCATACCTTCTTCTTGGCATGGTGGGGGAGGGGGAGGGGGGGGGTGTCCTCATCAGTGGTGTGTTTGTGAGGCATTAATAAATGCATTAAGGCACAGCAAGTGAAACTGATGCTGACGAGTCGTAGCAATGATGTTTGTGATCGGGGGATAAAAAGCACATAACATGTTTTTAAAAAAAAGAAAAAGAAAAAAAATATGGATGCAAAGCAGTGCTATCTATTTTTTTTCTTCTTTTTTTTGGTTTGTAATCTACAGTACTATGTGAACAGTGCACACAGGATGGATTTGCTTCACATAGTTTCCACTCCACATATAATATACACTCACTCTCTCGCTCAGAGTCCTCACCCTGGACGAGGGGGGGGGGGGGGGGGGGGAAAAGAAATTAAAATGTGCTCTGGTACACGACATGTGGCTGCTTGCAATGTGTTGGGGTTGATTTCCATCAAAGGCCCCAGTGTTATATTTTCTTTACTCTGTAACACAAAAGGAGGCAGGAAGGGGAGGAGGGGGACTAGTTAAAACATTAAAGCTAATCTGCTTTGCAATAAATATAGAAACTTCAAATAAGTAGTAAGTGGTGCTTTGCAGAAGCCCACGTCATAGCAGTAAAGTCTCTGGGGAACCAAGTTACACACATTAAAATATCAGCTTCAATCTCCAATGTTCGTACAGTGTAATTGTTACTGTACAGATGTGTTGGGCTTGTCCATCTAAAACCATCCTCCAGTGTCCTGAAGCTGCAGTGTCACGGGATGACCTGCAGGTGTCTCTGGTGTTTCATAACGTTACACAGGAGGCTGAATGAGTCATGGTTTGCAGATATTTATTTTTGATTGATGAATTAATCATAAGATGTATTACCTGCTGTGGTAGTAATTAATATTATCTAGGTTATTTACCAATAAAATAAAACAAATATTTGCTGGTAAAAGATTCAAAAAATGCCAAGAGATATATTGTTATATTTATATATATACACACACACACACACACACACTATATATTAAATTAACATTTTTGGTTGGTAGTCAGAACTAAGATTCTATGCATGAGGCATCACTTTGGAAAGTGTGATGGGAATTTATCATTAGCTTTGACAGAAAATGACTGATTTATTGATTAAACCGTGTTCATTAAAGGGGGATCAATAGTGGTGTGGCTGGATGTAGAGTAAATGAGGGTTTGGCCTTGTAGTGGAAATATAGGACTGTTTTACTCATGTTTCACCGTCAGCTCTAATTATAGAGCACAAACATGTCTCAGAGGGCATCATGACCTCCACAACCTACTACTCCGTCTTTTCTTAGGACTCCCCACACTCTAGATGACTTCACATCTAATGTTTGAGAGGCCGTTATGCTGCTGAAACCAAATACATTTACCTGCATTTACCGCTCTGACTGAGACTGGATTCGCCCACGATACATGGAAGGAGTTACATATGTATTTATGTAACCATGTGACTCAGGAGCTGGTTTCATGTAACCATGCAGAGGGGGCCGGGAGTAGTGGCTGAAGGGAGGACGAGGCCCAGTCGGGGGAGGGGGAGGGGGGGGCTTTGAAGTAAAATGAGTAGCTTCCCAAGAGAGAGTACTGCTATCACACAGATTCAACAGTATTAAAAGGCAAGAATAAATAAAATCTGCCAATTCACATAGTACTTTTACACTAAATTCTGAGTCCCAGATATTTTATAAAAATACCTCTTTTTTTCTACAATAATTGATGACATAGTAAATACGGCTTAATGCCAGTGAAAGCTGCTCTCTAAACATGCACGGTATCGTAGGTAATCAAAAAATGTCTACCTCATAGACTAGTCTAACCCAAACGGCTGTCGGAAATCAAATGGCTTCGACTAAAAAGCGCTAAATCGTGTGACATGTCGTTTTAAGGCAAGGACATACTCAGAAGTCAAAGGAGCTGAGGGTAGATCTACATAGGAGTGGGTACGACTGTTGCCCCGACAACCCAGCTTGGACAAGCACAATGAAGGTGATCCTACGGGATGTTTCCATGGATGGATGACCGTGTGGCGGCGCCACAGACCCCTCCACAGGGGTCACTGGGCATCGGGCCATCCCTCAGCTCTGCAGCCGCTCCTTTCCATGCACGCCACTGTTTTGTTTTTTTTGTTTTTTTTAACGCATCAACCTTGTTTCTCTCAACACCTCATTGTGCATAGGTAACAGCCTCCTTGTCTGCGATGACGATATGGTTGACAGAAGAATCCATTTGCTACCACAGGCTCACTGTAGGTTCCATATTGATGAAGCCGGGGTTCTTGCGGAGCTCCCAGTACATGTTGTTGGAGACCCACCGCTCCCTGTGATTGGCGTCCACCACTTTCCTGGAAGAAAAGACACGAGCCACAGTTGTAAGTTGATAAACCAGAAGAAAACACAGAAGCACCATCGGGCTCATGTCACCCTGGCTGTTAAACATGTTTTCTGCAAGCACAAATTTCCTGATCACACACACACACACACACTAGTGCACAGAGAAAAAAACTGAGGCAACAGAGAAGTCTCATGTAAGAGCCACATCCACCACGTCATTGCACTGGAGTTAATGTACAATAGTACTAGGTTCTTTAAGATCAATAAATACAATAAAATACTGTGTGAAACGTAGCCCTGAAGAAAGACAATTACCGGTATACTCCTCTATACACATTGAGTGCTGCCTATTATATATGTATATGGCAAGAATGACAGTAAATTCAACCTTGATAACAATAAAAACAATATAGCAATACCATATGAGGTGAGATGTAGAGGTAGATTGTTTGCAAATTTCACTACAGTGATGTAAATGTCAGATCAAATGTAAATTTAAACTTTATTTTGATTAACTGATGATTTTTATCTTTCTTATTTAGATAGTAAGGGTAGTTTAATTCCCTTTTTCATTCAGGATTGATTCATTGATTTAATTTCTGAGGTTTATTAATGAAGAATGAGACAGTAAATGATGTTTTACAGACACGTGATGAGTCAGTGGTAAAATGGGTGTTAACGGCAACAACAGCTGCTGTGGTGTTCTCGTAGGCAGAAGTGTTAGAAAGATATTCAAATAAATACGCGAAGAAATGTATATGAAGGGAAATACGCTGTCAAGTCTGAGAACGTGCGTAGAACAAGGATGATCTCAAATGTTTACAGTTTGTATAAAGGTATTTGAGGTCAAGTGGTCACTTCAAGGTCACACATGCGCTTTCTTACATCACAAAGTGACAAATCTGTCGCGTCGTCGTCTTGCATTCAAATTGTTGCAAAACTTGGAGCTGTGGAAATGAGACAGCAGAGCTTTTGCATCACAAGAAGTGTTGCAAGCAAAAAAAAAAAGGCGCATGAATTTGTCACAATGTGATTCAGCAGCACATTTGTGAACTCGGAGTGACCGACTCCAGAGATTGTGGTGACAGAGTTGTGTTTGTGCAGGAAAAAAGACATAAATCTGAGCGTATGTTGAATTACACGTCTGTTAGCCGTCACTGTGTTTGTGTTAACATCAGTCTACACTTTGGTGAATATTTTCGCATTTTTCTCTGAGATTCCAGGAGTTTTTTGTTTATTTTGTGACTTTGGATATAGAACAGAGCGACGGGAACGCACAATTTTATGAATATCTTTGTGTTTCCAGACAGTTCCCGTCATGAACCCACACAAAGGTTTACACACATCTGCCGGCTGGTCCCTGTGCTTACTTGAAGAAGCGTGGCTCCTGTTTGATGTTGTTCTCCTCGTTCCACTTCCTCCTGGCTCTCTGCATGTCCTCGATACGCTGCTTCTCAGAGGACGCCATCTCCAAGTTCCCTTCTTCAAGGTGCCTGCGCGACACAAACAGCACACTTCAATCAACACAAACCAGGTAGCGACACACAAAGTGTATAACACAACTCAATATTCAGCTTTTTTTTAGCTGGACACCATTGGCAGATTAGATGGATATCACGCTGTTATCTGGGCTTATCAAGGCTGCTGAGAATGTGATGGTGCACCTTTGATCAGGCCTGAATCTGGCGTCGGTACGCGGCAAGACGTCTTTCAGCTCGGGGCAAAGCTCATTCAGTTCAATGGCAAACCTGGTGAAGCCATAGTACAGCTCATAGTCTGTGGGCATGGATCCTGGCAAGGACAGAAAGAGACAGACAATCAGTTTTGACAGGATAGATATCAATGTATTTTCTACTGGAATGCATCAGAGAATAAAATCTATACATGTCTCCCTGTCTGTTGCTTAAAGTCTTTCAGTGGACCAGTTACACCTGACACATGACGCCTACCTGGCCTCCAGATGCATTTAGCAGAAGGTGGGACACCACAGTAAAGGCCCTCGTGCCATTTTCCAAAAAGCCTGTGGATGACTTTTCCTTCTTGATCCATCACGAATCCTTGAACCTCATTTACATTTGAGCTCCAGTAGTTTCCCTAAAAAACAAAGACAGCGCCGTTAGCTCAGGTGTAAAGTATCCTATGAGGCTTACCTTACCACCTTGAATATGCTAATTTATTTGAGAAGCAAATATTAAAATATGTTGTAGATCGTATTTAGGACTGATGATGTTGTGTTTGAGTTAAAGTTTAGCAAAAACCTTTCATTCACTTCAGTTCAATTTGTCCAGTTGATTTATCCATGCAGTGATCTCTGGCCCAAGTCATGTTAACAATTTTCTATATAAATGCCTATAAATGAAATTTCATTGAATCCTTATCTGCCTTTAATTTATTTATTTTTACTCTTTCGCTACTTGAACTGTGAAACGGGCATGAAGTTACCCTGTGTGGTGATAAAAAAGGCCTTAAAATCTTAATTTGGTGCAGACTGCAGGAACCCTGCCGAGGGGGCTCTGCTGTACCTTGACGAAGGTGAGCTTGCAGAGGCAGGCACTGCTCTTTGTGTTTCTGATGGTGATCTCCCCGTAGTGTTCGATCCACCGTCGGCCACTGAGGATGTTGTGTACACAGGTTGTCACTTTGTTCCATTCATATTGATCTCCAAACCTAGGGAATAACGCAATAACAGCTGATCAGCCCGAGGCGCTGGTGAACATCACAAGACCTGAATCCTCATTCTGTTCACTTTAATATCCGTTTTATATCCACACACTGATCCAGAGGAAAAAAGACAGAAAAAAAGGAGCCTCTTCTGTGGTCCCAGATTTTCAGCGTTCATGTCTCAATGATTTTGTGTGATATAAATAGCATTACACGCCTCCTCAAACCTCCCATTGAAGGACATTATTCATGGACTGCTTCTCCCCGTGGACTCCTCTGCAGCACACGGATGGGTGAGACATTTGTATTTTTAAGAGCCGTCACAGCACAAGTACAGCACCGGTAAAATAATTTGTTGTCAGGTTTAAGAGGAGTCAACCAGTCGCACACAGCTGGTGCCGACTCACATATATCAGAAAAACCAGTTTCTCTGTCATAATTATAATTTGGATGCTAATGTGAACACAATTTAGTCACAAAATGGTGATTACAATAATATGGGTGACAAGGAGGAAGCATCAGAAACGCTGTTAGGTTTTAACAGCTACACAGACCATCTGGATCAAAGTTACCTGGGAATCATGAGATTCACAGTCCCGACAGGTAAAATCTCCATTGATTTCCCCCAGAATTTGTTTTTCCATCTCACATCTGAAAAGGAAAAGGAGAAAAAAAAACTCATTAGAATTAAAGTAGAAAGCACTGACATTTTTTTCACAAATCCTAAAAAAAAGGTAAAATAAGCTATCTCTGTTTCTTCTGTAAACAGTCAGCTGGATATTAAAAAGGCTAACTGAGTCATGTCGGCGCCTGTGATAAGCCACAGCTCCCATGAGGAGGATCCCTCACTAATTAGTCAGGTAACCTACCTTGCCAGAAGGTGAAGTTCTTAGACTCACAGTGGCAGGCGGAGATGGGAGGGTGGTGGCTCACCTGTGAGACGAGATCAAATAAAAACTCTGACAGCTGTTGTTGTTGTTATTGGGTTTACACATTATCTACATATATTACAGTCATTTTGCCAAGCAACAAAAAAAATATAATTAAGGTTCTTACACCTGAAACCTTGACATTTTGTCTGTTTTATCTGTGATCGTGACCTGAATATTTCAATCAGTCACCTTCACCTTTGGGAAATAATTGTAATGCACATTTTTCTCTATTCAGACCAAACAAATACTCAATGGATCAAGAAGAAGATCAATGAATAATGGATATGACCGTAAAGTGCAGCTCTGGTTAACTGTACACCCAAGTTATCAAGAGTGCAACCTTTAAAAATTCAGTGTCATGTGAAACAGAGTTGCACACATGCAATTCAAATTAGAGTATCCTTGAATGATCTGATCGCAGCGGGTTGACAAATGCAAGAGAAGACAAGAGTTACGGCCAAAAAGATGAATTCGTCTTACCTGTTCTGAGAAAAAACAGAAGCCCTTGTCTTCTCGAATACATTCATAAGTCTCTCCGAGTAGCGGGTTGAATGGCTTACTTCCTGCTCTGTAGTAAGTGGATGAGTAGCCTGAGACGGCGAAAGCGGCGACGAGAACCTGTCGGAGAGTCAAAACAAGACGGCCAATGTAAATGAGACAGGATTAACCTGCTCACATTAACAGGCTTTGAGAGGAGTAAGACAAACATTAGTATGCACTGGACACTATCACGAAGGACGAAGACAGAGAAAATCAGGAGGATCCAAGGTGAACAGCTGCATTGGAGCGTAGTGCCGCCTCTCTGAGTCGGGGACTATTTATCCTGGCTTATGTTTGGCAATGTCACCTCATATATAAACAAACAGATGTGATGGACACGTAAACACAGCAGCAAAGTCAAGTTGAAAATTGCCTTTTTGTCCCCAACTCTGCTACAGAGGCAAAAGAAAGCAACTGGTCGCTCCGTGAGCAGCAGTGACGGGTCACGCTGTTCAGACTTGACACCTCAGCAGATTAACATCTGATCCGACACAGAGCTCTTGCTGCATCCTCGCTGACTTCTTTACCATGCGTTCAAAGGGATCCTCCGTCTCGGCGGCCTTGTCCAGCAGCTCGCTGTACTCCATCTCTTCACACATGCGCTGCAGGGTGTTGAGGGGCTCGTTGAGCTCCACGGGCATGGACACTTTGGACAGGTCCTTGCCGATGTTGTTCCTCAGGATGTTCCAGAGGTTGATGTTGCTGGTGTCGGGACACGGCGCTGGCAGGCAGGTGCGCCGCCCGTTACGGAAGGAACAGCCAGCAAAGTCTCCGTTGGCCACTAGGAAATAAAAAAAAACACATCACCTCATTAACAATAAACTATGTGCTGCAACATTATCATTATTATTATATCATGGAAACTTTGCTCTTAATAATAAAATAAGAAGAATTGTATTTATTATATGGAGCACTTTCAAAAATCTAGGACACAAGTTGATAAATAAAATAAAATACAGAATCTAATCAAATGCAAAACTTTTTTTGGGAACAATGGGGAAGCTGCAACAATGAGATGATTTATTGTTTAGTATCTGTTCATTATTGTCACTTTTCAATCAAAACTGTCAAAAATGCTTCACTTCCAGTGTCTAAACTTAGAGGCTTTTATTCACAGCGGCATCAACCTCCCACGGTTTTTCTGTGTGTTCATTGCTCGGCACATAAAACAAGACTTTAAAACAAATGAGCTTGGGGTGTCGTATAGCTCAGTGGGTTGAGCAGGCACCCCACATACAGAGGCTATAGAGGCCCTGGTTCGATTCCACCCAGCGGCCCTTTGCTGAATTGTCTCTCTCCAACTTTCCTGTCCATTAAAGGCATAAAAGAGCTCAGAATCAACTACATCTCTAATCTAGATAAGCAGTCTTTCTTTCTATGAGATCATGGTAATAAGATGAAGAACTTGATGCAGGTGATACAGGATTTAAGTGACGTAAATTTCCAATAAATTTCAGATTAAGCAAGTTATGAAGACCCAAATTATATGGAGTAATCCTGGTGCTTATGACTGCTTGGATATCGAGTGTTGCCTTTATTCACGTGAAGTGAGAGTCAATTAAATATTTACAGCTGTTGATCAAAGTCATCACCTTGGACTCTGGGATATTACCATTTTCCAGACACTTTGTGAATGAATGATGAATCAGCTCTCGTTAATTGAGAAAATAATCATAATCAGCACTATTAGTGGAAATCAGATGCATTAACTGTGACAGGATAAAATCAGCTCATCAAAATTAAAGAGAACATTTAGGTAAAATCAGGATGAGCTCACTGTTAAAATCATGTTAAGAGGGAAAGTTTAATTTGGTTAATGCAGTCGTCTTCCCGAGGAGAAGTCATTCCAGAGCCTCGAGATAAAAAGCCTCTATCTCCTCAGGTCATTAGCCTGGCGCAATGCAGACGCTGGAACAGATAAAATATGTCTGCCTGAGGATCTCAGGAAGCTTCATACGGGCTGGGATGAGAGTAAAAAGTCAGGAAGAGAGTGAGGATCCAGGGCACTAAACACAATCAATAAGATTTTAAAATCAGACCTAAAGCACCGAAGGAAAGCCAGTGTGAGGAGGCCAACAGGTGTGATGTGTTCAGTTGCTGGAAGGTTTACAGCAACCTCATCAAATACACAGTGAAGACAGTGGCCCTGTGTGAAAAATGTGTGATAAAATTTTAATACTTTCTTTTATTTACTTTTTTATGCTATTCCTGATTATTCCAGTCTCCTTGAAATGATACGACCAACCCCCCGCCATGTCCTTTCCCAGACGACTCCAGACTTGTACTGAAACCCGGTGTTTTCATCATCATGAGATATTATCCATCACTGTGTGGTATGTGACAAAGATGGAGGAGGGAGATCCCATCCCTGCTCACGCAGAGAGCTTTCATAAAGCCTAAGAGAAGCCCTTGGCACAGAGCAACACTGCAAAGTCAACTGCCTCAGCCGCACGGATAAATGAGCTCGCCAGTGCCAGAGCGCACGTCTCTGTGTGGGAAGCACAGTTGATCCGCTGAGCGTTGATCCTCTCCTTTATTATTATTATTATTCCCCCCCTCCCTATTTCTAAAATAGAGAAGTACAGATGCTTGGTGTGGGGCTCGCGGAATTGGACCTACTTTGTCTGGAGACGTTATCAGTCACGCTGGCGTTGTCCTCGGAAATGTTATCGCTCACATCGCTGACATATGACTCATCGTCTGAGCCCTGTTAGGGGGAAACAGGTAGAGAGCGGAGAGTGAGTCAGTGCAGTCGAGTACAAGGCAAACTCTGATCAGAACAGAGCGGCACGCAGCATCGGCTTCACACGTACACACATACAACAGTCGCTGCAGTTTGCCAGTGGCTACCAAACTGCAGCAGTCATCGGCTATCTGTCCCACTGCAGCAGTCATGAGATGAGACACTGCAGCATTTTCATACTTTATATATAGAAAAACACAACGAGGGGCCACTGATACCGCTGAAGACGAGCATATTGTTGCCACTTGATGTAATAGCCCTCTATTATAGTCGCCTGCTGCTAGTGGAGGTTTCGGCCCGCAGTCTAACACACACAGGTCTGGATGTGTCTGCTGTAAGGAGCTACAGGATAGAGATGGAGGCGGGCTGATGAATTTCCTCTGAGAGCAATCCCTCAACATGGGTCAATGCATGCCTGGGGAGCAACAATGCTGGATGGCTGTTCAGAGGCCACATATATTTGGATCAGGGTGTTCACGGGAGTTAAAAATGGGAACACGGCAGAAATGATTGTTTCGGGTGATGGGCCTAACTGCCGTTTTAACAAAGCGAGAGGGCTGCAAATCAAGAGACAGGGCAGTCAGAAGAGGAGTGTTATTATTCTGAGACACAACTGAAGGATTAGGCCTCAGGGCAGATTTAAAAAAAATGAAGAAATAAAAAAATAAAAAGCCGTCTGTGTACATGAGTTTGTTTGATTTTCTGTTATAAGCTATCTTGGCTTTTCCTGCTGCCCTCATTAAATGCTGACTAATTTCTACACCACACCCAGCCATTACAGTGACGTTTTATCTGGCTTCCCAGCAGCAGGGCTACTCTAACACCCCCCTCCCCACACACACAACCCTCCCTCCTCTCCTTTTTGAGCAACTCCTGCTCATCCTCAGTCCATACCGCCGTCTCAACTGTCCCCCTCCGTTATACCTCGTTCTCCGACGAGCTCGCAGACAGAAGCACTTCCTGGGCATCAAAGAACTCCGAGACAGACTCTGACATGGACAGTCGGCTCTCATTAGAGGCCTGCTGAGTCAGAGGGATCCCCATCTGTTCGCTGGCCTGCAGGCAAACACATGCAAACACACGAGATGTTCACTGTTCCTTGCTCTAGTGACAGTTTTAAGAACCAACACAGACCCGGACGAACACAAAACACCACGAGAAGACAACATCGTGCAGCATGTGTATCCTTGCCAGAGGGCAACCCCCCATCCATTACTAATTAGTCATTTTTTTCTCCATTAACCTTGGTGTCAGGTTCTGCATAAAATAGTGATCTATTAAGCTTACCTGCCAGAGTGTTCTGGAAATACCATCAATCACAGGAATCAATACTGCAATTGACAAATGCAGGAAGCAAACACTCCGACTACCGGGCCCGGCCCCGCAGGGCTGGGTGTTTTAGCAACACAGGGGTCAGAAATTAGCTCCGTCAGTGACAGACTGACCACAGTGACCTACCTCGTCAGGCGTGGAAATGATGTTCACGCTGACAACTTGTTCACTCAGGACAGATTCAGAGTGGATGCGGTTGAGTCGAGTGCGAAGCTCTGCATTTTGGGACAGGGCCTGGAAGACAGAGAGAGTGCGTTGTTTTTCTGCAGCCCCTATGAAACAGTTTGTTGATACTGTGGCATGACACCATGTACAGAAACATCTCTTGCAGGAATGTTTGTGTGCCTGGTTTTTATCAGTGGCTGGATGGATTAAATGATCTCCGCGCTACACCTGGAAAACATGTGTGTGAAAGTATTAACTCTAATCCCTGTACATCAAAAGAATATCAAATGTCCTGCTTCTTACTTGGTTCTTTTTAGTTGTGAAAAATGCTATTAATTTGACCAATGGTTAAGTATAATTAGAAGTAGCATGTTAAGTTACTCATTAAGCAGCTACATCACTGACAGTGAAGAATATTATAATATTTGTTTAAAAAAGGGTTAGAGTATTTTAGCCTCTTTCAGCTCCTTGTTTTGGTTTTAAAAAGGACCACATTTGACTGGTTTGGTTTATTTTCACAACCAGCTGTTGAACACAGTGACACTATTAGAACCTTAAGATACAAATATTTTTTCTTAGGAACTGGCGGAGTCTAATAGCAAAGCTAAAAAAGGAAAGTCAGGATCAGAACGACGCAGCACAAATTAGCCTCATGGTTGTTTAGGTGAGATAATAATAATAATACATAGCTAAAAGTTGGGTTTACAGCTTGTTAACACTGTCACCACAAAATATTTAATGCATGTCAACAAGTAATAAAGTATTTAAAAAAAAACATTATTAAGACAATAATTCCAACTTCCTCCCTGGAGGGATTAAAATAATTGACATCAGCAGATGTAGCCATAACAACCACGACTCCTGACCACAAACTTCCCACAGAGCTTTGCGATTAACAAACCTGACCTCCTGCCTGTGACAACATTGCCACACAAGCGTCCAATTAAGCACAAAGCAGAGATAAAGCGGCAGAAACATTTCACTGAAATCATGTCAACTGTTAGCAGAGGAACAGTCCAATTAAATCACTGGGGTAGAGAGACAGCCCCAAGGAGCGCGGTTAATGAACTACTGTGCACGTTTCTCTCTCTCTCCCTCCCCAATTAATACAGGAAAAAGATGATTGGACTCCTCACGACTCACTTGCCTCTGTTCTCATCTCAACTCATCATCTTTTTCTTTAAAAAAAAAAAAAAATTGTGATTACCATGACTGCTCGGAATAACCTGCAGCGTGTGTGTTTTATCCGACAGCCCGTCACAATGAGCTTATCTCAGAACACGACAACTACTGTACAAAATGAGTGAGAGTTAAAAGACACCGAAGCACCACTGCAGTAATTCCCTGAGTAATTATATGTTAAACAGCATCAGACTGAGCATTAAGACTATAAAGTAGCAAAAGACAAAAGGTTTCGATTAACTAATAGCTCGACTAGGCAGAGGAATCATGGGTAATGGTTAAAAGCGGCTCATTACCTGCGACAGAGACTTCCTGAGGGAGTTGATCTGGGCCGACTGGTCGGACTGCTCCTGGTCGGACAGAATCTGTTTGATCCTTTCTTTCTCTATGGCCACAGTGTTGAAGGCCGACTTCAGCAGAGAGTGGACTGTAGGGACAGAGCAAGATGGTAAAAATTACTTTCACAGTAACAGTTTCCCTCGGTTGCTCAGTCACCATCATCATTATCCTCGAAAACACTCTGTGAACATCTCATGTCTATTTTCTTCATCATACATTTCACGTACGTAGCTGTAACTTAGAAACTTCAAACACTGCTTTTAATGCCTGATTTTAATCCTGTGCTGCTTTGCACCCCAAATGTATCTCAACGAGAACTCTGTGTGTCTAACAATTTTCAAAAATACGCCGCATATAGAAAGTCTTCTACTGTACACTCAATACCCCAAATGACTAAGCAAAAAGCAGAATTTCTTTGTGGAATGAAAACTGAAATATCACACTGACATAAGTATTCAGAGCCTTTTCTGTGACATTTGTGAAGACGGACTCAGGCGAGATGATCAAGAAGCGAGAGGTCACTGTGGCTGAGCTCCAGGAATCATGTGCTGTGTGAGGGGAGAAACGTCTTTACTGACCTGGGCTTCATAGCTGCATGAGCTCCAGGTGGAAGTGAAGTTTCAGGCTGAAATAAACAAGATTGTCTGGTCTGATCTGATGACAACGTACTCAACTTGTCCTTCCGGAGGTTTGTCCCACCTCCACACAGGATCTCCTGAGCTCAGCCAAAGATCCCCCAGTGTGTTTGGCTAATCTGCGGATTTGTTTGAAATCTATCTAAACATCAGACCGCTTGTGGTTAATGTCCTTCTTTTTTTTCCCGCAGACTCATGACTTCTTTGAGTCCACCATTATCATAACTGACAGAAACTACTGCCTTCGCTGCTGTTGGAAAATAAGATCCATTTTGTTGTAAACTCGAGAGCTGTCCTTTAAGATTTACATATGTAATGGGGCATTGGGGCATATCTCGCCTGATAACACCCTGGTAACGCTGCAGCCATGCAAACCGCCTGCCGTAGATACCTTTCTGGGCGATGGTGCAGAATTCCTCCTGAAGTTTAATGTAGTCACTGGCACACTCGACGCTGTCCGTCAGCCGGGAGACAGGGGGCTGAAAGTCCACCAGCTCGGCACACAGGTTGGGGTTGGATGAGTGGAGGCGGACAGGGGACATGCTGGCAGACAGAGGGACCTGCAGAGAGATGGGGACCACACAGGACCTGTCAATCACCTGCAAGGCACAAAACTGCTGATGTGTTGTGCGTCTGAGATCCAAAACACAACGGCGTCTACTCGTCGTAGTTATAGAAATGTACATAGTAAAGAGGATTTATTCTGTCACTAATGTCGGGGGTTGGTTCAAAAAACACAACGTATAAAAACACATTTAATCTTTTCAGGAAGCACAGATTAATATATTAAGTAAAATATGGGTGAATTAGCAATGACGGAGAAATCATTACTCAGGCAATGACACACCACAGTAATAAGTGCCAATTGCTGTGTAGAACAATTAAACAGCAAAAGAAAAGGAACAAACGCACAAAAGAGGACATAAAAAAGGTGAAAAACTATTTTCTCTCAGCTGTACCTGTTACAACAGGGTACAGAGAGCAACGATTTTCATTTAATGGAGCTGAGCTGTTGTTATTTTTAGCTAAGCGGTCTGGTGTACATGTTGTTCAAGACTCGAAGATGTTCAGTTTATGGAAAGGTGCAGCATCTTCACACCCGAGAGGTTTTGTGATGGATCAAAAGTCACTTGACCAATTGATTCTATGTTAATAATCAAATTTCTGCCTGTATTGTGTTTGTGTTTGGGAGTAATAGAAACAGAATAGAAATGTAGAAATCTGGTACCTGCAGCTGGAATTTTGCGTCTTTGCCGACACTTTTTGTTCTCCATCTTCTGTTCAAGCGCTTTTCTTTCTTTGACAATTCTACGCAATTGATCTTTGTGGGGCGCGTGGATGAAAATATGAAAAGCGTGGTTAATAGGACAAAACACACCACAAGACAAAGCAAAAAAATAAAAAGGAAAAGAAGACATAAGACAACACTCCCACAAATGAGTTGCAAATAAAATTTAGGGGCAAAATGGAATGTGTTAAAAACACATTTCAGCCAAAAACTATGAAACAAACAAACAAAACAAACTTTGATTAGGTTTATATCTGTTAGAGAAGTCGCTGCTCTGATTGGTTCCCATCAGTGTAGACAGGTAATGAATGCTGAATGCTACATCATTAACAAGCACACACACACACAGAAAACACACACTCACACACAGTCCACACTGCAGTGTAGAGAGAAACCTCTGAA
This sequence comes from Decapterus maruadsi, assembly GCA_030347415.2. Lineage (NCBI taxonomy): Eukaryota > Metazoa > Chordata > Actinopteri > Carangiformes > Carangidae > Decapterus > Decapterus maruadsi. Next base: position 15,441,380 of record CM064902.1, on the reverse strand, counting down.
TGAACCAACCAAATTGCTTCTCCTGCTCTCTCTGCTGTATCCATGGATGTGTGTGTTTCTGGATGTGCACATCTGTCTGTGTGTGTGTGTGTGTGTGTGTGTGTGTGTGTTTTACCTGCATATCTGTAAAATTGGGCGCTGACTGTGTCCTTTGTAGAATCTCCAGACTCTGCAATAACCGGCTCAGCTCAGTCAGGTTGGACTGGCATCGTGCGAGCTCTGAAAATAAAATTCACACCCACGCGCACACACATGCATTCATTGTTATGTGTCATGAAATAGTCATCAATCCTCTGCTCAGTGGTTCCGAAAGGACTTATCCTAAGGCCCGAGGCTTGATTTAATCCACTCTTTTGTAAAATCAGATTTGTAGCCAGAATAAGAAGGGAAAATTGTGCTTACCCTCTGCACACTTGTCCATCTCCTCTGATTCCTGCAGCCAGGCAACCACCTTGCTCTGGCCGTTACTGTAGGAGGCAGGCAGGCTACTGTTGCTGCTGTTGCTGGGAGCCACTGGCTGCCATGGCAGGCTGCTTGGCTTGGCCTGCTGTGATGATACAGGAGCACACAGGGAGTAAATACACACCATCTGACGGGGGGTGTGGGGCACTTTTACGATGGAATGGATCTAAATCAATAGACAGAATTGCTCTGAAAGATCGGAATTTAGGTCAGTAAGTGTTTTTGACAGAGACGAACAGAAAAGGTGCTCCTCAGTGAGCAAATCTCTGTCAAACTAAAACATTTCATCATCAGTTCTGTCAAGGACTTTTTGTGTCAAAAAGCTCTGGCAGTCTGAGTTATGGTTAAGCCTTTGTGTCTTCAGATTCCCTCTTTAGTTTGATTAAGTCCAAGATCCAAAATTGCAATTCATTATTTTATTAATTGATAAGAATGCTGAGCCAAAAGAAACAAATATTTGACACTTTGATAAATGCCTTCATTTGGACAGCGGAAAATTCATTTTCAGCACATTTGTGGACAGACAAATCTCACAATTTTATTTGCATGAATCCATTTCCATTTTTTTTCTGTGCTGCCTTCACCACTACACCTGCAGCAGCTGCAGTCAGTCTGTTCACCAGCCCACGGTGAGGGAATGCTTGGTCCCAGTGGCTCTCAGCTAGTGTGCAACTGTATGAATATGCATAACTGGAAAATAATATGCTCTTGGATTTTAAAAAAGATGGGGAGAATGTAGAAATATCACCCTGCAGAAGCTTTGTTGCAGATCTCTAATATCTTCCTTCTAAGGCCTCCACTGCAACAGTCAATTTTGACTCTAAATCTGGAGTTTTTCATTTCAGCTGTTCTTCTGGGACGTCTCATCAGGCTGCAGCCAGCTGCTCTAAATCCAGATCCTACTGATCACCTCTAATGGCCTGTATGAGGCGCACGGCATCAGTCCCAGGAGAACATACAGTACACTCCACCCTCACACACCTCAGACAAGGACCAGAGCTTCACACTAACCTGGTAACAGTCTAGACAAACAACCCTTCCTGTTATTATCACCTGGATGCAATTAACCGTCCAGTTGGCTTTATTCGCAGCTTTCACGGCCATTAGTCTGACAATTAGCCACATAATGCAACAGACAGAACACAAAAACAAGGCTTCGAATTGCACTGACATGAGCATTTGTAATTGTTACGCTGAAGTACACTGAAAGGAAATACCACAAATCCAGGGATGACAAAGTATCAGGTGAGGGAGATCACAGCAGCACAGAAGCAAACACCGTCCTGTCTGACCACAGAGCCTTCCTGTGATTACTGCGGATGTTCTGTGAATTTTTACTTCCTCTCTTCTGGATGATATTTTGGTACACTATCCTAGTTTCCAACAAAAAAAAAAAAACAGAACTAGGCAATCTCTCATTCCCCACGACATACCCTTCTTGAATAAGTAATTGCACTCTGAGCAAAGAGAGAAACTACTTTAAGCCTGAAAGCACAGAAGTATGAAAAATCGCCAGATCGGTCTGTTAAGAAGAGTTCATATCGACATCTGTGCAGTGCATATGTTTTCTAATTACTATTACTTATTATAACCAACTTCCAAACAAGGATCATTACCAGGTTTTAAAAGGCGTTTGTTAAAGTCCCTCTAAAGAGGCATTTTAAAATTTGTAAAAATGCTCTGCTATTTTTTGATTAAAATTGCTTTTGCCACAAAAAAGTTGGTTAAAAAACTCTCAAGAGGCTAAACAAAACACGTCTACTATTTTCTCTAAATCCAGGTCCTATGAATATTCATGAGTATACATCATGGCTTGCGCCCGCCCACCGCCACCAGGTTGCTCGGTAACGATGGTGCGTGTCAGCGGGGGTAGGGTAGACGGAGGGGCGATGTCAAAACATGAGGTTTGCAATGGGATTCGAACCCTGGTCTCTCGCATTCAGGGCGGCAATAACGCCTCTCAGATTGGATTAGTTGCTAGAGATTTTGACGTATTAAACCTGACTGGGTGCTGAAAAACCAAATCCAACTTTTTCAGACTCTGGCTTTGAAACTGCATTTTCAAATCTAAAATGCTCAGTTATGGTTTCATTAAAGACTTTGCTGCTGAAATGTTTTGTAGCAGAACCCAAACACTACATTGACATGTTAATAATTAAAAATAAATAAATAAATTTTTGGTTTAGGGGGTCTTTAACCTAATCAAAAGTTGAGTGGACTTTAAGGTAGCGTTGGATCGTATGGGGTAGGAAACTCACCTTTGGTTCATGCACGACAGTCGCAGCAGGTTTGGGGGACTCCATGGCGGCTGGGGGAGGAAACGTTCGCATGGTGGCGTCCCGCGGAGATCGCACGATCTCGTTCTGCCTGTAGAGCCGGTGGTGACGCAGCTTGGACACCCATGCATCAAAGATTTCTTGAGATTTCACCTGAAGAAGAAGAGGACGGAGAAATGCTTTGAACTGTCATCCTCTGACCTCTGTGTTAGAATGACACTGTATTGACTGGCCCACGTGCGTTACCTTCAGGTGATAGATATGCTCCTCGGTGTCCAGGTCGATGCGACGGGCCCTCTTTTTGATGGACATGACCGAGAGGCCCACGTCAATGCTGCCGTGAAGTTTGCCTTTCTGGATCTGAGGCAAGTGATACACAGTCATTGTAAATATGGTGCACACGTTATTTTATTTTTAACATTTACAACCAACGTCCTTCACGCATTAAGTTTGAAGACACCAAAGAATCCACCAAGCATGTCCTTTACTGTAACGTTCATTCTGCTGTTAAGAACCTGAAGAACCCTGATTAAACCTATTAAAGTGTGTCGGCCTTATTCATTTTTCTTTCTTAGTGTTGCTGGAGCTTTTCTGTTCAAATTCAAGTTTCTTCCGTTCTCCATGCACCTTGTAAGTTGGTGAAGTTGTGCCACATACTGTATACCCCACTCTGCTGCTGTTTAGTTGGATGTGGGGAAATACTGTTGAGGAACTTAGCTACGGGAAACATATATAGTTATGTACATGTTTGCGTCCAGGAGGAAAATAAACACACAAATTTATGTAAATTACAGTGACCAGATGATTTATTCTAACACTAATAGAGTAATTACCCATTCAGTTACAAATGGTGCAATTAAGATTGCATAAATACAGGTCAACAAATAGTGAAGTGGTGAAACTTGACCAAAAAAAATCATCTAAAGTCTAAAGCCTAGTGCTGTAACAATCTCTACTTTTACATGATTGACAGTGATTAAACTCACTTGGAACAGAACAGCTATTTTTTCTTACCTCAAACTCAACTGATAGGATTAACTTAAGTCACTTTAATTTGACATTTTTTCACTACCTTCTGATCATAAATATGCCAAATGATCAAATACAATCAGGAAAATAAACGTAATTAATATTAGTTGTCTTAGTTGCCCCCTCTGCAAACACCACTGTGTTCTCAGTCAAACTCTAAAGATGAAATAATCTCAGTAAAAGTGACTCAAAAAAAAAAACTAAAGTGCAGGATACTTGGGCTTCATCACAATCGTGTGTCTCATTCTCATGCTGTCATGTGAAATGTAGTTTTTCTGCAAAGTGCCCCGGCGTCCTGAAACACACTGAACATCACCGTCGGTGCTGCAGATGTTTCTGCTGACTCACTGCCAAGCTGAGCTGATGTCAGGCTGGCCTGCCCTGTTTGCGCCTGTGGGTTATAGTCAGGGTTACTTACATCAATGGGGGACTTTGAGTACTTCAGGATACCATTGTCCAGAACAAAAAAACGCTGCAGAGAAAATAAGCACACAAATACCGTGTTAGTTAAATGGCAGGAAGAGCAAGGCATTAAATTCATATCACACAGCATCTGTTTATTTTGTCGACTCAATATGAATTCAGAGTGGTTCCCAGGTTATTCCCTCATCCATGTCGAATGTTATGTGGTGTTGAGAGTTCAAATATTTTAACATTGAGGTCTGGTTTCCACTGGTGCTCACGTGCTTCGAGAAGACAACAGTTAAGCTGATGCTGACGGTGGCGACTTCAAATTAAATTTCCACTAAGCTTGCGGAAGAGGCCCAGAGAGGGTGAGGCAAAGTGCACAAAAAAGGAGAACCTCTTTCAAGAAAAAGCACTTTACTAGACAGCAAACTGTTTAACATTCGGGGAGTTGCTGTGTTTCAAAGTCTGTGGGTTTTTTCTTTTCAGCAGCGGAAGCTTTTTTGTGTCTTGGTTATGCCTGTGGATCTTACCTTGTGCCAGCCTTTCAGGGGCCATTTCCGCTTCTTTAACATAAAACCCTCGTGTTTGTCAGGCCTCTGGACGTTACTCTGACCGATTTTGAGCCCTTCAATGATTTCCCAGCTGTCGACCTCCTACAGGACAGGAGAGGAGAAACACAGCTCTGTGAAAACTAAACCACTCACTCCTCTTGTAATAAGAAAACAAGATATATACACTCATGTCTACGGTCTGACAGATGGATGAGAGCAAACAGGATACACTAAATTTATGTATTTTATGTAAAGTACTTGTGCAAGGTGTTAATATTTACTGATTACACGTTTACACACAGATTGTCAATTTGTTCACACAAGTAATACTGAGACAAATCTGCCTCCTCACTCAATACTTGTTTATTCTTTTCTCCTCCGCTACACATTTAAAGAAATACGGCCCCATTCACATTCCACCTGCTCTCTCAGCATTTCCACTCCATTAGCTTTCTCCTGACTCTGCTCTTCCTGCTTCTAGTGGAAATGTAAATCAAAGTGACGCCCCTGGAGTAGAGGGATGGCAGGGTCAGCCGGGGACAGGTAAAAGCATTGCACCGGTCGTCCCAGTGCGTGGAGGCGGGGGTGGGGGTGTCACACCAAGCAGCCTTGGGATCACAGCTTTTGATTCATGTCAAGGATCATCATCCTCCTGTTGCACTGATGATACTGATTGTACTGTCTGGCACGCACAGTTCTGTTGTTTGGGAATGTATTAAAAACAGTTTTTCAAAGCCTTGTCTTATCAAATATGGTACTAATTACTATAACACCCAGGAGTGGAGGCTGGGGTATAAATAGACAATGAATCACACTACAATACAGATCCTACAATGTAAAATATGTCTTCATAAGAGAACTGTACAGCTGACAAATATTGTACATTAATTAAAATGCTGTACAACAGCATACAATTATAAAAGTGTGTTGCTTACAAATGCTAAATTAGTCAGACAATGGGTTATATTGGGAATTTGTTTTGAATGGTATTCACGCACTTAAGATTTGTTTTGTATAGGTTACATTTTTTTTACGATTATGGGATAAATCTGGTCCTTGACTAAATCACTGTTGAAGATTGAATCAGAGTCAAGTCAAGTCTCTTGCATCACCATCATGCTTTTTATGCCTTTATTGGATAGTATAGTTGAGAGAGACAGGAAATGCGGAGGCAGAGAGAGGGGGAATAACATGCAGTAAAGGGCCGTCCGATGCGGGATTCGAACCAGGGCCGACTGCAGTGAGGAGGACTGTAGCCTCTACATATGGGGCGCCTGCTCAACCTACTGCGCCCCCATGACCTAGTCTTTAATAGAAGAAGAATAAGACAGGCTTGCTGACTTCCATTTGAATATTGTAGTCATTCATTCAATTGGACAGATTTGACTGTATCTCGGTGAGCAATAATAATAACTTTATTTATATAGATTCTAGAACCTTTAGAAGTTTACAAAGAGCTACATTTCCTAGAATTTATTGACCAACACACATGGAAACATTCTAGTTATCATGCAGGAGAGTTTTATCCCTATATGTTGTCACTGCTTTTGTCCACTGTGCAAAATGTACTTCTGTGAACCGATCAGGATTTAGCACCAATTAGCATTCAGCAATATCTGCTGCAGTTGTATTCGGCCATGTCCCGTGGGTTAAACATGTAGCGACAATGACATCAAAAGAGCATGTATTCTCACTGCATTACCGTCTTGTTGTAAAAGCCTTAAACCCTGTCAACTCTCTGTAGAAAGATCTGAGCATAACACAGTCGTATATTTTCATAGAATAGGACACATTCAAACCTAATATCCCTGAAGTAGGTCAAATTTTTAATTTCATACTTGAATCAGTAGAGGCAGAGCCTTTGAGTCAAAATCCACACTCTTAACATGCACAAGCTCCTCTGGCAAACCAAATAACCAGCCAGTGTCTCTCTGCTGCCCGGTGCCATGGTACTATCTTCAAGACACCTCTCTGGGTGTGCGTGGCGACACCCGACCTTGGTCTGCAGGACATTTAACAAAAGGAGACAACAGCTTGTTTAATCTAATGGCCAGACGAACAGATCTGTGTGGTAATGAGGTCGTGTTTCTCCACTGACGGCAGCCCCTCCTTTCAGCGGCCCTGTGCATCTAGGGAAGTGGAGGAGATCAACTTCATTAGCTCCAAAAAAAAAAAAAAAAAAAATCGGCCTCAACATTCAAAGCAATCATATCCTTAAAAGGCAGCAATGTACTCTTTAGCTTCAAAGCGACCGGCTCATTGTCAACTGAAAAAGCCAACTGTGTATGTAATGATGCCTGGGAAACGATCAACACCTCAACAGCTTCTTCTTTCAGAACACATGCACACGTGACGAGCGCCCTCGCTCTCTAACGGGGCCAGCCAGCACATGAGAAACTCTCAATGTACGGACTTCCAGTGTGTTATCTGAAGCATTACAAACAGACTTTCAACTCGAGTCTAAATTGATAAATCAATACTACACTATATAAAGAATGGCTGGTGTAGCAAACATTGCAATTCAATGCACTCTGCTGCACATCCTTTTAACATTCAAACCAATCAGCAATATAAATCAACAAATTCCCCACGAGGAACAGTCCGCACAACCCCTGACTCTACTTATAGTAAATAGCAGGGTATATGCCAACAACGGGTTTATATGGAAATTACTGCTACAGTCAGAGAGTTTGCTTTTGTTATTTGACCCTGAAAACAGAGCGGAATTAAGCCAAAGTGATTTCCTGCTCTCTCCCTGCATTCATTGATCTCGCTGCAGAATAATTTAAAGCTGAAGGAGCCGGTCCCCCTTGGTGAGTTCGCCTCTTTAATAAAGGATCTTGTGGCAGAAGCCGTCTGCTTTTCTGTGTCAAGATTTAAAAAGATTTGTTCCGCGGGCCTGTTTGTTTGATATGGATGAAGTTCGACCCGATTTAGGCTTCTTTTTTTTGTCCTTCTCTGTTTCCAGGTCTAATTAGATGCCAGTAAGTTAACAAAAAGCAGAAACCGGACAGTGAAAGGACTAGTACAATCCTGATCATCGACTAAATCAATCTAACACTACACCTGTGTCAGTTTCACAGGCCAAGTCTTCTGGGATCCATCACCTGCAGTGACACTCGGCAGTGTAGCACAACAGACCCTTTAATGCTGCAATGAATCAAACTATTACAGTTAAGGTCTTCCTGAGCAGGGGAAAGGACAAACACTCTATGGGGATACCTGAGGCTAAACCAGTACTATAAATATCACCACAACAGCCCACTTCTGATGACACGTCTCTCCTACATTTCCTGCTTCCCCGATCAACAGGCCACAGTGCTCAGGACGTTGTATAGACAAAACCAACTCTCTGCGTTTTAATTGATTCCCTTCAATTCCCCCTTAGAGGACTGAGCCTCCAATAAAAGATAATCATGTAATAAAAAGAGTGATAAAAAAATGAATTAGACTAAATCTTTTACATTTTCATGGGAGTTCTCAATCTAAACAATAGGCTAGCATAATCACTGATCATGAAAGACAGTAAAATAAAGGTTAGATAATTGAATTGTTCAACTCAAACAACATTCAGTCAAAGTTTAAAGATGATGGATGCATTTACCATCATTTGGTTTTATCCCATAACCTTGAGATCCCAATTAAACCATTTCGTTATCTTGGGAACACAAGCTAATTTTCTTGTGGTAACGACTTGGTTATCTCGCCTCATAAAAACAACAGGGATTACAGGATAAATAATGTTATCTTTACTCTGAGTTTATTTTTTGTCGGCTAAAAAGAATGTGTTGGGGCCACTTGTTCAGCAAAGGAAACAATCATATTCAAACCTAACAATAAATAGTCTTTCCGCAGCATAAAAACAGACTAATCTGTAAGTCTACGTATATAACACTCTTAAACTCCTTCATAAAAGATCCTGTTTTGTTTGTTTGTGTGTGCTTCATCTAGCTTTTGGGCCAATAACAAATCCATATAAAAAAAATCACTTGAGGCTCATTCTGACTGACTCCAGCTCACTCCATCCATGCCTTCTCTCAGAAGCATTAAGCTGGTTTATGTCACTGGGGAGATCATGGCAAAACTTCAGTAGAAAAGGGAAATATTCATGGCAGGACTGGCACTGCTTGCACAGACTGTGCCAAACGTGTCTCTGATCTAAGATGAAAAATCACCCTGTTGTCTGTCAAGATCAATTCCCCTGGTCCTGAGTCGGTCTGTTGTGTGCTAAAGAATATAATATCATCCGATACGTCAAAACCAGCACATTAGACACTATGATAACCAGGCCATGGAATCAATAAATTACACTTTTCCATTCATTTTCTCAGACAGACATCTGTACAGGAGACGATGAGGAGTGCTCCTTCATGTTTTCATCTAAAGTAACATGAGTATCATGATGAAAACAGATACTATCTGATATTATACCAACCGATAATAACATCATTGACTTGTACGCTCTCGTATATCAAAAGCATCTTTCTTAAATATTTAATACAAACAGAGCACAGCGATCCCATCTATCCCTCCTACTATCTCTAAGCTGAAAATGTCCTTTTATCTAAGCAGGAAATGACAAGCAGCGAGAGAGAAAATTGGGTATTTGGACCGACATCTTGACTCGTTGTGTAACGTCTTGATGCACAAACTCTTAAGTGTTTGTGTGGGTTAGCATGTGCTTACTGCAGGTGGTGCCTCTAATTGCTCTCATGAGGGTCTCCAGAGTGAACAGTACTTGTCAGCAGAGGAGAAAGTGACACATATTGATTTAGAAAATGGGGGCTGGATCTCATTACGGCCTTTCCCCCCCCTCACAACAACAAAATGCCGAGCTCTCATTTTTTTCTCAAAAACTGAGGCCCCAGCCAAGACAGCTACAGTCTAGCTACGGTCTTTTCTCAGCGTCTGCTGGGCTTCCTCAGGATCTCCCTCGGGACGACGGACTCTCCTCTGTATTCTCCACAGAGTCTCACTGAGAACTCCCTGCACAAAACAAGCTAAGCAAACAGTAACAGAGGGCATAACGCTGTCATAAAGATTAATCCACAAACTAAGTTCACAGATGCTCCCTGCTTCTCTGCCATGTTGAAAAAAAGTCAGATGTGCAGTGCAATACTAATAAAAGAGTCATTTCATTTATGTTCTTTCTTGACTTTGGAAATAACAGATAAAAAAAAGGAGCATTACCCTTGGTTTCCACTGTATCACATGATCTTCAACAGTTCAAGTCATCAGGAAGATTGTGACACAACTAAAAGCACCAGATCATCTTCTAAATGAATCTCGTGGTAAGAAGTTTTTTTCAGCTGCTGCAAGTAAAAAAAAAACTACTTTTAGCCTAAAATGAGCAAAACCTCCCAAAAGTACAGTAAAGTACAATGTAAATCTAAGTTTTCATGACAACAGACATCAACAGACAACCAAATTAACATCCACTGAAAACCGAGGAGCTGCAGCCACACGGAGTCGGTTTCACTCAGATATATGTCACCCATTACGGTGGCTAAGGATACTTTCACTTATATTTCACCCTGACTTTAAAGTCGGCGTTTATTAAAATGAGCTTAGAAATATGCCGGTAGCATAAGCCCTTCTCCTCGTGCATCTTTATCACGGTTGTGAGCTAAACCCCTGAGACTGCCTGAGAGAACAGAGGATGATTTGTATGTATGACTGGCTGCCTGTGGTTGTGAGCGATACACCTGCCTCTGTGATCGTCACATCAAGTGTCTGAATCACCTGCAGACAGCCACATCATCGCATCATTTAGCCAACACTGTTAAACCATGACACAAAACAGCTGTGACAATCAAAAGCTAATTCCCGATTAAATTCTGGTCGTGCTGCCGTTTCCCTCGGTACACCGCGGCGCCGACGCCCACTGTTGTGAGGTCTTGACTGAGCAGGCGTGTCGATTTGAGGGGAATCTGGTGGACAAAGACTTAATTTGTTGCTATCTTTTTTGGCAAAACACATTAAACAGATTAAATGAGATGAATATGAGAAGAAGTGCTTATAGATAACCTTTCTCTGAGTTGAACTCAGCCTTAAGATTACGAAGCGTCAGGGAAATGAAATGCTGAACCCTTCCACCCGTGAAGGCTTTGTTATCCAAAGGAAGTGGGCGACATTAAAGTTAAAAAAAAAAAAAGGAGCCATGAACAGGAGGGTTGGAGGGGTGAGCTGTCTGCCTCATCAAGCTGTGGCCCTCTTCTTCTTTGCTTTTCAAACAGACCCCGTTTCTCCATGTCCCGCGGACACAAGCTGGGGCCCCCAACACGGCATACCAGAGCGTGCCACATGTTCAGTGGAGCACCAAGCCTCCGCCTGTCCCTCATGAAACATTCATGACCCAGTGCCGACGGAAAAGCTGTGATGTCAGAGATTCCAGTTTCAGTGTCCTGTTTCTGCACGGCCACAGTGACACAGCAACGCCGCTCGCCGAGGTAAGGAGGGCCGGGGGGGCTTCAGGTGGCTTACGCCGGAGGTTAAGTTTAAACACTTGTCCTGTGATCTGTGAAATAAGAGTATATCTCATTGTTTACCAGTGTCTCTGCAAGGTTTTTATTTACCCACCAGGGAATTAGGGGCTTCTCTCGCTCTGCTGATTAGTCAGCTCATCTGTCAATAAGGTCTTTTCGGGTTTAGAGTCAATTACTTCTATTTTGCCCGAGGACTTTTCACAGGGAATCAACTATTTATCATTAGTCATTAGCAGAGGAGGTAACTGCTCAGCAAAATTAGAAAAACAATTTGACAGACTTAACTAACCACTTAGCCAAAGCAATTCTCAAAATATAAACATGGAAAGTGTTCAGTGATTGAGTCTAATTTCAACCATGAACCAGTTGCTCTCAATGTATTTTCGCTGTTTATTTTGAGAGGGGGTCGTGACGCCTGAGTAATTTGCTGAATAAACAATGATTAGACGTAGTCAGATGATCAGATTCCTAGCACATTATCCTACATGGTGTGTCTCCTGTAATCTAACATTAACATCTGCAATCTGAATCTCCACATCTGATATTTGACTTTTATTTTCCTAAATTCAAAATGGTCTAAAATAGTATACTTTTTTGACAACATTTTTGAGGATAGGTTTATAAAGTTTTTATTAAAAAATTTTGATCGTCAGTGGACAAAACTGATCAGGATTTTTGTTTTTACTTTCATTTTTAGCAACCATGTCTTTCTCTGTGATCGGCCTGTTACATGTGAGCGCAGAGGTTGTGCATCATTAATCAAATACTGTGCATTGATACAATTTTGACGTTCTCTCTCATACTGTACCACTACATTGATCTGACAGCCATGTGACTAAACAGATGAGTAGAAACAACATGCAAGTGCAACAGGAAACAACACAGCAACGCTCTGTTTACTTGCGGCCTGTTGCCACAGCTTTCAGATGTTTCTGCGTTGTTCCACAAATCAAAGACACATTTCCCCTCTGAATTCCTCAGACGGTTCGTTTGAGGCACTTTTCTAGATTTATCATCTGACTCTTTCGACCGGTAATCACTGGACTACACCAAACAGAATATAAGGTTGTTGATGCCACAACCTCAACCTGGACCAGGTACAACAGCAAAGTGCAGCTTGAATTGATGCATCAGTTTTAACATTATCCGGGACTTTTGCACTGATGTTTTTACTTTTCAGCATTTGCACCAATGCTCATATGTTTTGGCCGTGCAGTAAGGTCGATTAGGAGGTAAACATGATTTTAAAAAATTTGCATCTCCACAGCATTAGTCAACAAAGAAGCTGTTTCATAAAAACTAACTTGATCCTCATACTACATCTGTTGCATAGTTTCCTACTGACAGAGGACTGCAGCAACTCAAAATGATGTTCACTCCTCCCTGTATCACCTCTGCTCAAGTTTCTTTCATTCAAAGCCCATCCCTAAGAATATTTCTAGATGGATTTTCTCCTCCTGTTGCCTGAAAATTACCTGCCGGCTGTCGCGTTGGGAGGAAGAAGAGGAGGAGGCGCTCTTGTGAACTGGCGTGGAGGTTTTGTTGATTGGCGTGGCGCTCCTGTCCTCAGTGCTCAAGGTGCGGCCGTGGGGGCCTCGCTGGTAGTGTTGGTGGTAAGACATGGCGGGCGCCGACCGGTTGGCTCTGTGGACCTCCCTCAGCACTGGATCACGCAGATCAGGAGCATCCTCTGACACGTCCTCTCGCTCACTGCTCACTGGTGATCTGAGAAATAAAAGACAGGGATTTTACACACAGTGTAGTGTCATCCTCATGATCATCACAGTACTGCTGTTTATACCAAACACAGAGCCACGCTGCCATCGATCAAACGCCACTTGGTCTAGTTTATTCCCGTTTGAAACGAGCGACTGGGTTTTTCCTAGGCTTAAAGAACTGTCCTCCGTCAGTCTCAGTATGTTCAGTTACCTAGCAGATGCTCAGTAGAGACACCCTGAGCTGTTCTTTGAAGCATGGGTTTTTAAAATTCTTCTCATTACATGTGGAATACTGGATAAGCCTTTCATTATGTTTGCTATGAGACTGGTGCCGCTCAGGATTACACAACACTCTGCATTTAGCAGAGGTATGCACCCAATGACGTCAAAACCAAACTCAACCTATCTCTAAGGCTGCAACTCACAGTTATTTTCATTATCAGTTAATTTGCAAATTATCTTTTCAATTAATCAACATACCATTTGGTCAATTTAATATCAAAATAATCCTTGTCCATAATACTTCAGAGTGCAAACTTAAAATGACAGTTCAGTTTACTGTAAGTCAAAGAAAAGCAGAAATTCCTCCCATATGAAGAGCTGTGATTGTGGTATTCCACCATTTTTGCTTGATAAATTACTGTAACGATTGGTTGATTTTTAAAATAATTGCCCATTATTTTTCTGTTGATTGAAAAATCAATGAACTAATCGTTTCAGCCCCAACCTCGAGCCTCTAACTCTGTGCGTGCACTCGCTTCAGTTCAATGGAAAACAGTGCATCTTTGTACATCAAGGCATTGAACTGTGTTTTCAATTAGGAAATGTGGCGAATCACTATTGTCAATTTATGACTGCAGTCACAGCCTGCACTGCAGAAGATTGAGATCATCCCACAGGACTGCATAAATCCTTAAACATCCACTTTCCACTGTGAGAATGATGCTAATTAGTGGCGATACCAAATCGATACTAGGAGGCATCTACAGCGCTACTTGTTGGGTCAAAAACCAGTTAAAACTAACTTATACCAGCTTAAACACATGAGCCCAGGCTCCATGGATAACAGCGTCCTGTTTAAATACGAGACCTCAGTCGGCACTTGCAGCGCCACAATTTGAATAAATGAACTCAATTTGAAATGCCTGGTTAACCTTTTTTTTCTGAGAGCAACGGGGAGTGCTCATTTTCATCATTAGTCATGGCACCATGTTGCTCCATGCCGACACCTATAACACCGGCTGCTGTTGTGCTGTGTAATTGTCTGGGCTCTGAGGAGGTCTCAGCACTTATAAAACATATATCGATCGCAAGAGTGTAGAAAACAAAAGCTGCTCAGTTTAGAAACTGAGACACTTGGTAAGACACTGAGGATGTAACTGGACCTTTACGAGAACAAATAACACCGTTTCTGATTAAACACCTCAATGCTGACCCGCAGAATAATATCTAATGTGTTGAGCACTTCAACAATAAATCACATAGGAGGAAACACATTGTTTCACTGGTGTGATCTATTAACCTGGATCACTAGTGCTGCACCTAAAGGCAGGAAAAGCTGTATTTTGCAATTACTCTGAAATAAAATATGGTTATATTTGAAACTATTTATTGATAGCTTAATTCCAATGACCATTTTTTGCCATTTTATATTAATAAAGACAATAGATAACAGCACTCAGAGCACAGCACACCACTCCACCACCTCAATGTAAGTGATCCAGATCTACCTCAATGCTCATGATCAGTTCAGTGCTTTTTACACCTTTTATTACCTGGATGAAGGTAAAATTAACTGACAAAATCAAGTCTCCTGTCAGGACATAATATTATATTGAATCTATTTTATGTTCTACATTATATTTTGGCATTATTCAACTGATGTCACTATTTTTTTTACTATCATATAGGCGCAGCACAGAGGCAAAATCTGAAAGACCGGCACAGAAAACTGTTAAGGATTGCAGGATTTCAACATCACAGACTGTTTTTGTTCATGGCTATTGTATACATCTCTGGAGCTCCCTGTGGTTTTAGCTACAGGATGTGTCTGTTAGCTCTCCCATGTGTCAGGGGAACTCCCCCCGGTCCATGGCGCAGCTCTGCACACTTCAGCAGTATGTACTCTCACATGCGATGGTGTTGCAGTATACACACTCACACACACATACTATCATCTATAATTCAGATCCTTCTGCAACGTCATCATCCCTGCCCTGCCTTAAGCCAACGAGGATCTAAGCTACTGTAAGACAAGGTGCTAAGTCCATTCAGATAGTGTATGCCACTTAGCCTATTTAATAGATCCACTCTCCTTGACCTAATAAGGAAGCAGAGGTGGGAGTACTTTCAGTGTAAACTTGACTGTTTTAACACACTGGCAGTCTCTGCATGTGCATGTGCAAGCTGTATAGGTTAAGATTACTATACATAAAGACACGAAGAGCCGACCATCAGCACATGAGGATGAGTCAGAGTGACCAAAGCTCATTTTAAGAAAAGGTCGTGTGAGCAAAAGTGAAGTGAAAACTTGCAACTATGACGACATTTAACAATAACCATGCTCCTTACTTTTTCACTTCTGCAGAACGTGTCATTACAGCCCAATGTGAATTACATGTTGTGATGCTGTGCACACACTGAAACACAAAGTAGTTTAAGTGGCTGCCTTAACTGACCAGCTGTTGTTGACCCACAAGTCCTAATGAAGATAGTAGCTGTGGTGGTGAGCAACACAGAAGATTTATGGTGTAAACCAACAATCTGAAACATCACCAGTTTCGTCGACTTTCACTTTACAAGCAGGTGAAAGTGTCTGTTTCTTAAATCTGGACGGAGCCACATGGAGCCGTGTGTTTGACAAACAGCAGTGCTGCTGCATTTGAGGCCAGTCACCATGTTGGGGAACGTCTGCCCGGGACTCGATTAGCCATGAGCTTAATCTTCTAAATCCAGTCACCATGATTATGGCCCTCTAAGCAGGAGGACAAGGCATTCCCTGCTATGTGGATACTACAACAGCACTTTGTGAACACCTGGCTTTAGTGCCTTTACAAAACTGTAAATGATTATGTGGGAGTGTGTTTTGGTGAAAATAAAGCATGCTGTGTCAGCACAGTGAGATCTAATCCCATGTCACAATGGGCTAATTTTAGGATAACACAGTTATTTGTACTGTTAAAAAAAAAAAAAAAAGGTCCCAGGGAGACAAACACATTATCATTTATTGGTTTTGTCTGATGCTACTGGAGATGTGAGCTGTCATATTGCAATCCAGGAAATTAATTTTTCAAATCATCATATCCAAAGACATCCATTAAGCATAGGTTACAGAGTGACTCTCAATTTTGATCTTTCACGTCAAACTATACATCTCGATATTATGTGGAAAAGGTCCAGATGGTCAACTGTTGCCGCCCAAACAACTGGACAAAGAAGAGTCTTTCAGTTACAAGAAGCAACAATGACACTAGTATGTTACAGTCTGAGGAAACGAGCCTTCTGTCGACATTCTTACAATGCCTCATGTTGGGGTAAAATGCCACCAAACTTTAACAACTTCACTAGATTCGCTGCTGCCATGGGGTTTAGCTGTCCTAATGCTATCAAATTCAGTTTATCTATCTGATGTGGATGAGCAATAAAGTCTTGCCTACTGTGGGTGCAATTTGGAGGAATCCCCTCTGGTCCATACATTCCTGCCTCTGCTCAATTACTGTTTATCCCCAGTGGGTGGAAACATACCAGTAAAGTACTGCAACATGAGAACTGTATATGGTGCAAACAGCAGTAAAAATCATAAGTGAACTTTCACTGTTGTGTAAATGAGTCCTGCTGTGTGTGCACACACACACCTGACATAATGGCACAGAGTTAAGGTTGGGTTAAGTCTGCACAGAGTAAGCTTTTGTTATTTTAATCTATAGAAAAGTGACACATCAATATGCAAAATTAAAATATACCAATTGTGAGGCTCCACTTCTATAAAAGGCCTAGAAGACTCTCACTTCCCTTTTGCATCTGTTCCTCTCGCGCCAAAACACAGTTTCAGCTCAATCACTAACGTACCGAACTTATAGTAAAAACAAAAACAAAAAAAAAACTATTTGACCTCTGGCGCTGTAATGTTTTTGGGGTTTGTTTTTTATTTGCACAATTTACGATTGAGGCCACACATTCATATCAGGTTAATTAAACTAGACTCTGGAGACTCTTAAAACAAGCTGAGCAAACAGCCCTAATGATTGGGAATTAACCGGAGACGAGTGCTCCACTTGTGACTATTCTGTCGTTTTTGTTAGCAGCACAACAATGTATCCTAAACCGGTCAGCGTTAAGGATGAGCATGTGATTGCAACCGCTGAGATCTGGTGGAGTAAATCCACTCACACCCATTTATTTAGTTCTTTTAGTTGGCGATATAGTTATACAGTGTCAATGTCACATCTCCCTCTTTTTCACAGCATCAACTGAGCAAATTAAAAAAGATAATGTCATTATCACACACTATACTGTAATCAGGATGTCAAGGTCAATTTCGAGGAGCTCTAGTTATTTTAATTGAGTACTGGTGAGTGCATTACATAATCCAACAAATATGCTCTCAGGTACAGTAACAGTGCCTGTGGCCATGTGAATAATTTTTGCTGAATTATTCTACTTTGTGGCGCCCTTTACGAAGGTTCACTCACCTGCAATAATGACAGCCTGCTCTACTGAAATGTCTCTGAACGAGCTGCTTAATTCCCACAGGCTCTGGGTCTTTTTTTTTTTCTCTAGCTGAAAATGTTCTGTGACTTAGTGGAGGGTGGCAAGTGAAAAGTCAAATTTCTCCCTAAGGGATCAATAAAAGTGTCACAAATAAAGCAGTGACTATCATCTGTCCTGATGTGGGTCAAGCCAGGGAGAGCGAAGCCAGAGCCGTCTAGAGAGAGGTTCAGAGGACCCTCTGTAATCCCTCGATCTGTGAGCCTCAGCTCCAAGAGATCTGAGAGGAGGAGAGGAAAATAAACTTAAGATTTAGACACCCAGGATGACAAGCGGCACCGCAGGTCTCAAAGCCAGACAAAACCAACCGAAAATAAGAAGGAGGAAAAGGTGATTCATCATCACTCCACTGCTGTTTGCGCACATTAAACCAGACAAACGTTAACGCCATCAGTCCTCAAAAAACATGCAACACGATGAACGGAGCATGACGGCTTGATGACGGTAACTGTGCCTTGATGGGAGAGGACGGAGACATTCATGTTTGTGTTGTCACTTCACCCAAAACCACCCACAATATCGCATTATCGACCAGCACTCCAACCACGTTTGCTGATGTGACCCCCCCTCCCCTCCTCCCCCCTCCCCTCTATGTTGCATAATTTAAGTGGGCCAACAAAAACAGACTCATGTCCCAAGATTATATTACAGGGTCTTTGAGGACAGCAGTCGTCTGAATTTACAACTGGCTAATAATGCATATCGATCAGCGCAGAGGTGTTTTCACCATTTACCTGGGGACAGTAGCAGGCTAAATGGATGACATATTGAAGCAGGGAGCATCTTTGAAATAGGCCTGTCTCTTTTTAAAAAACAACAACAATAACAACAACACCAACTGGACAGAGCCAGTTTATCCTGCCCTGAACACATTACATCATCTAGGTAGAGCTGGGTATCACACTGCAATACTTTTAGTACTGCCTCACTTGTGCCCATATTGGAAACTTGAGAAGTGGAAACTGTCAGAAACCAAAAGTTGGCACTGAAGATCCAGACAATTGTTGCCTGGTGAAAACCCCCATAATTCATTCTCACAGTCAAAACAACACAGAATTTGGCTTTAGATGCTTGGCTGAGTTTGTCAAGTCTTTAGCTCTGGTTTTGAAGAAAACTAGTTTATATAAGCAGGTCATCTAAGTTAGATATAATACTAAGTGTCATGTTAGTACTGCAACTAAAATTCAGGCATCATGTCAGAAACTGGTGTTTGGATTTTTCTTTACGTCCAGAAAATATGCCAACCACAAACTAATTATACTAATAGAGCAATCAGACAACATGCTGGTGATTATTGGCAATCAATCATTAAAGCAAACAAAAGGTTATAGATGAGTCATGACATGGGCCTTGAAGCCATATATTGTTGAATGTTTAAGCTAATTAAAAGTGTAAAAAATATTAGTATTATATGCTTTCCCCCCTTACTGAAATGCAGGAAGAAAAAACAATCTGTAGCTATACAGTATTTTTAGCATCAAAGTGAGGTTTGCCTCCTCCGCTTTACCCCCTCTCCTTTCTCAAAGGATGAGACGAACGAGCTCTGCAAAAGATTTCGTCTAAATGGGACGGGGACACCTTCAGGAGGAGGTTCTCTCCAGGCCGGGGCCAAGAAATATATCAGAAAATCAATCATCGCTGCTGATCAAAGCAATATCTATTCAAGAGGGCATTGCCAGTGATAAACCACAAATGCATCCAGCTTTCCAACCTCGGCTGCTGCTCTTTAATTTATGTGAATCTGTGCTATTTTAAACAACTGCAAAGTCACTGGCTGACCTTCAGTTTGGGGAAGAAAAAAAAAACAGGCAGAGTGATGTTGTTGTAGGGCCAATCTTTTTAAGTGACAGAAGTTGGCTAACTTTCAATTAGTTGGTATCACACAACACTGACAACATATAGAGTAGGATGTGAAAGAGATTATGAGTGGAGGTCACGTCCATCAATAGTCCTCTAATATGTGATGACAGTGATCTGATGGGACAGTGGGAGAAGCCATGGAGCTCAGTTAAAAAAGGTGAAAATGTCAGTGACGCATTACGTCTACTTCTTCAAAGTCAGGTACAGAGTTGGCTGCCTCATTACCCCCACCGCTGCATCCATGTTTTTTTTCCTTTGGTGGTGTGTGTAGGAGGGGGGAGTCCTACATCAGGCTCATGTCCTCGTGATGTTGGGACATGCATGTTTTGAATACACGGCTCCCTGTTGTGTGTCAGCCTATAGCAGCAAGCAGCTAAGCTAAGTCAGCGGTGGTGGCTATGTGCTCATGTCTGACTGGTCCTCGGTGATTCACTCACTGGATGCAAATACAAAAGAGATGAGATGCTGGGGTCCTCTGTGTGTCTGAGCGGCCCGATAAAGCCCCACAGCAGCAGCAGCAGCGGCAGCAGCGGCTCTGCGCCTTCATCCAACGCAGCAGAAGCAGCAGCAGCAGTGTTGTGACACGGTAGTTCCCCCTCTATAAGCTACACTGTCGCTGCCGTGGTCGCCTTCAAAGAGAATAGAGGAAAAGCTCGTTGCCTTACCACAGCTGCGGAGTGATGACCATGTCTTTACAGTTCTTGGCGCAGGAAACAATTGAGAGGAGGGTCTCCCTTGACTGGGCAGAGATTCCCAGGTCCTCAGAGACACACGGCCTCCATAGGGGTCCACATCCGATGCGTGTGTTTCTTCGTGTGAACAGACGTGTGATGTTACGGAGGCTAGAACATTGTGGAAAGTCAAAAAAGTGCTGTGTTTGCCTGTTTCCTTGAATGCGGGCTGTGATGCTCAGCTCAGCTCAGCTGCACTCCGCTCGCTCCTCCCTGCAGCAAGATTGCTTTTAAGCGGGAAGAAATCACCGGAATGGATCAAACACGATGGGCGGCCGGCGGCTGGCCGCAAAACATGGCGGCGGATCCCACAGGGCTCGGACTCGGAGTACAACTTCAGGACCAACTCTTGAACTCATCCTTAGTAAGCGGGTAGTATGGAGCTAGAACAGTCTCATAATGAATAAATGCACACAGAAATTAATAAATGCACAAGAAATATTCACAAATGTATTTGGGGATTTGTATATATATGTGACTCATACACAAATACATTTTCAATGCACACACAAATGTGTTTCATTTCATATGTAAGTAAAAAATGTTCACATATGAAAAATAAGATTAATAAACATATTTTCAATGCACACACAAATCTAACAAAAAATCACAAATACATGAATGTTAAAGTATTTGTAATCTTCATCAAATACGCATTTGGGGCTTGTTACATTCATATATGAACTGTTGGACCTGTATTTACAAAGTGCTTTTAATTTGTAAACCTCCCTGCATTTGTGTGTGAAACTTTTGAGACTCTTCTGACGTGACACTGATCCACAAATGCGTTTTTTCTAAGAGGAGGCTGTCTGTAGCCAATCAGATGCCTCCCTCCTTAACAGCCAATCACGTGAGTGTCTCCCCCCACGAGGGGTGTTTATGTCATTAAAATGAGCCAGCAGGTGGCAGGCAGGCAGGCTACAGGCTGGAAGCTAGCTGGACGGCGCCGCTTGGAGACGAAAGACGGCCCCTGGCAGTTCAAGTGTAAGTAAAAACTACTTATTCCTTGTGAATGTGAATGACTGTTTCGCATGAACCGTGAGTTAATGTGAAAAACCGATTCACTTTGCTACACACGGCTAACGTTAGCTCGCCGTTAGCTCCGTGTTAGCCATGCTGCTAACCGTAGCTTGTCAAGTAGGCCTAAGTAAAAACCACTAAACTTCAGGCTCAATGATGTGCTGAGCAGCTATGCTGCTTACACCGTTAGCATCTACAACTCGAGGTAAACTTTATAAATATGTTACAGTAATCTCAGAAGCTTATTGTGTTCATGTTTGAACTACACGATTATCCCATAAGGAGTAATGTCATATTATTGTAGCCGATGTTAGCGTTAGGCTAATAAGCTAATGTGAAGCTGTAAAACATATTTTGATGTTTCAAATCGTTTTACAGAACCCGGAGACTTAAGTTTATGTCTTGTCTCGTGTCTCTTGTCTTGTAAAGCTGCAACACTTAAACTGTCACGGTCGAACTGAGACTGTGACGGCTCCTGGACTCGATGTACCTCACCTGCTGACCTGCTGCCTGCATCACCGATGATCGGCTGCTGGAGCTCCGACCTGTCACCACGTTACACTGCATTGACCCAGCTATTAGCTATTATTTTACATTCCTACTATACATTTGCACATATTTTTTGCAGGTTATCAAAATGATGTTGCACTGGAAATTCAGCTAATACAAGCTTGTCTTTTGACAGTATGACTCACCTTTACATCATCCACAACTTATAAAATGTTTTCAATACTGTGAAATGCTCAAATTACTAGTGCAGTTTAAACATGAAATGAATTAATTTACTAAGATTTGCTTTACTGATTTTTAATGAGCCAGATCTTTACAGTAACATGAACACCACGACACACTGCCTTAATCAATAATAAATTCAGGAACAACTTTACAGGACTATTTCTATGAATGCTTTCATTACACACAAGAAAAATACAAATGTTTGATCTTGTTACCCTCCTTGAAATAATAAAGCATCCAGAGATGAATATCAGAGCTTGTGCTTTCCTGATGTTTCTTGTCAACTAATATATGATACTCACCTAAGTGTCACATTACATTGACCATGAAGTTATGGTAAATATGTAAAAGAAATACTACAATTTAATCACATTAACTACCTTTATTACATGACAACAATCATTGACTGAGTAATGCATTTGTATTAACTGGACTATGAAAATAGCTGCTTCCAAATCTTCCCTGTCAATTTTAAGTTCACCCTAAAAGGTGTGAGGTCAAATGTGGACATCGAATAAACAGTTGGTCTAATCTCTCATCAGAGGTTTTCTGGTTTCACCATCACAGCTACACACATGATGTCCTCCTTCTGTTGACACCGGTCACTAGGTTCTCTCAGTGGCTCCTTAGAATCAGAGAAAAACACAAGAACTTAAATTAAAACATTGTTGAGAGGTGCAGGACTGTCTGCTTCAATAAGACAAATTTTGTGTGTGAATTCACAGCAGATGACAAACTCCCACCTCTATTGATATTTATCAGTCACTGTACAGTATGACACCAGCAAGATAGCAAGTTGATGGATACCTATCCTACCGATCACTGTCAACATGACGCCGTGGTCATTAAATGTTAAACTGTATTTATCCCGGTCGGTAAAAATCGGAGACGAGCTACGGTTAGCAGCATGGCTAACACGGAGCTAACGGCGAGCTAACGTTAGCCGTGTGTAGCAAAGTGAATCGGTTTTTCACATTAACTCACGGTTCATGCGAAACAGTCATTCACATTCACAAGGAATTAGTAGTTTTTACCTACACTTGAACTGCCAGAGGCCGTCTTTCGTCTCCAAGCGGCGCCGTCCAGCTAGCTTCCAGCCTGTAGCCTAAACAGCACAGCCTGCCAGCCTGCCACCTGCTGGCTCATTTTAATGACATAAACACCCCTCGTGGGGGGAGACACTCACGTGATTGGCTGTTAAGGAGGGAGGCATCTGATTGGCTACAGACAGCCTCCTCTTAGAAAAAACGCATTTGTGGATCAGTGTCACGTCAGAAGAGTCTCAAAAGTTTCACACACAAATGCAGGGAGGTTTACAAATTAAAAGCACTTTGTAAATACAGGTCCAACAGTTCATATATGAATGTAACAAGCCCCAAATGCGTATTTGATGAAGATTACAAATACTTTAACATTCATGTATTTGTGATTTTTTGTTAGATTTGTGTGTGCATTGAAAATATGTTTATTAATCTTATTTTTCATATGTGAACATTTTTTACTTACATATGAAATGAAACACATTTGTGTGTGCATTGAAAATGTATTTGTGTATGAGTCACATATATATACAAATCCCCAAATACATTTGTGAATATTTCTTGTGCATTTATTAATTTCTGTGTGCATTTATTCATTATGAGACTGTTCTAGCTCCATAGGTATTATATCATTATATAATGTGTATTTTTTAAGAAGCGGTATGTGTCCAACTGTTTGCTTGTATCGTTGTCATCGTGTTACATCAAAGCCTGGTTCAACAATCTGAAAACAGCTTCTCAGAATTAAAGGAGAATTCCGGTCATTTTTGAACCCTAAATCATTTTCCTGATGGTCACCCATGTGTTAAAAACGTGACTAAAATTGATGTAGGCAAACCGGAGTTACACCATAGCTAACTTCCGTCGCTAGCGACAATGCTAACCTATCGGGGCTATTTTTTTCAAACACTCAAAAAACAATCAAATATCTATGGTACTTGGTACATGACTCGAATCCTTATGAAACACCTCTGATATATCATATAGTGTACAAATAAACAGTATAAACTCTTATAAACTTTGTTTTTTTTGCATGTAGTCACAGGTAGTCACTCACCTCAGAGACACATCCTGGAAAGACATAACTACCCGATCGCAGAGCGCCTGCTCCCCCCCCACCACAGAAACAAACACAGTTTCCTTGTTGTGATGATTTCTTCCTACAAAAATAAACAGTCTGGGATGTTTTGGACATTACCACTACACTGCTGAGGTGAGTGATATGCGAAACAGTTTATACTGTTTATAGATATTTGATTGTTTTTTGAGTGTTTGTTGTGGTTGAAAAAATTGCCCTCATAGGTTAGCTGTCGTTATCCCTAGCGCCAGGTAAGTTAGCCATGGTGTAACTCCGGTTTGCCTGCATCAATTTTAGTCGTGTTTTTTGCTATCAGGACAACGATTTAGGGGTCAAAAATGACCAGAATTCTTCTTCAATAGTTGTTGTTGTTATATATTGAAAACTTCTGACTTCTTGTGAGGATTTGATTTATGTGATTCAAGGGTGCAAATGCAGGAATCAAGGGTACATATTTTAGCTTTAGCCCTAAGATTTTAGCATCTAATAGCTAGGAGGACCTCTTTTTTTGTTTACCGTTGAAAATTCCACTTTCAAAGACCCACTTGAGTGAGATGGGACGTCCTCCCTGAGGCTCAGTAGGTCCCCTCCTGTTTACCACAGGTCTATGGAAAGATCTAAATATTGGCCCAGTCATTTACACATTTTTTTTACCCTTATGGTACAGACAACACTCAGTTATCCATACCCACAGCATAACCCCTTTTCAGCAGCCCATCATCTTGTATCTTACCTTTTTGATTTTACATCCTGAAGGGAAGGGGGTAAAGGGGAAACCAGGGGTAGTCTTTGACACAAACTCGTTTTAACATACAAGTCAAAACAGTAGGCTATTTCTTTCAACTCAAGATGATCTCTAAGATTAGGATTGGTTTTATTAACTGCTGGGTACTACAAAAAGTTGTTGTCTTTGCTTGACTATTTTTGCTAGACAAAAAGAGCCAAGACATAAGGTCAGTCTCCCGTGCTTATGTCTTACCATTGGCTTTCTGTGAAATTTTAAATTGATTTCAGTTTTTACTGCTCCCTTTTAAGGCCTTAAATGGCCTTGGTACTAAATACCTCCCTGATTTATTGACCTGGTATGTGCCCTCAACCACTGAACTCTGCAAATGAAGCCCTGCTGCTGGTTTCTCCCATGTCACATCTTGTGACAAAGGGTGACAGTTGCTGCTGTTTAAGCCTTCAGGCAAAGGATAGCCCACTATTTATTCTGATGGCTCCCAATTATCTGACCTTAACAGTTTTGTTGTATTTACCAGTAGCCTTCTGTGCCAAAAAGGCACAGGTGGTATTCAGCCACTTTTAACAGATAAATTACCAAAAATATTAATGTCAATCCAAACTTCCAATTCATTTTTAGTCAGTTGAATAATTAAAAATCAAATAGCTCTAAAGCACTTGTCAGTTTTACTTTGGGGGTCAGTAGAAGCCCAATTTAGCCCCAGGGCCATCATAGGATGTTATAGCCATTGCAACAGCCCAGATTATTTCCCTTTACCCCCAAGTATTGTACTATGCTTATTGGACCCCCCTTTATACTTTAAATGCAAAATGAAACATTTTATGCCACAGACTATGATGAAGTCAGCACTCCATATACGTCACAGATTACATAACGACCTTCAGGGTGAAATGCTGCTGCTGCTGCTGCTGCAGACACACTATTTTTTGATATAATTCACAGTGAAATCTGATTCCGTGATTGTGAATGTTCGCTCAGCTTAGATGCTTTTAGCTGCTAACCCCAATGCTCCCTGCTGCATGTACCTTTATCTTTTACTCAGGCCATGTACTATGTACTGTAGACGATATGGTTGCCTGGCAACGACTCTCATCAACCCATCCTTTCTGCGAGTGAGCAGCAAGCAAGCACACTGTCAGACCAAGTCGTGCCACGTTACTATGAGGATGCTGACCGCATCTTGTGTTTCATGGGATGGAAATTTATGTTTATTTCATTGTCAGAGTTTCTGATTATTCTTAGTAAATTACACATCCATGAACATTTTGTTGAACTTGAAAATAAGGTTGGAGGGGTTTCAGTGTTTAAATAGACCTTTAAACTTTAAAGTGAAAGTAAATTGACTTCGGTGGAAACAGTGCACTCCCCTGGCTTGTACAAAATTTGGATGTGGCAAACACGGAGTGAGAGAGAAACAAATTGGGCATAATTAAAGTACAATGTAGAAGTAGTTTACTGGAGCATGTACGCTTTTTAATAGTTCGGCCAATTTTATATCCCACTGCATTTCAGATGGGAACATTTTACTATTCGCCTCTTATTTATCTCATAGCTACATCTATGTTGTATTACAAGATCCTCGGGGACTCATTGTCCTGCATAATAAATGTATAATTCCCACAGGATTCTTTGACAACTGAAACATAATCGTGACCCATGTTTTTCTGTTCACAAATTCTGGTTGCTGTAGATTAAACTACACAACAGCACAAACATCAGATAAAATAGCAGATTAAAATACTAGTTACATAATGCATTATAACAATTTTTCCAAACTGTGTGTTTACTTTTACTTGTAATGCATTCATTCCATGTAGCCTTTGTTTATTTAATGGACCAAACTAGAGCTAAATGTATTTGACTTGGATAGCTACATTGAACATAATATGTACCCGTGCTGCCCTTCAGTCTGCCATGTTAACATGTGATTGTCTATGACCAGTAGCCTGCATTACCAAATGTCCACTCTCACAAGGTTGGAAAAAAAATCTACTTAGCAATTTAGCTACTTAGCTTTAGTTTTTCATGATGATTGTTAAGTCGGGTTGTAACAGGCTGTAGGGCCGAGAGAGTTGACAACAAGGTGATGGGGAATGTAGTAGCCTATAGGTAAATATTTGAGTGTTGGGATCATCTCTAAATTCTACTTTGGGGTGCCTTCAAATAGAGAAGTAGCAAGAAAGCAAAACAGCAGTGAAAAGCATGATATGCATCTACTAAATAAACACAGGTAGATAAGGGATAGCTGTTACAGTGAGTGCTTGAAAAGGCAAAGTGTGAGATGGTTTGTTGCTCATTAGGCTATATGGTGCTCCAGTGGCATAGTAACCTAGAAACCAGTTTACTCTTTTCACACACTGATCGTGTGGTTTAGGTTTTATGTGCAAAGGTAACTTGAGAAGTAGTCTATTGACAAGGGGAGCCATAAACTCTTCTCATCTGTCAGGGCCTGTCTCAAAAATGGTTGGAAATATAATGGCTGACGTGGCCACTCAGTCTGGACTCAGCTCCAGTTTAAACTTTCTCCTGTCCAACACCTTATCATTTCCACCTATAGCCCTTGTCACGGTTTAACGTTTTCATTTTAGGGCTTTCAGTTGTAGAGCAAAGAGGGAAACTGGAAGAAATCGGTACGAGTGTGTAGGAAATATAGGCTGTAAAAAAAACAGGTTGGGAAGGCAAAGAAGACGAAAAAAGCAGTATAGGTTAACTTGAAGTTGCATTATCTTTTTAGCTGTTTGCTCCCTCAGTATAAGATCAATCAGTGTCGCTATCAATAAAAAAACAGTGTATGTCATTGAAGCTCTGGTGATGCAATTAACTGTAATAGGATTGGTTATTGAAAGTTACGGTATTGGGAGGAAGCCATTAATCAAACAGATGTGAAGGTCTGTCACGTAACCAGAGACTGTTGGGAAACAGGAGGACCGAGCAGCATGATGATGAAACAAGTCACATGAGCCGTGACGTCAGTCGGGAGTAACTTTACCGGGAGGAAGAAGCAGCACGTCACTAGCAACCAGCCGGCCACAGCAGGACGAAGACCAGAGGAATTAAAACTCCGAAATAAGTCGGATTAAGACATATTAAGAAAAGGTAAGACGACGATTTCCAAACTACACATATTTCCTCGTCGCCGTGTTCAGTGTGGAGCTGTTTTATGCGACTTAAATTAGCGTATGCCGGTTTCTTTCGTGACAACGTGGTCTGAGTGAAACGCCGGTTGTTTCCGAGGTCACACGGGACTTTCTTTTTTTATCCCGAGACTTTGATCACTTCAGTCACGTGTTTACCAAAATATACCTTTATTTAACGTATCTTTACTAGTATCAGAGCTCATGCAGATGTTTTTAATTACAATATGCTTACATAGCGTTATTTGGCCTTTTGTAAGATAAGTCTGTCATGTATTACCGTTATTTATTGTTTAAAATCTTATCAACAGCACAAAAAATAATGAGTGAAGGCTATATACATGCACTCTCTTTGTTCTATTAGATAAACTGTTGTAAAACTGAAGTTACCTAAAACGGTTTGGTAACAATGCCAGGCCCAGACCGGTTGCGCAACTTATTTATGGGCGCCATCTTGTGGTTGAACTATCATAGTACTTTACAGAACCACATGAGATACAAAACATAATTTGATTTTCATCAAATAGCCTACCGTTGTTCCAAATTAGTCCAATAGCCTTGTTTGTGTTTCTCCTTAATAGAAACCATGCCTGGAGACGTCAACAAGGGCAAGAAGGCATTTGTCCAGAAGTGTGCCCAGTGTCATACTGTGGAGAATGGTGGAAAGCACAAGGTTGGTCCCAACCTTTGGGGTCTGTTTGGACGCAAAACAGGCCAGGCAGAGGGCTACTCCTACACTGAGGCCAATAAGAGCAAAGGTAAGTGCTTGTTTGTGTGCGTTTAGTCTTTTCAGAGTCCTAGGAATGACATTGTTTGGCTAAAAACTTTGTGTCTGTTCTCTTTAATCCTGTAGGAATCATCTGGAACGAAGACACCCTGATGGTTTATTTGGAAAACCCCAAGAAATACATTCCCGGAACAAAGATGATCTTCGCCGGCATCAAAAAGAAGAATGAGCGTATCGACCTCATAGAATATCTGAAATCTGCAACTTCATAAAGAACTCTCTCATCTTTGCCAATTGCTGTGTCTTCACAAACTGCTCAAGAAGCCAGGACTTGTCATTCTCTTAAAAAAAACAAAAAAAACAGGCAGAACAGCAAGTAATCTGAGTGGTGCCGGCAGCTGTACCTCTGTTTCTGACATGATCCTCCATCGTGGTGGAGTAAATGATATCCTGGTTTTAACAGGTTCCTTTTCTAATATAAATTATTAAACCATATACTGTCTACTCTGAATGATGTAGGGACTTGAAAGTTGTGTTTAATGTTTGCTAATTGACTGTCTTCCAGTATTTTGTTGCTCCATGATTTCACAGTTGTCTTAGTAGTTGTCTAGTCCAAGAATAATTATACTTTTCTGCTTCTGAATTGATGATACCTCAACAGCCTTTTATCATATGATGCCTTTTTTGAAATTGAAAGTTAAATCAAACTGACACTAATCATTATAGGTCCCTACACGTGACTGTGTGGTCAGTAGATAAAACGCAGGGGTGCAGATGACGATGAAATGCCTTTTTATTTTTTGTGTTTAAACAGGTTTGGCTACTGTAGTAGATTTGTGAATGAAATAAATTAAAGTCAATGTATCTAAATATTCATACCACAGTGTGCTCTCAAATTTTCTCCAACTGGGAGATGGTTAAATATAACATGGCATGTCCCCTGCATTGTGTAATTCATCTAGTGCCCCATAACTGGAAAACTGCAGGTGTTGGTGCTGTTTTGATGTGACATGCTTACTGTGGGTTTGATTCGTTTCCCAGGGAGATCAGCCTTTTTCCCTTTTTAATGAAGAAACTTGAAATGTGTTATCTTATAAAAGTCTGGGTTTGTTCAGAAACTGATATGAATGTCATAAATGCTGCATGTTTTTGAGGATGTTTGTCCTCCATTAAAGTTGGAGAAGTATCTACTTGTTGACTTGTCAGTTTCTGAATGCGTGTGACGGGTCCCTGTTGAGAGACAAAACCTGTCGTAAGACAAAATTACGTAATAAAATCACACTATCAAAAGCTGTACAACCTAGAAGAGTTCAGTTTTCCTAGTAAAGAGATCATGTGACAGGGAAGTCGTAGCCAACACTGCCATTTACGTCACAGTGGGGACTGAGCTGTATTCCCAGTCCATGTTGTGGAGTATTGCTCCCTCTAGCGTTCAAACATCACATCTGCACACAGATCACTGTTAATAATATTGTACTGTATGAAGGAATTTGATTTTATGACTTCCTCCCCTTTGCAAATAAGAGTCGCGGTTATACAGCTAAATAGTATGGATAGCCTACATGCAGATTAAACATGGTCCCAAGTCTGGTGGATGTGATATAAATATAGAGTGGAGATGCATTATGTTATTGCTGTGATGAAACACGTTTCCTGAGGCGGCAGTCATTCACTTTGATTACTCTTGTCAGCCTTGCACTACCATCACCAATGCTTTCTCAGGTAATGCATTGGAAATCATTATGTTTGATGGTATAGGCTACTTAAGCAATTGCATTGAATTACAATGCGCAAACATGAGGGTGTTTTTGCTTCTTACAACCTTAGAATAACAGTGGTTTATTGCTGAATGTAAATATCTATATATTTGTAATATGTTGTGCACAATAGGATATTCTGCAATGGGCATTTGATGGATGAATTTACCCCTGTTATCATCCTCGGCATCTTTATTATAGGCAGTGCGCCTCTAAAGGAGGGCAAACGGTTCAAATGGCCAGAGGGCTTAGTGCTGAGGCAACCCTGAGCTCCAGTGTGTGTGTGTGTATGTGTGTGTGTATGTGTGACGAAGCGAGCGTCAGCGGGACAGAGCCAACCACAGCCAGCGTCATTTGCACACAAGAAGACTCATACGACGGAGATGCCTCGGTGTAGTGGCTCTGTTAAGATTCCCTCTGCCTGTGCAAGTCTACACCTGAGCCCGAATTTGCGTCCACGCTGGATCTGCTTTGATGATCTTAAATGAAGTGAAAGGTGTGGAGATGCTGTGGAAGGGTGTACCGGTGCGCAAAGGGAGTCTCCATCCTTCTCCCCATGCATCCAGAGCTTCAGGGGTGTTACCAGCATCTACATCTTGGAAGTTGTGGTGTTCATACGATTCTCCGCTTTAACCCTCGGTAAAGCCTCATAGATGGTATTTCTCTGCGCGACTTCATGGATTTGGTTCATTGAGGACCATCAGAAGAACAGACATGGCAGTGCCAAATATGGTGTTCTCTGACGTGGAAACTTTTCTGGACTCGCATCCCGAGTTATTCGAGGACTACCTGAACAGAAAGGGGAATTATAGCATGGTGGAGAAATGGCTCAAGAATCATCACCAGGCGAGCAGCAAAAGTCCGGCTGCTGCTGCTGCTGCTGTTCCCGCCGCCGAGCCCAGGGAGGAGAAGAGCAACGCGTGCAAGGACAGCTGGGCGAGCAAATGTGACGGTCTGCAGCGGAGAGCCTCGCAGAAGGAGCTGCGCAAAACTTTCGCCAGATCAAAGGCCATTAATGTCAACAGGACATACGACGAACATGTTAACTCCAGGGCCCAGGAGCCGCTGACGAGCATGAGGAGGAGAGCCCTGCTGAGGAAAGCCAGCTCTCTGCCCCCGACCACTGCGCACATACTGAGCGCGCTGCTGGAGTCCAGAGTCAACATCCCCCAGTACCCATCCACAGCCGTGGGTTTTAAATATTACCTCAAAGAGCACAACGAAAGAGAGTTTTTCCTAGAGCTTGTAAAAGACATATCTAACGACTTGGATCTAACGAGTCTCAGCTACAAAATCCTCGTGTTTGTTTGCATTATGGTGGACGCAGACCGGTGTTCCTTGTTTTTAGTTGAGGGCACGGGCAACAAGAAAACACTAGTGTCCAAATTCTTTGACGTGCACGCGGGGACCACAGTTTTACCCTCAATGAATTCAGATGAAGTTCAAGTTCCGTGGGGGAAAGGGATCATCGGATACGTGGCTGAACATGGAGAGACAGTCAACATCCCGGACGCTTATCAGGTCCCTGCTCCTCCTTTGTGCATTTGCATGGGATTTTTTTTAGAGACGTGTTTTTCTTTCAGTCTGTCCTTTTTATTTTGTCCCTCTTAATTGACCACCAGTCAAAGTATTTGACAGAGCTGAGTGTGTGGAAGCAACAGTCAGCTGGTCACAGCTCGTGCCAAGATTCAGGTTCACACAAAGCACCATTGGCGAATAAAAACAAGGCAACAAAGAAAAAGTGTATTCGTCTCTTAAGAGTTAACAGTGAGTTTTGAAAAGGAAGGCAATACTAGATTACATTAAAGAAGTAAAGAAATTGCCTCATGATCCCATCAGCTGCTTCTAAGAATAGAAACACCTGAGTAGACTTGTCTTAGAAAACATTTACAGTAGAAATGAAGAGTGATTAGGTTACTAACAAAACACATCAGCATACTTAAACTAAGACACTTGTCCAAGTAATATTTTATTGAATAAACTTAACCCCACCACGCTGATGTTTGTCATGCTGCATTTAATTTTGACTTTTTTGTTTATTAGTAAGATTTGGAGGAATGCACTGTCATCTGAAAAGAAAAGGGGCAAAACTGCATTTTTTCCCCCTCTTTGCCACGAGTGCTTACATTGTGTCTTTTGTTTTACACTGTCCCTGTGGATTGCAGGATCGTCGATTCAGTGATGAAATTGACAAGCTGACAGGGTACAAGACAAAGTCTCTCCTGTGCATGCCCATTCGCAACAGTGATGGAGAGATCATTGGAGTTGCTCAGGGCATCAACAAGACGTCAAGTGGAGAACTCTTTACTGAAGACGATGAGAAGGTAACGTCATTATGATGGTTGAGCGTTTATAGATGTGTTATGTCCATCACTGTGTTTGTTTTTCTCAATTTTGTCTGGTTCCACAACTTGTCGTTGTCCTAATTAACAGTAGACTTCCATCTTCACTAAAACCCTCCATATAGTTGAAACCTGTGATAATCTTTTTTTTGTGGTGACTTACTTGAATGAATTACTGAAATCTCCCCTTTATAAAGAGTATGTAGAGTTTATTTTAATAGAATGGCAAACAAGAGACAAGATAAGGATTTTATGCGGACATGCTCATTTTTGTTAATCCAGAATACGCAGATACCTCACCTATATTGTCACATATTTCTACACAGCTGGTCAGAATCTAAGCCACATTTGCAACAGAGCAAAGTTGGTTGTTCAATCCACCTCTCCTCCACCTCAATCCACAAAACAGATTTTGCACAGATAGCCTATTAATACTCCTCAGAGGATGAACCACAATGACAGTTTTTCATCCAACTCTACAATGATGTTGATGTTTTTCAGCTTGTGTGAAATACCTCTTATCTCATAAGATTTCTCCAAATCTGCCCTGGCCCAGAATCCCTGACAGACATTCAGGTTTCTTAATGATGAATCCCCATCACCACATGATCTTCTGACTTTGCATCTACAGTAGAATCATCGACTGGTTATTACATTTTTAGTTTAGAGTATGTTTCACCACCTTTTGGCTGAATAGCAATGACTTTTCCCCTCATCAACAGTTACATTTGATATTGTCAACACAATTCAAAATCTACATGAATAGCAAAACAGACTCAAGACAAGTTCAGAGTGTAAACATATATGGCGTTAGACTTGACAAGGGTCCTGTGCCAAAACGCTGTCTGAATAAAGAAAAAAAATTCTGCACCTCTAAATGTGCAGCATTTCTCTCCATTTTTCAAAGCATTACTTTCCAACCATCAGCATGTTAGCACTGCCATTATAAGTATGTTGTCATTGCTGATATTAGAACGTAGCCACAGTTGTTCCCAAACATAGCTATGTAGAGCTGCTAGCATGGCCTTAGACTAGTCTTGTTATTATTGCAGCACAGGGAAGTGAAGTGCAGAGTAAAGTGCAGGCCTGAAGTAAATGCTCATTGTCTTCATGATTCATGTGTGGCATTTCAAAGATGTCACAGTGTTTTTTTAGGGCGAATGCTGTGATGTTAGTGGTACACAAATGAAGCAGGACTGTAGTGATGTGAACAGTCATTTCTCATTTATGTTACATAGTTGCACTAAACAAACACACACGCGCACGCAAATACATATACTTTACACATGAGTAAATTGGGATTTTTCTCATATTTTGTCCCCCTGTGTATTATGATTTGCGCTGTGGCCTGAAAACAGCCATTCATTAGTGGTTATGGTGACTGACGGATGAAAGATTTTTTTACATGTGTTACAATTTTTGCACCCATCCTATACAGGGACTCTTTCCTATATTTAATATAGTAACGAAAGCCTTGTATTTTCTACAGTAATCTTTAAAAAAATGCTTATTTCAATTCAACATGTATTAGTCCTACATTGTGTGTGCAGATTCACATTAACGACTATGCATCCAAATAAATTGTCATAGGAGCTATGAATATTGGTACCGACAGGACAGCAGAACTAAATCATACTTAATATGTACACAGGAAGTACACATGCTAGACAATGTCTCAGTGCTTAGTTTCTAGCTGGGTCATAGCCTGTCTCTCAGCATTATTCAATTTTCAATATTCAGAACATGGAAAAAGAAAAAGAAGTATCTCCCTAGGGGCCAAGACCCTACTGTAATATCACCAATAATATCAACTTTATAGCAGTTGTTCTGAATCTGAAGTTGGTTGATGCTTTAATTTTAAGGCGAGTGTCCGTTTTTAATTGAGTATCTGTGTTCAGATTTCATTATTTACAGTATGTGACAAGAATTAACACCATGCAGCGCAACAGGACTCGTGGAGGAGAGCTGTTCATTGAAACAGATCAGACTCGTGCTAGTCAGCTTCCAGGTGTGACTGTGTGTGTTGATGGAGCTGAACTGATGGTGTGCTGTTGATCAGATGCTCATTTAGTTTTTTACTCCTTTACGAATCAGCTTGCCCTTTCAAGAGACAGACACAGATGTTGATGAATGAAATTGATTGTACAAATATAGTTTGTCAAAGCAGTGAGTGGGGGTCTTACATGTTACGCTGATCCAGATAGTCTTCTGTTTCTGAGCGATTGTTTATTTGGCTTATTCCCATCAACAGAGAGACATGGGGAGCATGTGTTTGTCCATCGGCACACTTGAATAGATGTAGCAGAAAGGCGCTGACAGGCGCACACACTGACTTATTCTCTTATTATGAGCCCCTGAAGGGGAGAAAAGACGAAACATGAAAGCACAAAACTAGTTGTGCTTTTAGTTGGGTTTCACTGTCACAAATAGCTGTAGTTTTTTATCGACAGTGTGTTTTTTTTACTCTATTGGAGCTCTAGTGTCAAAATTGCATTGTAAGGCTCTATCCATTCTTCATAACAGATGGAGATTAGGAATTCTTTTTTCTCTCCCTTGTTTTGAGCACACGTTTCACGTTGCATTAACATCACACAAATGCTTGGGATGGCTACAGCTGAATTAGTAATGAAATGCAATACTAGCATCACAGTAAGCTTGCTGCACAACACTGCTGCAGCTCTGCTTTTATGGAAGACCTTGTAATATGAAAATATATCACAGCATTAAATGATACTGCAGTAGGAGATGTCATCAGAGACTTTGTGTACCTTTATTAAAACAAATATTGTTTGCTACATACTGAAACCTTATAGGATATTTAAACACATTATATGGCGGGTTTTAAATCCCACGCTGCCTTAATTGTGTTCTGTTGATCCCTGCAGGATTGGAATCTGTTGGAGAGCTTGGATAATGGTTTAACCCACGTATAATTGCACCGTCTCATTATCTGTAGAGAAATATAACCATTGGCTTAATTTGAATGTTTAAGCTGACCTCATCCTGCCAATTCTTCATCTCACATTCTTATCTTAATTTAGCTTTTCTCTCACTTTAGATGGCCTTTCATACCTTTTACACATGAAATGTACTATCCACAGGTAGGCGTTTTCATAGATTTTTGCTTAATAAGATGTGAGTTCCCCCATGTAGGTTCCATCTGCCAAAAGAGTTTAACATCTGTGTGAGTTCATTGGCAAATACCATTCCCCCCTTGCTGCTGTGCTCCCTCCGGCTGCCAAAGTTCCTGTCAAATTGGCTTGAAGCAATACTGTAATAGCCACTTTCACACAA
Source organism: Decapterus maruadsi (assembly GCA_030347415.2). Taxonomy (NCBI): domain Eukaryota; kingdom Metazoa; phylum Chordata; class Actinopteri; order Carangiformes; family Carangidae; genus Decapterus; species Decapterus maruadsi. The sequence goes on along the minus strand of CM064902.1, from coordinate 15,405,221 downwards.
TTTCCCAACGTAAATCTACAGCTTCATGTTTTTAATACATCCCTGCAGGGTATCAAAGTTCTTTATATGACCACAAAAAGGCACACAAATCCACTTAAATCAAGAGATTTTAAAAAAGAACATTTGCAATATGAGGCCAGGATGTAGGTAAAGAGAAGAGTATTACGTATGCATGATGGTGAAGTGTGCTTCTGTTACTCTTATGGTGTTGCTGTGCAAAGTGAAAGAGATATTGTATAGAGAAAAGGGTAGACCTACCTGCCTGGCCTCTCAAAGTGGAACAGGTGGATGATGGAGTGATTGAGGGACTGCATTCTTTGCTGTCTGATATTCTGATTTCATTATAGGTCTAACAACCCAGTGGAGCATAAAGTTGTTTTTCATACACATATGCCAAAGAGAGAAAAAAGGTGGACCTAAAACTGTGCCATGGGGGATGCCAGAGTAGGACATTGAACCCCACTGTAACAAATTATAATATGAGTGGTACAGCTTGCAATACAAGTAGAACTTTTAAACAGTTACCACCAAGAAACAGGCAGGTAGTGATTATTTGCTTTGAATTGAGTCAATCATCTGCATTAAACATTGTATGGAGACATGTTTATTGGAGATAAATGTCCAAGAATGAATAGGAGGCCTACACCAAACCAGTGACTCGTACCAAATTAGGTCGACCTCTGATGTCCACACCAGGTGGCCCACAAACCATTTAGCTTTTTTAGTTAGTTGTTTTTTAAGCTAAGCTTTGTAAGCTTGGAACAGGCAGTTGTTGAAACAGTGCTAGCGGCTGTGCTGATATTAGATGGATACAATTAGTAGATACAAGCTTCAGGTGACCAGTGGTGGAGCAGCTCTAATTAATCACATTTGAGCCTCAGTCAGACCTAGATTCATATCAGGAGGGTGTTGTGTATCAAAACTGGCGACTGACTAGCAAACAAATCACAACAGTGAACAGTTTTCCTTTTTTAATGCAGTTTGTGATTGGTACCGTTTATGGCTGTGCTAATGAAGAGTATACCTCTCAGTAATGACAACAAAATTTCATGTGTTTTATATAAAAACACCATAAGTGTATGTTAACTAGGTTAAAAACTTGATTTGCAACACAATGGAAAAGTTATAATTATGTTAAGGATGGTATTCATCTCAATATGAATGAAATCAAACCACAATAGTCATTTAAAGAGGGTATAAATATAGGTTATTTTAATATACATAACTCCTCAAATATGGCTGAATATGGAGAAAAAAGGAGGGGTCATGTGAGTTTCAGTAATCAGGTTTGAGTTTCTGAAAGACATCACCACATCGATTTTAGTAGGGTGACCATATGATTTCCAAAAGAAGAGGACACTCGGCTCCACCTCGAGATACTTAAATGATACTTGAAGTTTACACTTAAAGTACACTGTATTTATAAGGATAAAATTCATTCATCTATACAACAAAATAATATCTCTCTATAGTCAGAGACACAAACTCAGACAGGCTTCTCATGGTACAAAAATGAAATAAAATAAGCCCTCTGGAATGAAATATAGAAACATTATTGTATTAGAAAATCAACCTATGAGAAAGTCCAGCTGGTCTTGAACTCAGATGTCATTGTATGCGATCTACCAAGTGGGCTATCAGGACCCACACTTCAATAGTTTGTAATGAGAGGCAATGCTGCACCAACGTTTAACCCACTCACACACAACCAAATACCAAAAGTTGTGCAAAGCACCATCAATTAACGGTCCCATGAAAAACAATGAAAACTGGACATATTCGGGGGCGGGGGGGTTATGAATTTGGACAGAACATGAAAAGCGGAGCGATCATAGACTGAGGGTAAAAAGGTTAGTGTATGATTCTGAGTGGCTACATTCATTTTGAACTGACTTTGATATGAAGAACTGTGGCTCACTGCCCACAAAGCAGTTCCCTGGAGAAGATCATTATAATGGGTAAGGTCTGTAACCATTGAACAAACAGTGCAAATGATTTTCCTTTTTTTCCCCTTTTTTTTGCAGATGGAGGATTTTACTGTTTTACAGTTTGTCTAGGCCGTCAGCAGTGGTCTCTATTTCTTGCATGGTCTGTGTAAGCACTTTGACACAAAATCGGAAAAAGTGAAATCAGAGAATTTTTTACACTAGCTAACTTTCAGATGTGTGTCAAAAATAAGCCCAACACAATTTTCTTCATGAGCCGAATTCCCTTCATGAGGCACCTCATTCCATCATCAATACAACTTCTATTCACTGACTTTAAGCAGCTGACGTAGAGGCAGTGTGTATCTTGGGTTTATCTGATTCAAAATGCATGGCCAGTGACCCCACTACACTGCTCATTAGTAAATCCCTTCTTTACATCATTTATAATTATTGAAGTTAATTGATGACGCTAATTTTCTCAGCAATGAAGGTAGCATGTTTACACAAGCTTGTAGGCTACTGGTGCCAGCAGAGGTGGCAGTACAGTTCCCTCGATGTCCTTGTGAATAAATTCTGTGACTTGATACAGGGTCGGTATAGTTTTCACTCTCCATTTAAGTTCTATACCACCAATTGTAAACAGTTTGTCTTTTAAGAGTAAAGTCACATTTCTCTTTAATGTTCTGTTTAAGAAGTACAAGAAAACCTTAAAAGAGTCATCACAGTTTGAGGTTTTGTAAATTTCATGGAAAAGTTTCCGGAATTTGTTTAATGGCGACAAGAGAATTCATCTGAGGAGCAGTAAATGTTTGTAAAGCGTGATGTTGTGGTGTTGATGTAACTGCACTGATGCAACATCTGCTGCTTCGTTATTGTGACCTCTGTTTTGCTTCTGGCTTTTTTCCATGTACCTGCAATATATTAGAATAATTTAGTTATTAATGAATAACGGCTATTGAACAGCACACCTTTTGTGATAGTGTTTATTAGGTAAGTTGCATTGTTATAGCCGTAAGTTACAGCCAGTCAATTAAGTTTGTCAGTATGAAATATGATTTGTATTGTACATCATAATACTATTTGTTGTTATCCTGATTTTATGAAGTATATTTACATGTTACTCATGTTGCTGTTTGTGTAGATGTCCATAATTCTGAGTATATGACAGTGACTTACCTTTGGATATTTGTTGGGGTGAGGATTCCTGTTGCATAAATATTTGATGTCACCTTCAAAAGAAGCAATCATTGCTAAGTGTATTTGTAAAACAGCTATGCACTTTGCTGACACAAGCTGGGGAGTCCCATATGAGATTGGAGAAAATTGAGAGCTTCATTTTTTTTTTCCCTGAGAGCAATCCTTGGCAAAACAATGGCTTCACCTCACCCCACGTGCAAAGTGAGCACAGTTATTTAGGGGGTAAGTGGGGGGAAAAAGTGTTGGTTATGTCATTTATCTAGCTTCAGATGAAATTCCAGATGTGCAAAAGGAAGTCACTGAGGTCAGAGGGACCGACTGTCCCTGAGCTCTTGTCCAGTTAGTTTTTTTTATTAAACCACTCTTTACTGGTCAGTCCGCAGGCAAAAACGTCTTGTTTGTAATGCCATGTTGTATAATGGCCTGTCTGACAGAACATAATTAGAGAAAGCAGTGCTTTTCTTGGGTTTGCCTGTTAGTTCCACAGGCAGATCCAGCTCAGCCAAGGTCCAGCTCGCTAATGAATCTGCTCCTGCTGGGGCTATTGATGGCCACTGCCTTTCTGGAAGATCATTATTAGAGAATTCCAAAGGACAGCTGAAATAGCATTATGTATGAGCTTATTGTTCGGCATCATCTGTTTTCTGCGTTTGAAAACAACTGCATAAGGCGCTTGATTATGTATAATGACTGAATGAAGTGCATTAAGTTAATTTACTCATTAGCATGATGGAGTAATGTTTCATATTATGTTATGATTAGAAATGACTTTAATTTTGCAAACAGCATCATAATATGCACATCAGTGTGACATGCCAGAGCAGAATAATTCTGTTTTTTTATCGTGTTGATTGAAGGAATTGCACTCGTATATAAGCACAGCACTTTATCTTGTTTATCAGTATTTAAGAGCAAATGGCTTATTTCCTTTGTGGTCCCTCACAGTAAAGCTTTGTCACTGGATTCTCAAGTATGAATAATCCATTCCTGCTGAAGCCAACATGCTATTTAAATTCACAAAGCCCTACCCCACCATTGAAATATAGAGTGAGAAATTTTATCAGTAAAACTCACCCAGGAGACCTTTTTGATTGGAAAGAGAAACTGTAGCAATTAGAGCAGGGTGTCTCAGCCTTTCCCAGTCTTTGATGCCATTTTAGGTCCACACAATAATCATGAACCCAGCAATTAGAGACGTCAGGTTGTCGTGAATTTATAACTCAATTGTTTTAGTACGGAATATGCTCCAAACGTATTATACTTAAATATAACACCGCAAGTCCACGACACAAATGCGCCGTGTAAACCGTATCTCTTGTTTATGACAGATAAGACTCCACAAATACACACATTGTAACATGATCCATTGATCCACTGATTGATTATCAAAGGATTGTTGAAAACAAATACACATGACCAGGATGAGGCTTAGCAAAACAGCAGAGAACCCCCCTAGTGGACGTTTTTTTTGTTTTTTTAATATAGCTTTTAATAAGCATTCTCCATAATTAACCTTTAAGTATATCAAATAAATATAGATAAGCTCTATTAGTCAATTGATTTGTTACATGGTGGCTAAGTACTTTAAAATGTTTTTTTTTAGCACATCAGCAGTGCATGCGTCACATTTTCTACACAGCGCTATAGGACTGTGTTCCTCACATGTTCATTTGCAGCTGATGAGTAACTGATACATTATCTTTTCTGAAAGGTGAAAGAGATATCCCTGTATCAGCAGCCACAGCTGAGTAACTTCCCATTCATGCATTGTTATAGTGTCCCTACCCTCAGGTCGCACCGGAGGCTGGTAAATATTAGTGGGTTTGTTGTACTGATTGTATTGTTTACACAGCAGCCAGATGCTAAAGATAGATAACTAAACAAAGAGGCAGAGTAAGGAAGCACACAACCTAAATTCTGTTGATTCCACGGTACGAGGGCCTGACTGTCTCTCAGATAAGGGCACATTGTAGAGCAGTTGTAGTTGTACAGTTGTATTCAACCCGTGTGCTCATGCCCCAGCTGTCTTCAGGAGAGGGCAGCTCAGCCACCTCCTGTGTAGTGATGGTTTGCATTTGGCTGTTCATTATGAATGAACTGCGCGGCACAGAAGAAGGAAATGTAGTTCGATTCCACACACAAGTGAGATGTTGATTCGATTTCGGGATACATAACTACAGTCATTAGGCCACATCAAGCGATTACATTATTTATGTGAAGAAAATATGAGTGAAAAAAGGAATTTATATTATCAGCCCAAGGCAAAAGTAAGTTGGACTCCTCAGTCAAATGGTAAAATGTCAGTTGAATTGATTTATTTGTCGTAGAAAGTAATGATGCCAATGAAAGGCCATTTCTTATTTGTTCCAGTTAAAGAGCGAAGTTTTTCTTGGATGAAAATATTACTCACCTACTTTTCTTTTCTTATTGTTTTTTTCTCCAAATAGCTATAATTATGTAGCAAGTCCAAAAATATAACATTACAGTATTGGAAGAGCAATGTTTTATTGCCCCAACAGTCTTTTACAAGTTCAGTAACAAACAGAAGAACTCTCAGTGAAGAAACGCCAGTGTTAACTCTTTTCTGATAGCGTCTCACTGCAGCCTCCAATCTGTTCTGAAACGTACTGCTGCTCATATTATAATCTTAAAAAGACAATGATAACTGTAACTGAAGCTCTCATCAGTTGACGATCATCACCACCTGCTACCGGGCAACAACAGAGAAAAGTTACAAATAGCTTCACCAATAATTTGTTGCATTCAGTGTTTGTTGTAAAACATCCTCAAAACATCTGCAAATCCCAGTCTTCACTTCTTCACGGCCTTTGATGACTCATTGTCATGACTCTGTATTCATTACTGCCATCTGTAGATGAGTGGAACAGTGTGGAAGGACTGTATGTTTTGTATTTTTCAAACAACAAACAAAATGTTTGAACCACTCATAAAAGCACTTACTTATACTGTAGGTGTTTCAGTGTTGTTTTGTTTTATTTGAGGGAGTGTTTGTAAGATTGACCAGGGACAGTGGATGAAAAGCCTTTTGAAAAGTCTGATCTGGGAAATGTTTATTAATGTCCTCTGTCCCTGTCAAAATAAACAAGAGAGGCAACTTTATATATATGTAACAGCTGCACTTGTGACATTTAGGGCCATTTGGGTAAATAATCCTGTTTCTTCTGTATGTCGCTCAATAATGACAGTGGTCAATTTGTCAACAGGTGCTGCAGATGTACCTGCCATTCTGTGGTATTGCGATCTCCAACGCCCAGCTCTTTGCTGCCTCCAGGAAGGAGTATGACAGGAGTCGGGTAAGGTCCAATGATCCAGGCAGGATAATAGCCCCCCCACCCCACCCCATCCCCCAGCCCCTCATCCCTGGGATCAGCATTACTTCCTCCCCCCTGATGCTGACATTGAGGCTGAGTATTGATCAGCAGCAGCCCACTTGCTGCCACTGCAGTGGGGATCACAGAGCGCCATGCAGCCCTGCATGGACAGTTTCTCTGGCTCTGTAGAGGGGGATGGGCCTGTATCCAGATGAGGGCCCGTTCCATGATCTAAATCTCCTAGGGGATGTTAAGAGATGCACTAATTCATGTCACACATTGATCTGTGATGGAAGAGAACATAATGAGAACACAGCTCAGTGAACGGAGGAGAGAAACGAGGAGAGCAAAATTTACACCAAATGTTTTCTTGTATTTAAAATTGGATTGGCACTGCTTTAGGTAATTTACTTTTATTGGGGGATTAATCCCAATATATCACCCTCTTGGTTTGTGGTTTAATGACCATAATAATAATCGTACAGTATACAGCTGATTGAAGCAAAATGTATTTATTCCATTACTACCTCCTGACCGATTTATTCATTGGGTTTAACAACAGCGTGTGGTTCAGATTGTTGGGTAAAATGTTCGTTGTGTCTTTTTCTGTCGCTGGTGTTCAGGCACTCTTGGAGGTAGTCAATGACCTATTTGAGGAGCAGACTGACCTGGAGAAGATTGTCAGGAAGATCATGCACCGTGCCCAGACGCTGCTGAAGTGCGAGCGCTGCTCTGTTCAATTGCTGGAGGACATTGAGTCACCGGTACTGATTTTCTCTGTCCTGTCCGGCTGTGTTTGTGCATCAGTCTGTACATACCGGCGTGCTTCTGTTTGTTCTTTCAGTCTGACCTAGCTTTCACCAGTAAACACTGTGTAGCTCCGTTCAGGTTTTCCAAGAGCCTTTTACTAAAAATTTCTTCTGTTTCAACTCTCATAGGTGGTGAAGTTCACAAAGTCGTTTGAGCTTCTGTCCCCTAAATGCAGCGCCGACACTGAAAGCAGGTATGTCGTGTTTCAGTGACATCTGGTCTGATGGCTAAACCTACTGTATTTTTTCTCTCAGTTTTCCATCAGTAACCATTTCACTAAATAACCACATCTCCACCTTTGTTTGCCTCTGGCACCATGCCACCCAAAAAACTGCACACAGCTTTCTTGAATCTGTAAACCTTCCATCAATGACAAAATAAATAAAATTAAAATAAGGGAAGTATAAATTTAATATTCTGTAGTGCTGTGGGAGTAATATGCTGAATCTGAATAGAAGGCATACTTTTGGAGCACTAATTAATTGGGGTTTGCTGCTTCTCACCACTGCTAGGCATGGCTGAGTGGAGAAGGAGAGGCTTAATATTGTGTGGGATGTTTATGTATGGAAACCAACGCTGAGAGGAAGACAAATTATCCCCTGAGTGCCGCGCTCGCCGTAACTGATGTGGTCACTTCACGTCAGCAGTGATAGCCACAACAGTAATCTTAACGCAAGAAATACCAATAGTCAAGTAGTCGCCAAAGAAATGAAAGTTTCCTTGATTAGCCAAGTCTTTCTGACTAAACACACTCCCCTAGTCTGAGCTCTGATTCAGGTGTCACATATTCAATAAATAGCGAGTGTGCGATTTTAAAGTAATAACACCACACAACATTTTTAAATCAAGCTCTAACGACGAAAGTGCAGCGTCTTTGTGATGACCCCGGTCTTTCCAAAGGTTCACATCTAAATGGGAAAAGCTGCTGTGCAAGATTTATGTGTGTAATTAGGGGTTCTGTACTGTAGGTTTTCTAATATGCCTTACAATCCCCAGCCGCCCCCATGGGGAGGATAATGTTGAGTGACTGTACAGCGCTGCTAGTGTATCCGTGGCAGCTAAATGACAGACGTGAGGCAGGGAAGAGACAGAGAGGACGCAGAGAGAGAGATAGTGAGGTATCTTACTATCTCACTCATGAGGTTCATTCCCTTGCGAACTGAGTTTCACATCTGTTATCGCTAGATCAAAGGGATTCAAAAGATCTGACGTCAGTGTTTCTCCATCTTTATCATAATATCAAAAGACAAATCGAGCGACGCCGAACATTTACCTGGTTATGTCTGAAGATAAAGAGTCGGCGACAACCCTCTGCGATAATTGTGAATGGAGACGCCTCAGCAGGGCTGCAGGTGCTACAGTGGCAGAGTGTGGGGGCGTCTGGCAACGAAGAAGGCAATCACACAATTAAGTTTTCAGTGCTTCATAAGCTGCAGGAGAAGCTCACCGATATCTACTGTATGAGAAGTTCATTAAATGCAAGTCAACGTGAAAGAGACTTCACGAGGAGAAATAAGAGTGGTCTTTTGCAAGCTTGCATTTCAGGTGTGAAAAAGAAGAAAACCTTTTTTTTTTTACTTGAATACAATAAAAATGTTGTTTTTTTTCCTTTATGATAAAGTTATCATCCAGAGAGTGTGTTTTGGTTCCACACTGTTTCTTCTACTCTTTTCCTTTCGTCATTTTCCTCCTCTCATTTTCTGGCCCTAGTTTCAAAGACAGTATGGAGAAATCATCGTACTCAGACTGGCTCATCAACAACAGTATTGCGGAGCTGGTGGCCTCCACAGGTCTACCTGTCAACATCAGTGACGCCTATCAGGACCCCCGCTTTGATGCCGAGGTAAACACACAGTAATGCCGCTTTCACATTTGATGTCACAAGGATTTGATCTGAGTAAGATAATTAGCAGACAATTCAGTCATTCAAGTATGAATTATGTATAAGTACATGAACAATCTATAAGTACATCACCACTTGATACAGTGCCTGGTGTCGAAGACATTTTAAGACGCCTCTTTGGCTCCTTTAAACCACTAAGGGGATGTTCACACTTTGAAGTCACATCCAAGTGGAGTCAGATGGGGAATTTATAATTACTTTTAAAGACCTCACCAGAATGACACTGTAAGTGCATTACAGTATGCTGAAGGGACAGATGTTTCTTTTAAGAACATGTCAAATGGTTTACATTTATGTTCCTGTATTTGACATTACAGTTAACTTGGTTTCATAACAATTTACGGCTATTTTTTTAACAACTTTATTTAAGGTATTTTCAGTTATATAGACAAAAGTTAACATAATTTACGCCTATTTTTGATTGACTTTTGAGATGTCTCATCTGAATTTAATGATTCACATGTGATCTCTTGGACATAAACTGACCAGAGCTGATGAAGCTTCCGGAAAAATCTTCAATACCAAAGTTAATATCTTAATTGCCCTTGGCTCCATTAAAAAAACACAGTTCTTGTCTTATTAGCACCACATAGAAAGAAATTACATACTATTGAGTTTTGCACTCTGTCAGCTGTTAACTGATCTCTATAGGATGAAGCGATTACCACAGACAACTGTGCTGATGCTGCGTAGATCTAAACAGAATCCCACACTGGCTGGCGCAGCAGTCCACGCCGCTTTCAGCTGCAAGCAGTAAATGTTTGACATGGTCAACCTTAAGTAGCAGTGGCAGAAAAAAAAAGACAACTTGCACTCATTCATGGCACTACCGTTACTGCCTGGCTGGGCAAAAAGGCAACTACCCGGCTTTCACTGAAATTAACTGAGATGGCAGCTTGATGCCCCTATGGATCCTTACTGTACATTGAATCTTTTATTTCCAATATATGTTAGTAGCGCTGCTCTGTCGTTTGCATAGTTAATGCTCCAGTGGTGAAAATATAATTTGGTTTAATATAAGTTAGATGTGGTTTTAAATCTTTCAGTAGGAGTGCCGACACTCCACTTGAGTGTCCGTCATATTTGAAAATAGATTTGAAAATAGTACAAAAATCTCAGCGGTTTTCATTTAATTATAACGGGAAATGTATATTTTCATTTTTAAATTAGTCAGTTTTTGTCATTTAATTCATAAAACAGTGGAACGTACCAAAACAGTTTCCTGAAACTTGAGGCGATGTTTTCAATCGGCTTGTTTTGTGATGTGGAAACATTTCTGTTAAGGTCCTCATTTATACTGAAAACTAAAAACCAAAGTATAATACTGAGCACAGTGCATGGAAATGTGCTTCTGTATCAGGGTCGGTGCTGTCATATCACACCGCATTTATACCCTTTATCTTTTTAGGCAGACCAGTTCTCGGACTTCCACATTCGCTCTGTGCTGTGTGTTCCTATATGGAACAGCAACCACCAAATCATCGGTAAGTTATTAAGTGTTTTCTATCTTTGTATGATACAGCTACATTTTATTTGGCACTTACATTATGTAGCACTAACATGTGTTCATAGTTAAGATTCCTCCACAGTGGGGACATTTACATTTGTGCAGCAGCAGCAGCAAATAACATAGGTTTCCTGATTTGTTTTCTTCCATATTTGCTGCCGAGTGGACAATAGAGAAGCTTGAGCGTCCGCTCAGCTGAGGCTGCATGTGTGTGATTAGATCCACGCTGCAGCAACACTCCACACTTGGAGGATCCCTCCTCCTGGCTGTGTGCTGTGTGTTTGTGAATCAGCCCCAGACTAACACTACACTGACACTTCTGGATATTGCAAGGGAGGGGGTGGGGGGTACTAACAGCAACTCGGCTTGGTCCACTGAGATTTCATGCAGGAAGTCATTAGTTTTATTTGAGTGCAAAGTGATCAGCATATTTGTGTGTGCGAGCGTGCGCAATGTCCTTGTGCACTCACTTTTTTTTTTGCGTAGGTGTAAGTGCATTTGTCGGTGAGAAGAGAGGGAAGAGTGAAGGGGCAAAGAAATGCTGTGTGTGGGTGGGTGGCACCTGAGGATCTGGATTGAAAAACCATTACACAAACAAAGCAGCAGGAGATTAAATACAAGTCAAGGATACATTCGCTTAGAAAACAAATGTCGTCGAGTCATCCGCCAAGGTTACATCGAGCTGCTTCAGAATGTAATACAAAAAAATACTGTTGAGACTAGACACAATTATGAGGTTTAATGTCAAATATTAACTGTGAGTAACATCAAGTCTAGCTTTTCCTTTAGAAATACACTGTGAAATTCACCGTAATAACCACAGCTGATAGTGTTTGTTGTGGTTCCTTTGGGTGATTCTTGGTTCAAATCCCTGAAAAGATTATGAAAGTAGCCCACTGGTTTTACTGGTGTGATAATAAGACTGAATTACCCACTGACTCTGTATCGCTGGGGAAAAAATTTGAATGTGGATGGCGATTGAGAGAGAGAGCCACACTGCGAATTTTTAATTGTCAATTTCATCACATCACAACAAGCTAACTTTGAAATAAAGCAAATAAATTATTTAACTGAATTGCCTCAGGCCAGAAACACACCACTGTAGCAGGAATGTAGCTACACTTTGATAGAGTCTGCTCACCGGCTCGTAATGTGTGGGGTCAGGATTCACTTATTCAGATATGAAACATGTGAATCTGCAAATTTAGTTTTAGCTGTTTAGAGCAACAATTAAAGGATTGAGTATGTATTGAAGTCTTAAAAATAACTGCTCATGCGTGCGTGGTTTTTGTGAGTGAATTCAAAACATTCTTTAAAAATCTATTCTCAGCTGGATTGACATGTTGACTCTGTTATATTACATATATACACTGCCCATCCCATTTTCATAAATGACTACATTTTCTTGATGTAATTCGGTTCAACACCCAATGAATAAAGTGCATACAACCATGGCTCATCTGTGTAAACAACAACAATGCTGTAAACGTCTGTCGTGTTATGGTTTTTGATAATTGAGTAACACTTGTGACAGTGGGAATGTGGTGTAGTTAAAGATTATGTGATGGTCACAGGGCTCTAAGCAGCCATTTCATTTGCTTATGCTTGGGGGCCACCTGAGCTACAGCTCATCACAAACTACATGCTCATTAGAGAGAGCAGTAATAGATCTGACAAGACCTGTATTTTACATCTAATGACACCATAGTGAAAACTGTCGTCAGCTCCAGCACTAATCCCTTCACCTCCGTGGATTTCCAAGTACACACTGAAATTAAAATGTCACCATGGCAGGTTCGTTTGACCTCCTAGAGATAAATAAAAATGGTAATGTTTTGTGTGATTACCTTCTACCTTCTCTTACTAATTTCTTAGGAACAATAAAAGTCAGCCCATGTCAATTAAACATTCATGCTTTATCACCAAAGGCTTTCTGTTTCCGAAACACAAAATACTGCTCACATTAAATGGCTGTGCAGCATCATGGACAACATTTAATGTATGGACAGTGTATCTGTCATCTTGTCAGTCTCGTAAAGCTATCGTTGAGTCTGCTGACATTTTTACATAGTTTTACACAACTGTCCCTATTGAATCTCTGTATATACATAGTGTATAATATATGCTGCTATTTATGAGAGAGTGTTGAGAGAGGATGTTGTGTCTCTACTTAATTTCCATTAATAATGCATGTAAGTCAATGACGTACAGTGTGTGGGTTTGATCCTCTTTTAATTGGAAGTGTATTATATACATTAGAGCCTTGCCAATATCATGCTTAAAATATTACTATCATTAAGTACCTATTGTTTGGATAAACTGACTTTGTGTCACAGGTGTCGCTCAAGTGCTGAACAGACTGGACGGGAAACCATTTGATGACGCAGACCAGCGTCTCTTTGAGGTCTTACAAATCTATCCACATTCTTTCTATTCTATTCTTTATTAAGTATCCATTGTGTGCATTAAAAACTGTGTTTTGTTCTCTCCTTAGGCATTTGTGATCTTTTGTGGACTGGGCATTAACAACACCATCATGTACGACCAGGTGAAGAAGTCTTGGGCAAAGCAGTCTGTGGCTTTGGATGTAAGAACACAACACCTCATTGGATTTTCTACCTTATGTCACATTTTGTTATTTTAAAACAAAAGACGAAACATTACTTTGGAAACTCTTGAGTGTTGACTTCGGTTGACGCCGCACTGCCCCTGCTCTTAACTTCAGTTTTCTTTTGTCAGTCACTGTGTTTATATTTCCTTAAGTATATCTTTATTTTCCCTTCCAGTCAACATAGGCTTCTGCACAGCTGACACAAATCGTCTTCTGACTTATCCTTTCTCAGAGGTCTTTATGCTTGGTTCCTTTTTTTTTTTTTAGTCTCATATTTCCACAAGAATGTACGCATGAAAAAAGTGCTGATCTTCCTTTGTAGATAACCTTCTCACAAAGGTTTTATTGAGAATTAATGAGAGGCAGTGAGAAGCAATCCCTCATCTGCCCCGCAGTATGTATCCATTCAGCACTACTCAGCCTTTACAGTATGTCCTTAGATTACAATGGGGAGCTTCCAGGTGCATTATAGTAGTTAGCTCTGTTTCAAGATAGCGGGAGGAGGGAACAGAGGGATGGAGCAGTTAAAGGAGAGACATACAATGCACTAATATGTAGATGCATTGCTCCTGGCAGTACTGAATAAACATGAGCGTTTATGATCAAATAAGCAACTGCAGGTCTGTGCGAGGTATTTCTCTCAGGAAATGAAGGGAACATGGCGATGGAATCAGGGCTGACATTTCTGCTCTTGTAGACAGTTCGAGAAGCGAGTGTTAACTTCCTTCATCTGGAAGATCCCCTAAAATGCACGGTGGGGTGGGGGGGACGCGATAACAAATGTGCAGTATTTCCAGTATTTACTTCTCTTGGAGCTCTTACTGCTTATTCTAATGATTGTAGAAGTATCTTGAGTGACACAGTGTCATTATTTTGCAGGTTCTGTCTTACCACGCCACTTGCTCCAAGACTGAAGTTGACAAATTCAAGGTAACAAATATTGACAGTCGCCTTCAATACATTTGTCTGCGCAAACCCGTTTGTTTCTCTCAACAGTTACAGTTGTCTGGGGTGATTCAGTTTTCAGTATTCCTCTGTGGCACAGACCTCTGTTGGTAAAAACATATGACTGAGGCACTGAATATGTGTGTTGTAGCTTATTTTGAGCCAGTTCAGCAAACATACCAGAAGACCTCGTTGCCAAATGTGTATTGACGGCCCCTTGCAGCGCTCTTGACCACAAGTAGCACTGAGCAGAAAGTGGGACCCACTTCTTTTGTTTATATTGTGTGAGTTGCGAGATTCATATCATGCCTTCAGTTTCACATACTTTGTTGAAACACATTCAACATGAAATTGAGTTTGTTTTTAGGTTAGCTTCATAAGCACCTTTGATCTACATCTTAATAAAAAAGGCCTATTTAAGTAAGGTTTGCTTAAGACTACAGAAACCAGGTGTTTCAGGAAAAAAATACTCTAAAAGTTTTACAAAACATATCCAAAGTGATAGTTTGGGTTATTTGATGGGGTTGTATGAGGTTATCTATAATCAGTATATCGCCTGCAGTCGGTCTGGGTCAGAGCAACCCCTGGTTTGGAGAAGCAGGCAAGAAACTGAGAGATGAACTGCTGTGGTTTGTGGATGGAGAGAGCAGAAAAAATGGGTTTATTCACTACCAAAAATGCCTCCCTAAAACAATATGATAAACTAATAATTTTGAACATTTTCACTGCTTATTTTTTCAAATACCCATTTATGACTCAACAGCTAATCCGCAGTGTTATGCAGTATATGGTGTAACTGCACATATGCATAGAAATGTGGAAGTTTAACAGTTTGAGAAAATGCAGCACCTAAGAAAGCGCTGTTTGTGCTGGCTGCTTCTCCAAACTGGGACCTCAGGACTCAAAAGGTAAACACACTAACTATGGTTAAGCACCCATTACAATACCCATGTCAAATAACCTCAGCTATCACTTCAGGGCATCTATTAACTAAGACTAAGCTCATAGGAGCGCATGTTTCTTTCTGAGTGTTCATGAAGTGTGTTTTCCTTTTAGTAAAACAACAGATGCTGTTGAAACGCTCATAGCAGCTCTGAAAACAAAACGTGGTCAAAGACTCCGTCTCGAAATGTTCTATTATTATCTCATAGCGTGGTGAATGTGCAGGTCACAACTTGTCCACGAGAGCGTTTTGGAGTTGTTGGATTGTGTATTTGAGCAGCCTGTCGCTCCGCTCCGGCGTTCTAAAAATAGCTTACACCAACAAATAAAGGTAACGAACCTACTGCTAAGACTATAGGGATTATGGCAATGGGCCAATTTACCAAAATGTTGAACTATCCCTTTAAATCCTAGTGATGTGAACGAGTCTAACAAGTCTTTATATGACAAAACTGCTTTGTCCCTGTGAACATTTTGCGTTGATGAAAGCGTCTCCTGCAGTTTGCAGTGTGTGTGCACACCGGGTGTTAGGATTTGTGATGATCAGATTTGCTCTCGTGATGCAGGTAATTGCCATAATATAATTGCGTTGTTCTCTAACTTCAGTAGATGTGTTTCTTGATATCTCGGCCTGATATTCAGTTCAATTGAGACATATTAGAGAAAATAATTGTATCGATGTTGCATTATGATTCTATTAAACCTCTGTCACTTCATTAACGCATGAAGTGAGGCAGTAAAGTAGACTTACACTGTGGTGTACACGAAGGTAAAATCTTAGATATTTACACCACAGTTAATTTGTTTTGCTCATGGGCCCTTTAATTAAGTTTTTTTTTTTCCACTAAAATAACAATATCTCATTCATTTTAATGGGAAAAGATCTATAGCAACACAGAGGAGTTATTGGCAGTCTGTCTTTGGGACTCCATTCTCCAGTTCCTCCACACAACTGTGGTTGCATGGATGCATAAATATGGGCAGAGAATTCCCCAATGAAAATAAACTAATTGTGGTATTTGAAATGGATTACCCAAATCAATAGACAATCATTCTCATTGCATTATTTATAAAGATGAAAAGATGAAAATATCTACATTTTTAATTGGCATGACATTTCTGAAATATAGATATGACCTACTTTCCTGCACTTTCATGTGTAGGATTTTCCCCTGTGGCCATTACCGTGAAGTAGGAACCCTGCTTTCCAGTGTGCTTGTGTGATCTTTCAGCCCCCTCATCCAGCATCGTGCTCCGCTTCCTGCCTTTCCCCCACTTTCTTTCGTAACTGCTCTACATATGGAGCCACAGCACACAGCAAACAAACCCGGCTGACATTTAGTAACCCGGGGCTGTGAATTAAGAAAGAGGAGAATACCTGCTGACCTGACAGGCAAACATGTCTGAGGGAAACACTGAGCTCTGGTGGCTGTCAGACAGAGAGGGGAAGACAAGACACAACCGCACTGAAAGTGTACCAGGATTTTTAAATGGAGCT
This sequence comes from Decapterus maruadsi, assembly GCA_030347415.2. Taxonomy (NCBI): domain Eukaryota; kingdom Metazoa; phylum Chordata; class Actinopteri; order Carangiformes; family Carangidae; genus Decapterus; species Decapterus maruadsi. The sequence continues at coordinate 15,388,548 of CM064902.1, read as the reverse complement.
TCGGCTCTTTGGATAGAGATGGAGGTTACTTTGCATGAAATGGGTCCATTACAAATACTGACTGGAGCCACAAAGGACATGTCTGCTCGTTGTGCTCATTAGACCACAGTGAAGACAGAAGACGCGGATGCTTCAGTGTGAATATGCTTAATTGGAATCACGCATGTGTTATGTGTTTTTGTTTGGTTCATAATGGAAAAAAAAAGCTGTTGATGATCACTGCTGCACAACTATGTTTGTCAATGAGCTCTGAAAGTAAATAACAGTGAAATCTGCCCTCATTAATCTTAACCCTCTCCCAATGAGTCCTCAGAGTCTTAATTAGCATGTCTCTATAGTTCCACGTATCATCGGAAAATGGCACAGAATCCTCTGACCTCTCCATCCTCCTCTGCTCTCTGAACTCATATTCCCCTCAATTTCTCTTTTCCTCCCCGATGTTTCTATTTGACCGTGACCAAACAGGCTGCTAACATCCCCCTGGTTTGCGAGCTGGGCATCGATAAGCTGTCCTTTGATGATTTCTCCCTGGATGTCGACGCCATGATAACAGCCGCTCTGAGGATGTTTATGGAGTTGGGAATGGTGCAGAAATTCAAGATCGACTATGAGGTTAGACCACTGACTTTCTTTGTCCGTTTCATTTTGTACACTTGACAGAGTTCACCCACAGCGCTGCTCCTTTGGTATCCTCGCCACGACTACTGACCCATGTGCTCATCTCTCTCTCTCTCTCTCTTTGTCTCTTTCTTCCTCCCTCCCCTCCAGACACTGTGCAGATGGCTGCTGACTGTCAGGAAAAACTACAGAATGGTCCTTTACCATAACTGGAGACACGCATTCAACGTCTGCCAGTGCATGTTTGCCATGCTAACGGTAAAGATCATGCTACTGTAGCTGTAGGTCGTTAGATCAGTTTGAGTTATGGACACTTGTGTGTGTGATCATTTGTAGCAACGGTTTATACGCCAACAGTTGCCCTATGATGGAACTCGCAAAAAAATGTGGATTCTTGTCACCTTAATGAACGTATTGTGGCAGTAAAGCAGCGTTACCGAAAGCCTGCCACACAAGGAGACCAGCAATGGTGGAAAGCAACAAGCACATCTACTTATGTCCTTCATTGCAGTGCAGTGGTACTCGAGCTGTACTTGAATTTTCCTGTAGAGCAAATGTTGGCGTATAAACCTTTATATTCCCACACTACTACGTTGAGGGTGGAATATTGTCCTTGAAGTCCACGTCATTTACCTGACACCTGACAGTTGTAACGGATCAACAGTTGCTGTGTCCTGATTCACAGGCCACATACTGGCTTGGGGAACCTTAACAGCATGTCATCGTATTTTCGCAAAAGCTTGAGGTTTTAAAAGTTTTACATGGGAACATAATAGTGTTAGTGCTGACATATTATTTTCAAATCCAGCATGCAATGAACCTTGTCCACAAAGCATTTACTCATCATTACATCCTTCTGCTGCCCAGGAAAAGAGAGCTGCATTTCTCAGACATATTTAAAGGAGACTACAAAGTGGGACAGTCTTTCCACATCACTGTCACACAATTCACTGTCTCAATCATCGCAAAACGGTGCTTTTAAATACTCCAATCATTTCCTCAGAATGCATGTATGGATCATGATGCAACAATAATACCCATTTTCCAGGGTTATGCACTACAGTGCTGTAGTGAAAGTGAGGTAGTTAATGACACAGTCCTGTGATAAATCAGAGTGAAATGGCGACTCATTGCATTATTATCAATACAAACAGCCAATTCTCTGCAGAGCCAGAACTAGAGATGTTTGTGTAAACGGAGACCCCAAGAGAGTTGCTTTTTTGCAGTTCCTGTTGGCCTTTACTTTATCAGGTCCTTAGGGCAACACACACACACACACACACAAGCTCTTACACAAACAGTACAGTGTAGTTCATTTAATCAAGCACAGCATTAGTGCATGGCGTCCCATCTGAATTGATTATTGGCAAAAGGAAATGAAATAATAGTGTGTAAGCTGTTCTGGGCCCCTCCACTCTCCTGCCATGTGTTTTAATGAAAGGGCCGTGCTATCTTTGCCGCTATCCCCACAATGACCTATAGTGACTCATTCAGGACATGGCATCCAGAACCCATTCATCCAAGCCATAAATCTCCCCTGTGCAATTGCGTTACTGCAGTCCCACTGGCATCATAAGGAGATACTGTTGTTGTTTTTTTGGGTTATGCTGCTGTTGGAGAGTTTTCCATTTTTTTTATTCAACCTTCCCCTCACAGCTTCATGGAATAAGAGAGGAAGAGATGCAGCTGTGGGGGCGCGTAGTGTGTGTTTTTGTTTGTTCTCTAATCGGCCTCCTCTCCTGTGTGCTCCTCAGACAGCGGGCTTCCAGGAGACTCTGACAGAGGTGGAGATCTTAGCGCTCATTGTAGGTTGCGTGTGCCATGACTTGGACCACAGGGGCACCAACAATGCTTTTCAGGCCAAGTAAGTGTGGCACAGAACAGGGCTAATGTTCAGGCTGCAGGCAAAAGCGGCCCAAATCCAATTTTTTGGAGTCAAGTGACCAGGTCAGACTTTTTTGAAGTCGTGTGAACACTCAATTCTGGCCCAGATCTGATTTTTTTTTTTTTCAAATCAGATTTAGACCACTTCCATACTGTATGTGGTCCTGAATCAGATTCAGATCAATAAGAATATAGAAGAATAAAAAAACGTCTCGATAAAACCTCGGATAATTTGACGTGCAACAACTGTACAGTGAGAACGTGGGCGCTGAAGGAGAGGAGATTATAAATTGATGTTAAACTTTGGGTTGTAATTACCTTGTTGACGTTGTTTCTTAATAAATATAAAATAGATATATTTTTAGATGGTAATGTGAACAGCCAAACAAAAAATCGGATCGGAGCAAAAAATCTGAATTGAGCATTAAGGCTTGCGGTGTGAACGTAGCCACATCAACAACGCTGTATTCTACATAACTGTTTTGAATGAAATTAAAGTTTTCTGTGTGTTTGTAAACCGTATTCACTCACTCACTCGAAACAAAGCACACCCCTGATAACATCTGAAATGATATTAAACAACATAAACATTACTGAAAAACATTTGATGTTTATACCAATTCAGCTATTTAAATCTAACTTTATTTATAAGTAAATTATCTGGATCTCTTGGTTAACCGCTTTTCCTTTATTAAACTAAATTACTTTCAGTTTAATAGCTTTACTTAATTATTTTCATATAACTTTATTAGGAACTAACTTGTCTTTTACAACGGGGCAACATACTGTAAGTGTTCTCGCTTTCTCTCTTTCTCTCTCCTGACATAAACACGCTCCCTCCTACACACTGTTTATAGTGTGTTTTCCCACCCGCAGCTGTCTGCAGTGGCTGCCCAGATCAGCAAGAGTCAAGTGGCAAGTTGTATAAGGCTTATATAAGGATCTGCTTAACAAAGAGACTGAAAACAGTGCTGACTCGGAGCACATTTAGATCAGCAGGTAAAATTGCTATTAAATGGCTTAAAAGTCAGTGTTTTCTGGCCTCGCTAATGTTGCTAAATTGAAAAGATGGAAAGCAGGTGCGGGACAAACATCATCATGAGCTGAACAAGGGACGTTTTTGTATTTTCATCTCTTGAATAGGTTTTTGTTGAACTTAAGTACATCATGAGATGAGATCTCAATTAACTGATTTGACCCACTTAGCTCTTGAAATGTTGGTGTTGCCAGTCTCATCATATCAGCTGTTGAAAATAGCAGATATTAAAGTTTTTGTTTGTTATGTTGAGCTAAATCATCTGAATTTAGATTTACTTGTAGCCTATAAAGCAGATTTTCACTATGAACATGTCCTCTCTGTTTAAGAATTAGAGAGTTTTTAATTTATTTTCTATGGAGATGTGTTTTTTCTTCATCAGAGGGTGTACTGTAGCCCTAATGGAGGTTGTGTTGGGAAAAATAAAAATGTTTGATTTGTTCTGTACTCCAGCATAAAAGAAAATTATATACCTACAAGAAAATAATTGGAAAAGTTAACATATGCTCGAATAAAATCATAACTATTGCTTGTGGTCATATTCATTTTAATGAAAGCTATCAGACCTGGACTGCAGTCGTTCTCACTTGTTGATGTTTTTCAGGGGTTGTTTGCCCGTTCTTAGGTCTTTGGCAAGTAAAAAAACATCTTCAGGTGGACTGAGGTCAGCTCGCTGATTTGGAAAAGATGTTTCTGAAGAGGCCATTGAATCTTAGACCATTTTACTGTTACTGTTACTGAAACTAGCACAGAAACTAGATAAATACTGAACATTTACGAAACTCAGACAAATCAGCACACAGGCTATTTGCATGTGTTTATTTGAACTGTGGAAACTAATAAAGATAAAATTTGATTATTATCTCCGTTTGAAATGACGCTGAAATAAAAACTGAAGGCAGCTCTAAAATATTTAGAAAATTAATGGAATATCCCAAAATTTAAAACCCCGGTCCACTCTCCTCAGCACCCGAGCCTCGGCTCATGAGTATTTTTTTGTCTTCGCACTGAATGATGGTCATAGTCAATGTTGAACAGTTGAGTTTCAGACGCAGTTTAGGTTACGACTCTCCAGCTCCTTTTATTATTGAGCCATAAGTTGGCGACAGTGTGCCAAGTGAATTGGTGAGGGAATTACAACAGACTCAACTTTGTTTCTCAGTATGTGCTGAATGCTGATTATGTTATCCCTCTTCTTTATCCCTGCGTGTGTGTTGTGTCTGTTTGTTTGTTTGTTTGTGTGTGTGTGTGTGTGTGTGTGTGTCAGGACGGGCTCAGCTCTTGCTCTGCTTTATGGGACCTCTGCTACACTGGAGCACCACCACTTCAACCACGCTGTTATGATCCTGCAGAGCGAGGTGCACGATGTTCCAGTATCTGCTGCAATGCAGTTACCATGAATGTTCTGCTAATGCCAACCACTGCATGTTGTATTTGTTCAATACATTTCCTATTATAACAGCATTATCACCATTTGCAACTGAGTTATTAACCCCTTAACAGCCCTCTTCCTGTGGAAGTTGTTTACTCTGCTGTGTCTTATTTATAAATTAGTTTTATGAGAGAGCCTCCTTTTGTAGTAATGACATTATAATGTTTATAATTATGGCAATAAGTCAGTTAAAAAGAAAGAAAGCAGCGGTGAAACAAATAGTGTGAATGGTGGCTCAGTTCCATCAGGTGACCCAATAAGTCTGCAGTATGATCCGTACCAGGATCCTATGGCAGTAGCTCATCTAAATTATGTTATTCTCCTGTGCTTCTCCTGCCAAACATGAATGTTGTGAGAAATGTCTGTTACTGTTCCTGCAAGTAGAACAAGAGTTTTTTTACTTAGGAGGGGGAGTTTGATATTTTGATAGCGCTCTCTTGTAAAACAAATCGCTTAGCTTAGCTTAGCACAAAGACTGGATACAGAGGACTGATAACCTTGCTCTGTCCACAGGTTAAAAATAAAACAAAACAATGTTGAAACACGCAAAAACCAAAAGGTAAAATGTACTACTTGTAAAGATGTGCTGCGCTATTTCTTTAAGTCATTGTGACCATGAAGTTTGCAGACTCCAGGACAGAGAGAGTTCAGATGTTGCCTCTAGTTTGAAGCCTTATGCTGCTGGTGATAGACTCACCTTAACCCCTCAGCAAGAAAGCAAATATGTGCATTTCCCCAAAAAATGTAATCTGTGGCTCCATCGTACCATTACCCTTCCTTGACTTTGTAAAATAGGTACAGTTATTTAGCCGTCAAGTCATGTGTGTCCAGAATCAAAGTTAAAAGCAGTCTTTGGTATCTCTCTCTCTCATTCTCTTTACTTTACAACCATGTAAATTAATCAAAATGTTTAAGTCCACTGGAAAAAAAAAAAAAAAGCAGAGTTTGTGCCCAGTGAGCCTGAAGGTAAACGGTGTGGTACCTCAACGTCTGCTCTGTGCGAGCGAGTAAACAAATAGCTCACGCCGCCCTCAAATCAATGTAATTACAGAGGCGATAGATTTGGTGGTAATTGGTTGAGAGAGACATTTTACCAGGTGACTGGGTTTGCGTGAAGTTGTAATTAAAGACATTTTGAGGGAGCAGCTGAGACGAGGCTTAGCGGGCGCAGGTTCCAGTGGCTTCATTATCACCGTGCTGACAACACAGTAAGCTGACAAATGTTTGCTCAGAATATCATAATGGTTTCTGTTGATACTGGGGTTGGACTACCGCTGTCCTATTAGCATATAAATGAATAGTGTGGCTAATTTGAGTAGAAAGGAAAGCTCACGATTCAATCCGCGAGCCCGCACCACCCATTAATTAAAACGTAAACTTTTAAACGTCACTCACTCCCTTTGTATCTCTCGGTTTCCTCTCGTCATTCTCACTTCCCATTTCGCCTCGCCTCCCTCCTTCATCTGCTCCAGTTGTGACAGAATGAGAGAAGTCTTTTGTGCCTCTGCTGTTACGTAGATCAATATTTCATGGGAGCACACAAGCTGATGGAGGGAATCATGGGCGCGCTGAGGCCGTCGTCAGACTTGAATTGTCGGTGTTAAAAAAGGAAAATGATGGCCATCCAATTTAAAAAGATCTCTTGTTTAATTGTTGTGCCATTATCATCCCCTCACTCTGGTCCTTTTTTTTGTTATGTCACCTCTTCATCTTCCAGCAGCACAGACTCTCCATCCTCGAGAGGAAGGTGTCTAAGTGGTGAATGAATGTATAATACATGAAGGGGAGAGGCCTGTTTTAATGATAGAGAGCCTCAAGTGCGAGATGCTGCTTACTTGTTAAGAGCTTCTGGCCTCCACAGATCCATTCACTTTTACTGATGCATGTTTCCTCTCGTGTACCATTAAGGTTTTATTGTGCAAACAGGCCTTTTTTTTCTTTTGCAAAAGGCTTTTTTGACACGTCACAGAAGGAAACGTGGAACAACTCTATACTCAACAATGAGCAGTAAACTGAGATTGTAGATGTTTATGAATCCTTTTGAATTTGTATCATCACTGCCAGCTGAGGTGTTGCATGTATTCAATGTGACACATTGCACTGTGCGATCATTACCAGGAAGTAAAGCGCATCGCATAGATGTGACTTTTGTCTTTGTGCTAAATTCATATTCAGAATTTTGACACATATAAACATAGCGGACAGCAGATATAATGTGTAACATCTGTGCACTAAATGTCTAAAGATAGATAAACAAAATCCAGAGCCGCTGCTCTGGTCTTGTGATGGTTCATCTTATTTTGCCCCTGGCCAAGTTGAGTCAACAGCTCATGATCCACCCAGGTATACCTCCACTGTGGTTTCTGTAAAAGGAGGTGACCTGTGTTGACTAATTTGGGCACAAAACTGATAAATAGTCACAGTTTTCATGATTTGCCTTTACATTAATTCTGTGATTATGTGAATTTTATTCATTTGTATCTTTGATTAACTGAATTAACTGAATGAAACACCACCAAGATTGAAGAAATATGTTCTCTTTATTTATTTGATACATCTGGGCGGTAACGGTATTATAATTGAGGCCGATAACAGGAAAAAGCAGTATTTTCTGATGACATGACATAAGACATTCAAACCTTTTGAATAACTGAGTCATTATGAAAAAAGATGCCAGTCAAAGCTATGTAACAGGTAATGGACTTGTGTTGAATATGTGTTGCCCATGCTAAAGGTGATGGTTTTTGCAAGGCAGCAGCTATTCTTCCTGGGGGTAATCATTAGGTTATCTTTAGTGTGTTACTTTAGATTCTCTCTTCTCATAGAAAAATGACATGTATCTAGACGTTCTCTTCATGTTTTGTTTGTATCTGTCTCCACAGGGTCACAATATCTTCTCCAACCTCTCGTCCACAGAGTACAGCGACCTCATGCAGCTGCTCAAACAGTCCATCCTGGCCACAGACCTCACACTTTATTTTGAGTATGTTTTGCTGAACACACAATCTCCACACTAAAAACACACTTACAGTAGCTGCTTCAGCTGAACCCTGAGAAAGGTTCGCTGTAGGTTTGTAGACTTCCTTAAAGTAACACCGCCCCCTTGTGGAGCCTGTTTAATTTACAGATTCATATTCCGATGTTCTGTTTCTCCTGCAGGAACAGAAACACCTTCTTTGAGCTGGTCAGCAAAGGAGAATACAACTGGAATGTGAAGGCTCATAGAGACATGTGCAGGTGAAGCAACAGCAACAGCTCTGTCGCTTTTAGATGTTTTTGTACTGAAGGCAATAAATAAATCTGTTGGACTGATTCTCTTCTCAGGTCCATGATGATGACGGCCTGTGATCTTGGTGCTGTCACAAAACCTTGGGAAATATCATGCAAGGTGAGAAATGTAGAGTAAATTCTCCACATAAAATAAAGAAAGAAGCATTCAAGCAACCTGAAGCGAAATGACAAGTTATCTAACTGGAAGACAACTGACAGAAATCTATTTTAATAATCAATTAACCGTTTCCAATTGTGATTTTTCAAGATTCTCTAGTTGTGGGTATTTGATGCTTTTATTTATCTTACAATCCAAATCCAGATATAATCTATTTCTAATGATATCTGTCAAACAAAACAAGCTGTTTTGTATCACCACCTTTATTTTCCCCCTAATTTCCTGACTTTTTACCAACCCGAGTACGAACTGATCCTTTGAGACCATAACTGATGAAAATACATTTTAAAAAGAGTTATTTACTATTGCACATTAATGGTTTCTGTCTTCTCAGGTGGCAGAGCTGGTGACCAGTGAGTTCTTCGAGCAGGGCGACAGAGAGAGATCAGAGCTGAAGCTCACGCCCTCTGTGAGTGCCGACGAACAATCTCTGGCTTTAGTGCTTTCTGCGGTTTGTTTCACCTGCGTGACCTCCACAAGCTGATGGTGCTGAAGATTATGTTTTTCTGTCCGCAGTTCCAAACATAACCGACTGCGTAGGAAACATGAGAGCTCGTGTCTTGTAGTGTGAGAAAAGTGTACCGTCAGCTTGACCGCTCCACTGCCTCGCTGCTGTGCCAAGAGCAAAACTGTGGACCGTGTAACAATCATTCTTTTTTTTAAAAAAAAGGTCCTCCCGCACAGGATTCAAAGCAAATACTGACCTTTCTATTCATTCAGCTGTAAACATGGAAAAGGAGGTGTTTTGGTTTAGTGGAGCTTTGACTGTCTAATAATGGAAGATAAATTGTCTCTATTTTGCATGTGTAAAAATAGCATAATAATAACAATAATGAACAGGGAGTTAATTCTTCATACTGTGCTGGGAGCCACGGCACCTAAACACAAGAGTCCTGTCTGTTTGAGTGAGGAGCTTTGAAGACTGAATTGTGTCTCTTAGTTCTTAAAGGGGGAGAAGAAGAAAAAAAAAACCCGCTTTCTGTTTGCAATTAATGGCTGTTGACTAATCGAGCCAGGCCACATTGCCTCCCCTCTGAAATAACTAATGCAGTAGCCTCTGGTCTGCCGCCAGTGTCAAACCTTTACCGCTCTGTGTGTGGGTGTTGGAAATTAAATATTAACTTCTAAGTCGTAGCCCAGTAACTATCTCTGAAGCACAGCCTCGGTGGAGCCTCTCAAGTTCAGGCTGCAGAAGAACGAAGGAGAATAGAGAGTGTACATGAAATGAACTCATTTGTCTCGAAGGGAGAGAATTTTCTTGAAGCAAAGCAACACTTTCGGGACTGTAAAACCTGACTTGTAGCCTCACTGTAAGCAGAGTCCTATCTTGGCTTTGTCTAACACGAATGTAGGTGTAAACAACGTCTCTCCTTTCGTGTTTCAGGCCATCTTTGATCGAAACAGGAAGGATGAGTTGCCGGGGCTTCAGCTGGAGTGGATTGATGGAATTTGCTCTCCGCTGTACGAGGTAACGCTCAAGTCTTCCTCTGACATCAGCCCTCACTGTCCTTCCTCAGCTATTGTCCCTGGACTGACGCCAGCAATGAAACTGTCACCAACTATTCAACCTGTGCAGCCACAGATTTCTCTCTGACAAAAAAAAAGAAAGAAAGAAATGCTTTATTGAAAGCTCTGAACTTCAAGGTTTTCATCCTGTTCACAGCAGAATGAGTGTGTGCTTTCTGACTGCAAGAAAGCTCAGCATGACTGTGAATAGAGCTGTGATGTTGAAAGATGGGTGAAATCCCCTTAGTAAGACAGTGTAGGTGTGTGTGTGTGTGTGTGTGCGTTGGGCTACTTCACTGTACAGCAATGAAATAAGGACTGATTCTTGACACACAAAGGCATTTTTGACTGCAGGATCCCAAAAGACCAAATATCCGGGTCAGAGTTGGAGTCAGTGACTGCGTGTGAGGGATAATGGAAATCTATACAGTGTCCTCGCTCTGTGTGTGTCTGAATGACGCCAAGAAAGACTCACCTGCCCCTCCCACTGCCGACAGCAGTGGCTGTGTGGGAGGGAGAAGAAGAAGAAGAATGACGACTTAGTGAGGAGCTCAGGTCTGTTAAGAGATGAGGCGTGTTAAAGGCAAATTAATGAAAGTCAAACAGACGAGGAGCGGTGAAAGAAGTCAAGGATGAAGTCATTCATTCATTCTTACAGCACCGGGTGATTTCTTCACTTTTGTACTATCAGACCTCCTCCTTTTTTTTTCTAATGTCATATTAAACACATTACTCTTAGTCTCCATGGGTAGAAAACAAACAATGGATCATCCTCACTTCTATTGAATTATCACAGGATCAGTGTCAAAAGTTAGAGCAGACTAATCTGTGCAGCGCTCGGGTTTGACCAGTTTTACTGTCTGTGTAGTGTAGATAAAAAGCATCAAAGTGGTGTGTGTGTGTGTGTGTGTGTTGTCTGCGTGGGGGGTTTGTCTCCACGCTGCTTCATGTAAAGGCTGATGTTTGGAGAATGCAGATATGGTGCTCACGATCGTGCTGCTGCCAATTAAACTTGCGAGGGGGAGAACAGAAGAAGTTGGGAGGCGGCAGGGATTTTGTCCGTGGGCGGAAGAGATCTCGTTCTTGATCTCGCTGATCTCCTTCTCCTGGTGGTGGCTCGCTACTTTGTGGAAGCCTAATCCCCCCCCACCACCACCACCACCATTATATAACCTTCCATCTTCATACCCCACCATATGAAAGCCAGTCTCCCCTTCCTCTGACTCTACCTCCGTGGAATAATGAGGTTTACACCAACCAATGGCTGCGTCCCACCGAGGGTACGCACACCGCAGAGAGCGTGGGGAATTGTTCTCCTGCACTGTAGAAAATCCTCTTTCGTGCGGTCGAGACAAATCCACAAAGATTTAGATGATCAGTTTTTGTACTTGTCTAAAATGACAGTTGTAACTGCTGTAGGCCACACGCCATCGTAGTGTAAGGACGGCTTCAAGTACGTAGGGAACATTTTCACAACACTCACTCTTTTACAACATGGATACAAATGACTCCTCACTTTAACATCATACAAACATCTAATAAATTATTTATAACACAATCTCATGTAAGCAGATATAAAGGTGTATTAACATGTCTGTAAACGATGATAAATGTTACCAGTACCGTTTAAGTTAATATAATGTGTGTGTATTAATTATTAAGATTAATAATAATAATGATAATGATAACAATTTGTCTTAATAGGAGTAGGCTAGTTTCATACAGCAATAAACACTGATACTGTAAATGTCCTCAAATATGCAACCAACTACATTATGATATGAGAGAGAAAGGAAGTAAAGTCAGTTGTTTAATACATTAATAATATTTTATATAATTAAACAGAGACATATACAATATCTAACTTATTCTTATTGGCCTGCCAACTTACATCCTTTTATTTGTGTCCGATTATCCGTTATGTGATTTTTAAAAAAAAGTCTTAATCAACTACAACAAATGTCAGAGAAAAGTGAAGAAATGTTTCTCTCTTTTCTTTAAATCACTCGTTTCGTTCCACAAAAGTCTAAAACCTCAAATCACTGATTTGGGAGGCTTGAGTTGGACCTTTATGCTAAAAACGTGAGAAAAGTAATTAATCAATTGTTATTTGCGTTGTGTTTTCATGAAGAAAGGGAAGTCGTTATAATTGTCTGAATATAAATGCATGTGTAACAACCTGCCTGCATTTAAAGTTCACTTCAGTGACAGCTGCAATTAGTTGTGTTACAGCAGATATGACTTACCCTTCATACAAACAATAGACAATCCCCAGCGTAGGTGTACATTATGCACTTGAATCATTTTCAAAGGCTGTCCATCCAACTCCTATAGACGCACGCGTGAGAATAAATTAAACATTTTATTGTTCCAAACATGGGACCTGTGCCCACATGTTATATTTCCATATGAAACCAGCTTAATGAAACAGTAACTAATTACACAGACTTTGCTGGAAATCCAACAGACACAGAAGAGGGAAGAAAATCCCTGTTTCTATTAGGTCTAGGTCTCTCAGGTAATTCATTAAACTGCTGGGTGACAGCTTTTACTACACAGTTACAGTTAAACACAGACAAATGACAAAGGCGACTAATCTCAGTCATACATGTGTGTCTAATCTTTAAAGAGCAGCCATTTAACGGACTGCTGCTATCAACCGACTGTATGTTGCTGTTCTTTGTTTTGTTTAATTTGTTTTGCCTGTACAGTGTTCGATGAATAATGTGCTGCTTTTCTAGCTCTAGCTGACTGGATATTACAGTTCGTGCTGCTTGTTATAAAGCTGAACGTCAAGATTTTCAAAAACAAAACAAAACATGTGATTATTGTTGTTGTTATATCCCAAATCCTCAGGGTCATGTCAGACCACCTGGATGAAAAATTCTTCTTTTTGAAATCCAGCTTCTCTGTTAAAAAGATACCAGTCTTCCCTCCAGGGACACCATGACATTTGTGGCTTTTGGTGAAGTATCAGCAGTGAATGGGACTGAACTGTAATCATGTGGATGATCTCCTGACTTTCCCTCTAGCGCCATCACCAGGTCAAATTTTGGATGTGCCCAGTTACTTTGATTAACAAATAAATACAAAACTGACAGTCCCACCTCTATCCTCAAAGGTAGCTTGTGTTTAGTGCTATTTATTTATTTGGTTTCATGCTAACACACTATGCCAAGATAGTTAACATACTGTAGCATTGGTCAAATACGGGAGTCTCCATATTTGCTGAAACATCTTAGGGTAACAATTTTTTAGCTCTATGATAATAAACAAGAATCATAAACTGAACTGCTGCTTTTACGCTGATGATGTTTTATTTTATATAGTTTTATTATTTTTGTGTTACACTTAACTTTGAACCCATACATCCATTATAAAACATCAAAATACACTTTATACCACTGCACTGATGTTTGTGAGTAATGTTTGTTCTCCTCTGTCTCCTTCTTCCTCTTAGACTCTGGTCAAGTTGAATCCCAAACTCCAGCCGATGCTTGACATGATCAAAGCAAACAGGGCCAAATGGGAGGAACTGAACAGGAAGAGACAACGTGGCCAGAGTGTTTCCGCGCCCGCCAGCCCATGCAGCAGCGACGGTGCAGAAACCAGCAGCTGCACCGTCGCCAAAACCGGCAGCACGCCTTGCTGCAGCGGTGACACCGACAGCACAGCGTCCAAACCCGTTAGTTAGCTTCCGTCCCCACCTCCGAGCTGATCTCTTTTTGGCTTCTACCCTCCAAAAATGCAGCCTGCAACAGAGGCAGTGCAGTGCATGCAGAGGTTCTTGGGCTCTGCTCCTCTTCGCTTTTTGCTACTAGAGATGAGCTTTAGACTTGAGTGCGGCGCTATCATAGAGGTTTTTTCCGCTCCCTTCAGTCTTCCCGTGCTGAAGGCTGACGGAGCTGCGTTTGGCAAGCTTGTCAGAGCAGCTACAAATGCTACAGCTGATGACACCACATCAGAAACGGAAAACTGAAACCACTGTGTCCACATGTCAGCCAGTGAGCTAACACTAGCTATCCTGGACATTGCACAGATTTTTCAGCACAACAAGGCATGAAGAATATTGGCGAGGGACGTTGACCTCTGCCTGTGGTCGTTTTTTTTTTTGTTGTTGCTCTTGATACTCCTTGTTGCTCGCATTTTGTCTGGGGTGACAGAGATAATTTTTTTTGTAAATTTGTACATAGGCTATTGGGTTATTTACAAGTGCTGTTCAAAAACAACTGTAAGCTCTGGATTGTAATGTGGCTGTAGAGTTTCTGAAGGAGAAAGGGGTGCAGGAACAGCAGGACCTGTGACAGTGCTTGCAATGCAAATTGAGTGCTCCTCTCCCTCCCTTCCTGTGCCTTGTTTTAAGATCCTAATGAAAAATGCATGGCCTCTTCACCGAGATTCTTAGATAGTGTTGAAATCCATGTTGAAACGTATTTTTGCCATAATTTGTAAAAACCAATGACTGCAGTTTTCCTCTCAACCCCGTGTTCGCCACTCACATTATATACACATGGAAATCTATTTTGCCCAATTTTATAAAACGCAGGGTCTCACTTGTCTCACTCACACAAAACATACACACACACAATGTGCCTTGATGAAGTTGTTCTGGTATCACGAATTTCTGCAGAAAATTATTATCTACTGATTTAACACTGACAGCTCCAACACAAAACAAAGTAATTTATTTTAAAGGAACAGATCGAATTCCTGGAAATACAATTACATAGTTTCTGTTGAAGAGTTCGATCAGGTCGATCCCACTGTAATTCTCTATTACATGTCACAGCTAGCAGCTTAGCCAGAGACGTTCTGTATTCTTAGTTTAGCATGACGACTGTAAACAGGGGGAAACCACCTACCAGCACATCCAAAGCTCATTCATTAACACTTTTGCATTTCATTTTGATCCATACAAAACCAAAGTGTAGAAAAGACCTGACAGTTTTACAATGGATAACATGTTGGATCCGATGATCTCTTGTCCGCAACCATTAGACTTATTTCTTAGTCTCCACCGGTTTATTCAGGAAACATTTGAAGAAATAAACCAGATTCATACTCATTGTGTTAATTAAAGAGCTTTAAAGGTGCTGTTTGGTGGATTTTCTGCTTGTTGGGAGTGAGCCAGGATAATATTTCAAACTGTTGTACTAGCCAGCTACAGTAGCTAACAGCAGCTGATCAACTGTAGCTTCACTACTGACAGATGCAAGATTGATATTTTCTCACTTTATTTCCCTACCAGTAAAGAAACAAGTGCATTTCCTGAAATATCCTAAACTTTTGCTTTAATGTTTTTTTTTAGCCTGTTCTCAATGCTCACAAATGCTACTTAAAACAGTTTTTATAAATCTCTAGAAGACTGAGATACAGAGACTTGTACTGAAGTGCCCATTTAGTCACAAGCTATTTATTTTCATTTTATTCTTATTAAGTATTTATTTTGGGGTGGGGTGGGGGTATGCGTTATGAGTTGTGTTGTACCTTTGTTAACTGGAGTTTAAAATGTGACTGTGCACATTGTATGGCATGGATTTGTGTGCTCTACTGTATTTTAGTCGAAAGAGCTGAATTGAAGTCAACCAGAAGAATTTTGAATTGCATGTTTTATGCAGTATTAAATTCAACCACTTGCTAAGGATGTAGCAAACATGTGAGCCAACAAATACCTCATATTTTGAACTTCATCAGTAAACACATTATCTCATTGGAAATGCATGATTTAAATTATATTGCATCATGTTACATTTATTATGAATATTGCTGTTCTATTTTTCTATTAGGTCTCCAAATGGGGCCAAAACTCTACTCGCATTTTTTTTTTTTTTTTTTTTGCAATGTAACATGCTTCTTGTAATTTCTTCTTTCCCAGTATGAACTCTGGATCTATTCATGGTGGGCTTAACTGAAAGAAACCTAAGGCATGAAAAGGCAAATGTGCAATGTTTCTGTTGAGAGTTTAATTAAAAATATGCTGCTAATTGTGCTCTGGTTTATTCAGTCATCGGTCGTTTTCACCACTCCACCACATTATCATACATGTCACTCTACAAACTTCACTCTGTAGTGGTTTTGATGACTTGATTGCTGACCAAGTACAACAGACTTGCACTTTTAAATGCACCAATAAAAGCAATCCAATAATGCAACATAGTAAAATACTAGTTATGGAATATAATTACTTCCTTCCAGTCTTCAATGTGCTTCTATTAATATCTTATTAAATTACAGTTTGAAAATGTGATTTCAATCAACAATCTCATATATCAGCTAGCGGGCCAATTAACAGACCTCTAACCTTAGTTTCATTTCAGGTATTTCTTACACATTTTATTCATATTTTGTGCTATTTTTAGGAACCTAAGATAAACCAGTTTCAAGCATCCTAACAATTCATTTGCATCAGTAATGGGGCCTCAAAGCTGAGATTGTTGTGAAAATTGTGATGTTAAACACAAAATTTAGTTAGATGCAAGTACCTTTAAAAGGGGGACTACTGTATAGGATATTTCAAAATCAAGAAAATCCCCTTAGACCTCAGAGTAAAGAGCCTTAACCCAGTTTCCACAGTATTTCTCCCAGTGCAGTGCTGACCTCCTGTGGACAACTGTATTGATGCACACAAGTGGTATCTCTCAATGAAATACCACTGGCATAAGCACATTTCATTGAGACACATTTAAAGTCGGGAAGAAAATATTGCATGACGCATTCACACAATAAGGAAATTAATGTTTTAACAAGAGAACGGGGGCCAACTGCAAATGCATGAGTATGCAATCAATATTACACAACTCTGACTGTTGCAGTGTTTAATCAGAAGTGATGTTAAAGTCTAAATCCTTTGTGTCTGATTTATATTCAACACATTCATTCAGACAATCCTGGGTATTAGGCCACAGCATGCTGCAGTGAATTTCATCGTCCAAGGCTGAGCTCTACTGTTGTTGATAGGTGGCGGTGACGTCAGCAAGCCAGTGTGTGTGGGTGGCTGTGTGGGCGAAGATGACTCCCAAATGAGCCTGTGTGTGGATATATGGGAGAAAAAAAAAGAAGAAATAAAAAGCCTGTCAGGAAGCGAAAGACAGGCTCTGTCAAATTCCACTGTGGTGGTTTACCTTGAGCTCAGTGGGGTGCAGGTAGAAGAAGAGCGAACAAAAAGCAGCTCTCAGCCTCTTGTTGAACCTCCCAGCACTGGCTGACAACATAAATAAAGGTTACTGCTCAAGAGCCGAGCAGGAATTAAAGCATATAATAAGGCTGTGCAGGGAGGTTGTGGATCTCGGCTCTCTCAACAGTGTTGTATATTCACTTAAAGAAAAAAAAATCTACGACTGGTATGTTTTAGTTCAATTTATTGCACAAACAGCGTTGACAAAATGTACTTTGATGTTACTACATAGTTAGGAGAAGTGGGGGGAGAAAAAAAACATACATCCATAACATTCAAAAGCTCTCACACATTTATGACAGGTTAAATATCAGATGGTGAGTGGATCCCAAACAAGTATTTTTCAATGCTGGGGTATTAAGAATTAAAAGTTCATGGTGGTCCAGGTAAATGTGAAGCTCAGATCAGTGGAGAAAAAAAGCCAACAGCTCTCTTATGACTAATCCTGGCTTCAAAACGAGTAGATAAATTAAATGATACAAGTCTGGGTATCAAATGTTACAGAATCCATTCTAGAAACCGTTTACATAATATCCATACACACACAACAACAAATAACAACCAATCATATGGATCAGAAACAATTCAGTTCAGTACAGTGTCTTTAATAACCTAGGAAACATGATGTCATTGAGTCTTTAGCACATGTCACAGTAACAAACATGGACATTTTATAGCTCTCATCTTTGCATAATGTGGATTAAAAAAAAAGAGAAATCTAGTTTATCTGAGTATGGTGTTACTGTTGTGTAGAGATGAAGGTGGCTGTTACACAGTCAAACTGGTGTTTACAGTAATGTTCATATGGTCTGATGCGTTGAGTCTTTGGTACAACGTGAGCACCGGGATCCAGAGGCCTGACACTGCTTGACACGGTCACACTGAAGCAGCCATGATGGGGAAAAAACAAGATGGCTTCTATTTTATTTCATCTTTTTAAAGCCCCCCCCCACCGTCCCACCCCCCAACTACGTTACTTTCTCAGTAACAAACCATGCAAGGAAAAACAATTTGAGTACAAAAACTAGACACACAAGGAATATCTCTCTTTGTTATCATACTGTCACTCTGAGGGTTGTTAAATATTTGCAGGAGTTTCTTCTTCTTTCTTTTAAAAAGTTTGTCAGCGGAGGAACACGCACACATACGGTCGAGAAAGTCTCTTTCTGGCAATAGGTCAGTACAACATAAGGCTCGAGGGGATGAAAAGGACAAAGAGGAAACAGGAGATGCTGAAACCATCATGTCTCTGTGTCTGGGTCTGTTTCACTTCACAGGGGGACTCAGTGCAGCCCAGAGCGAGAGTGAGGAGGAGGAGCAGGAGGAGGAAGGCAGACAAACGCTTTAGAAAGGCACAGAGCTTTAGAAAGCGCATTCATTGAACTTACCACTAAAGGAGTGCCCCACTCACGCACACACTCATACAACACGCAAATTTAACACACACACATACAGGTGTAACATTAAAACAAATTAATGGGTGAACTATGTTGGCAAGGATTTTTTTAAGGAAGAGATTAAACAAATACAAATAAATGTGATAATAATAATAACAATGATAAAAATAAAAAAAATCAAGGTTTGGTTGCATCCTGGCCGCCGCTGAGGCCTCAACACAACAACATGAACATCAATGATTGTTACAGCATATTAAGTGCAATATAATGTAAAATAAACAACAACAAAAACAAACAAACAAACAAAAAAAAAGGTTCGGGTGAATGAGTAGATGGCACCGAATTACACTATTGATGAAAAAAGACAAGATGTCTGTCCATGTTAGATTCACTTTTAGTTTCTATTAATCCAAAACGCATGGGGTGCTTTTTTTTTTTTTTTAGAAAAAGGTGACATACAAGATGGACACGAGCGAGGGACGAGATTAGAGGAGGTTCCTGTTGCCGAAGATGTTGTTGGGGTCCACAAAGTCTTTGACAGACTTGAGCATCCCAATGCCCACGTTGGAGACGGTCTCTCTCATCCACTCCTTCCGAAGTTTCCCCACTAAATGACAGAGGAGAGAGGGGGGGGTGGGGGTGGGGGAAAGAGAGAGAGAGATAAATAAA
This sequence comes from Decapterus maruadsi, assembly GCA_030347415.2. NCBI lineage: Eukaryota > Metazoa > Chordata > Actinopteri > Carangiformes > Carangidae > Decapterus > Decapterus maruadsi. The sequence continues at coordinate 15,369,384 of CM064902.1, read as the reverse complement.
TAAAGTGGTGGAAGAAGACCGAAGGGGAGAAATAGAGGAATCGGCACGGCTGATTGCTCAGCAGGCTGCTGGGAGCCAATCAATCTTGTGAGAGTGAGTGAATAAACAGAGGGTGATAAATGCTTTTATTCAGAGAGGAGAAATGTTTTGCATGGCATGATTTATGGAGCTCAGCAGACTATCAAACTCATTAGGCTCTGTGTGTTCCCAGAGGAGGAGGCCGGCTGGCGGTTGTAGCGGGCCGTCCCCGGCTCCCTCGCTCTTTGAGCCACCACCACTCCCCTCCAATTCCCTCCCTCCGCAGTCACCGGGGGTGGGTTTTTTTTTTTTTTCCTGTTGTGTGCGTTTCTGTTTCATTGTGCACACGAGTGCGCTCCTCCTGCTGACCCTGCCGCGGCGTTGTGTTCGTCCGTGCCCTCTGACACCGGCCCCGATCGCCAACGTGGGGGCGCCCCCGAAGCCAACCGCAGAGCACCGCACAATGGTCCTCTCTGTCCTCGGCAGGACTTTGGCTCTGAGCCGCTCTTCACCCCTCCCTCCTCCAACCTGAGGAGCGAGCGTGGCTGTGGCATGGAGCCTAGTGAGGGTGCCCATTGCTTCACCAGCTGTCCGGTCCGACATACTCCACGGCGTCTGTGCCCGACAGGTTCTCAGCGCCGAGTCTGGAGCCAGTGTGAAGTCTGGTGTCTACGGGTACGGGGGGGACTGGGAAACCTCGCCGGAAACAAACTCTTGTTGGAAAACTTCTAAAACAAATAGTAACTTTAATTGTTGCAAGAGCGGATAAAGCTGCACAATGTGGTGGCACACGTCTCTGAGCTTCTACGTTTTGACCCATGAACCTGAATAAAGCAGCAGCAGATAAAACTGAGCCACAGCTGAGATGTAAAGATGCTGGGATCAACCTTTTTTTAAAAGGTTGCATTTTTATTGCTATATTGCACCGATTTGATGGCTTGGACAAAGATGATGAGCCATGTAAAACTGGAATAAGATAAGATTTTAAGATGTTATAAGGCTGGACAGTTAATGGCTATATAATCAAAACCAACCAAATCAATATGGCCAAGTGCAATATTCAAACTACAAGGGTGACAATTCTTTTGGTAATAAAAAGTAAAATGTGATTGTTGTGCATTACACCCAACTGTATATTTTTAAATGAAAATATAAAGCAAAAATGAGCATTCATACTGAAAACTCATAGCGCAATATCTGTTCATATAATTGCAATTTTGTGCATATCAAGCTGTTATATAGCATCTTTTGTTGGTTTTATTTAACTCACACAGCTCTGAGCTGCTGTATGAGCTCATTTTTGTGTCCCTGTGATCACATTGTGACAAAGTGCTGTTAGATAAAATGACCACAATAGGGATCCAATGGCCAAAGTTTGCCCCAGGGCTCAGTAAAAGCTTGACCCTGCCATGGCTAACAGAGTGGAATTGATTAGTCAATCAAAAGAAAATACTAATCACATATCAATGTCAATACAAACCAGGCTCCAGTTTCTCGATTGTGAGCACTTGCTTCTTTTCTCATGGAATATCTTTGGGTCTTCGATCAGGGTTGTGAATGGACATTTTCCAAGCAATTATAGATTAATTGATCATTTCACAATATTTGTTAATTAAAGCTTTAGTTGCTGGGCCTGAATTGAACTGTTGCAGTTAAAGATTAATGCATCTTTGAATACCGATCTCCAACATCAGCCCTGCAGCGTCCATAGATTTCACCATCAGAAGATTTAAGGTGAGTTACATTGCGGTGTCAGACCAGCTCTAGGTAAATATGAACTTTTGAAGGTCATGTGAACTTCAGAAAAAGCACTCGGTATCTTTACTCCAAAACTAAAAAGAAAGATAAATCTGAGAACAGATCAGCCTGGGCCAGCTGCTGCCTGCTGGGTAAACACTTCTACCCGGAGGCGTAATCGCTGAAGATTAGATACAGAGGCCTGAAAATACGAAGGTGTGTGATGAGTGTTCACGTGCCTTTCGTCTGCTCCGGTAGCAGATGCCCCCCCCCCCTCTCCCTCAGCATGTTAATAGGGCATGTTGAGGGAAGGGGCCGCCCTGACACATTAGAGCGCCGTGTTATCAGAGCCCAGCCAGGAAACCCAGATGGGGATCAGCCGTAAGGCTAGTGAGGCCCGTCTCCTGACAAAACAGGGCAGACAGCGGGGTCACCAGAGACTCTGATACCGCACCAACCTCCAGATGGTGACGGAGGGACCAATCAGCTGCTAACCAATAAGTAAGAAAGTAGCCTGCTCTCTACCAACCTCCTCCTCCTTAGTCCTTCCCCCTTGTTCCACCTCCGTCCCTCCCTCCTCGAAGGAGAGAAAACAGAAGGTGCTGGGACTGCATCATTGCCTCCATCACTGTGATAATTTACACATCTATCTTGTCATATTCTCTCTTTTTTGCCTGCTATCGCAATCAATCTCACCATGCTTGGTCTGTGCAGCTGAGACATGCAAAGAAGTGCAGGTAGTTATTTTAAATGACAGATTTTTTTTTCTTTTTAAAGGTGGCATATTTCTCTAGTGTGGAAAAGCCCGGGGAAGTGCAGGGTGGATGGCACGAGGGGAACTTTGCTAAATCAGGTCATTTTTTTTCTGCCTCCTGGGTGCAGGGCCTTGTGTGCAGGTTCAAGTTGGCAGACTTAGAGAGAGTGGAGACGCTGTGGAGCCACAAGGTGAAGTGAAGAAGCCGGGCACCCAGGGGTGGCCTTCACACGGAGGAAGACAGCGAGAGGCCGAGCTGAGCTTCACCCCTCCAACACGCTGCTTTTACTCCACGCTGGGTTTCTCTGACAAATGGGGGTCAGGACATGAAAAAGAGGATAAAGTAGTGGCCCTGTGTTCCTGCGATACGGCCGAGGTGCAGGTATCGGCTGAGAGGCTGATAGATGGATGACTCTCCTGGTGATGGATGTTCAACAACTCCTCACCACTGTGACACTGGTGACCTAGTTAAAGAGGACGTTCCTCGCAGTGTTGTGGCTCCCACAAACCAAAGAGTAATCAGGGAGAGGTTTAGCTGCTGAGGAGATGCGATAAATCTGACTCTCTGTTAAGTGAAACTCAGCAACACTGTTGAGATGGAGAGCACTCAACACATGAGCCTGAGCGTTATGTCCTGCAGAAAACAGGCAGAGCGCTCCTGCAAACACCAGATTCCCTTACCTACGCCCACGCTGGCACAGCGCTGACCTGCTGTAAACACAGGGGCCACAAAAATGTATATTTCCTCCGGTGGCCTCCCACCTCACCATCCTTGACTACATCTGTTTTGTTTGATACACAAAAACCAGCGAAACTAGCTCCATTTGTCAAGCGCTGATTGTGGGCAGACAAACCGGCCTGTCTGCGCCCAGATAGCAAGCCCCGCTGTTATTAATCACAATTACAGAGTGGGCCCCGCTCACGGGAGCTGCATCAATATCCCCTCCTCTCCGACACCCCCCCGTCACCTCCTTGTGCTGCTTGGGGTGGCCCGGGCCACCATTTGGAGGTCAGTATACAGCCCGCGATAACGGCTGCATCATTTACCCCGGCCTGCCGCCTCCTTTTTATTAGCAATCTTTTAATTTTGAACCCGTCCCCGCCTTCAGGAAAAATTGTGATTTAATATCGCAGCTGATTCACTGCATACTGTTTTTGACAGGTGTGATGAATAGCCTGAAGTGATGTATGAAAACAGCGAGGCGGATGGCAATATAGATAAGGCAGCCATTTCGGTTAGCCCTGATGGGGCCCAGAGAGTTGCCCCCCCCCCCCACTCTCCACACATACACCTCCTCCTCCCCATCCTTTCATTTGGTCACTGGTGAAATGAACAAATAGCCGAGTCAGAGGCGTTCGTGGGAGCTGAGGGAAGATATTTTGGACACGTGAAGGAACCAATGAAAAGATTTCTGACCACATGCGTGTTTACAGCACGACTGGCTGCCTGATCGCCGGCGTGGAAGAGAACGCAGGGAAAGCTCGCCATGCTGCCGCTGCCACTCACCACAGCCCCTTTTCATAAATTATCATTTAGGAGAGTATGCAAATATAAATGTTCATGTTATCAAACTGTCATCCAAATCAGGCGGCTACTTGTGAATAATGTGCAGCTGTTTTCAGCAGTGACACAGTGTGTGTTTGTATAAGTGTGATATAGATTTAGATATTTGCAGGATTTTAAGTTCAGTACCTCCATGGTGATGTGACAAGCTCCCTCCATTGGCAAGGATTTCTTCTCTAGCTGCATGCTGGGGAACAAAAAAAGAAAAAAAGAAACCACAATCATTTTCATTATATCATATAATACTATATTCTGACATTCACTCTGTGGGGTTCTGGCCGCTGGGGAGTCAACATATCATTACATGAGCTGTAATGACAGGACAGGAGCGTTGCATGAAGCCGGGAGCTGGACCTACCTCCACTTGTTCATACACATGCACTGGGTCACCGAGTCCCCTGTAGTTGAAGGCAAAGTAAAAGTAGACACAAGCACCGGCGTCATACGTTTGAGTCACCCTGTGGGGAAAACACACACAAGTCGTGTTTAAACAAGCGAGAAAAGACTCATTATTGAAAATCTAATTTCCATGAATCCAGAAATGCAGTGTTTTGGAAAGACGTTCCATTTTCATATAAGTGCATTTTTTTCCCCTCCTTCCTTCGTAATTGGAAGACAAAGTGAAGTGGAGGTTTGGCTTTCCACGGTGAACCTCTGACCTCAATTCTATTCATTGTTTCCAGAAAGCGGAGGCAGTGTGGAAGCAGTGTCACCTTTAATAACATAACATTATCAGACATGAAATGGCCATCAAACACTTCTAATGAATCATCTGAGCCACATTTGCACTGCAGGTAAGAGGATGACTCAACTGTCACTTTAAAGTGGAACAAAACATGGATCAGTTTTGTTTTTTTCAAAAAAAAAAGAAGAAGTGGTTTCCTCCAAATAAAATGTAGATTGACTTAAGGTGTTTTTTCTCTTCAAGAATATGTGTAATAATCTCTTTGTTGAGGATAAAATATTCTTTCTCTGACCTGGATCCCTGTGGAGGAGCAGGGTGCAGAGCCCTTGTTCATTTGACATGGCCCATCACCTGGCACACTGACTGTTCTAGAGGTTAAATGGACAAATCAATCATGTGACAGACTGCAGCCGGGAAATGAATGGCTGTAGCATAATCAGGCTGAGGACTAATCGGTCCTCAACCAGCCCGCCGTCTGTCAGATTGTCTGTCCTTCTGTCCGTGTGGCCCTTGCTGACTCACGAGGGGTTGGGGCCAGGACGGGGAACGCAATCTCATTTTTTGGGTGGAAGAAAAAAAAGAAAGAAAAAAAAAAACAGTATTTTTGATGGTCGTAAAATAAAAAAGTGCCAAATACCACCACATTTGTTTGTTTTTTACAATTTTGTCAATAATTTTATTTACACAAAGGTCTTCACTGCTTAATGTGTTCAAGTGTTCAGATGAAGTACTTCTTGTGGATCTAAAGCCTTATATATATCGTATATATTGTATATTCCTCTTTGTCATAGACCTGAGGTTGTCCAAAAACTATTACAAGCACATCAGTAAGCTACACTGCTGCACTGGGTGACATGCTTCTTTGTTATAATGAACATGGGCACTGTAGTTTATTATGAATCGATCCCCACACATCTTCCTGCCACCTGTTCATACGTGCTAGCTCACCAAATATGTATTAATCCACAACACAAAACAGTCCCAGCTTTCCCACTGGGAAAGCCGGCACGACAGGAAAGAAGAGTCAGTGAGTATTGAAGGACAGCAAGACGCATTGTGGGTTTTGGTGGTTTTGTAGAATTAGTTCAAATAAATAAAAATATAGCCGGCCTTAACAACATTTATGAACATCAGCTTCTTTTGCTAAACAAGGTAACAAGATTTAGCAGAAAAACGTGTTTATATTAGAGATTGAACATTCTCTTGGTTGATGGAAAAGAAAAAGAAATGGATTTATAATTGATTGATTGTCGCTGATCAAAGAAGTCCAACATTGCTGCTTCTTAAATGTAATAATTTGCTGATTCTCTCAATGTTATATCACTGTAAATTAAAAATGTTGTGTTTTGAACTGCTGACTTGACAAAATACATCAGTTTGGGCTCAGTGAACTTGTAATACTGAATGATTGATTGATTAACTGAAAAAAATAGTCTATATATAAATCAATAGGGGAAATAAAAAACATATGTTGCAGCCCGTGTTGAGACAGTTCATCAAATTTGTCTTTGGTGTTGGTATGGGATATTAGGTACTGTATCTATACTGGTATCCATTGACAGTGTGAGGCAATGTTTGTCTTCAAACAATACCTGCATGTGGATAACGGTGGAAACTGCACTCCTTTCTCTTTACACTCTCGAACGATACGCGCCTTTACATTTCGGCAAATGTCCAACACCCTGGAAATAGAGTGAAAGACAGATTGATAGAAATAAAGTGTGGGTCAGACAAAATGAAAACAAACGAGACTCTGTAATGTCACACTGCTTGTTCATGAAATGTGTTAAAGATAAGGGCCCAAACTGTGGTGGCTGTGTGTGTTTATAACATGATAAAGTCAAGTAGGGTGAATCTGATGCAAAATTATTCTAACTTAGAAAAAGATCACAAGGCCAGGAAAGAGGAGGAGGCAAGACTGACTAACATGATGGCCATTGTGGTGTGGAAATGGCTGCCAGCCCTAAGCATGTGCAGCCGTGTGTGGAGTGTGGAGGATGGGGAGAAGGATGGGTAATGAGCCAGTCACATATGCTCGCCTCAGTGCCTGATCTCTTGGTCTCTCCCGTCAGGCATGTTGCACGACAAGGAGATGAGTGTGATCCTGTTTGTTGTGTGTGTCTTTTAAAAAAAAAAAAGACAATGAAGAAAATATGTAGAAAATGCATGTGGATGCAAGATGAATATGTGTCATACATTACATTTCCCCTGACACTAAACATAGGCAGATATCTCCTCTCTGAACGGGTACATGTGCATGTGTGTATGTATGTGTGCATTAATAGCAGTGTGTTTGTAGGCTGAGGAGGCAAAGCTTCCGCCAACGCAGAGCTGGGTAATGGGGGTGGGGGTGGGGGGGGGGCAGCCATGAAGATGAACATCAGGGACAGAGAGAAGTAAAAGAAAGGAGGGGGGAAATAGGAGCAGGAAGAAGACACAGGACTCTCTGAGGTCTGAATGTGTGGGAGGTGAGTAAGGAAAAATGTTAATGGCATGCTTTTTAAATTTAACAGAAGAAAGCCGGGAGCTAATGTAGGTGTATTTACCTGTCCCAAGGCACAGAGGTTTCAAAGGACTCTCCGATCACATAGTAGTCCATCCCCAAGTCCTGCGCAGAAGACAATATTAGCATTAGCAGGCTGAAAAGTGAAAGGTCAGTCAGTCATGTTTCCCTGCACATACAGTAGGAAGCCTGGTTAATACAGTTCATTGGGCAACAGGTTTCCTCATGCTAAATTTTAACAGTACTAATCATACATTTCATTTGTACTTGTTTTATTGATTTTCGTATGTTTTATTGCGTTTTGTTTTGGTGATGCATGTTTAGGAACAGGTAATAAATTGGAAATTGGGCAAATTAGTCTTTTCAAGACAAACTTTCTAACCCTCATTTGTGCGGAAGACGAGCCAGTAGTAGAAATAAGAAAATGTTAAAGGGATAGTTCAACATTTTGGCAAATTGGCCCATTGCCATAATCCCTATAGTTTTAGGAGTAGGTTCGTTCCCTTTAATTGTCGGCGCAAGCTATTTTTAGAATCAGAGCTATGCTACGGAGGCTAATGGGATTTCTTGGTTTCCCTAATCAAACTCATCAAATACACAATCCAGCAACTCCAAAACGCTCTCGTGGACAAGTTGTGACCTGCACATTCACCACACTATGAGATACTAACAGAACGTTACAAGACAGAGTTGTTTTGGAGGTAAATACAGAGATTGCTTGCCAAAAAACTGCCCCAGACGGGAGCGCGCATCAGCGGTTTTGTATGAATTTACCTAGAAAACAACTCTGTCTCGTAACGTTACGTTATTATCTCATCACACCTACGTGCTACCTGCTCCTAAAACTATAGGGATTATGGCAATGCGCCAATTTGTCAAAATGTTGAACTATCCCTTTAAAGACTGTATCTGTTCAGCTCTACACAACTCCTAGAAGTTAAGACTTGAACAGGCCTCTTACAGACCTGACCTAAGACAGCGCTCTATTGTTATTCTGACTGCAGCCACTGTGTTTTCCCCGTGACATAGATACCTCAGTGTTAGACACCCTGACAACAACTGTGACCAGATCAAATCAAAGACCTCCTGAGGTCACATTCTGCAGCCTCTCTGTGGTGCTCACTATCCTATCTGCTGTCAGGATGCATCACCCCGCCTGCCCCACCTGCCCATCAGTTCAGGCTGAGGGGGGGAAAAAAAAAAAGCGGCAAAGGAGTGAGTGACCCACCCGGAGGTAAGCGATGACGAAGGTCAGCATGTAGCCTCTTTGCCCATTGTCTTCTCCAGCTGCCAGGCCCCTGGAAGCAGATAACAGGGTTAATATTTAACAGCTCTTTTCTTCTAGCTTTGTTGGTCCGACCGCTCCCCCTCACAACAGCTGCCTGGGAGCCTGTCAATCCAACAACGCACAGATCAATGAAGCTATGCTCTGTGCATCGCCACAGGTCAGCCACACATCCATCACCTGCAGTGGGTAATCAGATTTTCATCTACCACCCAAACTAATCAGGCCGAGCTCATTAGAAAATCACTATATTGATTTTCACCCTTCTTCCTGTTTCCAGCCACCACAAGAAAATATTCCTCACAGAACTGCACTAATCCATCACTGGCTCTTGATCTGATAGGTGATCACGATTTATTTGAAATAATGCAATAAAGCAGAGGGTGCTGCATGTAACTGACAAGTTTCTTATGATTTAATTGCTGGCTACAACCAGGACCCATAACATAATCAGTAGACAGTGGCCTCAGAGGATCCCTAGTAGTTCCCTGTTTGGCTGGTTTAGGTTTCAGTTACAACCTATTAAGAAGAACTATATATACGGTATATTATTTGTATGTATTTTACACTGTCTACTGTTATTGTTAAGAATTAAATTTGTTTTGTTTTTTTGAAGGAGCACATTTGGTTATTATGTCACATTGCACCATTGCAAGAGTTCACAGCCATCATCAATAAAGGGTCACTGTTGATCACTATAACCGGTTGAATGGCACAGAGGTTAATCTGTGGTAGGATGAATGGTTCTATAATGCTTCTGTTTGTTGAACAACAGGCTCAGGAGAGAGAGAGAGAGCGTCCCTCTCAGGCTGACAGGTAACTGATTTCCACCATAAGTCCTCATTGATCCATTTCATGATCAATCACAACAGCGGAGCACTTCCAGGCTGCGTCCTCTCGCCCTGTGCTGCCCGAGGGGAGCTGTGTCCCGCTATCACCGCCCACACCACACCTACTTTCACATAAAAGCTGACCTGACAGGAGGACATCCACAGGTGATCCATCAATCCACACCGAGAACAACTACAGAGTGCAGGACCAAATCTGAAGAGTGAAAACTGTGCTTCTCCATCCTCTACACTGCCACAACCACATAATGGGTGCTTAAATAAAGTGGTATCGACGCCTCAGGCAGCTTCCTTTCAAGTTTGAAATCAGACTAAATGGGGCTTTTTCATTTCTGTTCTCTTCCATGGCCGGGATCTTTGAGTGATCTTTGTGGAGTGCTACGAGTCAGGGAGAGGAGGGGGAAACAACTACTCACCCAAATTTTGCAGCAATGTCATAAACTTGCTTCTCATGCTGCAGGACTTTCTCACGGTCTCCCTCAAACAGCAGGGTGGCCACACACAAGCGGTTGGGGTCGAACCCTTTGAACTGGTGATTAAAGTTGGAATCATTTTTCATTAAAAAAAAAAACACTAACGGGGGAAAAAAAAGGTGATAATGAATATTGTTGTACCTTGGTGATGTAAAATTTCTTCAACCCGTCCAAAAAGGATGTGAATATTGAAGACACTTGAGGCTTCAGGGCATGGCCTGTGGAAATAACAGATAAAAGTCAGCTCCATTTATTCACAACGATGTGAGCCTAAGAGACTGATCATATTTTTCGCACGTTAGTCATACCCTGCTTCTGCTGGCATGCTTCAGCGTTCTGAGAGGGCAAGCGAGTCAGATTTATTTGGGGGTTTCAAACAAAAGGAGGAAAAACAAATGGTAACATTTGAATAACTTTACAACTGGCCAGTGGCTGCCAGCGACAGCGACTATAAATCAGAGGGTTTCCGAAGGGAAGTGGGGTTGACACAGCGATATCCGTCTTCCTCACCCACACTTTTTGATTTATTCCTGATCGGACGCACAAAAGCGCCTGTGGACAAGCGAAAATGAGGGGCTGGGGCCAATGGGATGGTTATCAATCACAGCGGGGAAGTCATGGGTGATGTCGCCGAGACTTAACAGTTCATTTATTTCCCTCCATGCTCAAGTCTCTTCATCACTTAGTGTCCTAATTGTTTCCATTCCAAAATTTGATTGCAGGTCTTTAGGTGTCTCACAGCTTTCATACTCGTTAATTAAATACCAAACATCCAGAGAGAGAAAATTACACCTACACTGTGAATAATTTCACTTTTAACACTCCCCTCTAAGGCTTGTTTTTTTTATTATTTTTTATTCGCATCTCAACACACCTTGCTGCTTACTACAATGTTCTCATTTTTCATCTTGTGTATCAAGACAGGCGGTGCTAAATTGTACTTGTAGTCCCAATCTGAAAAAGACCTGTGAATACATCAACTCTCCTTACTCAACAGCCAACATGATTAAAAGTGAGGACAAGCCACTAATAAGCCCAAGAAGGTATCACAGAGCCATGAGTTTTAGTTATTAGTGAAAAACCTGGTCGCTTCATCTTCCCTACTTAATGCTAAGAAGTGCCTACTCTGTGAAAAGTGGAAATATAGTGGAGATAATGAGATCCCTGGAGACTGGGGAACTTTACAGAGATCTCCGGCAACGGCAGATGTATTCCACTAAACCTTAAGAAACAACATCATAAAACTTCAATGTAACAACTACTTAATTTTGGCCAGGGTCTAAAATCTTGTTTCAAGTTTATCTGTGTGTGTGTGTTTGTGTAGAAATAATAATCAATTTAACGATTCAGTGCTGCAGAATGAGGGAAAAAATTATTAGATTCTGTGCAGTGCTATTAATTGTTTTTCTCTCAGAGGTTTACAACACATCAATGAAGCATCAACGCAAATATTGAAAAAGATATACAGTGTGGGGAAACTGGGAAATTAATCCTAAATGAATATGATTAGTACTATGCTGCTGGGTAAAGGATCCTGCAGTGTGCGTCTCTCTGATCAAAGCCAAAGGTTATGTTTGGGGGCAAATGGGAAATAAAATTTCCTGAAAATTAAAACCAGGTCAGGGCAGTGATACACTGAGCCTGGGATATAATTTGAATGATGTAACAAGTTAACTTACCAAATTTAAACTGTTCATTATCCATGAGTCGTATAGATGCTGGAGCACATCTCTGGAGGAAAGAGAATTGATTTATATTAGTTTGTTGATTTATGGCAAAATGGCAGAATAATGTCAAATGAAAATAAAGCTTTCAGACAAGATCTGACCAAATTCATATAATATTTATCAGAATCAAAAGTCAGTGCAACTGTTTGGCTTTAAAGCCAAGTTTCTTGTTTGACTTCTTGAATATACAATATACAAAGTCTAGACTTTAAGTCAGTTCCTACAGCTCAATGTTTCAGTGTTTCAATGTTTCACTTGGCACTGTCGGGTTTTAATAAGCTTTGTTCTCGCATCACCAGCCCATGCTGCTTTGGTTGTAGCAGGAGAAAAGAGAAAAGAGTGATTGGAAAAAGGATGAACCGTACTTAATGTGTGAACGTACTGATCAGCATCCAGAACTATTCACAGAGTGCTGATGAGATATCCGCAGAGAAAAGGTGCTGTTGAAAATACCCATAAAAACAGGGGTTGGTGTGTCAGAGCCTTCACACAACAAACGTAAATCCTGACCCCACCATGTTCTACTGGTGAACATAAACACTAAAAGATGCCGTTGAGACAAAGACTTCTGCAGTTTGGGCAGTCAACAGTCTCAAAATAAGGATTTGATTAAAATTCTTTTGCTGCAAAACACTGAATTTTATCTGACCTTACCTTTACCTTTTACCTTTGGATTAGTTTTTGTGTTTTTAACAGATAACAGGCCAGATTAAAAATACATTTTGATGTTTTCCTTCTGATTTCTTTTGGCAGGTCAATTGGAAAGTTTTGTGAAATGAGCCTCTAAACTTTCCAAACTTTCTGGCCTCAGTCTCGTTTTATGAAATAACATTTCAAAGGCTAAATTAACACCGTACCTGTCTGGCAACCTCTCGAAGACAAGCAACTCCCTGCTCAAAATTAGGGAAAACAACAGAGCCGTATTTCTGATACTCCGGCATGGGACGAATCTTCATTGTTACCTCGGTAACCACACCCAGGGTTCCTGTGGAAAATCATAGTAAAAGATTTTTGAGTATCACAAAAAGAAGTAAATCAATTCCAACAATTTATATGACCTAAGCCCCTCACGGAGCGGAACTCAAGACCGTTTTACAGGGTTCTGGTACATGTCCCGAGGGTTTTTGGGCTGACCTCTGTATCACATTTCACCCAGTAGATCTGGTTTTCTACCACACACTGGGGGACGACTAAGATTTATCAGCTTAAGAGCAGGAGGAAATAAAGCAGGGCTCTATCAAAGGCAGTGAGGCCAACAGCACCACCACCACATACACAGGTACAAGGAAACCTCTGGCTGACCTTGTGACCCTGAAAACTGTCAGTCGTAAGCTGCTGCCGCTGAAGGAGTCACATTGCATGTCTGAAAACCAGAGGGTCTGCTCTCCCTCCCACAGCAAAGTGTGTCTGGGATTAATACTGGGAGAAAAGGCTGTTCCCATACAAGTAGCTAAATTCACAGTAAGCTGTAGCTAGGGAGGGATTTGCCATCCCTTTGACTTCATCATTATTTTAGAACTTAAAAAAGGCTGTGTTGACCTTTTCTGACTTGTAAAGAGAAAGACAGAGCACTGCTTATTTTAACATTTTGTTAAACATAATTTCTCTCTCTCACTATGAGGAGATGGGTAAGAAAAGGACTTTGAGTGACAGAAAAAACAGAAAACATTGTAAAATCTTGGCACACTCAAACAAAAGAGGACTTGACAGAAACATGCACAAGATCCTGGCTTGTGCTTGCAATGTTTTTTCCCCATTTGGGAAATGCTTGACACACATTTCACACACACACAAAGTGCATGCTAAAAAACAAAGCTGCATCCCAGTTTCTGCCACAATAAATATCAGCAGGAATTCCAGCCAAACTTTCATTTTAATGAGATAAGACAAAGTAGAGACAATGTGTCAAATCTAATCCAAGTATAACAACTGCTTCCAGTAAAAATGACAAATGTGTTGGAAAGCCTTGTGTGAATCATTATGGCTGACGACTACAGAGATTGACTGAAAGTCACGATGAGTAGAAACTATAGACAACAGAGCATTTTAGGGAAAATGGTAAGTTTACGCATATGTCAACTAAGATTTGAATATTCTGCCACGAGCAGTCAGTTTCACTTGAGATTTCTGTTGCAAGCAGCAACCGCTAATGTCACAGCAGCAATACAATCTTGCCTACTGAATTTTAAGATGTCAGTTTTTATTATTGCTAAACAAGCAGCAAGCAACAACAGCGTGAGGCTGTGTATTGCTAATACATTCTTAATTATTATAATATAATATTTGTAGAAGTGCATGAAGTGTTGTGCATTGTGTTTTATTTGTCGTTTTTTCTGCTTTGCATCATTATAAATGAAACATATTTAGGTTTGGACTATATGTTGAATAATCCAACTACAATGGACATTAGGACATTAAATTGTTTGTGTGATTAATTGTGAAATCAATGAGCAAGTACAAATAATTAACGCAAAGATTCTTATTTGCTGTTTGTGAATTTTATCAGTGTGAAAGTGAGCTTTTGACATCTTTTAAGCCTGAATCTTTTGCGTCACTACAGATGCTGTCCATTTACAGATGCATCGCTGCTGAAACACAGCCGGTCCATTAGGAGGCTCCTCTGCCTGTTATAGCCGTTAATGAGCCCTCAAATGTGACACTACATGCCACACGCTGCTCCCTAGTGGTCCAGTGGAAAACATGTGACACCATTAGGCTTTAGTCAAGGAAAAAAAAAAAGCTCCTCCCTCATGATAGTAGTAGGTAGGAGGAGCCACAGAGAGCGAGAGAGGAGGAGTCAGAAAGGCAGAGAGAGAAAGAGAGAGAGAGAGAGAGTGGGAGGAGCTAGAGCAAAGGGGTAACGGAGGGTGAACAGATGAGGAATAAAGGGAGGTAATAAGAACAGCAAGGTCAGAAAAACACTCTCTTGGGGGCAGATGCAATGCAAAGAAATTGTGGGGTGCAGCTTACGGCTTTTTTTTTTTTTTTTTTTTTACAGTGACTGAGGCTATTAAACCATCCTCATCTCACAGGATTAGTATTTGGGGAGAGGAATGATTCACTACCACGAGTTTCTCTGCTTTTACCATTAAACTTTTTTTTTTACCAAAAAAGAAAAAAAAAAGCTTTGGGGACAACACTGACCACTGTGAAGTCACCACTACAGAATCAAAGAAATACCTTTGTCTATTAGTTTAACACTGGTTGGCTTCACATAACGACATTTCAACCTCCACAGTTGAGGAGTTTAAAGGACAAAGGGATTATCATTGATTATTCCAATCATCCTTTCCACTCGGTGTAGCGGGGCCAACGAAAATACTTTGCATTCAGGCCATTTCAAGGTCAGAGAGATAGAGGGACCCAGTTGTTGTGCGGTGAATGAGAGATTCGGAGTTTCACAGTAATTTCTAATAAAATGGATGCGTTCCACTTAGCATGCAGAGCGGAGCTGAGGGTTTTAAGAGTGGTGCTTTGTGGTCGTTGTTGTGGCCTACTGTCAGCCTGCAGCGTGGGACTTCTGGGGTGAGGAGATAGATAATTTTAATGAAACTGAGCGGTGGTGTGACCTCTTAGCTCCAGTGTTAGGCCTCCCTGAAGAACATGCACTCCCAGAGACGTGTGGTCCCGTCCTGTCTCCACTTGCGCAACAATTCCCTGCAGTAAATTCACCCTCATATGGTTTACTCCACATACTCTTAATGTTGTAAATATGAGGCAAGAGAGTTTATATACTGGGCTTTTTAAAGGATCCCTATGGAAAAGTAATCTCTCTATGTTGAAGTCTCATTTTTTGTTTCCTCTCAAACAAAGGTTCAGTTTGTAGAAGCGTCAAAATTTCTGTTACACAAAGATTTACCTTTAAGAAACACGTTGACAAGGAAGCAAGACTTCAGGAGGAGGAATATGAAGCTGGATGATGTATTTAAAAACCCGTGGCTATTTTGGAAACATCAGACTTGTTTGATGTGGTTTTGCCAGCCAAGTGTCAACGCGCTTCCTCATTGACTGCATGGAGTTTTCTGACGTGTGACATCTGAGGTATACAGTGTGTCTACCTCTTAACAATCACTGAGACTGTCATAATGTATGAATTATTTTGCATGCCTTTTACACATATACATTTCTATGAGAAGGTTTCCTTTGATTCTTAGTTCGTATACATCAGATTGGAAATCTCAAGAGGGCCATCATTTTAACATCAGAGGGGAAGTGTTGACAGGAGCCCTGATGTACAGTACTGTGTTCGCTGACGTCAGTGCCCTACATATTTTCCCACTGGAGAAGTGAGATTAAGGGAAACTACATGAACTCCACATAACCTCATGAACTTGCATGTGTTTACAATTTATGGCAAAGATTATTCAGGCTTTGAGAATTCATAGGATCATTAAGTGAGCACTGACTGAGTCATCCAGAGTAAAAATAAATAAATCCAGCTGACTTCATATAAAATATTGCGAGCATGGCAAGTGTCAGCCAAAAACAGGAGGCCCGATTGTCATCAGTTTACACAGGTCTGAGTTAAGCACCACAGATTTGATTATATTGTATAACAAGAACAATCTTTAAAATCTTTTTTTTTAAGTCTTGCCTGCATCTTGTGCAGATGTATTACTGTTCATATGGCAATAAATAACTACATTTGATTTTGAATTTATACTGACGCCCTCTTGGTTCTGGCAACATCTCTGAATAGTACAAATGGAGACTTCGTCCATGATCCCAGCCTAGTCAGGGAGCAGATTGCTGAGCTTTGTAGGGTGAATATAAAGTTTGCGTCCACAGCTGTTAAACATAACGATGCCAAGAGTCTCTGAACCTCCTCATTATGTAGGGGGAACCTGGCATATGGCAGTATTCTCTGTGGGCGTTCACAAGGACAGGGCGCTGCAGATGGGGTGGGGAGGACACTTGCTGGTTCCTAACTAACACCCCTCCAGATTCACCTCCTCACCAAAGCTGGTTAATGTGTAAGAACCCCACGGCATGAGAACCGTCCTGATGTTACAGTTTTATCGCGAAGATTTTACAGTCCCACGAACTCATGTTAACACGCGACCTCACACATGTGCACATGCTCACGTGCCCTGCTGCAGTGAAGTCACATGAGAAAGGGAGCAAACCTTCTGAGCCCATGATGAAGTGGTGAATGTCTGGCCCCGTGGACATGCGTGGGCCCTGACAACTCTTTTCAATGACACCACGAGGGGTCACCATCTTTATGTGGACGACCTAGTCAGTGAGAAAAAAGCAACACAACAAACACGTGTTAGAAAAATGAATACAAACAGTTGAACATGTCTCTATTCTACAAATGTTGACAAACATTATAATCTGGACATTGTGTGCCACATGTTTCATGCTCATCATAACCGATACTGTGTCAGAGCATGAGGGGGAAAGTCCAACAAAACTTTTGCTAATAATTTCCTTTTTAGTGACTGCACAGTAACTGCTATGACCCGACTGTCATCCCGTGTTGGGAAACAAAAAAGGATGAGGAACACATAGGTGAGTGTGGTCCGCTTACCAGGTCCTCAATGTTGCCGTAGATGTTCTTCTTCATGCCTGATGCTCGGGTTGCTACCCAGCCCCCCAGGGAGCTGAACTCCATGGAGTCAGGCTCGTGGCCTGTACAGTAGCCACTCTCATTAAGCTGAGGCAAAAAAAAAGGGGGGAAAAAAAGCATATATTTGTTTTTGTAATTAAAAAGGAGCCAAAAGTGTTTGGAAAACACTGACGTTATAAATCCACAAGAATGTTTTAATAACATCCAAAAAGAACGAGAAAGCAAAGGGAAAAAAATAATTGCAGCTCTGCCGCTGAATTTCACTGCTCTCGTTATGCTGCAATGCTAAAACCCGCGGTTTATGACTTCATAGATTTTTACAACGGCCTAAAATAAACCAAGTGGAAAGAGCATGAAGAGAATAAGACGGGAGATCGGTGCATTATTTTGACAGAGCTGAATTCTGCTGCTTGACTGGAGCACTAATGTCATATGTAAAAAATGACAGCGGCACACTTTCAGAGGACATATTTCATTTTTTATTCAAATGGCAATTACAGAAACTTTAGCTCTGTCTGTCTATGTAAAACTGTGTGTTCTGCAGACATGATACAGGGTTGCTGAGCACAAACCTCTCTTTCTTGCCACGTGGCCACAACAACGTGTCAGAGCACTTTTGGGATTGTTTTGTCATGGCACATGAGAGATCTTTTGATCAGATGAACCATTTGGAAATCACATCAGGAAGCCAAATACTCTCTTCAAGGCAGTCTAAACCCCAAAAGACTGCATTTGTAGGCATAACATTTAATAGTAATAGTAATAATAATAAGCACCTTAAAGAACATCAACAACCCCCACCAGAAGCACAATACGGGGGTTAAAAAAAAAAGCCTTGTTTTATCACAGCACTCCCCTGGAAGGCAGTTTATAATGCAGACCCATCTGCTCCATCAAAATGGCCCAGACTAAATGCAGAGGTTGATTCTGCTTTAGATGCAGCTCACACATTCCTCCACATCAAACGCCCACTCCTTCTCCATTTTTCTGAATTAGCTTGATGGTGCCATCTGCTCATGACCATCGCCTCACTCTCTAATCTCTCCCCTTCAGCACTCTGCTCCCGTCTCAAACGCCTTCCTAAACCCTGTTCGATCCTCTGAGCAGAAAGTACCAAGGTGACTGAGCGTGGACAACCTGCATGCGAGTGGTCACACAGCTTGACTGTTGGCACGTGTTTTTTTGTTTTTTTTTACAGCAATGCAAGCCTGTCCAGTAATGACTATGAATATGGATGAGCGGTACTTACCAATCTCTCCAGATCCTGACCAACGATGCCAGCTTCCACATGGGCAGTTAAATTTTTCTCGTCAATCCACAGAATGCGGTTCTGCAGTAAAAAAACAAACAAAAAAAAACAACATGACCAAGGGGGTCATAAACATTTGGTATGCATGTTTTTCTGCCCCACAGTATAAAAATAATGTATGAAGCTGTGTGTTTCCTTCACATCATTCATTTAATATAGGTTAAAAGATGGTTATAAAATGTCAGACATTAAACTTATGTTAAGTTGACTCAATATCTCATATAACATAAATGCTGCCTTCAAGCTCAGTGCATAAAGACACTTCTCTCGGCAGTTAGCATACAATACTGAAAGTTTTGCACTCGTATGTCCTTATAGTTTGACGGTCACATGTCTGTGGGTAAATGTGTGCAGAGGGGCTAAGGGACAGAGAAAAGAGTCAGTTTCCCCAAGGTTAAACTCTTATTTAGCCTCTTATTTGGGCCGCCGGGCACTTGGCCTACCCCTACCTGCAGGAGGTCATTTCACACCTGCCATCAATTATTCTCCGGGGGTAATAAACTTTATGTTCCTACCACACTGCTCCTTTCATGTGCTTCCAATGGAGCCACCTCAACTCTGACCCCTGACACAGAACACTGGTCACTGGTGTCTGTGGCACCAAACTCAATGACCGGTAGGCTAGCAGCATCCAGACAGCTTATATATCACTTCTATGTGCACAGGGATCAAAGGGCTATACTGTACTGGTCACAATATTCACCATTTTATATTATTACCAATGAAACTTTATCATTTTGATCATGAGGGCCGCACTACTCCTTTAAGATTAATGGCTCCAACCACAGGATCATAACTGTGTCCCAACTGCACACTGAATACACACTCGAGATATTTTTTTTGGTTTCAAAATTGATAAAGCAGGATATTAGTAACAAACTGGAAGGTATTCAGAAACAGTTCATGTGTTAAAAATGTATATTTTTTTAGTCGCACCATAATATTGCAGCCTCTCTTCATGATCTTATACCTCCCAATTAGTCTCTCTCTTCAAACTGTTATTCCACCCTCAGTAAACAGTTACACCAGAAAGGGTGATGCAAGTTATCTCAGAAGCCCTGTAATTACCAGCTCAGAAATCCCATTTAATCTGAGTTAAGATGGTGTCAAGACATGTTGGATGTTGCGTTTTAGTATGATACATTTTGAAGCTACCGTTTATGGTGGTGATATCTTACTTAAAATTATATTAATGGCTTATCATTTTATATTTTGTCATTCTCCATTTCTATTAAAAACAAGTATGAATGCCCATTTCTGGAACCACAGTCTCTAGGAAACAGTCTCAGAAACTTGGCATTTTAAGTTTCAGAGAGGTAGCATTCATTAAACTCTGCATGACACTTGAACTACACTGAATTTGTTTTCAGTTTTTCTTGTCATCAGTGTACATCAAGTCCTGTGACATCAACAGACACAGGTGTTTACATACCATCTGTGAGGTATCCAGAGAGACAATGGAGCGAGTTTCCTCTTGGGGGCACTCGAGAGCACTAGAGACACTAGTCCCTCCTAAGAGAAGAAAAACAACAGCATTAAGAGGAGTTTCGGTGGAGAAGCATTGAAAGGGGACGAGGAGAATACAGTTTCCAGGTTTTTGACACACAAAACACACAGTGTATACATTTAGGTATACATGAAAACTGCATCAGTGTGAGCTCTGGCACACGTATTAACCTCAGTGCCTTAACACCTACTCTATCACTAGAGTATTGAAAAAACACAATTTGCACAGTGCAAAGGACACAATTTTTCCAAGATGACAGGTTCATTCATAGATTATGTGGCTTCATTAACAAACAAAAAAGAATTTCACCAGTATAGGGTGGAAGTGAAGTACATCAAATGTAAATACACACTGATACACACTGATTTGAATCTTTAATGTCACCTCATGACTCACCTCCATACGGCATCAAACAAACATTATGTTTGGATGCGAGTTCCACAATTTTCACTACATCATTGTGACAATCTGTAACGACACAGAACATCGTTTTAAAAAATCAGAGGCCATCATATGAGAAATGTTTGTATTTATTGTGTTATATTGCGTTCATAAATTAAGTGTTCTCATAATAAGAGCAGACACATTGCACAGGAAATAAGGGACGGCACAGAGCACTACATGTATACAGAAGACAATAAATAACTTTATATGGCCTGAGCCATTAGAGCAGGGGGACCGGCAGAGGCATGGTGCATTTTGATTCGCCTGATGGTTGTGATATGCCCGGGGCTTTCCTCAGGCGGAGTCAGACTGCATGAAGCTACGCTCTCTGGGGTGGGATGTGCTGGATCAATACAAATGTGGTTCGGCCAATCACGGAGCCTACATCCATTCACACCGGAGTGGTGAGCGAGTGGGAAGAGAAGCAATACCCACCTACATGGATGTGCTTGACTGGCCCCAAGTGCTTATAGAGGCAGTGAGAAATGCCTTGGGTGCTAGTACATTTTGCCATCCAATTAAACACACAGCTTTGGCCTGCGGATTACAGTTCAACAAACTAAACCTCCACTTAAAATACACATGTGGACTTGGAGGGACCAGGGAGGAATGCAAATTGCAGGTCAAAACATCCATTAGACACACAGTAAATGAGAACGTATTTGCGAGGTCAGAAAAATTAAAATTTGGTGCCAGTATGGATGAAACGATGCCTACAGTTGCTTGGTGATTTGTTGCCCGTTTGGGAGGCTGCTAATCAAGTTTCAACCATCAGTCAACACTCATTTGCATGATAAAATAGTGCCAGCCATAACAACAGAAAACCAATCTCAGAATCATAATTCATGGGTGTACTGTGCAGGGCCAGACTGTGGAGTATTGGGTGTCAACCGTCCTCCCCCTGACGCTTCTTATTAAGCCTCCACTCATACATATTAATATCCCTGCCTCTGCAGAGATTAACCCTTTAAATCACCTAAGCCAGTAGGGGGATCAGTGGTGCTAGGCGCAAAGAGAAAAACAGACCAATAAAGCACACACATACACGCATGCACACACACACACACATAGTTGACACAGCTTCTGAACTCACTTGGCCAAACCACCATATCTGGAACACGACCAAGTTTCCCCTCTCGGAGGGCAAAGATCTCGTGTAAGCAATGGCCTAAAGGAAAATAAGAGAAATGAGAACAGAGAATCATGATCACCAGAAATAAAATAAAAAAATAAATGCATTATTTCAAAATTAAAAATCCAGGCTTATGCAGATTGCAAATGACGGGTTACAATGTGATTTTTTTGGGTGGGGTCCGTGGGGACATGCCTTACCGTGGGCACGAAACACTCTGTCCTCGGCATCATGGGAGAAAGGAATACCTGTGGATTTCAGCTCCTCAATGAAGGTCTCATTGAGGGTGGGGGGCCGTACAGAGCTGCTATTCAGAATGGGCTGAAACAAAACAAGCCATTGAGGTTTTGAACCATGACCGAGTGCTCTTCTTTACAATTCACTAACGAAGCATGCCTTGTACTCACTGTTGCTGGAGTTTTATGCTGTAGACTGGCTCCAAATGTGCCTTCAAACCAATCTTTCAGACCGGGGATGATCATACCACTTAGTCTATACCTGGGTTGTGAAAATACAGATGGTGTGGATGAAGTTGAGAAAGAAAAAAACACAACAGAGCCTTGTGTATTCAGCAGGGAAAGTCACAAGTCCTGAACTAAAAATGTTATAGTGCTTGTCTGGTCTTATTTATTTGGAAAACCAAGCGTGTGTCTAATAAGAACAGAGTGTGGGGTTTGAGTCCAATAAGGTTATTAGGCAAGCAGAGCAGTAGTGACAGTGCTGTCCATTCGAATGCCCTCACCATCCCTTGCATAATTGAGCTGCTGGCACGGCCTGGGCCAGCCCATCAGGGGGACTGTGGTGTGCCTTTGTCCAAGAGACCATGAAACACACTCCGTAATGAAAAAAGCCTCTGTCACAGGGAGCGCAGAGGAGGAGAGCACTGTCTTTGACATTCATTCAACTGTGCCCCTGCCTTGGTTACTGTACGCCGCCTAGGTAGCTTTTCAGTCGAGGAGGGGGGAGCCGGGGCGGTTTGTGGCAACTGCTGCAACAGGAGGAAACCATTTGTTGTGCAACATCCTGTTCAGCCCCACTCATTACTCAAAATACATCCTCATGCGGCCAGTGCCAGGTGTCTGTGTTTACAATTTGATGGGAAAGGCTGCCTCTACCAAAGTCATATGTCATGATTACAATAAAAAGATCCATCTCTACTTCTGCTCTTGTCATGAGAGACAAGGATGAAACTGCAGAGAGAGATATGCTTTGTCAGTCTGAGCACTGCTGGCTTTGTTTCTGCACACCCTGAAGACATTCAAACTAAATCTTTCTTCTTAAACTGTCAGTGAACAACTGTGTTTACCCCCACAACTCTGCAAAGACACGTCAGTAATTAAAAAGGCAATGCATTTCTGAACAGATTGGGGAGAGGTTGGCTGTTAATGAGCAACAGAGTTTGGGAAAAGCCGAAAATCCAAACCAGTGACCTTCTCAAATGACAATGAGCAGTTCAAATGCCAACCACTAGGTGGCAGTAGCACCACATTGCTGTGAGCGTAGGAAGGGGGCAGCAAACTGATTTCAAAAGCTGGCTTCACAGCTTTTGTGAAAAATGTTCAAGGCATAGCTCCAGCCTCAAGTCACAGCAAGTATAGAGGCAGAAGCTTAAGCTAAAGCTAAATCAGAGGCTGTGTGCTGATCAACTTCCCTCAACCGTTAACAGTTAAGAGAGGTGGTGTAGTATTATACTGTACCTTTTGCCTGTGAATTCAGCTTGACCTTTCTTATTGAAGAGGAATCTTGAATCACTGTATCCCCAACCATTCCACTTCATAATCTCCTGCCTGTGGAAAGATAAATATTGGCACAGGTTAAGTTAACAACTCATATCCATACACTGAGGTGAAGACATGACATGAAATATGATCAGAGGTAGTTACAAAAACACATGTGAAGGCGATTCTTCGGGGAGGTGACCTGGTAAATTCTTAATTCGCACCACAGTCTCTTTGGGATGTCAACAGACTTTACATAAGCAATTTCCTCTAGATAAAAAAAATGGGGGGAAAAACATCCCTCCTGATAATCTAACACTTCCTGCTGATATTTCAACACAGCTAGACACACAGCAAATGTATGTTTCCTCCTTTTATCCAGTCGTTCACAGCCTTTCCAGTCATAACAGTGGGGGTGGCTATCAGTTGGCAAATTTGCTCTGTGGGAGGCTGCAGACAGGCACACCTAGTGTTTTCCCCAGATGCCCACCACTACACAATGCTGCGAGGACAGGCTTGAAGGCAGACAACTTGTTGACACGGTAATGGAAAAGAAGCAACACATCCAAAAAGCACATCTATCGGCAGAAAAAGCCAGAAAATCTCCCTCCGCATGGAAATATTTCACATTTTATGACGTCTAACAGGCCATTCTTATCCATGGCTACTTTGAATAAGTGCGCATAATTATGTCCCAATGTATATCCTTGTTTGAGAAGCTTCAGCTAATCATTTAGGAGAGCAACCCACTTAAACAGCACACAAGCACCAGTTTCTTTGCTGGCGCAGCAGCGACCACAGTGGAATGCAGCCAGTAGCTAATTAAGGTATTCCCCCCAAAATGGCTGAGCTTACAATCCAAAGAAGATGTGGAATTTCTCAAATGAATGCTACTATGCTATTACTGTTGAGAGATATCCCATTATATCAGCTGCTCGGCTGGAGAAGATGCTACATTGTCTTCGCTGTGACACTGTGCAGAGCTTGTGTGCTTGCGAGCACGGGTTCGGTGCAGAGAGAGACGGCTCCACCACCACCACCACTACTCACAGAGCAACCATAACTCACAAGCCACTTGGGATGGGATTCTAACACAGTGGAGTAAAAAAAGCCATAATTAAGATTAATACCTGCCAAAATGGAGTTTCCTATAAATTAAGAGTGAGAACAGAAATGAGAGACACACTGATTCATACTTTAATGAATCCTGTCCACCAGTGATATGTTGTCATAGGTACAGAACATACTGACTAATAATCAATCAATAAGAAGGGGGGGATGTGTGGCAAGGTCAGTGAGTACAGACAACTGTTACAAACTGACAATTTAAGAACATTAGTGAGGTTCTGTTAAAGTGTGGCGCTTCTTGAATTCTTGAATCCACAAAAGAAAAAACCTCTGTGAATCGTGTAGAAGCTGTTAATGCTGAACTAACATTCCTTCCTCTATCAATATCGAAAAACTGTCTTTCAAGCATATCTTTTGTATTATAATACTCACATTGCAAAATTGTTATTTAACATTAAGACGTAGTCAACCTTGGGGCAGTCAGCCCAGAGCAGGAGGTTATGAGATCTGTGGATTTGCACATGCCTTTAATTAAATGTGCACAACGCGACAAATTGTTGAAATACCTCTCAGTAAAATGGGATGCAGTTTAACAGGACTTTCAAAACACAGCCTTGAGAGTGACACAAACCAAACGTTTTAACCCAGGGGAGTGGGAATTATATCACCTCATGCTGACTGCCAAATGTTAAGTTATTATGCAAATTAAAACAAAACTGGATATCACTTTGTCTAAGAATTAATGATGGTTGCAGTGGCTGAACTATATGCTTATGCAATGTTCAAACTCTTACGTGGGCCCCCACCAAACCAGTACATCTGGATTCCCCCCCTCCCCAATACCACTTACGGTAACTAACCAGACAAGACATGTAGTAGCCTACTCAGAGATCTATAGGCCTACAGGCTGAAGTGAGGAAGTATGTTGGTACTTCTCTAAAACTACTGGTATTTTGTTATTTCATCATGGTATGTGACTGTTCAAAAACCAGGGTCACTCGACATTAAGTGTCTTCCTGAACATTCAGTGCACCATCATGTTGCCCCTGTTCCTGTTTGAAAAAAATATGTATTGTTTTATAACTCTGCGTGGATATCTATTGTTACGGTAGTGTGACTTGTGATGTTGTTGGACAAGCTGCTCTCAAATCTATTGTTGTTACAAAACTGTTTAGACAACAATGGCTTAAGTTGGCAGTCTGTGTTGATAGTGTCATAAACACCAGGACAGGACGTGATGAATTTCACACAACCAAATTGTCTAAACTCCTCCAGAGCTAACTCACTTCCAGCTTCAGCTATAATGTCAGACTGACACTAGATGTCAGCACAGTGGTGGTGGTGTTTCCTCAAAAGGAGCTGAGCTGCCAATAGGTTGAAAGTCAGACCACCACTTGTCCGGACCAATCAGATCAAGGACATAAGTTTCACCGTCTCCTCCGACAGTTGTTGTTACAATTACATGTTTTTATGTTTAGGCTACTACACCAAGAGATCCAGTTAAACAAAACTTATAAGAACCAGCTCTTGATTGATTTCTACTACAAACATCTGTCGACTGTCATAAGGATTACGTGTACAAGTCAGAATAAACCACATAGCTCATAAAGATACTAAATGACAAAACTTATGAATCAAACTGTAGCTACGTAACGATTGTACGTAACAGTCACTGTTACCGTAACAACCGTAGCGACAGGCAGCGGTTACAGTAACAGTTACAGTAGCAGCAGGCCATTTATTCAACGACACTGTTATCTGAAACATCAGAAATTTGGATAAGCTGTAATGATAACACTTTGAAAAAAGCTTTCACGTCCTCACTGACACTGGAAAAAATATTTAATATGATGCGATATAAGCTGGTAGTAAAGCTACGGTTGACAAACTTTGGAAAAAGTCGACCACACCAACATTAAACTCTGTGTAAACCTAGCCGCACCCACTCCGTAGGAAATGAATGGCTACTCTGTCATGTTAGCTAGCAGGCTAACTAAAACAGCTGCAGTTATGTTTCCCTACGTTATCTGTGTTTACTGGAGAGACTGGAGCCAAACTGTCACTGTATGTCACCCGACTCTTCTTGTTTAGCGAGTGAACCCCAGTGCTGTTTGACTTAATAACAAGCTAAAAGCCAGGATGGACCCTCGTCCACCGCTCCATCACAGCCTTGTACCTCCTCCTCGGCACCGTCTTCTCCTCCCTGGAAGCGTCTGGCTTGCTACTCTCCTCCTGGGCTTTGCACTCGGCGGCTAGGATGGCGGAGTCACCGGCGTCCACCGGTCTCTGTAAATGCCCGGCAATTATCCTCAGTCTTTGCTGTGCAACCCGCTGCTTGTCGGAGCCGCCGCCGCCGCTGCTGTTGGACGCCATGCTGCTTCCGTGTTTGTGAAAGGAGGGAGCAGCGGATCCATGAGCGGCTGTCAGAGGTCAGCGCAGCGAAAGTGCATTGCGTTCACTGACCGTCGGAAATATCACTCTCGGTTCACATTTTAATCCCTTTTGCTCACGTTTGGGTGTCAGAGACATCAGACAGCCTGCATTATGGGACAATTATATAGGCTACTAGCTTGTTAAATGTAACAGACTGTTAATTTTTGGTAGTGTTAAAATGGCCTATATCAGGCATCAGATTAAAAACCCATGTGACAGATTTGTGATTTGTGTGACAGATATTTTAACTCTTACCATCATAAATGCAATATTTGTTGGTTCTAGCATTTGCTGTGCCTCTCTATTTTACATGATTTTAAATCATGGCATATTCCTATATTGGAGTTTTAGACAGTTATTTAGATAAGCCTGCCATAGAGGATGATTCTGAGAATACTGAATACACCATTATAATCAGCGCATTAATCAATAATAATAATAAGTTTAGATAGGCTATAGGCCTATGTGGGATATGGTATGGTTTCAGGACAGGGCCAACGTGGGGGAACTACGGTATATTACTACCTGTAACTATGATAGAGCTCAATGTAAACTTGTTGTTTTTAGTTATCTTAATTTAACTCAAACCCAAGGAAAATAGACTTGGTTACATGTGTTCATTTCATTCTGGACGTGGGACTAACGAGGAGCCTTGAATGCACCACCATACGTATTTCCCGGCATGCCTTGTGGCATAGGACTGGTTGCTATATGGTCTTCATTGAGTCAGGAATTTACAGTCAGTTTACATAGTTGGGAACCAGTAACAAGGAATTCAGCTCTGTTACCACTTGAAATGTTCAAAAGGACAGGAAGTCAAGTCAAGAATGTATTTTAAGGGAACTGAAATGATGCCTAGGCTAGATTATCATCTAAATATCAGTTTTATGTTCTTTAATTGTCTCATATTAGGCTACTATTTTAGTAAAACTGGCTATAAATAATGTAGGCCTAATGGCAACCCCATATTTTAAGCACTTCTTAAATCCCCCTGTGTTCCACATTTTTAGAAAATAATCATGTATCTAACTGAATCTTTTCACTGAATATACCTGATGGTAGGCTATCATCAGTGTGTTAAAATGCCACATGTGTTACTTTTGTGACGTTGTTGTCAAACTGAGAGTAAATTGAAACAATGTAACTTCACTGTTTATCTTTCTTCCTCACCTCATTGCAGTCATCTAACCAGAGTGACTGTTGTCCATATGGCACAAACCAGTGCTCTTTAAGTAATGTTTTAACACAAACCTACAGCGTCTTATTGCTAGTGTAGAATAAAAATGAACTGTTGGATTATATATATAAAAGAATAATAAGACAGACTCTGAATAAAATACTTATCACACAGACAAACTTTATTAGAGAAAACAGTCATTTGTCAACAGAAAAATTACATCATGCTATAAACTTAAATGTCCAGATGTTTGAGGATTTACTTCCCACAGGTTTTAAGTATTAACTCCCAAAACAAAGTTCTGTAATGCACTGACTGCAGGCAATTAGAGTCTAAGTGTATCACAGAACTTTATTTGGAAAGCCACAGTGCCACCTCATAGGTTTGTCCTTGTGCAGAGCCTTATCCTCCTCACGACTGGGTGCTCCTTTAACCTGTAGTAAGGCACAGAGAGCAAGGGAAAACAGGACAGCCATGTTGGATTTTAATACTTTAATACAAAATGTTCTCTACAATTATACAAGAGAAAATTCCTACTATTGAACAAAGTAGCTAAGACTTGACTGCCATACGACCAGGCCTACGGAAAGGCTTGCGGTGTGTAGAGACCTACAGGTTCAGCAGGCCATATGGAGTCCTTTTACACATTGTCAGAGCTCTACAGAAATGATTGTATGGTTAGTTTAGATTTGAGCATGTGCAGTTATTGATCTTGAGGTATATCCCACCTAGAAAAAGATCTTTATCTTTATTTATTTACTCACCTCTGGAAGCATGACCATCTGGTTGGTTGCAAAGTTGAATTTCCAACCAGTCTCTACACTGACTGAGCTAGTGAATTATCAATTTTAGTGATCCTAACTTTCGCAGGATTATTCCACTGTTGTGCCAGTGGTGTCATTGATTCTACCTGTTGAGCTTGAGCAACTTTGAGGGCTGAACAGGCCCAGAAGAATGAGCTATTCATCAAACAATGCAGATGGATATGATAGCAATGATAGCAATGAAGAAAGTGCAGAAGGCCAGCTGAGCTCCAGGAGTATTAAGTTCTGTCAGTTTCAAGGTACTTTAGGGCAACTTGCATTCAGCAGCATTGACAGCAACTTTACAAGTGCAGCATGATGAAATCAAACAAGTGGGACTAATATCACATTTCAGTCATTATAATGGTGCTATAGGTGATATACGAGGGAAGAAGTAAGTTCTGAGAGTCATACTGTACCTGGTGTAGGTAGACGCAAGGGAACCAGCTGCTATCCAACACGAGGGGCAAACAGTCTGGATCATAAAATGCAAAAAGAAAAAAAAGGAAAAAAAACAAGCAGAAAGCGATATGGTGACATTGCAGGCCATGGCCGGGTCCACAGTGCAAACGCTCGTTTTCACTGCGGTTGATGTCCTGTCGGTGGACTTGCAGCGCTCTAATCGTAAGGTGGCTACCGCCGCTTTCACCTTTTCTTCCCCCAGTCCTGTGCAGTTCACTATATGCAGCTGGAAGAATGTCGACGTGGAGCTGCCAAACGTGAACGCGTGTTCAGGAGCGCGCATGAAGGGGGAGAAAAAAAAGAAGGCTTTTTTAGTGTAATTTCACGCAGTGGCACAGTGAGCTGCACTTCAGTGTGAGGTTCTTACAGATATGTGCTAGAGTCTGCCTCATTACCTCTACATATTTTAAAAGAGACTTCATTATATCGTGATCCCACTTCTTACTTATCAGAAATGTGAGACTTTTTCTCTTTTTTTTAAATCAACTTTTGGGATTGTAGACGCCATAAAACTAAATAGTAGTAATCTTGGGTTGACTAGAAGCCACTTAAAGTTTATAAATATCAGCAGTCTGACCTGTCCTCCAGTGGTGAAAGAATCAGTCTACTCAGACCCTGAAGGGTTCTGGTAAAAGTACAACAGTGTAAACAACCAGATGTTTCTTCTTAATAGTATCAAAAGTAACAGTATCAGATAACTGGGTTGCTATTTTGATACATTGATACTATCAGTCAGTCACACTTTATTTGTATAGCACTTTTCATACATAGAACCTATAGCCTTATCCAAAGTGCTTTACAGGATAAAAGCAAAAATGTTAAAGATGTTACATCTGCAGAACCAGCTGGAAGAAGTATTCAAACTATACTGATAATGGTTTCAATACCACTGTCATTACTAGCCTAGGCTACTCTGTTTTGGTTAAAAGTCCTGCTTTCATGATTTCACTCAAGATTTGTAACAACAAAATGTACTTAAGACGATACTCAAAGATCACACAAATAGTTACATGCTATTATAATTCTTAATATAGGCTACTTCATATTGTTGCTGGTAGCCTAAAGGTGAATCATTTTTATATGGGGCTGGGAAGTTTAAGCTTGCAGTTTTTTGTGAACTGGTCACATGTTGTATATAAGAAGTAGCCTAACTAACTAGTACTTTACAGATTATAAAACACTAGTGAATAGGCTATACAAGTAAAAAACAAAACAAAACACACAGTTCCCCCTGAAGTGTGGTAAAGTGATGGTAGCCTATAGCAGAAGAGAGTGGAAAAGTACAACCAAAACAAATTCTACTATGGTAAATGTAGGCTACTAGGCTACATATAATGAACTACATAATAGCACTGCATCATTTAATAAATTGATGACACCATTTGCCTGTAAAATGTTCACTGACACAGTAACTAAACTGTAACAACAGCTGACTGTCAAGTAAATGTATGGCATTGAGTAAAACTATATGTTTTTAGGTAATAGCCAAGTTAAAAACGTAGGATGTTTAATATGAATAGCCTATTTGCACCTCCTGCTCCTTTCAGATCACCACTGGACCTTCTGCTGTCATCAGACATGTCAGGCTCATCCCTGCTGCTAATTCCATGAAAAAAGTCAATTTGTCTCTCATTTGCAGCGTGTGACCTGAAGGTTTCCACATGACAGTGGGGTCCAGCGCCACACCAGCCGCGGTTACCAGCAGGGGGCGCTATGCACCAAACTAAACTCCTCAGATGGAAAAGTTTTAATTTAACAATTAGCCTTATAAGAAATAGCTACAAACTGGACTACAAACATAAAACTATTGTTTATATTTAATACATGGTGTTCAGTTTTTAATGTCTTCAATGATTTTCAGACAAAATATCCAAAATTACTTGTTTTTATCAATTTGATCCATCATGCGTAGTCCAAGCCTGTGTGTTGTTTGTTTTACATTCTCAATATTAATATGTTGTCTTGTGTTTTTATTTAGTAAAAAAAAAAGAAAAAAAAGATGTTACTTCACAGGGCTGTCAGCTCAGTCTAGCAGGCTCCATAACGCATGCACACGCCGCCCTCAGCTCCAGCCTCATAGGCCGGAGAGAGGGGGACGATCCCGGCGCCGCAGCTCGGTGGGCAGGGCCACCATTTCCGTAATGTTCATTAGATTTTAGAGGAGGCAATATTTCCCCTCAGCTCAGCGGCTGCGACGGCGACTCTATAGCCTAGGCTCAGGACCAGTTCGCCATTTTAATCCGGCGTTTGAGGGAATAACACACGCGTTTATCAGCCATAGACCGTCTCCTCACGGCGACTCGGATCTCCATAATGATGGAAATGGAGGTGATGCGTCCCGGTCAACAGGTAAATACACCCGATTGTTACACGGGATCAGAGGGGAAGAAGCGGCCGGGAACTTTTTTCTTGAATGCGATCTGACAGGGAGACAGACGTGATTATAGCTCAGGTGAACTTTTGTAAATGTTTATTATGGCGAATCGGATCAATAATACACAGTGACAACCTTATTACAGAGCAGATATGACACGATCATAGAAATAACTAATAGAACATAACATCTCCGGCGTGGACAAGACCTTAAAAAACACACTGTTAGGCTTTATTTCTCAGATTTTAAGGTCGCCCTCTGTACAGCTTTCAGTTCTGCAAGTCATCCACTTGTGACGTTTTTCCTGGGCAGGAAATAAAACCACTGTTATTAGAAAAGAAATTAAATACCAGGCTGATATCTTAAGTGTTATAATTGGCTGTGTTCATTTAAAAATAGATGACATTGATTGTATATTTTCTTCTCAAAAAAGTTTGGTAAACAGAAATCCTCTCGAGCTGTTTCTCGTAACTGCCCACCCCCTCCTCCTCCCCCTCCTCCTCCTTCCCCTTTCCTCCAAGCATGTGATCCATATCTGATACAGACAAACTTGGTGAATAATGTCTGAAAAGGATTCACTCTTTTCCATTTCTTCTTGTGTTTGAATAGGGTTATTGGTTTTCTTTAGTTGAAACATGTTAAAACATGTTTGAACAGAGCAAACAACCTGACTAGACTTGTGTCTCTGTGTCTGGGAACTTGAGCTTATCCTTCATGGTGCCATGGTTGTACATACATCTTCAGTGTTTAGTTGGATATGTCATACACACCCCCACACACACATACACACACACAGGGTCAGTTGAAGTCCACATAGATTGAAGAGACTGTTTTGGAAAACGTGTGTCCATGTTTCATCATCCTTGGTCATGGGTGGGTGAATGATGAAAGAAGGAGCAATAAGCGGTCAGCCCCCCCATCCCTCCTCTGTGAAGTCCCTTTATTCAGTTTGAGAGAGAGGTAAATGAACAACCCACACTTTAAGCACACCACGGCTTAAGTTATTTTCTTTTCTTAAATAGTCTTTCTGTGTTTCCTGATTATTGCGTGAGTTGCGTGTCTTTGTGTGTGTGTCTCTTTTATAAACCGATGACATGCTGTTTGGCTCGTACACCTGTGTATTGTCAGGGAAATTTGAGTAATTTTCTCAGCTAGTTTCCTTGTTTTGGTGCCAGTGCAGGTCTTGTGACCATCATGATACTGACACCACACTGATAACCTGATCGCACACACAGAGTTACACAAGCTATTTGGCACTAATACAAGTTAAGTATATGTAAAGGTGAATTAACTTAATTGCGTCAGAGGCAGTGAAAGGGGCAGACTGACCCTCCCATGTGTAGGTGTAGTTTTTTTTTTAGACATAGGCGGTTGTTTTCTAAGGGACTTGTGTGACTTGTCTGGTGAGCTTAGAAGGTGTGACCAACAGACAAGTGTGTGGTTTGTGCAGTTTGTGAAAACACGGATGACCTCAAGAAGTACGCTCAGACGTCCCGCATAGGCATTCTGGGGCATTTCCTCATTCCTGCAGTAGCCATAATGTCTGGTTGAGCGCTCACCTCACAGGCGGTGAGTATGATTTATAGTGGGCAGCCTTAGTAACGCATAATCCTCCAACGGTCATGCCTCTGATGCAACACAGAGGCAAAGAGGGTTAGTGGGTTTTTATTTTGAAGTGTCGCAGCTGAAGTCAGAAAAATCTGTGTCAACAATGTCTTAAAATATGTATTGGTGCTTGTTTGCTGCTATTATTGTCAGCAGGGGAAGGTTCACCACGGAGCCTTATCGTCGTTGAATCAGAAAAAGTCAAAAGAGAAACATAATTATTCAGTGTTTTCTCCTCCTCTGTTTCACATCCTCTTCTGCTGTTTGTTGTTCTGCTTTGTGTGATTTGTTTGTCTTCTTTTTATAGACTATGTATATTCTGGCCTGTAACCAACATTTAGCACTAATATAAAGCCAAGGCTGTCGGTTTTGTTGATTCTGAGGAACAAACAAGTCACATGCTTCTTTTTCTTGTGAACCAGTGTCTTGGGTTTATGCAACATCCTAAGGCCTTGTGAAATGGTTTCCTTCTGTAAATAAGTAAAAGACTGGAGGAAGAGAGAACCACAGTTTATCTGAACAAACTCGTGTTTAAAAAGTTAAATAACATACGGCCCATGCAGGGGGATATCTACAGGAAATGGTATTAAAATATCCCCACACTTGTCAGCATGCTGCGTCCAGTGTTCTGTATCATAGGCAGCACTCACCTGAACGAGTAAATACTAAATCTCACTGTGTAGAGCTGTGCTGGGGGCACTTGTCAGGTTATAGTTGGGAGTTATTTACTTGAAAACACAGCTGAGAATAAAAAAGTTAACTTTGTAATTCTACCCAGCAACACATCTTGAATTCCCAATTTTATTCAGTTTCATTATACCACAGCTGTAACATAATAACTTCTCTAATGACCATGGGACCACATTTTTGTAGATGAACTTCCTGATTTGTAACTGCATTAGAATGCAATACAATAATATTTTGGATTTAGCTGTACTTCATTTAAAAGTAGAAACCTAAACTGTGAAGTATTGAAATGTTTTATGCAAATTTCGACGGGCTGTGCCGAAAAGTGAGCTGGAATGCAGCAGACAGTTTAACACCTCGGTGTAATCAGATGGGTAATGACCACTTCCTTTGCACAGGCTATCAAGTGGGGATACGTGTCTTTGGCGGGTATGTGGTGGCAACAGGGGAAACGGAGACGTACATCTATTATTCATGCAGCTTCTACCCCTCCCGCCCCCCCCCTTGACATTAGTGCCAGTGCCGTTGTCAGTGAGGAGATACTGAGGGACAGGGTGTGGCAGGTGCAGCAGCTACGCATCACAGCAGGGACGCTCTTCCTTGTTCCGATGCTGCTCACACTCTCTCACTGCAGGGCAGCGATGGCTACACGGCTCACAACTCTCTTAACTGATCCGAGCTCCTCTTCCCGCAGGACATGGACCTGATTGACATCCTGTGGAAGCAGGACATTGATCTGGGAGCCAGGCGGGAGGTGTTTGACTACAATCACCGTCAGAAAGAGCATGAGCTGCAGAGGCAGCGGGAGCTGGAGGAGGAGAAAAGGCTGCATCTGATCCGGGAGCAGGAGAAGGCCCTGCTCGCACAGCTACAGCTCGATGAAGAGACGGGAGAGTACATACCACGCCCGCCGCCCAGCGCCCCACTGCAGTCGGCCGTCACACCTTTGGAGGTTACACAGGTACGTGCACGTGGTCTTGCTCATTACTCATGTCAGACGGGGACCACTCCTACCACGTCGGATTGGCTGCGGCCGCCTTGTAACTAGGGAACCACCTCATCCTGTGTAATTACAGAAACACAGGTGGTTCTGTAGCTTTGCATCGGCGTATTCTGCTCCAGAAACGACTCTACAGAGACCTAAAGCTCTATAAATACCACACCATGTGCTGTTTTTAAGAAACGGTGCAACACAAATGACGCTAGAGGGTAAATTTAACATTTATGTACCTTAATCTTTGTTGCAGAATGTCAGCTTCACAGAGGAGAATGGTGATGCCATGTCATTCGATGAGTGTTTGCAGCTATTGGCAGAAACATTTCCTGTAGAGGAAGCTGAGGTAAGAATATTGACTAACTTATTACCACACTTTTTTTTTTTTAGCTTTTAACCCACATGTGAGCTGTTAACTGAAAAACTGCCCTTCTGTCATTGCATTTGTCTCACAGAACACACCAGTTTGCCTGGACACAGCTCCTGTTTCACTACCCAGCAGCACCATCATGATGTCCCCCGAACAGACGGCCCTGCCGCCGGCCATCCTCTCCCCAGGTCCGCTACCGCCGCCACAGAGGATGTCCCCAGATTTGGAGCAAGCGTGGATGGAGCTTTTGTCCCTCCCTGAGCTGCAGGTATAATACATGGATTCTACCGCCTCAATGGCTCGGTGCTGCGTGTTGTGGAGCAAACATCCAAAGAATGCATCAACGGCAGGAGCACGGCATTAGAGGACAAACACGTTTTTGTTCGGCCCATGAGAATGGGATCTCGTACATATAGAGACGAGAGCGTACACACCTTATTCCACCGTGACTAGGCCTCATTGTTGAGACATTTGAGCTCACGCAGGGATGTGAGCACCGAAGTAATGATAGTGTGAATGATTGCTGCACTTTAGCTTCACTAAGCTGAGCTGGAAAACATGTTCAGAGAGGGTGTGGGTGTGGAGTTAAACCATCGCCTACTTTCACAAAGGGGACGGGCACAGTGTTTTTTTTTCCTTATCAGTTTTGATTCAAGGCAACTCATATTTGCAGTACTAGATGGGAGGAGCTATGTACCAATTGTTGCCTTTGCCTTACAATACGGCCCACGCACCTTAACCATCAAGTAGCACTTCATTACTAGTTGTTCTGGCAACCTGCTGATAAGATGCACGTTGTCTTAACTTGTTTCAGTTCTTGGAGGCTGCTTTGTAGAGATAAGGTGGCTGGTTAACGTCTCAGCAACAGCATGTAGGGAGATTGGTATTGGTGATTTTTGAGCTATTTCAACAAATACATATCTAGTTAAACCTGGAAACCAGTTGCAGCTGGAACATCTGCATGGCTAAATGTTTCAGATGTCACTTAGCCAAGCTTTATTGTTGAAGGTAACAGATTAAAGGTCGTGTGAGATGGAGGAAGGGAAACTATTTTCAACATTTAGAATATCACGGTTCTGCATGAGATAAATGGGACATGTACCGTCTCTCTGAAAGCCTATTTTCACATGTGGTTAATTGTCACATCATGAAAAGCCAAATAACACATGCATCAACAGCAACATGTACAATACACATACATAGTAACACTTGTAAAATCACACACAAAACACAGCAGAGTTTGTTTGAACTTGCACTGTGATGAGTTGATTGTATTTATTCTAATCATTTTCTTTCTTCTTTCGCTAGCAATGCCTGAACATGCAGATGGAGGACACACTGGAGACTACAACATATCCTCTTGCAAACAGCCCCGAAGTGCAGAACCCAAGCTTCTCTTTTTACCCCATGACCAATCTCACAGAGGGGGAAACAAACAATTTAAATGTTTGTCCTGCAGAGTTCATCAATACATTTGATAGCTCAGTTTCCAGTATGGCTCCGCCGGACAATCTGAGCCAAATGGAGGCGAAAGCTCCTCAGCTGAATACTAACTTTGGTGCAGAAGGTTTCTGTGACATATTCTACCCCACTGCCATTTTGGAAGAGAGTGGTGGTCAGCAAAACCTAGAGGGAAATGAAAGCACCACCATGACTGACATCCCAAACAAGCCTCCCTTCATGGACCTTTACAGCCTCTCTCCGGATGGAGCGCTGGACAGAGGCAAACACAATCTGACGGCTGAAATGCCAGACTCAGATTCAGGAATCTCCTCAAACACAAGTCCAAACGCCAGTTCGCCTGCAAAGTCTGCATATGGAGATGGGTCCTATGGTTACAGTGACTCAGACATGGAGGAGATGGACCATAGCCCTGGAAGTGCAGAGTCTGATTATTCCGAGATGTTTTCACTAAATTTCCAGCCTGATGACGTTCAGTCGGCAATTGCGCTTTCTGCACCGACAGGGCAGCCGCAGGAGAAGAAACCCAAACAATACCGGACAGACCCATCAGAGGAGAGCGGCCACAACAACCCTCCCTTCACCAAAGACAAGCAGAAGAAACGCGGTGACGTGCGTCTCCCCAGAGACGAGCAGAGGGCCAAGGCCCTCAAGATCCCTTTCACTGTTGACATGATTATCAATCTGCCTGTTGACGACTTCAACGAGATGATGTCCAAGCACCAACTGAACGAGGCCCAGCTGGCCCTGGTCCGAGACATACGCCGCCGCGGGAAGAACAAAGTAGCCGCCCAGAACTGCCGCAAACGGAAGATGGAGAACATCGTGGGTCTGGAGAACGAGCTGGACTCGCTGAAGGAGGAGAAGGAGCGTCTTCTGAGCGAGAAGAACCAGAACGCCACGAACCTGAAGGATATGAAAAAGCAGCTCAGCACCCTGTACCTGGAGGTCTTCGGCATGTTGAGGGACGAGAAGGGGAACTCCTACTCTCCATCCGACTACTCCCTCCAGCAGTCGACGGACGGCAGCATCTTCCTCGTCCCCCGCATTAAAAAGACATTCATCAAAAGAGAAGACAACCACTTATCTCCTTTGTAATTTGGTACTACATCAACATAGTAATACTATGCAATAACTTTGTAGTCACTCAGCTTTAAAGCATTAGTAGCCCAGCAGAACTATTGTATAGTTTTTGCTTACTTCTCTCGAATGTTGTAATATTTTTGATATTTTACTTCTTTTGTACTCTGATACCCTCACAGATTCTTTAACCAATATTGTTTGTAAATATAAACATTACACGCTTTTGAGATTGATAAGAATGTTACTGTATGTACATATATATATTGTATATATTATATTTCTGTATGCTAAATGGTTGTGTCAATCATTGCCACTTATATTTTATAACTTTCCCCTTATGATTTGCTGCCCAGGTTCTTTTTTTTAAACTTAAGTGCTTTTCAATAAACAATTCCTATAGCTATACGGCCTCCTGTTTTCTGAGAAGAGAACATTACGTGTTGTGAGCTGCAGCCACAGCCTACAAACAGATTGATGCCAGATGGATGTATAGTCCAAGGAGCGATTACATAACTTACCACATGTTCAAGTCAGGTCTTGAAGGCTTTACCAAGGGGGCTTAAAAAGCAGTAAATAAAAGGAATCTTGTACTGAAACAAAAGTTGTCACAGGCTCAAACCACTTTCCCAATCTGCTTGCTATTGATTAGAGCAAGCTTGTTTATCCAGTAACCTAAATCTTTTAATGCGCTGAAAAACCTCCTGTCGCAAAAGGAATCACACCCACTGCATTCATTATGTTACACAACAAAAAGCACAATTGTTGAGCCACGGAAGAGTATGTTCAGTGTGAAGCATGCATCACAACTTCACAATGGTCCACCGGCTAAGCATAGTCAAAGGTAAAGCCCTACGCAATCACTATGTGCCCTACATGCACTTTTGCACACAAACACTACCTTTGATCGCCGAGCTTATTTTCTGCTCTCACGACAAACTTCAGAAGGGAGGGAGTCAAATTAAACCAGAGGGCAGGGCAACAAACTCAAGGACGTATGTGAATCAAGTAAATCAAACAGTAAAACCTGCTGACAGTGATAACAGCCATATTATACAATAAAGATCAAACATTTACAGCACGGCATTTTGACTCCAGCTGCTTTTCACAAATTGAAAACTCAAGTCAAGGAAAACATTTTTATTTACGTACACAAGTTACATTTTACATTTACATGTCTTTTACACTTAAAAACCAACATGGTTCAATGACACCGGTGTGCTTTCGCCAAGCACAACTTTTATTCTGTGTAAGGAAGTTGTCATTCTGCATTCCTCAGTCGAACACTATCCTGTAACTGACTGGAAACATTAACAGGCATTGTGTTTTTTTGAGCAAGCAGACGTGACCTGCCTGAAATCCACAAAGTTGCACATAGTACAAAACCTTAATAAAAAAAAAATGCTGAACTTATTTTCAAGCATCATATTTTGTAGGGTTAATCTCTCCTGCTGAGATCTAATGTGTATTTGACACTGTGTGCATAAACTTTTTTACATCAACCTTTTTTTCCCTTCCATCCTCTAATACTACAAGTTAGAGGCCAAAGGTACAGGAGAAGTAGATCTAGACCTCCCTTTATTTTGAAGGAAACTTGCAGAAATTTCCCCTTACATCTCATTTATTTTGAACACTCACGACCAAATATGCTGTAAATATCACCTCAGTTAACACTTCCTGGATAGGGCATGGTCAAATATGAGCATTTGTGAATATATATCATGTCTGCCATGCTTCTATTTGTTTCATAGTTTCAATTTATGACCACAGAAACACTCAGTCGATACAGTTTGTTTAGTCCCTACCACAGATTGTTAGAGTTTCTTCTTTTTTGTGAGGATGTGTTATTTGAGAAGAGGATCTGAACTGCAAACTGTCAACCTGAACATTTTGCCGTCTTACGATTAGTGGCCCTCTTCAGCCTTAGAGTAAAAGCTGCTGCTCCATGAGGTCTGTATTGCTGTACTCAATATTTAGTGATGTCAATTTGTAATATTTTAAGACTTAAATGATAAATTAACATTTGTTTAGAATGTAACAGGAACTATTAATTGGTTAGTTGATCAGAAGAAAACATTGAATAGGAATTACTGTGATTACTTCTTTGTGTCCAAGCTAAAACACAAAATGTGAAAATTTGCTATTTTCCATGGTTTAACATTAAACATTAAATTAAAAAGTAAATGTGGTTTAAACATTAAATTGAACGATTTGGGTATTGGATTGTTGATTGATCAATTTAAAACATTTATCTTGTGCTCAAAGATAATTTGATCATAATTTTCCACAATTTTAGACATCCAAGAATCCAGTTATTTAAAAAATGATTGTTTTTTTTTCAAGAGAAATATAGTATTCTTGTTTTCCATCATTATCAATTGAGCATCAGGATTGGCTGAGAGTAAAATGATGATTGTACATTAAAACAACATATTTTGCCTTCAAGATATACCAAGCAGTGAGGTAAAAGTCAAAGGTGAATTCTGATCATAGTGGAACAATATTCCCATGTCGTCCTGCTCGGTTTACCTTAAAAGACTGTTCCACCTTATATCACCATATATTAGATTACAACATGAGCAGCCTTGGATAATATTTTGAAAAAGTCTTACCCATCCAGAACCTTCCATGTTATCAGGTCTTTACAGATTTTCAGCAAGAAGAGAATGCCTCTTTCCACATCTGTAAATCAAGCAAAGTGGTTACTCTTACCTGCTCCATCTTCTTAAGTCAGCTTTTGTGAAATACTCACTCCCTTTTCTCGTTAATGTCTGAAATCTAGCATGTGCTGGTAAAAAACTGAAGTATCTCTGACTCAACGGGATCTCCAATGTGTCCAGGAACTAGTCTTTCTTCGCTAGCACCAGCTGCTGGAGGGTTTAGCTAGCCTTGAAAAGAGAGATAGATGCTCACTACCAGGCACGACACTGCAAACTTCCTCCATGGGCGTTGTGCTCGATGCTGCCTTCTCCCTTCTCCCTCAAAATGCTGACTGGTCCACTGTGCTGGGGCTGAAGACGTCCTGTCTGACAGTCATCTGCAATCTTCCACACTAGCGACGCTGAGGGCCCAACTGCAGGTGCTTGTGGCTCTTATAATCCTACTCGCTCAACACTGGCATAAGTGTTGTATGGGCCCTTCCTCTAGGACTACCCACAACTCCCTTGTCATTGGCCCTGATGCAAGCAGACACATTCAGTATGTGCACACACTACATTCACTCGGGAGAAAGTTCTGGACAGGCTGAATTTCTAAACTTCACAGTCACAATGTGCAGGCAACAGATAAATTAATAACTCATTTAATCTTTTTCTGAACCAATGACGCACTGAACCTCGTGTTACTTTACTACACAATTTTATTCGGTCTTTTTTTCTACTAATCAAAATATTTGAACAATCTAGAATTTGTTTTGCTGGGAACAGGAAGAGTGAGGGATTCCCTTAATTCTACTCCAGACTGCTTATATTTGTTGACACTGGTACTACGAACGATTTTACATACTGTGCTTCACATACAAAAAGCAAAATACACTTGACACTTGAAATTGAGTAATCATAATAACTTCAGAAAGAAAAAATGGTGTATGGTAATTCTAGCTCATCCGAGGGCCTGATACAACTATTCTATATGACAAAAAACCAGGTTAAAAGATAAGATTAATTGGCCAGCAGAAAACTAACGGATATAAAAAAATAAAAGGAAAAAATAATAGATATAAAGAACTGACTTTAAAAAAAACAATTCACTTTTTACCCCTGATACCATAGACACAATTACACACACACTTCAGACGCACAAAAGGAAAAATTTCTTTTGTCGGGAAACATCTATCACAATAAGGGAAGGGCATCATCTGCACTCATGTTTTGTGTACACAGTCCTTCTTGCTGCAGTAATGTCTGACTTGTGTGTTCCTCTAATGCTTTCAGATGACTGCCTCAAAGTAACCTGCAGCTTTCCTGACAATTCCTTTGCTCACCTCCTCGCCTCTCCTGCTAAGAACTGAAGCCTGTTGAATGGATACAGGATAGAACAAATAGTTATTCTGCACTTTCATGGGCTCACTCTGTACTGTGCTACGAGGGTGATGTGGAACTGAATGTAACTTACCAAAAAAACATGAAATAATTAATACCGCCGCGAGCCATAGCCACCTCCGCCGCCGCCACCGCCAGAGCCGTAGCCACCTGAGGTTCGGGATTGG
Organism: Decapterus maruadsi; assembly: GCA_030347415.2. Lineage (NCBI taxonomy): Eukaryota > Metazoa > Chordata > Actinopteri > Carangiformes > Carangidae > Decapterus > Decapterus maruadsi. The sequence continues at coordinate 15,327,387 of CM064902.1, read as the reverse complement.
TTGCCACAAAAATGTTTTTGTTAATTCACTGGTTGTGCGATTTTGAAGGTTGATTGTGACACATGGGATTGGAGGGAAAGACTCACCACCATAGGGACCACCCGAGTTTCTGCCACCAAAGTTATTTCCCTTCATGGGCCCGTAGTTCGACTGCTGTCCGCCATAATTCCCAAAGTCATTGTAATTTCCACCTCCTCCGTAACCTGAAGAGATACGGGTCAGTTTTAGAGCACAACTTTATCCCAGATATCAAATCCATTACTTCATTAACATGCAGAACTCTGGAATAATTTAATTTGTTTACCTCCATCATTACCACCGTAACCTCCATCGCAGCTGCCGCCAAATCCACCTCCCTGGTTGCCATAACCTGGACCACCGCCTCCGTAGCCCCCTCGACCTCCTCCATAACCTGGTCCTCCACCATAATTTCCTCCTGGGCCTATTGTAGTGAAAAACCATGTGAAGATAGACAGCTGTAGGAATTATCTTAACAACTTCCTACGACACTGACGCATTCAAAAAGAACAAGTCGTCCTTGTGACTCATAGTCACAAACAGAGACTTTCTGCATTTCACAGATAGTAAAAAGACAAATTTTCCAACAGCTCACCATTGTCAAAATCGTCCCCATAGCCGCCTCTTCCTCCGCCATAGCCACCTTAAAAACAAGGAGTGAAAAATATATGACACATGACAACAGAGGTTGCTTTGTTTATTCTTCTTTGCAAAATTACCTCTGTTCACCCAAATCCAATCTCTCCCTTGTTTCTGCTTAAAAGTTCGAAACTCAAGCAAAAGCTGTACTCTAACGCAGATAAGAGCTGTGAGAGTGTTTTAAGTTGAATTGACATTATCGGGGCGGTGTTTAGCTCAGTTGGTAGAGCACCTGCCCCATGTGTAGAGGCTATAGTCCTATAGGCCCCGGTTTGAGTCCCGCGTTGGACGGCCCTATTCTGTGTGTCACCACCCCCCTCTCTCTGCCTCTCATTTCATGTCACTCTCTCTACTGTCCTATCAAATAAAGGCATGAAAAGCCAAAAATATACTTTGAGGAACTGACATTATCCAAACATGTGAGTGTCAGCATTTCTCATACATGACCTTTACATCTACATACAGTTGCAAAATTAAAATGACACACGTGTCACATGACAGCCTGTAACCACTAATTTTGCATCTCCACTGGTTTGATTAACGTACATGTGCCCTCAGATATAAATCAGCCTGCGTGTCCGACCATGGCTTGAGAGTGAAATTATGGGCCTGAGAGTTACTACAGTCAGGAGCTGTTATTATGTAACCTTTATGAGCTTTAATCAACACCGTTTTGTCCTCCTATAGTCGTATAAAGCCTCAATAAAAGTGAAGTCCAACTAAAAGCATGTGATCACAGAGTTTGTGCCGACAGAAGTGGACCAGGCCAACTTGAGTAACTGGTTTTGACTATCAGTGTGGATGTGACACTTTGACCTGGAAAATATTATTGCAGCATTAACATCAGGAGTATGCGCATGCGTGTACGAGGTCACCGTCTCTTTTATCTTACATGCAAATACACACCTCTGCCAAAGTTGCCACCACCGCCGAAATTACTTCCTCTGCCCATGAAGTTTCCAGATCCTCCACTCCTGCCTGATGACAAGTAGGTGTCATTTTGGAGATATTAAATGCTGCAATAAACATTCATCCTCATACAATAGTTATATATTAAAAACAAGAAAGAATAACTATGTTACATTTGATGAGGACTTACCCCTGTTACTGGATATGGCACTCATTTCCTGTTTTGAGAGAGCTTTCCTGACCTCACAATTGTGGAAGTTGATTGTGTGGAACTTCTGGGCTGTAAAGCAAAAAGGGAAAAAACAATAGACTTTCATGCGAATGCTTCAGGTTTCCTAAGAACAGAGTTTATTCTATAGTCGAAACAACCACATACCAACAATTTTGTCAACGGTATCATGGTCGTCGAATGACACAAAGCAGAAGCCTCTCTTCTTCCCAGTGGAGCGCTCCTCCATGATGTCGATGCATTCAATCTTTCCATATTTCTCAAAATACTCCCGGATGTGGTGCTCCTCCGTGTCCTCCTTGATACCACCAACAAAGATCTTCTTCACTGTCAGATGGGCACCTGGTTTATTGGAATCCTGAAACAAGGAGAGTCAATTAACATTGATAAGCACTCTGCACATATACACTATTGGATTATCTACCTTTGGCGTGTTGTTATTTTTGATTTTCGTACCTCTCTGGACACAGCCCGCTTGGGTTCGACAACTCTGCCGTCTACTTTATGAGGCCTTGCTTTCATTGCATCATCAACTTCAATCACAGAGGAGTATGTTACAAAGCCAAACCCTCTTGATCGCTTGCTGTTGGGGTCCCTCATCACCTGGAAACAGCAACATAATACAAAATGTTAATGACAACAGTAGAACTGGTGTGTACATAATATATCTATATATATTTAAGTGAGTAATGATTTTTAGGCCTCTTATTTCAGATGACAACAAAGCTGCTTACCACACAGTCTGTGAGAGTTCCCCATTGTTCAAAATGGGCCCGTAAACTCTCCTCGGTGGTTTCAAAGCTCAGTCCTCCAATAAACAGCTTTCTGAGCTGCTCAGGCTCTTTAGCTTCACGGTCCTATAAAGTCAAGATGACAAAATACATGGAGTTGAGTGTTTACAGGATACCACTTTCATACACAACATGGTCACCGACTCACCAGTGATTTAAATAATGGCGTTACTAACTTGCTGTTTCTCCCGTTATAATGGCATTACCATTACAGTACTGACAATAAAATGTGCCGTTACTTGACTCAAGAAGTCCTGTCACAAAATAATACATCTGTCAAAGTGTACCTTATATAGATACACATTATTCTGTCCATTAACTAGTCCAAAATAGCTGTTTACCTGTAACTAACCAACTCTGGGGAATACTGAGTGAGTTGATCAGATGTTAGGGTAAGTCAATTTGCCATATTCGAGCGTTTTATAAAAAAGTAACGCAATAGTTACTTTTCCTGACAATTACTTACTTTTATAATGTAGTAGGCTTTGAGGGAAGTATCGAGTAACTATAACTAAATACTTTTTAAAAGAAACGTGCCCAACACTGGTGGTCACACAACGACACTGCACTCGAGCAGGTGGAAAATGATTATACCCACACACCACGTATCTCTCCAGCATCAAGCCTGATGTCTGACTCTGGACCAGTACCAGGGCCGTGACGTTACTCCTGCTGCGGCCACAGGCTAGGCTAACACATTGTATGCAATATTCAAAAAGATGTTGAGCAAATACAAACCCAATTTCTTAGCTGCATTGAAAATGTTTAAAACAATATTAAATGTACGTGAAAATGTAACTCAAAATAGAGTTTGTTTTGAATGCCTTTTAATTTTTCGGTCCATTAATAGTGGTGCTATACTGACAGTTTGTGCAAAAGTGGCGACGAAGTGGCCTCGGCCTAACCGGCAGCGCTAGCTTTAGCTTAGCAGCCGGTTCACCTCTGCTTTTACCAACAAATAATTAATGATGCAAAACAATATACAAATGTATTGCATGTAACAAGTGGCCAGTTATCTGAGCCCAAACTCGGGTGTTGCTGACACAACCCTAAACAGCTTGTGCTCATTTGTAACCACCGTTAGCTTAGCTTAGCCGCTGGGTTAGCTAGCGACAGCAGCGCTGGTTCGTGAGCTCTGTCGACGCTGCAGAAAAGGCTCATTTTACGATACAATAATGTCATGCATTCATCCGCTAACGTGGCTCTTGTGTTGTCAGGCAGCAGCATCAGTTAAATACACATAGTTTTGAATTGCAACATCTGCGGACACTCACCTCCATTTTGCAGTAGTCCTCCATAGACGCAGATAGGAGCGGAGTCACGTGACGAGGAAACCGGTGGTGTGGTTATGTTGAACAATCCTGCAGGATCAGGATGTCAGTCCATCCCGGCTCATTGAAAACTAAACACAACACAAGACACAGCTGTGATTCATGAGCGAAAATAACAATGCGACAATATATCCATATATGATAAATTAGTTCCTCATATTGTTGCAGGTTATATGAGTAGCCTACACAACTGCACTTTTGCTGTTTGTCTTGGTGCAATGAAAAAAAAGGAAAATTTGCGCCATCTACTGTTAAAAGTTGCACCAAAACAACTCAACAGCAGGCAGGTCTTAAATAATGATTACTTGAGTGGTAGACCATCTGAAAATACACAAAATTGTGCAAAGCTTCTTTTTTTGTCACTTTTTCTTAAGGAATACAGGAATAGCCTTCCTGAGTAACCCAGAGAAACGTCTGATTGGCCCCAAATTATTTCTGCTGAATGATAACTGCAAACATAGCTACAACCACTGAGAGCTATCTCAGTGACAAGAAGAACAAGAGTTCAGCAACAGATTATAAAGGCTATGGCTCACCTGACATCATGGAGTCAGTGCCTTAGCCTGTCAATGTTTTTCATGATGATTTGAACAACCCATTGATACCTTGAAAAACTATGTGCAAGTGCATAAGAGAAATGCTGATGTAAAAAAAAAAAAAAGAGTTATTTTGTATTATTATTAATTTTTTGTTTGTTTAATGAACTTTATACTAAGTTCAATGATGAAAACTACTAGAAACTTCCCCATAGGTGCCTAAAATTCATGTATTGTAGCCTACTGTAAAACATGGTAAAAAGAAGTAGCCTACAGTTTGGTGAAGCTCATTGTTCAGCTATTATTAAAACAGTCTGCTTCAGTTTGATGGTTTGAGATTTGCCTGTTCGTCCCTTGAGGCCCCTTTTCTCGCAAATGAACAGCAGCATAAATTGCATGTTGCTAATAAAGAGGCACAGTAATAGACTGATTCAATTTGAATTATCCTTGTGTGGTTTATTGTCATGCCCAAATAAAAATACAAACGTGAATATTAATAAACTACGGGCCATAAAACCTGAGGTGATAGATGAGCCAGCTGAACAGTGAAAATGACTAAAGCCTAAAAGAAAGGTTTAAATTTTACACTGAATGTGAAATTGTAAAAAAGAAAAAGAAAAAACAGCAGATTAATTTGGAAGTTGCAAATTAATTAGCAGGATATGTGACATGTAAAACTGTCATGTTTCACTTGCCTCAGTAGGGATAGTGCCCTCACTGATAAACATGAATAGGGGCAAAGAACAGTGCTGTCTCAAAGTTCCCATTGAGTTCACTGCAACCATAGTTCATGTTCACAAATAATACTTAGTTTGCGGTAATTTGATTTAAACCAATTTGTAGGACTATCCAGTATATATGTAGCAATACTAGAACTATTCTAGCCTCGACAAGAGACCACAAAGCGGAACGAGCATCCAAACCAAACACATGAATGTCAAAGAAACATGTATTAATTGCAGGCATCTGTATTGTGTTAAGGGGTGTCATCAACATCTCCATGCAGCACTCAAATTGTCAACTTGCCAGTCTTTTATGAGACACCGTTGTGCTGTTATAGCTTCAGCGTGGGTCCTCAGACCAAACCTCCTCAGAACTGCATTCGGCTGTAATTGTTGAAACATGACATACATCTGTGTTTTCAGTTCGAGTCAGAGCTCTGACAAGAATACTTGATTGGGCAAATATGATCTATGAGCCACATGGTACTGAGCCTTGCTGACGCTGACCAGCATCTCCAAATATATGACTGTTTTATGGTTTAGACAATGTCTGTCATTAACTTTATTGTAGTGTGTGGGGAAATACAGCCCCAATAAAAAGGGTAATGTTTTTCTGACAATATTAATGATGAGTATTTATGATGAGACCATAGTTCACATTCAAGAGCCAGTCACTGTTTTCCCCCTTCTGCAGTTACTGTATTTGCTCAGAGATAATAGAAACATTCATAGTGTTACAGGAAGGAAACATTTGAAATTCTTCTATGTAGTGATTCACAACCTACTTACAGCTTTTAAACCTCCAAATAAGGAATATTTAACACACTTAAGAGCAACAGGGTAGGCTCCTACCTGAAAGTACAAATGCCACAGTTCTATTTTTTTTAATCTGATCTCCTGCCATGTGTGATCATGTGAAAACCCGACATCCACTTTGAAAACTAGACCCTGTTGCACTGTTTGAAGCTGGTTAATGGCGCTGTGGACAATTAAGAGCTTCATTTTATCTGCACATTTTCAGTCGACACCTGTTCGAACAAGACCAGAGTCACACTTGGCATGAAAAGTCATGCATGAGCCTCTGTTGTTGAAATAGAGGCAGATGGTCAGGAATATTGTCCAAATGTCATGATGGTTTTCTCTTGTCTGTCTTGGAGCAAGCAAAGAGTTACAATCCCAAGAACACATTCTGTAATTGCCCTGCAATAAAAAATCTCTGCACACCAGAATAGTTAATTTCTGCAAATGTACTTATTCAGAAACTGAAAGATCTCTGCCGCAACTTTTGTTTTGGAGATCACATGTATTTTTAGACTTTAATCATTTTCTAATTATTATTTTAAACCAAGGATAAAGTGACTTAATCTCCAGGCAGCTGATGTTTACCCCCTGTATCATCATAATGTTTGCATGTTATGATCAGCTGGTGCCCTGCAAAAAAAACAACAACACAAAACAAAAAGATGTTTTGTAGTTTATTTTTCACATTGCAGTTTGGATTTGTTGGTGTAACTTCATTAAATGTCTTTAAAAATGTCAGCGGTGGAATGTAATTGAGTACATTTACTCAGTTATTGTAGGCCTATTTGAGTACACTAACATTAGGTTATTAACTACATTCAAGAGGGAGTTACTATACGTTTGACCCCACTTTTCATCGTCCAGTGATATTTACTGATACACCAGGAAGTACAGTTTTTCTCAGTTGCTTTGGTGCATTTCTCATTTCTCTCAACTATTAGTTCGACCGCCACAACGTTTAGTCATTTGTGCGCACCATAGTAGCAATTTCTCATTCCTTTGAACAAATTGCAAATGCTTTTGGACATGTATCACTTGCTCTCACACAATTCGCTGCTGTTTTATAACATTATCATTTACTCATATCATGTCAGTCAAAATGAACTAAATGAATGCTGAATAGCCATTCCTTATAAACCTAATAGTCCTCATTCATTACATTGCTTGAGTCATTACATACAAAATTGTTGAACTAGTTGTCAAAATCTGTCAAGCTAATTTTAATGGCCGGGAGAACTACTGTAAATTCAATTATTCAAACATTTTGTAGAGAGAGCAGGAATGTATAGTATTAGACAGTAATTCAACACTAAACAATCTGCACTACTGCTATTGTGTCATCCATTACAGTAAGCTTACAGTGGGACAAGAACATTTTACATTTAGACTTACAGCTTTACTACATCCATATTACAGTAACACTGTTATTAGTAATGTGGGTTAATGCAGTATATCTCATGTTTACTGCACATTACTGTGATGCAAGACAACCTTGCAGAGGTGGAAGAGGGCCCCTTACTCCGCAACAAAAGGATGCTAGTTACCGATGGTGACTGCAAACAATGCCATGGTTGAGAGAGATACAAAGCTAGGATGACAATATCTTTGGGAATATTGAATCCATTGACGGAGTGATGTAGATGAAAATATGTGGCCAGACAGGAATGTCTGGATGTGCAGGAATGATTTACAGTACTCTATATGTTCAGTTACAATTATGTACTCCAATATTGTTTACAGTTATGCAAAGCTCTACCCAAAAGGTGTTTCTTATGTTTGTTGTAAATAGATGACTGTTGTGTATTTTGCACAATGCTGTGAACAAATTAGAATCGCAAAGAGCATATGAAGTACAAATGTGAAACATATGTATTCATTGTCTTGGATTCAGTTACTCCACTAAATACAGTAATATGTTTTCACATGGCTATACAAGTAGTATATTGTGCTGTCTTGAGCATTTTCAGGTTGTGTCACCAAGATCTGACTTTTTTGCATTGTAAAACACTTATGGAGTAAACTGTCATAATGGAGCATGACAAATTTATCTTGTTCATAAACAATGGTGTCAGGACTTCATTTTGATGACACTGACAGATTCATTGACATGAATACTTGCTTTTGAGGAATGAACTATCCATTTTGAGCAAGTGACGCAATTTTGCATTTTGCACTAATTGTTTTGAGAAATGCACTAACTGTTGTGTAAATGTTAATAGGGATGTGAGAAAAGCACCAAAGCGACCAAGAAAAACTATAAAATTTTACAGGCTAAACTACATAAATGTTATAAGATGATAAGATATAAAATCATTCTATAGGTTAAAATAATTTAATAGTGCGATTCAGTAGATATGTATAGTTATATTACGGACAAACATAAAAATGTATTACATATTAGTGTATCAGTATTAATAGTTATATAATTTACTGTATTAATAAAGTAACCCTGATATATGTACTGATGTAACACTTTAAGCACAAGGCAGGGTTATAGAGCACCTCAGGAATTCAAAGAGCTTTACATAAGAAATGAAAGGTATTACGACAAAACATAAAAGTTATAAGCTATATATAAGCTATAACACCAGATATAAAATGTATTGAAATACACAGCCCTTTTGCTTAATTAGTAATTTAAAAAGTTGTAATGAATTCACAACATGCCCACAACTTATCTGTTATTTGAAGAACTATGGTTGAAAATGATGACGAGTGCAAAATGCTTGTGTTTCTCTGTAATGCTCATTCAGGTCACCAAAACCCACTATAAGTGTTATGTGACCTGATGCTGAGAGAAACTGCACTTTATTTCATGCTGCATGTTGGCCACTGTAAATAAGACTCTTGTGACCACAATGAACCAATGGCCTGTAATCATCACCACTGTGTGGCTGATAAATAACCTCATAATTGAAAGTTTACATCTGAGATTTTGCCCGGAGAAGCTGATCTGAGTGCAGTGGGAGTAAACGGTACAGTATCAGCCTCTCGCAGATGCAGTTTGATGGATGCTCTGTGTACACCTACTCGCCCCAACCTCAGGACAACATGTTTGTTTGGTTGTTGATCACATCCCTCAGTCTTTGTACCTAACTGCCCCCTGACACAGAGATATATCACAGGTCCCACACACTGTTACCTGCCAGGGACATTTCTATTTGTGCACTTGCTGCTTTGTCCTTTCATGTGGCATTTTAGAGAACTGGTGAAAAGGGTTTTTTATACTATTTATTTATTTATTTATTTAAAGGTTTAAAAATCAGGGACAGTGCACATCAGGACATACTATTAAATGGGTATCAGCTTCTGTTTTATCAGTGTAGATCTGAATATTCATCACAGCTGCATATGCTGGTTGGTCCTGAGCTAGATCCAGTGCTTGAGGACTGAGATTTAAATGCAATTAGCAGTTCATTTACATCAAATGGTGTAAAAAGGAATAAAATTATTAGTTAATGATACTCATAAAAAAGTCTCAGTTTGCTCTGATTTATCATACAGCTATACAATCTTGGTCTTGATTGTAATTTTTTCCGTGACAAATGAGTGATATAACGATCCCCTGAAATAGAGGGGGATGTCATCCTGGTCTGGACTAAAAGGCAGCACTTAGAAGCACGATTAAATAATTAATACAGGTTTTATACCCATTTTACACCTCCAAATTATGGTCCGCCATATATCTGAGAAGCAGCGACTGAAGAGTACCATGTCAGCAAAAATTTAATGTACAGTAAATCTTTGCGAGGGAGGAGCCAGTGGCTGCAAATCATATGTGAGGCGTGGGGGTGACATGAATACAACCTTTCCCCCTTTATTCTTATCAGGTGGAGACAGACAGGTGAGATCACAGAGTATGGAGACACATGCACACTCAGTTATCATACTGCATAGTCTTTTGACCTCTGTATCAGTCTGATTTGATTATATAAAAATGATTACAGCTCCTATTTGTGTTATATGGGTGGTAATCCAACAGTAGGTGGCACCATATCATAATGCTCCAGGGCTCCTGTGTCAAGGATCACACATGCAAGAACTGCTAAGCCTGCAGGGTTTCCTTTACACGTAATCTACTTAATCCACTTTGAATAAAATAGAAATGACCTTTTCCTTGGAACAGTGATCCTGCATAATGCCTAAACACAGGTCTTACAATATGCACACAGCACATTAACTACATTAAGAATGGCTGCATTTGCCTCCTTGTCCCTATGTTTTCATCGTCCTCTAGATGGCACCATGGTCCATGAGAAGATGGACCTTTCATTCTCAAATTATCACCTTGTAAATGTCAAACAATATTCCTCAAAACTAAATTATTATTTTCCCCATGTGTCACATGTCAGACTACTTGATGATGTGCAATCATCTCAAAACCATAATTATATTTGTTCCCTATTTGTTTACTTAATTAATGTAATTATGGGAAATACATTTTGATTATTGGCCTATTAGCTGTTGCCACAGAAAAATGCACTTTATCACAGAGACTAGTGAAAATGGATTGGTTTATTTAAAGCACAGGTTTCTAACTTATATTAATTGAATATTTGCACTTTTTCTATTGTTTCCTTCCTCAGAGACACAAGCCATGTGCGTCTACTTTGTCTTGTTTTTTTGTCACTGAATATATATTTTTTATAAACATAATGTTCCTCACAGATCTGTCTTCCACTCCCTGTGGTATCTGGGGTGTTGAGGCTGACCTTGTCCTGAGAAAGCGTGGACTTGGCTCCATGACTCCATTAGGGAAGCCTGGCTGCCATAACCTGGGTTTGGGCAGACGGACATACGCAAGTGGAAACTCTGAGGAAATGGAGATTTAGAGCAGGGAAACCAGGGAGTCAATTTAGTCACTGTCTACTACCTTTTCGCATGCAAGTACAAAGCCAATCTCACACATTGGTGTTGACTAGAATCTCTCTCTGAGGAATTCAGCGAAAGAACAATTCCTAGCATCTGTTTCCTGTTCACTTGCATGGAGGAAACCGGGTGTAAATCACACCATATATAAATAGAATCAGCATTCAATTTACAAGAGCTAAAGTTGGTTACTGTGGCCTTGCATTCTGGATCTCTCTGTTGGTGAAATGGTGTTAAGACTTACAGTAAGAGCTGAAAGAGAACATGCCACTGGATTTAAATGCATCACATGGCAATAATGTGCCTTTGAAACTGAAAATAAAACAAGGCAAGGGTGATTTGTTTTCACCCCCGACCCCAGAACTACCAGAAGATGGTAGAAAGATATTGAATATTACAAAAAAACCACATTTTAATAGGCATATTTTCTAAAATGATCCCTGTGCCTTTATAGTCACCTCGAACACAACATTAGGACTAAAAGAGGGTTTTAGAGTTCACCATCATAAATATGTGCCTATGTAATTTACAATCTCTCAGGTTAATTAAAAAAGGAATGACAGCCAGTGGTAGACTAATTCATTCAGAATGCTACACATTCACATCTATGAGTTCATTTAATTAAACATAAAGATATTAAGAATGACAAAATGAGCCAGTGAGGACTTGCTGTATTGTTGTGGTTAGTTTTGCTTGTGTCATTTCTATCATTTAAATTCATGTTTCACCTTTCCTCAGTTTTTGGCATCAATAGTTTGCTTTTAATTATTGACTTGTCTGATCCATGGTGGCCATCACGTTGTGTATTGATACTGTCAGACAGGAGAGGACAAAGCTTTTTTAAATGAGCCACAGGTCAGGATGGACTCGAGGCTCTCTCCTTCTCCTGTATGAACAAATAATTGCATTTCTTTTTTGAAATCCTCTGTGGAGCAATAATGTGTGTTGGGTTGTTTGGTTTGTCAATCCTTTCCTAAATGAATAATGCATCAATAGCATGCAAGGCATTTTGAAATAAAAGTTAGTGCTGCAGCAAAAAAATTTACCAATCAATCCAAGGAAGAGATCATTTTTGTGATTGGGGCGGTGATCCGGCAGCCACAACCTTTCTTCTCCTTAATGTAAAATAGAAGGAGGAGGAGTGATTAAGCTCAGTAACAGTCCAATGTATTGGTCTATTGACGTCCAGAGAAGAGACACAGATAGTGTGGTGTAATAAAAACCTTTATTTACAGCTCCTCAGCGGAGAGCAACAGAGAAGCGCTGTGTTTCCCTCTGGCACTAATTGACTGCCTGCAGCAGGAGAAACATAGACTCTCAGCCCTCGCTGGTGCACTGCTCTCAGATGTAATAATAACCACTATGCTTTCTCTCAATGTACTTCCACAGTCATTGTTCTCCACAGCTATCATAACGGAGTGTTTTAAAATGCAGGGGGATTGTCTAATAAAATGAAGATTTGGGGACACTGTTTCTGTGCCACCTGCAGGTCTGCTCTTTGTTTAAGGAGCTTGATCCGAGCTACTCCAAGTCAGTTGTGTGCGGTCCATTCAGTGCATGTCTTCTTCACCCTGGGTGAGAAATAAGGGAGGAGTGTGGGGTGTGGGGAGGGGCAGGTGTGGGATCCAAGGGAAAACCACCTCTCCCTTCCTCTAATTTTTGTGTACGGGCAACAAACGACCACAAAAGTGCTGCTTTCACAGTTTTTTCCGTGGCCCGACATTGAGCTCCCAGCAGAACGAGACAAAGGAATGGCGGGATGATGAAGTCCCGAGCAGTGCGGGGCAGGTGTTTCCTTGGTCTCCTGGGAGACGAGGAGTACACCTGCCCACTACTAACCCACTGTGATGGATCGATGAAGCAGTAACTGACTCAGCACTTCAAGAGCTCTACCTGGGATTAGAGCACAGAGGACCTGATTGAAACACACTGTCATCCCACAAACAATAACACACATCCATCTTGGAGGGCCGGCTCCTCTTCCCTCCCCTGTGCTTTACTATCACCGAGAATGATTGCACTGTTGATGATGAGAGGAGCAATCTGTTGGATGAGAGGGAACGGCTACATTTCTTTAGACATGATGTCTAATGGCACCACTTGGATACAGTAAACACTATCTGCATCACTATGAAGCAGTTGAATTATGACCTTCGCACCTGGTGATCCACAATTGGTTTACAGACTTGTATACACACACACACCCACACACACAGACACACACATGCATGGATTCATAAACACAAGAATCCAAACATACTGTATATGAGATACACACCCACACACGCCTACACACACAGAAGCATTCTTGTGTGTGCTCATGCAGTCAGATAAACACATTTCTTAAATGTTTTGAATTAGATGATGCTCCATTTAAAGAGGAATAAGCACAAGGCCCACGTGGTCCCAGGGGTCGATGACTAATGTTGTATAATAGTCAGTGCTGGCATGGGTCATTTTGCAAGTCGACCCTGGGAAATCCTCCATGGTCTTTTATCCAGTTAGAGAAATGATTACTATCAGTGCATTTCAACACATTCTCCAGACTTTATAGAGATCCATTGACATCATACAAAACCCATGATAAACACGAAAACAGCTCCTAATGTGCAAAAATGAATTTAGGTGGCAGCATATTTGAGAAACAAAACTGATATTAAAATATTCCCTCGGTTCTCACTAAAAGCAAATCATTGTTATATTTACTGCATTGATTTCAATTAAATTTCATTGACTTCCACTTTTCTTAAATGTAACTTTAGATAGCCAGTAGTTTAACTTTCACTAATGGGAACGGTTTCATTGCAGAGCACTTTTATGTAAGGGTATGTAGCCTAAAAAAAATAAATCACATGCAATGCTTGGACACAACTATGGAGGGAGCCTTAAGCATGAGGCTGAACCTAGCCTGGGAGCCCATTGTCAGGAGCCCCTCTCCCTTTCCTCCAGCAAATACTGGTAATACAAAAACAGATGAAAATTGTGATGTGTTAATTTGCAGTAATTTGATATGCAAAACAGGAGCCGTAGTAAGTTTTTGTGTATTTTTTCTGTTTGAATAAAGTATGCAGTATTTAATAATATGCATGTCATTTCTATCAGTTTAGATCAAAGCACAGCAGTTAATAGTTTCTTAAAATGATGCTTTGTTGGGACAATACAGTAAATGTTAAGAGAGACACTGGGAGCTGTTTGATCTGGAGGTGGCATCAGAATATCTGGCTGCACTTTGCTGTAGCCCAGTCACGCTTCCTTATCTTGTCCTGTTCTGCTTATCTGGCCTGTGTACAGAGTTGGGTCTGTAATGAGCGTCACGCCTACACCTCTCCCCATGTGGATGGACCGACCGCTGTCCCACGCATCCGTCCACACATACAATAGCATGGTGGTGGCGGCGGCGGTGGGGTGTTTGGTTGTGCGCACACAAAAACACCTGTGTATCTCCGTCCACATGTGCCCACCACATGCACATGCACACGAGCTGCGAGCCGGGTGTTGTGGTCAAATGTTGGAGCCCTGGTCCAGGTGGCAATGACAGATTTAGAGGATGTTGTGGACGGAGGTGGACAGAGGCTGGCCTGTGGAGGATATGTGTGACATGTTACATGCAGCGGTGGCGTGGAGTGATGACATCCTCTGTTTAATGAACAGAGTTAACGCGGGCTAACGTTAAGAGCTGCCCGCCGCGGAGAGCTGTAAATCTGCCTGCTATCACTGCTGCCCCACTAATACAGGAAGTATTATCTAATAAGAACAACTAGGAGGACTAATTTCAATCCAGCTCATACCCCCCACCACGAGCAGTGTTCAAGCTTCTTGCAGCGGAGAGGTTAACCCAGTTAGAAACTTTTTATCCACATGGAAAGCAAGTGTGGAGTTGGTTTAGTGGGACAAGCTCTGGCCAGATACTTCTCTTCCCTTGGGTTGTCTTATGTTGAGGTTAGTAAAAAATCAAACACGGTGCCAGACAAATCCCAGACGTCTGGTTGTTCTGCCCCAGCTGCCTTCGCTCTGCCACATTCCTGGGCCACGCTGGAACTCTAAAAGACCTCTGTGTCAGTGCCCCCGTTGTGGCCTGCCCTTCAGCCCTGATTTGTAGAGTGCTGGTGTCAAAGGGGACTACTTTGTAGATGGTGTGCTCTGCTTACCTGTTTCCCCACAGCAGAAGCAGTAAATGTCACCCTATGACACTCTCTGGACTGTCTCACCCCGGTCATTACAAGGCTCTGGGATCACTACACAAACACACTGAGAAAATCAAACGTAAAATAGCTTGTTAACAAAAACCCATCCTTTATTTCTAACTTTTTTTTTTAAAAAAGACGTTTTTTTCGGTGCCTGGGTTGTAAAAAGGGCAGATAGGCGCTTTCTTTGTGGATATGGCGTCTGGCATTTTGTCTACAGCTGTAATGCAATTGTGTTTCAGAGTTTTCCTCCACTGAGCGGGGGGTAATTGCTGACTAGTCTTTTAACCTTATTAAATCATCCTGAGGCAGTGTTGGAGCGAAGATGGAGTTGATGATACTGCACCTCTCGTGCTTTTAGGAAAAGGAAAGATGCTGACTGCACTTCATCCAGGGGATTATACACTGAATTCAAGCAAAACTGCTAAAGCTAATTAGAGCGAAAGGGAAGCACTGTGACAATCAGCATGGGATGAACCTCAGGCACTGCTGGTGGATTTTTTTTTTTCCTTTTTTTCCCCCTCCCCATTGCAATTCTCACTTTTTTTGTGCAAGTTAACTTGCCAGAGCCATTATTGTTACTGTTTTGGATATTATTTTTACAACACGTTACATTTGCTGTCATTAAAATTTATACGACCCCTTATGCGTAACGATCGTCAGTTTTTTATTACCGCATATCCATTGACAGCCATTATTCTATCACTGTGATGCGTGTTCATTAAAAACACACATACACAGGTTTGATCGCTCGTGGCCATTTCTCAGAGCCTGACATTCACAATATGGCTGCTGAAACTCCAAAGAGGTTTGGGTCTGAGCTTAATTAGATCCTGTGGAGCTAAATCAAATCAGTCTAAACGAGAGCGGAGAGCCAAAACCCTCCACATACGAACGTGTGTCTGTTGTCTGCCTCGGTGTGATTGCTATCTCAA
This sequence comes from Decapterus maruadsi, assembly GCA_030347415.2. Taxonomy (NCBI): domain Eukaryota; kingdom Metazoa; phylum Chordata; class Actinopteri; order Carangiformes; family Carangidae; genus Decapterus; species Decapterus maruadsi. The sequence continues at coordinate 15,311,423 of CM064902.1, read as the reverse complement.
CAGGAGTCTGTGTTTGGAGGGAGGAGCGGAGGGGGGGTGGGGGGGTGGGTCGCTGGGAGGCAAAGCCACCTCTCCTCTCTTGTCTCCTCTTGTTCACTTCCTCACCCTCTCCTCCTGCCTCTCATGCATCTTTTTCAGTAGTCAGGCAAAGAGGGAGTGAGAAGGATGGAGAGTTTTCGCCTCTTACTCCTCCCCCTGCTCGCACTGCTTAACCTTGACAAGTCAATATGATACAGACGCAATTTGCTTATCTCCTTCTGACATTACCACTGTTCTCCCTGCTGCGGGGGCATGGGGCCTGCTCCATTAGCATAGCTTACAAACACATCACTCTCTCACCCTCTCTCTCCATCTATACTGTATAAACAACGACATAATTACAACATATCGCCTCAAACGGCTTAAAAAGACCCTCTCCTTTCTTTTAATTAGGCCTCCTCTTGATAAATAACTCGCATTCCTGACAGGAAAGCAAACTTGTACCCTGGTCCAGTCCAGCAGACGACTGAGGTGACAAAGTCTTTTTCCTCATCAGTTCCTGGCTAACCTATGATCACATGGCCACGCCACTCCAGGGTTCACAGTCAAATGTGCTGTGCAGATATATATACCTGTGCGTGTCAGGACGGTGAACCGAGCCCCCCTCAGCATCTGGCAGGTCCTCCCCGGCCAGAGAAACCGTCAGCTCCCCGGTCCGCGGCGGCAGGGTGGCTCCAACCCAGGTCCATTAGTCACCAGACCCTGGACACCTCTCGCTCATCCCACCACATAAGGTAGCGTAATTGATACCCATCAGCTGTGGCAATAATCTCCTTGGTGGGACGCGGTGCGGGTGTGGGGATGCGCACCTCATGTTTGGTTAAGAAGGTGCCGAGCAGGGTCCAGGACTCCAGGCCTGTCTCTTTGCCATCACTCCACTTGAAGGTGAGATGATTTAGGGGCCTGGGAGAAAGTTAATTTCTCTTGATCATTGTGTGCAACCTGGAGCCTTAATGGCGGGCGTAATTAATTCTGCTGATGTTAATCACCAGGGCTGGTCCCCACAATTATCAGCCCTGTGCAGATGGGGCGCAGCGCAGACATGAAAAATTAGGAAAATGAATCTGTAATGGGGTGGCAGATCTAATCTGCGTCAGAGAAAACAAAGTTAGGAAGAGCAAAGAGCCCCAGGATTCCAGGTGAAAGCCACCAATACCGACAAACCTGTGTGGCAGAGCTGAAAAATGCTGCCGTGTCCAAAGGGTTTGGTAATTACTAGGGCACTGAATTGTTCTATTGTTAATTCATCACTGTTGTAGAGGTTAAGTTCAACATCTCCTTCCTGGGCTACGGGGTTGGAGAGGAGGGGAAATAGTGGTGGTCACATGCTTCTGGAGTCACTGTAAGGTTAATCAGGTTCCACTCTCAGTTGTGTGGGCTTCGCAATCAACCTCCAGGGGAAGAAAAATGAAGAACACACCACGGATGATTGAATGACGGATGAACGGATGATGCATGTACTGCTCTGCCGCTCACATTTGCACAGGTGCTAATATTCACTGTATGTAGTCTAAAATACAGTCATGCATGTAGGGGATATATGCACACAAACACTATCTGAGATAAAAGTGCATATACCCACACACACATGCACACACACACAGTTGATTGTTTCAATCATGGGTTCTACTGATGGAAGAATTACTAAAGCATTAGTGGTCAAAGGACAGATACTCCCAGAGGACGTTTCCTCTGCCAACGTCAAACAAAATTAAGCAAAATACAACTGATTAATTGAAATTGCAGAGGAGCCATTTTTCAATCCCTTACTTGGCTCTGGCAGTTGGGCATGCCGTCATTCCTATTTGGTCTGCTTAATTAGTCTTCTACCTATTTTGTCTTTAATAAGGCATGCCATAGGTTCTTAGAAAATCCAGGAGGTTAGAATGAATCATTATTCATCATCACCGATGCTAGAATGGTGAAAACTGAACAATAGACTGAAGTGCTGGCGATGATTTAGTTAAAGTGCATTATTAATGAGTTGAATAACTAGCTCTGTTACATTGTTGTCGCACAATCGGCGCTCTCCTTGAATATCAACCAATTCAAATATCACACTTAATAGTAAGCCAAAACAAATCTAATGGACTACTTCATGATTGGAGTAATGTTATCTGCTGTAATTTATTACTTTGTGGCTGATATATTTCAAACCGTCCAACCCCCCCCACCTCTCACCACCACCACCACCTCTGGATTGTTAAGGTATTTAGTAGTAATTACAACTGTGATCGATACACACATATTGACAATATTACACCTTAAGTTTTTTTCCAATATACATCAAAGGTCAAAGGCTCATTTTCTTGTAATTACTCACGGGGGGCAGAGGGGGGAGGGGGTTGGGGGCAAATGCAATTCTTGGGGTGAAAACCTCAACAAACAATAATAGATGGAGCAGCTGGCTGTTCATTGTTCTGTGGTCAGACGCTCCTCAGCAGCAGTGACCAGGTGTTTACACAGGGCACAGCCACACAGCCTCACAGCAAGGGGAAGGACATAAACAGCATTTAAAGGAGCCACGCGAGGGTCTCGGATGAAAGGAAAAAAGAACACATACACAGTCCCGCACACGTGCCATCCAGCCTGTGAAAACCCGCCGTCCTTGAAATGCCCACAATTCCTTTACATTCAAAAAACATTATTTGTAGGTGCACACATCCATGGATTCCCCTGAGAGGGGGGCGTGATGACGGAGATTAGTGTGGTCATAATTCCAGGGGATTATATGCTAATGCATTTTCGCCTGTTTGTGTGCGAAAAAAAAAATTGCATTGTGGTTATTAGTATGACACCAGAGCCGTGAGATGCTACTTGGCAAACGTCCTCATCGGCTCTCGGATGCCCTCCAAGGATTTACATTTTTATTACAACACGAGAGGGAAACTAAAGTGATATACCAGCGCACGCACAAACCAAACGCCCTCAACTTGAAAGATTTAATTGAAAGTATTCAAATGTGATTCATTGAACAATTACACCCTCATTTTGCGAGCGCGTGGTGCAATTGTTTTGCCTTTACTGGGCTCTCCACCCCTTGCCTCATCTTCTTGCTAACACTCCCACTCCCTTTAAATTAGAAATCGGACTGGCCTTTGTAGGAGACACTGAGGGGGAATCAATAGGTGCATTAATTACAGCTATTCATTACCCAAATAAACATGGGTCTCAACCTTTGCTGGATACAAATTCGGGGGACGTTAAATGTTTGGCTAGAGACAAAAGGCCTGGACCAAGAATCCTTATTGCATTAATCTGTGGGATCAAACTCAGCTGAGTGCCAGGGCTCCTCCTGGGAGTGTCCAGCCCGGGATCAATCCCCGCGCACAGGCAGTGAGTTATGGCTACCGAATACAAAGGTGGTCATGTGACATGGCACCGACATTGCTCTGCTTTTGTTGTGGTGTGCCCCCCTCTCTCTCTCTCTCTCCGTCTCTGTCTTTCTTCCTCTCTGGCATTTAATGGGAGTCCTGCTGGCCCACAATGCAGCAGGCTAACGGGGCAGCCTCCTGCTCCCTAGACCCCGAGCGTCCCTGCCCATTTCAGGGTCTGGTCTCTTGCATATCAGACCGCAGAGACTCCTGAAGGCTCCTGGCAGAGGACGACGGTAAAGGACATCCCTCTCCCTCACTGTCATCTGTTTAGCGTGCGCCTATTTGTGAATTATATCTCCAACGGTGGCCATAATAAAACATGATAATGATGGATCACACCGATAAATTACTGTTGAGTGGATTGTTAGGTCAGATGTGTTAGTGTGTGTGTGTGTGTGTGTGTGTGAGAGAGCTGCAGCGAGTGTGTGATAGCCACCACCACACACCCGGGAAAGTATGAACACCCCCTTGAGCAAGGTAAACACACATACAGGGAAATAAAGAACACAAAACATATGTGCAGGCATGCTACGCTATGTGCAGTGCATGCTGGGGGATTTTACACAGCAAAGTCTTCTTATACATGATATATAAATGAGGTGAAGCTCATGCTATATTTCACTTGGAGGTTTTTAGCATGTTGTGAGGTCAACTGTTTCATTGTTACACAACAGAGCATATGTTGCGACTGCATCTCCACAGGCCTCTCTCTATATATAATCGTGTTCAGAACATTTGTGCTTTTACGTAAGACTTGTGCGGCGCCTGCCATCTCCCTCTTCACATTTTGAAACACTTTCTTTTACAGCTGCTCGTTCTGCAGGAAAAAAAGTTGCTGTTTCTTGCCAACAACAGCAAAGGTCTTGTAACCTAAGCTATTGTAAATATGGCATTTGAAACAGAAAAAAAGGTATTTCATGGCTCCATGCTGTTTCACAGTATAAGGTATGCTGACAAATTGTGGAGGACTTTTATTTATCTTGCCCAAACTCACAAATCAGAGATCTGGCCTAAAGATGTTTTACAATCTGTACAACATGTTAAGTTTGCATAGGAAAAACTCCACAAAAAACTTGTAAATGGAAAAAAAAAACAGAGAGCAAAAGAGGATCACTCTCTCACACACATATGTTGCTTATAGAGTAGACAGCACAAGACATACCAAATAAAGTCGGCTTCAGCTAAAAAACAGAAAAGAAAAAGTGTAAATATTGGTAGTTAATAGATCAGAAAGACAAACTATCCATACTGTTGTCCATTTCTAAAAAAGAGGATGCCAAACATCATACATGAAGTAAAAATAGTAGCGATGAAGAATAATATGGTGTAAAACAAAAAAAAATAATTACATGTGAAAATGGAAACAAGTGCCAAAAAATGAATTCAAGTTGTTCAGGATGAGTTTTCCTCTGCAGCAGACTTCACGGGCTTGACCTAGCAAATCACATTGTGTGCACATCTGGGCCTAAAATGTTGCAGATGTTGCTGGTGTCTCTTTTTGCCATAAATACTGGCCCAGTTTATCAAAGCTGGGTACACTTTGATAATGAACTCATGCCAGATAGCTCGCTGGGCACACAGATTTGGGGCTCATCTGACCTGCTTGTTTAATGCGGACTGACGTTTCATTGGCCCAAAATTTTTCAGCAACACAGAGACGATATTTGACCTGACCCACTTTTTTCATCCACTCCACGGCTGTCCTCTCAGCAGAGAACTTCAGGAGCTCTGAGGCCGTCTTTATGCTATACGCACGGTGATAAATTCAGTTTTTCCTGCTGCGACTCTAAGTCACATAAACGTTAAGCTTGTGAATAATCAGGTTTTAGTAGTTTTCATTTGTTGTGGATATCTGAAGGCCGTTAAAGCTTTAAACCATCCACTTACACCTTTTAACACTTAAAGCTAAAAAGGTGATTACTTTTTCATAAAAGTCCATTTGAGTTGGCCACAATCCAAAAGTGTTACTAATTAAAAATCAATCTGTGGGCCATTAGCTCGAAGGTGTGTGCCAAGGTTGTGTGTATCAGAGGATCATTTGTAATGAGGCTAGCTTTGGATCTGGAGGAGGGAGAGAAGAGGGGAGTGGGGAGGGGGTGGTAGTGGTGGTGGTGGTGGTGGGGGTAGAGATCTGAGATAATCTGGGGACCTGCTGTTGCTCAACTTAACAATTGATACTATGTGTAAAGATGCTGAACTTGTAGTCTTCACTAATTGATCCACTTACCCTCATCGGGAGAAAGCAGAGAAATAAATGTAGGTGTTCATTGCATGCGAGAGACTCCATAGATAACTATTAAAGCTGGATTTGTTGCCCTGATTCTGATAGCTACGGAAGGGATTGCAGAGCAGGAAGGCATTTGTCTGCTTTAGCGAGAGTGGTGTTAGATGTTTATGTGATAAATGTTAGCTAACTCAGACCAGCACCTTGGGAGCAGCAACCTGGAGCCCAGGACTCTGGAACTTATTAAAGTTGCAGGGGTGTATTTCATAGCACCTCTCTAAAATCTGCCCAATTACAGAGGTGTAGCTGGTACTGATGCCTACCAATTTGGCCCCCTTAGTCCGAACTGTAAAGCAACACCACTTTCGTCAAAGCAGACAGGACAGCGGTGCAGTTTACTGTGATTATACTGACAAAATGTTTTAACAGAGGCAATAACACAAATGGGTTTGCGGGATATGAGCCCTGCTTTTATGTCATATTATGTCAAGTTTAAAGTGTCTACACATATATGTTGGTGGCCAATTTCTATCCCCTCATTGTTCTTTATGGTAGAGCAGTGTCTAATGTGGCATAAAACTCTGCCCTCGTGATCGTTTGTGGTTGTAAAAAAAAAAAAAAAAAAAAGATGACTGAACTGTGTTATAGGAATAATTGTTGAAAGTGCTTTGAAGGTGGTTGGTTTAACTCCTCTCACATTTATACGCATGGAGGATTTGGGTGTGTTTCCAAGGGCCAGTATGTCTCAGGATGAGGATGAAGCTACTGTGTGTACCAGCTTTTTTTTTTTTTTTTAATCCATAGATACTGCATTTTTCATATCTTTGATGTAAATATGTCACTTTATTTTATATTTCTTTTCACATATAAGTGTTCTCAGCACGTGCTTGATTTTTATCTTTGTTCAATTTTTTCATCATTCAATGTTTACTTTTGTATGTTTGTATATAGGGTGATGGTGACTTTTTAAGTGTTTCCTAACTTCTTGCCAGACTCCAATCATGTTTTTAACTATAGGATTAGATACAGTAAGTGGGGAAGAGGAGATTTAGGGAGTATGATTCGATATGTTTCAATGTCAAGGGTCCAAACATAAACATTCTTAGTTGAACTGCCCAAAAGAACCACAGAAAATCAAGGCCCTGTATCCCTCCTCTACCATAGGGTAGATATAAAAGGGACAGGTGAAGCCTAGGGTGTTTATTATTCCATATAAAGTTATTGAACATTTTTTTCATTATGGGGAAAACGTCTGAAGGAGGTGGCGGGGGGATATTCTGAGATACATATAAAGGTTTGGGGAGAATGTTCATTTCAATCAGAGAGTATACGTAAAGAATCTACAGTTCTACAATGGTGAACATGAGTGGGTGGATCCGACCTCTCCCTTGAGTTGAGAAGCATTATAGAAGATTTGGAATCGTGATTTCACTACGTCCTCTCACAGCAATGGTGAACGGTTCGATTGCAATTTTGCATGAATTTTACTGTACATCTTCAAGTGTGAATTCAGGAGGGTGACCGCTCTCATATTTTCACAGTGTTACGCGATTTCGGAAGAAGAGTTATCAGAACCCCTCTCAGGGAAGGAGAAAGTATCGCATTCCGAAGGGATTCTAAAAACATTTCCAAAAGGGGAGTTCTAATTTTTTGATAAAATTTTTTTGTAGATACCTAATAGCCATACTCACAGTGTCGCCATTTTTTGCTTACGTCGTCACTCGGGGTGGGAAGATTCAACGCCGTCACATAACATTACCGTTAGCAGATGCAGCTAATGCCGGCTAACTTGATTCAAATCAGTTTTACCCAAATGCCATTTTACTTCACATACCTCAACTGGGGAAGTTGAGACTACAGTAAGTCTGCCAATGAGCTCTGGTCTGCTAGCCCTCCAATTACTTCAGAGCTGTAAAGTCTTTCATAAAAGTCCCTAAATTGATCATTTATGGCCCCCGGGTCTGTGATGAATTCCTCCTTCTCATAAGGGATCACTTTGATGCCGCTTTGCATCACTAGAAAAAGCTTGTGAGAAAAATAATTATAGAAGTCAACAAGGTTTCTTCTAAATTAGTGAGTAAACAGTTGCTATTGTTAATAGCAAATCTAATATCTCCCTTAAAACCTAAAATTGTATTTTACAATGTGTGTAAATTATCTGATAGAAAACATGTTTACCATCATGCATCCAATAGCATTTACCTGTGTTTGCAGTGGCTTAGTGTAGAGTGGGCTGAGAGATATAGTACAATGTTTTATGAGCATCTGTTTTAATTATCAATGATATATGTATTTTTTTTTTTTATCAGTGTTAGGAAATGTTATGTTTGAAACACATTACTAACTCCCCTGTTAATCTGTAATGAGTAAGATACCAGTATTCATTTACCCAACCAAAGCATTGTAATTAATTAAATTTGATTATTTTATTTATTATGATTCAGTAACATAGTCTCTTGGTGCCCTGTAGGAATCCCACAACCTAATCACCTCTCCAATCAATATTTAATGAAAACACAATGGAGGATTAAGTAACGAGTGCTACTGGGTCTCCTTTCACTGCTTCAAACATGTTGTCCACAAATAAAACAAGTGAAGGTGTTACTGTGGCTCCAAATGATGTAAAGCAACAGCATGATTATGGTCTATACATCTGCTTTTTACTTAAGGGTATGTAACATTTTGATTACTGTACTGTAATTGAATTATTTATTTATTTTACAATTTACCACTACATTTAATTTGTAATTGAATTGCATTATCTTATACACTATTAGTTAGTGCCCAACACTGGTTTTCATTTAGTTTAGATTGAGAGGAAAATTGTTTATGGCTTACAACTGCTATTGTACGCTCAATTTATCAAAATTTAAAGGCATAAAGTTTGGCAATTTAAGGTGTATTTTTGTTATTTATGTGATGTCCCATATAATATGGTCAAGTTTGGAGAGAGCAGATAGATGAACGAAAAAATTCAATATTACCTCCACTATGTTTTGGTGTACTGGTCATATATAACCATACTAACATTAGCTTTGGCTTGGCTTAGTGACACAAACACCTGGCAGCAACACGTAATCTCTACAAGAGAACTAGTTTGTGTGATGCAACCAATCTGAATTCAGTCATTAGTAATTAAACACTATGAGCCTGAGGACAGCGGCTTTTATATTTTCGGGTTTGTCCATCTACTTGACGGTTCCTCTGACTCATTCTCTTCATCACAATATCTCCAGAACAGCAACGGGGACCATCTTCATATATGAAGCATCCCCTTGGATTCTGGGATGACCTGATTTGTGATCAAAGGTCAACTAATCATGAAAAATACATCAAAATAAAGTGTTTTCATAGCTAAACTTCAAGAAGCTACAAACTTCACAGTCACACTGTAACATTATATAAAATTATAAAACATTTATTAGCTCTTATTAAATTCCTTACAAACCTCCCCTTCATACATCATATGAGTTTGACATGCAGACATGGATGTAAACTACACCTCGACTGCTTGGTGCAGGCGTGCAGCCACGAGAGAGGAGGAGATAGATGGTACAGAGGGGGAGACAGAGCTGTTGCGTGCTTTTGATAATACATGAGTCCTGAGAGCGATCTGTGGCTGCGGTGACAGAGGAAGCTCAAGGAGAGCTCAATAACAGAGCTGTCAATGTATTCCCTATTTGAGTGTATTTTTAGTGCAGGCATCATGGTCCTCATGCATATTTCAATAGATCTTTTGTATATTAGGCGCGAGAGAACACACAAACTGGAGTGAGGACTAGCACAACATGACTCCCAAGAAATATGGGCTTGATTCTTAGATTTGACAGAACAGCTCAGAGTGGCCCTAGATAGGTTGGGTTTGACTTTCAGTGGATGGGGTAGGAAGACCTTCATTGATTGCATTTTGAGACAACAAAGAGATGACATTGAACCTACTATGAGGAATGAAACAAAAAAAAAAAGATGTACAACATATTAAACTTGCAGTGCCAGCCGGCGCGTAATAACACGATACAAAAACAGAGGAAAATTAATAGATAGCTCTGCAGACTCACATGCAAATGAACACACATACACACACACACAAGCAGGTGGTTATGTTATAAAGATTTTTAGTTTTGTAGTGTATTTTACACCTTAAATGTTCTTAATTTTAACATTTTGTATCATCATTATGTATGGTGTTTTTCTTTGTATGTGTGTTTGTTCGTAACTGAAGGAATGTGTAGGTTTTGCTTTGCTAGTGGATCCTACGTCCTGTTTAGAAGTTATCTGACTTCATGGTGTGTGTCTGGTCAATAAGAATGATCGGTTCTTTTGTTTCTACAACTGCTAACGGTTTTGGGAGGCAGGATATGGTGGCTTCAGATACCCTAAAGGTCAACACATAGGTCAAGGGTCACTGGACATCTGGTTTAAGGCTCCTCTCTGTCCGGAGAAGGGGGAGTCAGAAAGGTATATAAGTTAGAGCTCTTGGTCAGTCGACAGAACTGCTCAAGGGGACTTCACAGAGATCTTCTCAGAGGGCTTCTCAGAGAACTTCTCAGAGAGCTTCTCACATTGGCACAGAGAGGTTCCAGGATTTGGCATTTTTGTACACTGTTCTTCTTCTTGTTAATAAACTTCTGTTTTGAATGCAAGTGAAGACGTGTCGGCGGTGATCCCTTCTTTTCATCAACTCATCAATATACTACAATTTTTGGCGTCACGAACTTGGGCGTGCTTGTGACCCTTCAGCGTTGGCTGGCAGCTCCACTGGGCCGACTCCCGCAACAGCCGGCTACAAAAAGGGTGAGTTTGTCACAAAAGTGTGCGCTGGTTTGCCTGTCGAAGCTGCTATCTGTTTGCTGTTGGGTCACACCGTTAAACAACCTTTGTGTGGGAATTGTTGATTTGATGATTAGAGGTTGATTGCCGTTTCTAAATTTTTCTAAATTGGGGTTTTTGGGGGTTTTGGGGGATTTTGGGTTTTTGGGATTCTGGCTCTTGGGGTTTTGGGGAATTTGGTTTTGGGTTTTTGGGAATCTGGTTTTCGGGTTTTTGGCTTTCTGGGTTTCTGGGTTTTTGGCTTTCTGGGTTTCTGGATTTGTTTGCGCTGTTGACAACGCAAAAAGGGGGATATAGGGTATTTGGGGTATATGGTTAATGGTAAAGGGGGTATCTGAATTTTTGTGGGTTTATGGGATTTGTGGTTAAAGAGGGTACTTTAATTTCTTGAGGGTTTAAGGGGATTAGAGTTAAAGAGGGTACAGTTAAAGGGATTAAAAGTGGGTCTGCTAACATAGATGGTATTTGAATATTTAGTTATAAAGAGTGATTTGGGGAATTTGATTAAAAATGGTTAAATAGGATAAAAGGGGGGTGTTCAAAGAGTAAAATAGAGTTAAAGGGGATTAATCAGAATTAGAAAACTAGGTAAAAATAGGTAAGGGTATAGCTCGATAAAAGGGTAAAATTTGAATAAAGGGATATTTAATACTTAGGGTAAGGTAGAAGGTTAGTAAGGGGTAAAATGTTGGAAGGAAAGGGATTTTGGTTATAGGGATATGTGACAAATTTAAATGTTTTGTGTTTGTTAAATTTATGTGTGTGTGTGTGTGAGAGGACCGGTCATTTTTGTGAATAGAGTAATTAATATTATTTATGTGTATGTTGAATAAAAGTATAAGTTATAGAAGTATATACTATAAATATATATATATTAAGTGTTAATAAGTAGCCTGAGGAGGACGTTTTTATGAGCCTCTATAAAGGATATTTGATAAGAAGTAAAATTGATGAGCCATCTAAGGGGGCTTTGGTTAAAGATGTTCTTATGAGCCTCTTTTCAGAGGACTTTGAAAACTGAATAAACTTGTTAAAATATATATGAACCCCAAAGAAGGACTTTTTCTGTAAAGATGTTGATAAATTACTGAAAATTTGATAAATACTGTAGGGTAATGAATGTGTTTAAGGATTTAAGTGTAATATTGATAAGACTTTAAACTATTTGTCTGTTTTCCCTTATGGTGTGAGAGTTCAAGGAGGAGACAAAAAGACCAAAGGGTGTGTCTGGAGGCGAGAGGACAGCTGGTTTGCATCACAGGGACTGAGGCTTGCGGACGCTTGCATCTGGATCCAGTGATAAAGGCCAGTGTGATTTTATCCACAAACTCTTTCTGACAAATGAACCTGCATTTATACCTCTGTGCATAGTTGAAATTGCTGTTGCATATTCAGTTTGATAATAGTAAAATCATTTACATTTAGTGCACACACCTATAATACATGCATCATACATATGCTGTAGTTAATTAGAAGAAAGCTTGGCAGCGGACTGATCATTTATTGGGGGATTTCAGTGCTTGGTTGAGTTGAAAATTGATTGTTGGTTTGTGATTTATTTTGAGTATTGCTAAGTGGAGATTGTTGATTTTGTAGTTGAAAAGCTCTGTGTATGGACCCGGCGTTGTGAATTTTTTAGATAGAACTTTTTTGATCTTCTAAGTTGGCAAACTTTTTCATCTGTCTTTCATTAATTGTGACCATTAAAAAGAGCATAAATAATTAGAATATAATCAATAGTATTAAATTAGATATAATAAAAATAGCCGTAAAAATAGAATACAGTTGATTTGGTTAAAATTAGAGAAAAGAATAAATTAAAATGTCAAAAATAGACAATTCAAAAGTAGTCACTCCTGTTGAAGTTGTCCAAAAGAATAATCCCTTAGTTAAAGGCGTAGCAGAAATGTCAGAAAAATGGAAGAAGCGTTGGCCTAACATTGATCAGCCATGGCCAGTTATAGGAACTTTTAATCCAGATGTAATTAAAACCATGCAGGTGCTTGTGTCCATATATAAAGCTAGTGAGAAGAAAGGGAAACAGGGAGAGAAGCGTAAACAGAAGAAACAGTTAGAACTTGAGATGCTTCAGTTGTTTGAGAGAGAGGGACAGCAGTGGTCAAAGGTTAAGAAGGAGGAGAGAAAGAAAGTTCAGGGAGAAATAGAGAAGAATGCACGGAGTGTAGAGAAGCTAATGACAGAGATTGATGCACCCTTCTCACACATGGTGCCAGTACAGAGACCACCACCTTACGAGAAGGAGGTAAGAGGTGAGAGTCCATCATATAGGGACTATCTAGAGAAGAAATTCCTTGATAAAAAGGAAGAAGAAGATAGACAGCAATGCATAAAAGTAATCACAGAGGAAATGGATGATTGCTTTTCACGCTTAACTACGACATCTACACCGAAGGTAAGAGAGATGTTGGAGGAACAGTTAGGAAAATTGCAGGCTAAGAAAAGTGATTTAGAAGCACAGAGCACAAAGAAAGTATGCTCAAAATATTCATTACGTTCAAATAAAGACAAGGCTTCTAGCCTTATAGCTCCACTACTTGTTAGAGGTCAAAATCTGGAATACAAACCCTGGCAGAGCACCGATATGTCTGATATCTTGGAGAAATTACCTGTACTCCAGGATGGGGCACACCCCTGGATATCTAAATTGGAGGAGATTATGGTTGGAATACATCCTGCTGTTGGTGACATTAAATGCTTACTTGCCAACATCTTAGGAGTTCCAGCCATGGGGGAGATTTTTGAGCGAGCAGGAGTCAATCGTTATGTGGGGACTTCTGCAAATGATTCAGAGCTCTTTGCCGCAAATAGAGCTAGAGTGTGGAGAGCTTTGAAAGACACATTTCCTACAAATGTGCATCCCGACAATATTTTAATTGAGCCGTTGGGATGTGATGAAAATCCCCGTGCTTATGTCTCAAGAGCACATCAGATGTGGAGGAATGTTACAGGGTATGATCCAGATGAAAGACAAATGGAACAATCGATTCTGAGGGCTAAGATTCAGCAGGGCTTACCTCTGCCAGTGAGGAGCAAGTTAGCAGAAGTGGTTGGTTTAGGAAGCATGATAAAGAGTGTTTATACAGATCATATAGCACATCAAGTGGAGCTGTACAGAAAGAAGGAGTATGAACAGAGGAAGCAAGATCAGGAGACTCTTAGAAAATTAAATCACATTCAATTAGTAGATAGTCAGCACAACTTGCTGAATTTGTGGGACTAACTGAAGCGTGTCAATTGGCAGAAGGTAAACGTGTGACGATTTACACAGATTCTGCCTATGCCCATAATGTGTGTCATTTGTTTGGATCAGTGTGGAAAAATTGAGGTTTTAAGAAAACTGATGGTTCCCCAATCCAGCATCATGCTCAGATAATGAAACTTTTGCATGCTGAAGCCAAAAGAAATAGCAATAGCAAAATGTGCCGCACACAAACATGATATGTCGAGAGTTACACAAGGTAACAAAGCTGCTGATGAAGCTGCCAAAGCAGTAACAGGAGCTGATAAATTGGGCAAAGTTTTCTTGGTCACACATGATGTTGATTTGGAAGAGAAAATGACACTCAATGATGTGATTTTGATGCAGGAAGAAGTTTCTGCATTAGACAGTTGTGGATAGACAGAGGTGCTACTTGTGATTCCACTGGTCTTTGGAGGAATTATGAAGGTTTGGTAATAGCACCTCCTGACCTTTTGGGTTTGATGATCCAGGAGGCACATGGATTGGCCCATGTTGCAAGGGGGGAGGTTATAGTATGGATTTTATTTGCTTGAATAGATTGATTGGGTTATAACCAGATTGATGCTCAGTCATTTGCCAAGCTAGTCAATTTTTGTTAAAATTTTGTAAGGTTTTTCCACATTTTTGTGCAGAGAGGTCATAAGCAGGAGGGGACTTCCTGACTGAATATTTTCAGACAATGGAGTCTGTGGATAAAATTGCAAACTAATTTTGTTAAATAAAAAAGGATTATGTGTTTATGTGTGTTTAAATGTTTGAAACATGTTTGTTGTTGCAAGATACTGGTCTGTTCTTTCTTTCCCTCTTAGAACTAGTGGAGAGAGATTACTGTGGGACTGCTAGGATACTCGGCAATCCTGATGATCTGAAGAGAATCAGACATCTAAACATGAAGAATGTGAATCACTTGGAGAGCCTTGAACGTGGACATTCAAGTATTTTGACTACACTGAAAATTGACACTGACAGTATTGTGATTTACTTGAATCTTGTGTTTTTCTTGATATGTACTTTGAATATTAAAGATTGATGTCTTTTACAATGATGAATGTTTAGTATTGAATGTGGATGTATAGAAGCCTCAGATGTTTTGTTTTTCTTTTGACGTTTAGAGAAGTTGATGTTAGGCAGGGATAGGTCCAATGGAGGATCCGATGGGTAGACCAGCCTGACGTTGGACATTTTGATTTTATTTGTCTGAGGTCTTCATATGTATCTACTGAGTTAGTCCATATGAGTTTTATGATGTTCTTCTTTTTAATTGGCTTGGAGTGCTTAAATGTGGTTGCCTAAGGCAGAGGGACCGTGAGAGAATTTCCTGTCTTGATTGTTTGATGGAATTTAAAGGAAGATTGACTGCCTGACAGGTTTTCGCTCTCACACTCCACAAATTGTTTTATTGATGTCATTCATTTCATTGTAGTTCTTATATATCTGTTAGCCTTATTATGATAATCATTTGAGTATATTACCTTTTGTGTATCGAGACTCTTTGAGCCTCGAAGGGGGGAATATGTAGTGTATTTTACACCTTAAATGTTATTAATTTTAACATTTGTATCATCATTATGTATGGTGTTTTTCTTTGTATGTGTGTTTGTTCGTAACTGAAGGAATGTGTAGGTTTTGTTTTGCTAATGGATCCTACGTCCTGTTTAGAAGTTATCTGACTTCATGGTGTGTCTGGTCAATAAGAATGATCGGTTCTTTTGTTTCTACAACTGCTAACGGTTTTGGGAGGCAGGATGTGGTGGCTTCAGATACCCTAAAGGTCAACACATAGGTCAAGGGTCACTGGACATCTGGTTTTAAGGCTCCTCTCTGTCCGGAGAAGGGGGAGTCAGAAAGGTATATAGGTTAGAGCTCTTGGTCAGTCGACAGAGCTTCTCCAGAGGACTTCTCAAGAGGACTTCACAGAGAGCTCTTCTCAGAGGGCCTCTCAGAGAACTGGTCAGAGAGCTTCTCACATTGGCACAGAGAGGTTCCAGGATTCGGCATTTTTGTACACTGTTCTTCTTCTTGTTAATAAACTTCCTTTTTGAATGCAAGTGAAGACGTGTCGGCGGTGATCCCTTCTTTTCATCAACTCATCAATATACTACAGTTTCAAGCTGCTTTCCAGATTAGATTCTCACGGATTGCACGCAACAGGATGGATTGTAATCAGTGCCGTTGGACATTACCTTTGAGATATATCATCACGGAGATGCAGATTATGTCATATAATGCTTCGGTTTCTCCCGTCTGACTGAATCAGAGTCTATGAAGCTGTCACTTCTTTACCATAATCTAGCAAAAATGTGGATTTGGTGACATCAGGGAGGGACGGTATGGATGTTATGGCAGAGCCAACCGTGACACCCACGCGCGGTTCACAGCCTCACAACAGCAGCGAGCATTTTGTTCAGATTCCACACAAGAGCTTTGGGAAGATCAGACAGGGAGTTTTTTTCCATTACATCGAGGTCTTGGAATTTACTCTTGATGATAGCTGGAGTCTATTAAAGAGGCAGTCCTCCGTTGCCTTTGAGGCTTTACTTTAATATGAATATATCACATTATGGCAAATGTATTCTATAATCGATTCCTGTGATGAGACAAGTGGCTGACATCTCCCAGGTCTGGCTAATGTAAAAGAGACAGCTCTATCTTTTGTAGCACAGACGTCTCCAGTGGAAGGAGGAGGAAATTTGGCTGGAGTAAGCCCCGCAGGGTTAAACAGCCTCAGATGTCACAGGGTGTTACTTGCACACTATGTGGACTGCACTACAGAGCGCTGCCAGGAGAGGGAGTTTCTCCTGTCAAGACTGTGATTGGCTCCATGGCAGCAGCGGTGCCTTCATGTCAGTCCAAACACCGTTTCTGCAGCAGAAACAGACTTCAGCTCTCAGGCTTCGACAGCTGGTCCCAACTTCAGCCGCGTTTAAAGCAACAGTTTGTTAAACCACAATCAAGCACTACAGAACTACGTGTGTGATGTATCCTGTGTGTGTGAGCTCTAGTTTCACACATCATCTGTAGGACAGACATGATAACACAGCTACCTCCACGCAGCGCTCGTCTGTTTTGTGTTTGAGGTCAGTGGCTTTTCTGCTAACGTGCATGTCTTTTTCTGTAAGAGGAAACCGCAGAGAAAACCCACATGAATATGAGATGAAAATACTAACTCCACACACACAGTAGAAAAGGACTGTGGTCCGTATCGAAACCCAGTGCAAACCACTGAGCCACCGCTTGTCCATCTTGTTTAATAAGACATGAAAGAAACACTTTCTCACACCGGCACGGTTGCCTCTCAGCAAAAAGGTTCTTCGTTCGATTCCCGAGCCCGAGGTCTTCCTGTGTGGCATTTTGCATGTTCTCCCACGTAGGTTCTCTCTGGGTTCTCCAGCCTGAGACATGCACACTAGTAACCATAAGCTGCTGTAGGTGTGAATGAAGAGTGTGCGTTGTTGTTCGTCTATAGATGTTGGCCCTGTGATAGACTGGTGACGGGTCCAGGGTGAACTCCCACAAGCTGGGACAGCGTCCATGCAACCCTGCTCAAAAGGGCAGTCGAGAAAAATGAATGGATGAAATGATGATCTTGCACACTGTTATATCCTGTTTATCCAAATCTTATCAATCTGAAGACATGCTAACATGTGAGGGGAGGACGACTCATTATTATCATATACTAGGGATGCATGATACCACTTTTTTTCAAACCGATACTTGGATCTGAGTACTTGCCGATACCGAGTACCGATGCTGATCCTTCTACCACAACAAAAAAACAAACGATTAGGCAAAATGCAATGAATTGGAAGACAAGTTTTATTTAAAAAATACAACAAAGATGCAAAGCCACCCTCTGATCGTGGTCTTCATGCAGAGCAATTGCATGCACTGGTATCGGTTCTTGTACTCGCTAAATTTCACCAATACCAATGCCAGTATATTATAACAGTATCGGACCGATACCCGATACCAGTATCGGTATCGGTGCATCCCTATCATATACTCTTTTTGACAAAACCACTCAAATTAAACACCCCTTCTCTATAGTATCAGTATTTTCCCAACAGTCTTTGCAAGCTGAAGCTGTTCCACTATTAGCATTCATTCTCAACTCAAGCGTGGACACAAACAGAAACGCACAGCGTGCAGAGTGGAAGTATGCGGTGATGTAAGAGCCACGCTGACACACACTGACCGTTCTGAATTAATTATGTGAAGATGCTATTCGTGAGGCTGCGTGAACAATGTCTGTGTGTGTGTGTGTGAGCGAGAGCCGAGTGATAAATACAGCTTACTGAGTGGTAAATGGGCAGAAAGAGAAATAATCTAAGGGGAGGATGACTGTAATGAGAAGATGATTAAATTAAAGAAGGATTCGTTTTTAAGAGGACATTAAGGACAGAGGCTGCTACCTTACTTAGAGGTGTAATAACACAGAGAATACCAAAGTCAAAATATCCCTCCACCATTGGAAATCTATTGTGTCTATGGATTGGCCTAGAACTTTCAAGGTGCTCTAACGAGAGGGAGAGGAGCGGTCACATTGATGGCAGAGGGGGCATCACATTTCCATTATTGACTGCTGCAGATATTGCACTGTAGCTGTGTGTAAATTGGTTCCTGAGGGGTTTTCAGCTCTTTGAGCTGGGGCGAAGTGTGCAGGTTCACCCCCACCCCCACCCTCTGTAAATCGTAGTGGCGGATCGCTTCCAGTCCCTCACTGGCGCCGGGCCCCCTCCTCTTGATCAATACCTAATTCCAGCCTGTGCAATCAGCTGCCGTTGCCCGGGCAACGCTGATGTCACACAAGTTGAGTGCTCGCCCGTTACAACAAATCATTTCCTTTAAGCAAACGTAATTGAGTATTTGTACAGTAGGCTGTCAGCTGAGACTATTTACATCAAGCCTGAACCTGCAGGACATTAGTTATGCCTGTTCTCTGAGGGAAGAGCTCGCCAGACCCTGGTGACCTCACAAAGTGGCCGAGAGGAGGTAACTATAGCAACCCAGGTTACTCCGGAGCAGTGCAACTCCGGAGAGGATCGGGGTCACAGCGGTGCAGGGGATGGGATGGAATGGGATGGAATGGGATGAGGGGGGGGCGACTTTCTTTTGGGGAAGGATCAGAGACTTGTCCTTGTTCCAACACAGGTACAGACACATGACTGTGAGCTTCAATATCACAAATATCACTTGTTTTAAATCAGTTTGCGTCATTGCTGCTACTGAGCCAAAGACACTTTAACAAATTAGCATATTAGAGCAGCGTGATAATGTGTCATATTTTAAGAGAGATGCATTGCCGCACTTCACATGTAGTGTCCGGCCGGCCAGTGAAATAAAACAGAAATTTTACAACCAAAAAAAACAAGAGGTTCAAATCAAAACAAAGAAAAATATTATTTAGTGCATCAACAACTCCATAAATCTCAAGTCTTAATAGTTTTGGCTTTCTTGCAGCTGCCAAAACAATGACGCGGGCTTGGACAGTACAGACACTGTATGTTCGCCGTCTTTTTCTCCCCAGTTTATCGGAATGAATGAAATGAGCGCAGCTGTAATTGCCGCATATGTTTGATTGGCTACAAATCATATCAGAAGTGCACCCTCTTCTGGTATCGTTCATTTCTTTAAGTAGCTGTCAGGATAATTCTCCACAGCACACAGCAGCAGAACTCACTCACTCCTGCCTGCTCCTCTGCCACTTGTCAAAGCGTAGTCCAATAAAAGTCTACAAAATAAACGAAAGCTGAATGAAAGAACAACAGATCATAAATATGTTGGTATTTGACCCACTTGTGTAACTTAAACTCAACAAAAAGAGAATAAGATTTAATTGCTTGATTGCTATATCCAGGGGGAAAGATGACGGCACCTCCTCTGATCATTTTCTGCCAGATTTGTTTTCATGTTTATAGATGGAGGCTGTTGTAGTTTTATTGTAAAGCCAAGACTTAAGACAGCTCTGTTCCTTCAAGGCAGCTAAAACTGAAGCAGTGACACACTCTTATTGGATTTAAATGTAATTGTCATATTAAAAATGCCGCACCTCATAACACAGCCTATCAAATGTGAAAATCTGATTTCTATTATCTCTCTCTTCAAAGCAATTTTACTGTCATTTGTCAGAGTTATTGGTCATTTATCCAGGAAGAACAATATGTCTCTATATACTGGGATGAGTAACAGTTGGTGACTCATAAACACATAAAGAAAGAAGTGATGGCTATAAACACTTTATTGTTTATGCTCACTCAGAATAAATCCTATGCTCCTTATGTGTAAATCAAATTTTGTACTTCGAAGCAACGGCGAGCGTGTCCGTGCTTATCAAAACAACTTTTATGAGCTTCATTAAAAATTATGTACACCACTTAAATTTAAAAACACACAAATTTAACACACAAGGTAGAAAACACTTATGAATACTTAACCGGTGGTTTTGTAGTTTCGCCACAAATTGCACTATGGCGCTTATTTTCCATAAATCAAACCACAACTTTGCGGAGGTTTGGTTTGCACTTCATGCAACATTTGACAACTTCAAAACACTTTGCACGTCCTCCTCCTTTCACGTGCTTAGTCAGGATGAAGTTGGATGAATAACCTCGAAGCCCTGAAACGCTGTTACAGCAGCTACAGTTGGGAGGGACTCCGGTGTGTTTTGCTGCTGGTTGGCTGTGGATGAAACTCTCCCCAGAGCCTCCGTGGCCCCTGATTCAATCAGTCCGTCTCCACGTCCACTGTTTCCTGGCAATGATATATTACGGGGAGCAAGCGGTGGTGTGTGCTGTCACTACGTGGATCAAGTTATGTCACAGCCATTTCACAGCAGCTGCGATTTTATTCAGTGGCCGTTCAGAGACGCTGAGGGGTGAAGACATTATAGTTTGATCTGCTGGCTATGATCCCTTTATCTGAATGTGGACTGAGGAAGGCGAGATGAAGGTCGACTGGATTTTGTAGTGCACACACATGCACATGCACAAGCACACACACACACAGAGGGAGACAAAGAGGGCAGAGGGACTGCAGCTGAGGAGAGGACACAAAAAGTTTATTGTAATATTTTGCGATGAAATGGTCCTAAAGTGATTTACTCGAGCAATTTAATTATAATTACTATGATTATTATAAAATATAATAATTGTGTTCCTGCACTTTTAAAACAAACGCAATAATTTCACAATAAAAGCTGTGTCTTATTAGTCAAATAGAGTAAACTGTGTCTTGGCTGGGGACTATTTTCAGTCTTGGACTTATACACATTTGATATTTACACCACGTGTGTGGGATTGAATCGAAATAAACTCAAGTGCCCAGGTTCATTATAATGAAGAAACATGTCGGCCAGTGCAAAGGTCTGGCTCACTGATGTGTTTTTAATAGTTTTTGGACAACAATGGAGGTCTACCACACAGAGGAATGAGCAATACAAGGCTTTGGTTACACAGACAATGAAGGATTAAAGAATCGATCTTTGATCATGTCAGTCTTGATTAAGAAAATATGTATTGAGTATATTATTAAGCAAAAGGGACGGATGATTAAAGTGAAGTGATTTCTTGCCAGGGCGTCCAGCATCACCATAATCAGGATTTTATCTGATTTTTATTGTATTAATGGGGCTTTTTAACTGTAAAGCTGCTCTTTTGTTGAAGTGCGACATAAATACAATACAGAAACAAATATCATTTTAGGGCCGAATGCAGCATTTGAAATGTGAGAAGAAGCCAAACAAAAATCAGCTCAGCGCTTGCAAACTCGAGCTCAAACGACACCAGAGTGCGACCATAAAGGAGTTGTTACTGACTGAAATCATAAACACAAGCTTTACAAGTGCGAGGCTGGAGTTTGAGCTTCATGTTACGGCTTCAACTAGACACATTTCAATCCCACTTCGACATTGGTCACATTTAAACGTCCGTTGACGTCCACCAACAGGCTGTTCACCATTCAACTTGCCCAGAGAATAACAATTCAATAAGTACAAAAGTAATCCACTAAAAGAACTAAAACACATCACACAAGAATATTTGATTTTTAATTGATGCTAATTTCCACTAGCCTTACACCAAGTGTGTTTTGTGTGTATACTGTGGTCTGTTTGGGCCAATGAGAGTGTTTTCTACATGATAGGATATGGAGATATTCTAATGTGGATCTGATTCAGACCTTAGTGTAAATTTCCATATTATTACCCAAATGTATTCTCCTGGTGGATACTTTATTCAAGGTGACATTGTGTTCTATACATTATGGTTTGACAATATGCTGAATGTGATTATATGGCACTTATTCAACTTGTCATTTCCCACAAGGGTTAAATAAATACTAACTGAATTAAATGTGACTATTCTCCCCTCTCCAAAGGAAAACAAAAGCTGAGACGCTGCTTTGCATATTTCCTGACACCTCTGGACTAACAGATGAGACGTGATTTAAATAAGAGCTTGCTTTCTTCACCTGTCGACCTCCTGTGAATATTATTTATGGCCTAAAACACATCTTTTAATTCCAGATATGTATTTTTTTGTGATAGCCAAGTGTCACTTCCATGACTCAAGGTACTGGCTTGTGCCCATTTTTCAAGACCACAATGAATATTCAAAAGATATGCTTTAGAAAAAAGGTGGGGAAAAAAGAAAAGGGGAGAGTTAACATTAATTAATATTCGTTGCAGTAAAAATGAAAGCTAGACCCGCGCTAATTTCAATAGACAATTAATCATGAGCCTCAGTAATTACACCGGGGAGTTTACAAATGATTTTTTTAAGGGGCCAGAGTAAAGGGAAGGAGATAATCCCCCTTCCCATCACAATCACTGGCTTCTCACCAATCCCTGCAGAAAGAGCAATTAGAGCAAACAGCAGCAGAGCAGTAATTGTGTACCAGGAGAAGATGAAGGCAGAATCTTAATTGCAGAGAATGAAGATCACTTGCTCTCACACCTGATTGTGCTGAGGGAAAAAAAGAATGTGCAGGCCAGAGCAAGTCTGCAGCACCTCCAGGTGCTGGAGTAAAAATAACCTTAACAGGAGCTCCTGCTCTGTGAGCGTGTGGAGCACATGACATGTGGGCATCCACCGTGCCCCATTCTAGGTTCAGCCATACACCGAGGCCGCCACACATTCGCAGTTAAATCTCACAGGGCATGTTACCATTATTTCACACTTCACAAGTTATTTTATTTGGTTCAAATGACTCCTGTCGGCTCCTTTCTTGAGATCTGAGGAAGTGAGAATGGCTTTTGGCGACTTTATAAAGGAACACAAATATAGACTGTTATTTTTCTGCAAAGCATTTCATCCTCCTCTGTATACAACTTTATTCTATCGCTATTAAGTATCAACAAAACAGAGTGCTGTGTCATGCTGTGGACCTTGATGTGATATCTCTCTGCCCTATGGTTTATGTTTAAATCCTTACGTTTTTAGCGAATTAAACTGTTAATAAACCTGCGCCACCATCTAATAAAATCTGTTTGTGATTCAGATGAAAATCCCTCCTTATGTTACGTATTTTAAATACGCAGGGAGCATTTCACATGTGTTTATCGCTTTGAGACTTGACTACTGCACCAATCTGATTTTATGGTTCTTGCATTTGTCATGAAAATACCGCACAGATAATCCCTGGCTTATATTTGTGATCTCTTCAGTTCCTGCTCCACATTCAGACGTCTCAAATGTCCTCAAATCAGTTGCTACTGACTTCAGTTGACAGTCCAAATGTGACTGGGGTTTTTCCATTACTGCACTTGCTCCCCACCTCTCTACAGCTGTGCGACTTTAAAACTGTTTTTATTAATATATTTAGCAGTTATTTACTGATTTATTTTCATTTTAACCCTGTGAGACATTAAACTTTTTGAATATCTGTGTAAAGCACTTTGCTTGTCTGAGGTTTACTGCAAATTTGCTGGTCACTGATCCCAGAGCAAAAAATAACAAAGTGCAGATCTAGGTTACTGTGTGTTTGAGTGTGCTTCTGGTGAATCACAGCGACTCGTGAGGAAAAAAATGAAGTCGGGTCACTCTGAAATGGTGCTGAAATATTGTGCTGTCAGCACATTACCACATCACCTCATGACGTACAGTTGGGGCTCACAGCACAAGGCCCAGCCCTTCACCACAGTGTTGTTATTGGCCACCTTCTCCTTCTGACCTGGGCTACGAATCAGCAGAAGAGGGGGAAGTGTTGGTGCAATTATTTTAACTGCCGTAATTTTGCAAGATTGTCCATAAATACTCTTACACTCCATGTTGTTATTCAGAGCATTCATCATCATCCATCTATATAAACCATTACTAAATGATGCAGCAATTTTCTGGCTCTTTTTAGACGTCAGATTTTATTCGTGAAATCTTGGTAGAAACTGAAATTCCGCAAAACCTAAAATGTCGCCTCTTCTGAGTCCAGAGAGAATTACTGTGTACTTACTGCTCATGGGAGTAATTTGCTTTGCGGTGATTCAAACACAGCTGCACTTACACACAACTACTGCTTTTGAAACAGGTTAAGTTCATTTTCTTATTTAGCACAGTTTCTTTATTATCTGTAACCACTGCAATATACAATTTTCTGTCTTTCTTTCTTTCTTTCTTTCTTTCTTTCTTTCTTTCTTTCTTTCTTTCTTTCTTTCTTTCTTTCTTTCTTTCTTTCTTTCTTTCTTTCTTTGCATGTCATATAATCAGTATTAAGTAGCCTAATGTTAAATAACAATAATCTACTGTCATGGCTGAAAATATATTCCAAATGCAAAGGAGCAAGATAAACAATACTTTTCCACAAGTGACATCTTACATTTTTATTTGGAATCATTTGTAATATTGTTTTTTTTATTAACGGCACTTTCCTACCAAACTGACTACTAATGAGGTACACTACTGAATACATATTTTTTTTAGTGTTTATTTTTTTGAATGGTTAATGCTGATTTCTAAGAAATATTAATAAAAATGTATGAAATTGTTGTCTCAACTTTTTTTTTATAACCAGGTATCAAAGTATCCATTGTAAGAAAGTATTTGTATATTAAACAAACCGTTTTTGGACAATTAAACATAATTTGAAAAACAAGTTGATCAAATACTGTATATATTTTGTTTGTTTTCTCTTAATTGATTAATATAAATCAGATCCCAAAATTGATAATAATTGCAGTTGTAGTCATATATATAATCTTGATATTGAGTTTTTATTTCACACTTATTGAAAAAAAACGTCCAGTCACTAATATATATTAATATACAGTATGTTGAGTTGGCTTGTTGCAATATCTGTAGGCTATAAATGTAAAATGTCTTAGAGTTCCTCACCAATACACCTGACCAAGATGTATCAGTGAAATGACTCTGGAGTTCACATCAGTGCTTTGTCTCACAGATATGATGAGACTGCTGGGAAATGCAGAATTTTAGTGATCTGTTTAGAGAAGTGTGCCCAGTCCAGGAGAGCCTGATAATCGTTAAGAAACAAATTAGATCCACAGTGAATGATCAGTGCCGCCTGTGATCTCAGTTTATTGTGTAAGAAGATACAAGGGCAGGCAAGCTGGAGCCTCGTGCTTTAACCTCAGCTTCCTGTGTAACAGTATAGCATTTCTGTTTAACTTTATAATCAGGGCTTTATTAATGCAATGCTTTTCTTCCGCCTAATAATGAAACAACACAAATAAAATAAATTGTGATCAATGGAGGCGAGCAGAGACAGATGAGGAGTCTGTCACACTGGGGATGATACCAATTTATCTCTTTAATGCATCTCCATGGGGTTCTCTCACTAAAGGATACAGATTACTGAATCCCTTGTCTCAGAGGGAAATGCGTGAGAAGAATCCATATAACATACAGAGATGGAGAGCCTCTCTCTCATCTTGTATCATTCATGCTTCTTGGTCACTCCCTACATCAAATGCGTGAATCCAGAGAACGTGCACACATATTCAGAGGACAGAGGATGTTTTCTTGTGATGGAAACTGCAGTAATGTGCTCTAATTTACATGCTGCACATTTACAAGCATGCATGTCCCTTTTGAAAATTGTTTAGCAAAAATAATCTGTTGTGATGAGGAATACTATGATAATGAAATCAGCATTTCACACTTCATATGTATGACAGTCGTTGTTGTTGTACTGCTTTTTCATTTGTTTTTATTATTGACAAATTATAGATAGATAGATAGAGAGATAGAGAGATAGAGAGATAGAGAGATAGAGAGATAGAGAGATAGAGAGATAGAGATAGAGATAGAGATAGAGATAGAGATAGAGATAGAGATAGAGATAGAGATAGATAGATAGATAGATAGATAGATAGATAGATAGATAGATAGATATTTTTGTTTCATTTTAAAGTCCATGCATATTGTAATTTTTTTTTTAAATTCCCATCTTTTTGAATATTTGGAGTCTGTATAGTTTATATTATGTTATTATGACAAACCGAACCAAACCAAACCATTGGGAATCTGGTAAAGAGATTAAAAAAAAGAAAGAAACGAAGTCTGGAACAACACAGTCAGTAGCTTGGGGTTTTCCACTTCTCCGAATGGATGAGCCATAAACAACCGAAGCTATAAACAACTGGAGCTTTGCAGTAGGGCCAGAGACAGAAATCTAACATGGGCTGGTGAATGAAGAAAAGGAAGGCACACCCCTGCAGTAAATAAGGAATTCCCTGCAGCTCTGCTCACAAACCAGAAGGCAAAAGTCAACCAGGTCACTGTGTTGCGTCACTAACTAAAAAAAAAAAAGAAAAAAAGAAAAAACTAATAGCAGAGAAATATTTGAGGTCAGGCTGTAAAAATACAGTCACAGCGCTCTGCTCCGGGTTATGAAGCAAGCACGATTATGTCTAACGTGGAGGCTTTGATCCTAAAACTCCCTATTACATACGAGTACTCCGGGCAGGATCAGTCATGTGCAGCTACCTAGAGCTAAAACTCCCATCTGCACCGTGTAATAACACTGAAAAATAAGGAAACCACTTTATGTCTTCATATGCATTCATATACATTCATAGGCTTTCTACATTTTCTGAAAGCAATGGCATTTCAGGAGACCCAAGGTCAAATTTAGACTGGGTCATAAATTGTTTTGTTTGATGGCCTACATTTGCCTCAATAGCAGGGGGAAGGCCAAGCCCATAAAAACGTAAAAGATGGGCCGGTTGACTGTGGGCTTGGCTGCCAGCATTGTTGTCCTGGGGACCACGAGATGCTCCCAGTGGAGGCTTCATGGTGAATAAAGACTGTTATGGCCCACCATTGGCACGCACACTGGGCTCATGGAGATTAGTGCTGCCATGGGCTCCGTCAGTGAAGAAGTGTCACAATGGCAAACTCAAAGCTGCAGCCATTGTCAGCCGCTTGTTGCTAACAGAGGGCTGCAGCTTCCTCTGCTGAGTCAAGAAGACTGGAGCTCTTTAACACTCACATGCAACGTAGTACAAGAGCAGTGCAGTTTCTCCTGATGGTGACACATGAACATTGTTCAATAATGACTGTTAATTCTTTGATTGATATCCCTGCTTTACTATCTATTAGTCTTACAATTACACAGCAACTGTTATGTGAAGCTCAGGCCAAACTCAAGAAGAAACAAATATCATGACAGGTTAAAAATGACTCACTCATTCACTAATTTTGTTGATATTACCACCAAGCTCATACATTCCCATACATTCCTCACTGAAAATAGCTCACAAAAATATCATTATCATCATTATTATTATTTAAAAGACTGACCAAATTCCTAAAACAGCACTGTAGGTTTTAACAGAAATGACAAAAATAAAAATGTTCATTAGCTTTGTAATTTAATACTATGTTAAAATTGTTTTGGTCCTGTGATCTGTTGCAATAGTGGTTTGATTCTGACTAGGAAGAGATGTTGTATAAAAGATGATATACAGAGACATATTTACAGTTACTATCTACAAAACCAAGACCAATGGATTATTCTATCTCAATACTTTTAAAGAAACATTTTTATAAAAATAAATAATATATCCATAGGCTATCTTTCTGTCTTTTTTCCCTCACATATGGCCATTTCCTACAACAGCTGCAATCAGGAAATTGTGCATTTGTTGGGAACTATTTTCAGCTGCACATTAATACACACCCAGCACCAGGACCGTGTACTGCATGTGAGTGTCTGTGTGAACATGTCACCCCGAGCAACAGCGGGTTTTTGGACAATGCCAACAGTCAGTGGTGGCACAGAGGATTCATTTATATCAGGCTTTGATACACAGATAATTCTTCATAATGGGGTCAGGTCAGTGCTGGTTTTGGTGGGGAGGTTTTTTTTTTTCATGATACTGGCAGTAAAATGCTGCGTGTTTAAAGACTTTATCGGCCAAAAGCGTCAACAACATTTAAACAAGGCTCCAAAACATTTACGACTATACAGTAATATCCCAATAACCTCTGAGCGTAGCCAAGCTGAGAGGGGCTCGACGAATCACTGTGGTAGGCAGTTTTCAGGGTTTGCTAATAGCACTTGCTGAGTAGATATTAACACGTGAAAAGCAGGTTTATTGGTTTTAGAGAGAGGGGGATTTGGGAATCCCCGTACAGGACCTCCATGTAGGCTTGCCCTGGACAGGCCACACCTCGCTCCTCCAGCCGCCTGCCTGCCTGCCCACCCTGTTCCTCCTCCTCCTCCTCCTCCTCCTCCTCCACTCAGCTACATCTGCTCCTCATTAACACCATTATAATGAGCCGTTGCACCTGAGGTAAATAAAACCCTGGTCTGGCTCTCCCTCTGCTCCCTCACCCTCACATCAGCAGACCCAACACTGGCACTCTGTGTGCAAGCAGAGCTGCCGCTGTTGTCAGAGGGAGCTTGGATGCACCCCCTTGAACCGCCTGAGAGAGAGAGAGAGAGAGAGAGAGAGAGAGAGGGGGGACATTAAATGTGGTCAGTGGAGGAGCTACTGACTACACATAAAACCCCCACAGGTTCTCCATTCACAGCCACGGCCACAAAGCGGATAATGAGCTCCATAAAACTGTCAGGAGGGAAGAATAAATGTGCATCGGATACAGCAACCGTAATTCAGATGTGGCTCTAAGTAGTTGGAAGAATGATAAGAAATGGTTTTCTCTGGCATTGATCAGACACTGTAGAAATATGAACGTGTTGAAACGCCCGGTAAGAGGCAGCAGTACGTCTCTACCTGGGTTGCAGCCGTGTGTGCCTCTGGTGGTCTGGACTCCGGCCAAGTCCAGCTCTCATTAATGTGAAGAGGTTAAACGTTCTTTCAAAAAAAAATCTGGTAGCTTTGAATATTACGTTTTATTTTCCTGTCGCCTTCACGTAGAACAGGAGTGCAATTGTTTCTTTTTGGCAGCCGACTCCCATTCAGTGATGACTGGTGTCTATGCGGCAGCTGTTTCTGTGAAATTACTGTATGTATTCTGTGGGCTGATTAAATATGTTGAAAAATCCAACTGCTCATTCTCACTTTATGGTTCAGTCATTAGTCCTAATATTTGCTTAAATACATTAAGACTTAGATAAATGGCATTTAGAATTGTGAGCAATTTTATTATTCTAACATTACCATAAATATGACATCCAAATCAAAGTCCCTCCTCCAAATCTGATTTAGTTGGATGTGAAGCAGTAGGCAACTTTGAACAAGGCTGTTTTGACAAATGAACATGACATGCAGGGGGAAAATAATTTGACAGGTGACAAATGTTGAGCAGTGATACAATCTGAAAAGCAGGCCACCTGAAATATGACTCAGTCTATTAAAATCATTCATGGAGGATATTGAATAGTTCTTTAAAGACTTCAAATATCTGATAAGATTTATTTTCATTTGATTAAATGTTTTTTATGATGATTACATTTCAGACAAAAGCACGAGACTGCATCGAGTTATTAGTTTGCTGCGTGATGTGTTTGTTTGTGGGGGGAAAACATGAATCTCTGTCTGGAATCACATGGTATTTTTTTTTACATCGGCATCATCAGTAGGTGAATTATCAGTTCAGTGAGTCGCGCCGTCGTCGTTCACGTTCAAACGTTGTGATGAAAAATGCGTGAGATCAAACTTGACATATAATCTCTCCCTGAGCTGAATATAACTCTGACTTACATGGAGCCCCCCCACCACCACTATGTTTGAGTTGGCTCTGCCTTGGAGAAGTTAGGTTTCATTTAATTTATGAATTATAGTGAAACAGATGAGGCTGTTTGAATCATTGCAAAAGCATGTCTTTGTTTCAGTGTCCCAATTAAGCAGAACATGTTTGCTCTGCCAGGCGGGGGAGTTTCCTGCAGCTGCTGTTTGTTCACAGCAGTGAAAAGGATCCAAGTCGACCTGCACACACTTCAGACAGACTGACTATCACTGACTCAATCATCATTGTCCGCCGCAGGTTTGAAACCTTTCATCTACTTGTTTTCTTAAACTCAGGTTATGTTCAGCTTGTCATCATCAACAGCAGCCAGGTTCAATCTTGAATACTTGACTCGACTAAGGGCAATAAAACAATACAAAAATGATCATGTGGAGGAGAAAATTCAAAGCAGAAATACTCCTTTGCACTTCTGTGTGTTTTCAATTTTCATTATCATGTGTTTTAACATTTCATATGAGCACAGTTTTGCATTTTGTTTGGAAAAAAATATTGCCCGTGATTTATGACCACATGTGTCCGGGGCTGAGTTCAGCAGATTTCCTCACTGTGATCCTCAGACTCTGCTCCAACACAAACACTCAGGAAAAGGGTCTGATGTTTTTCATCCTCTGCATTAAGCTGCTGTAAATGCTCCAAAGATGGCTCAAATTCCAAAAGCACATTGTGTATACTAAAAACCGCTATTCGTTAAGTATCCATGTCAAATAAAGTGGACAGCGGCGCAGAAATCTTAAGTGAGTAAGAAAGAAAAGGGCTCTTTACTTGAAATAAGTTGAGATTTACAGTGATGCTGTGGAAGCATGGCTGTAATCATGTTCAGATTGCAACATGAATCTGCAGTTGTTTGCTCGGCTGCGCTGAAGGAGGGAGGACATTTAAAGTAAGTAATAAAAGGAATCCATACAGAACATAAACACCAGACTAACGACCACAAGCTAAATGTACAGTATACACTGCATTTAACCAGCCTGTTCACCCTCATGTGGTGTAGATTTTAAAAAATAAAAAACTAAAATCCTTCCCCACCTGTGATCCAGGTGTTTTTAGTGGTTATGAGACACTGGCTGCCATCATCACTGAACAGGAGAGCAACATTACCTTTACCCAAACTTTTAGCTTTCTGAACTCAGTATGACTCTTGATTCCCTCACTCACAGAGGCAGAAGTCAAACCTGTGTGTATGGCATCCCAAAATGATCGCATGACTTTGATTTACAGTATATTCTTGTGATCTGGAGAAAAGCACACCAGACCAGCAGGAGTTCAGAAAGTCTAAAGTATTTACTGTAAACTTGGTGCCAAGGAGAAAATGGCAAGCATGTGAATCAAATTGATGCCACAGATATCTTGTCTGACCGCGGGTCTCACATGGAAGAAACATTTTAGCACTTCTCCCAAGACTCAGAGGTTGGACGTGAGGGGCACAAAACATGTAAACATTTTGGACTTGCAGCGCTTACACGATGCCAAAGGGACGATGCATTTTTGGGGCACTGACTATTTATATGAAGGGTTAGTGAAGTGTTTTGGGAGAGATATGAGCTTTTGCAAGTGAGCTATGGTGTTGTGCTGAACTGTAAGACTGTTTTGCCAAATGATCTCAGAGTTTTGAGAATGTAATTTCTGTTTCAAGAAATGAGCCGAACCAATGGAGAAAAACTGTAACATGAAATGTGTCCTTCTTTTATCCTTGACTAGATTGGACTCTCCTGATCTATTGAACCCTGGGTACCCTGGCTTGAATGAGAGCAGTGGCTCCATCTGGACACAAACAGTCATAATAGAAGGTAAACAATGTCTGTGAGGGCTGTTATGGCTCTGAACTCTATTGTTTTAGTGAGGTTTAGGAAAACAAGAGAAACTCTGGAGAGAGCATGATGACCAACATGATTTCTCTGTTTTTTTCTCCTTTTTTTTGTCATTCTTGCTCTGCGCTCTCTGCTGTAATTTGGTCTCTGATTATTCAACACAAACTGATCTCACATCACTTCCTGCCTCTCAGCTCTGTTTGTCTAACATCTGGGCTCCTCCCACACTTAAAGAGAGCACCGAGCTTGAAACATGTTGCACATCTGCAGGTTATAGCTCAGGCAGTTTTTACACTTCTCAGCAGTTTAATATAATTCAATTCACCCGAGCATTAATAAAACAATTTACTTATGCAAACCAGGGTTTTTTGAGACACAAAACATGTTTGTGTTTGATGTTTGTTTAGACTTTTGCATCTTTTTATAATGTGGGTAAAAACTCATGAGCAACAATATATTTGATTGGTTACATATGTTCGCTACCTAATTATCTCTAATGCATTGGTTTCTTTTTTTTTCTTTCCTTTTTGCCTTTTCAGAAGCCGGTGATTTACTGTTCATGAATTTATGCAACAAGGGAAAAGCAGCCAGTTCTGGAGGCTATAACTCATAGGCCAAAAGTCGGCCTTATTTACATTGTATACAATACAAACCTGATCCCTCATTTTGTTTTAAGCCTGGTGTGTAAATCTTCATGGGAACACATAAAGCCAGCAATAGTGGACGACCCTGAATTAGTAAGCAACAAGGAACATCTGCAGTATGTATTTCCTGTGCTCCTGCCTCTGTTTGGACATTAGTAATAATACAATGCATATTTGTTACAGTGATTCACCAGATATATAAAGATAAGATATATGACCTTCAATCTCGATTTTGGCTGCGTAAAACATCTGGAACTTGCTACTCGCTGAAGAATAAACCGATGCCGTAGAATCACTTGAGTTTTTATTACTGTTGTCTTGTGTGTATTTCAGCTTCACTGGCCGCGCGTACAGGGTGGGAGTAACAGCGAAGACACTTTCCTGAGGTTAATGAATGAGCTTAAGGTCTTTCGCACCCAAATGTTACTTTTATGGCCGACTTTGGCAGGGAGCCTTTTGTCTCATTAGACCGTGTCTTTATCATTTATGCATTGATGGGAACGCAAGGTTTTGGGGTTAGAGACACTTATTCTCTAAATGGTATTTCACTCATTCAGCCACAGGGCAGGGCTAATGGAATCTGCCGGTCCCGACTGCTGCTCTAAATGGCATCGGAAAAAAACGACAAGCCGCCAAATTCTGCTTGAGATTGTGTGCACTATTTTTTTTTCTTTCTTTCTTGCAGAGGTAATGGATTAAATATGGTATATTTAAAATACCTGATGGGGATCAGTAAACTACATAACAGCTTTCATAGGCCCATAAAAGTATCTTTTGAGTTTGTCTTGCATTTTCTCCTG
The DNA here is from genome assembly GCA_030347415.2 of Decapterus maruadsi. Lineage (NCBI taxonomy): Eukaryota > Metazoa > Chordata > Actinopteri > Carangiformes > Carangidae > Decapterus > Decapterus maruadsi. The sequence goes on along the minus strand of CM064902.1, from coordinate 15,278,273 downwards.
CAATGAATTCTCAGTTTTCCATGAGCTATGAAAGCGAAAGCGCGGATGTGTTACGTATCTCCCATCGATTGGGTGGGCTTATTTAATTCAATTGCTGCATATCCTTACTTGGAGGGGGCAGTGGAAATCGTTTGAGAATCAATGGGCGGAAGCAAGCAAGACAAAAATAATTGACTGTTTTCAAACTCCTGCAAGGCAGCAGAATAACTAACCAAAAACAGCTCCCAGGGATGTCTGAAATTGGTTTTGCAAATCCTTCAGCCACATATCCAAACGAACAAAAATGGTAATATAGAAATCCATTTCAAACTCTACAGCGCACATGAAGTTTATTTTCTGTGTGTTTTTATGTCCTAACACTCGTTCTGATATACAGTGGTATGTTAATGGTCAGTCAGGCCTACCTCAGCTGAAGGAGAGACGGGGTTGTGTGTCTTTTTTTTTTATTTTTTACCTTGGCTGCTTTCGGGGTGTACAAACCAGATGCGGCGAGGTGGAGCTCTCCCCCACAGAGCCGCCTCCCTGGGTGCCTGGAGGTCCACTTCCAATCTATTTGCTGTAATTGCCGTCAGAGTGTACACCTTGGAGTCCTCTAATTCCCTCTTTTATTTCAGCCACCATGAGGGAGACCATCTGTCCTCCTGCCTGCACTTCCCCCACCCTTTGGCGTCAGGTCTCTCTCGCACACACACACAGACACACACACATAAAGACACAGATACAAACACAGCATGGTAAGATTTGGTTTCTGGGGCTTTGATGCACCACACCTTTGTCCACCAAACGTCACATGACCGGCATGAGTGCATGGTTTTTACGAGGTGTTGGTGAGGATGACCAAGGCACTGTCACATAAAAGGAAACACACACAATCTCTCATCCACACTTTAACTGGGCTTCATTCAAGCTGGACTTCTCTCCCTCTCAGATTTAGGTTATATTATTGCTACCTGGTCCATTTCCCGCCTGCCGCCCCCCCTGGGAGAGCAGACTGAGGCTGTTGTTTGCCGTTACCACAGCCCCCGTGTTTTCTCCTGAGGTGGTCACATTTAGTTTGAGCGACTACAGCTTTGTTCCAGACCACTAATGACAGCCAGGTCTCGACCCCGGCGCCAATTGGCAGGACAGGTGCTGTGCAGGTGCAGGCGCACACCGTGGCCTCAGTGTATACATACTGTAGTGTATGTCTGGCTTTTGTCCACAGGTTCTTCTCAATACTTTGCATTTTCTATCTATGAGTTTCACACTTCAAATCCCCTGGAAAACAAATTTATCTCAGCGTTAGCTCCTATTACCTCAATCCAAAACCATTCAGAGGCTGAGCCGCGAACAATGTTCTGCTTAAATAAACAGAAACTAAACAAAACAAAAACAATAACACAACAAAGGGATGCTCGTCGCAGGTCACCCAAACCGGAAAATAACTGACATTTTCTGTATCTCTCTCGCTGCATCCGTGCTCTCTCACTGCGTCTGTGTTTGTGGTTTTCTAGACTGCAGCCACAGTGTCTGGGGCTCGACTGATTTAAATACCATCCCATCTCATTAACATGCACAGATAGAGCTGCGAGGGCCAATTACATTCATCTTGTCATGTGGCTGGGCTTCCAAGTCGTTAATATTTTATGGCAACACGCTCCCCCAGCCGCAGCAGCAACACACCAGTGCTCTTACATTATTCCACAGCTCAGGACACGGGATCAGAAACATCCCCCTGAATACACACTCTCTTCTAGGTCATGACAATATAAGCATGAAAAATGAAGTTGGAAATCCACGTCCACTTTTATGATAACTGATTATCAGTTGACAAAACCTTATAGGAAATAACCACACCACAAGGATTTGAATGTTGTATTTTCACAGTGCATGTGGGAAAACTGATGAGTTGAAACGAGGAGATTTGAGAAATGTGTGTGGGCTCTGATTTCATGAGGGATTACTGTAACTGTAAATATAAAAGCCAGAGTAAAATGTTAAACAATCATTCCATTTTATTAGCCATTGGGATGTGTATATCCCAGCCGTATGACAACATTTCTTTGCATTAGTTCAGTAGAAACGAGTCTGGGCTCAAAGCCGTTTTACTTCCATTTAATACCTCACATTTCTCAAACTCCCTCATAAAGGTCTCTGTTGGATGGCAGAGATATTCTTGTAAATGATGTTTCTGATGGCTGATCTCAGTGGAAAGGTGTAGTTGCAGAGAAACTTATTCTGTAAAGTTTTTGTTTTAAAACAAAAGAGAATTTCTACTAAAAATGTCACAGTGAAATTGTGCCTGAAATTAGGGCTGGACGATTAATCGAATTTTGATCACGATTTCGATTTTGGCTTCTCACGATCATGAAAACACTGTAATCGAAGAAAAACGATTACAGTAATCCGTGTGCAAATTACTGCGCTGTAAACGCACAGTGAACGCACCTGTGTCGCATGCAGCAATAGCAGTGAGTTTGTGGATCAATTGTGGAACGAGCGATTGACAACATGGCAGAAAATATAATATAAATAAAGCGCGCCCGTGTGTGCACTCAGATGAAACTTTCAATGTAGGTACGCGTTACGCACGCGGCGCGCTGCACTGTCGGCGTGCTCGTTTTTTCATGCTCGTTCGCCGCATAGTCTCCAGCTGCATGGATCTGCTTCTACCGCCGGTGCTGTGTCGCCGTTTGAAAGGCGAAGGTGCGAAGGCAGAGGTGGGCACTGGGCAGCACCTCATGAACGCAGCTCAAACGGCACAGTGACGCTTTGATAAACACACCGGATCCGCGCTGGTTCACAATATCCTCCCGTATTTTAGCCGGTCGCTATCAGAGCTTCATTAAAAAAAAAAAAAAAAACACTCGTTGCGGTGCAGAACAGCGGAGTTTCCCACTGCAGCTGATCAGCTGGCATGTGGTCAGGGCGTAGCTACAGACCTGTCACTGTCACAGGTGCATTTCATTCTTATAGGACTTCAACCTCAAAGCTCTCTGTCCTCAGACAGCTCTGACCTGTCCCTGAACATCACACAGGGACAACATGGAGCTCTCTGTGATTGGTTAGGCCTACTGAGTGTTATTGTTTACATAGGTACAGTTAAATACAGTTTATCATCATAGTGGCAGGAAAGATCATTTCATCTGTGTATCAAATATTGTGTTGGTCAAGAATAAGTTAAAACAAAAAAAAAGTTGTGCAATAAAATGTTTAACAGTGATGTGCACTGGATGAAATGCACTGTCCTTCTGATCAAAGATGGCCCATCAGATTTTGTAGCTGCAGTACTGACCCACCCAGAATTAAAGTTCTGCCTAGAAGTAGAATGTGTATGGTATTATAAAAGAGAAACACACTCCTTTCATGTGCTGTGATTTTCATGTCTGGGATTGTAATTGGGATGGATAGATATACTATGTGCCTAGCATTGGCCATGTATCTACTTTCATACAGAAATTCTAGTGTCAAAACACTCCAAAAAGCATCATTTGCATATTAAAATCACAAAAATTTTCTCCCCCTACATTGGTTTGGCTTTTCGGACCTTGTCACCTTTTTTACTCGCCGGAGTTTGCAGGTCTGTGCAATAAACACTTTTTTTTGAAAGTGAATGAATAATCGTGTTTATTAATCGTGATTTCAATATTAATCAAAATAATCGTGATTATTATTTTTTCCATAATCGTCCAGCCCTACCTGAAATGGCAAATTTTCACTGTAAACAATGACTCCTTACATAAGACCGAAAAACTGAACAATCCAGTAAGAACCAGACAGTCATCAATGACCCTAACCCTCTTTTTGGACATTGTTGGACTGTTGCAACATCAGACTTTGACTGAACAGACAAAACTTGATTGTGGGATCAAAACATTGTAACTTCTGTTTTCATAAAATGTACTGAATATCATATTTTGATAATCGAAGCTTTGCAGACATAAAATCGATTTAAATCGAAGCTCTGATATTAATATTTTAAACATATTATGGCCCCTCTCTACAAATTAAAACAGTTCCCAGGTGTCTTAAAGACATGTCTGTGATAAGCTTTGTGGTCAAAATACCCCAAGGATCAAACATCACAGCTCTTTTCATCCTCTCAAAACAGCTCTGTTCAGAACGGCCGGTTTCAGTGCCTGTCCCTTTAAATGCAAATGAACCACTACTTGCCCTGCCCCACCCCTTCTACCGGTCCCAGGTAGGGGTGGTATTATGCAAATTCAGAACCTAGTTACATCACTGGAAGACAACTGAGGGAACAGCTGGTAAAACCACGTGGATTTCAATCCCGCCTGCACCCAAATATATCAGAAAGTGATATTTCTATAATACGTCCCCTTTAATATCAAACATTTTAACCTGAGCAAGCATTGAAGAGATGGGGTGAATGACTGCAGCAGAGAGAAAGAGAAGTCCCTGACAGAGGTTTCCAGAAGTTAGCTGGGTGTTTTCTTTGTTCTGGGATGGAAAACTGAAAGTGCACACTGATTGTACAATCTTTATTTGTTTAGTCAATCTTCTCCTGGTTGGTTTATATTTCTTCTTGGTGTAATTAAAGGAGGCCACAACGAAATCTGCAAGTCACAAATACAAAGAAGAGTGGTAAAGAAATGATCCCACATTTTTCCACATTTCTCTCCTCCTTTTCTCACTTGCAGACACACACAGTGAAACACTTGTGCGCCAACTCTGCTGCAGCATTTCAGTTATATGCCTGATGAACAGAGCCAAATCCAGGCACAATAATCCAGAGAAAAATCTATGAGCAGTCTCCTGTAATTCCTTTAATGACTTCCCTAATGAAAGTGACCAGTCTACAGAAGAGTGGTTACAGCTTTGTGGCCGTGTAGCTACTGTACGGCGAGCGAGGATGGCCCGAGGAGACAAGCTCAACACATTTCTGACTGGTAACAGCAGCCTTCGCCGACTCGCCTCCTGGCTCCGTGGCGATACACACCAAGATTGATGTGTGTTCCTGACAAATAGCCCGGACGGCCATTTATATGGAGAGACGCTGCCTGGCGATGTGAGGGGAAGAGTCACTTAGTAGAACAATTTCCTCACACAGCATGGCCCTCCCGCTTCATCATGCCAGCAGAAATGATATCGCTTTCAAACTATAACATTTTTGTCCCCGATCGTGTCACAGATCCAGTTTGACAACAAAATCAGGGAAGAAGAAAGAGCCGTTCCTTTTAATGTGATGATACATAATCATTTGTAAAGAAGACCAACATGTACTATGTGGCTGAGTCATCACTTAATATACATTTATGAGAAATCTAAGCTGTTTATATATTATGAATATTATTTCCTAAACCAACAACAACAACAAAAAGTCCACCGGCCTCGTCAAGTGTTTTAATCATTCTTCCAAACAAATTAAACATAAAAATGGAAAGTAATAGCGTTTGAAATCTAGAAACAATGAGTCCTGTGGAATTCATCTCATCACCAGCACAAAGGTGTTCGCTTAATTCAGTTTCCATGCGATCATGTGACACCTTGTATATATTGACATTTGGGGGCTGCAATTACACCGTGTGACAGCCTGCAAAAGTACGAATGGTTCAGATTTGTGATAAATAATTGTTCATTAATATTGTGGCTGAATGCTGCAAATTAATTCACACTCCGGTAAACACTGTGGTAAACATTATCTACTGCATTACAGCAAGCTCCTCTTTTCATTTAAATTCTGAGATTATTAAATGTCCATGAGCAAAACAAAGGAAACTAAATGAAGTAGAACCATCATCAGCGACACCAACATTTTCTTAGTGCGTCTTGCACATGAAAAAAAAAAGTTTATGAAGTATTATTCTTATAAAAACCCTTATTTACGCATCTGAATTGTATACTGTGAATACTATCAGAGCACAGTGATTTCTCTCCAGTGACATCATTCTTCAAAACACACTCAGGTACAAACACAAAACACAGAATAAAGAGTAATAACACCAAAATCTTCTGAACATTACTCATGTCTCTTATCTGTTGTGTCGTAGCAGGGCATTCCTCATATCTCATTTCTCAAACAGCCAGAATTACTAAAGCGTGAGGTGTGCACCGCTCCACACTTTGCATATCAACCATCTTCCTGCTGACAAATGTTAGCTTTAATAAAAACCACGGAGCGGAGACGGGACTGGGAGAGAAGCCCACCGGGACACAGGGACTGGAGCTGAGACAATTTACCAGGAAATGAAAAAATAGAATTGTCTGCGGGTAATATCAAAATCATCATAATCATTTGTCAAACCGTGATCTATATCTTCACCACAGCTCAGACTGTGAATCTGTCGCGGCGACAACTCGCTGTTGTTTCACAACTTTTATGCTCTTCTGTTCTGTGTTTTTCCGCTGACACAACTCAGCGTTCATTACGCAGGTCTTTGCATGATCTGCTGCTGCACTTATTACGGCTCGAACCAGAGCCGAGAAGCAACAAGTAACATCTTCTCATCATGATAAATGCAGACTTACTTGGCCCGGTTTGTCTTTATCAAACAAAAAGAAAGAAGCGTGTCGCCTCTGTCTTAAGAAAGGTTGCCATCTAATACACACCCAACTGTTTAGTGTGGTATCCCTTCTGAGCTTAATCAGGAGCTGATTGCAGCATTGGCAGGAGTAGAGGCACTTGGTATGAGGCTAATGACGTGTGTAAGAGCATAAAAACAACTTCAGGATGTGTGAAATGTTCACATGTATTTATTAAGCCCATCTGCGATACGACAACTGTTCTCCAGAAGCAAGCTGCGTCTTTGGGCGGATTTTTTTTCAGAAACTTGTACCTATGTGTACTTATATGTAATGTAAATGACTACTGGGCTGTTGGAGTCATAGCTGGTGTTACCCCATCGCAAAACTGCGAGTTTGAGGGGCTGTGTAGCTCAGTGGGTAGAGAGGCTATAGTCTGCAGCCGCTGCAGCCCCGGATCAAATCCTGACACGAGTGGCCCTTTGCTGCATGTCATTCCCCCTCTTTTTACTTCCCCATTTCCTGTCTCTGTCTACTAGACTATCAATTAAAGGCTATAAAAAACTAAAAAATATATATATACTTGAAAGAAGGGGCTGCGAGTTTGCTTGTTTTGCAGTTTGATTGACACTAAATATGAAGCTACAACAGATAGTTAGCATAGCGCTGTAAAGCCACATATTGTCCTTACATTTCGTTTTATGATCTTGTCCTTGTTATTATATCAAGAAATATAAGAGAAACATGTCAGTCAGCTTTAGGCAGGTTAGTACAGTATGGAATTTGTTGCCTTTAGCCAGAGCCAAGCTAGCGGCTTCCATCTATTAGCTGTCGTTATGCCAGGCTAGCTGCTGCTGGCTGTGGATTTATACTTACTGTACAGACAGTAAGCCAACATATATTTCTAAATGCCTAACCAGTCTAGGTTGCGGAAACAGTCAATCTCCCTGGCAGACAGAATACGTCTGTGAGACCATAAAAATACCTTTGAAGGTACAACCCACTGTGAGATAATAGGTAAAAAAACAAAACATTTAACTTCTCCCACTAAGGTTTAATTAGGAAACGCTACACAGCCAAATCATGAAGAAACGTCTGCAGAGCCGAGGACACAACGGAGGCCCGGCGTTTGGCTAATTATCAAAACAGAGGTCCCACGACACTGGAAAAAGGATGCGTGGATGGGCTCGGCTACAGCTTGGAGTCCTTGACGGTAACTTGCTGACCAAATAGCCCTCAGCCGTACTGTGTAGCCAAGCAGGTTACTTTCCATTTCTGCACCCCAGGTCTCTTTCTTTTAATTGCCATAATGGAATGATGTGCTGAGTGTCTGGTGTGCGAGCCATCTGTGTTCCTGCTGTAGCAACACACCTGCACCACACAGCATCAGAGAGGTAACTCGCACCATTGCAGAAAATAAGTATCGGCAGACTGAGGGGATGCTATGAAAAATTTGAGTTACGAATATCTAGACATGGATTGCTTTCATAAATAAGTGAGCTATTGCTTGAATTTTTTGAGAATGACAAAACATTCTGTCCTCCAAAGCTAAATGTGTCTATTTTCCGTGACGCGCAGACAGTGAGCGGTTTAAAATGTTGCGTATGGAGATGGTGGTGCTTTATGATGTTAATCAACCCAAAAAATAATCAAATGTGGGAGGACGCAAAGTGGGTGAAATTTAATTTCTGTATTAATTACAGCCCGATATCATCAACCTCGGCTCGGCGTCCTGACACCTCCAGAGCACATAGCGAGTCGAGGGAAGACCCCATGATGAGAGAGAAAATACAATTCCCCACAACTCCCTCCTGCTGTTGTCCCTCTCCCACTGAGCTGAGGAGACTGAGGAGCCTATTAGAGGGCGCCATGGCGGCCGGGTCTGAGCTTCAAAAGGGTTTCCGATAAACCGGGGAACAAGGTCGTCTACTTTTGCAACATGCAGCGCACAAATCCTCTCATTAGGTCTCAGCCGGTGTAGGATTTTGCCTCTTATAGGACTGGGAATCAGAATGGAGTTAAAAAAAAAAAAAAGTTCAAGTGCTGCCAATGTATGATGATTTATGGCTTGTTTTAACATATAGAGCAGGTCTGAAACAAAAAATTAACAGTGAGTGGATGCACGCAACGGCGAAATGAAGCAATCCCTCAGCAACACAGGCTTGCTGGCTGTTTTCACTGCAGCCTCACATTCTCCATCCTCCTGTGGCTAGTTATATTGTTGTCTGTGAACTTCAGTAAAATATTCTAAACGGGGCGCATTGTTCCCGCTCATTCTCCGATACGTCTGGCTCAGAGAGGACGATTGTTATGGCTTCGCCTTTAATTGCTCCATCTGTACTGTATCCCCATCGGTGCGTCGACGCCTCTCATAACTTTCCCACGTATGGGAGCCGTGCAGATAAGTTCCATGCTAGACCCTCGGTGCAGCAGCGCACTTCATTAAGGAGTGGAGGAGGACGCCACAGAAGAAGCCTGTGCTTCGGCTGGCACCCACTCACTTGCGTAATCAGACATCCCAGGCAGATGAAGCATGGTGCTGTGTGCTGGAGCCGACTGCTGCATTTGCTTTGAGGATGTTTCCATCACTGGTGTGTCATCTGGAATCTGTTCCTTGATACTTTTGCTCCATTCCCAACCAATTAGCACTTGATGGTCTGTGTGAAGGTGGTTTCCACTCCAGTGCAAGCTAACCTAAATAGTCAATACATCTCAAGCCAACAGATCTTTGACTTTAAAGTGCCAGGAAATTCAAAGAGAGACTCTCTCACGAGCAATAGCATGTGTTACATATAGGCTGGATTTTAAATTGTTTAGTCTCTCAACTTGAAAAATAATGAAATAACCCAGCATACACAGTGTGCATATGCATTTATTTTTTATATTTTGCTTGGTAACAGTTCAACCAGCTTTGAATTTTAAGAATAGATTCATATTTTCTACGTCTTTCTTAAAGCAATACATACTGTACATGCTCATAACTGTTCGTACTGGCCTCGTCCTGCTGATACACTTCCAATACAAGTGATGGAGGCAAAATCCATAGTCTTCGCTCTGTGCAAAAATACAGTCCAAAATTCACCTGAAGGTAATGTGAGTGAGCCAGTGGATATCTTCCATGATTCATGTTTCCCCAGTCAGACAGTGTCTCCATGCTGAACCGTGGGGGAGGCTCCAGGGTAATGAAAAGCCTGTAACTTTGTACAGACTTCTCATAGCCTCATATTACTGTAGCCTCTGATAAACTTAAGTTTCTGCACAGAATAAGTGTGACTGTGGAGTTTGTCCTCCAGCACTTACACTGGAAGTGCATTAAGGAAGAGGGCAGCCGGTCAGCGGCAAGTCAGTGTTTATATGGAGCGAATAAACTGTGAACCCGTCTTTGACAAAAGGTAAACAGACTTAATAACCACATGATACAAACTACAAATTAAGTGTGTGTGTTTAATAATAATATGTTTGGCTTGTTCTTAAATCGTTTGTTGTATATAAGTTATATATAGCCTATACTAAGTGTAAATATTGTTAATAAGAAGAAATTACAAGGCATTTAACATTGAGAAGAATTTTCAGTTGAAGAATTTTTTTTTTTTTTTTTTTTTTTTTACTTTTTTTAATTGATTTTATCATGTAAGAAAGAAAAAGAATAAAATCAAGCCAGGGCTGTTAGTTGCACACACACAACGGACAGACAGAGAAAAAACAAAGAGAAGTCCAAGTGGACAGGAATCTTCTGTATATGGAAAATGAATGGGAGGCTAATGATCTCCCCATTATCGAAATACACACTGAAATCATGTGTTTATGTTCTGCTGATGGGATGTTATTGAATTATTTTAAAACTGACAACAGTATTTAGCACAGAAATTCACCACCAGTCTGGCCTTAGTACATACACATGTCATATTTTGAGGTCCATTATTTCTGTGATATATCGTTGCAAATATTTACTGTAACACACTGAACGAACATCTTGCAGCAGCAAAACGAAAAAAGAAAAAAAAAGGTGCACTGATTACCCTCTGAGGTATTGTGTACTGTAACATCATTTTCTTTGACCAGTGGATGAGCAGGTTTAACGCAGACATCGATGGCTGCTGTGGAAACGGCTTGATTATCACCTCGTTTTGACAGGATGAATGTATTATCAAAGGCAATTAAGGTGTCAGCAGTGTTTGCACGGAGAGATGGATGACGCTTTGATGATCATGATGAAAAGCTATATATTGACCCAGAATGAACTGTCCTCCCGCTTATCTGACAAACATTCACACATCTGTTTGCTCTGCTTGTTTTTATTGTTGAAAAAGTGATTGTGGATTCTTCCTTTTTTTGGTCATTTTTTGGGGGGGAGCAGCTGGGAGAAACTGACAAACATAAGCAACAAGTGATCAGTGTGATGTTGAGTGTGGTTACATCGTCATAATTTGTGAAATATTGCGTTACATCACAACACACGAGAGTAAAAAAACGGCAATGAGGCCTTGGTGGGGGCAGAGGGAAGGACAGAGGGGAAGAAAAAAAGCTTTTTCAACATGCACCCTGATTGGCTGCAGACTTACACACCCATATGTTCTTAAAAAGGGGGGGGGGGGGGGGCGTGGGGGGCATTTCCTTTAGGCTCTCCCCATGTAAGTACAGCATGTCCCCCATGACTTTATTTACAGTCAAAAACTCTTAAGCATGTGCATTAGTGCCAGAGATTTATCACTCAAGCCTGTTTCATTTGAGAGGCGCTGTAACTCTTTGTCTTCTGTGCTCTGTAATAAGTGCAGAAAAATGTACGCTAATGTAGCCGTCAGAGGAGTTTCTATGAAATCGGCTCTAATCTGGACGTCTGCTGATGGCTGGTGTGGCGGGGAAGTGCAGAGTAATGGCATTGGTAATTGGGAAAATAGGTCACTGGGGATATGAGGTGTTTGCAGGTGGAGTTAATGGAGGGATTGCCTTGGTTAAGGGGCGAATATGAATCACGGATAATGCGTTCAAAAAAATACGCACGGCCATGCTGTCACTTCGCTTCTTACAGCCTGGAGTGATAGGTTTACACACCTGACAGATTGAGGTCATGGATTTAAACTAATACTGCTTATATCCTAATGGAAGTTTGCACCGCACTGAAATTTTGGTGTAGGAAATGAGATTAATCCAAGTACCTGGTTGCCGGTAAAACACAATATTTTCTGAGAGGGGGGCCGAGCGTTTGTTGTTGGCCCTGTGCGCATATTTTGCTTAATTATTATTTCCACAGGAAATCCCTGTATCCAACTACATCCCCCCACCAAAAAACACACTGACACAGAAGCACACACACACACACACACACACACACACACACATACAATATTGAATGCAGCTGCATCTCCCAGAGGGGAAAGGGTAATTTGTCCAGCTCAGAAATAAGGGTCTCTACATTTCTCTCAGCAGGATGATGAAAAACATGAAACCGTGCTGCTAATGAAAAGAACACTCAGGATGTGTATTATTATTCCATCAGTCTCACCTAGTGAGCCCTGGCCCAGGTCCACGCCAGAGGAAGGGCCACCGCTTTTCCACCCTCTCCTTTCAGAGTGATCTCGTGGTAGGCTGCCACTCGCAGATTTCCTCTTCATTCATTCCACAGGAATTTGGCTGCCATTTCCTGAGCAGAGGAGAAGGTTTGACTAGCTTCGTGCAGGGCCAAGCTGGTATTTATCTAACCACACACTGGGCTTGATTCATGTGAAACAAGCACGCCCTGTAAACAGTCTCATTACTGAACTCCAACACTTCATTACTCAACAGGCCGAGTCACTGGCTGGAGAGGGGAGCTCTAAGATGGTGTAAAGCGCGGTTTGAGCGCATTCGCCCCAAATGCATCCACACGGGGACTGATGGATTTATCTCTGAGGTAACGCGATCTCAACACACGACTCATGTGGCCATCCAGGCTGAGTAATCTCTGAGAGAACAAAAGTTAAAAGTGGCTGCTGCATGACTCAGCCTCGATGCTGACAGCGGGATTTTACACAGTACAACACGTTGCTTTGGTCCTATAGCATACTGACACATGTTGGCAAAGGACGACACCGAATGAGGAGCGAAGATTTAATCCTTACCACAGGGTGCTGGGTGTCTAATGAGGGTCTTGGTCAGCTCAGACCTGAAGCACTTACACCAGCACATTGTAACCTCGACAAATCCGCCCCTGCAGCAATGCTAACCTTGTATCCTCATTAGCTTTCAGCTAGCACCGTCTACATGACAATTTGCCATACAACAAATCAATGAAATGCAATCTAATACCTGATTTGATTTAATTGTGACAGAAAACAGACATATTCATTGCTTCTTAAACGCATTACGTTTATCACGGCGGGTATCACAAATTATTTCCTAATATCCTCTGTCATCTAATCTCTTGCATTTACACAACAGGAATCTAGCAGGGAATCATTGCCCCTCTAAATCTATTTGTCGCGCCACTCAAACTCACAGTTCTGCTCACGGTGGGTCACCTGTAATTTGTAATGTTAAATAAAGGGCAATTCATTTCCTGCGGGGTTGAGCAGTAACCCCGACTAATACTGAATCAGCCATAGACTCAAATTCATTAGACGCAAGGTGCCCGGCTGTTTCTGTCGTACGCAGCCATGAATATTACAGCGGGGCCGAGAAGTTGTGGCAGTCCACACGGCGGTTACAGCAGAACTCTTAGGACACTGTTAATAAAGGGCAGAAACGTGGATCTGTGATGATCAGCAGAGTCTGGCTGTAATGTTATTATTTATTATTGATTATATCTATCACCATGGTCACTCCCACTGAAATCCACAGATGTATACTTGGCGCTGTGCTGTGACAGAAGAACATTGTATATTGAGGTGAATGGATTAATGAAAAAAGGAGGGCAAGAAGCTTTTAAAGCGTGAAGAATGATGCTGTGAGAGATGGGTCATAAAAGCAAAAAGTCTGTTAACGCCAGCTCCCTTTTATAAGGCCTTTTAAGGACCCACCAAGATTACTGGATTCTGAATATTTATCACTTAATACACTGAGTTACTAAAACAGAAGGTGATACATTCATTTGACTTTAAAGCTCTTTACCGACAACTCCTGGCAATCATTCTCGGCTAAATCCCTCGCACGGAATAAAAAAACACCAGCTGAGTCTCCTCACATACGCGGTACAGTGAAGTGTATCTGAGCAGAGCTTCTGGAGCATCTTGTGAGCAATGAGTGTCCGGTAGGATCTGGCCATAGTGCAAGCCCCGCTGCAGAGCGGAGACTGTGTTGCTGTCTGGATGTATTCACCTGAGCCAAACAAATGGTTGTGTCAAGCTATCTCTGTACATATACCCCTCCAGTCCAGAAAGCTCCATTTTTCAGCTGGAAGCCGCTGGCAAACGACTACAGGGGGAGGTGTGTGACCCTGATGACTTCAGTGGCACTGCAACCAACTGTGAGACAGAAATTGATTTTGAAAAACACAGACCATGTGCTCGGGAACTGTGGGGTGGTTCCCATGGGCGCTCTGATCTGATAAAGGAGTTTAAAACGTCGCTATCCCAAATAAGAAAATATCTCAGATTCAAACTATTGACTCCATAAAGATCCTGACTTTTTGATTGGCTTAGATGAACCCTGAGATGAACTTTGATTGAAGATGATTTGAAGCAAAGCAAATTAAACTGGTCTCAGAAAACATAGTATGAATATTTGCTCTTTTAAAATAATAAATTCAAAAAGCAACTCCAAGTACTTCTGATGTGAAACTTGTTAAACTCAGACAGACATTGACCCTTCACTTCAGCGGGCTTAGAGGGTGAACCTTGTAAACGCTTGAGGCCGTACGGCAACACTTGCATCTGCCAAGGCAAACTAGAGTGTTGCCTGTGTTAATGTAGCATAGAAATGATTATGACAGGCTTCATCAGTCCTTCTGATCTCTGAGAAAGGCGGCATTTAGCGCAGAGTGTGTAGGCTATAGCGGTTTGTAAAAAAAAAGAAAAAAGAAATACTGCCGTGTCTCCAGATTTCTATTTGCAGCTGGGATCACAGAGCTGTTTTCTGCGCCGTGTTTACAGCTCTGGTTCTGCCAAGACCAGGGGAACAAGCGGAGGGATTGACACCGAAGTGGTCATGCGGTTATCAGATCAACCGGGAGTGAACTGGAAGCGCGTGTGTGTGGGGGGGGACATCATATGGAAAGATGACGAGGTTAATGTGTCACTTTATGGAGAAAAATGTGACAACTGACCGAGAACGGCTAAAAATATGTGAAGAAAATATCTAGCGTTTTACATCTAGGAAGACATGTGACTCATGTTTATGTTAATTAGCCTGCAGAAGAGAAAAAGGGTGGAGAGCCTCAGTCCAGATCAGGTTCCATCTGTGGTGTTTCCAGTGTGATGGCTCTGTGCCCCGCCAGCAGAGGGAGCAGTTTTCTGCAGAGCCTCAGCTTCATTGTCATGTCCAGCCTCCTGTCTGGGCCCTGCTGTTCGGCCTCCTTGACAGCCCTAAATCACATAAATAGACTGAGAGAGAAGCATCTGCATTCCACAAAAGCTGTACGGTCCTGCTGCGGTCTTGTTGAACGTTTTGTGGCACGCATGAAAGCAGAGGGAGCCAGGTTAGAACCAATGTAGACGCACAGTTTGTGGTAATTTGTAGAAAAAGAAGAATCTGTATGATGTGAATATTCTTATACCGGTATTCATGTTCTCTGCAAGTTTGTATTCTGCATTTTTTTTTTTAAAATAAATTATAATTTGAACTACAGCAATTAAAATGCACTGTAAAAGATACTGTGTATTAACACAATACAAAGACAAAAGGGTTAGTTCTTCTCTCTGCTGACATATGACACTGCAGCAGTATGTGCTCTCTCTGTAGAGGAGACTGCTCAGTCCATCCACAAGGTGGTGCTCTAAGAGGAGATTTGACTGTGTTGACATCAGGCTGAGAGGAGGGAATTGTAGATATGTATTTATTGTGCTCTTACTACATTGTAATGCATGCTGCATGCAACCTGATACGTCTCTGATTAGACCCGCTTGAGCCTGCGTTAAATTTTATAACCTGCTTGTTTATTTGTTTATCAGCGCAGCCTCCTTCCTGCCTGCGAGAGTCTCCATGGCAAGAAGAACAAAGGCAAGACGAGCAGCAAGCCCTGCTATGGATTCATGTTTGTCTGCTCAACGACAACATTTACAGCCTCCAGAAAGGACAGGATACGCAGAGCACAGGGAGAAACAGTGAAACCGGGCTGGAATGGTGGCGGTGAACAATGCAGGAGGGCATTTGCCAGGTTTTATGGTCTGGGATCCTGCTCCCAACCCCCCACCACCAGGTCCCTCTTCCTTCCTGCGATGTACTGTAGTTTACACATGAGCCACTATGAACCACATTTTCTGAGAGAAGCGAGGCAGAACAATGAGGCTGTGCAGAGAAGAGGTGCCAGCGTAAAGCGCCGACTAACACTTGACATGTGGACGTGATGTCCTCCCGTATTAATCACTTTCACCTTTAGCTGTAATTCGAGCCTGACATCCCACTGAGTGAGGGGCGAACGAGATATTTATGTAATCATAATGCTGATACGGAATTAGTGCATCTAAATCTCCTGTTCACGTTTAAAACACTGTAGATAATGTACATCCATTACACAAATCAAATCAAATAACCTATGCTTCATTATATACTGTATTTTCTTCTAATGTTGCATAATAGAACATTATAAAAACAAGTGTGAAAATAAACCTGTTTTCTAACCCACAACATGGATGTAACAGGTTGTATTAATTGATTAATTAATTAAAGTATTGATACAGTATGTCCTGTAGAGTTCAGTCTCAGTTTGTTGGGAAAGTTGATGTTGGAATATTGTGAATTGAAAAAGGTTTCTTCTCAGTTTAAAAACTTAAAAACTGAATATCTTTAAAGTGCATGTAACAAGAGGAAGTCTGTGAGCCTAGAGCAGGGGAGTTCAGAGAGTCCAATCCGGCCTGTGGGATGAATTTGCCAAGTGCGAAAATTACAGACAGAAGAGGCATAATGTTGTTGAAATTGCACATATTTTTCCTCATTTCATCTCAATTTCAGGTTGTTCATAATGTTTCATAAAAGGATAGTTTACTTTAAACATCTCAATAATGTACTTGTACTTTTTTGCACTAAAACAAAAGAGAAAAATTTAGAGTTATTAATAGGTTCATAATATGTATCATGTTATTATTTTACTGGTCCAGCCCACTTCAGATCAAACTGCACTGCATGTGGCCCCTGAACTAAAATGAGTTTGACACCTCTGGCCTAGAGAATGATGAAAATGCAACATATTAGTATGTGCTTGATATATTTGGCATACTTGATGTGAATGTCCCTCCCTTCCACAGCCAAAGAAAATTGCATTGTTACAGACTTGGCCCTGTGAGTTAATGATGACAGCAGCAGCTTTGATTTTCACCAGTGCTCACAGACTGAGAAAACCAAGGTTGACCATGGTTCTTCATCCCCATCAGCACACGCACACACACACACACACGTTGACGGGCCGTGGAGGAACCTGTTTCTGACAGTGCCTTAACAGCTGGAACTGTGGTCATCCATCAGCACCGGGTTTGATAATAGGGCCGGCTCCCTGGTGGGTCATTGACACAGATGACAAACCTGTCTGAGGGAGTTATAGAGCTGCCAATCCCTCCACTTCGTGGCACTTACTCTGCTGACATTCACCCAATCACAGGCCGAGGGCTAAATTGAAAAACCCACTTCCACTAAAGTCTAAATACTGTCTGTGCTGATGGCATTTTCTAATACAGCTATAATTCAAAAATGACACTGCCGTTTTTTGGTTTTGGAAAACGCCTTCCTACCTGCAGACGAGAGCTTTAACGTGACCTGTTGAGCGGTTTTGCGTGAGGCTGCGAGTCTGTAACTCCTGCACTTTAACACTCCACGTCACTGCAGAGAATGCTGTGCGACTTCCCGCAACAGAAAACAATACACAGCCACACAGGCATTTACAACTCCAACTATATGACTGCAATAAAAGGCACGGCAAATGAGCCATTCTGGGAGCCCCAAGCCAGATGTTGAGTGAGTGGTGTGCGTAATAAGGCTTAATGAAGGGTTGGAGTTACAAAAGTGTCCAGGGAATGAGAGCGAATAAACACAACACATAAACAAGTCCTAAAAATTACACTTGCCAATCTGAAACATGTTGCTTGCGGACTTGATGGGCACTTCGTGGTCAGTTTTTCTCAATATGCAACAGTCAACTTTTGTGTTATTTTCTAATGTGTGAGGAGAAAAAGAGTATCCTGGTGTAAGCACACATTGTTCCCTGGCTCGCTGTGAGCTCTGCGTAGGGTCTACTGAGGATCACCATGTTTTCAAGGTGACATTATCAACAATGAAAGGAGGCTTCCTGCACTGGGAGCCTCTCTGGTTTACAACTTCCTTCTTGTGGCGACAATCCTTCCAAAATATGTGTCAGGTTGTTGAACAAGAGCGATGATGTCCCGCACAAGTGGAAAAGGCTGCAACTCCCCCGGACGGAGCAGCAGGCCGTTTTATGCAATACCCAAATGAAACCGAAGCGCGCGCGTGTGCTGACTCGATTTAAAACCAGCAGCTCCGCTCTCCCTGCGTTGCGCACGTTTCCACCTCACACGCCACAGTCGGGGCAAACGAACTGTTAATTGTTATCCTTGGCTCTCGGAGGACGATAATGCTGCAAAACTGTTTTTCCTGCAAACCTCTTACAAGGCATGAGGGGAGGTCGCCGCCTCCTTCACGCCGAGATAACGCATCCTTATCGGCGCAGGCGTTGAAATGAAGTGTTTGATATTTGTGCGCTGTAGAAAGGAGGTGACACTAAATCAAGACTGGGGTGAAAGTTGGAGCAGCGACTTATTCTTTAGCGCTGTTTCATTGAATGCACTAATGATGGCGGCTCTGACAGCTGAGGAAGTGAAGAAGCAGCACACGGTGCCAGAGAGTTGCAGGACTTTTGATGCAGTATTTCTATCATATCAAGTGGGGCTGAGGGTGTTAGGGGCTCAAAGAGGGGGCAATGCAACAGAGTCTAATGTAACTTCAGATTTGCCCTCGACATCCATTTTCATCCTCACACATTGCGCGCTGGCTGAGCTGCCTCGCACAACGTGATGGTGAAAGGACGCTGTTGTTCCTGTGAGCTCATAACAAGACAAGACAAATTAAGGAAAGGTTAAGAGACACTGGTTGTGGCGCAGAGGTCCACTCACTTAAAGTGATGCATTGCAAAATTGCTTTCCTATTGGGCAGAACATTTATTTTGTGTGACGGGTGTAGGCTTACTGTGTCAGCAAACAGGCTGGGGCTCTGTGTGTAGGTGTTACCTGTGTTTCCAAGTGGGGTTTTTTTGCCCCTTCTTCTCTCACTGGAAGTTTTAATGGTTTGTTTTGTTGCAGACTTGTGAAATGTCTCCATACATTTCATGGGCACAGTTTTCAATTTCAAGTCTATCTAAGCCTTAAATGCATACTGTGTTACACCACGTCTAATTCAGTCATTTGACTCAGTTGAGCCCTGAAGTTATTTTCTTTTTTTTTAGGGAATGCAGGTACTGTAGCAGGTAATGTGTTTTCTTGTTTTGCCTCATTGGTATCACAAATATACTATGAATTAATGCACAAACAAGTTTATTTTACTGTCACAGCAACATGGTGGAGTGATAACAGTGTGACAGCTTCACCACAGAGCAGCACATTCACTCTGATGATGAGGTAAGACAATGAAAAGGAGGTGTGATTTATTTATTATTCATGATACAGTGTGTTAGGATTCAGGAACAGAAGCAAACTATGACAGTGTCAGGTCAGAGGTCATGAGCTTGACCACTAAATAGTGATCAACTCTAATGACAATGGTTGCCAGTGCCAGTATTCTTATCATATATCCACACGTATGATAAGGAAGTACAAGGTCTATGGAAATACTTTGGGAAACACTCATGCAGATACGGGTTTACTTAAAGATAGTAATGCTTAGTTTTGATTGATTGAAACTGATTTAACTGTAGGTTTGTTATTAAGGTTGAACTGGGCCGCATTACATCATATGGTGTTTTGCCATATAAGTGTTTTGCCCACCTCATTTATAAACATAAGTAGGTAGAATATTAAAAACAGATTCCAATAAGTTTGACTGACACAACCTTAGTAATAACCATGTAGTTAAACTAACATCATCTCTGATAGCCTCACCCAAAACTGGGCATTACTATCTTTGTGAAGGTGGATTTTTTTAAATAATAAAGTTTTTGTTTTCATTAGATTTTACAGATGTTCCTAACCAAGTGGTGACTGAGTGAGTGTACTATGTATTACATTGGCATTGGCTCAGTCCAGAATAGTTCGCTCCAGTTCTGAAAAAAACAAATGAATGCGTTATGTGTTTTAAAAGGCACTTGGCTCGTTGGAACGAGTGATATTCATACTTAAGGTTTATGCCGTGTGTGTAACAGCCACGCCGTGACAAAGTGCTGCAGACTGAACAGCCTCTGTTCCAGTGATCCCATGCAAATGTGGCCGGTGAAGCGTCTGGGTGTGAAGTGACCAATGCTGTGCCAGCGAGATAAGCCAGAGCTGAAAGTCAGACCTCTCCGGGTTGGCCAGGTCAAGACATCCGAGTCAGACACACAGCAAATGCCACACTGTCTGTCTCATGTTACCACTGTCAGCGAGGGGGCCGAGGAGCTTTTCACCAACACCAGCGCCAATTTCTCAGGGGCTCCGCGCACGCACGCACGCACGCACGCACGCACACACACGAAGGAACAGCGTGCAGGAAGTACCTCATCACCGCACTGTTTCTATTTCCCAGAGCTGAAGCCAAGAGCTGCAACAACCACAATGTTTTTCCCTCCTAAATGAACTCATAGATGATAGTGAATAAAATATCATTCTTTGTGTGTGTGTGTATGTGTGTGTCTGTCTTACACACGCACACACAGGCAGACATTGTTAGAAAACCACACACGCTCTGTGTAAAAACATTTCACAGCGAAATAGAGCTTGTTTGATCACCGTTATGTTGAAATTAGACAGTATGGAGTCTTGTCTGCTGCTGAGTTTCTTCTTCACTTACACATGTGTATTGAAGTTATATAACAAACCGTAAAACAGATAAATCAAACAGCTGTACGACTGTGTCTGTGTAAGCCGCCCTCTTTCCCCAACATAAACCACAGTATGTCACCAATGCGTAGGGTCAGAGCTGAAAGGCCTGCCAGGGTTTTTAGTAGCCTTGTAAATATTAAAGTCCGCTTGTAAAGTTTCATAAAGTGCTGAAATCTCTAACAGCTAATTTCTTTTACTGTCGGTCTGTAGAAAATTATAAAGCCGTTGATGTGAAATCCTGTGCAGATTGACAAGCCATCTTATTACATGTTCAGAAGAGTTGTAACTGTAGGCTGTGGTTCGTGCAGTGGCTGCCTGGTGCCTGCTGGTGTGTTGGCGGAGGTGGGGGGGTTTGTGTGTGTGTGTGTGTGTGTATGTGTGTGGACTCTGACACTGTGTGTTACCACTAGAGGGCAAAGCAGCTCCAAAAATCTCTTGTGACTCATGCCACCCGCACTCGTTTTGTGACTGCTGTGCTGAGATATTAGACGTGAAAAAAAAACAGACAAGACAATGTTGGGCAGATCGCTCATTCACCAGGATGTAAATGATTAATTACAACATGTAATAAAATAACTCATAAATCCTAAATAAAATGAAAATTTGTCACTGGAACAAGCCAGGACATTTTCATCGATGATTTGTTCAAGTTACAACTGTATGATGGCTCATTTTTTATTCCAAAGTTGAATACACCTGCCTTGTAGCAGATTCTGCTGCTGCGTGGGTTGAAGAGCACCTTTTAAACTTTTAACTTCTCAATCTTTGCCTCAGTTGTTGCGCAGTTAAAGTTGAATGTTGTGCATCTATAAATGAGACAACATATATATCCTTAGACACAGGAGGTGCTGAGATGTATTGTATTAAGTGCTTCCTGTAATGGAGGGCTGTGGCGTGGCTGTGGTATGGTGCTGCTGGATTCGCTGGTCTGCAGCTGCTCCTCTGTGTAATGTGCTGCTCCCCTCGGCTGCGCTGTGCTCCACAGAGACCCGCTCTGCTCCTGTGAGTCTGGGCCTCAGGCCCCACAGCCACCTGGGCCACAGGGAGAAGGAATGCGCTGACTTAATGATGTACCGTAAATCAGAGGAGCCACACAGAGATCCCAGTGCTGCCATTGGACAAGCGCTGTGCTTCGGAAAAAGCCCTGCCCACTCTGGACTCGAGCCTCGTACAAAAGGCATGTGGAAACACAGTATGTGGATCCACTTAGAGCCAGTTTGCACCGGGACACGCTCTCCACTGCTCTGCTCTCGGTTGTTCCACCTCCCCAGTCACCTCTGCAGAGGTCGAGGAGGTCTCGGCGAGGCAAGACAGAGAGCAGGAGGGTTGAAACTGAGTGCGAGGAGCTCTACCCCCTCAAGGCTGATGGGAAACTAGATGGGGGCATGAAGGGGCTGAGCACTGAGGCAGACTACCATAAGTGATTGCAGCTGCTGCTGAGGCCTTGAAGTTGGCTACAATAACATCCAGCCAAGTCAGGCAGATGACAAGGTGTGAGGGAGCCTGTTTGTTTTAATCCCACTGTAGGTGTCAATTCAAGACTGAGACACTGTGAGTAAACACGACAAACAGAGAGGTGTGATCCAGAGATTAAAGATAACTGTGGGTCTGCCACTTTATTCTAGTTTATCTTTCATTCAAGTGATAATTATAGTAATAATCTGAATGAGTTTGTGTTCTAAAAAGGAGGATGTTTTTGGTGCTACATCAGATTTTGTATAACAACTAGGGGAGTCTCTCCAGTTTATTGTGCAGCATTACACTTATTCTGAAATCTACATTTTTCTCTTAGATTTCATAAACTCCATAGATGATGCATCTGGCTGGGAGATATTTCATGTCTCTCCTGTTCCTTCCTCTCAGGCAGCTATATTCACTATTAAGTCCAACTGAATGGAGGTGTTCACGGCGCCGTAGCTGCAGAAGCAGAGAGGTTGGTGGTGGAAGACGCTTCATTTTTCTCCCCAGGACTAACTTCTCCATGCAGTGTGGGACAGGACTAATGACAGTCATGTTAATGATGTTGACACTCCCACCAGCGCCAGCCAGCGTACAGTAATGAGGGGAAGTAAATAGCAGGTAGCTGACAACATGGCTGCTTCCGCTGCCACACAACTAATGATCCTTTTCACACCCCCTGAACATACTTTGTAAAGATGACAGCACACAGTTTAGGAGGGTAAATCCTGCCTTTCTTACACCTTCACTCTTCCTGACATTGGAGTACACCTCTGTTAAAACATGATACACCATCACATCTACATCTGTATTGTCCTCGTGGATGCCAGAGATCTGAAAAAAGGAAGAAAACTGATCTCACGAACTGATCCGCAGCTTTGCAAAGGGCTTATCTTTCACTTGGGATTATCTCTGTTTATCCTCCAAAGCCCAGTGAGCGGAGCATGGCAATAAAACTGCAAGGTTAGGGATATTATTACCAAGTTAAAGATCAATGATTTTATAGGGGGGACTACCCATGTAATTATCAATGGGTTTTGTATGAAAATCTGTGACAACATTTTTATGCATATTATTCATATCTGCTGCTCAGCATGTCCTTGGACTCGATAGCATCGTACATCTGTATTTTGTATCAGAAACGTTCCTGAAGAACATGTACGGTGAGATATCAGCATGCTGAGTGGAAGAAATTTAACAAAGCCAAAGTAACCTGATACTGTGGACAAAAAAAGAAAGAGAGAGAAGGGGGGAAAGAAAAATGAGTAGTGTAAGTCCTTTGGTTTACCTGCTGTGCTCATCTCATATGTGAGGGTATGTGTCTGCGTGACCCCGCTCTGAACCCCAAAGTGAAAAATTCATTCACCTCAGGAGCGTCTGTACAGCTTGTGAAGATTGATGCATGTGGCAGAACACATGAGTAATGATGTCAACAGCCATCTCGGCAGTGGCGGCCATTATTATCATCTCTAGCATGAAATGACACGGGGCCTAATCTGATCCCTAAACAAACTATTGCGGCGATCCCGGAGCCCCTCCGCCATGCTCCGGACTCACATCAAATCATTTACGTGCAGAAATCAGTTGGTCTGTGAGACCCCTCGGTATTAATGGTTTCCGCGGACGAAAATGATCTCCATGTTACAGCGGCATATCTCATGTACAGGACATGGTGGATGTTCTGCCTAGCAGCATGTGATACCTCATGTGATGAGCATCAACCCCATTTGCCAATGGTCGTGCCTGAAGCCACAGAGCATAGTAAAATGCATGAATCTGTCCCAGCAGCTGAGGCCCTGAACGCCTCACCGTGACACTTACAATAAGCAGGCATCATTGATCACTGTGCGAAAACACAATAGACCTCATTTTTTAAAAATGTGTGTGGATAAGTCAAGATTTTAGTCCTTCCACGATACATAATATAAATCATTTAATCTGATAATTTGTTTTAATCACTAGAGGATGTTGCCCCTGTATGTTTCCAGCTCAGAAGTCCTGACATGAACTAATGGCCAAACACTGTCAGACCTGAAATGTTTTCTCAATCTCATGCTCGCATCGTGACCAGGTTTTGTTTGGTTGGGCTGTGTATGTGTGTATGTGTTTGTGTCTGACTGTGACAGACAGGCAGACTTGCAGGGGCGGTGGTGGTGAGATGGGGCAAGGAGGTGGGGGGGGAGTTTCCATCAACACAGTGTCTGCACAGCCACAAGGACTCTCTGACCCTCCTGTGAACTTTCAGGGGGGTTGCAGAGGCCACCAGAGAGGGCAGAGGTCGCCACTCATGCTCATCACAAACAATGCGCTGCTTTGCCCACAGCACAGAGAGAAGCCAGTCAACACAGCCAGAGTGTAATTATGCTAAAAATGCATTTTCATGATATTTTCTCTCCCATCCTTTGGGTATTCATGCATTTTTTTCCCTCTGCGCTTCGTTTTGTGCTGCTTCCTCAAAGATAAACTTATTTACAGTACGTGTCATGCAGGATTTGAAATAAGATATTTTCAGTTTTTCAGTGTATGTAAATTCTCTCTTACAGTAATCATGTTTACATTACATCAGCATGCACTATAGATACCTACTTCAACTTCACAATAAGTGAGTTTAACTGCATTAGATTTGATTACATACAACTTTACTGTTGTTGCAGACAGTATGTTTCAGGACTTTAGCATCTAACCGCATATTGCAAGTAAAGTGCAGTAAATGTACAGGATGAACAATGAACATATAGGAGGGGATATCACTGGAATACAGTATACACAACATACAGATGCAAAGTACTGTAAAAACAAGTGCAATATGCATAATATAGGTTTTATAATATAAGTAATACTTAGCTTTGTATGCCATTCTCCTGAGATCTGATTTAATTTGACTACATAATTTACACTAGTTCCTTTTTGACATGTTGAATAATCCAATCAACAATGTTTAGTGAACAGGTTGAGTGACTAAGAGCTTCAAAAACTTTTGTTTATTGTGTATGCACATGTGGGTGATTATAATGGTAGAAAAAAAAAATTCTCAAAAGAGACATCATGAGCGATCTCAATCCATCACATGTATGAGCATACCTTGCATCCTTGAGGAACTATCACTGCGACAATAAATCACTGCATGGTCATGTAAATGTTAAAAGAGAATGTGCCAAACATAGTTTGTGCTGGTGGGTGGTAAATTATTATGTCAGCATCAAGCTTTGCTGAGAGGGGAGCGTAGTGTGTCCATTTTGCCCTTGTAGCAACATGTGCACCTGCTCTGCAGTCGCCGGCACTGAAATGTGAGGGATCTGGAGCTGCAAAAGCCGAGGTGGGAGACGCGCATCGGGCTCGACGCCTCATCTGCGGGCCGTGCCGAGAAGTGGGATGACAATGAAGAGACAGAAGGACGCCAAAGGGATGTGTCTGTTGCAGAACGATAGGAGTGACTAGCTCAGCTCAGCGCGGCCCAGTCGTATGCACCCCTCCCTGTGTCCCCCTGAGGCCCTGCGAAATGCTGAGCAGCAGGAAAGCAGCACACCAGAACAGACAGGCCCAGTGGTGCACTCCTCTCCACAACAACACAACAACATGCCCCGCCATCGCAGTCGTTCTCGACATATGTGCATGCAAGCATCTGCACGTAGAAGCACATATAAACAAATATACAATCCCACGATTCATAGTGTTTAGCTGTAAATCAACTCAGCTCCGTTTCATAAAAAGAAACTGAAACCCACTACGATGCTTCCGCTCATTTGTGGTTGTTTTCACTGTACTGCTGCAATCTGCATTGAGACAGTCTGAACACATTTTCCATCATGTGTATAAAGCAGCTCGGGGTGTATTCCTCCACTAAACCACTAGGTGGTAAAGCTCCCCACATTAGAAGGCTGCTGATGTATGCAGCAGGTCTAACTGCAACTAACCCCAGTCCCCCGGACCAGACCTCCCTCTGCTCTGTTATCCAGCCGTCTAAATGAAGCAGTCCACCTCCGCTTGATTATCATGATGTAAGGCTCTCTTAATTGGATCCTCCACAGAGTATGGACTTGTTATTGTAATGCGTTATCTATTCTCTAGATTTCTCCTGCAGCATCTGGGAGATGTTGTCATTCCAATGATAAACACCATTTTCACTTGAGCCTTTATTACTAGACACCGTGTGTGAGAAATGGAGATAAATGAGCGCGAATCCCTGAGCTCTGATATGCGACTATAAGCTTTCACCTCCTCTATACCCCAGCACTCTGCCAGCGGCCTAGCCTCCACATGGGAGCTGCACCAGCTAACAAATGACCAGCAGGATTACACACTTTGAGGAGGAGGGAAAATTGTTTTGTAAGCACACGTTGAGGAAACGCTCTTCAAGAAAAATACATCTGCTGTTTGACTGTTTGGCCTCCCTAATCCTTATCTAAACCACGGATAGATTGCTCACTGAAACTACCTCCATCCACGAGCAGCATATTTCTTTACTCATGCATTATGATGTGGCCGTGCGCCCACTGCTCTGGGCTCTTTGACATGTGCATGAAAGAGGATATTCATCTTGAAGTCCGGTAATATGATGAACTGATGCTCCCCCTTGCTTTTTCGGAGCAACATTTTTGAGTGGACATTGATGCAGTGGAGGAGATATGAGGAAACAGTGAAACATAAAGGGACCCTATGTGACCTTCAGCGTGAGTGATTGTATTTGAATAAGCTTCCCATCTGTTTTGGCAAGGCTGGAATGTCAGAATAACATTCGCTAATGTCCTGGTGCGACTCCTGACCCAGTGCCCTCCTGACTCAAAAACTCTCACGTGGATGTATGACAGCGACGCGCCGGAGGGAACCACCTTGCCGCATGCAGAAATGACTGTCCACTGCCACGATGAAAATAATCTTTTCACATCGCGAGTCATATCGGAATCTAATAAGAGCAGCAATTTTTGGCCCACCTTAACCTGGTGGTGAACTCTATAGTTAATACGCAGCGGTTATTATTTTACCATCAATCAAGAGCGAGGCAGACAGGGTGCTCTCTCACCTCACAGCGCTGCCTTGCAATCTAATTGTGCCCGAGCTTCATCAGTTTCCAGAACAATCAATTGCTCCTCCAGCAAGATGCAGGCAGCCATGCGCTGGACCACTACACCGCCTTTAATATGAGCTCCGCAGTCCAGGCCTCCTGACCAGAGAGCCAGGAGGCAGCTTTGTTGGCCTGACGGGGGCCCTGGCTCCGAACCTGTGTTCCATCACCGCGTTTTTTGCGGTATCTCTCCTGACAGGTCGAGTCTCTCCGTGAAGCTTTGAAAATCAAGATGTGGCGAGAATGTGATGAGACCCTTGAGGAAGTGGCTGAACTTTTGAACCGGCGTGCGCGGGGACGGTCAGGGCTACACAGACAATATTAAGTGGCCTACTGCCTCGGAGCTGTCACTAATGGGGTAAACATTGACATATGAGTGCGGCCTCAAACGACCATTCATCTGAGCAACTTCGCTAACCTTGAGAGGAAGCAACATCCTCCTGTCTGTGACAATTCAAAACAAATAGAGAATAGATTATTTTCATAAACACATCTCCAAGAGGAATCACGCTTGACTAAGATGCATGGGCCCTGAAACTGCATAGTGTGTTTCCACTGCCAAGCCCCACAGTAAGAGTTATAAGTGTATTATGATATTGTATTTATTATAGTACAATAAGTGCACACCTGTCTAATATGAAACTCATTTGTTTTTCAATAATAAACTCTTCCCTCTCGTTTTTTTTATGGATGTGCTTGTCAAGAAAAAAGGTTTATATTCATTTATTTTGCTAATTCATGCAAGAACCTCACTATAATGACATGACATGAGATGTAATGAAGTAACCCCGTGATGTGTATCAGAACCCTAAAATGTTGCCTTCGGGTTTTCGGGCTCACACAGTGTGGTAAACTTATTTGTTATACGTGTGTCATTGCTGAAGATGAAGACATATGGCTCTTTTAAAGCCGCTAACAATACCAATCAATAATCATGAATGTCTCAGTATTGTCATATTTCATAAATCAGCTCCATTGTTTTGGGATGACAGTGATCATTCTCTACAGAGTCGCAGCATGAATGCCTGCAAATAATCTTTATCTTTATCACAGTCATGTGAACTGACCACACTCACATCCATTATTTTTTGCGAGGCCCCCGATACGTCCTGCGATGCTGGTTTTCAAAGATTTAAGGACTTCCAGACTTCAGATGTGAATGCAGACAATAATAAACCCTCGCTACATGTGACAGAAACCGTAAAGAGACTCAATGAGATTACGACACGTTTGAGATTTACATGCATGTTAGGAACATTTTCAACCCATTTTCTCCATTTAGGTTGCACCTTGTGGTCCTTAACACTAATCCAACATCCTATAAGTGATTTTTTTTTATTATTCAGGCTACTTAGAGCAACTTGTCTGCATGTCTAGGAGTTACTATTTAGCAGCAGATTTATGTTTAAGAGCACAGCGGGATAACCTGCTTGGCAAACTGCGCTGGTTCCCGGCCAAAGCTATCTGTAACACAGTTTGAATCAAGAGGAG
This sequence comes from Decapterus maruadsi, assembly GCA_030347415.2. Lineage (NCBI taxonomy): Eukaryota > Metazoa > Chordata > Actinopteri > Carangiformes > Carangidae > Decapterus > Decapterus maruadsi. Next base: position 15,249,653 of record CM064902.1, on the reverse strand, counting down.
GAGTAGGCTGAGCGGGAAAAACAAGCCAGAGATATTGTCACAAAGCCTGGATATTTTTTTCTTTTTTTTTGTACTTAATGAAGGAAATGCTCACATGAACACAAACTCGCCACTGTGCCGCATGAATGCCGGGGCTTCCTCTCAAATACAGTAGGTGATGATGGACGCCAGTAAAATGAATAGGGCTGTCTCTCACACACACACAGCACCTCACGGACACATTCATACACCAAAAATAACAGGCTCTTCCTCGTGCTGCTACACAAAGCACAATTGAGAGTGATGTGTGCTGCAGTCAGGCAAAGGTTGAAGTACGTGGGAAAAAGCACAGGCGCATAACCGCCAAGAGGCATGCAGCGGGGAGAACTATCTGTCACTGGACTTTTGCAGGGCTCTGACAGAGCAGCTAAAAATGACAATCTAATAGCTGAGATGACATTTTGTTTAAAAACGTGGTGACAGAATGATCCCATGTCTCTGTAACTGTAGCTGCTGCCGGGCCAGGAGTCGGCCATTATTCTCTACTTAGCCACTGTCTGTCTTGGTGGTCACCGTGAGTGCTGCTCGTAATGGGCTATGATGAGTTTGTATGACTTATGATAGGATCTCCCATGTCAGCCCATGTCATGCAAATATTTATGTCAAGTAGGAGCACTTAAGTATGCGAGAACATGCTCTGATAGATGTGAATTCCCCCGTTGGCCCTGCAGTGATAGAACGTTTCGGAGGCAGTGGCCTACTTCCTCTCCCCCGCTCCCCAGGCCCGGCCACCAGCACCGTGCCAGGGCACTGCCCCCTCTTCCTCTGAGAGATCCTGTGATTGAGAGCGTTGAGCGTGGTGTTTACTTTGGCTGCGCCTCAGAGACAGGCAGATGGAAGGAGGGAGAGAGTCAGAGCAGGACAGAGACTTTTTTGGGGTAGAAAGAGACAGATAGAAAGACAACAAGAGGAAGAGAGGAGCGAGCAGACAGCACCAATCTCAACATCTCATTTCTCAACAGGCACCAATCACTGTCCTCCGATGTGCTTATTTATGCCTCGGCAGCGTCTCTGGCGAATCCTCTCTCAAAGCAGCAGGCGAGTGGTCAAAAAAACATTTGCAGACATAATACGATATAATGTTGGTTTGTGGGATTGCGCGAGTCGGCTCTGTTTATTCACTCTTGTAAGCAGCATTTACAGGGAGTAATTTGAAGTGTGAGAGCTGATAAATACTAGTTGTGTCCCCCCATTGTGAGGGAGCGGTCTAAGTGGTGAACTCTCTCTTTCATCCTCTTCCATTGCCTGTGGCTTTCTCAAGCGTCAACATTCTTCCACTTATCTTTATAGCCATTAGCGCTGTCAGCCTCCCTGCATCTCTGCTCAGGCTCACTGTGAAGCCCCTCGCTGGAAAAAAAATTCCATGAATATCTGTTGACAAGCGGGGATGCCGTAAAACATAAGTCGCAAACAAATTGAGTTATTTGTGTTTCTCGAGGAGTAAACAATGACGGACACGAGGATCTGGAGAGGGGAGGAGCGCAGCGGCCGTTGGTTACACCCCGGGCTCGACCCTCTGGCAAACACACGCGCGCACACACGCACACACAAACAAACAGTAGTGCAGCCTGAGCTGAGTGTAAAGTGGCTTCTCAGTGAGTCACTGAGGGCTGTTTGGAGGTGACGGAGTCGGCGGGGTTCGACACTGTGATGATAAACATGATGACTGGCTCTGCATGTGCTTTGCTGAGGGTTTTACAAATATCACTGCCATCTACACATGGACTGACTTCCCAGTTGTTAGCATACTAAGCTAAAGCTAAAGCAGTCTCATACACAGCAAAAACTCTAAATCTTTCCAAGAATATTTGTCTCATTTCTAGTCAAAACAAATCTCTTTCCACTTAAAATAAGACTCATCACCTAAAAATTAACTTGTTTTTAGATCATTTTCACTTGTTTCAAACACATTTTCACTTGAAATAAGTAGAAAAATCTGCCAATGGAGCAACTTTTTTGTGCTTGTAATAAGAAAGAAAAACTTGCTCCATTGGCAGATTTTTCTACTTATTTCAAGTGGAAATTTGTTTGAAACAAGTGAAAATGATCTGAAAACAAGTTAATTTTTAGGGGATGAGTCTTATTTTAAGTGGAAAGAGTTTAGTTTTGACTAGAAATGAGACATTTTGACAAGAAATAAGACAAATATTCTTGGAAAGATTTTGATTTTTTGCAGTGTAGTTGGCTGGGACCAGGCACATCCACGACAGATACTGTATGTGGTTTTTAAATTACCATCTATAAGCGACATCCTTCTTGTTTTATTCAGTTGTGGTATTTTATGTTATTTATGTTATTATGAGATTATGATTCACAACACAAATATATACTCAGTTGCCATTTCATCAGACAGACCTACCAAAATATAATTAAGTCTAATATCACTGCCCTGTCATAAATCCTACCTTCATATGCCTTCAAATGTTGAGAATGTATGTAATGTAATGTATATATCTAAATAAAGATCTATAAAGATCAACAAAATATTATCAAATACCTAGCTCCCATATTGAGCTTGGTATATATCAATGGGGAATATTAGAAACACCTCGCAATATAATAAACCAGAAATCAGAAGCAGAATGCAAGCTGCTATATTGAGTCAATTTCAACTTCCAGACTTGCTCCAGCCTCCAGCCCTCAGTGAAGTATTAAAGTACCTCAAGCATCCTATAGGGGGAGCTTGACATCACTGCTCTGTGTCAGGAGGACACGCACACACACACACACACAGAGAGTAGACCACACACTGGTGGAATGTGCAATCCTGTCGTCAGCTTGTAATTACAAACTTCAACAAGCAAATCCAACCAGAAAGTTTAAAAATAGAGAGAGGAGGAAAAAAAAGTTTTTCATTTTAAAAACCGATGTGATGTCTTTCACACCTTTGCACTGTTTTGGCGTGAAGTGGCCTTTAATTTAACACCAAGTTGTGAAGATTACAATCCGTTTAGGTCCAATTAGAATGAAGAGGGAAACACATCCTAAACATCACCTTCGTAACCCGGCTGCCTTCAGCTATTGTTGATCTACTGGCCTAATCCCTACGAGTGTGATAGAATTTGGGACAGACAACATGAGGATTTGGCTAATCCCCCATTAAGGACCTCTGTAATCCTCTTGAAAGTCCTTGCATACACAGCAGGTTAAACGCTGCAGTAACAGCAAAGGTCAAAGGGATTAACCTCGCAGAAACTGAGCTGATAGTGTTTCCAACAACAACAGAAAAAGAAAAAAGTGTGTACACTAGCACAAAAGATATTTCTTGGCTCTGCTGCACGGAAAACGCCATAAAATTCAAAAACGCTCATTAATATAATTCCACCGCATATTGCACACAAGTTTTGTCTCTCATATAGTGTTGAATTATGCACAGAATCATAGAGATAAATGGCACTGCTCCTAAATTAGATTTTCCATAATACATTAAAAGAAGACTATCATAACAAAACATAATGCAAACATTGATACACTTTATTTAGGCATAATCACATTTTAATGTTTCTTTTTTTTCTGTTTAATGAGCAAGTTTTTTTTTCTGCTCTCATAATCTTCTATCATTGCGTAATCATATTATTGTGGCTATTATTATTTTTTAATTCCTGCGGTAGAATTCCCCGTGTGGTGGTAAAGGTCCCTGTGAATTCCTGTGTGGATGGAAACTGTATATGCTCCATATGCTCTGTGGCTACTGATGTCAAGGCAGAGTGATTAGGTGGAAGTGGAGTTTATGTAAGCAATGGTAAGCGCAAATCAGCCCCAGATCTCCCCACAAGATGCTCAAGCTCACTGAGCTCGCAGCACTTCACACAGAGCATTGAGATATGTGATATTAAGTAGACGGCCATAAAACCTTGTCTGGACCCATGTGGTTGACTACAAGTAATAGGGAACAGTCAAATATATATTCAAGTTTTCAATGAAAGCCTGTTGAAAGTGTAATGATGTTAAAGTGCTGTCAGGGGAGTCCCAGTCCGATGTTTTATAGGCTGTTTATTTTATTGGAGGACTAGCCATGAATCTAGGTAGCCTTCAGTGATATTGCCACAGTGAGGTTGAACCCCTCAGTCTGCATGAGAGATTTTATTAGCAAAGCATTTGTTTCTTCATACTAAAAGCACCCGGGACTATGTCTCTCCAGTTCAATGGTGAAAATAACAAACAGATGTGTGAGTTTTTATTGTGTTCCTGGAATTGTATTATTGCGTTTTATTCAAGTAAAAAGCAAAATTTTTAGTTCTGTAGCAAAAACATATAGACATCTACTTTTATTTGTATTAACTGCAAAGCTGTCTATGATGAGGAAATGAGTAAAATAAAATGAACACAGTAAACACTTGCTGTATGTATAATTAATTTTTTACAGAATAACTGCACTGAAGTTCAGAAGAACCTGAGTTAATGTCATTGCCAACATGGATTTCTGCTTGTGTGCAAAGCTGTGTGATTGTTTACGAACGTTTCAAAACCCCGGGGATGAAATAATCACTTTTTCCCACAAAGCACAGAGCGCATGCACTTCCATAGCTGTAGATGGGATGTTGGGCAATTTCTGTTTCATTTTCTCAGCTCACTAACTGTTGGCTACACTGCAATATGTGATAACTACACCAGTAATATTTGGTCTATGGGACTAAATCCATTACAATAAGCATTTGCATAATACAGTAGTGTTGTACAACAAATGAGGAATATGTAATGGTCCAATCTGTGTGGGACAGAATGAACGCTGCAAGTAAATATGTAATGATTTCCACATGGCTGCACATCTGACGGGGAGGAACAAAAGCCCTCACTGTGTCTTACCAATGACCCCCGTTCGTACAGTCGCCAGTGTGGTCAGCAGCACTAAACCTATCAATGACCTCACCGGTGCTATTGGCAGAGAGCGCCGTAAATCGAGAAAGCATCAGGTGTGCATCATACAAAGACGACGGGATCCTTGGCAGATGAGTGCGGCGACACGTAATCGGCGGAGTAAATACTTAGTAGCTGTTTGTGCAAACTGACAGGCCGGGGTGACTGATGTGGTTGCAAGAGAGCGGGCTGAATGGATGGCACAGATCAGCCCCCGATGAGGTCAGAAAGCAAAAGCTCGGGCTGCGTTTGGCCCAGCTGATCTCCAATTAAGCAGGGGCCTTGACATCACACACCAGAGCAGACCATGTGAGCCACCTCTGGATCACTCGCCAAGACATGTCACACACACCCTCTTAGCTTTCACCACTAGCCCATTATGGAAAGAACGCGCACACGCACGCACACAGAGGAGCAGCGCAGAAGAAATGGCTGCACCTAATTTGGTCTTTATATTCAGGCAAAGCCACGTCGGAGGCACCGTGGTCATCGGCTCTGATGTTAGGTACATGATCTGGTTTCTAGTGCAGGTGTGAGGCGGACCCTGTGGGGAGGGAGACCCTCTAAAGTCTTGACTATCACATTTCTGGCCCCCAAAAAACGGAGCCCCCATTCAATATATCTATGACTATTATCTATCAATTAATACATGTCTCCATTGTAGGGGTCCGCTGCCCTGCTAGCGGCCTGACCAGGCAGTGAACTCTTGCATTCCTAAAAAACACGGTCATCCAGCCTCTGTAATTTGTCATGTTAGAAGTTGACAGTAAAAGGTCATCCACTCCCATCGCTGGAGGCAAGAAAAAGCACAAGGATGAAAGTGTACGTTCAGACGATGGCTGTTGCTGGGCTCTCCCTATTTGTATAAGACCGGGAAGACACGCACACACACAGCTTTATCTAATCTAGGCCACCTATCTGTCTTATACTTGCCTGACTACCTGAAAGCAGAAGCACCGGCGGCTCCATTAAAAAGCACTCTGGCTCTTAATAAGCCACCTATTACATGCCTTAAACTTACCTGTCTAATAAAGCAATGTTTGTGCATGGGACTGAATGTATAATGCATAGAGCACAAGGCCTCCCTGTGCTATAAGTCAAGGAAAAAAAAACTTATTTACTACTGTTTTCACGATTTAATCTAATATCTGCACATTCTGGGAAAGATATATTTACAAGATGTGGGCTGAAATATCGCCCCTCTGAGAGCAGTTTGTGTGGAAGAAGAGAATATGTCACACAGCTCACAGTATTCATACTTCACTGTAGAAGATATCAAGACATATTGTCAAGCAAACGCCACCTTCCAACATGTGTATATTTTATGTTGTGGTATAGTTGCACATTCAGTTTCGAAGCCGACAAGCTATCCATTAAATTGGGCCACCTCTGACTCCGCTCCAAAGAGAGGGCAGGTCTGCCAACAGCTCATCCATCATGCACAATATCAATCGATTTCCAAACATAAACAGAGCATCTTTGATATAAGGGACAGCTGGATCAGAGGGGGCACGGCAAAGGAAATGCACTTATAGGCATCACGGGTGAATAGTCCAGCTCCTGTCTGCTGCCCCCTCTCCCCGAGAGTGGCATGATTTATCTGGGTCGCTCGCTTCCTGCAATTATTTTACTTCCAAACAGAACACCATCAGAGCCTATAGCGCCATGACACTGTGGGTTAACTCTAATGACTCCTCCGGTTTATCTAGAGTCCAGTCTGGACAACTGTTAACCCCTCTGCTTAGTGCGTTCGGTCAAGAACTGGACTTAGAGAAGTATTTGTACTTTACTGGATTATTTTCATTGTGTGTCACTTTATATTTCTACTGAACTATGCAAAGATATTCAGCTTCATTACAAAAGAAAACGCAAAAAGTGACCACATGACATTAACATGATTGCTATACAGTGGCCTCTGCACAGCTATAACATGCTGCTTACATGTTAATGTACGGATAGCAGCAATCAAATGATGTTAATTATGTCTTTTATCCACTACTTTCGATACTAAAACTAGAATTTACTGTTGATATTTTACTTGTAGAGGACTGTGCATGGAGTGAATGCTCTGTTGTCAGTTTATTAGCAACACCCAGATAAAACTAATGTAGTCTAATTTAATCAGCGTTGTAATAAATCCTTCCATCACGAAGGTTTCATCGCTCTGTTTTTGATGAAACTGTGATAAGGGGGTGTTCAGTCAGCTGTATGATGATTTTAGGGGACGTAGTTTGCGGTGCTCTGTCTGCTCCCGCCGCTGATCAACTCATTATCTTGACTGCAGTGCACCCATAAAAACAGCACACCTATGCAAAACAAAGCTAATGGCACGGAGGTTAAAAAGGGCGTGTGTTTCCGACACTGTGAAGGAAGGAAATAGAGTATGAGGCATTATGTATGTATGAGGGGGGGACGAGCGGGCGCGTGTGCGACGTAAGCGCTCGGGAGCTGTGGCTGACCATGTTAACAAGATGGGAGTCTCGAGTCACGGCGGTAATGAGGGGGACGATGTGGAGAAACGGACAGGTCTGTGGGCAGCTTTTGACACGATTACCAAAACATGCCGATAACCCTCAATTCACATGGGCAGCAGAAAAGGACAAACCTAATTTCTCACTGCTGGAGTATTAATTGACATGTGAGCAAAAGCATTCACTAGAGGCGCTTGTATTTATAACAATATTTTCATTGTCAGCGTCCGTAGCTCCACATCGCACTTCGGCCACACACACTGCAGCCCAACAACCAATGCACACATATCTTTCAATTATGAAATGTTAATGTTTTATTAATTATTCATTGATAATCCTCTTGAACATGATATGGAGCAATTCCGTTCAGCTACATTGAAATATTATCAATTATCGCGTTTTAATTTTTACCCTAGTGGCTCCCCTATCTCCACTTACATTACCCTCCTCTGCTCTTGCATGCAGCATTAGAGAGGCGTCATTAGTGAGGACCAGTGGGAAGGCTGCCCGCACTGGAGCAAATGGAAGTCGTAAAGCAGCACTACTCATCGCATGGACATTACACATTGACCCTCCCAATCCCTCAGCCTCTGCAATTGGCTGACAGTGTGCACCAATGACACGGTAAACCACAGGCTTTTCAAACTCAATTTAGTCCGGCATTAATTATTCCTTTAAGTATTCTATGTCCCCGTTAATATTGAAATTCATAAATGTATAAGGTTATGGGCGAGCATGTTGTGGTACACTTACCAATGTGATGATACAATTCCCATTTGATGGTAGCTACCTAATTAAGACTAGCGAGCTGTGTACTGCAAGACTCATATATCTTTGTTATACCAGACAAATGCTCCCCTTGGTTTACGACCAGAGCAAGTTCAGAGTTTTTTGTTGACTGAAACTTCCATTAACTTTCATTTAAAATTCACTTGCTGCCGTATAAGGAACTACAATACCGCCATGTCCATCTATATCTCAATACGCCGGACAAAAATGAATTACCTGTGGTGCTAAATTGAATTTGTTGCAGCGCAGCCTCAAATCCTCAGAAATGTTTGGTGCCTTTAAGTGGATTAAAAATCTCTCCATGATGTAAAAATATTCAATACAACTGGTTGCTCGGTTTCAGCAAAAACAATGCACTGCTGGTGCACTCTGCTTCTGTCATCTGAGGTGAGAAGGGTTCAGATTGTCTGCCTGGGGGCGCCGCTGATCATTTGAACCCTTGGCCTTTGGTCCTGGGTTCAGAGGTGCAGACTCTGCATCTCAGACACGACACAGCCTTGCCCTGTATGCAAAAGAGCTCATGATGACACAGGCATGATTTCATTTACTGCTATACCTGCAGAACAATTAAAAATGCAAGCCGAGTATAGGTTTAGAGGCTAGATCCGAGCCACTGAGGAGGATACGCAACATGCAGTGAGAATGAGTCACAGCACATACCAGTGTCTGCAGAGCTGCTGTTATTTATAGCATAATACGGCTGGTTCCTTTTACATGGGACATTTTTAGACTGGTTGAACTTGATGACACGGAGGGCTGGGACATCCCAAGATGATCTCAGTTTGGAAGAAAACTTCCACCAAGTCTAACAGGCCAGAGAGAATAAACTGAAGTGTCCTCAGTGGACAGGGATTAGCGTTACATTAAAAAAAATCTGATGAAATGCAACTTGCAAGTCTGTTTTACCTACATAGTTCAAAGACTGAGCTTGGAAGCATGTGATACAAAATGTGATTATTGGAGGACATGCTTACTGAAAATAATATTTGCTTTGGTTAATCTTGCAAATAGAATTGAATCTAAATCCATTCCTTTTATAGAAATCTGTTTTCCACGACAGTATAACAACACTTTAAAGCGGGTCGATCTAGACACAAACTGACGTAAGATAAGTACTTTGTTTAGGTTTGGAAAACATCCTGATTTCCGTTGGAATCATAATTCATTAAAGTTAATGAGCAGTCGTGGTCGAGGTCAGGAGAAACCAGCGTTAAAGCAGAAGTAAGTGATATATTTGTGTTAATATAAGTCTTAAATAGTTATATCTTCCGACAGCAATCACTTACATAGAGTGTTTGGACCAAAACACGGGTCTGTCAGTCACTCTGCTCTGCTCTGAGCCGAGGAGAAAACATTTATCGTATCCTACAGTTTTTATCCAATGAGGAGAGAGAACGGCATGCAGGGCTGTGTGTGCAGCCAAGGAACGCCGTGAATGTGGCGACGTAGGGACGAGGACTGTTATGGTGCGTTCAAGGAAACTCGTATTTTTCCGACCGTGAAGTGGTACCAGTTCGATCTGGTACGAGTTCACCGGTCGGAAGTTACGAGTGGCTGTTATAGTGACTTTCACCGGTAAAACAGGTCGGAAAAACACGAGTGGGTTACCTGGAACGCTACAAAGTCGTAAGTTGTGACTTGAAGCTGTAATTTACGATTTCAAAAGCCTGCCTGGAACGCAGCATTAGCGAAAACGACCGGACCACTTACTTCTTCTTTAAGTACTTGCAGCAGAAAAGAGGAAATTAACAGCGGCTTCCCATGGTTGTGTTGTTCCATGCAGCCATCCACCACACCACACTTTCCTTGTATAACTGAGTGCATTGCTATGAACGCCCTGCAGAAAAAAATGGAAAGAGATGGTCATTATTTCCATATTTAATCCATTCATCGCATCTCGCCTCGATCTGTGACGACAGGCTTTTCACCGCACCTTCAGGCATTGTCATTCGCTCCAGCTATAGACTCCTCAGTCTTCCGATGTAGTCGGACAACACATTATATGAACCAGTCGGTTTAAAATGCACTTAAACTCTAATCTAAATAAACACATTTTTTAAAACCACTGTTTCAATCATCATTTCAAATGCATGATTCTACTGTATAGTTGCATCTTTTAGCAATACTGTATTTTACCTCTAGTATGTGGAGCAGGGAATGATTCGAGTAAGGTACAAAAGAATAAGTTGAATCCCTTTCCCTTCTGTACAGTCTGCAGGGATCCCATTCTGCAATAATGGTGTGGGGCTTGTGACATTCAGTGCTGATAGAGGACATCATTTCACAGGAGACCTCACAGAGCAGCTAGACCAGGAAGAATGTGGCCAGATGGAACTGGGCTGAATTGTCAACATTTCCCTGTTGACTAGCCAGCTAAGCAAGTTGTGAAACGCAGGCTGATTTTTACATTCAGGAGGCAACAGACATGCGACACGTACACACACACAAACAACGGACACACCCACACATGCACGCGCTTCCCCCCCAAAAAAGCACAAAAAAACCAAAACTAAAGTGAGTATACAGAGCCTCCTGAGTGCCTCGTCTGAGAGGGAGAGGACAAAGGTGAGGACTGGCTGTAATAAAGCCGTATGCCCGCTGTTAAGAAATGAAATGTAAAGCCATCACTGTGATCCATCTTCATTAAACAATTTCCCCTCTCCCTTGCTTGCGAGGGTATCAGTTTCAAGGGGTCAGGTGCTATTTCTCCTCCTCTTGGGTGTCGGCATGTGTTTAAATATACTGTAGAGCGCAGCACCGGTGCAGCGCAGTGAAGCAGAGGAATGGGAGGCCATTGGTCCCGTGCCGATTGGCTGCCATTCAAGGTTACTCTTGGAGGGTTTCCCATCACCCCCCTCTAAGTGATACATTGCAATCTGACAAATGCAAACTGTGACATTTAGGAAAGCACTGGGAGAATAACTACTGTTGTGTTGTTAATATGGGCTCCTCACTGCCAAACTAAATTGTTGGGCAGTCAGCTCTACTAGCCTGATGTCCATTACACAGCCGGATCATTTCATAATTGAACTGCATGCACTTTTCTCTCTTTTTGTTTTTTCTCTCTCGATACACTGGCCTCCAAATTGTTAATTGTTTTTTGACAGGGGAATTGCACGCTGGAGAAATGTCAGCTAGTGCGTTATAGACGTACTGGGAAGCACAGTGAAGCATTAAAAGATTATAAAATTGTAACACTGTGCAGATACTGTGCATCACAGTTACTCCATATCAGATCCTACCAAAAAAAAACTGGCTTCAACATCTGTGGAGGCAACAGACTGTTTCTTTTTTTTTGGTTGCAAGGTTCATAGTCTGCTTATCATTCAGGGAGCGTGTGGTGAATGTGAAAACTACATTAATTAGGCACATCTAAGCAGAGCATAAAGATTAAAGTACTTTCTTTCATAGGTAAACAAAAGTGTGCGTGTGCAAAGATCAGATGTTGTTTTGACAACGTAATTACATGATTTATGCTTTTTTTTTTTCTCTTTTTTTTTGTGCTCCAAGTCAGGGATGGCCTCTGTTTTGTTTTGTTCTTTTGCTGATTCACAGGGAAAGTACAGCAGGACAGATCAGATGTATTGCCTTTTTCTCAAAGTCATGTTTGTCTAAATAAGAACTCCGTGATCAATCTTCAGTCTTTCAGTTAAGTTTATTGTCGTGACTGGCTCCTCGTCGTTTTGAGTAATCGCTAGGCATTTTCAGATAGCTGATTACCTCCTCACTGCGGGGCAAATCTGTTATAATTTGAGCAAGCAGGTGCCATCTCACCGCCTTGTGCAGCCAAAATAAACATGGAAGATAAGACCTGTACATTCCTTAAAGCCTCAGTGTAATGCTGCATGCGAAGATTTGTCAGAACATAAAAAATGGCAGCAAAATCATATTGCATTATGCCGAAGAAGTTACAGAGAGCAGGAGAGGGAACTGGAGAGGACTCGCGGGAGAAATTCCTCTCTTTCTGTTCCCAAATGCACTGGGCTGTTGCCTATATGGTTTTGCAAGGCGTACATTAATTATACCGCACACAGGAATCGCTTCACTGCCATTGTCACCGAATTACCGCTTTTTTCGCTATACAGATCGGCTTCCTCTTCTTTAATGTGCTATTTAATGCAGTTTCTTCTAATCCAGTTCATAGATAGAGGTGAATGGAAATGGTGCTATGTGTGTTTTATGCAAATTGCGAGACAAGGTGATTAATTTATAATGGGTTTCAGTGCAATTGAAGGCAGCGGGAACTGATCAAGGGCAAGGACATTATAGAATGGTACAGGCTGCATAGGGGTGGCTCTGCTTGTTCTGCACTGTGCCACAGCATGACAGTATCTCATTACATCTAGACAAAACACCTCCCCCATTGATAATGAGCATTTTTCATGAGGAGGGACCGTTTTCGTCTCTTGTTGTATTTTCCTGTTCTGGGCCGCACATCATTCTTCATCTAGCTAAATCACGTATTGATCCAGCACCATATCTCATATTCATGCACTATAATATGTTGTGTGCTGTGTGCAAGCGATGTGCCTGAGCCACTTGGAGATCCTCTTGTTTTCCATGGATGCTACGTGCTGTATGAACTGCAATGCATCACCATCCACAATTTAATAACAATAGGCTTTACGTGCGGGCTAACTAAAATGTGTTTCATATTGACGTTGGGGAAGCTCTTTGAAAAAAGTTGCTTTCTCTCTCTCACACGTACACACATGCAGCCACCACTGTTAATGGAATTGCATAGATTGCTGGGAATAATTTCCTTGTCTGGGCAAATACAACAGGAAAACTCTGTTTTCTATGTTTGATGCCATTATATACTGATTGTGAACTATAGTCCGCATGCAAGCCCAGGCAGCTTCAGCATTTTACAGTATCGTTGGAGAAACGCTGACGCTATCTGACTCATCTTTTAATTGATAATTCCACAAGGGAAAATACTGAGTCTGACGGTACAGTGTCTGGTTCTTTCTCACACTCTGTCAACCGTGGGATTTAAATAGAGCAGGGGAACTTGGCTGCTACTTGAAAAGACGAGCAAAATATGTGTCAGTCAGCCAACAAAGTGTCACTGTTGCACACAATTTGCTTAAATACCAGACCGGGTCTGGTGTTGTTTTTAGACATCTGTAAATGTTCATGCAGAAGCCCCATGTTTCGATATATGATTTCTTCCAGCGTCGTACCTGCTCTCCGTTTGGAGGAAATGCTCATCATATACTTCTGACTGAGGAGAGCAGGAGCCCTGAGCAGCCCAGGAGGCTTAGCAGAGAGACACAAAGCAGCAGTGGCACCGTTCATACCTTCAGGTGACAGAGTGCTGATGATTATAGCAAGGACAATGCCCTGCATGTGTCAAACAATTGGCAAATAATTTATGTCATTTTTTTCCACTGTTATTTCCACGGAGGGCACTAACTGTGTTGCCAATATCAAACCTCCTGCAGAGGAGAGACGGGGGGAAAGAAAAAAAAAAGGACTTGCTACAAAAGACTGATGGAGGAAGAGAGGAAGAGGGAGCAAGAGGAGTGGATTGGGGGAGGGGAATAAGTGCCAGGCTCAGCTTTTTCCTGACTGAAGATGCACAGCCATCTGTGAGGAGACAAACACACGTATGGCCATCATTTGTCCAACATCTTACGTGATGTGAAGGCTTTTCACTCGCCATGCCAACCTGTGTGGCAGATGATGTATGTGTTTCTTCAGTCCCGTGATTACTAGCATGGAGCTGCAGAGCAATGCTCTTCACCTCATCAGTTCCACAGGCTGCGCTCCAAGGTGGGTGAGGGATTCGCTGCAAGATGGCTTCTGACACACAGCACAACCAAGGCGTACCAGCATGAATATTATACAGTGCATTTCACCACAGCCACCCACTGTGAACAGATCAATCGAGGTGGATGAGGTGAATTAGAATTTTAATAGAGTGCCTAGGTGCAGTAATTAAAAAGAATGATTATATTTTCCCTAAATGTATGAAAAAGTGAATGGTCCATTGGGGCGGTGCTAGCTGCTTTAGTGTTATATACAGTGTACAATGCCTATTTGTTACTGATATGCGCTTTGACAGAAATAACACTGAAATTACAACAAATGAAATAATATATATCCATATTATTATCTTTCCTCATCATAACCGTCTTACAGGTTGTGGTGCTTAGTATTTGTTTGTTTTTTTTATATCCAATAATGTTCAGGGAAAATAATGCTTTGTTTATCCATGCAAAGCCGCTAACCTGGATGTACATAACATTTTTGCCTGGTGCTCTGCCAGCCATTAATCACTGCCAGGATTCAAGCAAGTATTATTAAGTTTCACTTAATTTGGAAAATTAAGCCCATTGCTCCTTTTGGTCTGTAATTATCTTTCATGGCTGGTGGGTGGCGCATAACAGGGCTTATGTATGGGCCGATACGGCACAGACGTAAAGATAAATGCAAAGATGATGAGGAGTATGGTGGCAAAGAAGCCCAGACAACAACATGTTGTTCAGACAAGCTGAGAGACAAGCGGGTGATAATTGTTGTGGGAGCCATGGGAGCAATATGCTCTTTGAGAGAAAGGTAACAAACCAGCAAAACAATAGAGATGAATCACACTGGAGGATCTGCTGCTGCAGTCTAGTTTCCACTGAGGCCCTATTAGACTCGGCTCACAAGCTTTATGTTTCAGCCACAGACTCCTGGTTAGAGCTCTCAAAGCCCAGACTTCAGTAGTGACAATTTTTTTTTTTTAAACTGACCTTTGACGGACAATTTTTATTTTATTTTATTTTTCTATTAAACATTGCATTGTAATTTTTCACTCAACTTCAATTGAATTACTGAGCTCCAGTGATAGGACAACTTGACCTGAACGTCTTGTGACAGGACGAGGCTCTTTCCAAGTTGAACTGCGGGACAGGAAGGATGTTATCGCTTTAAAGTTCACTACAAAATCCAGCCAAGTGAGCTTAGTCTCAATTAGAGCGCCGTGGGCTGTCTGTCAACAAAAATATCTCCATTGTTCGACGGCTTCGTCCAGAAAGACAGCAATGTTTTTGTAGGGTGACCTGGGCAACTATGCTGTGTCAACTGGTGTCAGGCTACGAGTGCGATATACCAGCCTGCCCGCAGGCTAAACCCCAGACCAGGCCCCTTGTGTCCCAAACAGCGCAAACCAAAGATAAGGTTCCCAGTCTCCTCCTTGACAAATATTTCTTGACAAAGGGCCAGAAGAGGAGACACGGCCACGGTGACAAGACAGGAAACCGGTCGGTCGGCTCCTGCTCGGCATGACGGCACAGTGAGGCGGAGAGCGTGGACGTGGCGAATGCAGAAAAGGAGGATCCTTCCAACACATCAGCTGCATAGTGATAATCCTCTAATGCACTACGACGCTTAAGATTAGTTCCTTTTGTTCCTCCGGGGCAGAAGTCGAGGGCGCTCTGTCCTAATGGGACGCTGCGCCACAGAGGAAGCTTTGTCCCTCATCAAAGAGGAGGAAGTCCTGTGCTGCTGTAACTACGTCAAGCCTGTCTGAATGCATGTTACACACGACGCAGCATCTTTCATGTTCCAGTTAAGGAAGAAGAGGGACAAGTGAACGACTCAACCTCTGACCTCCTCCCACATGACTTTTCAGAGCATTGGTGATTCGTCTAAAAGTTCGTGCCCTGAGAAAAGATGACCGGCCGCTGTCCAGAGCAGCAGATAGTATGAATTATTTTTTTACATGAATATAGAATTGGGTAGATTTTCAGTGGGTGTAATTAATTTCCCATGAACAATGCAAGTTTTTTTTTTTTTTGTGCCTTTCGGAAACAAACCAGGTCATCCAGTTCAGTGGTTCTCAAAATGGGACGAAGGAAAAACTCATTAGGTTTCCCCTCACCTCCCTCAGCCGTGGTTGAGCTACAGCAGGTTAAGTGTCACTCAGAAATTAGCGTTCTCCTGGTAGAGCAGTGGACGCCACATCAGCTGCTACCATTTTTGTAACTACATTAAACAAACCCTCTGAAGGCCTCAATGATGCATGCAATCTTAATTTTTATTACAGCAATTTATTATACACTCCCTGAGCTTATGACAGCCCCGACTGTCATTAACAGATTAATTATAATTTCCCCCTGCGCTCAGAGTTAAAGAGAAATATGAATGCATGCAGGCGCCCCTTAAAAACAATGAGAGTTGGGTAACCGTGTTTCATCATTCTGGTGGTTTTACCCTTCACCCTATCCTGAACGTAAATGAATTCAAGGAGCCAGGGATCTACTCCTAAGGTTCCCACTGCAGCCACTGTGCATAACGCCTAAACTCCACTGGATGCAGAACGACTCCGAAACGGGTCCGCTACGGAACGGCCGCGTTTTCCGACTCCGTCAAAACACACCGGTTCCGTCCGTGATGCTGATTGTTGCGGCTCCGCCGCGCAGCAGGAGCACGTGATCTCGAGATATAGCAGGTTTTAATTTCCATAAAGTGAACCACAAAATCATTAAACGATGTCTGGAAACCTCCGAGCTGCTGACTTCAGGCCGGTCGCTACTCATGACAACGTTTTCAAGGTGTAAAGCAGGAAAAAAAAAACATGGTGTATTTTATTTTGAAAATTAACCGGGTGTTTTATTTTGTATTTTGCCCGCGGTTTCCTGTCTTGCACAATCTGCTCTGTGCTGCTTGATGCGCTGTGCTCCGGCGTCCGGCAAAAATAGAAGCTGTGCGTATCTTTTGCGAGGGCTGCCGGATGCCGGAGTCGTTCCGGACCCACAACGCAGCGGATCCGGAGTCGGTGGACGTTGACGCCTAAACTCCACTGGATGCAGAACGACTCCGAAACGGGTCCGCTACGGAACGGCCGCGTTCTCCGACTCCGTCAAAACACACCGGTTCCGTCCGTGATGCTGATTGTTGCGGCTCCGCCGCGCAGCAGGAGCACGTGATCTCGAGATATAGCAGGTTTTAATTTCCATAAAGTGAACCACAAAATCATTAAACGATGTCTGGAAACCTCCGAGCTGCTGACTTCAGGCCGGTCGCTACTCATGACAACGTTTTCAAGGTGTAAAACAGGAAAAAAAAAACATGGTGTATTTTATTTTGAAAATTAACCGGGTGTTTTATTTTGTATTTTGCCCGCGGTTTCCTGTCTTGCACAATCTGCTCTGTGCTGCTTGATGCGCTGTGCTCCGGCGTCCGGCAAAAATAGAAGCTGTGCGTATCTTTTGCGAGGGCTGCCGGATGCCGGAGTCGTTCCGGACCCACAACGCAGCGGATCCGGAGTCGGTGGACGTTGACACAGTGATTAAAATTAATACGTATCGGCTCCGCCGCCGTAGCGGAGCGGATCTGCAGCCGTTCCGCAGTCAGTGGAGTTTAGGCGTGACACAGTGATTAAAATTAATACGTATCGGCTCCGCCGCCGTAGCGGAGCGGATCTGCAGCCGTTCCGCAGTCAGTGGAGTTTAGGCGTAAGAAAGCACTCAGAATCAGCTGATTCACTTCAAAAGGGGGGGGGGGGGAGGATCTCCGCCCAGTTCATCATGTGCCATGCAATTCAAAGAGGACAGACATGAAAGCTGCCTTTTCGTGCCTCCTCCTTTGTGTCATTGTCCGGTAGAAAACGGAAAAAAAACAAAACACGACAACAGTATCCGTCGGGAGTGGAGATGTCATTCACAGTGTCATTCACACTTGTATCAAATGACTGCTTAAGCTAAATAGCATGATTTATAATATAATGGTGACTATTTGCTACCGAGGCCACATCACACTGAATTTAGCTGTTGAAGACATATGATCACCCTAAAAAAGACAAAGTTTGTCATTTCTGCAACAAGTCACAAACGTCAATGGCTCATGTATTAAAAATAGTACATGATTTCAGCTGTAAATGCTGAATTTTCTGTTGTATATTTCCCTTTAACGTGATGCATAACAGCCACATCAACTCATGGAAGCTCTCCAAGTGACATACAGTTGGATTTTAATCATGGTAACCGCCACAAGCGCAACAGTTAGGCCATCATGCAAAGATGAGACTGAACGGTTTGAAACACACTGACTTCCTTCAAACAGACAGTGAAGTTGCTCTTATGCAGGTAAGCCACTGCTTTTTGTGATAGTGGGGGCAAATGTTGTTGAAATTACTGACATGACACCACTAAAGATTACATTTGGTGTCCATCTGGTTTACTTGAAACTACGGTGACATAGGCCTCTAGGTTTGGTACAGAAGAAAACTTCCCGGATATTGCAAACAACCTTGGGCAGGTTTCCAGTTGGCTCACCACCAGCACCAACAGGTCTTTAATACTCCAATGAGCCATTTCCAAATAAAACTTTGAATATCAGATTTAACATTTGAACAGGTTATCTGCTGTGAATTTCAGGATAGTATTAAAATGAAGATAAAAGGGCTGCAGTACTGATGATATCCACAAAGTTTGAGCAAAGAGCAGATCTGATGCGTGCACGTTAGGAGCATGCAAAAGGTGCTGTGAACCAGCTCAAAGCTACTGTGCACTGCTATTCATTGAGGGTCTGTCACCTGCAAATTAAAGCAGGAACACAGAGATATTGAGGTCAGGTTAAGTTTAGCTAATTTGTGTTAAAAGCTCTAAGGCAGGAACATTAAAAAGCTAGTTGGGAGGAAGGTAATAGCCCAATATTAGACAAAGGTGGGGGATTAAACTCATTAGATCACCCTTAATCATCCCTAATGACCCTCACCTGTAATTTGCACCTCATAAAAGTTCTTCCATCTCAGATTCATCATCTCGGGTTACATCGATGAATTTAAAACTACAGTAAGTGAGCGTGAGCGAGTGTTGGTCCATAAACATTCCTAATTTGTCACGTAAAATACTTTAATAGGCTATATGAAAACATTAAAATTGTATAAATTACAGCATAATGGTCATTGATAATACTGTCTGATGATTATGTCACTCATCAAACATAAAGGTGCATATGCAAAAAGCATTTAGACACAACACAAATGTCATGACAGCTATTATGTGGACACTGTCGGCACTTAGAGATGAAGTGACTTGCTGGTAGTACATAGAGATGTCAATGATTAATGGATTATTGATTAATTGCTGACCAACAATGCAGAACACAAGGATGCGTAGTGTAAGTGTCAGACGTACCCAGCTGCACCACTAGGTAGCCTGTTACAGTTAAATCACTGTTTGTTGACCACCTGTCATGCGAACAGACTGAACTGGATAAAGCCGCAAAGTGATTAAGTTGGTGACTATACTAAAGTTGACTGCAGAGAACAACACAAAAGTCCGTCAATGAAGAATGTAAAACATTTAGCAGCCACATAGGATCATAACATTAAAGTCTTGCACAGCCTTTTGTGACACAACACAACACAATGTTGTCTGCCCAATCTGCCACGCGCACACTGTGGCACAAACTGCCACACTCACGTCAAACTCATCCAGTGTTGTGTGCTGTATGAACCCACACCATGTTATTTCAGAGACAACATGAAAACGCTTTAAACACAACACAGTTGAAAAGATAACACAAGACACAGTGGTGATGGTTGTTACAGGCCCATGCATGGGTCCATTGGAAACATCTGGAAGTGTTGTAATAGGCGGTAGGCTACCTAGTTACACAGTTTCTTCAACTCAAATATTCATCTCATTTTGCGCCAATATGGCGAATGCAAATTAATGTCTATCAACCATCAGCAAGGTGTGCTAGTGGAGAGTGGTGACTTCCTACCATGAAGAAGTGTAGAGCTGTGGTTCTCGCTCCAGTCCTCCATTGTTTTCACTCAAAATGGGTTTTTCGGTATTTCCGGTCATCAATATCATGAAAAGTCTGCAGCACAGGTGAAAGAAAGACTTGCTTTTCCACTTGCTTCCCCTCATGTGCCGTCGCACTTCACCCGGCTAGTCCGTTAGCTGTTAGCAGCAGATCTGTTGTTAGCTTCTGTCTTCAACATCGAGGCCTGTGTAGATTAACTTAGAGATAGATCTAGTCAGGTTTCTATAGTGTCACGAGCAGGTCAGTAGGCGTGTTAATGAGTATAAAACATAATGACGTGATATCTGTTAAAAAAAAACAACAACAAAAAAGGCTATGGTGTATTAAAAAAAGGAAAGGCTATTTCCCACAGCTGCTGCTAAAGATCACCTGAAGATAGACATTTCTCCTGACCAATCAGAGCACACCAAGAGGGTGGGCTTTTCTGAGTGACAGCTGTCGTGACACTTCTCAACCTGAGTGACTGAGGTGTATGACATACAGACGAGAGCCACTTGTTGATGTGTTTCCATCTGTTTAAATCAGTTTTATAGCCTACTATTTCATAATAAAGACTTAAGCCCATTTCTGCCAGTGTTCCTTTCAGAGAGGGTTATGGGCACAAGTGGCTATTAAAATTAAAGGCTTTGAAGCTTCTGGAGGGGTTTTTGAACACATGTACTAGAAGAATTTTAGAGCTTTTCATTGTTCTCTTAAAAATAATCCTCTTGATGGTGAGGACCAAAAAATACAAAATAGCTACACACACAAAAACAGATTATATTGTTGTGCAAACTATTTTATCTGAAACCATGTATTATATTAAACTAATATATTATATTAGAAATCTGATTAAATCAATGCTTAAAGTGATAAGTTAAACCATAACTCACCATAACACCGACGGTGCTAGCTGTTCTTAGTTGGGGGCACCGCACCATAACAAACAGCGCAGTATATGGATCCACGCGCAACCGATCAAACAGCCACTTGTAGCCACAAATAATTCTCAGAACAGCACCAAACGTCATCAACAAACAGCGTTCAGGGTTTCATTTCGATGAGCGTCACTATCAGTTTGAGACCGAGTTTACTGAAGACAAGCTGAAGAAATGGAGGAGAACAGTGAAAGAGGAGCTACTGCGGTGGAGGCTATGTCCTGGAAATGGAGGCAAAAGTGACAGAGGGAGAGAGCCGGTGGAGTCTAAATGCTGGAGCTGGAGTGGGTGAGTTGTTTTCGTCTCATTTCAATAGAAACCAGGCTAAGCTAACAGCTGTTTGATGCCTCTTATTATGTGCTAGGACCCTGTTTGTACTGTTGATGACGTTTGGTGCTGTTCTGAGCAGTATTTGTGGCTGTAAAGCTGACTATTTAGGGAGTCATGGGAGCTACAAGACAATGTTTTTATTTTAAACAGTGGCCGTCATGGTCAGTGTGTGTTCCAGACAACTTAGTGACCCTAAGTGACCCTTTGTTGCACATTTGACGCAACAGGAGTTGTTGTTGGAAGCTGGAGATATTAGTTTTACACGGTAGCACTATATTATCTCCATGTTTGCAGTGGTTGTGTGTGACTGTGTGTTAAAGGATAACTTTCGTTTTTTACAACCTGGACCTTATTTCTAGCATCAAATACGATCATTTAATCACCCTGACAAGTTTGGTGTCATTTCATGGTGCGAGAACACGGGGCACCCAATGTTCATTTGCCAATATTTTGTGATGATACACTAGTGTTATTCCCCTCCGAGCCGTGGGCATGTTATCAACATCCGGCTCCTCCAGTTGACTAACAGCTGACCTGGATGACCCTTGTTTTGCATTTGACTCGTCAGAACAAAATGACAGCTGGGATGTTCAGTTCGGTCAGCTTCCACAGGCTTCCTCTCCGCAGCCTGGACAGCTCTGGCTGGCTAAAAAGGACCCAAAGATTATTATCAGAACGAGCCGGGCACCGGTCGGAGATGACATCATCCAGATCAGAGGTTAGTAGGTCAGCCTGGAGGAGCCGGATGTTGATAACATGCCACCACGGGCTCGGAGGGGTAGCACTAGTGTATCATCACAAAATATTATGAACAAATTTTGATAATTGTTATTTAGGTTGTGTGTGACTGTGTGTTAATTGAGTCCACAAATGACACCAAACTTGTCAGGGTGATTAAATGATCATATTTGATGCTAGAAATAAGGTCCAGGTTGTAAAAAACGAAAGTTATCCTTTAATTGAGTCCACTAGATTGAGGTGTTTATCTGGTGTCTGGAGGACCTCCCCTGCCTGAACGTAGCTCGCTGGCAGAGAGGTAATAATCATCTTTCCACGCAGGCACTGGTTAGACTGATTGATAGAGGGAGTCCCAGAGCAGGGCTGCAGATCAGCTGGCTCAGTGGAGAAAGGAGGAAACACCCGTTAGTTGGGTGAATCGTCACGCTCGAGCATGAGAGGCAAGTAAAACTCAGCATGGACTTGTTAAATGCCCCGCTGAGTGGGTAGTGTCTGTGTTTTACTTTCTCTTCCCCTCTGAGGTAAATCCTTAACTGGCTTGTTGGACCTAGCCGCCTGTGTCAGTGCATTAAGACTGCTATAGAGCAAATCAAGACTCTACTACCTGTGTTGCCCCACTATGTGAGACGTACAATCAAACAAATCTTGCCTGTGGTAACAAACTGCTTTCTCTTTAAAATGACTATGTTTGTTTGTGTGATTGAGAAGTACAGCATTTCTCAAAAAACCTGCATGCATAATTCATTACCACATAACAGTGGTCTTAATAACAATAATCCCTTGACTGAAAAGCTAACTAATTACATATGGTGAACCCTATTTTCTAAGGTATAGATGAAGCCTATTGTGGTGGCTTTAGCGTTTGTTGCAAGCCAGAATGAACAATGTATGGCGCTCTGCGTGAGTAATGCTACAGAGCTGAATGTTTCATTTATGAGCTGCAAGACACGATGCTACAGAGAGCCACGTTTCATTAAAATTTAACTAAGACAAATGATCTGAGAGAGCATACCATCTCTTAGGCTGCTTCCCCACATCACATGACAGGCAGCTGGACACAGAGAGGGGGAGAGGAAATGCTGCCGGCCAGCTAATGGATGACAATAAATATGTGAGTTTCTCACTGAGTTGAACACAGACTCCCAACTCAAACTGCAACAGCAGAAACCGGGGTGGTTGTAATAGGTGTTTGAGACAACAGCACCGAGGCAGGGGGTGTGATTAATGCTGGGGATGAGAAAAGGTTAGCATCATGTCATTAATGAGACTCAAAGTGCCACAGTAAATAGACATCCCATTGTTGTTTATATTATTTATTCTTTTGTCATTTGCCTTATAGGGATCGCCGAAAGCTGAAACTGAATGCTACGCTGACATAGCATTGCATAAAATCAAACTGCTGATTTATTGTATAACCCAATCTCCTTTTGTCCGTTCACAAAATCCTGATGGAAGAATCTGTCTCTTTAGCTGCTAATTGCTCCACTATGTTCAGAAGCCTGCTGCTGACTTTTTCCATCTGCTGTTTGGTGATGGTCAGTGAAGGCACGACGGGTTTATCTGAGCTAGTTCACTGAAAACATCTGCTTGCTGCCTCTGTGAACAACCCTGAGACCAGTTAGAGTCAACTTTCATCAAAGTCTGGAAAGCATAAAACCAAAACAATGCGCTCAAAGACACTAAGGCTAATCTTCATATAGTATCATGGTACTTAAAGAAGCAATTGAGCAATTTTACTCTTAAAATAATGCAGATTTGTATCATGAAAACATCAACAAATAACTTTTGTTGCAATCCTGTTCTTATCAACGATGAGGGTTGAGTCATTGCTGTCACTGACATCTAGTCTGAAAATCATAGCTCTGAGATGATACCCTGTAATTTCCGAGTTTGACGCTGTTCAATTATTTTTTTCTCCCCCAACTTGCAGCTCGTTCTTTTCAAGTTGCGAGTTGTGAACATGAAGAAGTTGTTGTTAATGCTGCTTGTATCATTTCGCAGGTGCGTGTTTTTTCACTGATTTCATTTGTAAGAAGTCAAACTCTGTGTGATATACTTATGCTCAATGAGACAAAATATTATGTGGCCTTGCTCTGTGCACATACAGTACTCACTATGAGGGAACAGCTCTGAACATGAGTCACACCAGTAGAAAATCACATTCCTCCAGCCCTCGACTGAAGAAGTCTAATGTCAGCGCTTCCCAAGAAGAAAATCATGTCATTTATTTTCCTGTCAGTCAGACCTGACTAGAGTGCTGTCAGTCACTATGAGCAGCAGAGCCAGGAACACACTGCTCTGCTACATACCATTAGGATCGGAAACAGTCACATTTTCAAGAGTTAGTGCTGCACTTAGGTTTTTTCATGTGGGAGCTGCACTTGCAGCCTACTGGGCATAATCCAAGCTTTCAACATGTGGCTTTAGGACAATAGGACTGAGGATGTAACACCACATACTGTAGGACCCTTATGACTTAAGATATTGCAGCTGTAAAAATAAAGAGCTCAGAGCATTTGGAGCAATAAGAAACCCATGCTATGTAGTGCAGAATACAGTACAGGGTTTAACATAAGTTCTTTAATAAAGCATAGCCAAGTTTTTCAGAGGCAGGGTAAGGTTATGCTATGTATGCAGTCATTAGAGGTTCAGTATAGAACAGAAGGAGATTGATGAACTTGTGCAGCTCCATGTGGTCTGTGTAGCCTGGTCATACTTAGGCGAGCTCCTTACACTGCTTTCCCCAGGGCAAGCAGGACTATTGGTTGAAGTTCAGATATAACTTCATTTTCTATGTGGATGAAATGCACCTTAAGGGCAGAGGCAGAGGAGAGGAAGGGGTTGGGCCGAATCTGTGTTTCCCGCTCACACAGATGCTCAGTGAGACTCAGAGGCTGGGGCATAAAAGAAATCCATTGTGGCTGTGGAGCCTGACTGCTGACAGAAATTAAATTGTGTCCACTGACTTTTCATATAGCAACCCAAGGTCTTTGTCAATAGTGCCAGAGTCTCAATACCATTACTGAGCAGGCAAAAAAAAAAAGCCTTTCTGTCCATACTCCAAATGTCAACCTTTCAGTTTCCTTTATCTTACTCTCACACACCAGCAATTTCTAATAAAGGAGGAACACAACTGCAGCTGTGAAATATCACACAAGGACAATCAACATAACAGCCTTTGTATTAACACAGAGAAGTTAATAATAAAGGTACCTGCATGTGTATGTAGCGTGTATCTATTGCAGTTCAACAGCACTTTGTGACCCCATGTTCATTTAGTCAGCAAATAATGAAAATAAGTAATGATGCATGCTTCCATGATACAAATGAAATAACGGTAATATTAGAAAGTAAAGTCATGTGGTCCCATGTTGTGTCTTTTTCAACATGTCTGATTGTCCTTTATGAAATGATCCCAGTCATTCAGTGTTTTGTCTTTATGCAAACATGAATTTAAAATGTAAGATGCATTCTAAGCTAATAACAATTTCTGGTAATAATGCAGTTAAACTTACAACATGGCATTATTTATGGAAATTTCTAAAGATAATACTCTATTTGAATATGTTTGTTAATGTAATACATTAGAACATGTCAGTGTATTAAATAGCACTGTAAGCCTATAGTGAAAGTTTCAAGTTTTCCGCCTTATTAGTATGGAGAACACAATCACCACCAATGGATTATATCAGATGTTGGTTACTTTGGCTCAGATGTAAACAAGTATATCATTTAAGCTATGAATTCATTTATTGATGACATCGTAGAACAATTAATCTTCTCAAGAGAAACAAACAACGACCCATCTTGTTTGAATACATGTAAGAATCACAAAATTACAGTATTTTAATTATTTCGTGAACAAAACAATTTGGCTTCAGTTCTTGAATATAAAATAAATTCACAGCTGTTTTTACTCTCCTACCCAGATGTCTGATACCACTGTGTAACATTGTGTGTTTATTTTTAAAACAAATCTACGCAGCCCGCGCCGTAAAATCTTGATCCAACATGACAAGATAGTCACAAAATTCCCAGCTCACTCGTACTCTCTCCTCACTCGGTTCTTCTGAGACGGATACAGTACTCAAACGAATATCAGATTGACAGACTGATACATGAGGATCCCAGACGTGTTGATAGTAGCAATCTGTATGAAACACAGGCCAGAGCAGCACACAAGAGAAATTACTTATTTTTTTGATGCATGGATCCCGCTGTTGAGCCTAGTTCATGGAGAGTTCAGTTGAGCAGCAGGCTCTGTCATGGTCCTTTTGAATGGATTCACTCTCCACTATCTCTCTGGCAGGCCGAGGGTAATGGATGAGGTGCAAGGTTCCAACAAAAAGCACATCTGCATCCACACGATAAAAGTGTTTCACAAAGGAGAGGCAGTTTTCTTTGAACGAGGATCCTCTCAGAGTTTTCCCACACATGGTCCTCATAAACGGTTGAGCCCCAGACGTAACCGAAATGTTACTCCTCTAAAGGTAAACTGATGAACAAATATATGCAACTACAACTGCAACCAAATTCACATGTGTATTGCAGCGCAGATGCAAAATCTCAAGGCACACATTTGTGCGTTTTCACAGAACCAGTTATATGGACATCACGAGATAGTGTTTGACCAACACTATTCTGATAATGGTGTGGCCATTGGCATAAACTGCTCTGTGATGTGTTTCCTCTTTGCCTTTGGTCCATTATTGAGCACATGTCATTGCTCAGGGTAGACAGTATTGTGTAATTGACTGGCTGGCCCTGAGGCAACTGGAGATGTTAGGCATCTCCGTGGTCACACCTCAGTGCCTCACAGTTGGCAAGGCTGGGCTTGCAACAAATCACACTCCACTGACAGCCGCGCTCGTCTTTTTTCGCCGCTTGCTTCCTGTGGAACTGCAGCCGCAGCAACAAAAGAGGCCGAAAGACAAGGGCAGCACATTTAAATATTACTCAGCATCAGAAAAATTTAGCCCATCTCTACCTTTGCAAACGTGGACCGACTTGTTCCGATCAGGAAACTGTGAGCACATGGCGGAGGCGCTTACCCTCCCTGTAACCTTAGAGATGGCAGGGAAGCCTCTGGACTATAGCAAATGGGTTGGTCTGGTTGAGGGGGGGTTGGGGGGTGTATTGTCTGGGCACTCCAGAGAGAGGGAACAGATGGGGATGCGTTCCTGTTGTTGGGCCAACAGGACACTTTAACAAGCAGATTGCACATTTACATTTGTGACTGAGAGCTAGAGACATTAGCAGCCAGCGCTTCACACAGAGTAACATACATTGTTGCGTCCAACATGGTTAGCCATGGACAGATGCAGCAGAGAATGTAGCTGTTGATGCATGAATGTACAGATGCACCCATTTCCATCAGTCTGGGCAATAAACAGATCAAAAGTGGAATGGCTGTTTCAGTAACCAAAGATATTAATCATTTCTTTCAAATCACACAAATTCAAAAAAAAAAATCTATATAAAATCAGTGGCTCCAACGTAGACAGACAAAAATGCTAGGAAGACACAACAACAGGCAGCATCTCCTCCCAGAGACACAAATGTATTCAGATTATGCCTGGTGGTCAGAGTGCATCCCAAAATCCTTTAGTTTGATTTTGTCCCATCTATCATTATTCTCTTTGGCAAACACAATGCCACTGGTTCCCACAAGAATTATAGGGCAGCACTGCAGAAGACAAACAATTTACTGGCACTTTGCTTCACTGAACAACACTGTCAGCCTGCCAGGAACCATCCATTTTAAACAATACGTGTTTTAGTCACTGAGCTGCACATTTCTTGGACACAATAACTCATCGTATTCAAAGAAGCATTTAAATTATGCCAGCTACTTAAGATAATAGAAGCAATTCCAGCGCTGGGAAACATGGACTCTCATCTCACAGATGTGCGATTTCATCGTATGCGAAAATGATCAAAGCTTAGATCAAACGAGCAAACAGGATGTGTTGGAAAAACACCATCACCCTCACCATCTCTGCTCCATATATTGTGCTCTAAACGACCTCACCTTTAAAGAGGGAGAGCAGATAAGATTCTTCTTGGCAGGCTTTTCTGCATTAACTCCCTCTCCTTCCAGAGCGTAAATTAAGTGGGTAGCTAGTGCAGCGTGCTGAAGCAGGAATGTGGGCCTGAGGCAGAGCAGAGCGGAGCGGAGCAAAGCAGCGGGATGCTCCAGGGGAGCCGGAGGCCACATTATGCTGCAGCAGGGCCAGAGAGCTCGGAGTCTGACAGCCCTGCGCCCTCGGTGGACACACCAGGACCACTGCCACCGTATTCTCAGGACATTTACATTATTCAAAGATAAATGCATTGTCAATTTTGTGTCTCCCAACACTAGATATGTGTGCCGCTTCACTCCTCCCGCAGCCAAAGGTGGGCTCACCTCCACCCACTGCAAGACATGCTACAAATGAAATCAAATGTCTTTCTCAGTGGTGCAGAATTACTTAACCCTGCGCGCTGCCACAGTGCTCTTGGATTTTTTAGATTGTAATGCAGAGGTGTGTAGGTAAGGAGAACAATGGAGGTGGGAAATGTACCTTGGAACTGAGGTGCTTTAAAAAAAATGTGGCTGCTTCACATTGTAGCTTTTCAAACTGAGACTTTGAGTCTTGGAATGATTATTTTGAACTGTTCCTACATGTTGTCCAGAAAAGTCATTCCAAAAATTAACATAATCTTTTCAAGTCATATGAGCATGTCTCCAATGTGATTAGGGTTAAGTACATTAGAGAAATGGCAAGGTTCATTTGATTATCAAAAAAATAAAAAAGCTACATTATGTCATGTTTCTCTTCTGGTCCAAGGAACAGACTCGCCCCTCAATGTTCTCTTTGACCTTCTTTATCGTCTCCCAGCAGTTTGAATGTGAAATGTGAAAAGAGTTGTAACAGATGGTCACTTCACATTGGTTAAGTTGTTAAACTATTCAAAATGTTTCAATCGTCATCTGTATGCAATTGGTGAAATGATTAAAGCCAAAATTAGCTGGTTGTGTTTCAAGATTAAAATGCAATAATGACCCACACTGTGACCACACTGTGAGCTCAAGGAGCGATGAGAGCAAAGTAACCATGCACAAAGCTGAACCTGACAGTTAAAGGTTAAGTCTGATTATATTCAATGTTTTTGTTAACGTCCATATTAGGTAATGACCTGATATACGCTATTCCTGTGTACTATAGACAGTCATTGATACTAGCATGTGTTAATCCGCCACTGAAAATCGTCCCAAACAAATGCAGTATAGGTGACATTTCCTGCTCAGATGATTTAGGAAATTACTCTGTCTTTAAATTCTTCCCAGTCATTTTTTCCCTTCGTGTGAGATAAAGTATCCGTTGCAAGTCTTGGTGTAAAGATCCTGTTCGTCACACTGATAGTGATCTACCTCAGGACCTCCAGAGAAGCAGGATTCAGTTTCAGTGCATGCCGTTCGTTCACCGTATGGGGGGAAAGAAGTTCCACAGGACAGGCTGCAGGCTGAATGTTGAAACTTCTTCTCATGGATGAATTGTTAACTTTAATACTGAAACTTATGAATATAGTTATTCATTCAACAATCCATCTCTCATATCTAAAAGTCCAAGACTATTTTACTGAAATAATGTGTCTGGGATTACAAATGAAAACCACACAGGAT
Organism: Decapterus maruadsi; assembly: GCA_030347415.2. Taxonomy (NCBI): domain Eukaryota; kingdom Metazoa; phylum Chordata; class Actinopteri; order Carangiformes; family Carangidae; genus Decapterus; species Decapterus maruadsi. Next base: position 15,220,077 of record CM064902.1, on the reverse strand, counting down.
CATTCTTTATCCAGCAGACAGATTAAATTCCAAACCCTGTTACTGTAATAGGCACACTTGTAGCTTGCCATGAATTAGAGCTCTAATTATATTAGGTACTATTTTAAACAAAATAACACATTTCTTATGATCCATAGGTGTAATTTATAGCAAAGCCAGGTTCATTTTCCTGGGCAATCAATTTCGTGGTGTAGCAGAAGACTAATATAATTATGTAAAGTGCTGAGAGCTGAGTATCGCAGTCAGCACAGAGGGGTTTTTTCGAAGATAAATGAAGATGCAATTTATTCACTCATAATTTCATACAGAAAATGTTATGAAAGAAATCCATATGTGCATCAGAAAAAAGGTAGAGGCACTAATACTTTTTGATATAGACTACCAGTGCATTGTAGTCAAGGCTTGGGTAATGTATGAGTTACTTCAGGTTTCCTCACATCACTGAGCCATCTTTCACATGAGAAAGGAGGAGAGCAGCCTTTTGGCCAAGCCCTCTAAATCATACCCAGAGGAGTGAGTCATTTATTATCCTTACAATTATATCAATATCACTAACACATAAGATTGCGATAAATCCACGCACATCAGTTTCCGTGACAACTTGCATGATCAATGTGGGGAGGGTCCTCAGCTACTGTTACTCTTTCTAGTTTGGCTTCAGGTTTTTTTTTCTCTTTTCTTCTCTTTTTTCATAGTTGAAATATTTGATGAATCCAGCAACACTATAACCTCACCACATCTCATCTTTCTTCACTTTATCTTCCGCAGGGCCCCTGTTGAAAACGCCAACCCATGAGTCTGCTGTTATGGCAAAGTGAGTGTGCAAAGCAAAAGGCCACCTACGCCTTTGCTGGGAATTCATTGGAGTCAGCTGCAGAGTGGGAGCTGACAGGGAGAATAATTATTTTTTAAAGATATTAGGTTGCTTCAGATGTGGATTGTGGCAACAAAAAAGGGAGAGTAATTCTACATCAGCCAGTTGTTCCTGTAGTGGAGCACAGGAGCTTTTCCTTTATCATGCTATATAAACTTCTCCCATTCATGCAATATGCTTTCCTCAGAGGGACAGGTGCAACCAACAGACAAATAATGAGCTTTTTACATGGATGTGATGTAACCCTGCAGTGTGGTCTCATGTAGTCGTTCTTCCTTCCAGGAGGAGAAATACAGTGTAGACTTTAGGAGCTGGCAAACAACAACACAGATGCCCCCACCATGAACAGTGTGTCTGCCTCATCTGCTCATTCACCTCCACACTGCGCTGTGAATCCTTAATGACAGCGGAGGCCAGAGAACAGGAAGGACTTCTGACAACCGGTGTCCTCGCACATTCACATCCTCTTGTCAATGTGTACAGATGGTCAGGGTGTGTGATGCAGATCACTTCGTCCTCCCCTCCTCTTGTCTACTATACCACAGAATTACTCAACATCACCATAAGGTGAGCGCTGCATGGGGGGGGGGGGAGTGAGAAATGAAACCTTGACTGTCAGTTTTGGGATATTAAAGCATTTATACAAACCTTTTTCTATCTTGTGGGCACAGTGATGTGTGTGAAATGAGGTTTACTGTGAGGGGAAGAGAGGATACAAAGAAAAACAAAGAGGAGTTGCTGTATTTTCTATGGTTTAGGTGAGAAAAGGATGAGTCAATGTTTAAAAATGAAGTCCTTTATTTGAGAACAAAAACAACAACATGGGTTTATACATATCAATAAATTCTCTTTTATCAGTCAAATATCAAACAAGTTTACTGGCAATTCAATTTGGCACCTTTTACAACACATATAATAACAATAGGCTGTTATACAGATATCATTAGCATTAGAAATAAATAAAATGAAAGTCAATGGGTCAGTGAGTTAATATTTAAATGGTTTTGTTGTTCACACAAAGAGATAGGGAAATTACTAATAAACCCAGACACAGCAGTATCATGTTATGACTTCCCCTTTATTCAAACTACATTACACTCATCACACAAAGCTGCCAACAATATTCAAAGTAAGTAAATTACAGATATATACAATACAATACAATACAAGAAATACGAGGTAGCCTATTATGAGGGCTTGTAAACTGCTTGGATTTCTATTTCTCATTCAAATCAGCTACAACGGTGCACTTTACATCAGTGTTAGAGGTATGGTATAGTGACAAGTGAGAGCAACACAAATTATTTTTCTACACTCCTTTAAATAAAATAAATCAGGGATACTGTGATAAAACCAAAGCAGACCTTCATGCAGCTATTAGGCCCCTTTCAGATCTCTTTCTCTCGTCTTCAGCTCTGGCAGTAGTATAGTTTCACCTGTGCGGGTCAGTCCGTGTACTTTTTAGTCAGGTTGTGTTCAGATCAAAGTCCTCACACTCTCCTCCTCCGTTTAACGCTGTGTGGTGAAATCCAGACCATAATCCACAGTCATTTCGGTGACAACAAAGCAGGAAAAGACACGGAAGTTCAAATCAAAGCGGTTTCAAAAATAAAATAAAATAAAATAAAGAACAACTATACATATTTGTATTTAGCCTACTGGAAGTATCTCCTGTAACGTTTTCCCTACACTGCTGCTCCCTCTTTTCTGTCGAGCCTACGCGCGCGCGTCAGAAAAAAAACAAAAGCCTCCTGGGATAGAGATGGACGCTGCTCACTTGCACAGTTGAATCATCGCGATATGTTCTGTCGACGCGCAGACCAACTTTCCTTCGAGGGCTGATTAAAGCTCTGCGACGTTGTGGGTACCGTGGGAAAAGACAGTTCCTCCAGTGGCCGCCTATAGAAGCAGCTGTGGCTGTACCTCTTTTATTCTACTGCAGAAACAGAAACGGCAGCTGCAACACACACACACAAAAACAAACACACTCACTATCCTCACTGCTATAAAGCTCGGTCTATCACCTCAATCTGAATTTCCACAAGAAAACCAAATCAAAAATGTTTCCGTCCACATGCAGCTTGTCTCCATTTCGGATGTCCTGAACGGAGACAGTAGTGGACTTGCTCTCATTAATAGTTTCGCCTACAGTAGGACTACACTTCCCCATGTAAACATTACCCTCACTGAGCAGGCGTGGTCTGCTCTGCCTTTATCCAATCAGGGACACAAAGTGAGCCCTCAGCTCAGTTGCACTGCCTGCTCCAACAAAGCCTCATCAACTTATCCCACATTTGATTTGATTTAGTTTTAGTTATAATCTGAAAACAAGTGCATATGCAGACATAAAAAACCTCCATATCCGTAGTTTCCTATTTGTCTCTGTGTAAAGTTGAATTTCTTATTTGCAGGGCTCAGGGAACTTATACTGCTGCAGTTTCTAATTGAGGGGAAACCTGCTGTTTTCATGCCAGATTGTTGAATTTGATCTCAGCTGCACACTCACGTCCAATTACAGAGGCAGCGCAGAGGATAAAATCTCAAACTGCATTTGCTCCATTTGGTGCATTTCCATTATTCCCTATTGGTGCTTTTGGCTAATGATCAAATTTCAAAGATGGTTATTGATTTTTTTCTTCTTCTTCTTTGAAAAAAACCCAAGGAAGTCTGAATAGTTTTATTATCGTTTTTCAATTTTGGAACTATTTCCTATGCATTTTCATGTGGGACAGTTATTGTTATGCAAATCATACAAAAATAATGGTGATCATAACAAATTATGTTTCTGTTTTTCGTTTGTTTTGGATGGGAAATACTGTTTAATTCAGTTTTAAAATCAAAACTATTTTCAGGGGGTCCATTGTGCAGTGGCGGTGGGGAGGGGGGGTGAGAGAGAGAGCTCACTCAGGGTTAAAATGGCCGCCATCCACCGAGTACTGACATGATTTGTAGCCTATTGTAGTCGCTCGTATCCAAAACCCAGGATGGATTTGACCATAAAACCAGATGAGATAAAGTTAAAAGCTGTCGTTACAGGATTTAGGGTAATACCTGCATGCTGAGTCACATTCACCTCCCTGGCTGGAACTTTTTTAGTTGGGGTAGGAGCAGGATGGGGGGTGGACTATGACTATGACTATATGACTATGGGACCTGTGCGGATTTAAAGCCGCTGATGATTTCTATGACAAGACTTTCATTTGCCTTGATGCGCTCTTAAATCCGAGGATATATCATCTGAGGAAATGTAAAAGCAGTAGGGTTCTTTTTCTCCAACTCTTCCCCCACCATTACAGATTGGGCTGCTCGGTTTGAGATGTGTTACTTGGATCTGGAATGCAAATGCTTTGTTCACGAGGAGGAGGGATCAGCGAGGAGTCTGAAAGCGACGAGTTTTTGATTAATGAGCTTTGAAATGGCTCTCCAGGAGCAATAAAGGATGAACTGCTTTCTCTCTCTCTCTCCCTCTCTCTCCCTCACACACAGCCTATACGCAGAGGCATCCATCGTTGCATCATTTCCAATGTCAAAGAAGCACCATGTTTTTTCTTCTTGTGATTTTATGGTCACTAATACGCCCTGCCTTACCCATCATCAAAGAATGGGGCATATTTTTTATACTTCCCCTCCGCCGGTGTGTGCAATTTATTTGGAAAATCCGTCTCAGTGTGTACCAATCAATTAAGGCAGCCAGTGATTAGGCCTCTGTCTGCAGGAAAATGAAGCTTATTCTCTTGCCCTAGCAGATAGGAAGGTATAGCCTATAATCATGTGGCCAAGTCTTTAAAAAAAAGAAAGAAAATGATGTGACATGTGGAAGATGCAATAAGCTCCATAGACTCACTTCCCTCATAGCAATAAAACATCAATAACCTCCAGAGCCTTTTATTCCGCTGAAATGCACTTTGCATTGGAAGCATAGAAGCCGTCTGATGAGTTTTAGATATCATGGTGTCTAATTATCGATTGGCTCTCCCCTGTTTGGACTGTACAGTAGAGCTGCGAGTCAATACGCCTCCTTTGCTATATACTGTTACCTGACAGTTTCACTGAATGAGGTCACGTGCTTCCTGCTGCAGGGCATTATAAAAAATAAATAAAAAATCAAACAAAAGGCAATAAAAAAAGACAAGTTTGAGCACTTTATTTACAAAATGTTAAACACAATAAAATATAACATTTCAATATCATTAGGGTTTCATAAATTTATGGATATCCAACTGAATGGAATAACAATGGAAGACAAATAAAAAATAGCAATGGACTACACAAAATGACATGCTGGTGTGTATAATATTTGATACGTCGATAGTCTACGTTTTGCTTAAGGTTTGACACAAGATTAACCATGGACATATAGTGGTGTTTATACACTATAAAATGCCCCATTTATCCCAGCTTTACAATTAGAAATGCTCTTTTTCAACAATACACTGCGAGTCATAGCATTTTCTGAAACCCTGTTTTACCAACACTTCCAAGTGCACTGATCTGTCCAATCTTACAAATTAGTCCCACACGTATAAATAACTCGCATTGAAACGATAAATAATGTGCAATACAAAAGTATAATTAAATAATAAATAGGCTATATGCTAGTACAAACGATTATGCAGCATAATAATAAGAATAAATAAATAGGATGCCCGTGAGGAAAATGAGAGATCCTGACAAACAGACGAAATATTCCCCTAAAAAAGTCTTTCTCTCTAAAGATGAGCTTCTACTTTTCGTGATCTACAAGACTTACCTTCAAGTAACGGCATGAAATATTCAGTCAAAAACATTGCGCATTGCACTTGAGAAAAAAAAAATCAAAAACAAGAAACAAAAACAAACAAACAAAAAAGCAACAACTGACTAACAGGCTAGTCTGCCTCTGCGCATCCCCAAACATTCAAGAGAAATGGACAAAGCTGTATTATTTAGAAAAATTATTACACAATAGCATTAATAGTAATATCAATAATACTGTAATAATACACACGACTCGCTTGGAGTGTAGTTATTAGACTAGTGAGGTAATAAAAAGAGCGCAACGTAATTTTGGCACACACACGCACACACGCGCACACAAACACACACACATACACTCATAACCTGCGCACACCCACGTACACAACACACTCTCGCACAGAAACCACATATTACAAATGCGTGAGTTTAGGCGCTTCCTGAATCCTTCCCTGAGACGCTTGGTGAGAGGTGAGGTCTGTGTATGTGGGATGGGGATCACAGGGTCCATGATGGTGGTTTCCTGGGATCTGAGCGGCACAGCTGTAGTCCACACTGGTGGATGAGGGGTGGGGAAGATGGCCGAGGTTGAACATGGGGCCCGAGGCTGGCATGGAATCAACAAAATTCCCACCCACGTAAACGGGGCTGCCTTGCAAATTGGCGTTGGCAAAGCTACCGTTGCTCTGCATGCCGTGGTGTTCGTACTCGGAGCCCGGGTACCTCTTCTGTTGCGGGATGCAGCCACCCAAGGGCGCCGTGTACGCCGCCAAACCGTACATGTTTTGCTGTGGTTTGGCGAAGGACGGGGGCGAGGGCGCGTCATAGCTGAGGCTGTTCACGTTTTGGAGCTGGCCAGAGTATCCAATGTGATTTGGGCCACTCAGCGGCGGGCTTCTATCCGGGGAGTGTCCCAGGGGAGAGTGCGCGAGCCCTTTAGACTTCTGGTCCTTTTTGTATTTCATCCTCCTGTTTTGAAACCAGATCTTTATTTGGCGCTCGGTGAGATTCAACAGATTCGCCATCTCCACTCTCCGGGGGCGGCAGAGATAGCGGTTAAAGTGAAACTCCTTCTCCAGCTCCACAAGTTGCGCGCTGGTGTAAGCAGTTCTGACCCGCTTGGAGGCCGGTCCCGGTGGGCTCTTCTCATCACTCACCTCACCACCTGCAAAAAAGATAGAAATAAGAAAAGAAAAAAAAACAGCACATGTGCGTCTTAGCCTCTGCTCAGCCATATTAATAATCAGCAGCAGCATCATCATAATAGGTCATAAGCTGGAAGCACAACAAGGCCATGTCACCTGTTCACTCCTCCCACTCCACCCCCCACCCCCCCATACACACACACTTCTCCATCATGGTGTCGTCTACCTGAGGTGGTGCAGTTGTTGCTCTTCTGTTTGGAGTTCTGCCGGGTCTCCTTCATCCAGGGGAAGATCTGCTTGGTGAGGACCGGCGTGGAGGAGCTGGAGGCGCTGCCGGACGGGGACTTCTTCTTCTGGGATGCAGGGGTGTTGGAGCTCGGGGAGGATGCGGACAGCGGAGGCGCCTGCTGATCCGCAACACTTGTAGCTTGGCTGCTGCTGCCGTTGCTGCTCTGACTGCCACTTTGCCTCATGCAGTCTCCGTTCAGGTCACTGTCTTTGAGGGCCGGTGGCCGGACAGCAGAGGTCTGGATGGGACACACTGAGCCCTGGTAGTCATTCTCGATGGTGGGCGTTGGGTAGGACTGATGAGCCGGGCCATAGTTGTAGGAGTCAGGTTTGGGGTAGCTGTAGCTTCCAAAAAGTCCAGAGTTATCGTAGTATGTTGCTTTCTGCATTTTGTGGATTCAAAGCCAATAAGCCAGAGCAGCTCTATCCAATGGCATGGGTGTTGTTTATTCACGTGATTGATGTTTCCCACCGTCGCTCCAGTCTGTGACCTATAAAGACAAAATACATCAGACTCATGTGGACACTCATGGACACGGCCTTAACTCATTATACATGCGCACACTTTCTATTCCCCCAGTCACTGTTAGATATCTGAGCTTCATGTCTTCTATAAACTACAGCAGCTATTAAAGTGTGAATCACCAGCTGTCTGGGAGAGTGATACATCACCACAGCTACAGAGCCGGAGCCCGCGTGTGTCTCACTCATTTCTGGCACAAAACAGTTAAAGTTTAACTTGCACCAAGAAAAAAAAACCCAGAGTGACCCTCTGGGAGGCTTTAGGAGTCCCTCAGAAATAAGCTGAATCAGCGTTTGACACTCACACACACACTCACACACAATACCCTTTTCACTAATCACAAGGTCTGACAAAGCCCGTCATGCATTGTTCCCTGTAGCAGTAATATATAGCCCACCAAGGCCGCGCGCACACTCTGTTGGATCACATGATTACGCATCCGAGAGGCTAAATACTGGAGCTTTCCACTGTTTGTTATTTATGTTAGCATCAGTGTGTGTGTGTGTGTGTGTGTGTGTGTGTGTGTGTGTGTGTGTGTGTGTGTGTGTGTGTGTGTGTGTGTGTGTGTGTGTGTGTGTGTGTGTGTGTGTGTGTGTGTGTGTGTGTGTGTGTGTGAGAGAGAGAGAGACAGAGAGAGATAGTGTGTGTGGGGGTGGGAGGTAAATATGATATTTCATTAGCCTCGACCCATATATTTTGGCTCCTTGCTCACTTTCCCTCCTCTGTCCCACTCATTCATTCATTCATTCATTCAAATCTCAACTTTAATTCACTGACTCAGGATCAGTGGAGGATTAAAAAGAAAGCCATACATCGCAGTGGATGTGTTTCTTACATGGCAGCTGACAGTCAGCAATTTAACCATGCAGCCAAACTAAAATATCCAAAAGCCATATACTGCTTGTATCACTACTACAAATACAACAACAACTACTACTACTACTACTGTATGTTGGTGGCTTGAGGAGGTGCAGCCTGCGCCGTGCATAACAATTGCACCTGTCAGTGTGGACCGCGGCAAAATTTATGACCGCAAATGTTATGGTTGTAAACGGCCTCAGAGAGGAATGAAAAGCAAAACACTCCTCAAGACTCTGAGCCCTCAGAAGTGTAAAACTAAGCGTAGGAGGAAGGCAAGGGAAAGAATTTCATACTCGGCGGCTTCTCCCAGCAATACACAGGGAGCCGGTTTATAAATGATGCCTCCATTCAGGCTGTGAGCGTGAAGTCCTGCAGCCAAACGCCGAGGTAAAAACACTGGAGCTGCTTTAAAGAGGGGAAGATTGGCGAAGGCGCATCTGTGCGTAAAATGTGGAAATCTTGGGATAAAGGCGGTGAAATTCTTCCACATTTTACTTTTTGTATTTTGCATGTATGTTTTTCCTTTTTCCTCCTTTTTAAGGAATTATTTGACTTTTCTTTCTTTTCATCAATGGGAAAAAAAGCAACATTTACTTTCTAGGTTTCACTTTATGCGGGTGAGTGTGTTCCAAACGAAAAAAAAGGGAGGCACGTATTTAAATGGCACTGTGGTCTGCGTAAATAATTACACGTCCAGGTTAAGTTAAAGTCATCCCTCATGTCTGTTTACGTGATTTAAGCCTCACTGTGAAACTCTGAGAGCGCTAATATGCAGCCTAATAACTAATCACCCTTTCACCTGGTTAGCAGTTGGCTGTGTTGTCTGTTGCCTTCATTAAAGGAGTGTTACTCACCGAAATCTGTGCAGATCTCTTTTATTTCCCTCACGCATTCATCACTGCTCTCACCTCGACCTGGAAGGGAAATAAGATTAAATAAAAATGTCTTCTCATTACTGTTTTTTTTTCTTCTTTTTTCTCTTTTTAAAAATGTCAACAGTGAATGGGCCTTAAATGAGATGTTGTTACATACCCCCCAAAATAAAGATGCATATCAGACCCAATTATATCCACACTAATACAAATATGCAATAACAATAAAACATAAATAAACAACAGGAATTTACTTATAACAGCTTAAGTAAAAAGTCAAAATCTAATTCTTGACATTTGATGCTGTTTTGGTCTGTTTCTTTTAGCTAAAGTGAAAAACTGAGAACACAAATATGTATATACATTTTTTTTCCCAACTCACTGCTGTCAGTTGGCTGAAGAGTGAAAAAGTCTTACATGTGCACTTTTTTATACAAAGAGCCAGGCAAAACATTTAGCAGTCATAAGCTTTTTTAGCTGACCCTCGGGTCATTCAGCATTAAGACTAAGTTTAATGAACAACGAGCAGTTTGGCTTCAAGTGAAGAGCCAAGTCTCGACTAAATTCAAAAGCAGCTCTCCACATCAGAGGAGAGGATAGAGAGGAAGCTCTGCCGACGAAATGAAACATCGGGAAAATTAATTCTCTGTTGATTGCTTTTATTTATTTATTTTATTTATTTGTTTGTTTTTCCCTGTGAGCGTGAGAACCAGCGCTGCCGTGTCCCGCCTGCATCTGGAGATAATTGCTTCGAAAAATATAATAATGATGATGGTGATGATGGAGATTTGAAGTGGAAAAAACCTTTTGGATGAGGATTATTTTGTTAAATCTGCGCCTCCAGTGCTGTTTTTCTTTTTGTGGTGGTGGTGGTGGTGTGTAGGGGGGGACACACTGGGGCTGCTAGTAGCAGACATGGTCCTCTTTTCAAACAACAGTGTTTTTCGCCTACGCGTTGTTACGGTAAGTTTACTGCACACAATGGGCCGGAGTCAGTGTGGAGTGTTATTATCTCTACTTATCCATTCAAAGTTCACTAATATTTCAAGTTAAACAGCCCTGAGGAGGCGGGCTGCTATTGCTGCAGAAATATTAGTTACATCCAGGAAATAATAGCAGCTAATAGCTCGATGTTGCTTTGGTATAATGCACGGATGGATTTCTTATTCTTGGAGAAGTTATGGGATGCATGCTGGTAAAATGCGTAAATCCATTCTGCACCAAAAAATACTCAGTCACTGATTCTACATTTTAAAAAAATATGCAGGGCACATGAATTGAATATTAAACATTGCCAAACAAAATCTATTTACCAAATAGAAATACTTGACTTATAAATAAGCGTTTATTGTCTTAGCGACTCAGGCCTGCTGCTTCTTACTATATAAACAACACAGAGAGATTAAACATCACAATAAACCAAACACAAGTTCAACACATGACGTCTCCCAAATAGCAGGAAAATAGAAAGTATTTGCCTTTGTCCTCGCTGGCTCTGCAGCCCGGTATAATCCCTTAAAACCTCCAATATGAATTCATGTTTAATATAACGTTGCAGGTTAACAAAGCCGTACAGTTGAAGCCACATAAATCACCAGCAAACGCCACTGTGACGATAAGACAACAAATTAATGTGATTTACGATCCAAGAGTGAAAAAGAAAAAAAAAAGTTCCTCAGCTACTTCTTCTTCTTCCTCCTCCTCCAAAGAAGCAGCTGAGCTTCTTCTCTCAGCGAAACGTGAAATCAGCTGAAAAGCAGCAGCTCGCGCTCAATGTGTCGATAATATTTGAGAAATAAATACACATCTGAATCTGCTTCTTTTTTTTTCTATGAAGGGGCATCGCGCTGGACTCCATATCTCCGCCACGGTTGCCGGTGAGAGCGACATTAACGAGCATCACCTCCTTGAACGGAATAAATCATATCTATATTTCCTTGCATTATATTAACCCGTGGTTAAAGGTTGCTTTCTGCCTCGCAGTCGCTGCTTACCTGCGAATCAATTCATCATAAAAGCAGCCTTCCCCTCTCTCTCAGTCTCAGCTCCTTTCCAACGCAGTCTCTAGAATAAATCCTTCACCCCCTTTGTCTGTAGACAATGCTGTCCTAAACCTGATCTTGCTGTTTTTCAGACATTTCCATACACCAGTGGAGACAGTATTCCCGAAAGAATGGAAGGACTCGCATTCAGCTACCAATAAAAAGCGAACAAGGTATCCTTATTCCAGAAAAAAAAATCCCTGGCAATCAATCACACATTGAAATATACAGGAATTCAGAAACGGATAGGCCTGTGCGCACTTGGAGCTATAACATTAGGATTTTTTGGGGGAGCAGGCGGAGGGGGGGTCGTTTCGGACGCTTTATGGTGACAAATAAAGGCGCTGCTTGAAGATACAAGCATATTTGTTCACGTGATTGTTCTCTTCTTCAACCGAGTCTTACCTCACCAATCCATTTTGATAAAGGGTGGCGTTTATTTCCTCCTCAACTGTGTGAAAATGTCCCTCTGCATATTTCCCATGTTTTCCCACCTCCTCTTTCATACACTCTCATCCCTGTGCTTACACAACACAGAGATTTGCTCTGGTTTGGCCACTAATAATAATAACAACAATAGAGATTGGCTTATTGTGTATTGTTGCAGTGCAGTTGCAGCATGTTAGTGCAGTGTGTTTGTTTGCGTAAAATTCAATGATCTGTGTATTTTGGATGCTGCTGCAGCTTTGAAATTTGCATCCTTTTTTGGAAAAATCTGACATAATTTCTACACATATAAACTATAGGGAATTTCACAGTGATATAAAATAAAACGGGCCTGCAACGCAACAAATGCACGTATTTCTAGGTCTAATATTGTTTAATAATACTAGACTACTTTCTGTTTAGGCGCCCAATTACTGCAAAGAGGTGGGATGTGCATTTTCAAAATGATTTATGAAATAAACTGCACGTGGGTTTCTTGTTTTTTCTTCCTCTTCATCGTCCAGCTGGGGCTGGATTGTATTCAAATAAACCACATTATGATCTTTTGTTTGTTGTGTCTGACTTCACACTCTGGTGAAACACAAAGAGTGAGAGAGCCAATTCTTCCCCTGCACTGTTTCCAACCTCAGTTCACAGAGAAAATAGAATAAAATAAAATAAAAATGATAAAAGCACAGATGAATAAGCAGTAGATATATACTCTGATAGAAGCGGGTGAGGAGAGGCGAGGGGGATTTGGAGCCGCAGAGAGCGTCGGATGCTTCAGCGGTGAATGGGAGCAGGAAAAGAAGAAGAGGGAATGCTGGACTGGTAGCGTCGCAGCATATGTTCAGAGGGTAATAAAAGTGAAAGATTTACAGTTTTCGCCCGGCCCCCCAACAGCCTCGCACCCTTTCAGGAATTACTGGGAATGATTTACAAGGAGGTAGAGCTGTCAGCCATGGCCAAACTTCCACTACCTCTAAGAAATCAAAGAGAGATGATCTTCTCTGACGATAATAATAATAATAAATAAATAAAAAAACAGCAGAAATGAACTGATCGCCACAGCAGGAGGGGAAAAAGCAAAAAAGATAAACAACCTGTTATTTTCTCTTATTCTGAAAAGCTCGACATCAATTCAAGATCATTTCTAGCAGCACTGTGTAATTCCAACACTTACGCACAAAAATAAAATAGAAAATACAATTTTAAAAAAAGAAGCTTGTTTTATTGTGGGCTAAACTGCTCCAAAATCTGATTTAGCCTGTGAATAAAGAATGAATGGGCCCTGATTGGCCACACTCAGCTATGTGTCCGAAAGAGCATTTATTCAGAGTGAGCATCCATAAATACACGTCACTGTCCTTTCCTCTTTACGATCTATCCCATCAGTCCCTTTCAGGATCTATGCGTAAAAACAGCAAACTCTAAAATAAATAAAAATTCTAGCATTTCTAACATAATTTACATGGAAAGAGAGTGATGAAAAAACAATCATGCACACAGCGACTACAGCCACAATTCTGCTCAGAGCACAACATCACACATCAAAGGGAGCAATTTATCAAATATCACGACATTTGATATCGTCATTTACCAAGTCGGGCAACAGTGAAAAATGCTGAAATATTTACCTACCCAAGCATCCATCGGTTCGGGTTGTGCTGCTAAAGTGCGGGGCTTACGGTTGCGCCGGGTATCGGATATTATTTTCTTGGGGGATCTCTTCAGTTTTCAAGTCTGATAGAGTCCTTGCGATTAATGACGACGCCGTGTTTCTAGGGGGACGTGCTGCATTAATTATTTAGACAATCACGTGGTCGAGAATAGAGAGCGGAGTGGTATAGTCTCTGGATTATATCTCTGAATGCAGACAGCGCACTTTAATATATCTTAGGGGGTTGTCTGGCTCGGAGAGGCTTCTGCGAAACCAGCTGGAAATCAAATATGGCCGGATGGAGAGCAACGACGTTGTATTCCTGCACTGGGTGCAGTGTCATTGAAAATGGCACTGCCTTTGGCTCCCATTTATTGCTGTTCAGACATGTAGGTCAGTGTGGCTACACACTGCACGTTGTAGTAGGCTGCTCTGACCTGATAACTGCTGCTGGAAGCTCTGTTATCATCTATTTATTTTCAATGAATGTTAATATCAAGACTGAAAGGCTTTATATTAAATGGCTCTTTAATAATAAATGAACAGAACTTACGAGTTTCCTTTGAAGACTAGTAGGCTAATGTATAGTAGGTAGGTTAGTTGCCCCCCTCCCCCTCCCCACCCCCCACCACCACCACACACACACCTCATCGCACCCTACCCACCCCCCCAACCTCTCCCCTCTCCCTCCCTCCCTCTCTTCAGCATCTATGTGCAGATCATTTATGGCAGGATGGTGGATTGGTAGCATCACTCTGTCTCAGCTTCGCTCTGAAGCCATAAGAAATGAATTTATATATACATATATACACCTCTCTCTCTCCTTCTCTCTCTCAACATATATACAAATATACAAAACACAATATCAGCCTCTAAGTGCCCGGCCACGTCCATATGGGCCCGCGTGGCGTGTGGTCAATGGGGATGATCACACAGACAGTGGTCACAGGGGATGGAAACACCACTGAGTGTGTGTGACTGCTGACTGTCCCCTCACATGTCTGTTTATGGCCACTTGCGTTTGGATTAGAGCTGATCCTGCAGTGTGGAGGGTGGAAGGTCAGTGTTGCAGTGGGTCATCTCCAATAAAGGCATAACTCGTGAAACACAAGGGGGGTGTATGATGTGTGTAGGGGAGTCACATTAACGATTATATGGTTAGTATTTATGTATTATGTGCGCTTATTTGTTTAAACAGCTCAGGGAAATGTGGTTTTGGTGCAGGATAAGTAGCTCTGAACAAGTTTTACGAGGCCACTGAACATCAGGGTTCCTGTTTTACAACAAACAAAAGTCATGTGGAGATTCATTTACTGTAAAGAGTGAAGCCAAAGTTTTGCAGAAATCTAAAGGTTCTTTTCATGAGACAGAATCACCTTCAGAAGAAGCAAAAACACCACATCCACCAACAGGCTCAGAGCCTTTTACATGAAGGGAGGATGGGGGTTTTTTTGCGCAGTGCACGCGCCGCTTTCGATAAAGAAGAGCTAACGAGCGCAAATGAAGACACGGCGGAGTACAAATGGATTTCTTCATCACATTTTTACACATAAACTACAGATCCATTCATGTCTAAGATAAAATTAGATATTTATGTTTCTAACTTGCAGAGTGGAGGAGAGTGCACGCGCACATTTGGTGCGTTTGTGTATGTTTTGGAAAAGACAGCTACAAGTCCATATGGCTCCACATTCTTGTCACCACAACTGTTTTCTCAACAAAACTGACCCTTTGATAAAAGGCGCAAAAGCGAATGAGCCAAAAATCACCTTTTGAAAAAAATACAAAGGAGAAATCTGAGACAATATAAGAGTCTCAGGGACTCAGAGAATATACATTTCCTCTGATTTTTTTTTCTAGAGTAAGGAATTAAAATATATATCGCGACAAAGTTGCGATCTTGCAAACATTTAAATGCAATAAACAGTAGAAATCTTTATTTTTTTTCCAATATACTTCTCACATCTCAATGCACAATACAAGGTAGAAAGCATGTACAAAAATAAAACAAAAAGACTGCATATTGACATGAGGAGACACACGCACAGATCAGAACCTCCTGGGGGCTGCGCCTGATATAAATACTGTTTTAAAAAAACGTGGAGGGGGGTTTAAAATAAAAGAAAGAAGGAGGAAAGAAAGGAAAGAAAAGGTGGAATTCACGCACTGACTCTTACTTTGAATTCTTTGAGCTTTGTGGAAAAGCCTCCAAACACAAGGCGGAGGAGCGCTGAGCAGCCTGGGAGAGAAAATGCAGCCTGTCCGGCGGGTCAGGGGGTGCTGGGGTCAGTCCTCGCGGCTGAAACGTGTCCCCTGGATGAACCTGCCGCTGCTGCTTTGTCGACCTTCGGCTGAAATACCTTTTCAACTCCCTCATGGAGAAGACTTCACAGAAGAAGACTGGCCGGACCTTCTGGGCTTCTTTTTTTTTTTCTTTTTTTCTTTTGTTTTAGGGTGTGTGTCCGAAGACAATGACGGTATAAAACAAAACAAAATAAAAAAAATCTCTGTCTTAAAACGTGAGGTGAAAGCCCCCCCTCGGTCAGCCTGCTGTAAATGAAAAACTATAAGATTCCCACATTAACTAAGACTAAAAAACTTTGCATAAAGCCATGCTAATAATGCACAAATAGTTCCAACATATTTTAGAATAATTCAACTTCAACGAATACTTTTAATTAATTAAAAATCGGCTGTGTGCTATAGGAACATGTACAAGGGCTCGCTTCTCTTTCTTTTGGAACAAATAAATAAAGACGTACAAATCATATCAAGATAATAAAAAAGAACAAATATAAATCCTAAATAACCTGGATTTTTTTGATTCTTTCCGATGAGAAACATCCAATATCGAATTCGATGCCATGCAAGGGAAAAACAAATGATCTTTTCATGAAGGACTTTTCAAATGGCGTGAGAGAGCCTCTGAAAATGTACACTGTTTACAAAGATGTCAGGAGAGATTTATAAGGGCACTCAGAATAGTACGCACACAGGAATGTCTTGCTTTTTGGAGGGGGAATAATATTTAGGGCTAAGAACATTTTCAAAGCTTTATTGTACAAAATAAGTTAAAAACATACAAGTTACAAAGAAACGTGGGACTGAAATATTCAATATTCAATGTTCAATGTTGAGCGGGCGTGTTTTCTTTTTCTTTGTTTGTTTTTTTGCATTAAGGTTTGACTTGTGTTTTGGCGTGCCTCTATGCAAATTACGTTTGCTTCAAGTATATAGGCCTTTATATATATTTATTTATTCATATATATTTATTGTGCGTTTTATTGTGAAGTTTTCAGACTGAAATAAACTTTTTTGTGTGTGTGGAATTTTGAACTTCCCTGTTCTGCGATTAAAGATGTTTCAACCAGCGTGAATCCACGTGAGACACTTTTGTTTGAAAAAGAAAAAAAGAAAATCCATGAAATCAGCCGTGGTTGTTCATTAAATGTCCCCCAGGCGAGAAAAAAACGTCCAGAAAAAAATGAAATGAGATAAAATAAAAATAAAATAGAATAAAAAAAATGTTGAAAATGAAAACTTTCGATGTTTTGTGTCTCTGAGGAAATTTTAAACAGGAAGAGGCTCAACTTGCAAAAGAAAAAAAAAAACCTCTGAGTTACAAAGACTGATTGATTTTGTGACTCAGTCTTGAGTCAACACTGCTAGGGTCTTTTTCTTTTTTTGTTAAATTAAAAAAAATAATAATAATGAAAATAAAAAGATGGCTAAAAACGACATCAGTCCATGCAAAAGTCAGATGCAACCTTTGTCTTTTTTTATGTACAGTTATTTCCTATAAAGCCTCGACCCCCTCCTCACTGTCTTATAACGCTGTGATATCAGTCTGGTTATCCTTCTGGATGCTCTGCAGATGGCTGGAGGCTGGTGCGGATCTGCCCTTGGTGTTGGGCAGTTTGTGATCTTTCTTCCATTTCATCCGTCTGTTCTGAAACCAGATTTTGATCTGCCTCTCGGAGAGACACAGAGTGTGAGCGATCTCGATCCGCCGCCGCCTGGTCAGATACCTGTTAAAATGAAACTCCTTCTCCAGCTCCAGGACCTGCTGCCGGGTGTAAGCTGTTCTGGACCGTTTGGGCTCAGATCCGGTGTAATCTGGGTTCACTGTTGTGTTGTTGTTGTTGGTAGTGGCGGTGGTGGTGGTGGGGGGAATAAAAACAAGAAGAAGAAGAAAAAGAAAGAAAAAAGTCACCAAATGTGGCCAGTGTAGCATGCAGGCAAAAACAATACAAGAGTATAGCCTCTCTCCCCCCTCTCTCTCTCCCTCCCTCTCTCCTCTCACTCGCTCTCTGTACCCGAGGCGCTCAAACTTTAAGACAAGGAAATAACGAGTGATTTTAAGTGAATTTGTGCAGATTTGCGGCAGATTTAAGCGCCATTACGAAGCGGTCAATATGTGTTTCAGGAGCTTTCAGGCGCTCACCTAGCGGCCTATTTCCTGAGCTATAAAAATTTATGACTTGTGTAATTGGCGAGGCCTTTCAAAGACTCCCATAAATATTACACTGAATGATTTTCTAAAGTGCAGGCAGGTCTCAGCTGATCCAGAAGAAGAAGAAGAAGGAGAAAGAGGAAATCTTACCAGTAGTAACGTGGACTTTCTTCATCCAGGGGTAAACTACTGCAGGCTGCTTGGCTTGTATCCCATTTTGGCTCTTTGTGTTTTGCTGCTGTCCACAAGTCCGAGGTCCGGACATTTGGACCGGGGGCCCCTCGTGCTGCTCAGTCTGTGCGCTAAAGGGGCTCGAGTGGCCGGATCTCTCGTGCACATGACCCCGTGGCTGCACTGTGGAGTCCTGCACAGTGTTGCAGCTGAAGGGCTGCTCCGTGTAGTTTGACCGTGGGTAGATCCCTGGATGCTGAAAGTCTGTGTCCTGCGATGGACTGTAGTAGCCCGTGCCCTGCTCAGGTATATAGTTATTCTGGGAATATTCCTCGCACGGAGGAAATTTCGGGTCCACATACTTAGAGTTCACCATATACGAACTCATGGCCATTAATTTCTGAAGGTAGAAAATACTAATTTTTCTCGAGTTGTCTTTTTTCCTCCCTCCATAAAGCCCTCCTACTTGGTGTCAACTGAATAAAGTTAGCGAACCATGTGACCAGATCGGCCAATGGAGGTGACGCTGGTCCACACACGAGTAAACATACAACTAAGGGCAATTTTTATCTAACTTAAAGTGAAACTAAATTACATCCGGATGAAGAAAAAAAACAAAACAAATAATATTGAGTAAAGACATCTGTGTGCACGTGTAGAAAAAAAGAGGGGGAAAAAGGAAAAGTACAAAGAAAATGTGACATGTGATACTTTACTTCAATATTTTACTATAAATGTATGACACATGAATGGAAATAAAGATATTTGTTTATATGGCGTTGTTTTATCCACACACATATATAGAAATGTATCAGTTTCTAAAGTGTAACTTGGAGGCTTTGTGTTGAACAGAGAAACCAACAAAAGGTACAAAAAGCCCCTTGGCATAAAAGCAGCAGATAATGACATGGGGACAATTGATGGACAGTGTCTTTGTCAGGAAGGGGTCATCCAAAAGTTACACCAATCTCATCACTTCATCTGCTCCCATCCCCTTTGAAAGAAGTGTCTGAGGAGCCTATTGGCCAGGAGCAGCAGCAGCAGCAGCAGCAGCAGCCTCAGCCTCTGGGAATCAATAATGTAGAAGCACAAACGACCCACAGGAGAGAAAAAAGATACAGCTGGACTCCACACAGGGTTCGTTTCTTTCTCCTTTTCCTTTTTTAATCCCAAATCCACCTCATTCCAGCACACTGAGCTAAACAGAAATCCAGTCTCCTTCCTAATTATGTTTATTTTCATGTGCAACATTTCTGTATATCAAATTTCCTGATTTAATCCTGTGGAGTGCCAACACACCCCTCAACTCTTACTCCTCCTCCTCCTCCTCTTCTTCTGAACTGTCAGATGTGCTCTCATTCATAAAGCAGCGCCAGCAGCATTAGTTACTACTCTAACTGTCCCTGCAGACTGTGACCGCACATCTATAAACCCTGTCCTGATTAAAGTCAATAAATCGAAGTTTTTTCATCGACCATATACTCCCCTAGAATCGAATCTGTGACTGTGGTTTCATCACACAAATTCGGTTCTACAGGGTATATATAGACGACGGGAAGCGACAAGGCCCACTCTCTCGACCACACAGCCAATCCATGACTCTAGCCAAACTACATTAACAAAGTGCAGCCAGGGTAAACACATACAAAACAAAGCCACCACAGAATCAAGGTTACACGAGGAAATCAGAGGCTCGCATCGCAACCAGATGGTAAAAAACCCCTGCACTGATTGGATTAACATGAGTGCCATTTTTATTCACTGTCAACTTCCCCTTTAGCTTTTTCTTTTATGTGCTTTCTGTGTTGTTTGTTTTGGACCTAAACTGGTCACAGCAGCTTCAACAGACACGTCACTCTCTGAGAGGAGAGGTGGAGGCCTGCAGGCGAAGCATTGCTGTCATTTCCAGCTGTTAAAACGACAAGATAAAGACAGTGAAGGAGCGTCACTCAGGTCAAACCGAGGTTTCTATACGCACATCAGCACATAGCCCAAGTTCACGCCAAGAGGAAAACAAAAGTCATTTAAAGATTTTAAAATCAGTTTCCAGCTCAAAAATCCAAGCCAAGGATGAGCGTCCATGAACGCATCAGCAGATAGCAGGCTAGTACAGCGGCGCTTATCACCAGCGGCCAAAAGATGAGGCCAGAGGCCACAGAGGTCAAAGCAAATCATTTAGAAACTTATCAAAAAACTTCAATTATTTCAGCTGCTGCTGACAGCTCAATGGGTGCAAAAGTTTACCAATTCCTCGTCAGCCATTAACCAAAGCACCATGTCGGCCCCTGCAACTCCCCCTCCACAAAGGCTTCATATTCCAACTGAACCCAAACCAGACAAAAAATATTTTTTTCAAAAGCCACAAACCAATAATTCAATGAGCTAAGTTTGTCCAAATATGTTTATCAATCAAAATCACAAGAGTGAGATGTTGTAAATTGTAACAAGATTAAATCTTTACAGCCGCTTTGAGTCAGATTAAATGAATGAAATTGTAAAACCTGATTTGAATTAATTTAATTTGTGACACAAACATGTCTAATAGAAAAGTTTGAATAAGTTATGTTCCCTTCTTTAACAAGAATAAAACTGAAAGTTTTACAAGCTGATTATTTAGTGGATGACGTGTGAAGCTTTTACTACGTTGTCATATTGAACCACATTTGAAGTTGAATTATAAGAAGTTGTATTTTGACGCACAGGCCTCAGGAGGATAAACCAGGAAACAGACGGAGAAAAAGTCGATTTGATACTTTTCTGTTGCGTCTCTTTGGATTTTTTGTTTTGTTCTTGGTTTTTTTTTGTTTTTTGTTTTTTAGAGCAGATCAAGAGACCATCTCTGCTCTGGCTGTTCACTTTTCAATTCCTCCCCAAAGCAGAAAAGTTATTCGTTTCAGACCAAGCTAAAGAAAAATTCGCTCTTGCACTTCAATATTTCAATATTAGTGAGACAGCCTGACCTGTCTTTCACCTTGCGCTGCTGGTCCATCAGACGGGTCAAAGCCGAGATCCGCAACAAAGGAACGATAAAGTCAGCGTTTCCTGGCAGCTCCAGTTAAAGCAAAGGTCTGAAGGACTGAAGAGCTTCAGCTCGAAACCACTTGGTCACATTTTCTACTAAAAGCAGCCTCTTCTGACTGTTTAGGAGCGTCACGAAGCGTGGGGCCTAGTTTATCTCATTTTCAGGGAAGATTATGGAGCTTCATTTATATATTATGTTTTATTTTTTGGACACGCAATATTGAGAGGTGAGGTTAAAATTAAACTTTAAATTACTAAATAATCCATTTAAACGATTAGGCTGGATCTATAACGCTGGCTGGTGCAGATCGTCATTTAAGGCCTGTAATAGAAATGCATTAGGCCTGGAGTGAAGTCAGCAGCAGCCGCGTAATGTGCAATCTAAAAATTAAAATGATAATGATAATAATAATAAACTGAACTTTATTGTTGTAACTTCATTGCATTCGTGGGTTGTTATTTTCAATGAGATTAAAAGTGAAGCAGGAACGAACAGAAAATTATTCTAATGAATTAAAACGTAATTGAGCAAAAGATTTGAACTGGTTAAAGACGTTTTAATGACAATTCACCCAAAAAAAATCATCCAACCAACTGAGCCTGCTGACAACAGGTTGATTTGTCCGCCCACCAGCAAATAAAATGGAACAAAGTAAAAAATAAAATAAGATAAACCAACCACAGCAACAGTTTGAACAACAGCATCCACAGAAAGCATCGACTGAGTGTTAAAAAGGCTTCAAACGCTACCACTGATCACAGGATTCACCACAGTTTCCCTCACAGCAGCTCAGTATAATAACCAGGCTCTGTGTGTGTTTGTCCTGAGCGCGCACTGTTGCAGCTTTTTAGAGGCAGGAAACAGCAGCACAGTCCCGTTGCAGCACTTACGTCTATGACATCACACGCCCATATCCACGAGCATAAGGATAAAACAGAGCCTTACCACGGAGCCCGCAACACATGGCGCACCGCACAACAAACGCATCCATGCTGGAGGAGAAGCCTGGCCCGGGCTGCAGCTCCCTGCCAATTGAAGCTCTATTCCAACCCATCTGGACGCTCTTACTAATACACAATGAGAATTATATTTTGGCTTGTCAAGTCTCAGGCCATAAAACAAACTTTAATGGCGTCACGTGTTTCCTCGCAGCCATTCACAACAGCGCGCAGGCCCATAAATAACCCTCAAAGTTGCACTTACTCAATAAGGCCGATTACACTGATGTGCACTGAGGAAAAGTCGTAGAAACGAGGAAGCTGAGAGGCTGTGGCTCAGAAAGTCGTTGCAGAAAAGGGAACAGAAGGGCAGGGATGGATTTTTATACTTTTTATTTTCATTTCGACGTAGTAGTATTTATAATATTCCACATTTACCAACACTTAGGCAGTGGTTAAACAAACAAAAGACTGGCACTTTGTTTGTTCTCTGATTATCAATATATTAATATAGACCAATAATCTAGTTGCATATGATCTGATAATATTCTTCAAATTGAATAATCTCTATTATTGCACAGCCCAGGCCTGGTGGTGAGTTTACTGACAGTCTGACATTTCTAAAGTGTCAACAACATCACTAATGTCATCACACATGCGTCATTGAATCGCTCTAATATACATTTCTCTCCCCAGTGAACCTGCCACAATAAGACTGATGTCATTCACTCTTCCGGGCCAATCCCAGAGAGCAGAGCAGAGCGCGCGCTCTCGCTCCTCCTCCTCCTACTCTCTCCTTTTTTTCCTGTCCAAACAGGAGAGGAGCGTGATGATATTGAGGTTTGGGTGGCTGCCACAGCCGAGCAGGTTATGATAAATCAGAGGCTTGTCACTTTTTACATGCATGTCATCGTAAAAGAAAAAATAATAATCTGGAGATTATATGAAAGTAAACGCCACCGCAAGGCCTTCTGGGCGTTTAAGAAACAGCAGCACTGACTTGATGAGCTTTTCATATGTTTTCATTTGATGCATTTTTATATCTAAATGGGTAATAATTTCACCTGTTGCTCAGTTTCCTGTGACGTCAACACCTTTGTTATCCTCTCCATCATGAGGAGGGTGTCAGACTCAAGAGTCCCTAACATCAGCTGTCACTCCGTGCACCATCTTTAACTCAAGTGCTCGCTGATGACAAAGTAACCACTGTGCATTCATTCACAATAAACATCTGTCTGCCTCTGTGCTGAGGCGGTGTGACGCACTCTGTGGGAACTGCACAGCACCAAAGGCAGATACATAATAATCACAGCGACTGATAACAAACTGTGAAGTGCCCTGCAGCTGTACCAGAGGATCAGAGGCTGTATTTAATCCAAGAAAACCCACTTTTCAAAAAAAAAAAAAGAAAAGAAAAGAAAAATTGTAACGCGTCACGTGACCCCGTGTCTCAGCCAATCACAGCGCTCGAGAAGCCGCCGCTGGAAGGCTGCTGAAGGGCAGCAGAGGGACTGAGTGTTGGGCAACAGCGCCTTCTGCTGGAGCTTCAACGCCTTATCGCACTGTTCCCACTGTAAAAAATGTCTATTATCCAAACAAGTGATTTCAGGAAATCTAATATTTCATCAAACTGTTGATACATATGATCAAAATAAAAGACGAAAAAGCATTTTTTAAAATGATAAATAGATGAAATCAACATCTGCACAGTTGAATAAGTTAAACAGAGCCGGTGGGCTGATGGAACAGCAAGATTTATGTTCATTTTTGATTATTGGATAGAAATAAATATACGGTTGTTGATAATAAGAAGAATCCCTGAGCCTTTAAGCTGTCCTCCAAGGTTTATGAAATTTAATAAAAACCTATCAGACGTGTCAGTGAATACCAATGCGTGTAGGTGCCCATCTCTGCAGTGCTGGTGTTGTTATTCCTCATCATTACACACATAAAACTTCATAATAAACCGTTTGTTCGTGCTGTGATGGTGGTGATAACAAAAAATAACCAATGAATTAATCAGTTTATCTGAGTGGGAAACGAATAAAATGTATATACAAACATTAACATTTATATTTAGGAGGGAAAAAAACGTCTTTCAGGTTTTAAATATGTTCATGTGAAGACATGTTAACAAAATCTCTCACAGTCAGTAGCCCAGAGGAGGCTCATGCAGGACTAGAATAGATCTCAGAGGGGATTTGAATCAGGGTGAAAAGGGGAAACCACATCCATTCATGGAAACTGCTATCTGTTCAAAGTGCGCAAGGCCTGCGGTCAGACGCTGTTCTACTTTATTACATTTAACACAACATGCAGAAAATGACAGAGGCTGTTGTGTGCATGTAGTCAAATGGAAGCCCGCTGTCCAATTTTCGCAGATTTTTGCCTGTGCCTTGTGTCTTTCCAGGGTCCATTTTGCCGCATTGCAGTGAGGCTGTAAATACTTTCGCAGCTGCCTGTCAGCCAACAGTGAAATACTGTCTTTGTTCAGTTGGCCCCATCTCTAGGCAGCTGAACAGCACAGCTATGAAAACTGAGCCTCTTCTGCCAGGGCTTTTGCATATGTGGAATACACCTAAAAGCAGACTTTGCTCTGTGTCCATTCATTGCAGTATTTTTTTTAGCTAATGTGCGCAAATATTCTTCAGATCAATGCAGAATATCAAGGAGAAAAAAAAAATAGACAACAAGAAATGTGGCTGCATTAACAGGCGAAAGGGAAACGAAAAGCGTGTCGACATGTCTGCTTTGGCATGATTATCAAAAAAAAGCCAAATGTTCCTTTACAACAGGAACTTGTTGACATGCGTGGCCGCAGTTATCTGTGTAACACCACAGACTCGTCAGACACCATCAGCAGAGGCTTCAAACATAAGCTACACATCTGCAGAATGAATACATTTCCCAGAGGCATCTGATAATCCGTCCATTCCTCCTTAAAAACATTCTTGCAGCGACATTACATGTCATATAATAAAACTATTTATCCCGACGCACCTTCAAACATGTGAAATCACCACATTACCTGGGAGCTGTTACCCTTCAGCTCATTTACATGACTAATGAAACAGGAAGCTGTCAGGCTTCACGTGCAGACACACTTTAAACGTAAATTTAAAAAAAGAAGCTGTAATGGCGGAGAAATCTTACCTAGAGCCGTGAGGTAATCCATGGTCACTCTGTGTTGTTTACCTGAACGGTGCATTTGAGATAAAGCTGCAAAAAGGAGCCGGAGCTGCTGTGTTTGCTGCATGAGGAGGGCAGACAGTGACAAAGTTGAAAAGCGCTCCTCTTGTCATCCAGGAGAAGGAGCAGAGCTGCAGATAGAAGAGCTGATCAGTCGTTTATGAATCGAATTGAAGACTTTTCTCTTTTTTTTGACCGTGGCGCATCGGTTTGAGCACCATAGACGCAGAATGCAGTGGGGGAGAAAAATCGCCTGGGAAATCAGGAAAAGAGCCATGAAGACGTTTGCCTCTCACACATGACCAGTGGCATCCAATGACAGGCGATGGAGGCACATAAAAAGGTCTATTACCAAGTTGTAAATTGTCCTCTCACAAAAAGGAATTTCGACTGCAGCAATTCTCCCCATCTTTGCGCATAATAGCAGAAGCCCCCTCTCCATGTCCTCCCCTGCAAAAGAAAAAAGAAAAAAAAGAGGGTTTCCCTCTTGTTTTCTCTCTGTTACTCAACAACCTTCAGTCGAAAAACACAAGTTCACACTGTGGCCTGTAAATGAATATGCGTCAGTATAAGCTGCATTTTTTGGGGAGAAGAAATTGTGAATTTTATAAAACGAAACCGCTTTTAACAGGAAAAGCATGATTTTATTTTACTCTTAATGAAAGGCAGCCTGCTTTTAGGCTTACAAAAAGGCCAAATGAGAAGTCATTAGAAATTATTTAGGGAGCTCTTTACATGAAATAGATTTTATATATTTTTTGTCCAGATTGTATATTTACTTCATCTTTTGATTTTTTTTGTTTTGTTTTTCAGTGAGCGGCCACATAACGTCACATGATGATGATAATAATGACAATAATAATAATAGGCCTAATAATAATAAAAACACTTTCCTATAAGTGATACTGACATGTGAGCAAATGGGGGAATGAAAATACACGTTTACCCTCCACCACCAAGTGGGTCTAACGCTGTGACAGAGGAGGTTATTGTTCCGAACGAACAGGATGTTTTAAATGGACACGCAGCTGTGGGTGAACACACCGTCACAGGCCGTAGTCCGCTCCCACAGGCCTCTGGAGCTGCTGCATCTCACAAAT
This sequence comes from Decapterus maruadsi, assembly GCA_030347415.2. Classification (NCBI taxonomy): domain Eukaryota; kingdom Metazoa; phylum Chordata; class Actinopteri; order Carangiformes; family Carangidae; genus Decapterus; species Decapterus maruadsi. The sequence continues at coordinate 15,193,779 of CM064902.1, read as the reverse complement.
ATGAAGGAAAAAGATGAATTATGGCATACAAGTTGTGCGTTTTTTCTCCACGGTTTTTGACCCCTTGAGATTTAAAGGCTAAACACTGTCTGTCCCGTCTGTGTGAATATTTCTGCAGCAAAAAAATGGAAAAAAAAAAAAAAAAAAAGGAATTTCTTTCATTTCATTCTTGTTCATCTGGTGGCATGCCAGAGTCAGCACGGTGCGATTTATGGTCAGGCTATGGCTCTGTCTCTGGTTTCCTGTCTTATAGTCTGAGAGCTTTCACTACTCTCTCTCTCTCTTTCTGTGTGTATGTGTGTGTGCGTGTGTAATGCAAGACATCAGAATTTGTTGCATTACACAACTATGACAGCACTGTAACCGTATAGTCCGGTGTAATCTGTTAGGATAAGGTCCTTTTATTGGGAGAGGAAAAAATCTGGATTAACATGGGTTTAGTCTCGGTGCGGAGATACGGGACTATTTGTCTGCTCATTCCTCTAACATGATGTTACCGCCTTTTATTGGAGGTCACACATGGAAACAGAGCCGCCACGTTGCACTGGAGGAACGGTGTGAGCTGTATGAATATGAAGATATGTGTTTCCACCTTTATTGGCTTTAAAAAGTATAGAAATTAAATAAGAGAAAATAGGAACATTTTAATAAAATTATGCCCTTATGTGGATTTTTTAAAATACTAAAGTGAGCCATGGTTTCATAATGAAATGAATGAATTCCCTTGGTGTGATGAGAGAGGAAACTAGACCTTGGCAGCACTGGGGTCGGCGGGGTGGGGGTTGTTTTGGTGAGGTGCGGTTTAATCCCAGACAGAGGTGGTTGTTGTGGGCTGCTGCACAAAGCTGCAATACTGCAAAACTAAGATGATGTCCAGTTTGAGAATATAAACCACATCAGCTTTCTCTCATACTATTTCTGTTGAATGGCATTTTAAATTAGCTGTTGCGTGTAGGCTTGTATTTAGATGGCGATGCCAATAAAATATCATTAAATTGCTTTTTGTAATATTGTTATTATGTTTTGCTTTTAAAAAGTGAATTTAAAATAGATGAAAAGGTTGACATGTGCATAAAAGGGGAGGTGTCTGACAGGGAAGTAGCCTGTGGGTTATGGTAATGTGACATAATCTACTTAGGTTCAAATGTTATGGTTTCCTTTCATCACAGAGCTCTAATTGTATTTTCAGTGTGGCCTGATTGCTGGTAGTTAACCCTCGTGCGTTTTTTCTTTCTTTCTTTTCTTTTTTTTAAACCTCCTTTTGGATTTGGATTGGCTACTACGGTGACTATATTTGGAGTAGAGTCGGAATAGAAACAGAGGAGAGATAACATCAGATCAGATGTTTTGTTTACACCGCAGCTTCACACTTCAGTCATCGTGACTGCGTTCATGTTCCTCACACATGCACATCCTCTGACTGGAGGCTGTGCAGCTCCTTTATGATTACACATATTTCATATACACGGGCCTCTATGTTGCGTTCACGTTCCAACGCTTGTGTGTCACATCCATCTCAAATCATTTCCCCGTAGAGACTCGGTGCTGCGGCTGCTGCATTTGAACGTGCCGTACTGTACGTCAAACTGCGTCACTAACCTGAAATGATCCAGAGTCAGTGTTGGTTTGGTTGTAGGTTAAAATTCAGAACAAAACTTAACTGATCGTCTTATTTAATCATTTTACAAATCATTTTACTGTTGGATTTTTAAGTTTTCAAAACAGATCTGATCATCGTAGTGTTTTCTCAACTAATAAAAGACTATAAAACTAGACCCATGTGAATACACTGGTGAATTAACAGCAGAATTTGGTTTATCTGAAAAAACAAAACAAGGCGGGCTTCTTATAAATATGTTTTTAATACAAACAATAAGGGAAAAACAACCAAAGAAAAAACATGCTAAGCAACTAAATAGGTTGACAGACTGAAACAATATTTAACCCAACTAAATATTAATAACTATAAATATGCATTTTATTCACACACATACACACGCGCGCGCACACACTATGGCTTTTATGAATATACCTAAGAAACTGTTCCCTCGTGCTCATATCGACATATTGTTTCTCTCTCACACACGCAATGCACACATTTCCTCTCCGTGTTCTATTTAGTACAGCAGACTGTTTAACGCTGCTCCAGAAAAGCCTCCAACATTAGTGAGAGAGATTGGGATTGTGTTCCCAATCAGTAACGCTGCAGCTCAGTTTCACAGCCATTATATCTCAGCCACACTGACAGAAATAACACCGGACAGGGCGAGTGATCCGAGGCAATAAAGCATCTAGTGCCGGACTGAAGCAGGCGAGCTGACCTCACTCCCTGGCCTGGAAGGAAAGAGGCACATGACCGAGGATGGCTGCACTAAGGGGGGATATACTGACAGAACCCCCCCTCTCTCTCATTCCCATATATATACTGTATATGTGGGTGTCCATTGTACGTCTCTCATCATCAAAGAATATGCTTTAACCAGTTATTACGCGCGTGTAGACAGCGTGAAACCCCAGTCATGCATGTCCCAAATAAAGAAGTAGAACACACTGGGGTCAAGTTTTCACCAATGGCAGTCACCTCATAAGCACCAGTGGATTACAGGCCAATGTGGAACAAAGTGCGTCGGGATCAATTCCACATTTTCTCTAAAATTGCTGCAGTATTTTTTTGTTTTGCGTCCAACTGGAAGCCTCGTGGCAATCATCGCTTTCAATGGCGATGACTACAGTAATGTTCAATTTATATGAGCAGTATTAACTGACTAAAGGATGGGAGGGAGGGAGGGGTCTTTCTCATTCTGCTGTGGGTTAAAACACGCGAAGAGGAAAGTCTGCGCCCAGCTGCAAAGTGACAGTAAATGTCTTTCAAACGCATCAGCAGCCAATAATCAGCAGATCAATGAAAATCAGTAAAGACCTTAAGTTACTCAAAGGAGTCAGAGAAAGTTTTGATTAATCTCATTAAAGCTTCAGAATTGAAATGCTATAGTAGTGCAGAGATGATCATGTACAGTGCGTAACGGTCACATGCAGCGCGCTGTACCATTTGGAAACAGGAAAAATAAGATAGCAGAGTCTATAGGTTATTTCCTTCCCAGGCCCAATATAGCAGCAGCGCCCGCATGTGTGCAGCACAGCACCACGACTCTGCTTTGTTTGTGTCAGTGATTTCAACAGAAAGACCCAATGTTGCGACAACTCCTGAATTTGTACAAAAACGGTCCTAAAGGCAAAGCGCGCGGACGACAGAGGCCTGGTTCACTGCGCACTGACGTCCACACATTCTCCATCTGTCTGATGAAAGGCAGAGGAGGATGTGGCCTTTGAAAGGAAAGTTTAAAGGAGATGAGTTGATTTAAAAAAAATAGTGACAGACTGAGACTGTCATTTCTACATAATTCAAAAGAGGGGCTGGAAATTATTACACATTTTACGTTTTTAAAAACATGTAGGTTACATCAACAGGGCTTTAAAAAAAACAAATACACGATTTGAGATTTTCAGGTTTTTAACATGTAGTTTAATAACAGCAGCTTTCATTTCATATCGGGAATTCGTCCTGTCATTCTGGCTTTAATCTTAACTTACATATTTACTTGAGTTTTTAGAGAATCATAAAGGGGGGGAAAAAGCTCCGGTTTTAAAGGAGTTATTCACATATAAACTGACATTTTCTTCCCCTTTCATCTAGAACAATAAATCCATGAATATAGAGACCAGAGCTTGGTATGGTCCACGTTATGTTGTGTGCATGTTCCAGCTGTGAATAAGCTGCTGTGACTGAGACTAAAAGAACAATATCGCCCTCTAGCGCTCCCGTTCCCTCTGTCATGGAGGGAGCAGTGACTGCAGGCTGCTGTTTACACCTACAGCTTCCTTTACATTAATTAATGAGCTCGTTTTTTGCACTATTTTTTTTTTTTTTGCACAAGTTTAAAATCTAAAAATAATAATATTTTTCAAAGTTAACTTCACTACAGGTTCGAGGTAATAAGTGAAACACCCTGTCCTAGTTTGATACTAAGAGAAATTGAGCAGACTGCAGCTACAAGTCAAAGTGAAGTTTTTTTTTTTCTCCCCATCGGTGGGAAGTGGAGTTGATGAATAAACGTGACCATTAGGCTGATGGTGTGTGGGGGTGACTTCCTCTCAAACAATTCATCGACCAGACACCCCTGTGGAAAAGTGTCTACATACTGTTTGTCAGCAACAGACGCAAACGCCCAAGAAAAAAAAGGAGGAGGTGGAGGAGGGGGGGTTCAAAGAGAAAGCGTAATTACTGGCCAGGCTCATTAACTCATTTAGGCCAGACGTCTAGCCATTTCTATAGCTTTATTGGACCGCGCTTCTTCCTGCTTTAAAGCAATTATTCGTACAAGTTGGACAATAAATTGGAAATCCACCGCCAACACCTCTCCCAGTCGTAAACACTTTATTACTCGCTACTACCATTCAAATCCAATTTTTTCGTTTGCTCTCTTTTTTAAAATAAAAGTGAAATTTAAACATACAGCAAGTGACCTCGAAGCTGGAGATAAGAAAGCTAGACTGTGTGTGTGTGGGTGTGTGGGGTGTGGGTGTGTGTGTGTGTGTGTGTGACTGTGTGTGTGTGTGCAAGAGTCTCAGTGCAAAACAAGGCCTCAGGGAATCATCTTTTAGATTTTAAGAAAATCAAATAGAAGAGCAGCAGCAGCCGCGTGCACACAGTGTGGTCACGTGGGTGCTACAGGAGGAAATGTCCATGTATTTATTGATGTTTTTTTAAAATTGAGATAGTATTTTTTTTGTTTTTGCTTTTTTGTGTGGGGAGAAGGCAACACGGGCGTTATTAATATTAACTACACACCTGCATTGTCAAGTATTACAGCAAGTTACAGTCTGCACGGTTTTTACTGAAGGCAGCTGCGTTGGGAAAATGTTTTACATACAACTCTGGGTTCTAAACAACTAGAAAAAGCAACACACACACACCCTTTCTCTCTCACACACGCACACACACACTCAGGCAGGAGTGTGGAGGAGGAGGTGGAGGAGAAAAGTGGGTGAACAAGCTCAGTTTGTGATTGTGTGAAAGTGTAACAGAGAAATCTCAGTCTGACGAATCCCGTCTTACCAAAGCATATTCCTGCACGCGTGATGCGGTTTCTTTTTTTTTCTTTTTCTTTTTCTGGTCAATACTTAACGGCACTGACGCTCAATATTTACTACTCAGGATTTCTTGAAAAAAATAAAATAAAAATTCAAAAAATAAAATAAAATGGATACCCAGGTTGTAATTGTCCAGATGGCTTGTTTGGTACAAAGATCAGAAGGTGTGGAGTGGCAGCAGCACCAAGCAGAAGCAGTTGTTGGACTCATAGCTGGTCTTTGCTGCTCCTCTCTCTGTTCATCTTCTTCATTTTCATCCTCCTGTTCTGGAACCAGATCTTCACTTGTCTCTCCGTTAAACTGAGTATGCGGGCCACCTCGTAGCGCCGGTCTCTGGTCAAATACATGTTGTAGAGGAACTCCTTCTCCAGCTCTAGAGTCTGATATTTAGTGTAGGGGCATCGCTTCTTTCTCGTGGAGCGTGCGTGGATCCAGTTCGCTGCAGGGTTGTCTAAGTAGAAAGAAGAAATAATAATCAGGGGAGGGAAAAGGCAAAGACACATGTTGAGCTAGAGACACATGTGATGAGGATGTTGCTCAAATTCAACTTTAATGTAAACAGCTTTCCCTTCCAAAAAAAGTGGGGTTCAGTGGGGAGTTAGAGGAAGAGGAGGAGGGGGAGGACACGACAGTGAACAGGGAATAATGGGGTTTAAGTTTTTTGATTGACAGTGCGCAAAGATTGACTGTTTCGATTTCACGGTTTCCACCGAGCAGGAGAGGAGACACAACGAGGCCTAAATCTAGACATCAGGTCAAAAAATGTGATCGAAAAGCAGCACCGTGAGTCTAGTTTAGGTGTCCTGTGACATGAAATAGCTGAGGATCCCCCTGTAATAACCCGTGTAGGGCGGGTTTTTCCCCTTCCCGAGCCGCGGTATGCTACGAGACACTTTTATAGGTTAGTAAAACCTCCAGTTTTACACACCCAGCTCATACAGTTCGTGGGGTTGTAAATCAGCAGCGGCTATTTCGTTCACTTACTTGGGTCAAGTTGTTGTTGTTTCTCCTCTTTGGGCTCGCTGTGGCTCGAAAGCTCACTTCCACTGTGCTCCCTGCTCGCCTTTTCTGGACACTCCGAGGCTCCACACGCGTACTCTCCGGAGCCGAGCGGCCGAGCCTCCGTCTCCGCCGCGTCGCACTCGATCGCGGCTTTGCTCGGCGGCAACACCTCGTTTTTGGTGGTGGAGGAAGTGGAGGAGGAGGTGGTGTTGTTGTTGCTGTTGGTGCTCCCGGTCCCGGTCCCGTACGGTCGACCGGAGCCGGAGTGAAATCCCGTGAACGAAACGTGGTGATTGGAGATGGGGTCCATCCAGGAGCGGACGCCGACATATCTCCCGTCCGAGGCGGGCAGATGGGACTGGTGGTGGTGGGAGTGGTGGTGGTGGTGGTGGTGCATGTACGGATGATAAATCCCCTGCGGGTGAACCGAGGACCACGACGACGAGAAAACGGCGGACTTTGGTGCAAAATTGCAAGAGGAGAAGTCTGCGTTGTCCCCGGCACCTGACGGCCTCGGGGTCACCGTGTGTGGAGCCTGAATAAAGCGAGCACCGTACACATCCTCCGGCTCCTGGCCCATGATAGCGTCCACATAGCAGTTACTGAGAGTGCCACTGGAAGACATTTTTGATCTCTTCCTACTCTTATAATAAGGGTTGCACTGTTACGGGAAGCTTCTCTCTATGAACAATCATAGTATTTTTGCTGGCCTGCATCTACAGGGATTGGTTACATGGATCACGTGGTCATATTTACCAATACAGCGAGTAAATCAATCCTGCCCTTGCTCTCTCTTTTTTTTCTCGTCAGGTTTAATTTAGCTTTTCATTTCACAAATAATAAAAAGCCCCGTCAGATGTGACTAGAGGGAGAAAACAATCCTTCAAATAATTGCAAATGGCTTCTTAACCCCCCCACCCCCCCTCCTCCTCCTTTTTTCTTTCTGTTTCTCATGAGCTTGAGGCTGCAGGATGTTGCAACAATACAAAAAAGGAATAAGACATTTTCCCCCCCACTCACACACACATTCACAAGTATATATTCACATTCACACAGTGTTCACCAAGGCGGAATCCCTGCATCTTAATGTTTGAGAGAAAACTCTTATAATAACGTCCTGATACCCTGAATGCCAGTAAAATGCTTTATAGACTTAACGGAGTCCTCGTAAAATAGATGTAATAACACGCTGTAAAATAACAGACGCCATTTTTCCGTTCACAATGCGGTGAAATCCATTGTTAATATTCTGCGAGGAAACATTTTCTGGCTTGAGTTGAATTTTTTAAAGTTAAGCAGGAAAAGGGCAGTTGTGAAATTATTGTATTCATTCAAAGGAGAGCAATAATATCTTTATGTATCAATAAATGTTTTATGAGGTGCGTGTGATTATACACGCCGTCAATAAAAAAAAAGAAGGGGACAAGTGAGTGAAAGGTGGAATTTAAAAAGTAATATGCATTTTCTGTGTGCTTTTATTGTGAAATTATTATTAGTGTTTTTGCATGGACTTGTAACTTCAGTCCAGAACATTAAAGGCACGTGTCCAGATAAATAAAGCCAGGTTTAGGTCAGAGCTGTTGCTTTATCAGGGATTATTGATGAAATATGATGTTATTGAGCAGAATGAGAAGAAAATGCAACGTGGCTCACACTCACACACACACTGACTCAGGCCTGCGGTGCTCGTACATGGAGGAAGAGCTTGATTCTTTGCCTGTGGATTTGTGCTTGACCATAACTTAGCCCGGCTGATCGAGTTCTTATTAGTTCAGTCACAAACAGGCCGAGAAATAAAATCAACACCACGTTTATTTGATTAGTCGACCCCCGCCTCTTTTTTTTGCTATTTTTTTGAGTGTGTTGTTGTTTTGCGTCCCCCTTCTTCTGCGGCATAAAAAGCTGCAGCATTCTTGCGGTGTCAGGACTATTTTGCATTTTTATTTTTTATTTTTTCTTGCACTTCACGCGACAAAGATGAGGGCGTAGTTTTCGGTTTGTCATCACAAGCGTCCAAAGATATTGCACTTCCATGAAGACAGACTCATTGTTTTAAACCCGCTTGTGTTGAGCCTGCTGACAGCCCGCAAGCTAATTATTATTCTTATTAAGCTTTACAGCCTCATTGTCACATGCAGCTAAACACAAGTGTAAACATTCAGTTAAAGTTGAGGCACAGCGCAGTAGAAGCATGTATTTTATTTTGCTAAATTGCAAAATCCTCATGAATAACAGTGTAGTTTTTGGTTTTTCCCCACCTCCGCCTCGGCTGTTTTGAACAATATAGTCCCTGCATTAAAGGGCAAATAACACCCGCCGGTCACTGAGACTTGAGCAGCACAGACAAAGAGAAAAAACAAGCTTATTTGACAATCTATTTATTGCAAGTTACATGCCACAAACATGCAGTAAATTCACAGATAAACATTGTTTTCCGCCACTTTAATGGGCCATAGAAACATTTCACTATTGAGCAAATGGTTTGCACGTTACTGTAAAACAAATGTTGCACTATAGGACAATAAATGTGCTTTCATGATTGAAATAAAGTAACATCTTTCCACACACACACAAGCTCACCGTCCCCGACACAATAGAACATCTTTGTCTTACATGGCAGAGGGAAGAGATCTAACTCCAATAATTTAAGACCAACAACAACAAAAAATAAAGTGTTACCCTGTGATAAAATAACACAAACACACGACGCCAGACAAAGTACTAAAAATGGCATATATTTATATAGCCTATACATATATATAGTCACAGTTTCGTTGAAATTGAAGATAAACGTCCGATGCCACCAAAGCATCAAACTGAATATGAGAGACATAATAAAAATAAAATAAAAAATAAAAAGAGGAGCTAACCACTGATGCACATGCGCGCTCAGGAGAAGGTGAGGTTTGAGGTCAGTTCTCGGATGCGGTTTTCCCTGTTCATTTTCTTCAGTTTCATCCTGCGGTTCTGAAACCAGATCTTGACCTGCCTGTCGGTCAGGTTGACGCTCCTGCTGATCTCTAGGCGGCGCTCTCGGGTCAGATACATATTGAACAGAAACTCCTTCTCCAACTCCAAGGTCTGGTGCTTTGTGTAGGGGCATCTCTTCTTCCTGCCACTCTTCGCCGTCAACCAGTTGCTCGTCGGGGTGTCACCGCTGCAGTCTGGGGAAACAGTCACCATCAGACACATCATCATCATCACCACAGGTTATTATTTCATCCTATAGCGCCTCAGGCTTGTTCAAGCCTCACCTGCTGCTTCACATCTCACCTCTGGGAAATAAGACAATAATATAAGAGGCTTCCCCCAGAATAAATAATAACCAGGGTGGATCTTATTAGTCACCTATACTATACAACACCACTGATGAGAGAATTAAAATCAAGCCCCTGCTGATCAAAGCGCACTCCCATGTCCGTGAATGCACCTTCACACAGCTTGAAACATAATGGGGGAGAAAAATCCTTTCATTTCATTATATATCAAATGCATCAACGTGTCATTAATGTAGGCTATTTTTATTTTACACAGACTGAACTGACACAATGATGAATTTCAAATAGTGATTTTGCTAGCAGACTGAAATACTTTAAATGCACCAATTTCTATTCATCACTGAGTCACTGGATTTTCAATTTATACAAATATGAGGTGGAATCATCAGTTATTTACAGTATGGCTGTTTTTTTAGTTAATGGAAAACGTAATGTGCATCATGTTTAAGCATAAAGTAACAGACTGTGAAATCTATCCAGCTGTATATAAAAAGGCATTATTTGGATTTAAATATCAGGAGCAGGGGACACACAGTCTGCATGCTGCATGGTAAAACCATTCAGTGCTGCCTATCACTGCAACCTGAGAAAGACTCTCATTAAACATTACGACTTTAGGGTTGTTTGTGTTTTATACTTGGTTTTATGATGCTGGAGCCTTCTCAGCACAGCGCCACGAGATAAAAGCTTTCATTGTAGCCAACCCACCTTTCCCTTCCTTCTGTTGCAGCTCGGGACTGGACACAGAGCCTTCTTCCATGGAGCAGTTCTTGTCCTCCGAGCTGGACTTAGGAGGGGGTTCCGGACTTTCAGCCGGGGGCACCGGAGTCCTGGAGGTCTCGGGGTCTTGCTGGACGTCCTCACGTTTCTTTTCCACCTCTGCGAAATTAGAGGAGGACGAGGAGGTGGACTGCGGCTTCGGGTTGAGCCGGCTGAGCTGCATCAATGTTGGGTTTGGACTCGGCGGCTCATGGCAGTAGTTTTCCTGATGCTTCCCGTTCGCATAAGTTTGGCTCAGTCTGAAATAGCCCGGTACCGGGATCTCGGGTCCATCGACCGGACAGGACTCGGGAACAACATTAGAATATGCGGGGACTTCTGTCAGGCTGACTTTCTGCACTCTCTTATCGGAGTACATGCAGCAGTTACTCTCCTCCTTTATGCTCTGTGAAAATGAACAGTGTGTCATCTGAGTGGACGGCTCTATTCTGCAGGGTCTGTTCGGATCAGTCCAGTTATCTATTTGAGGTATGTACGAGTGGACATTCATGCCCATATTTTGGTGGTTGACCTCCCCTCTTTTGCCGAAAGACGGCAACAGTCCACAGGTTTGCATTCCGTAAGTTCCCATTTCTGAGCCGGACGGCACGTACATGTTGCTGTTGGAGTAAAAGCTGTCCGTCCTGCACGCACCAATTAAAGAGTCCACTAGAAACGTGTTGGCCGCGTGAGGAGAGCTACTGGGGAAGGACATTTTTGGGGGTTAAGTTCTTTAGAGGAGAGAGATGTCCTTTGTAAGCTGACATATCTAGGAAAAACAATCTCCGTGTAAGTCAGGATGCCTCCCGACCACATGACAAGCCCACCAATGAGATTTGAAAATGGCCTTGAGACGCAGCCTCCTCTTCCCCCCGCACGCGCTCGCACTGCGGATGCAGACGTGGTCAACAGCGACACCTACAACACGGACTTGAAATTGGTTCACAGACTCTTCACACAAGACAAAACAAGGGACTTCACCGTTCTCAGTCAAACTGGAGCGTTAAAAAAAAAAGACACAAAAAGAGAGAGTGCGCATTGATTTGGAGTTCACGTGCGCAATGATTCAGTGTCTGGTGTGTTCTTTTACGTGTAAAACGCACGGTGGATATTTGTCTCTTTGTGCGAGACTGGAAATATGCATGAGTGTGTGTGTGCGCGCGCGCGTGTGTGTGTATATATATATATGCGTGTGTGCGTAAAATGCTGCCTACATGGCGCATAGGCGACAACTGCAGACTATTTCACAGAATGTAACCAGCTCCACTGAATCTATTTTTTTCTCCCCCATTCATATTAACCATTCACATGACTCCAAGCCCACCAACGACAGAGCCCACACGAACTGTATTTGCATATGTTTTACTGTCTCGGTCTGTCCATGACTTGAAACTGGAAACAAAAGGATAAAGATGACATAATGTAAAAATGAGCCACCGCCTCTTTTGTTTCATTCATTCAAGGTTGAGGGTTTGTTTTGTTTGTTTTACTGATTTTTTTTTATTTTTTGGATCGAGTTCATTCGAAATGGGACAAACGGCCTTTTTACATTTCCAGCATGATGTCAGCTTTAAACTAAATGAACCTGGGCGGTATAAAAATGTGAGGCCACAACTCACAATCGTGAAGGAAAATCAACCTCTCGGAGGGTTTGGACGCATGAAGGTCAACAACATTATAGGTTTTTTTTGCAAAGCTTTAGTATTTGGATAAAATAACTTTACATATAACCCAGGTGGAAGACTTTATATTATATATATTGTGTTTTGTAATTATTATATGCACACATCTGATGTGGCTATTTGCATTTAAACGTCGAAAATGCAGCGTTGAAAATCAAGAGTGTGCATGAGGTGTCGACGCAGTTACAGTCTGGGGACTTTTTTTTTTTCCTCACCTCAGAGCTCCATTGTTTTCATCTGCAGAGAGGGCAAATGTGTGACATGGAGACTGTGCGAGTTAAGCTGAAGCCCAACAATGTAACACTAATAAAAACACAAGTTGCAGAAGCAGAAAAATACAAGTCACGAGACAAATGCTGACTATTAAATGTTTTTGTTGTTTTTTAAAGTAAAACACACACGCAGTGAACGCAGCTTGAAATAATTATTTTGGTATTAATGCGACACCGCCTTGGCTTTATATAAGACTGTTAAGAGTTGGTTTCAAATACACGTGTGTGCTATGCAAATGCACCAACATCACAAGACTCACTGACAAAATACAGGCCTGTTTTTATTCTCCTCCTTTTTTTGTAAATTATGCAATAATTTTAGAAAATACATTCATCGTTGTAGGCTACCATATTGGGTTATTTTAAATAAAAAGGGGTGGGCGGAGTAAAAACAAACAAACATTTAACTGAGACATCTGACAAGACCGCACATCAGCTTTGTTTTAATTATCATATTTCTAATAATGGACAAATGCTCAGAGATATAGATGAACACTTGGCTGTTGCGCACGTCATGTGACGCACAAGAACAAAAAACATATTTTACGTGAGAGTTTATTTATTTATGTGTAAACAGCTTACCCAAATACACGCTCAAAATATACACAAGTACTAGTGACATTTGGAAGTGAGAAATCAAATTGGTCCACGTGTTCGAATAACAAAGATAGTATTAATAGCCTAATAAATAATAATAAGCCTGATAATTAAATGCCAAGTGATATATTGATGTTTAAAACGTAAAGATAGAGCGTACGAAAATATAAGGAAACATACAGGGGAAGGAAAACTTCAAAATAACAACAAAACGACATGGCTATTGTTGTAGTTTCAAGTGAAAGTGCAACAAACGCCTCTGCCCTTGAGTGGACTAACTCTCTGCTCTTTTGTATTTTAAAGTAAAAAGCATACAGGAATTGCAGACACACGAAACGACAATTTAACAACATTTGACGACAAATCTGCAGCGTGGAATTAAATGCAAAGTAAACACAAAGCGCATTTCTGTCAACAGAGGTGAGTTCCTGTGGTCTGCAGGACTGTGGGGCCTTCAGGTGCAGATCGAAGTCTTTGAGGTTCAGATAGATGACAAACACGCGCAGTACAATTAGATTTCTTTTGTTCACTTTGTTCCTTTCAAAATAATAACGATATAAAAAAAAAGACTTGAACGTGACTTGCAAATGTAATTACCGTCTGGGAGGCGCCACAAAGGATTTGTATCAGTGCAGTGGAAACACGCTGTGTGCTACAATTGTAGCAGTTTATATTCCCATATCTCCAGAGAAAAAAACTGTTCTGAACAGTTTGCTATAAAACCAGAAGCTTTGGGGCATGTTTTAATTTCTTATTTTTTAAAAGAGTGGGGAATTAAAATGTCAGAAAAAATAAATTATAATGAAAACACAAGATAATTAGGATTGATAAGTGCAGCAGGAATTCAAATAGATGTCTAAAATAAAACCTGATTCCTCCACTGACTGACTCTCATGTTAACATTGCCTCAATTTGGCTGAACTCTGCATTCCCACTTGAAAGCCAGAGCAGCAAGTCTGCCCTCATGTGGATAGAGCGAGAATCAAAGTGCAACACCCCACACAGTTGGTAATGCAATTTCACTGTAGGACATGATGACAACCCAATTAAACGCTTAATGAAACCTCAGTTTTCTTACAACCTTTTTGGGAAATTACTTGGAGACGCGATAGACCTACATCACACATGAAATGAGCATTAATCCCACCGCGATGTATTCATAAAAAAAGATAAAGAGCTATGTGGCTGAGACGTGGGGAGACATTGTTGCTGCAGAGACCTATAGAGTGGAAAATACTCCACTACTGGCATCACATGAATTATCAATAAAGAGTAAGAGTTTGTGGTTGTTTGGGTTGGATTTATTTAGTCTGTTTATCAGTCTGGAGAACGGTAAACACAGCTGAGGTTAAGTTCAGATCCAGACTGCCATCTGGATCTTAAAGGCAAGAAACGTCTCACCTGCACTGATTCAAGAGCCACAACGCCTCTGTCTAGAAATCATCAAAGGCTTGTTCCAAAAATATCTAGACGCGGATTAAACTTGAAAAGATTACTTATCCTCTCTCGGATGATCCTCGTAAGAATATCTCCCATTGTTGTTTTGTTGTTAAACACTGCTCACATCTCCATGCCTGAGCCCCCCGTGATGTGTAAAGGAGCTAAATGCGTAGAAATCTCTCAACATTTGGAGCCTGAGGTGAAACTAAACTGAGGCAGGAAGAAGAATCTGTCCTCTTGTGGTCTTGGGGAGAGGTGGTGGTGGTGGTGTGGGGGCGGTTGGGACACCAAAATCCAATAGCCCCCTATTTAGACATTTACAGCTACTTTTATTATACTGTCTAGACGGTTCAAGGTTTAGTAAACAATTCAGTGTTTGAAAGCAAAAGGAAATAACGGCACCATCGTCCAGGCCTGCGAGCGCCAAACTTCACCATTGATGAATCGTCTTATGTATTTTTTTCCCCTTTTCTTTGTTGTTGTTTTTTCCTCTTAAGACCATGTGACAGGTTCCGTGACTATGATACAAACATTTGTCGTGTCTACTTTATTTCACACCACAACATTACATGCGTCGCAATAAATGTACATACACAAGGGAAAGAAGGAGGAAGGGAACCTACATAGACTTGGTATAGAAATCAGATATCAAAGCACAGCTCGTACACTCTGCTAAAGTATTGGTTGCCAATAACGCGAAAATATATGAAGACAAATAAATAAATGCAAATGAATTGTTTTGCAAAAATATGGCAATTTTTTAAAACTTTTTTTTAATGCCAGATTTTTGTAAAATAAACTGATCATTAATAAAAACGACCAGGGTTCAAATATTAAGAGTCTTTCAAACATATGAGTGTGTATGCCTGCTATATTATCCCCGCGTGTGTGTGTGAGTGAGTGTGTGTGAGTGTGTGTGTCCTGCTGTGGTCAGGTATCAGAATAAAGGGTTCCCAGTGAAATACTGTATGCGGTCGCGGTTCAACTTTTTCTCCTTCATTCTTCTGTTCTGAAACCAGATCTTCACCTGTCGGTCAGACAGGTTTAACATCCTGGACAGTTGCAGCCGCTTCTCCTTGTTAATATACACGTTGAAGAAAAACTCTCGTTCAAGTTCTCGGATCTGGTATTTGGTGTAAGGGCACCTCTTCTTCCTGGACTTGGTTGATGAACCTGCACAAGAAACACACAGACAGAAAAATAGTTGATCAAATTCAACATTGGTCCCTAAATTCTGACTTAAGTGCAGTTGACAGGTTGACACACACATCAATTGATTCATTTACTTATTCAGCTATTAGTTTCTGCACAAAGGCCCTGGCACAAACACACACACTCACACACACCACACTACACACACACGCGGTGTGACAACAACAAAGATATTAACGTTAAAATTAACTCCCACTGCACTGAATGTGATGCACATGCTGCTGTTTGCAGATAATCTGCCGCATTATAGCTTCTATTCAATATAAAACCCCTGTTGTATCCGCACCACGCGGCCTACAAATATAATAAAATAAACTTAAATAAAAATAAAATAAAATATTCTATTTTTTCCTCAATTCCCCATCAATACAAACCATCCCCAGAAATCACGTATCGTATCTAGACCTTTAAACTATGGTTATTTGACTGTTTCCCATTGTAAATACCTTTACAACCGTAAAGTAGATCTTATAGGGATATAAAAGCTTTTGCATGCTTATAAAGCGGCACATAACCCAGGACGGGCCACTGTGAGGTGGTGGTGGACACGGTGCAGCGTGGGAGCCTCTCTTTTGTCTCAAGTGATCACTTTCTTTAACCCAGGACAGGGAGAGGGGGGAAATCCACTTACTCTGTTGGTTGTTCTTGTCGCCGCAGTTGGAGGATGAGTCCTCGTCCACGCTCCCGGTCGGTTCTGCTTTGTGCTCGTCCAGTTTGGTCAGAGCCTGCTCGCTGTTTGCAGCATCTCCCGGAGCAGCAGAGTCTGTCTTTTGTTTGTTGGGGAGCTCTGCGCTGGGCTTCTCCGAGTTAGGGGTGTCAAGGAACTGGTCGAAGCCCTGGGGCAGGACCCCGTTCCGGCCGACACCGGTGAAGAAATTACACGGCGAGCTCGTCCCCGCGTGGTGGCCGCCGTACAAGGACTCGTTTTTGAATATCACGTCCGCCCTGCTGCCGGAGGACTGGATCAAATCCCGGTGCATGATCTCGTCCGTAGAGTAGTAAGACGCGTAATTGCCCCTGTAGTGCCATTTGCTGGGATGGTCCAGTCCATAATCCCTGAAAGCGACTTCTCGAACAGGTTGGACCTGGGCTATGTTCGGAGAATAGGGGAAATTAATCTGACACGAAGTGGTCTGCGGTAAAAAGGAGGAGACTGATGTAAAATCGGGCGTCGAAACGTAATAAGTGCAGCTCGGTAAATACATATTTGACGCACAGCTGCGATCATCGTATTCCGTCATATCTCTTCTTTCCGCAAGAGAGGAAAGGAATTGGCAGCTTGACTGTGTTAAACTTTGTCCATCTATAGCACCACAGGCGTGTGGAAAGACCCCACCAGGGAGAAAAAATCGGAAACGTAGGCAGACCTGCAATACATCTTGATCGATTCTTGAGGTAATTGTGTCATGTGATCCAGCTAAGAAATTACCATACATCAATATCAGTCATTAAAAACTGTCCGGAGAAACTCATGTGAGCGCATGCAAGAGACTTCATTGGCTCCCTGGCTGCAGAGGAAACTCCTCTCCAGCCTTATTGCCCCTGTAGCTCAAGAAAAAAAAAAAATAGAAAAAAGAAAAAAGGCAGAAATTTGTGAACCACAGCTGGAATATTTGATTTAAAGCTTTGCAGCAGCACCGTCTCCGTCGTGTAATGACATGTAATGACACACGCACGAGCTCGTTCCCCAATTAATTTACCCACTTTAGAGGAAGAGGAGGAGAAGGAGAAGGAGCAGAAGGAGGCATGTTTGTCTGTGTAGCAACAGTTAGGCTGGAAAACATTGAAGTTGACCTACGCACTTCATGTAAAGCTGGAGGAGCATGGCACCAAGGCCACCGAGGCTGCACGGTTAAACCACAAGGCTGCAGGACTGTGTGTAACGTGTGTAGTGTGTGTGTGTGTGATTCACAAGCGTCTCATTAAGTCCCTGGTTTTATGCAAATACATTTTCAGGTTCATTGCATATAATCACCGAGCACCATGATGGTTGGAGGACAGTTAAATACACACAAACAAACGAGAGCAGCAAAGGATTTGGATTCATTGTGACTTACAAAGCCCTTGGCCCTGCAGCACGGTGCAGAATAAAACTACACACAACACTAAAAGGAATAAAAGACTATACAAAATTGCTGTACTATAATAAATACCAGTATAAATTCTACTGCAAAGCATATAAACCAGCCCATGTGTGCCACGGCTTTAAAAACCGGTTTGCACGAGAATGTGAAAACTTTTAAAATGTTGCTTTTGTTTTTTGCATTTGTTAAAGACTTTAATACCCAACGCAGATGAACGTGTTTGGGAAAATCGGCCAAATAAAACAGGTCGCGGTATGCGAGCCGGGGCTGCAGAAGACGTTTATTTTGGATCTGACCAAAAAACATAAGCTAAGTCCATTGCGAGCATGAATCACAGAGAAGTCACTCACAGACATGCATGGCCAAGTCCAAAACAGCCAGCTCTGACCGTCTGTGGGTTAAGGTGATGTCCACCAAGCACTTCACCAAAACAAGCCTCTGCACCCGAAATCGTTTTTATTGCGCCAAGCAGCCATGCCCGCAGTGCTCAGCAGGCCTCCCCTCTCTGCGGCCGAAACCGAGCCAAAACTCTGTTGAACGGATAAACCTCACTTCTCCTAAAGCCTGCACCAATATTTGTTGTTTGTACATACGTGAGTATATGTTTTTTATTTTTTACGCTTATTCCTAAACCAAATAGAAAAAGGAAAGGACACATTAAACCGAGCAGATAGTGGACAGTGACCATGGAGGGATCCTCCAGTGGAAATACAGAGAAGCAGTTTAAACTCTAGGGTCACACCACACGCGATGTGGAAGAAGCTTAAAGGCGACTGAGGTTCATTTATTGGGGGGGTTTAAAAAAAGAGAAGAAAAAGAAATCAGCTCCTTTCTCCCTCTTCAGCCCTGAAAGTCCACAGGCGGTTACAACTAAAACCCACGCATCACTGACTTTGTATTTGAATTTTCACCTTCACATACAGGCACGAGAACTGGGACAGAAAAAGTATAGATCCAAACCGACACACAAGATTGAGAGTGTAAAAAATTAAAAATAAATAAATAGATTTACTACTTTTTGCAAACGTTTGATTAGTAGTGATTAGTTTATTTACCTTTCAAATGGGTGTGAGTGTGTGAGCATCTGTAGTTCAGAAATTAGTGTTGAAACTGTAATTCATGTAAAATATTATTGTTACTTGGATTTATATGCGTGTTTTAACATGGACCCCAGGAAGAGTATCTGTTGCAGGAGTAACAGCTAAATAAACAAATAAATAGACAAAGTTAACGTGACCTGTTACGTTGTCACTTTGTGGCTTTTATTGTCTAATTTGTTATAAAGTGTATAGATTTAAGACAAATCTAAAACAAATTATTTATTACTAATGCCAAGTGGTTATTGATAGAATTGGTACTGTTATTATTATTATGATGATGATGATTAGATACACGATAGAAAAAAAGTGCACGGGATGATTCACACTGTAGCCGCGTGCTTTTGGGTTTAGATAAAACTTCAGATTTGCTGTTGCTACTGAGCCACTTTTATGTGCGTAATATTCACTTCAACACTGTAATTTTTACCAAATCGATACAAGAAACCGCCTCAAAACTGTCCCTGTTGGTGTGAGAAACAGACTCTTATGGGAACTACTTTTGTATATCTTTCTAAAGAAGTAACTTAGTGGTAATATTGTTGGAAGTAGCAGTGTAAAGCCTTTACTAACTTGACCTTAACTTTGTTTTGGCGCCCCCACTATGTTGGAGGAGCCTGGGCTGGTACATGGCGCTGTCTGGCTGAGTTTGGCAGTAAAGCAATAAAGCAACAAATACTGAGGGGAAAACGTTGCAAATTGCACACAGAGAAAAACTCGGTGTAGCTGCTCAACAACAGCCAGAGCAATAAAAACTAATAGTAGGTGAAAGATGGTGTGGTGGGGAGTTGAAAAGATGAGAAAAAGCAGAGGACCAACAAGGCTGGAAAACAAGGGGCCTGCAGCCACCAGGGTAGATTATAAGATATTTTAAAAAACAAAAAAACAACAGGATTTTCACAATAAAAACAATCTAATTTTTACCAAAGAATTCCTACAAAAATAAAAATTTGAAGAAACGAATCTGTACCAGTGACCAATTAGAGACGCGAATTATTGCAGCGCAGGTTTAAAAAGATAATCACTTACATGAACCTTTAATGCGACTGCAATATTACAGAAACATAATATCCACAGCAATGAGGTGACGATGACCTGATGGTGATGCAATAGCAGGCACCATTAATAGACCCACTGTCCTGTAATCCTGTAATGCTTCATGTGTATTAGCCTGTTGGTGGTTGGTACTATTTAATAACTGCAGCTTCAATCTCTGACCACTTATGACCTGCAGCTTTATACTTGCAATACTTAAACCGCAATGTGCAAACTAAAGTGGTTTGGTCACCGTTTAGTGTGCTTTTGTAACGTTAAACACTTAGATATGATCCATCTACCACGTGCATTACCAAACTGGTTTCTAATTTGCACAGAGAGAAACCCAATCTAGTAAATACATCTCATTCTAAATTTATGCGATGTGTGTAGCTACACACACACGGGGTGAAATTAAAAGTCACATATACTATGACTTCTGAGTTTCACTAGATCCATTTGGTCACACAGCCGCAGTAACCTCCAGCTGGCATGTGGAGGTCTTGGTAAGTGGGAGTGAGCTGCTGCTGCTGTGTTATGCTTTAACTGGGAGGAGGAATCTGCACTGAGGAGGGAAGCGAGACATTAGAGAGGCACATGTTACCCTAATCTGAGATCATACGCGAATGTAAAGCTAAACGTTTGGGGCAAAATAAACTGTAAAAGTGCTGGTTGAGGGATTTGCTGGTGGATTAGAGCTAAGAGCGGGAGTGGAGGATTATGACATGTCTAGTTCTCCTAAAGCAGGCGATGTTTTATTATTAAAATCTTGATTCTCTCTTTCTTTCCCCTCCTTTCTTTGCTCAAGTTATTATTTAGATTTTTAATTTCATTAGTTTTTTTTCTGATATGCGTGATGAAGATTAAAGCAGATCTTTGCCAAAGCGACATCTGAATACAAAGCAGGGTGTGTTTCATCTTTAAAAAATTAGTAGCAGCGGGAAGTCATTAAAGTGTCTGGGCATAAATGCAACAAATACTTTCTCCTCATGCATATTAATGCCTTCATTTAGAAAGTGAGGAGTACGGCGTTCAATTTTGAGGGACAGGTATAGTGTCCTTCCGCCGCCGCCGCCGAAATCACAACCGTAGAGTTTTCTAAAAAAAAAAATCCATTTGGCTTCTACGTGGAAAAAGAATAAAATAAAACAAAAAAGATTTGATGGGGAGAAATACAGATTGTTGTCAGATTTTCTACAGACCTATGAACAGATAACAGGCCTATAGGTTATCATCATCATCATCATCATCGCGACTGACTGATGCTGCTGGATGACACTGGCCATGTATAAATTCACGGTTAAATGCTCTTCAAAATCCTATTTAAAAATGTAAAATCACTCCCATGGTTCACAATAACGTGGCAGCAGGTCATTTAAAATGTGCTTTATTTACAAATGTATTCATCCTCAGGTTGCAACTTTACAAGACCTCTGGTCCGTGCGTAAAGAGTCTCATCCACATTTTTATGTTCACCAACAACATGCTTTCCGGAATGCTTTTTTTTTTTTTTTTTTTTAATAAATCCAATCCGAGGTTAAATATGCATGAATCAAGTATGTATTTATTTATAAAGAATAGATTTTCAAAACAAGAGCGACTCCAATGCAAACGCCTCATGTGTGACTGCACCAACACAAAACCAGGTCTGACAAATAAAAACCTCTCGGAGCCTCTTTCACAACAGTTATAATGTTGCTTTCACTGACACAACGGGAAAGTTTCACATTCACAAACCCACTGGTTTCACAGACATTTGAAATAAACACTTTCTAACCACAAAAAAAAGCGGCCGCAAATGTTCTGCTCCACAGACCGAACTTGAATGTGGCCGCGGCCACACAGGACAAAAAAATAATGTAACGTTGCTCACTTTTTTAAAACAGGCTTACAATAACTTGGGAGAGAGGGGGTGGTATTTAACTAAATAACGGCAATTAGGAAATAGACATGCAGTTATAATATATTCTTGAAATACTGACTTTAGTTAATGTTTTTATTCGTCCGTAAACATGAACTTGACTGTTTGCTTCCACATCAGGCCTTGCACTACATGCACAGGGCTTCTTGCAAAATGCACAAAAACACACAGAGCCATAATCCTGCGTAAAAAACAGGCCTCACACTTGTCTTGGATGAGAAAGAATCAGGCGTACAGTTTCATTTTTTTAACCGCGCCAAGGCCCAGCAGGAGTCGAGGCCTACTGCGCGTCTGGAGAGCCTTGGCCAAAGAGGGAGACAGAGAGACAGAGAGTGAGACAGACAGAGAGAGAGTGAGACACAGATGACCAGCTGGGTAAAAATCTGCTGTATCCTGATCTGCAATGTATTTATATCGGCCTGCTATTAATATCACTGCACTTGTGGAGACTTGACAGAACTGTAGCCTATTGTGCGAAAGGAATACAAAGGTTTTAAACACTTTTTTAGGCTACAGAAAACAAGTCAGTGCCACAGACCCGAGAGGGGCTCGTGATGTTTGTGCTGCAACACATTCATACATGGGCTTCAACACACAAACATGTTCTGTGCGCTGCTGGTCACGATCAAGTCCAAAGGTCAGTCAGTACGCAGAGAAAGCCTGTTCGCGCATCATGAGCCGCTTCTTCTTCATCCTCCGGTTCTGAAACCATATTTTCACTTGTTGGTCGCTCAGGTCCAGTCTGTCTGACAGCTCCTTGCGTTTCTGTCTGTTGATGAATTCATTCATCATGAATTCATTCTCAAGTTCAGCCAGTTGTGGCTTCGAGTAAGGCTTTCTCTTCTTGCGCGTCCTCACTTGTGATGAGCACCATGGGGCACCTGGAGGGAGCAGAGGTGGAAACAGGTTTTATACAGCAACAGTAATGTGGGGAATAATAGACCCTACTGCTCATATGAAGTGAGTATGTAGCAAAAAATTCATTAGAAGTTTAATACTACTACAGCGCGATAAAGAGTCTCATCCACATTTTGTAGCATAGTGCAGTCTATAGGAGACTCACATTACCATCAACAATAGCTTCTGTAAAGACAACACACTGAAATCATACATGTGAACTGACTATAAAACACTAAACCCATCATTGCACACACACAAAAGGTCTCAGAGCAACTCATTATAAGCCAATAGAAATTGGTTACTCCATTATAACTTTGTAATATGAGACAAGCACTTATTAATAAGATCCCCGTTGTGATATCATGATGGTTTCTTATCATAATCGCACAGTTATTAATCGTGGAAATAGTTGAAAGTATGAAACAATTTTATAGGCTACTTAACCTTCAGCAAAAGTCGTCCTGGAGCATGTGTTATTTGATGGAGGCTGGAAGCAGTTCTGCTCCTGTTTGGTGCCGTTTACGCTCAGTGGACCTGATGAATCCGCGCTTATCTGAGCTCCAGAGCTGTGAGAGCGGCTGAGCAGCTCCGAGTAGCCGCGGTCACTCACTGCCCCATGCTCTCCGGAGTAAACCTCCTCCTGCCTGCCGGACTCTTCTGCCTTGTGGTCCGTGTCCTGGAAGCATCGAGCCGACTCCTCCAAATGCGCCTTGACATGGTGGCCACCAGCAGCAGCAGCAGCAGCAGCAGCAGCAGCACCGCCGCCGCTGCTGCTGCTGCTGCTGGAGGAGCTGCTGTTTACAGACACCGAGTTACTGGACAGGAACGGCGGACAGTAGCCGCCAAAGGCGCGGCTCTGGGGTGGCGGTGCTGCTGGTCGAGACGTGCACGAACTTGAGGAAGTCCACGGGAGCGTGCACACCTCTCTCCTGTTGTAAGGGATCTGATGCAGCCCGGGTATGTGGGCTCCATTACCCCGCAAGTTGGAGAAATACAGCGACTCAGGTGGAGAGAAATTCAATAGAGAACCAACGTAGCCAGGATTTAAAGGATTCCGCTCACACATTTCCATGGAGCTTCCCTCAAACGCTTCTTGCAAGCGTTTTAGCAACTCCTGAAGAATAAAGGGAAGGTAATTGTTGATTTGTTAATACGGCGTCACGTGATATGCAAAATATGTTGTTCCGCCCCACCCTTGCTGCCAATACTGCAAAGCAAAATACTCCTTGAGGAAATATTTTGGTATTAAGTGGGTGGAGGATCAGGTTAAAAACCCAAAGATCCATGTAAATTTTGTATATTTACACAAAAAGAGAAAAAAAAATGTCAGATGGATCTACAGGATATTTGGCTGATGTCCATTTCAGTGTCAGGAGTTTCCCTTTGAAAGAACATGAGCACGGGGTTTTATTTTGGTGTGACCTGAAGAATGACAATGTGACTCTGTAGACTCACCCATATAGTTTATAGTGGGCTACAAGGGTAAATACAGGACCTTAAATGCACCACGGGAGACTCGAGGCGCTGCATCCATTGGGCTTCAGGGTACAGCTCTAATAGTCAGAGAATTATATTTGACTTTGTTTTGTAATTGATTATTATCAGTGACACACAAGTACTCCATCAAAGCGCAACAGAAATTATTAAAACAACATGAAAGCTACACACTGTTACAGTGGCATTAAATCACTATATGGACACATTCATGTCCACGGTGGTCAAAAAAATCCCCCTTTTGCCCCACACGCAATCTCAACAGTGCAACATTATCAGCCTCACACAGATAACATTCATGCGAGGCCCCACTGTACTTCTAGCTGCAGGTTATTAGATTAGCTCCAGTACACTGTGGCCCTGGAGGTGTTGCTTTTCTTACGCTGTGTCTCTGTACACAATGCGGCCTATATGCGCGTTCGCCTCCGAGCTGTGGACTGAACACAACATATGAGGAAACGTAGAAATGAAACGTATCCGCATGTCGAGGGGATGCACATCGAAAAGAGGGGGAAACAATTCTGCACAGTGTGGATGGATTCACTACCAGAACAATTTGATCTTTCCTCCCTATTTAAACTCAACGGAAGCAGGTTTCTTATATTAAAGTTGTTTCTAATATAATCTTAACATCCTGGTGCAATTTAGATTCGTATCGTCTTGTTTTAAAAAAAAAAAAAGAAGAGGAAAAAAAAGAAACAATTTTCTCTCCAGAAACGCAAAACCCTCCGCTGTGAAATCTCAAGTCAAATGTTTGCACTCGAAAACGAAAATGAACCACAACGAGCCCCCCTCCTGCTCCGTGTTTACACTCTTTACAGCCAAATTCATTGGATAAATATTGAAACTACTAATAAGTCTATTTTATCAACACTAGTCTAGTACTTTCAGTACTTTCTTAGATAAATAGCACCACTGCTCTCGTGGGGGTTTAACACTGGTCAAGGGTGTAACTGCGTGTTTTATGATCAATCATAACAGCCTCATATTGCTGGAATATTCTGGTTACTCACATGAAATTTGACTCGGTTTATATTAGACAGTGTGTGTGGTAGCCTCGCACATTGGTCCCCTGAAATTTGTCACAGACAGGATTAAATCAGACTGCGTGTGTGTGTGTTGGGGTGGGGTGTTCAAAAATAAAATACACTGACACTGAAGACTTGAAGCAGTTGTGTTTTCAGTTTTGGCTCCACATAGGCCTATGTGGGCACGTTGCGTTGTGCTCGTGACTGTGACTGGACTGTGACCCCCCCTTCCCTCACTCAACATGGATGTAGATAATTATGGATAACTAACACAGATTTCCAATAATGCCATAGGCATTATGACTCCACCACATCCAGGTCCAAACACAATTTATACACTTATTATCTATTTATGACAAAGAGAAAAAAAAATGTCTGAGGAGACTTCACATTGAGGGGTGGAAAAAGTTCAGTGAGATTTAGATTTGGCAGGTTTAGGGTTTAAACCAGACAAGTTTCTCAGGTATCATTGTATGAAAACAGTGAGAAGTGCCGTTGCGGCTCTGATCCAATAGGTGGCAGTGCAACTTCACAGACGCTCCCCTGCTGCCATGGTGTTGTTACTCCCTCTCTCATTGTTTGTCAGTATCTTAATCCTGCAGTGAAACATCAGCAGCGGTTTCAGCATCACTCAGCCATGTAGATTTACTGCTGCCATGTGGATTAATTCATTTATTAATTAATTAATGAGAATGACTAATGGGCCATATCGTAAGGTGGGCAACAACTGCTGTGAACTAACATCAGTATTCAAGGGCTAGTGGGCTACAACAAATATATACACAGATGCGTTTGGTGCAAATCATTAAATTGAAAAACAGACAAAATCTAAAAAACATGACAGCAGGAAAAAGCCATAATTATTATAAATTCAATATATTGAAAATGTGTACAACACGTCTTTTGAACTGAAATGTCTTTGCTTACCGAGACGAGCTATGAATAATAATAAATAAGACTACATATGACTACAAAAAAAACAAAACACGAATATTACACATCTAACGACCTACATTTTCTGCAGAGTGGAAACTTTATTTTGGATCTACTTGTTTAGTCTTCTGCTTTACAAGCCGAGGAAAAAAGGGTTAGATTTTATTATAGAGTTTGTATGGTGTATTTGACACTTAATAGGCCATAACAACATCATATCTAAATCCAGTTAAATTACCTACAGTTAAAGAGGGAGCATTATGAATTAAATTTAAAACTTTTTTAAAAATCATTCCATCGATAAAACTCGCGACAAACGAATTATTATCCTTCTCGCTGATGGCGGAAAATAAAAACACATTTATCTCGATGATAGAATGAGTCTTGTAAATTGCACTGCTGGATATTTTGTAACTGTTTGCTCAAAGGAAAACATCTCTTGAATTTGATCTAAGACAAAATTTTATCCTTTGACGATAAAAGCAGAATTATATATTTGTGAAATCCAGTTTTAAAATATGTTGCTGCACGCGCTTCAAATGTGTAGACAGACAAGTTTTAGTGGCATTTACTGCTCGTCTCTCCGTCCACTGAGGGTGTCACGAGCCAAATGAAGGAGCAGCAGTCTGTCTGTCTGCTTTCCCAGGCCCTTTGAAGGCAGCTATCCGCCGTCTATTGTCCTTGGTAATAAACTTGCTGCTTCCCTCGTTCAAGTTCTTCGGTCTGAGAAAACGCTGCGTTACAACCCCGCGTGGAAGTGTTGAAATCTGACCAGATGAGTGAGTGAGTGGAAGTGGAAGTGCGGAGGTTTGCCACAGGATGCAGTTAGGTTTATCCACCCTGCTGCTGTGAAGTGTGGACAGGTTTCATTTGGTGAAGGAGAGGTAGATAATGTGATGATGATTTTTCTGGGGTCTGTGCTCAGGTCCATTTGGCGCCGAGGGAACACGGGGAGCAAAGTGGGAGCTTTCAGGTAAGAGCCGAACCGAGCCGGTCCTCTGGAAGATGTTTTTCTTTCATCAAGTTTCATTTCTGAAAACGGTTGTTTGTCTGAAGAAGACAGACAGTGAAACCCACGGCATCGAAACGAGTTCTCTTTGTCAGTAGAAATCAGGTGCGTATATGGACAGAATTAAAAAGAGAGGATTCATCTACCTGAGGAAAAAAAGTGCTGGATTTGCAGCCTCACATTTGTCAAAAAATTAAAAACACAGTCATTTAATTTGAATATTAGCCTATAAAGAGTTCTTCAGCATTTGTATGGTTTCCCCAAAGTTCTTGTTACTTCATATAGTCACGTCTGGGCCTACATTACGTCATGTTGATCGAGGTCTGCGAAAAACAAGTTCAAACTAACTTTGAATGTTTGTCCACTGTACTGACTGTCCTGCCCTGATTTCTGCCCTGTCTACCTCCTTACATGACCACAAACTCAGCTTAATATAAATATATAGCCTACATATAATATATATAATGCATGGTCAAGAAAAAAAAGGAGACTGAAGGGACAAAATAAAAATATCTGCTTTATAGAGCAAGATGTAACTGAATCTATATTCACCTCAAAATCGTCCAAAAAAACAAACAAAAAACACGTTAATGGGCCTAGTCCTTTAAATAAAAACTATAACGAGAACTACGCCAGACTTCGCCTAATACATGTCCGTGAGGTTGTATTTGGAAATAATGCCTTATGAGTTTTTCTTTATTATTATTATTTTCTAAGAGGGTCAAATTAAAACTAGGCTCACGTTAACCTCCAATAATCCAAACACACGACGTTAACATTTTGTGATTATAGTTCACAAATGTTGCGTGTGTGTAAAAGCCAATAATGAACAGTGGAGCTTACTGTAAAATTAAGAATTACAAATAAGTTAACCCTTTCTGTTTAACTCGGAATCAATGCCTTAAATTATAAAAACTATACTCACATAGGCTTTTTCTACTTACGTACATATTACTTTTATTTTCAACACGAGAGTAAAGTGATGCACGGAGATTAACGCGCCGTTACTTTGTATCCGCTACAACTGAATAAAGCTTCTTCCCACTAAAGTTACTGCTCCTTATTTAGAATAATGAATAAACAGATACTCAATGACAAAATCAGAGAAAAAGAAATCTGTTAAAGTAAAGAGATTACAAAGAGACTGGAAATGCTATTATATTTTGAAACATCGGTCTTATTTTATTATTGTAATGACTGGCTGCTAAAGAGCTGCGTCTTCAGAGCATCATTTCTATCTGTGAATAATGTCTCTGCAACTTTTACCGCTGAGCCTTTGAATCTTAAATTCATACAGCTTCAGCACAGCCTTGTTTTTCTATGGCTGCCTTATGAAATTAAATTACAAGTCTACAAATTCTCATTTGGTCCAAGGCATCTCTGAATCAAGTCAACTGGACTTATTTTTTTGTCTTGAAGATGTTTCGCCCCTCATCTAATTTGAATGAAGCCATTTGGATAAGGACTTGATGAAGCCTCTTGGATGAGAGGTGAAACGTCTTCCCAGACAAATAACCAAGTCCAGTTGCGTTCGATTTAAAAGTCCCTTTGAAATACTATGACCTGGACAAATGAGAATATGCACAGGCTTATTTGGATAAGGGGCGAAGCATCTTCAAGACAAACAAACTAAGTCCAGTTAACTTGATTCAATTGCCTAGAGAAGTTATAACAATAAAATGCATCAACTTTGAGATGCTTGTGAATCTTACTCAGTGTTGCAGTGGTAAGTTGCAACTGTTCTTGTTGTAAAAAGTGTTTTTCAAAACTGTTGCTCAGTGGTTTGCATTCACCAGAAGGCTCCACTAGATGGCACTCTCAGTTAAGGAATGAAAAGCCCGCAGGCAGACAAAAGCCAAACAGCATAATAAAAATGCAATAGCAGTGAACACAGATACAATGGTGTGATTGGGCTTGGTATCAGAGGTACAGGCCTGCACATGGCCCCCAGACTCCAGTAAACACCACTTCAGCACATTGAACATAATCTGGAAACCATCATCAGCAGGAGGCTCAAGACACTTGTGTTATTTAAATGTGTAGGAGACGTATAAGGAAAAGTTGTATAGGCTTTTTTTTAAGTAAGCAGATGCTCAATATGAAAAGAAATCCAAATCCAAAGTGTTGCAAACTGAATCGTTCCAAAGCATAAGGACACTTCTTCAGTCTGTCTTCAGGTGATTTCCTCTTTTGGAGCAAACGTACATTGCATGAGAAAGATGAAACCTCCCCAGAGCTACTCATGTTTTTCATTCAGACTGCAGGTCATGTCTCATCTGTGCAAGTTCTTCTTTATTTCTTTCTGTCTGGGGCAGCTGTTGATTGTAAAGAAACTGCTCACATGGGTTTTTTTCCCTCTTTTGAGGAGGGTGGAGTCTAACTTCAAAGTGATGGTGAGTCAAAGGATCGAGGGACAAGGGAAAAACATTACAACCGAGTGTGTTTACCAGACAGTTTTTCTCTCTCTTTGCTGTTCTTCCAGTGTCTCCACCTCATCTCTGACTTGAAGTTAGAAATCGTCACTGCAGCAGAGGATGAATTCCCTCCTACGCTGCTCCTGGCAGCTCGTGCCAAATCCCCAGCTGCTGCCTCTGCTGCATACATTGTTAACAGTGGGATCTACTCGCGCCAAGTACTTTATTAGGAACAGCTTTACACCTGCTTACGGTATAGGCTACAGCAATTCAGATAATGGTCCTTTACGACAAACGCATCCCAGACTTAACAACATGTTGACCCTTAGGGCGGACGCTGCATGTCGGGCTCCAGTCCCTGGCGGCCAAGAGCAGAAATCTGAGGCCACAGTGAGAACAAAACAACACTCAACAGTTGACCACAGGAACGTAGACTGGTGTGGTGAATCTGGATTCCTGCTCAGGCAGTAGACGGTCGGGTCAACGATGGGAATTCATGGATCTAACTTGCGCTGTGTAAACAGTCCTGACTGGTGGTGATGTTGTAACGGTGTGGCTTTTTTTTTTCCTACTTCAATGCACCATGTTCAAAAGCAACTAGACTAGTAACTAGATCTGAATCCAGTAGAAGACCTTCAGGATGGAGCTGGGATACAGATACAGATATTAAATTGTGTCATGTCAACATGGAAGATGATATAAAGGAATATTAACTGAACCCACACCACAAAAAACGCAGCTGTCCTCAGAGCAAAGGGAGCCTCTACTCAGTATCATTAGTACGGTGTTCCTAATAAAGTGCTTGGTGACTGTTTAACTTGATCACATGTATGCCAACACCAACTGATGCTCCCTTGATTCGTCTCCTCTACATCTCCATATTAAGACCAGAAACTGGGTTGTTATCTCAATGTATGAAACACATCACTTGTTAATTAGAAGTAAGTGTGTGGACTGGACGTCAGACTTCTTATTTGCATCATAATGTTCATCAGTCCACAGCTAATCATGGTTTAATTATGGTAATTTATGACTGGTAGGAACTCGCTAACTAACCTAAATCTTTGTGGTTGTTGACTGCAGGCAATATCAGAAATTAAATGCTCATCTACTAATGATGGACGCGAGGAAATATGTGAGATTTCTATATATTTAATGAATGCTAACATTATTTTTTCTCTAGTTTTCATATATTCATCTTTAAATTTGTGTAAACAAAGACTGAAGAATATCAATAATTAGTTTTGAAACAAGATAAATATCAACAACATTAATATCAAACAGTGGATGTTGTTATGAAGTGATTGCATCAGTGCTGCTCTCTGATTTGCATGGCTTATGTACGTTCAAAAAAACTGCCAAATATTGATTCAAGTATGTTGTACTAAAACAGAAAAAAAATAAATGAAACAATATGCATATCTATCCTTTGTATGTGCACTTTATTTTTGAAAAATAACCCAGCCTTCGATCCTGCTGTGTTTTCCATGTGGTTTACAGATACAGAATAAAGTGTTTAATATATTTTTGCATTCTTATCAAACATCACAATAACTAAACAGCCATGACCAACAATGGCCCTTGCAGTGTTCAGCACATGGCTTTAATAAGTTACTACCACAAGGAAATGCTCAAAGAGGTTAAATAATGAAACTAATTATGGCCGAGTCCCGCAAACGGCCCTGTACTGCATGTCATTCCCCGTTTCTGCCTCTCATTTCCTGTTACACTCTCTACTGTCCTGTCAAATAAAAAAGGCATGAAAAGCCAAAAAAAAAAAAGAGGTTAAATAATGTAACTAATTATCGCTGTAAACCCTACGACTGTACTTTTCCTCCCTCCACCTTTATCAGTTTTGTCATTTGAAAACAACCCCAGAAACTTTGCCCCGTCACACTACAGGTTCACACCAGCAGACACAACCTGTTCTTAATGCCATTCAACGCACTGTTGTTCATCAGTGCAACTGCACACGTGAACTGAGGAGCATAAGTGACACATCTGTGCCCTGACTCAGCCTCTGAACAACAGCTGGAGGTACATGAAACGCCTCACGACAAGTAGAAACACAGCAGCGAAAGAACGACAGAGGCTGTCATTCAAGAGACTGCATGGGGCAATTTGGGGTTCAGCAGAACTTCAGCAGGAGGTGAGGAATCGAACCACCGACCCTCTGATCAACACAACCCACTCGTCACCTGAGCCCGAAACAACCAATCCTCAACCAGCTGGTGTTGTCTCCTGACACCAACACACCCACAGCACTTATACTGACTCATTGTACAACCACAGGTGTAATAAGATCAACAGAGACTGTGTTGTGTTCAAGTGTTCACAGCCAGCGTGAACAGAACCAGAACCATGAAACTGAACCAGGCAAACAAAATGTGTCAGTTAGTTATTATTCACACCTTAATTTCCAACTGTGACGTGTTTACATTTACTCAGCACAAAAAAGTCTGTGGAAAAACAGAAAAAAAAGAAAAAGCACGACAATGTCTTAAGACACCCAATGGTCAAACAAAAGATAACGGTGCTCATACTGTCGGCTACTTGTCATTAAATCACTCAATATCTTCTCTGAAACAAAGCTGCCAAAAAAGGACAAGATGAACTAACAAACTTTAGATGTATTTTTTCTGCATTATCTGTTGGCCAAGAAAAGAGCTGAACAGAAAAATATCTCAACCATATCATGATGCAAGAGTCAAATCAGTCAGATCACCAAAAGTCTGAGATTATACAACCCAGAAACACATGCAGTGTGAGATTATCCTTCAACAGGAGGCTCAGAAAAACACATCAGCTGCACAATTAATCCCCTTCATGTATGCAAATGATCTAATTATATTAAATGCAAATTCTAAAAGTTCTTGGAGGAGGATGCCTACCAGTGTCTTGTGAGTAAAAAGAAAGAAAAAGTGATGAGTGCAACCGACTTCAGTATTATTCATACGTAAAGGTTGTAAAACAAGCTTCTCATCATTAAAAGAGCATTAGTTTACATCAAGTTAGTTTTTTAAGACAATAACAGAGTGAGCTGAGATGTTATAATAAGCTACATATTAAACTTTAAGTCAAAATGTGCACTCTTCTATTCTTATTTGTTGTGGTATGAACCCCATAGTGCTGCAAACCTTTGGCTCTGCAGCAGCTTAGCTCCTCTTAAGTTGTTTTTCAGTAGCCTCATTAAAAACATCTATTTTATCAGCTATCTCTTTATGGAAAAACGTGAACACATGGCAGTAGAGATGTTCCTAGACTGCTAGGGTCAGACACAAGTCAGGACATCAGGTTAAAAAAAAAAAGAGAAAAAAAAGGCCACAACAGCCACTCAGCTGCCAATGCAAACGACAGCAGTTTATATTAAAACCTGCAGGGGGCGCCAGAGGATGCACAGAGGAAACTCCTGATGGTGCCTTAACAGTCATTTCACATTGAGAAAGCAGAAGTCCATGCATGGGTGTTATGTCTTTACATATCGGGTCTCCGGTAGAACTCATCTGCAGCATAGCCTCCATGTACCAGCTATTTCTGATAAATGCTCACAATACAATGCAGCTGAGTGAGGGTTTGGCACAGACTGACACACAACTGAGGAGGGGTGATGTTGTCATGATCGTTTCAAATGTCAGAGACAAAACTGTGTTTAGAAAAATATTAAATATTAAAGTCTAAGCTCTAAAACGAGAGTAATTCGTATAAAAAAAAATAAAAATCAACGTCAGAGTCTCAGTAGCAGACAGGAAATAATGCGATTTCAAATTACAGGGACAAATCATTGTTTACATCTTAAAAACATGGTGACTTTCAAAAAAGAAGAATATCTTTAAAAACAAGCCCCTTATAAGGACACAACTGTGCTGTGTTGTCTGGAAGTGTGATAATGTAGGCATTATCACCACATCATAATGTGTCTTTGACGAATAAAGACCTGAGTGGAACTAATCTTTAAAAAAAGAAAGAAAGAAAGAAAGAAAGAACAAAAAAAGAAAATGCACTACAAAATCTTTCTCTATATATCAACACTTTCAATCTCTCATCACAAACTTGCAGGTTGATGTTAATGCAATTCACATCACTGATATACAGTCGCAGACATTGCATAAAAAATAAATAAGAGGAATAAATAAATAAAAGAAAGATTAGAGAGGGGAGGGCGAAGTGAGGGGAGGGGAAACAATAGAGAATCAAAGCATAATAATATTCCTAAATGAAGAGGGAAATGCTGCAGCGCTCATTTTATTAATCAGACTGTCAATTTCACCCAAGAGGCCAAACCCAAGAGCAATCTAAAACAGACTCAGATCAACCCAGGGACAAGCGCCTCGCGCCTCACTCCTCTCTTCCTCTCCACTTGGATATTATTCGTCTGACCGAAGGCCGCCTCCATCATCAAGTGACAGCCCTCTCCTATTTATTTGCTTATAAACCTGTTACAATAAATGATCATTGGAGCAACGTCAGCCGAGCATTTTAACAACGAACAGCAGCCACTTTTGATGAATGACATTTTTTGCTGCTGCTGCTGCTGCTGGTGGAAGAGGATGCTCGGCTCATTCTGAGCAGTCGCTCGTCGATTGCATTCAGATTCTTTCATTTTGGCGTCTTGCTTTATAAAAAGGTTTAGAGTCAGTTATTTAGAGACAGTTGCTGAGTTGCATGTGGATTTAGCTCCCGACACAACTCATTGGTGCTCTTCCAGCCCCCTGGACAAGTGTTGGGTTGTGTGTGCGCGCGCGTGTTGTTCTTTCTTTTTTTTTTCTCCCTCCTTCCTTCTTCCTCCTCGCCTTGCACCAAGCTTAATGATGGAGAGGATAAGAAAAGAGATGATATTGATGGAGAGAGGTCTGCACAGTCCCGTCGCAGGGAAGAGGCTCGCAGACACGCCTGGAAATTCAGTGCTGGAGGCCCTGGAAAACTCTCAGCACAGCGGACGGCTGAGCCCGAGAATAACTTCGGCGTCTCTCCATGGAAATCTTGGGGACATCCCGACTAAGGGCAAGTTTGAAATTGACAGTATTTTCGGCACGCACCACGGCAGCGACAATACCTCCTCGGCGGAAATTTCATCGTCGGAAAGCAGGAAGAAAATGAGCCTTTACTCCGAAGTTTCGCAAGAATCAGACATCAACAGTGATGTGGAGGTGGGCTGCCCTGCGCACCGCTCCCCGAGCCAACACAAGGAAAACAACAAAGGTAGGAGGATTTCATTTTGCTACGAATTTCACTCTTTATTTTAAAATTTTGATATTTTTATTGTTATGATGATTACGACTATTATTAGGTTTCTTATTGTCATCTAAAAATAGAAATAAGATAGACATTAGGAATTATTATTATTATTATTATCATCAAACACAATTTTTATATTATTAGGATTATTCTCATAATATAGGATATTGATACATATAGTAATATATTTAATAAGCTTATCAATTCAAAAATATTTATCTCGACTGAAATTTTACTTGAGCTTTATTTTCTGTTTTATTATTGTTCACATCAGGCTGTTGTAAATGTAGCTGCTGCAGGCCGACACTCAATCTGTATTATTATTATTATTATTATGAACATTTGTTTTTCTATTTTTTATAGGTTTTTCAGACTCTGGATCTTCAAACGCGAGCTCAAACTCCCTCTCCAACATGAACGGTAATTCGGGAGGATCAAACAATTCAAACAGCGACCAGGTCAGGAGGTATCGGACTGCTTTCACCAGAGAACAGATCGGACGCCTGGAAAAGGAGTTTTACAGGGAAAATTACGTTTCCAGGCCGCGAAGATGTGAACTAGCCGCAGCGCTGAATCTACCCGAGACTACAATTAAGGTAGAGCTCAGATTAATCTTCATTATTCCTCTGTGTGTGTTGTGTGTGGTTGTGTGTTGCTGCTCTGTGCATGGGTTTGTGCAGAGAACGAAACGATGGAGCATTAAAAAAATACACCTGATATAACACTTCTCTGAAAATATAGTCTCCATTACCATTTTTTTTAGGAGACTGTGATGCAATGTGATGTTTTGATTTTATCTTGTGCACAAAATTACGCTTTTACATCATGATGCCATTGGATGTTAATCAATTAAACAGTTAGGTTAATTAATAACTTACAAAAACAATTTACTTCAAAAAATTGCTAAATATTCCAGTGACTATTTTAGTGATTGTAACTCCAGAAGCTGAGGAGAGCAGCTTGGTTTTTCTTTTTTTTTTAACGTGCAATAGTTATTATAAGGAATATTGTGAGTGAGTGCAGCAGTCGGTGTCTGAGCAGAGCAGAGCAGACTGAGCCTCTCCAGGACTGTGTAGAGCCTGGAAACAACATGGCAGCTTCAATATGGGCCTTGTTTTGACTGTGTGTGCAGGTGTGGTTCCAGAACAGGCGGATGAAGGATAAAAGGCAGCGTTTGGCGATGTCCTGGCCTCATCCAGCAGACCCCAGCTTCTACACTTACATGATGACGCACGCGGCAGCTACAGGAAGCCTACCTTACCCTTTCCACTCGCACATGCCTCTGCATTACTACCCGCACGTCGGCGTCACGGCAGCAGCAGCGGCCGCCGCCGCCACCGGCGCCGCCTCGTCACCTTTCGCCACTTCCATCCGCCCCCTCGATACCTTCCGAGCGCTCTCCCACCCGTACTCACGGCCGGAGCTCCTCTGCAGCTTCAGGCACCCGGGACTCTACCAGTCACCCGCAGGCCTCAACAGCTCTGCGGCGGCGTCGGCGGCCGCGGCGGCTGCGGCGGCGGCAGCGGCGGTGAGCGCGCCGTCCGCCACCGGGCCGTGCTCGTGTCTGAGCTGCCACAGCAGCCAGGCGGCCAGCGCGCTGCAGGGCTCCAGGAGCGCCAGCGCTGACTTTACCTGCACAGCTTCGGGGCAGCGATCCGAGAGTGGATTTTTGCCGTATTCTGCTGCTGTTCTCAGCAAGACCTCAGTCCCGTCACCAGACCAACGAGAAGAAACTTCACTTAACAGATAACTCATCACACAAAAGCCTACGCCACCGTTTCTTATGTTTGCTACTTTAGGGGATAGGCCTGTACTTTAAAATTCACTCTTGGGTAAAGCATTCCTTTCTTACACATCACTGTAATCATATGAATTAATTTCTAAAGGTCTTGATGATTCAAGCCCTCCTTCCCCAAAAACTCTTTATATCGCAAAACACATGAACAGCAATTTTTTTTCTCTGAAATCATAAAACAGACTTTTCTAAAGGCTCGTGCCCTTGTGTTTGTGCCAGTATAGACCATTTTTTTATGGACTGTGCTGGTTTGACTTGCATATTTGGAGAAAACAACAACACTGTCCCCCCCTACGTCTCTCTGTCCCCATGTTTATATTTAAAGGCAATTTCAGGTGGATTGTTTTTACAAATTCAAAATTCTCACCAACAATCTGAGATTGAGTCACACTCCATATTTCTGCGGCTCAAACCCCCAATATCTAACTTGACAAAACCAACCTGGCTATATGTCGACTCCTCTGGTTTTACAAAACACAAACGTGAGCTAATTATTCCCAAATTTAGACAGGCTATACGGCAGAAGGCTCCTGCTCCTCTACCAGCACCATATCTTTCTTCACTAGCCCTAATAGACTGAGATTTTTGGCAGCAATAGCTTCTCCAACACCCCAGCCTCTGCTCTGTGGGGACACCCCTAATCAGCTTGAAAGGTGCATATAATTTTGCAGCGCGTCTTTGGTGTCAATTTTTATGTTAATAATGAGAGGATCATGACAAAAATTGCCAATCATGTTCCTAGATGGAGCTCCTTTGAATACACGACTGTAAGAAAGTTCCTCGTTTTGAGACCCGCTGTCAAGTGCTAACAACCCGCGGAGGGAAGTCATTAGACATACAAAAGACCTGGAACAAAGCGACAGTCCTGCTACAGACAATGCACTGTATAAAAGATAATATTTGACACATGAAGGGTTGAAAAATATTATACATCCAAAGCAGCCTATAGAGCCCCCCTCATTTTTTTTTTTTTTTTTTAAGTTTGCTGATAATGGGAAATACCTCGACACACACACGCTCCTCCTTTTATTTCCATTGCAGAAGCTCATTATATCAAATCCAGTATTTTCATATAGGTACAGTATGTAGTCCCTATAGGACCTCTCCACTCAGCACACACAGTGACGGGACTGAGTAAGGCGAAAAGTTCAGATTAAATAGTCTGGCTCTCCAAACTGTCCGCGCCTGTAAAAATGGCTATGTGCTATTTTATTCGTTCCTGTTGGGACATCACCAATATGTTAATTATAAAACATGTGAAACTGTAAATCGTGAAATATTTTGCAAAAATATCATGGATAGTCCTACTGATAGCTGAAAACTGAATTATTGATCGCCCTGGATGAGGAAAAAAAAGCTTCATGAACTGTGGATGGTAGGCTATTTTTAAACACATTTTTTATTATAATAATTATTTATTTATTTTGTGTGACTTGCTGAATGTTTTTTTTTTCCTCTTTTCTTTTTTTAATGTTAAAACACTGAAAAAGTACACGCCAGTAGGACTATTGCGATAGCCTACAAACATTGGCCTGTCAACTCCAACCAGTGGGGCCAAATTCATAATCTAATATTTCGTGCAAAAATTAAGACTGAATTATGGAGATGAAGAACATTTCTTTACGGTCCACTCAAAAAAAAGAGGCTTTAAAAAAAAGAAGGGCTGATAAACGAGCAC